>OX337230.1:3087722-4369363 GCA_946965045.2 Epithemia pelagica
AACGCAAGAATGCTGGTTCATCACTGGCAGGAAAATGAAACAAGAATTTCTAATCTCGGCTTCTTTGTTGAAATAGATCCGAGCAATGTTACTTCAGAAGAGGCTGTCGACCGCGTACAAAAAGAGATGATTAAGCAGAATACTGGATTATCAGTCAAGAAGATTCCCAAGTTCAAGATGGTCTTTACTTCCCCGTTTATCTATGACGACTTCAATGAGAAGTGTAACTCCAAAGCATACGGGTTACAGTGTTGCCAAGATGATGCAAAAACTCTCATCAAGATACTCAAAGAAACGTACAAAAAGAATCCAGTCTTTTTGTTCCATCGACTTCGTCACCAAGATGAAGCGAGCAAAGAGATTTATAGAAGCGCTCTGATTCATCAGAACGCTTACCTCAAAGAGCATCAAGTGGTCCCAGTTGTTGGTCTCACCGATGATATCATGTTCTATCTACGCGAGAAAATCATGGCAATAGTTGGAGTGACAGACGTATCCAAGCATAGAGACACTGCGAAGACAGGACGTTTCAATGTGCACACCACCCGTAATCATATGAATAGCGTCACCAAGGCACTCAGAGGATCAATCGGAGAAATGGTCCAAACTGCTTTGACCGAGTACAGCGACTTGCGCTTGCCAAGCAAGTTTCCTTAACCTGGCCTAGCCTTTAAGAAAGGAGCCTATGAAGATGAAGACGACAACAAGAACAACTCAATGGAAACATACATCTCGTCCTGCGCCTCCATGTTCTCCAGTACGTCCAATCAAGATTATTACAAAGAAGAGATTGATCCGGGTATGTATCACCCACCCAGTGGATCGAGTCCAGTTACACAAGCATGGAAATGTCCCGTGAAGATTCCAGCGGTTGTTGCTGTTGAAACTAGAACGGACCAAACGCCGAGTGTGATGACTACAAGCGACGAACGAGAAAAGCGACTGATGGCTGAAAATGCAAAGCAGCAGAAAGAGATCGATGATCTGAAAGCAATGGTACGAAAACTGCAAGAAGCACAAGGACACAAAACAGAAACTAGCGTCGTTGCTGCGAAGGAACTAGAATCAAGAACGGTCGAAAATCCTCCACAAGCAACATACTCAGAAACAAGCACCGTCACTACCCCCAGAGCTCCTCCTGCACCGGATTCCACTAGCATTCTTCAACCCGAAGTTATTCAGCAGATAGCTTCTCTGGTCTTGAATGCAGTCGAAAGCAAATTGCAACTACCAAGCTCTCAACCTTCAACCACAGCGAGTTACGAACAACAGGAACCAACGATTGGGGCCAAACGACAAAAACCAACTGACTCAATTGACTCAACACAGAACCAGCCCACTGTCGCAGCCAGAGAGAGCAAGGCGATCAGTAATGAGGCGACTCCTAATCATGAAGTTGGAAAAATTACAGATTCCAGCATGACACTCAACCAGTCATCGGCCAGCTTGGAGATGGACGTGAGTGCAATCGAAAAGAGTGTAAATCATGACGACAATTAGTGCAGATTTACCCAACAACAACTACTTAGATCAATCCGATCATCTCTATGTACCGACCATTGAAATAGACACTGTCTCAGACAGTGATTCAGAATATGATGAAAATCAAGAGCGAGAAGGAACCGAACAACCACAAGAAATTGAAGAAATTGAACAAGATAGCTATGCAAACAACGGGTATATTGAAGAAGAAATCAAAGAGAAACCGGACGGCTGTTTTCGAGTCTTTGGTAAGAATCCAGATGGGATCACCCTAGGGCACGACGGTGGCGAGTTTGCAGATTGGTGTACTGAAATGGCGATGCTCCAGGTTGATTCATGGGGCATTTATGAACTTAACCTCGACACTCAAAGGCCTGCAGTCAAGGATATACTATTCAACACAGTACGGCGAGATCAAGAACACAATCGACTGGTATTTGGCAGCAGTACAATACCCTCGAGAAAGAGTAATTACAAACCTGGAGGAGTACTACTAGCAACCACTGGTAGAATGACGGGACGAGTTGTACGTCAAGGAACAGACAGAATGGGACGATGGGCTTTCCAAATCTTTGCCGGAACAGGTGGCAAATTGCTTACACTGATAACTGCTTATCAAGTATGCCAACAAGCGGTCGTGGAAGACGACGAAATAAAGAGTTTTACTTGCAGTGCTCAGCAAGTTAGTATGTTACGTCAGGAGGGTCGGTATGAATCGCCTCGCGATGCATTCATTCAAGACATGATTTGCTTCATTCGAGAACAACAAAACAGGGGCTCGGACATTCTTTTGTTCGGCAATTTTAATGAACCTTTACAGTCAAGCAATAGTGGTATGGGACGTGTCGCTTTGGAATGCAATTTATATGATATAATGGAACAGGCCGTTGGACAGACTGACTTCGGGACGTATGCAAGAGGGAGCAACCGAATTGATGACGCTTTAGGAACCGCTAATGTTCTCGAGCATTACTTCAAGCATGTTATGAGCCTTTCAATTCAAGGGGTAAGGGCGATCACCGAAACTTGGTAATGGACTTTGATATCAAGCAATTATTCGGGAACGAAACACAGGCATTGGGACCAATTTGCAGCAGAGAGTTCACATCGAAAGATCTTGCTTCCAACAGAGAGTACATACAACAGAAGCATAAGTACCTCCAAGATCACAACTTTGCAACGAGAATTGAAAACGCTAAGAATGATTGGAATCTAACAACAATGGAACGATTAGACGCTGACTTTCAACGTGCCGGAACAATCGCGGCAAACCGATGTGCGAGGAAACCGAGAAATATCCCGTTTGCGTCTGAGATTGCCCAATTACGGCAATACAAAAGCTTATTGCAGAAAGTCATTTCACAGCACCGACTTCAAATGCATTGTGATGAAGGGATTCAGCGATTGGCTCAACGTCATCCACACCTCCATATTCCGGCAAGCTTTGAAGAATGTATGGAGATTCTCAAAGGAGTACAACGGCAGATAAGAGAAATGACAAAAACTGCTACACATCGGCGACAGAACGAACAACAGTCTTTACTGAAAGCTGCATTGGACCGGGGTGATAAGAAAGAGGCAAAGTCCATTAGAAGAAGAATGGCTGCCGAAAGGACCAAAGCAATGTACAAGAAATTGCGGCAATGTCGCGGAGAAACTCGTGCTGGCATTACCAGGCTGGATGTGCCAGCAGACCGCACTGATACAGATTACTCAAATTGTTGCCAATGGATCACGATCAAAACGCCTGCAGAAATAGAGGAAAGCCTCTTAAAACGCAATCAACTACACTTCGGACAAGCGCATGGGACCTTTCCAACTGTGCCCCCATTTTCAGAATGGATTGATTGGGCGGCTTCTACCTATACATCGGAACTCATCTTAGAAGGACAATGGAACCAACCGGATCTTGACGAACTCTCTCAGAACCTCATTGATCATATGAAAGCTCGCACTTCGCTTGATGCAATCAAAGGTCCTATTTCAGTTGAAGAATGGACTGATAAGATATGAAAGTGGCCCGAGGCGACAACCACGTCACCGTCAGGATTTCATCTCACTCATAGTAAGGCTCTGGTTGCAGAGCACGACCTTGATCCCAATACCAAAGAAGGACAACAATTAAACCAACAGCGGCAAGATTTGATTCAGTGGCAAGTGGATATTATTAACCTTGCAATCAAGAATTCCTACTCTCTCGAGCGTTGGAAGCATATCGTGAATGTCATGATTCCCAAGGAATCTGGGAACCGAAAGATTCATCGATTACAAGTCATACACATATATGAGCAAGATTACAATTTGATCTTGGCTCTTAAGTGGCGGTCTCTCATTCAAACAGGAGTGAAACAACAATTAATCAACGACTCTCAGTTCGGAGCTGTTCCGGGAAAAGACGCTATCATTCCAACCATGATAGAAGAGTATCAATACGAGATTAGCAGAGCAAGCAAAAGACCATTGGTGCATCTCGACTACGATGCTACCGCCTGTTATGATAGGATCATAATGAATTTCGGCAGTTTGGTCTCTCGGAGCTTTGGCCAACACCGGTCGATAGTGTTTATAAACGCAAAAACACTGGAAGAGGCAAAGTACAATTTAAAAACCCAACTTGGAGTCTCGGAGCCGTGGTACAAGCATTGTACAATCCACCCGGTCTACGGTTCCGGCCAAGGCGCCGGGAAATTGCCAGCCATCTGGTGTATTATTAGTTCAGTTCTCTTTGACACCTACGAGTCACGAGCATATGGCGCATCCTTTCAGTCACCTGATGGGCAAGTCAAAGTGAGGATTTTTATGATTGGCTTTGTTGATGATACGAGTGGAAGCATCAACAATTTCCTGCTCCCAGAGCCCGCCTCCTGAACACTATATTCAACGGGCCACATGCGATGCACAACGTTGGAGCAATGTCCTTTCTCTCTCTGGAGGAGGACAACAAAAGACATGCTCTTATCATTTCCTGTATTACAAGTTTACCATTGATGCTTTAGCAGTGTTGCAAGACGGAGAATTTGGGCCCAAGATTGAGATCGAGTTCGAATCAGGAGAATCACCACGGCCACTCAAACAACTCTCTGCGTATTCAAGTCACAAAACATAAGGAGTCCAAAAGGCTCCAAGTTCTACTAACAAAGGACTGTTTGAGTCTCTCCGAAAGAAAAACAAGAAACACACTGAAGTCATGGCTCGTAGCCCATTTACCCCGACCGACGCATGGGCTTACTACCATTCGATTTACTTACCCAGCATATGCTACCCCTTTCCGTCTTCATTGCTATCCAAAGAGCATTGCTTGAAACTACAGAGGGAATTCAAAGTCGCTTTCCTTCCCAAATTTGGTGTCAACCGCTGCACTCCAAATGCAGTCGTGTATGGCGCGGCTGATTATGGAGGTTTGTCCCTTCGCGATCTATCGGTAGAACACGGGTTCTCTCAAGTTTATATGTTTCTTGCTACGATTCGCCCATGCGGCGTTGCTTCCGATTTGGCCTCAATCATGCTCTCTTGGGGGCAATATCTCGCTGGCACGAGTGCACCGATCTTGATGGATATCCACCGACGTCTTCCCCACATGGACCCAATGCAATGGTTACCTTCTATGCGACAATTTCTACATTCCGTAGACTGTCAGATTGAAGTAGGCTTGGACTTTGTGCCTAATCTTCAACGGGATCATGATCTGTTCTTGATGGACTATGCCACAGAAGCAAACTACACTGATGGTGAATTGAAGTTGGTGAATGCTTGTCGTCTTTATCTTGGAGTGGTGTTGCTCAGTGATATTGTCACTCCTGATGGGACAGTCCTTACTCAAGAGTGTATTCAAGGAAAGCGCTCGTCTCATTCTACCCCGAAAGGTTTGCTTCCATACCAACAACGACCAGGTCCTCGTGCTTGGCAACTCTGGCGCAAGTTCTTACGACTGTTCACAATTTCGACTTCGAAGAATCGTCTTTTGCACCCTCTCGGCCCTTGGATCGTGACAGGCAACAATACACTCCGACAATGGCACTGTTATTTTTCTATCCCAACTGTTCAACTCTTTGTCTTTCATGATGACAAAAATGATGTGTATGCTGCGCTAATGCTTGGCCGTTTTGTCAATACTGGAATCACTGTTACCAGTCTCCCCGCTACGTCTGTACCAGCTGTCACGCGTTCTGAATCCTTTGGGATCCTTGGTCTCTTTTCCGTGTCTCCGGCAAACCTGCCTCCTCCACCACCTGTTCCCACCACTTTACTACAACATATAACAAGATTACCGCCGTGGGAACGAGATCTGCTTCGTGGCGTTCAACTCATCGCAACAATTGAAACGATTGCTCAATTTTTCCAATCTACCAGTTCTGATGCTACACCGATTCATCTTTGCAGCGACGGGTCTGCCCCGTTGTTTCATGGTTCGTTTGGTTGTGTCTGTAGTACCGATAATGGGATGGAACTGTTTACTCTTCTTGGACCGGCACCAGGTTTCCGCACTTCCTCCTTTCGGGCCGAAAGTTACGGTCTGCTCTCTGTGCTGCAATTCGTATTTCGCTTCTGTGAGTATCAGGGCGTATCTCTTCCGAGTCACCTCAGGTTGTATACCGATTCAAAGAGTGCAATTCAGACAATGACTACGCGCTTGGAATGGAACTCTGATTTTCCTTATACCACCATGTCACCGGAGTGGGATCTACATCAGGCCATCACTACCGCCATTCGACGTTTTCCTAATCCACCACTATGTCAACATGTCAAAGGACACCAAGATAGACGAGTCCCGTTAGACACTTTGTCTCTCCCCGCTCAACTGAATGTTAAGGCTGATCTTCTCGCGTCGCAATTCACTTATCCGTCCGAGATGTCCTCGACTCATGCTCCTCTGATTACCGGGGCAACGGCAATTTTGCATGGCCCGAACGGTACTATCAACTCCAATTACCGTCAAGTACTGCGACGTCTCGCGTCTGACCCTGCAATGATTCATCATCTTTGCAGTCGTAACGAATGGAGCACAGCGACCTTTCATACTATTTTGTGGAATTCACATGGAACTGCTCTCCGCAGTCAGTTTTCCCGACGGCAGTTCTTCATGAAATATCTTCATGACTGGCTTCCGCTGGGCGACAAACGGTCACTCTATGCAGATCATTATCCATCAACATGTCCTAAGTGCGATCCACAGGTGCTAGAGACACGCGAACATTTTCTCCGGTGCCCTCATCGCAAGTGGGTTGGTTCTCTCCTGGAGGATTTGACTACCTATTGGAAGACTCATTTTATTGATCCTACTCTACAATCCATCTTGAAGGAGCTTATACTTTCCTGGATAGCGGCTACTCCTCCGCAACTTGACCACTTGTCTTCTTCTTATGCGGTTCTTCTGGCACGTCAATCAACTGTGGGTGTCGTCCATCTCTTCTTTGGCCGATTTGTTACCGACTGGGCTACGTTGCAAGATCATTTTTTGACTCGATCACCACCGTCTGAATCTGGTCAGTTTAATGGGACTCTATTTGTCACATCGACGATTAAAATCATTTGGGAACACGTCTATCGATTATGGCTATCCCGAAACCAAGATTTACATGGACACAATACCACGACAAGCGAAGATGCTGCGTTGGCTCAGGCTCAACGCGAGATTCGATGCCTTTATCGTTTCGGGACTTCCGTTGATCCTCGGGATCAGATTTTGTTTTACCCAACACCTGACATTCACTTCACCACACACACGACCTCTGCTAGCTTGAGATCATGGCTTGACACTTGGCAACCTGTGATCCTCAAGTCCGTTAGTTCCTCTCGCTAGCGACCTAGTGTCGCTAGCTTTCACCTTTGTTAGTCCTCGCGTATGTTCTTACATATGCCCGGCGCGTCGGTCGGCGTTTCCCCTGAGTGGGTACGTGCGGCAGCGTTATAATAGATTCAATTTTTTTTTTTTTGTCGGGTCGGGAAGAACCGACACGTGGGTACAACGAACGTCGTGGGACTGAATCATCGACTCCTCAGCTTCTGGGACTGATATAGAGTGTGGCGTACTGTGCAACTTCCCGAGAAGATTCGTTCAAGAAGGAAGTACACTTTGAGCCCACCATCTGCAAACAACTGCACCACACCCTGCCCGGGAAAGCAGAGAGCCTTTCGTTTGATGTTCAACACCGCCTACGAACGACTGTTTTTTTTTCCTTCTCCTCGATCAATCGATCGTCATTAGAGATTTGGTCTCTACGGTAGAAGCACTGTACAAAAAATCAAAGAAACATCGTTCATTCATCTACCTCCGACAACACTCAAAGGTTGCTTCTGCTCTAGAGGAAGAGTGACACACGAGTGCCACTCCAGATGCAACAAAAGGTCGCTTGGTAGTCAATCTTCTTTCGATGAATTGCTCTGCTTCCAAACAATCTCAGTACTTTATTTGCATCGCTTCCAACTCCATCCGGAATAGTATAACCTACACATCAACGCAATTTCATCAGGACAATGATACAGCAGTTGTCGTCATCATCCCCCTACCCTTCTGAATCTCTTTCGAAAACAACCAACAGACTCGAGGAGGGCGTTAACAATCGCATCGTTTCGCCTCTAGACCACAGCTCCGTCTCTCGGAGAATCTCTATGACAAGCCGAAAAATTTGTGTAAACTGGGCTCTGCTTGGATTTGTTGTGACATCAATGATCATGAGCTGGGGACGAGGAGGAGTGGTGTCGGCCTTTACCAATGTGGCTTATCCTTCTGCGAAATGGATTCTACAACGAACTGTATCGGGAACCTCCTCTTGTGGGAAATACGGTCCCTCCCCAGTCATTCGCATCACACCTGGGGTCAGTCCATTGTGTACAACTCATGCAAGTAGAGGTATGAGCACTGTTCTCCAAATGGCAACCTGCTCTCGAGAACTCCGATTTCTTGGCGGTCGAGGTGCCTGTACTACCGCTGCAGCTGCAGTGGTTACTTCCACATCCTGGAAGACGACGACCAAGGTTACCGATGGGCAAGCCTCAACAACATCTCATCCACAGGCAGTTTCCGCTTCCTCTTCGGCCTTTCATCAACAAGAAACCTCATCGTGGTTCTTGTCACAAACTTCGTTGCATCACGGCGATGAGACCCCGTTGTCCGTCGATCATGCGGTGGCAGTGCAAAGTCCTCCCAGTAGCGGTATGTCCATTTTGACAGCAGCAGCAACCGCAACGAAAACAACGTCGGTGATGAGTGGAGACGGTGACAGCGCTGCCTTGGCCTCACAGACTATTGGAACGGCCACGGCTACCATCACTGCCACCTCGATGCGAGTCGGACCCTGCATGGCCACAACCAATGCCATTTTTCGAAGTTTTTCGTCCTCTTCGCATGACGGACAAGGCTCTTCCGAAACGTCACTGAATGAAAGTGGCCAAAGCTCGCCAGTGACGGAATCCAACCAGCAAGCCATGATGACCCATGAGTCCTTGTCCATGTCTACTCGCAGTCGGCCCGTGTCAGAAGGATACGGTTCGAGTCTCGAATTGACCGAGGAGGAGCGTCAACTTTTTGCCTTGTTGCGTCGTGTTCGCAAGGAAACTAATCTATCGACAACCTTGCGTGTTGCTGGTGGATGGGTCCGAGACAAACTCTTGGCTACACCAGAATTTCGTCCTCAAGTCTATGGTCCTTCCAATGATGACGACAACCGCGCGACCACGGCCAAACCACAACGACTTACTTCCAAATTCTTGCGTCGAAGGGCCAGTGCCGTATCATCCTCGGCAACGTCCTCATCGGCTGCCAACACGCTCATGGCCAATTCACCAAGCCAAAAACCTGTTGATATTGACATTGCCTTGGATGATATGTTGGGTCAAGAGTTTGCAGAACATTTGAATGATTACCTGTCCTCTCAAGGCGAGGAGACACATTCCGTCGGTGTGGTTCTCAAGAATCCAGAGAAATCCAAGCACTTGGAAACAGCCACCATGAAAGTTGAAGGCTTTTGGATTGATTTTGTCAATTTACGAGCCGAAGAATACACTCAAGAAAATTCCCGAATCCCCGACATGATGCGGATTGGAACCGCCTCAGAAGATGCCTATCGACGCGATTTGACCATTAACTCCTTGTTTTACAATGTGAATACGGGACAAGTGGAAGATTGGACTGGACAAGGGTTTGAAGATTTGCGCAAGGGTGTAGTTGCGACTCCTCTGCCACCATTGACCACCTTATTGGACGATCCCTTGCGTGTGTTGCGGAGTGTCCGGTTTGCCGCGCGATTGCGCTTCACCATGGCGGGCAATTTGGTAGAAGCGGCAAAAGATGTACGTGTACGAACCGCCTTGGCCAACAAGGTGTCACGAGAACGTGTAGGGAGTGAAGTTGAGCTCATGTTCCGATCGCGCGATCCAGTGGGAGCTATGCGATTGCTGTGGCAATTGCAATTGATGGATACCGTCTTTCCACAAATGCCAACGGGGGAACAAGGTTTGGCCCTGTTGTCAACGGCACATGATCATTTGGCCGATTGCAAATTCTCTCCACCCCAATGGTGCAGTGTACTAAAACCCAGCAACGACCAAACGGAGGCTTCTGCTTCCGCAGTCGCTGCGCTTGCTGTTGCCAGTGGTTTACCTTTGCTAGAAGATGATGAAGGTCGTCGATTGCTCTGGTACAGTGCGTTTTTGAAACCACTGTGGAATTTCCAAAAGCAACAAAGTAGTGGTGAAGAGGGAAAAACGGGCGCAAGACAATCCAAAAAGAAGCGAAAGCACCAGTCGGCGGTTCATCGATTGCTTCTGGATGAGCTGAAGCGTCCAGCTCGTGATGCCGATGCCATTGCCAAAATCCTTGCTGCTGCGGATGAAATCACGGAAATGATGCAAAATGGAAGCGTGGTTTCGGCCACAATGATTCTGTTGAGCGATCTCAATATTCGACAAGAATTGGAGATTCCCACCGACCATAAGAACGAAAATAATGGTGAACCTCCTCAGTCTACCGTGGCTTTGTATCCCATTTTGAATGGACGACGAGTGGATCCTACCGTGGAAGAAGACCCCGTCTGGATTCATGCCATGGAATTCCGATTGACGTGTTTCAAAATGCTGCAGAAGATTGGCCCCCTATGGAGAGCTGCGTTAATATTGTCGCTTTCGGAGGAGCTGAACAATGCTACAACTCAATGGCAGTCTTCCTCATCCCAATATGGCGACTCTGCTTCTTCGTTGGATTATGCCATTGAAGGCGATGTGGTCGATGAAACGCAGGAAGAATTACGGCGTGGGATCATTGAACGGTACGACATTTTTGCTGCTACCCTGCTTCGGTTGGGTTTGATTGGAAGTTGGGAAACCACGAAGCCATTGCTGGATGGTGGTGCTGTGAAAAAGATTTTGACCAACATTCCCAAAGGTCCGGCCTTTCGGCAAGTAGTTGAGGAACAAATGGATTGGATCGTGACACATCCCGGTGTTGTGGATGAGGAGGCATTGGCCATTCATTTGAAACTTGTCTTTCCTGACTATTGTAGTCCCGACAAGGAAGATCCTTGAGGTCCTCAAACATGACACGAGGCAATTCTTCGTCTCAAACGGTTTCGTACCTTGCTTTTTCATCCCCAGAGACACAGGGTCGGCTCTTTCCAGTTTTCTTTGCCTTTCTCGACGTGACGAATGTCCACGCTTTGCGATTCCGGCGTTGAAGAAAGAGTCCAATGCATTATGATGCTACTTTCATCTCAAATTTACTGCTGAACCGAAGTGCGAAAAGCGCAACTCCCATCACCCGAACGACATTCCGCTCGATGTCACGATGGGGCAATTTCCAACCATTTAGTTTCTAGCGTCGACTCTGAGCCCTTGCTACGGTTATGTAAAATACATTCATGCTTTCTCTCCATTCGATGCTAAGAATAGAACAAAAAATACATTCATGCTATCTCTCCATTCGATGCTAAGAATAGAACAAATTATAACGAAACTTATCCACCCTCTACCACTGCATGCAAAATTGCAAGACTATACTATGGGTGCAACTTCTCCGAAAAGTAAATGAATCATAGGAACCATGTCGTTGCATGCGTATGGTTTACAATTAGCTGAATTTTTCTACTTCTCCCCGGTCATTGTCATCCCGTCCTATAAATGACATTACACCTCAAACATTTGTGGTTGGGCGCCATTGCTTCGTCTGGATGGCCAAAAGGTGATCCGTACTGCCAGTCGTATCACTTCCGAGCAAGCAATCAGGCATAAGAGAACCCATGCTAAGGTAGTGGCCACGGCATCACGAAAAAGATCTTGCATCCTTTCTCAACCGGGTCTGTCACTTTCGTTTGCGTAATTCCGACCAGTGATATCCACAATACTCAAGTGGATTAAGGAGCACCGGCTGTTCCGGCGGAGTTGCTGCTCGAAGTACCTTGTTGTTTTGCAGAAGTGGGACCGGAAGAAGATGCAGCAGCTGCAGCCGAGGCTGGAGCATTCTCTTGTCGGGTGGCGTCTTGCAACAATTGCGTATCCACGTGTTCAGGTGGAATTTGAATGTACCGAACGACACTCCCACGGATAAAACACGTCTTGAGTGCAGTTAACTGGGGATACTTTTGGGGCTCGACTACACGGACTTCAATTAACTTGACGTTCAAATATTGATCAACGGAATGCAAAATACCCGTCAACACGATATCATTTTTGAGCTCGACGGCAATCTCTTTTCCCACCAACGTTTTGAAGAAGGAAAGGAAAATCTGAGATTGACAAACAAATCAGAACAGAATGTAAAAGAATGCAGACTATGGTTAGATTTCGATCGATCACATCCTACATCAAATGGCGAAAGTGACAAAACAAGAAAGAAGACCACAAACCTACCATGGTCGATGCTGCTTCCAATAGAGGATAAAAGACGATTCAACGTGAGGTCCAGAGTGAACGATACGTATCCCACTGGTTTTATAACTAAAATTCGGCGAAAAGGATGACGTTCGAAAGTGAGCCGCTGGTCGCGAGTTCAAACCTCGCCTGGAGCAACGTCGTGAGCTCTTGTAACTCAGTGGTCAGAGTGGCGGTCTTATGGACTACGTCGACCACACCTTTTTTGCTTTTCCCCGTTCCATAGATATGCCTCTAGCTACTCTAGCTACGGAGGAACAAGATACTTCGTGAGCTCTTGTAACTCAGTGGTCAGAGTGGCGGTCTTATGGACTACGTCGACCACACCTTTTTTGCTTTTCCCCGTTCCATAGATATGCCTCTAGCTACTCTAGCTACGGAGGAACAAGATACTCCTATCTTTGATTTACTTGCAATTTGCAATCAATCGAAAAAGCCATTTTCCGATCATATAGTTGGATGGAATAGAACTCTGGAGGTGGAGGGTGAAATGATGGGAGATGGGAGGGACGAATGATGTGAAAAATCAATTCTCCTTTCATCTTTTTGTCTTGTGTCTTGTACTCACAAGTAAAGCGGAGCGGGTTTGGCTACTCGTGACTGGATTTGATTTCGTCCAAGTGTTCTGTATTGAGTTACACCAGCCGAGAGTTAACTATGGGCTTACCGCTCGCGCTGGGGCGTTTCCATGGAGTGAAGTGACAACCTCCATCAAGGACGCGCCGCCGCCGCACCCCAACCAAACATGGCGAAATTCGGAAGCAGGTCATTTCGACGCGTCGTCGAAAGTTCGGATCCATCGTGCGTCCAGACCAATTTGCATTCCATTGGTTTGGACCAACCCGTCGTCGTCCCTATCAATCACCGCTACTTGTTTCCTAACAAAGACTCCATATATCATGTCTCTGTTGTCGAAAACGACCCTATCCTATGGTTCCTTGAGAGGAAGTGCTGCGGCGTCCTGCTTCGGCCGCTCCGTGTGGCAGGTGGGAGCCGCTACACGCCCTCCACAACTTCCACGGAGCAATGGTTGTCGTCGAAGTGTCACGACGCATGCCCAACTCCCCGAAGAACATCGCATGGTCTACGAAATGTGTCGCAAATTCGCCGATGAAGTCTTGGCACCTCAGGCCGGTACCTGGGATCAAAAACATGAATTTCCCAAGGATGCCGTCCAACAATTGGTAGGTTTCAGCCGACGACGACAACCAGGATGATGACCGATGTCGACGAGTCACAGTCCCTTTGGGTGTCCCATTCTGGTTTCGTGAACTCTCAACAAACAATTATGATCTCTTTGTGTCTCTCTGTTTTTGGATGGGTCTGCAGGCCGAACTGGGTCTCATGGGCATTAATACTTCGGCGGATCAAGGTGGATCGGAATTGGATGCCTTATCCTATGCGATTGCCATGGAAGAAATCTCACGAGGTTGTGCCAGTGTGGGTGTGATTATGAGTGCACACAATTCCCTCTATTTGTTTCCGATTCAAAAATTTGGCACGGACGCCCAAAAGGAACAATTTGTCACACCCTACGTTTCCGAAAAGATTGGTTGCTTTGGTTTGAGTGAACCGGGCAATGGAAGTGATGCTGGTGCTGCCTCAACGACGGCCACCTTGGAAGGAGACGAATGGGTCATCAATGGGACCAAGGCATGGATTACCAATGCCTATGAGGCGTCGGCAGCCATTGTGTTTGCCACCACGGATAAATCACTCAAGTACGATTTCCAATGACCGTGACATGGCATTGTATGGGTTCGTTGCTGACCCCTTGTATTTGGTTCTTTTTCATTTTTTATATTTTGATCTTAAACCCCAAAGACACAAGGGAATTTCGGCCTTTATTGTTCCAACGGATAGTCCTGGTTTCTCTTTGGGAGCCAAGGAAGACAAATTGGGGATCCGTGCGTCGTCGACGGCAAACTTGATTGTGGATCAAGTCCGTATTCCCAAGGAAAACAAATTGGGAGAAGAAGGTACGTTGCAACTCTGACGGATTTGGTTCTTGTTGCAGTGTTTCGCTTGGACAACAGCGGATACCAACAAACATGTTTGACTGAATTTCTTTTTGTACAACCAAACGAACCATCTCAGGTCAAGGATTCAAAATTGCCATGTCTACATTGGATGGTGGTCGAATTGGTGTGGCAGGACAAGCATTGGGTATTGCCTCAGCTTCCATTGATTGTGCTGTCAAATACGCCTTGGAACGACGGGCCTTTGACAAACCCATTGCTGAAATGCAAACGATTCAAAACAAAATTTCCACCATGGTCGTTGCTCGCGATGCGGCACGACTCTTGACATGGCGGGCGGCTCAAGTCAAGGATGCTGGAGAGAATTATACAAGAGAAGCCGCCATGGCCAAATTGGCTGCCAGTGAAGCGGCCACCATGTGCAGTCATCAAGCCATTCAAATCTTGGGAGGAATGGGTTATGTCACGGACATGCCTGTCGAGCGACATTACCGGGATGCTCGTATTACCGAAATCTACGAAGGCACATCGGAAATTCAACATTTGGTCATTGCCGGATCGGTCATCAAAGAGTACAAGAATCAACAAGGATAGTCATACAACGATATTAATAGAATGATTTTCTCGAACTATGCATATTGTGAAAAGAGAACTACGATAATAGACTTTATGGTTGCTCTTACTATGCCACAGCAATGGTGATGGAGTTTCACCCAGCGTTTTTCTGTCCATACCATCACTCGGACCTCTAGAGAATGGAAGAATGACAGAAGCAAGGATCTACAGATCATTTCATCTCTTATTCAACAGCAGTCGGCTTCACCGTGGCATGTTTGGACCAATACTGAACGGCTGCCATGTATTCGTCACGATTCAAGGGTACACCACTCCCTCCTTCTTCTTTGCCCAAGGCATTGCGCATGGCTGTAATGGGTGTCATGGGCAATTCCTCATCCACCAGTTGAGCCTTGATGGATACAATACCCCAGGGTGCATCTTCGTCTTGTTGTTCTTGTGCCATGGCAGCGTTTTCTTTGCGAATTTGTTCTCTTGAATACAAGATAATATCCAAATGGGATGCCACGGGCAATTCTTGTTGTTGCAGCACTAGTTCTTCGGGGAAGT
This sequence comes from Epithemia pelagica, assembly GCA_946965045.2. NCBI lineage: Eukaryota > Bacillariophyta > Bacillariophyceae > Surirellales > Surirellaceae > Epithemia > Epithemia pelagica. The sequence continues at coordinate 3,103,169 of OX337230.1, forward strand.
ACCGCACCAAGACGGGGAGTTCTTGATCGTTGCGAGCCTCATATTCCGTTCGGAGCAAATGTTGATTGTCGGCTGTAATGGGAAGGACATTGACGCGAGCCGATTGGGTATAGCCATTATTTTTGAGAAACAAGTGTTTGCAAAAGGAAGCATATCCATCCTTAAGTAAGGACGGATCGTACTGCGCATTCACAATGTCTTCCATTTGTTGGACAGTCAAATCGGTAAAGACCGTACCCTTGTAAGCAGCACTGGCTTTTTGGTGCTCACTAAATTGACGGAAACAAAAGGGATCGACCACAATGTGCTTTGTCTTTGTGGAATCGGAAGGAGATGATGATGATGAAGCCATTCTGACTATTCGAATTCCGTTGGAGGAAGGGGAGCGACGTGGACAGAGACTCGAATGATTTTTCTGCGGAAAACGATGAGGAAAAGCTTTGCCGAACCGCAATGATGATACTGACGTTGTCGTTCGATGGTGAATACGACCAGGGGAAAGACTACTAGTTGATGTCAAGAAGGAAACGGCGGTTGGCAGCGACGAGACGCAATAGAGATAGCACCAGGAAGGAAACCACGAAGACAAAAAGGATAGTGCTGATGGTGTAGAGCGACGAGCAGGAAAGGTAACGCTTCTCATCGGTTGTAGTGTCGTAGAAGATGATGGTTCATGGTCGGCGTTGGTATCTTTCTGGAAAAGGCTCAATCGCCTTTCAGTCATAAGAAATTGGTCGCTCTTGAGACGCCTGGAATCCGGATCACATCACTCCTAAGCGGGGTAATTTCGAGGGTGTAGTTTCTGGGAGATACACCCTATGAGTCTCCCGCTGGGAGGTGACAAGCACATGTCACACACTCCTTCCAACAGACGGTACGATCGAAGGGCATCCAATGGAAGCGGCACCCGACTGCAATTGTTGCTGTCGCTTCGGTTGCTTTTATGGGAAGGACTTTAAGTTTGATTGCTCGTGCGTGTGCCAACGACGTGGAGCAGACAAACGATCGACACACTACGAGTATTCATTGGCAGGGAACAGGAGATGTCTCCCCTTTCTCCGACTCCCAAGCGCGTGCAGTTGGTCCTCATTCACAGACCATTGAAGAAGAGAAAGAACATCGGTACTCTCTACCGCTTTGAAGATACCTTTTGGTTTGGGGGAAACCGCATATCCTGACTTATTTCGTGTGCTCCCACACTTTCGATCTGTTTGGTTCGGATTCTCCTCCATCGACTTCGCGTTGCGTTGATTGCGTGGTGCAATTGCATCTTGAGTTTAGATCTCCCTCGTAGGACGCATTGGCACGACACATCAACAAGTTTCATATCGACAGGAGGACGAGAAGCGAGAAGCTTTCCTTTGATTTCATTCCTTGACTGGCGAGAAAGAAGGAAGGTAGACGAAACCACCATGTTCGCAACCACCATTCCTCGAACGGCATTATCAGGACAACGACAAACATGCGGGAGGGCCGTCGTCCGGATGGCTTCTTATTCCTCCAAGATTGCCTTTTCCAGCATGGCTGCCGCCTTTCCTTGCTTGGACAATGAGGTGGAACCAAATGTCACACCAGATACCATGCTGGCCTCCTCCTTCCCGAAAATGGTGTTGATTTTGGGAAAACCAGGTGGAGGAAAAGGAACCATTAGTGGCAAAATTCTTCAGGTATGACGAAAGGGATACTGTCCTTTGATGTTGGTATTGAACGCTCACTGACACTTTTGGTTGGCATGCCAGGATTTTCCATCGTTTTCTCATGTATCGACAGGCGATTTGTTGCGTCAGCATGTTCGCTCTCAAACTGAATTGGGAAAGGAAGCCAAGGCGTTTATGGACGCCGGTGCCTTGGTACCAGATCAGCTCATGATTGATTTGGTCTTGGATGCAGCGGCCGAGATGACCGACACAGATACCACCACGTCTTGCAACTCCACTACGAAATCCCTGTTGTTGGATGGCTTTCCTCGCAATGTCGTGCAAGCTCATGCCTTGGAAAACAACCATACTTCATCGAGTGGCATTTCGGTTGATTGGGTCGTCAACCTCAATGTTCCCACGGAAACCATTGTCGAAAGGATTGCCGATCGATGGATTCATCCAGCCTCGGGTCGGGTCTACTCATATTCCTACCAACCACCCAAGCAACATGGATTGGACGATGTCACGGGAGAGCCCCTGATCCAACGAACGGATGATCAACCTGAAACGGTTCGACAACGATTGCAGGCCTATGATGAGGTACGTGTCTCGTGGAAATTACAGGGAATTCTAGCGTTTTTGGTGTCGTTGATTTGGAATCCTTGATACTAATATACCCGCTTCGCGTTTCTGTTTTTCAACCTTCCAATTGATATGGATTGGATCAACATTGCACTGTAAAACCTCTCACCAGGTTACGGCGCCATTGGTGGATTATTATGAGCAAAAGGGCGTATTGCAGACATTTTCGGGTACACAAAGTGATGTTCTTTATCCACAGGTCCGACAGTGGCTGATGCAACAAGGCTTTGTTGCAGAAGAGTCATAGTGCTGCGTTAGTGGCGCATGGTATTCTCCTGTCATTCGCCAAACTGTATCTGGTCATGATTTCATGTGGGTATGGCTGGTGTGGTTGTGGGATGATTGGCATGGCTGCGAAAGACTGTGGAAGAAAGAAACCCAATGTCTGGAATCACGAGATTGATTGAAAATGAAATGGACCTTGTAGATGTAGGGGTTCTCCTGTAGCAGTGAGAGAAACCAGGGAAGGACGAGAGTCATACTAGAGAGAGTGTTGCGTATATGGGCAGAAGCAAGAAAATGACAAAAATCACCAATGCACGCACACATCTCCTGACTGATCCAATTGAGCTACATCTCGAATTGCGTTTAGTGAAATGAAATTGCGTCACGAATGGAAAATGTGCAAACGGCATGAGCCAGAATCAGAATCAATGCTTCCAAGTTGTAATCCACTGAGCTAATTAATAATCAGTAATTTTTCCATTTCTTGTCTGAGCAAGATTGAATATTGCCTCCATATGAAGGATCGAGTCATTTCAACCATGTTTATGTCCAATACTATGGCTGGCAGATGTACTACTCCACCCATGTTTCAATGTCTATGTATAGTGAGATATCTCTATTACTCTATCCCTGCAATCCTGTAGGATCCATTTCGATTGACCCTCCTTGTTTCCGTGAGTTACGCTACTCTTTCAAGGCACTGAGGTACCCGACGCGGCCACCGGGCCAATGCAAAGGCGCGGACATGAAACTTCGACGAATGGCATTGCCCGTCAACCAGGCATTGGCAATCGGGTTGGATTGTACTTGTCCGACAATACGTTCATGTTCACCAAAGGAGACGGGTCGTTGGGTCACGTGTCCCACTTGAATCGGCCAAAACCGACCGGGTGGAGCCACGGCATCTGGTTCGGCGGGCCATACCGGAGGCAAGGAAATGACTGGATCAAAGCCAGTAATGTCCCGATTGCCTAGCAAATCCAACAAGAATCGTTGATCATTGACAGCGCGGGTGAAACTGGCATTGCCCACCTTGGGTTGTGCCACCGAAATACAGGCACAGAGATCAATATTCTCTTGTGCGTGCAAGTCCAAGAGTGATACAGCCGCCAAGGCGGCCCCTTGGGAATGACCCGTCACATAGAGCTGTACCTTGGAGGACTGTCCTGCCGCCAGAGAAGGATCGTGTTGACTGTTTGTGCTCGGTTGACGAGCCAGCTCTTCCAAAGTGCTCAATAACTCGGTGCGGAGGGATAGATAACCATTCAAAAACCCTTTGGCAACTTGTTCGCCTTGTTGATTCTGGTAGGAGGGGGTCTCATAGTCGGTCAATTCCCAGTTAATGTTTCGCAACCAATCCGGAAAGAACTGACGAGTCGGATCGTCATCGGGCAACTCGGTACCCCGAAATGCCAAAATGGCAAATGGGGTTGCCTTGTTCTCGGAGTTACTCGTACTACTATCGATTGTGTTGGTGGTGGTGGTCAAGAGCATGGCTTGTGCAGTGCTCCTGTTTTGACCATTCAAGAGCGTCACAGTCCAACGATTCTGGGGGTTTTGTGCCAAGGTACGTTGGGCATCCGCCGCACTGGCATAGGACAAGGCCGATGCCACGGTCAAAATACGGGCCGGTCCTCGAATATCCGCTGTATAAAAATTTCCCCCCGCCTGTTTCCAGGCCTGCAACTGTGTCATGGCCCTGGAGGTATGGCTCAAAAGTTGCCAGTCCTCGTGAGAGACACCCGTGGCTTCGGGGGCAATGGGCTGGTACAAGCCCGTCGTCAGCAAGGTGGCGGTCCAAAGATCCTGCGCCAATCCCGTCGTTCCCCTCCACGAATCGACCGCCGCCGACACCAAACGCAAATGCGCTGTATCGTGTGTCACTTGGAGAACCGCCGAACCCGCCGAGACCCAGCCGCTCGCGGCAAAGACAAAACCATGCAATCCTTGATAAAAGGTTTGTTGGACCAGGTTCGCCTCATGATTGTCGTCGTCGCCGTCGTCCTTCCTCTCCTTCACACGATTGTGCAACTGGTTGTTGAAAGCAACGCTGGAAAGGTCTTCTAGTTCCATGGTCGTTTTTGTCCAAAGAATCTTTTTGTGGGGATTGGGGAATAAAAAAATGAGACCCGACTAAAAATCGTGACTACTGAGTACTGAGTCACGTGCGAGCGACACATCCGCGATCCGCGTTCCTTTAATTTTCTCCGAAAGATCCAAGTCTCACTTAAACGTCCACCCCCAAGTTTGCACCGCCAACCGCCAACCGCAAACGACAACAACAAGAATTCCCAAACTGTGTTGAGGCTCCACAGGCTTGATTGTTTTGACTTGGCAGTTGGCAGGGACCTTTTCGCTGGTGAACTGAAAGGGGCAAGAGGGTTGAGGGTGCGACGATGATGTGGACTGTATCGAGCAGCAGCGACTCCTCTTCACAACTATCCACGTGTTTTATTCGCCCTCCTTCGTGGGATGCTTGGAAGTATGCTCTGGCAATTCATGTGGATAGTCTCGTCTGTGGATCCATACCTTTGGCCCTCCTATTGTATCGACTTCGAGGAAAGCAACGCGGTACTCGCCAACCAACCACGACCGTTGCCAAATCACCTTCTTCTTCTTCTTCTTCTTCTTCTTGGTGGTGGTCCGTTCGACAAGTTTGTTGTTTTGGTTTGGCCGTTTTTGCGGCATCCATCCCCCCTCTCCTCCTATCATGGTCCAATCACTATCAGTGGTGGATCACGCATCCGCAAAGCCTGGATAGCAGCAGACTGACAGGGGAAACGAAAACGTACGAATGGATGGGAGGCTTTTTGTTGGCCACCTTTGGTTTCTCCAACTTTTTCAAAATTTGCAATGCCGGATTTGGCTATTATCCGGAAGGTGCCGATGCCACTCTTCATAGCTGGTGTTTGTGGTTTTTGCTCATTCCGGAACCACGTTTTGTCTAGGGCAACCTGCAGGGTCCAGCATCGGCCACTTATATACGAACCAAAGTGTTGGAATGGATCTGGAAAGTGATACTCGTGGGTGCCATTGTTTCCTTACTATTGGCACAAACACAAGCACCTCAGTTCAACTTGTTTCATCCAACTACAGAATCATCGACAACGCGCTTGTATCTCCCATCCTGGCTGGCGACTGTGTTGAATGGCTATGTGCATTTGTGGTTGCTTTACTTGTTTACTGCCTTTTGTTTGGACTTTTCCATAGTCTCCAACCTTTTGACCAACGGCGGAACAGTGTATTTTGAAGAAGGCTTTGCGAATCCCTTGTTGGCCTCTCGGACCTTTCGTCAAGCCTGGGGAGAACGGTGGAACAAAACGGTCGGACTCTTGCTCAAACGAACGATTTACATTCCGGCTCGACAAGATGGCAACCTGCCTGCTTCCATGGCTGCCCTCTTGACGTTCTGGCCTCTGGAGCCTTACACGAATACAATTTCTCCGTTCACAATGGAGCGCACTATTACCAACAGGATTTGGGAAAGGCCCTAATCTTTTTTGGGACCATGGGAATTTGGATGTTGGTCGAAGAGTCTGTCTTTCGCACATGCTTGCCCCGTCGAACTCAAGCATGGATCCAAGACAAGCTTCCCACGGCAGTCATTTCCATTTCCTTGTCACTCTTGTTCGCGGCTGGACCCTTTGAACTATTTTTTATCAAGAGTTGGTTCCAAGCCGGTATGGTAGAAACCTTGTCTCATTTGTTTCCAATTTATCAGTGTTCCTGAGAAAATCAATCTCCACCATCCTCCTGCACTCTTTATATTGTAAACCGTAAAGGGTTTGTTCGTGTGGAGAATCAAGTCTTGACGCGCAAGTCTACGCATACTTGTTTCCTGGATCTCGGTTCCATTTGTCGAAATGGAATTCTGATATACATTTGGCCAAAAGTTGTTGTTTCTGGCACGAGGTTGGATCGTTCAACGGTCTTTGATCATAACGAACGCAAAAGACGACCTGGAAAAGGGCTTATCCAATGAGTACGACCGAACGAGGCAGGCCTTAGGCTACGTTATGGTAGAGTTGATATGAAAACGGAGGAAAGGGAATAGGGAAGCAAAGAAACCCATAGAGGACATAGTATTTTGACTCCTCGAATAACCACTGCCCCCTTATGGATCTTACCGCCCCCACTCCTTTGCACCACCCCCAGATAGCATGATTTTCTTTAATTTTCGTTGAATCAGTTCGGATCACAATGGGAATGAGAAGCATGGCGCGTTTGCTTCTTCCATGGAGCATTCTTTTCCTGTTTCAATCTCCCAGGGTTTGTCTCTCATTTTCGGCTTCTCCACCACCACCAACATTTTCTACGTATTGTCAAGCGCGAGGAAACTCCTTTCATTATGGTCCGGCAGGGTCCAGCGCAGTGTTTTTTGTAGCAACAACTACATCCACGGATACACCCAGCAACAAGACAGTTGTGGTCTCGTCCGATGCATCCGAAAATGAAAACGAGAAAAAGAGTATTCAAATAATGTTGCGTGAAGCTCAAGCACTTCGAGGAGAAGCATTGTCTTTGGAACGAGCCTTGAATCAGTCCAAGATTGAAAAGGCCAGCTTGGAAGAAGCCAAGATCGATAAGTGGATTCAAGACTTGCTGTTTGTTCCGACACAATCAACAACAACAGAGCTCTTGAATACAGCCGAGGGTGCTTTTGAACGTCTCAAGGACGATCGCTTTTCGCAGGAACAAGTGAACAAGATTTTTCGTCGTATTTGTTCGCAACAAAAACAAAGTCGCAGTAATCATTCCCCCATCATGGCTTTATTATTGGATGCGGTGGGGAAATTAGATGATTTGGAGCGCCAAGATAATCCCAACAAACGATGGAGTGGACGTGTGGAACAGGCCTTGCAAAAGAAACTGTTTGCGGCCGATTGGAACATTGAACTGCAGGATGAAGAAGAAGCCGATCGACAAAATCCATTCAAGCTACCCTCGCAAAACCTATTCTGAATCGTATTGCCTTGGGTGTGTGCTAAAGAACACCCTTTCAAGCCACGGTGCAATCGAGCCAGGGTTCGCTCAGAAACTGCCTTTAACTCGACGCCTTGCATTGGGTGAAAAGCCAGTGAGGCAACACCGTAACAATTTCTAATGACATCTACTCATTGGACATTTTGCTGAAAGGAGTGTCGAAGACAGATCAGTGTAGCATGAATGAAACTAGATATCACAAACAGAGTGTTTTGTCTAAATCGAAATGTAATGAAGCCGCTGTTGTACGGCTAGATCTGAAAGATCATCTGTTACACGGTCTCACGGATTTGTACGTCAATAAAGTCTTCATTTGCCGCATTGGATGCATCGTGGTCTGAATCCTCCATATCATCTACGGATGCTACATTCCGAGATTCGGGGTTGTAATCCTTGTCAGCTTCGTCCAAGACACCTTTGATGTTCCGAACAAAGGTAGCTTGTTCTTGTTGTCCACTGCTACCGCTTTTTGATCGACAAAAGAACAAACAGAGTGCCACAAGGCATCCTGCCAAGACACCAGCTCCCACACCTACTATAAGTATTGGATTCACAGAATCGGGTTCCACATCGCCAGAACAAAAGTCCACGGCGCTTGTTCCGCCAACCCATGTGCAATCCACACCAAGGTGTTCCAACGAGCCAGTAAAGCCTTGGACTACCTTGGCAAAGCCGTCTTCTTCCAATGGTGATCCGTCGAAATCAAGGTTTCGGCTTATCATTGCTGCAGTGTTACGATCCTTTGCATTGATCAAGGGAAGCAAAGACTGTGCGCCGACGTATGCCCTGGCATGGTGCAGATCCTTGTCGGCACCATTCCGGTCTTCGTGCAGCGTCACCAAATCTTCGAGAGTGGCTTGAACCAGGATTGACCGGAGAACAGGTGTTAATTCCGACGCAGCCTTTTCCAAACCCTCGCAGCTCTGGGCGGTGACGGCACCTCGCCCAGAATAGAGAAGGGTTTGAATTCTTTCGTTGGCCACTGTCGAACCTCGCATAATATTCCGGCACGTTCGCCAGTCCCCACAGTTCTTCTTGGATATTCCCCAAAGAAACATTCCCCCAGTGCGGTCATAGGGTGCGTTAACCACTCCCTCGATGGAACCAACAATATACGCAGCTGCTCTGTTCCATAGTTCTTTTGCAGCTAGAGGTCGTTCGGCATTGCATTCCTTTACGGCACCATACATTTGCTCCTGTGCTGCCATGTACATGACCAAGTACTGGGCACCCAAGACAACCATGACTCGACGTCGATATGGTGGAATTTCGGCCGATCTCAGTCCAGAGTTAATCATGGTATGCGCGTAGTTGTTGTCACTTGAGTAGTATTGAACAAAATCATTGTGGTCGGGTACATTGGGTCGTCCAGTGCTCTTGGCAAGGCCTTCAAGACTAGGGGCAGAGACTGAACCAGTACTCCCTACAGCACTCAAATACTTTCCGAACACATAGAGGTCCTCTGCTGCTTCATAGGCCTCCTGGTCCATCAAGATGTCGAGTAGGCTAATGTCCAAATCCAACGCTGCAAAATCAGCTACATCAGCACTTGGTCTGTATCCTGCTAGAGACGCCTGGAAAGGCGGGTCGATACATTCAATAGCCGATTGCTTGTGGGTTCCCACATCTTTGCATGTGAGTTCCAAACAAGGTAGTAAATTGTAGATCGCTCCAATGATTTCGTCTACTTCAGAAGCATCGTAGTCTCCTGTGATCAGTCTCGTGTACAGATAATCAAAAGTGTAGGCGTTGCATGGTCTGGCAAGAGGAACAAGACCATGTGCAAATATTCTTACTCGATCGGGGTCATTGTTAATGAGGGCATCAATTAGTCCTTGCGCCTGGACGACGACCATTTGTGACACAATCATATTCACCGATCGCATAAGTTTTCGAGCAGTTGTTAGATCTGTTGAACATGACTCAGCAAACGAGAGCTCTAATCGAGCTTGGTTTAAGAGACGTAAGAACCGAACATTCGCTGATGCCAAACCTGACTCGTCGACGGTGTCAAATTTGCTTGCCAGCCTTTCCGCCAGATTGTACAACAGGTGTCCCTGATCGGTATTGCCCGCAGTTTCGCCATCTCCGATCCAATAGGCTGCGACAATATCCATGGCATGAATACCATCCTCACCTGCAATCATTTGGTTTTTGCAGTTCTGCACAGCCTCAAAGAGCCTGTTTGCAACTTCCATCCAAATATTGAGAGTAACAGCAGCTTCTGCTGGAAGTGTTGAAGGTTTCTCTTTGTCGAACATTTCCATGACGATCGAATCAGCGTACTGTGCGACTGGTTTCCCGAGAAAATTACCAGCTTCATCCTTCAACGTGTATACGGTTGTCTGGAAAAGTGGGTTATGTTTCATAGCAAGTGAGGCGTTGGTGGAGAGACCTGAGAGAGATCTGAAAGAAACCTGTATTCCAAACTTATCATACTCGGCTGAGTTTTCACCACCTTTATAGATGTCGAAAGCGAGTGTCTTCTTGTCAAGCTTCAAAGCGTCTTCCATTTGCTTGATATCCTTCGCAATATCTGCATAGTTGTCAACAAAGGTTGTGGATTTGTATATAGTTGTATCTTGTCCCAGAGTAGTAGTGGTGTCAGGATGTGGTGCTATGTTCCTGTCGCACGTGGACAAACCACTTTGTAACAAGGTTCCAATGGTATCACACTTGATACCAAGCCCACGAATAACATATTTGAAAGCATCAACAACTTTCTCCAGTCCACCCTGAACTGATTGCTGACCTGGAACAAACTGAGTGTTTGTGACAATAGTACTTGCACTTGTTTGGTTTAAAGCAGCAATTTGGGGAAGGATGGCTTTCGCAAGCACATCGAGTGACGCAAGCTCCTCCTTGCCCGACGCTCCATTTATCGATGCACTCTTTTCAGCAAACATTAGCGTTGCTTGGATGAAAGGGACTGCAAGCATGGGAATAAGCGTCTCGTCAATGATTTTTGCAGCCGAGTCACAGTCCATTTTGCTGAGCCACTGTTTGATATCTGCGAATGCGAACAATACAAACTCGTTTGCGCTGGCATCACCTGTCGTTTCACAGGCACCAAGGAAGGAACTACAAACCTCCTTTCCCAATCCCATTAGCATCACACCGCTGCCGGTGGTACTTCCTCCTGAAGAGGGCCCTTCAATGGATCCAGCGAAAAGAGCCACAGCATTGTCAATAAATGGCCCACCCGGTTGGCTGTTCGCGCAAGCATTCTGAGCAGTTTGAATCCATCCATGCACAGCGAGGTACGACAGAGCTTGGAGAATTCGCTTCGCTGCCGCAGAGTTTTGGAATGCACTAGCACCTGGAAATGGTTCGCTGCCGTCGCCAAACAGTTGTCCAATGAATTTCTCAATGAAGTTCGACTCGCCAAAATATTCCTTGTACTTGTCAGCGAGTGAACTGGCTTGAGTATTTGTATTGTCGCCAGCTACTTTTTGGAGTCTTCGAAGCGCGGTTCCGTCTGGACTGTTTCGACCAAAGTCATAGATATCCTTGGCTGTCTCCTTCGCTCCCATTCGCATCAGAATATGAATTTGGTTAACGTCCAGATCCAATCTGGCCTCTGCTAAAGCAATGCCTCCCGCATCGATCGGATGGCCAACAAGTGACTGGGCACTGTCTATAGAATCCATCGCCGAACAGAGGTCGTTCTTCAACTTAATGAGATCGTCAAAGCCCGAGTTCGTAGGATCGCTGAGATCCCCACAGGAAATACCTAGACACACCAATCCTTTGGCAAGCTCATCCACGATAACGGTCTTCTTGTCCGCAGAGAGAGACGAGAACGTATTTTGGAACAGCGGTCCTTGAATCTCCAAGTAGTCTCCTGTACTGCAAGAAGCAATGTGCGGAACCAACGCAACAGCAAACATTTCTTCAAAGTTCCGGTCTCCCACGGCATTGTAATACAGCAGCTCTTCCACCAGAGGAATTGACATCACTCGGGCAATTTCTTTTATCTCTGCACGCATTGCGAGAAAGCTTGGAATACCCTGGGTTTGGCAGTTCTGGAGAATCGTCTTTGCCTTGTTGAAAAGGTTCATCAGGGTACCGTTCGCTTTTGCCTCGGCTTCATTCATTCCAAAATGTTCCCTTGCCAGTTGGGCAATCGAATACATCATGTAACCGCTGTTGAACTTGCCAGAAGCTTGTTCCTCACCGATCCATATCCCGACTGCGGAATCCAGAAAGGTCAGAGCATCGTCTCTGTTATTGGCTCGGCATTGCTTCGCCGCTTCATTGAGCTGCCGCAAAATGATGAAAATTGAGTTCATTACCACTGTGGATTCAGCGGCCAAAAGTGCGCTGTTTCCGTTGGATGGTTTGAGCGCAAGAGAGATCACATTGTTTCCGAAATCCCATGTTTCTCCTGGTGTGTTCTTGAAGTCTTCATCATCGTAGAGAGCATACCGATAAAAATTGTAGATATCATCCTTCTCCATGATACCTTTCGCTTCTGTGCTCATTTTCTGTAACGTTGACACGTCAGGTAACCCATAGAGTCCACTGGTGAAGCTCTCTCCATTTTCGTACTCTGTTTTTGCTGTATTGACATCAGATGCCAACCACATTTTCTTCACATCTTGAGCCACTTTTGCATCGGCGAGGGCCACAGCTTCATTAGAGAAGGTGAACTTATTAAATCCCAGCTTCTGGTTCGTAGGAGGTAAAACTTTTGGGCCTCCTGGTTCACGAGTAACCTTCACGGGCGCCGGCGTTGGCTGTGGTGCATAGTTTGGACTGGGCGTTCGAGGATCTTTGTAGGGAGCAGGAAGATCTTTTCCGGCGCACACATCACGGACGATATCATCAGTTCCATGAATTGCACCGATATCCTCGCAGTCGATCTCCACCGATGAGATGATGGTTTCCATGTCTGAAAACACTGTATCTGTGTCTTGCGAGGTCAAAGACGACACAGTCAAAGCGCCCTCTATCTCAGATGCTTGCTGCGAGTTGGTTGAAGAAAAGAAGGCAATGACAGCACGAGAATACCCAAAGGCATAGCCAGCTTCGGGACTATCTGGATCCTGCCCTGCCATGATTAGATTTTCCAGCATGCCTTGACTAAGAGGAATCATGAACTTGAAGAGAAGCCCTTCGTAAATATTACTCAGGCCTGCTCCTTGGGCGCTTGCCAAGTTCGAAGCACCCGCTTCTAGGTCAAACACAACCTCCCTATTAACAGGTGGGATTGAAGAAGATGACTGACACAAATTGAAATCTTGGCACACTTCCTTGGCAAGTCCGTAGAGCGATGCTCCAGGGGCTTTTTTGTCTCCACCATCTTGTGATCCCTCCGTGGAACCAATGAACAGAGCTGCCCCATTGTCCCAGGCCATTTGAGCCTCTTTCAGTTTGGCGCTTCCACCTGAAAGCAATTCAACGGCTTTGTCAAGCTCATTGGTAATTGCCAGGAACATGACAAGCCCTCTAAGTAGCCCCACTACGTATCCTGGCATTTGCCCTGTTTTTATAGTGGAAAAAGTTCCCGCTTTATTCAACGCATCCAGTACCATCTTGTCGATAAAATCTCGATCATCCGCATTCGCGCCGAAATGAGCGGCTGCCTGCTTGTAAGTATCACTCACACTCCCTGTAGTTTCTCCTGTTGCAAGATCCTTGAGAGAAAACAGGGTGTTCCATCCATAATTGTAATAATCTCGAGCCGCAAAGACTCCCCCATATTCAAGGAAGTATTCAATTTGCCGAATATCACGATCAATATAAGAAGTTTTTCGCACATCGATGGATGGTGTGTATCCAACCATTTGAGTATCACCCGATAAGTCACATTGAGGGATTTCACCATTACGGTATGATCCGACCATCTCACAAGTTATTCCCAAACAGCTGTATGTAGACTGCACGGCTTTGATGAGTTCTTGTCGATTGGTCGCGTCAACGTTGTTTGTAATGGTCATGTCCACCAGTTTGTGAAAGGTGTCCGTGTCGCAGCTACCGACAACAGGTAGAATGGTCAAGGTGTACATCTCAACAAAGTCCGTAGGCTGTTGTGGGTCAAAGGTCATGATTTTGTGAAGCAGCATTTGTACAAACAACTGAAAGAGGTAGGAGACGAGAGTTTGTACCCTGATTCGTAGTTCCATGTATCCAATGCTGTCCGGTGAGCTGCACTTATCGCCATTGATATCGACTCGTAACTGACTAAATTCCTCCATAACGTTGGAATTCAAAACAACTTGGGCCCCATCGACTGGGTCAATCTGATCAAACCGTGCGCCATCCTCCACATATTGGGCCACACTGTAAAAGAGAAAGCCTGTATTCGCGTCACCTCGTTCTTGGTCGGCTCCAACCCACAAGGCAGACGCTTTGTCAAGACTTTGAAGCATGGACGCTTTGTCATTCGTTACACAAGATTTGAGCATATCATAGAGATGACCATAATAGGCCATGGCGACGTTAAAGGACAAGGAAGCGTCCGCTTCAATTTGGCTAATGTTGAGTTTGAACAAGTCATTGACAACTGTGTCGGCATACAACTGAACGGATTTTCCATCAAAGTTTCCGGGACTATCTCCTTCAACCAACTCGCCCAACACGGCAAATCCTTTCTTGTAGAGATTGTACAGCGGATATTCTCCATACTTGGATTGTGCCTGGTCGCTCAATCCCTTCAAGGTTAAGCTACCCGTATTCTTTGAGCTGCCGCTTGTGTAGATTTGTTTCTTCAAGGTGAAATTCTTGTGAGCCGCTCTCATTTCTCCAATGTCATGAGCCAGCATTAATCTGGAGATTGTACAATACAATCAAACGAACAGCACAACAATAACAACAACAACAAGGGAGAGCGAAAAAATGAGCAAAGCATGAGTCAATCGCCGTCACACAAACAAAATAAGTACAACTTTCTTTCACATACTCAGCCATGACATCGTTCTCTTGGGTTTGCAACCCCAAACTCTCAAAGACGCTTCCCAAAACTGCATGGGAGCACGTCACAAGGAGGACGAAACGTAGAAGCATCATAACGGAATCCTTGCAGGTGGTCGATCTGTCATTTAGGTGCTGTCACACAAAGGTGCGAATCAATTCTGTGCTGCTGTGTTACAGGATGCTGCAGCAAGCGTCTAACCAGGCAAGAAGGGAGCCTTTTCTGGTCGTCTAGCCTTGGGAATAGGAAGATGAAGACAACCACACCAAGAAGGTAACCACCAAGGCGAAGAGGTGAGAGATGCCCGCAGAGGTCCGTCGGGGGTCACTCTCGCGACTCCCTCCCGACTCCAAAGTCCCAAGAGCCGGTAGTGATTGTACGTAAGACTCAACGGGAAAAAGACGAAATCGAATGGGAGTGAGACCCAGACCAATCCCAGAATTCCAAGCGTTTGCATATTTTACGATTTGTCATTCTCAATTAGAGAGGAAAACGATCGTAGCGCTTAAGTGTGATACACGTCAAACTTCTCGACGGATGGTCGCGGTGTATCTCAATATTCGTTCACAAGAATATATTCATGTTCTCGCTAGGATTTGAATCACGAGAATCTCGCTTGCCCAGCCAAACCGCGGTATAAAAATCCTTTTTTGTAAGAGTACTCGTAGTGTACGAGTACGAGTACGAGTACGGATTGGTAATTGCTAGGAGTACAAAGAAAAAATCTGGCCCAGCAGAAGATCGAGAAACCTTACGAATTTTTCGGTTAACAAGATCCCGTCCTCTAAACTTGACTCAAAAACATGAGCCCAACACGAGCACAAAGCAGACAAACCTAAGGCTAAGGCGGTGATCGGTGATCATCAATCATCACGCTACTACAACTACAACGGTATGGCGGCGGTCCGGGCATATTCCGATGGAAACCTGAACTTCTCTAGGAAGGATTCTAGGACCATGGCGCCTTGTTGTAGTCCAAGTAGATCCTTGGACTCTACATTACGGTTACAGGAGACACAATACTTGTACCCGCGAAACGTAAACGCATCTCTTGCATTCCCCTCAAAGCACTTTAGTACTTACGGTATTTGAAAAGCAACCATCTTACTCCGACAATTTCATGCTTCATCTCCTTCTCCTCGACGTTCCAGAGAACTACCTAATTGAATGGCTTTTCTCTTGGAAGAAGGGGTGAACCTTTCGTTATTCCAACAGTCATCTAGGAGGAGCATTTTGTCAATAGAGGAGTACTCTTGCTCTGGAGCTGGAGGAGTAGCACTCCTTGTACACATTATCAGGTCCTGCTCTTGCACGGATTATATGTGCGACTCAGTTTTTTCCGACCGCCAACCCGAACACCGCCGGTCATTGGACCCATATCATCATCAATGTGATGAGCAACATGCAAACCACCCATGTGAATGAAAGTGCCACCCATATGAATGAAAGTGATGAGCAGATCCAATACGATCGTTTCGTAAGACCAAAACTGAAAGAAGAGATTGTCAGACAAGTTTTGCGGAAAAAACTAGCAAAACAACGACATGTTGTTCTTCCCAAGGCTATTGATCCCACGTACTTGGATTCCCTGTTTCCCAGAATGTTGGAACTATTTGAACCCCAAACAGTCAATTACAACGGAGGAATTGGGAACGTGCCCAAATGGAAAATTTCATGCTATTTAGAAGTTATGGATGGAGGCGTTCCCACCACCAACCCAAACTTGCAGCTATTGGATCTGTTCTCACCTCTCTTGTCGGCTTGTAATCAAATATTCATGGACTGGTATCGACAACAACAAGCCTGTAACGATAGAAAAACGTCAACACCTATCGAAGATTGTCACAGATTAATGACTTTTCTCACTCGCTACACACCTGCTCCTGGTGAACAAGCGTTGCTAAAGGTATGAGAGATTGTGAATATGCTTGCTCCTTGCGGAATCGTTCGTACTGTTTGCTGACTGTATACGCTCCGATTATCATGACCAACAGCACGTGGATGGCGCCGGGAAAGTGGATGGTTCTATCGTAGTTGCCTTGCCTGTCGATCGCTGGTCAGCTTCTGAGGACGAGAATGCATTTGAAGGCGGCGGTTTAACGTTTTGGGATGGACCCAAGCAAGATGAGATTCGGTACGATACCCGTTCGGGTGATCTTGCCCTAATCGATCGGTACGTGCATGTTACTTTTCCTCCTCTTCTGCTCTACGGTCGTGCACTAAACACCCCACTCAATACCACCGCACGACTTTCCAATTTAATGACAAAGGGCGGTTTGGCATCAAGCAAATCCAATCACCAAAGGGACCCGATGGGCGCTTGTCATCTTCTATAAAGTCATTCGAAGGACTGACGAGTCATTTTCTCTCGCAATCTCGGAGCCCGGTCGAAATGACGCCGTTGTGTGAGAGCAGTTAGCAGTGCTCTTTGATGTCGGTGAAGATGCAGCTGTTACCTACAATGAATCCTATTTCTTGTCGGTATGTTCATCGTTATCAAAATCCTTACCATATCATTTGCGCAGTTCTTACGGTGTCTGTCCTCTTGACGTGAATGAGACCCTTTTCTTTGTTTTCGCTGGAGCCTTGGCAGAAAACGCAAAGCCTCTGGAAAAGTACTTCTCTGTGCGGACCCAGGAACGACGTAATTTGTGTTCTACGGGTAGTAGAGACCGTAACCTAAAGATCACGTTTTCAAACTGGTGGCTGCGAAAACGCACAACACATCCTCATGCAACGATACTCACGCACATACTGCGTCGCTCATGTTCATGAATTGTTAGAACATGCATTCAAGCGGCTTCTGGTGTTGGTAAGAGGATGCTAGATCAGGACTGTTACACTAGCAAAAAGAGAACGCGCTCATTGCGCTTTTGGTGCTATCAAAAAAATCTCCTGAGGTCGGATTGAAACGCCCAGAGCAGAGAAAAACAAACTCAGTGCTTATTCCCAGCCTTCTCCCGAGGACTTGATAACGTAAGCGGCGACATTGGCAATGTCCTCGTCAGAGAGACGTCCGCCAAAGGCAGGCATCGCGTTCTTTCCGTTGGTGACTTGAGTCATAACTGCCTTTTCGTTGTATCCTCCGGTCAAGTAAGATTCAAGAGCTTCCTTTTCCAATGTCTTTTCGGGCATGATCACATTTTGTCCACCGGCGTGGCAAGCAGCGCAGTTGGCGTTGAAGACGGTCTCACCGGCACCGGCATCAGCGGCAAGGACGGGAGAAGTGGCAACAACGGCGGCGGCAGCACCAACAACGGCACCCTTGGCAACCTGAAAAGACAAAACCAAGTTGATATTATGAGTCGCAGAATCTTAGCGATATCGTCTCGTGCCTGCCACGCGCCGCGGAAAAGGTTTGTTTCCGTGTTCCATGATGATTGCTCAACTCCGTAACTCGGATCCTACTGCAACAATGGAGATATCCTTTCAGTCTGGGTCAGTCAAACGATCCAATCTCTTCTTACCTGTTGAGGGTTGACACTGAAGGCGGAGGCAGAGGCAAGGAGTGTGGCGGCAACAGCGATCTTCATGGTGGATGTATATTGACAATGGGTGAACAAGAGAGACACTAAGAAGAAGCGATCCAAAGAGGTATTCCGATAAAAAGATCGCGGTGCTGTCAACGCAGATCGATTGCATGCGTCACGGTACGAGTACTCTTTACGACCACGTCAAGAATTCGTCGAAATCAGTAACGGACACAAGATACGATCCTCAATTTCCGGGTTAGAATGTTGACTTTGACGTGTCACCAGTCGCGAATAAAATCTATTCATTCTACCTCTCCCAAACTTTTCCTCTGTTCTCTAGTAGTGCTCCTGGAGTGCTCCTAGGATTGTTGGATTTGGTCCTTGCTACTTGCTGGTGCTAGGCATTTCAAAGCGACCACAAGCACGAAACTCGAGACGAGAAGCATAAGATATGGGGAATGGTGACTCTATATCGAATCTACCGCTCTCAAAGACCATCATCGAGCTATCGTTATTGGGGTCGATTCTTTACCTTGATCATCCATTGCTCTCTGTTTCTCGACAGCAAGAGCGTGTCTTCCAACTGCCATCCAACATCCAATTTGTTTCTCTACCTCTTGTAGTAATCTGTAGACGCCTTTCCTCATCGACAGACGAGTTCCTCCAGCTATCTCGCCTCTAGCTAGCTAGGTACTCCTAGTCCTTTTCGAATGAGGACAGACGACGGACAGACATATCTGATGAAGCTTATTCCACGTGGAGGCTGAGGAACGTTCAGAACGTATTTTGTAACGTGACACGTGATCCAAGTGACACGCCTGAAAATTATGTCCGGAGAATCCGGAATGCGTTCTGGTTGGCTCTTTCAGGTGATGTCGCCCTTGAGCGTCGATGTCACTGCGATGTCAGGACTACTGAAATTCTTATTCATGTTGAATGGCGATGTCAACTAGAATATTCACTGTGAGACAGGGTGTAAATGAGTGATGTCAACGATGTAGTTCCATGACACACACATTCTTTTTGACAGCGTGTTGTCGGCCTGACAAAACTGACACAAATCAGTCACGGTGGGCTGGGGATTGAATAAAGCCCCCCTCCGGGGCAAGGACCAGACAAGTCAAAAAGATAATAGCCTACAAGTGGGACACCGACTCCGTCAATCACATCACACGAATTGGCTATGCCCTCTTTCGTGCCGGCTTCGTTCTGCTTTGGGGGTGCCTTCTCTGTCTCCTCGCGGCGACTTTCCTCATAACGAACTTTTGCTTGTGTTTTGCGTTCGCTGCTTCCTTCTTTGGGACAAGGCCGAGCTTATAGCCGTTCAAGAGGAGCAGCAGACCAGACTAAACCATGACATTAATCACAAAGCAAGCTTCAGAATTGGAACTTGTCAGAACAAGTGATGACAAGCCATCACGATCCTTCACAGTGTATCTTATTCGGCACGGCGAGGCGAAGCACAATGTGGAAGAGAAACGGGCACAGAAAAACGCATGGAAGAGATGTTGCGAGCGTGGATTGAGCAGGGATCACAGTGAAACTGTTCGAGCAGTAGACGAAGCTCGAAAATCGGTTTTACGCGATCCTTCATTTTTCGATGCGACGTTAACCGATCAAGGAAAGAGTGAGGCCAGATGTGCTCGCTCCAATTTAAGAACTTGCATTAACGAAGGACTTCCCGCCCCGGGACAAGTAATGACCAGCCCTTTACAGCGATGCTTGGGTACTGTTGAGGAACTTTTTCCGGACAATAACGTTGACATTAGAGTGGAAGAGCATTTAAGAGAGCGATTGACGGGAAGACCTGCCGACAACAGACATTCTGCGGAGATACTGGAAGAACGGTTTCCAAGATTCAATTTCGGCAAGCTGAGATCGTTGTCGCAATCGAATATTCTCTCTGACTGTCGCTCAACAGATGAAACATACACGTCGGATTCTTCATCTGCCTCTGGTTTGGGCATGGCGGACGATAGTACTGAATGTTCCAGGTCAATCAGTCGACAGGGATCCAGTGACTTCTTCGATCGAACTGCAAGCTCAATGAATGCCGATGTGGAGTTGGAAAATGACAATTCTGTTAGGAAACGTGCGTTCAATCTTTTCAAGCTGCTTGAGGAATCCAATCATGATTCCGTTGCGGTTGTCACGCACAAGGGATTTCTCCGTGCGCTGGAGCGGGGTTGTTTTGGTATTTCGGGATCCCCCGAGTTTAAAAACTGTGAGATGCGTGTTTATCGTATCGAGATGACACCAGGAAACCTTTTCCTGGACTCTGTCCACCGACTCAGATAGTGGTCCTCCACATCATGTCAATGAAACAAGAAATGATAGATAAGACGCATAATGTCTATGCGTTCATAATGTCAGATGTCAATACAATGACTAGGTAGTGCTCTTGCATTGTTTTGATCATTACTCCGTCCCCTGTTCGACGAAACCATTCGGACACGATGGATTTCTTAGTTTCGTTAACGGAGAAGGGAAAGCATGAAACGTCGACAAATTCCAACGAGTCGAAATAGGCACTCCTACTAATAGTATTACCAGTCCTGATCGAGCGAGGCGTGGCGATGGCGCTGGCACTGCACTGAGCGGGCGCGCCGCACAGGCGTGGGCGCGATCTCCCCCAAGATGTGAAGAGCAAGGAGAGGAAGAGCTCACAATCTTTGGTTTGTGCAGAGTCCCAAGCCATCACACACAGAGACTTGTAAGCGAGTCTCTAGCGTAGTCATCTCTAACAAAAAGATCGATTGTTCCCTTATCTTTGCTGCCGTCTTACGACTATCAACTATGACGTTCAACGAAAACCCTTTCCATATCTCCGATGATCCCGTCACCCGCCGTTCGGATTCTGACGGGCTGAATCTCCTCGCTGATGTGATTGACAACGGAGATCCCATTCCCGGAGTCTCATCCAAACCCCCTTCGAGCGATACCGCGGACGATAACCCTTCTTCTAAGAAGAAGAAAAAGAAGACAATCCTGAAGAATCCACCTTCGTCTCCGAAGTCACCCCCGAAGATCCCTTTGATTAGCCAGACTGAAACTGAGGAAGGTTTCCCGCCCAGCAATGCTGCGGGACTGATTCCCACTCTCTCTGAGACCCTTCCTGGTACCCCCAAGCATGCTTCTTCGAAGAGGACCTCCAAGAACTTGACCGATGAGACTCAGGATCCTGTTGACTCCCCTGATACCAAGAAGGATTCTAGTAGCCGGATCTTTGAGACTCCCAAGCAATTCTACGCTCGAATGGCGCGCGTTCTTCCACGCAAGGAATGTCCCAAGGTAGATTTGTATCTGCACCCTTTCCCTTTAGATGCTGCAATCTTGGACAAGTTCTCCAAGATTGACTGTGACGCCTGGTCTGACTCCTTTTGCGATAGTTTCCATTTGTCTATCGAGAGTGATCCCGCCTGCTGGACTTCGTTAGTTGCAAAGTTTGACCAAGTGAAGAACCTTACCGACTTTCAGTCCTTCCTCGAAATCCATTCGAAACGTCACCCACTTGCGTTTCTTGGCTTCGACCGGAAGAAGAACCCGATGGTGATCCATAACATCTTTGTCTCACCAGATTCTGGTTCTGTTTTGGCACCAGAACCCGTGTTCCTATGTTTTACCAAAGACTCTCTCGATGTCCCGCCTGGAACATTCGATTCTGAAGAACTTACTTCGATCCTCAAGAGCCTTGATTACTCACGTGTACCGACCCTCGACGAGATTCTCTCAGGCTGTCTCACGAAAGACAAAGATTCACTGGCCGGTCTCTCATTGAAAGCTTCCACGTTTTCAGACTTCGCCCCTTATCTGAGTTACCCTGAAATCTTTTCAGACAAACCCGAAGATGTTCAATATCGGAAAGATCATGCATTCGAATGCAAAAGCATCGTTCTTCTCCCACCATCGATCGCGGGAGATATTATTCGCCTCATCGATCCGGATTGTCATTTCCCCAAGAAAGGCCCTAATGCTGGTAGTCCCAAGTCCTCGCCACCCAGCATCCCCGAGTTGGTTGAATTCATATTCTCGAAGATACTCTCGCGATGGCGACGATCATTTGAGAACCCGATTGGTAAACCTTCCACCTCCAAGTTCGATTCGAATGATCCCCACTGCATTCGCTTTTCAGATACTATTCGATTCCTTTGGGGAGTACACCGCGGGAAGATTATTGTTGATGATTTGTTCCTGGATCATCCTTCCAATTATGGATCAGCGATGACAGCAGTGGAATTCTATTTCAAAACTTCCCTTCCAGACCGGTCTACCCCTATGTATGCAACGAGTCGTGGCCCTCGTCCTCCTGCCGCAGAGCGTTCTGGGAACTTCTCTCTGTCGAAGTCACGTCGTTCCCAAGACCCGTTGATTGTTGAGAATGATTCTATGCCTTCTCCACCAGTTTCCAAAGACGTTTTATACCTTACGACACAAATGACGAAGTCGATGTCAGAGCAATTCTCCAAAACGATTTCCGACCAACGCGATCAACTTTCGCAGGCGATTACTCAACAGAGTAACATCCTCAAGTCTCAGGAAGAACGGCACGATCACTTCAAAACCTTCACCATTGACACCAGGAATGCCATTATCCTGGGACAAGTTGGACCTCATTCCACGTGCCTTCCGACGACCCCATCGGAAAAGGCGAAGGAAATTTTCAAACAGAAAAACACCCATAACTTGTATACCACGATACATTCACAAATCTTTCGACGTGCTGACAATACCTGCTTCCTGATTTTCGGGCAAGTGGGAGTGATCCAGAAATATGGGCTGAAATGGCGCTCCGATGAACATCCTGGAGGCTTCTCCCCCTTTTCCTTCGATCCGAACAATCACTCGGGAGCATCAAACCATCAAGCTCTCGACCACGATATCCATCAAGACATATTCGAATCCTCATTGCGCCACTCGAACGGATTATCCACCAAGGATATGAAAGATATCTTCACTGACGACAAGCTGTTTTTCCCACTGACCTTAGACCATTATGGAACTCAGCTCAACAGTTACCTTTGTTTCGCTCAAGCGATTTGGGGAGAAGATTCGTTCATTGTGCTGAACATTCGCAAGATGTATACTCATCTTTCTCGTCACCGTCGAGTATACTTGGCGAACCAAGCTGATGATAGTACCTTCTTTTCGCGGCTTCTGTTCTCTCTTGACAACAGTATTCAAAACTTTATAACCGACAACTTGGAAGATGCGACCTGCCTTGAGGACATCTCTGGAGAAGCCTTGGACTATCACACCAACAAATTATGCAACAAGGTTATCTCAAAAGAAGATATCTGTCGCATGCCTCGGTTCCTTCTTTCGGCTGTTCAAACAAAACACAGGAACGAGAACAACCCGAATTGTAAAGGAGGCTCAAACTCGAACAACAAACGCAATGCAGATAGCAAATTGCCAGGAGCACCCCCAGGTGCCTTACGATCCAAGCGGGGGCGTACTCACGAGAGTCCGTCAAACGACACGAACCATGCACCCCCAGTCCGACCGAGCTTCGACTTCCCTTCTGCTTGGAAAATCCCCTCCGACATTCGTTATGGGAAAGCATTTCCTCGAACTGTCCTCAACGACGTGCCCTCTTTGACAGTCGAAGGATCTTCCAAACAATTTTGCGTCAAGTTCTTTGCCTTGCAAGCTTGCCGCAACGGAGACAAGTGCTATTTTAGTCATGCCGACCCGGCCCAATATGACAAAACAGACGCCTTAAATGCTTTCTTTGAAAAGGCCTACGACAGAGCGCGTCGGAACACGTGACTGATTGTTGAGTCTTCGGTCTCTCCAACGTTACCCGTACCCCCACCTTCACTTCCATCTTCACGTTTCCTGACCGTTGACTCTACCAATCAGATTCCAAGTCCCATGGACCCTTCACACGCATACCTCGCAACAATTCCACGACAACCCCTACTGCGGCCACCCAGTACGGATGACTTACTTCGACCATGTGATCAGACGGATCTCCCACCAACACCCCCTTCCACGATCCATCGACCTCCCACTTCATCCAATCCATTCCTGGATCACAGCGAACATCCACACCAACCAAATATGAAAACGAGGCAAATCTCCTTTTCTTCTCACACCAAACTATACCCATTCTCTCCCTCTTCGGCGCCTTGTGACCATATTCACAACGCAGGCCCTGTTGAAGTAGATATGAAAGTTGAGCCTGACCACGACGATTCCACCCAACTTTCACAGCCAAACAAGACCATCCTGAACTCCGTCCGCCGAGCCGCCGACGAATCTAGTCTTCCTCCCAAAATTCTTACGAGGAAACCTCCAGACCCCAAAACCAAGAAGCCATCTCATCACCCAGCCTTACCGGGACATGTGCAACCAGACATCTCCTCCAATACTTTAGGTAAACCGCTGGAAAGGAACATGCGACGATTGCATGAGTCCTTGCTCGAGAATCAAAAACTTCTTGGTAAGTCAAATCTATCACCCCCGAGTAATCGAAACTACCTGCCGAACGACGTGAGCAGGTTGTTTCCCTCCAAGATCTCGATCCCCACGCTCCCACCACCCAAGTACCCGATGTCCCTCAAGACTATCCTCGATATATATAACACCGTGACGCCGACTCCATGTGCTTCGCCCTTCATTCATGAACGGTCCACTGAAGCCGCTGAAAAGAACTCCGAACTGATCGCTAACTTCGACTTCGACTTACAGAAAACCTTCAACGCTTTCCCCCACTCCACCATCAGTCCAGGATCGGAATTCCGTCAGGCCGAAGTATTGGAACCTCTACTTCGCTTCCATCCATTCTGGCCAAAGATCGAACGAGAACTCCGCGATGGAGCAACGTACACTTTCAAGAATCCAAAACCATCCGACGAAACGCGCCGAGCTGAGAACGAAGCCTTGATCACTTACGGAAATCATAGTTCCGCGAAGAAACGCCCAGAAGCCTTGATTAAAGTGTCCCAAAAAGACACTATCCATGGTTGGGCATTCCCGATTACGTTCGACTGCGCTCGACGTATTCGACACGGACGATTCGGACCCCTCGGAGTGGCTCAACACGCGGGCATCACGGAGAAGGGCGAAATAGTGATGAAAGATCGGCTAGCCCACGATCAGACATTCTCAACTGGGATCGCACCTTCACTGAACCAAGCAGTAGATGATTCAGACGACATCGAACTAGTATACGGATGGTGCATTGAGCGACTCATCCATCAGATCATTGCCCTCCGACTCGAATTCCCGGATATGAAGATATTTGTTTGTAAATTCGATTGGGGCGCAGCCTATCGCCGAATCAATGGCGACGGACTTCTTGCGGCCAACGCCCTGACGACCGACGCGTCGGGGGACTTCGCCAATGTACTGACCCGTCTCTCCTTCGGAGGCAAAACACACCCCGCCATGTTCAGCCTCTACTCCGAAGCGGCATGCGACGTGTGCAACGACCTAACAGAGTTTACCGAATGGGACCACACCGTATGTTCCTCCCCCCTGCAGAAACTGATGGGACCACCGAACCGACTGCCCGAAGACATCCCCTTCGCCCAAGGCAGACCCCTCATAGTCGATGTCCCAGCGCGACCAAAAGGCTCAACTGACGTCTACCTTGATGACATGATTCAGCTGTTTCTCGACCGTGAGGACATTGTGGCAAGAGCGTCCGCGGTCGTCCCACTCGTACTACACTTGCTCATTCGTCCCACCCATCCGACGGAAGAACCGATCAAACGAACAGACATACTAGCCGAGGACAAAATGCTAGCAGAGGGCAGCCCCAGCGAGGTGATGAGAGTCCTCGGCTGGGAGCTTGATACACGCCGACTGCTCCTGATCCTACCCGAAGATAAATTCTTGAACTGGACAAAGTCGGTCCGACGACTGGCTGACCCCGACACTCGAAAGGCGACATTCCAGGAGCTCGAGTCCACACTAGGCAAGCTCATTCACTCCAGTAAAGGGATCCCCACATCACGCTTCTTCCTCCAACGCACACGCGCATACATCGAAGGCTTGATTGTTGCGTACGATGCAAAACAGAAAGCAAAACAGTCAGACGGCAACGAATCCGACACGAGTGCTACATCAGCCGAGAGCGGCACTTACTTGGACACGCGAAAAGACTCAAGGCAGCGTCCGAGGCCATGGTTCCGCTACCCCATCCCACAATACGTCAAGGAAGATATGCACGTGTGGATAGACTTGCTCAAGCACGCCCACGATGGCGTGAACTTAAACTTACTCACGTGCCGAGTACCAACCAACGTCTTAATCGCCGACGCGTGCCCCTTTGGAATGGGCGGATACAGTATCAAATCGGGTAGAGCATGGCAAATACCATTGGATCCTGACATTTACGAACTCGCAGGGAACGCCAAGGACATGGACATCGACCCAACACTGGCACCACAGAATAACCTCAAGGTGTCGAACAATTTGTTTGAGTTCATCGCCCAAGCCGTCACCATATGGCTCGAGAGCGCAAATGAAGATATCGAGGAACTGGGATCAGTGCTGTGCATGTCCGACAATAGCTCGGCCATTGGGTGGATGCACAAGAGCTCGTTCGCAGTCAATCAACCACTCCACCGACGAGTGACCGAGCTGTTAGTGAACCTATCTTTAACCGAACAGTTTACGATCCACGCGGAGCACGTTGTTAGGATTCTCACCGAAAACTAGGTGGCGAAACCTACAACTCATCGAATGATGCTAGTATTTTATGGCATCCGATGACATTTTCCTAAAAGTGAGAAAGGAATGTCGGCATGCTCGCGAAACTATAAATTTGGCCATGGCATGCTCGCATTGCACGTGTTATCGGCGACCGCTCGGATATTAACTATGGCCCAACACGTGCGCGCCCAAAACCATCGAATGCGCGCCTTGACTATCCGAGTACGCGCATCCACGATTCGACCTAACGGTCTATGTAATCAAAGCACGAATCACGATCACGCGAGACCATATCTCTGTTCCCACAAATCCAAGAATGCAAACAGCAACGCGCCCAGCACAAGACTTATACCACGACAAAGCAAGAGCTGTTGCATCCCATACATGTTATCCATCACCCTATACATTCAATATGCACCAATGCCGGTCTACTCCAACCAGTGAGGACCTATCACACCAGATCCATGGCCGTATACAAGAGCCAGGACTTCGGCACCATCAACCACCTTAGTTAGTAATCGTCTCACAATCATTAATATCACCATTTTAACACTCATCTTAAGACTTACCTCTTATCAGTGGACCGACTGCCCCCACCCACGGCGGACTTCGACTTGCAACTCTTCTCTGACCCGTGGAGGATTGTTGTATCGGTTGGTGATCGATTGTCGGCTCAGCGAGCCTTTAACCCAACTACCTATTACCCTTCTGAATTCTCAATGAGAGTTCTGCTAGATTAACAGTCTCATCGCTCATTGCCCTGCAGTCGCATTGGAGATCATACTTACCCATCCACATTGAGTACAGATTGAGCTACACCAACAAACAAGAGTTAGAGGACAAAGCTACCCAACCCAACAACAGGGCCAGCCTGGCTAAGGCTAGGGTCATCAACCCTCTCCTATTCCAGGACCTCAAGCTGGACCAGGACTTCGTGCAACTACCTTCCCAATACTCACCTGACCAGTACTTTGCTGAGGACTACGAGCAAGACGAGGAAGCTACCATTATTCCTGACTCCCCGGTTCAACTCGATCACCGCAACGAGTCCGGAAGTGACCAAGGATAAGTATCTTTAAGTAGTTTACAGAACAAACCAGAGACAAAACCGAGTTCCGCACATCCGGGTTCCCAGCACAACACACATCCGGGTACTGATATACGTGGCACACACGTGGTACATCCGGGTTCAGATCACACCACACATTAAATAAACAACGAACCAACCATATACTACCATGGATCCAACATACCCCAAGACACCTTCTCTTCCTTCTGACGACTCAGTACCGCCTGACATATCAGATACACAAGTGTTCAATCATATCACCCAGCATCTATTTGAATGTGATGAAGAACGAGCTCAAGCCCTTCATCAATGGATAAAACATAGTGGTTTCGAACACATTCTGAATGTCATCGACTATCTTGCAGTCAATCCAGAAAAGAATATCAAGGACCTTGGACAATACAAGTATGGGAACAAGACGATGGATCTGAAGACATTTACAAGGCATCAACTGAAGATCCTAGCACATTGGTCACGAGAACAAACCTCAACCCTGCAGCAGTCTGATTTACCTCGCTCTACCTGGTTGAACCTCACCAAGGCCAATTATGATCATTGGAGAATCAATGCAGACTTCACCAAGCTCCGTCTGAACCAAGGTTGCGTTTCGTCATTTCGTTTAGCAAAAAGAGAGGTGCTACGTCTTAACAACTACATCTCCAATCTTCGTCTCGATGATTCATGGCACGGCACAACCTATCAGTTTCTTCTCCACTTTCAACACCAATTCCATCTTCTCGACAATCTGGGATCAATGTTTGATCACATTCCTGGCCACTCCACTAGGATGACCTTCCTGATGAAAGCCGTTGAAAAGGTACCTGATTTACGACAAGTCAACATCTTGTCTGGTGCAAAGACACTTTGTTATCAATCATATTTCCGTCTTCTCCTTGATGCCGCATATGATCATGACCAAGCAACTCGAGCACCAAAGTCTAACCGACTTAAGCATACCAAGCAATGCGACTTTCAATATGATCAAGATTTTGATATCAAAGATCTATCACCCAAAGAAAAACACCGCATGATTAAGAGAACTAACGTGAAGACCAAGAAATCATCTTCGCTTCGTCCAAAGATCAGTCTTCCAAGAGATCTGTGGAGTAAACTCAACGACAATAGTCGTCAAGTAATCATTGCGTACAACAAGTCTACCCAGAATCCGTCATCAACAACTGCATGCATGGAACAGACGCATACTCTTGACATTGATCCGGAACCTGATCCCGACCCTGGTCGTGCATGGATTGACGACATGATTCAAGATGATTCCCAAGACCATCAAGATAATTTCTTTGATCTGATTACCCGGTTGGTTCCACAAGTTGTGACCAATATTGATGTCAATCATCCAACATCTGATCTTGCTAATTTGGTGTCCAATATCAAGGCAACATCCATCCCTAATGATTGTCTCGAGAACAACAACTGTAAACAGAAAGTTGAGATATCTCGACATCTGCTCTCTCGCATGTCTAGTTTCTCCGGTGACAATCAATTGACTGGCTATAATCATTGGTATCTTGATCCCATGCAAGATACGGCACCTTCTTCAAGGACTGTTGAAAATGATGGCAACAATCCGCATGATGCTTTTGGGAAGTATACCAATCGTGTTGTCTGTAACCTCAACCTTCTCTTGGATTTACCTTACGATCATGGACCTGATACGCCTTCCTTCTTCACACCCCTGCTTGGAGAATACTGTTCCAAACCATACCTCCAAGATCAGAACATGGCTGAGAACCGTTATCAGACCGTTAAGAGGACAATATACGTCGTGACCGTTTCGGGCCATATCCCTCTTGAGATCCTCAATGGTCGCCCACCCGGCATTACCCACCCACTTTTCTTCCTTATCTGGGACAAGGCCCCCTACTTTACCGAATCATATGCCCTCTCCCACCGTCCCTACCGTCCCTACCCTCCCTCTTTTGTCACGACACATGGCTACTGGCTTGTTTTTGCCCCTTCTATTGGTGATACTTTGTCTCTGGACTCTCAAACCCTTTGTTACTCTGCCATTCTTCATGATGCACCCACGCCACCCAGCAACCTTTGTGTGGATACGTCTTCAGGGGAGGAGTCGCTTCCAAATAAACCCATTTTCATTTGTAGCAAAGGTGAAGATCCATCCACGCAAATGCCTATGATCAAATGTGATAACACTATTGGACAACCTTTCCTTGTTTATGATCCAGAGGAAAATGGGGAGCAACGACAACCATATAATGGGGAGCAACCACAACCATGTCTTATCAGATGCATCGTTGATTTAGAACAAGATGCTCTCAAGCAAGAAGACTATATCAAGTACACTTTCTGCAAATCCATTTCCGACATTGACAAGATAATTTCATACCGTCAACATATGGAATACATCAAACAGGACAACCAAGAACAGGCAACTGAAGATGACGTTTTCCAGTTCAGAGACGTTGTCGCAGATCAAGAACCGTCAAGTATTAGCAACAATCCTGACTACAAAAGAAGTCACTGTAATATACTTGTTGATTGGGAGACTGGGGCGATGATCTATGAGCCTCCGTCACTCGTGGTAAATGATGCCTATGCCAAGAAACATGATCTATTGAATGAACTTGGATGGAAACATCTCAAGCATTTTGTCAAGACCAGTAAATGCCTTGTTCAAGCTGCCAAACAGCAGTCAAGAATCAAGCAAGTCTGTCGTTCCATCAAGTACAAGTTTGGTTATCAAGTTTCAAAGACAAATGAAGAATTAGTTGTTTTGTTAGACAAGCAACATGGTAAAAGAAAGTGGCACGACACTACCGAAGTTGAGCTCTTTCAGGTTTCACAGATCCAATCCCTCACAAAAATCAAGGATTGCGTTCAAGCTCAGTTCAAAAGAAGGGAAATGATAAATGCATCACCAGAAGAGTATCACAAGAACAAGATTCGAATCCATCTTGTAAAACATGATGATAGTCGCCCAGCACTTCTCATCACAGACGAGGCTTTTACCAAAGAACCGGTTGAGGTAATCTTTTTGTGTACTACTTCCATTCACAACTTCCATACAACCACCTGTCTTGGGATTCTCAATGATGTGGATATATGGGGAGCAAAAGTTGGAAATGCGCACGACCTGGAAGCTTTATCTGGAGAGAAGATCTTGATAGTTGCAAGACAAGAACTCAAGGAATCAGGTCACATCTTGATTACGCACAAGGCCTCCAAGGGATTAAAATCTTCAGGAGCATGTCGGCGTGACTGTTTCTTTGACACCCCAATTGAAATGGATTTGTCACCAACCAAAGCAGATCCCAATGTTTGGATGAAGAAGGCACCTGGGGAGCATAGCTCAAAGGGCATCGACAAGACCTACCAACTCAAGAATGATGACTATGAGAACATCCAGGAGACATTCTCAACAAGCATTGGAAATTCTCGAAAGTATGGACCATGTTCAAGATCATATTCTTCTGGGGAGGAAACGTTCAGAAGCATGACAAGGAAAATAACAATCCTCATTCGACGAATTGTGGGGAGTGTTAGGATTCTCACCGAAAACTAGGTGGCGAAACCTACAACTCATCGAATGATGCTAGTATTTTATGGCATCCGATGACATTTTCCTAAAAGTGAGAAAGGAATGTCGGCATGCTCGCGAAACTATAAATTTGGCCATGGCATGCTCGCATTGCACGTGTTATCGGCGACCGCTCGGATATTAACTATGGCCCAACACGTGCGCGCCCAAAACCATCGAATGCGCGCCTTGACTATCCGAGTACGCGCATCCACGATTCGACCTAACGGTCTATGTAATCAAAGCACGAATCACGATCACGCGAGACCATATCTCTGTTCCCACAAATCCAAGAATGCAAACAGCAACGCGCCCAGCACAAGACTTATACCACGACAAAGCAAGAGCTGTTGCATCCCATACATGTTATCCATCACCCTATACATTCAATATGCACCAATGCCGGTCTACTCCAACCAGTGAGGACCTATCACACCAGATCCATGGCCGTATACAAGAGCCAGGACTTCGGCACCATCAACCACCTTAGTTAGTAATCGTCTCACAATCATTAATATCACCATTTTAACACTCATCTTAAGACTTACCTCTTATCAGTGGACCGACTGCCCCCACCCACGGCGGACTTCGACTTGCAACTCTTCTCTGACCCGTGGAGGATTGTTGTATCGGTTGGTGATCGATTGTCGGCTCAGCGAGCCTTTAACCCAACTACCTATTACCCTTCTGAATTCTCAATGAGAGTTCTGCTACACGTACCGGGAAAGAAAAACATCGTGGCCGACTACCTCTCACGTAACTTTGAAAACGATGCAGACGGCACTACTCACACCATACATCGCTTGTTTGCATCGCAGATACCCAGGAATTTTCAAGTCTTCCAGTTGCCACACGAAATCGTCTCCTGGATCTCCTCGGTCGCTCCGCTGCGACCCGCATCTTCTTTGGAAAAGTGGAATCAAGCCACGAATCCGGAGACAGGACATGGCGACGATGGACGGACCACCTTAGATTCCTCCGACACGACACCGACCCCTTTTTGGACAAGGTCCAAACCATCCAAGGACGACTCACAATCGTGGCAACATTCCTCCAACGACTCCGCGACGGCGATTGGGATCGACGCACAAGTCACGGACCTCTTCGTGCATCGACTGTCGAGAAAACCCTTGGCGAGCTGGCGGCGGCTTTCCGGCGTAACAACAGGGC
Organism: Epithemia pelagica; assembly: GCA_946965045.2. Taxonomy (NCBI): domain Eukaryota; phylum Bacillariophyta; class Bacillariophyceae; order Surirellales; family Surirellaceae; genus Epithemia; species Epithemia pelagica. Next base: position 3,135,507 of record OX337230.1, read on the forward strand.
AAGCCCCGCCCACCTCCAAGGTAGCAACAATTTCCACCCTCTTATCGCATCCCTTAAGAAGGGATGGAAGAACCTGGACCCACCGGAGAAAAGGGAAAAGGCAGTCACAGCGAACCACCTCCGGCACCTTTGGCGAATTGCGTGCACCCCCATTCCACAGGACGCCACCAACACCACCTCGATTCCGACGGAGACCGACAAAACCAGAACGCGATCGGAGACCACACGACCGAGAGGAGACAACGACTTCGAAACCTCCTCATTCAGGGCTTGCAATGCCGACATCCTCTGTGGAGGATACTTCTACGCAACGAGGAGTTGCGAAGTATCCACCGTCAAACAGCGAGGAAAAACGAAACTCCTCACCATCGCGAACATCTCGTTCAGCAGGAGAGACACATCCAGATCACAGATCGACGCCCGAGACAAAAACTTCTACACCGAAGCCCACTACGTGTCGGTAACATTCATCTCGCAGAAACACGATGTACCCCACGAGACACGAACACAATCAAGGACAACCGACCCAATTCTTTGCCCCGTCAAGATATGGGGACGAATCATTCGACGAATTTATTTCAACTGCCCCGATGCGCCACCAGACACGCCGGTGAATTGTTGGTTCCCTCCACCAGCACCCAATGACCCAAATCCGAGACCAAGATTCATCCGCGCCGAAGATAGCCTGCAACTTCTACGCGAAACTTGTGTCGATCCAAAGACAGGACGACGACTCTTTGGATACCAGCCGAGCGAAATCGGCACCCACTCGATACGTTCTGGAGCAGCCATGGCCTTGTTCCTCTCTCCTGGCATATCGGTCCTTCGAATCATGATTCTTGGAAGGTGGCAATCAGCCGCTTTCATGAACTATATCCGACCCCAAGTCATGGAATGGACAGCGGGGATGTCCATCGCCATGCTCTCCACCCCTGACTTCACCCACGCCGACCCCACAACTGCTCCGACGTCCAAACCAAACCTCCCCAACCGCTCCAAAATGACCTTCAACGATGTCGAGACGATCCAAAACAACATTGAGAGTGCAATCGAGTCTCCAGAGGAGCTGAAATTCAATGGCTCAGTGGCGACAGCTTCCTTCGACCGTCAACTCAATCTCGAATTCTAAAGACGATTCAAAAGATCCAGTTCTGACGCCCCAACGATTTCGATCAGTCGCCCATCAAGTTCAATGGTGTTGGGAGCCATCTCGGTTTCCCTCTGGGCCTTTACGGCAACTTGCGACTACTCCTATCCCTACAGTCCGTAGCAAGTTCCGACAGAAGATGAGAACGAGAAGAAGACACGCGCACAAGTACAACGAGCTGTCAGGATGGGTTCGTTGGGTTCCACCCATCGTTACCAGTCCTGATCGAGCGAGGCGTGGCGATGGCGCTGGCACTGCACTGAGCGGGCGCGCCGCACAGGCGTGGGCGCGATCTCCCCCAAGATGTGAAGAGCAAGGAGAGGAAGAGCTCACAATCTTTGGTTTGTGCAGAGTCCCAAGCCATCACACACAGAGACTTGTAAGCGAGTCTCTAGCGTAGTCATCTCTAACAAAAATAACCCCCTACCCGCCCTTGGGAGCCATCTCGGTTTCCCTCTGGGCCTTTACGGCAACTTGTGACTACTCCTATCCCTACAGTCCGTAGCAAGTTCCGACAGAAGATGAGAACGAGAAGAAGACACGCGCACAAGTACAACGAGCTGTCAGGATGGGTTCGTTGGGTTCCACCCATCGGGAGGAAGGAGGTAGCACTGTTTGATTCTCCTAGAGAACTGATGTCCGTTCTTCGTCCGTAAAACAAGTAGAATAGAGCAAGCTCCACATCGTACTACCTACCACCACTCTACTCGTGCTCGACTGGACAAGCTGTCTGCTGGAAAAACCGAAGGAAAGAGGAAAGCGTCTGCACAGTTTATCGTAATGGTGGCAGCGGACGCTTTGGCCCAGGATGTTCTTCGTTCTTCCGGCAAACGCCGTCATCACCCAAAAGGTTTTAAATACCACCAACGGTATGCATTTGCCGCTGCGAACTGGCTCGACGAAGATGTACATTCGCGATAGCTACAACGATTTGGCCAGGTTGGTAATGGAAAGCTGGCAGACTTTGCAAGGCGTTTTTCTAAGCGGAACTCCTGTTGTTGGAAAGTCTTTCTTTTTGAATTACTTCCTCATTCGCATGCTCGGTCAAGGGAAGAAAGTCCTTTTCGTAAACATGGGAGACGGTGTAGCAAAGCTTTACAACAACTTTGACGCGAACCCCGAAGAAAAAGCCTGGGTGTATTATGCCTCGGATTGGACTTCGTTCCACCAGCTTGCCGACGCTGCGGATTATGTCCTCATCGAGCCTCCTGAAGACTCGGCAAAATCTCAGGAGATGACTTTGAACCATTTGCGAGGGAAGAAGTTCCTGGTTGCTTTGTCGCCAGACCACGAAACTTGTAAGGAGCTGACGAAGACTACAGAAAGCCAGACCTGGCTGTACATGGGGCCGCTCTCACAAACTGAAGCATGCGATATGCGCCAGACGTGCTACACAGAAGTTACAGCGTCATTTCAAAAAACGACAGGAAGCAGCGGGCGGGATTCCGCGAGTTCTATATCAGAGTGAGCCGCCTGCTGGATAGCAGGATTCGGCATTGAAGAAACATAACGAAAAGCTTACCGCAGCAATCAAGCTTGCTGTCGAACAACCGACTCTGATTGATGCGGGAATTGTCGCTTCCCAATTCAAGCATCTTTGGTCGTTGTATCATCTTGTGCCGGAGTCAAACGGCGCGTACGATTCATACACAATTGAGGTTTGTGGGGATGGACCGCTTGCAACCTTGAAACGGCGCCTTTTGGAGTTCAAAGTTCAGGAGCTATGGGATATGTACGCGCAGACCCACTCGAACATGGGAACACTTCGTGGTATCCGCTACGAGGCCTACGTCCACAAACGCATTTTAGCCCATGGTCTCGAAGCCACGGCTTGCAAGCTTGGTGTTGCAGTCGTGTTATCTAAAAACGTTCCCGCCAATCTTCTACAGTTGAATATTCCAGTGAGTACCAATCGACACTACCTCGAAGATAATGATGTGGCTAGCAAGCTTGCGACAGCAATTCACAATGCGTCGTCGAAAGGGGCGTATCTTGTGCCCCGTCTCCCGAATTTCCCGGTTCTGGACTCAATTTATGTTCCACCATCGTCCGATTCTTCCATCAAGGTTGGTTTTCAAATAAAGGCAGGAAATTCGAAACCGCTGAGTGCTGACAAAGTCCCGTCCATCGTTTCTACTTTTGGCTCATCGATGGTGGTCGTTGTACCCCACGAATATGTTTTGACCAAGCGGTTACAAGGACCGGCTGCTTTACAGCAGTATTTGCTCATTCTCAATCAAGGTGATTAGGACAATAGCGATAGTGACCACCAGATGGAAGAATAAGAATAAGCTGTTTGGGGAGATATTTCGACGATGGATGACAACTGGCAGAGTTGCTTTCTTCGCACAGTTCCTGCCGCAAGACAACCAACACTTTAAAACCCATCACGTAACGAACGAAGCCGCGCGAAGGATCAGTGGTGATATCCGCATTCTTGGTCTCTCCCTTGAAGCCATCCATGGGAAGTATCCTGTTGTCAGCAGACTTTGGCACGTAGTAACTGATTACCCTTGAAATGTTGCCGCCGACGCTCCAATTTTCAACAGGGTCAAATTCTACGACGAGTGACACCGGTACACCCTGTGTCGCCAATGCGTTGGCAAATTTGCTGCTTTCGTTTCCACCCCCAGGGAGTGCCCGACGATGACGACCGGGTAGGAGACTTTCTTTCGGCAAGCGAAGACATGATAGATTGACTTAGTATTAGTTTGATGATGTTCTGTAGCCTTTCTATTCTAAATACATGTTATGATTCCTATCCACATACCATGTTGTGGTTGAAAGTATCAGCAGCATCCCTCTTACCCCGCATGGTCCTAACTCCCAAGAGAGGCTAAACTTCCACGAAAGCGGTCTGCGATGGGCTCGTAGCTCCTGCGTCCCCTTTTCTGGAGCTATGGTAAACATTACGCTTCTTTTGGTTTTCCCTCGAGTGAGATTGATAGCTTACAAAGCCTCATGACCCGATTCGAGTCGGAGGCCCGAGTCTCTGTGGGACTTCGAAATTTGAGCTTTCCTGCTACATCGCGCCTCTTCACGGCCCCAATGCAGAGAGATACAGATTCTGATGCTCTAGAACTAGAAAGAATATTCGGCATTTGAAACCATTTGAATACCACAAAGTTGTTACACTAAAGCTCCTCGATTGGACGAGTAATAGAGGGAGTCGGAAGATCACAAAGTGTTGGTAGTCGCCATAGCCACGCAGTCCGTTCATTCTCTGTTTGGCTGCATCTGTCCGCGCAGGTCGGACATATTTATGGGTGGTCCTCTGCGAAATTCCGCGCCAGCCAGAAAGGTGGCACAAAAATGGGCCTAAACGGACACGCACATGCGTGACAATACCATTCACAACAAAAACGTGGAAGCTGGAGTCGAACCGCATGGCCGAGCCCTCCAAGTTTCTCTCGGGTCCAGAGTTCTGCACTGGCAAAAGTGAAGTCCATCATATCCAACGACAGCAGAGCAACGTTGGTATCATTGAAAGAACAACATGATTGTCGAAGAAAAGAATGTACGCTTTGAAGAAGACAAACCCCGGAGAGGTTGGTTCTTCCGCCGCAGCAACCGAAGGAGTCCCAAAACGCCAGAGGCTGAGCAAAATGTCTCCATCTTGTCGGATCAATACAACAAGTTTAATAAGACGGCCGAAGACAATCCAGAATTGCAAACCAGAACGATGGTCGTGCACCCCCGTGCTAAGAGCAAGCATGAGTTCAGATCAAAGAAAGAATACGTCTTGGATAGGCCGCCTCCCGCTCGTGAGGCTGCCTTCGGCGGACCAGTTCGATATGACTGGATCGACATTGTAAGTCGCCCTTAGCTACGAATCATACGCGGGCCGAAATATTGACTCTTCGACAAGTCGTCATGGGTTACAAGTTACAAAGGCGTATCGCGTCATGATCTCTCAAGAAACGCAAAGGTCCCATTTTTCATCGTGAGCATAACGGCTCTATAACGCTCTAGACTTCTCACATTTTTCTTTGTGGTTTTCAGGAAACAACAGCTGCAATCAAGGTGCAAGCAGCATACAGACGAAACAAAGTAATGAACGATCTGGAAAGACAAGGTATTAGTACAGGCGCGATCAGAAATCGTGCTCGGCGTCGAAACGCGGCAGCGTCCAGTAATTTCTTTGCTTGTTGTGGATCCAATTTCACCTTTGCCGACTTTAGTGCCGATGACAGAGAGGCACATCGCGAATATCAAAAGCTCGTTTACCAAGAACAAAAGAAAGCAAGATACTCTCATGAAGAGCAACTTCGACTGGGGTTCAGTAAGATGCATCGGATGCGCCAGGCAGAGAAGAACCTCGTGGACGAAGCGTTTGAAGTAGTGGAATAAATATGGGACATCACTACACCTCCAGTCAGACGATCAATTCTATTTTCATAATTGCGATAACCAAAAAGTTGCGATGGGAGAAAGACGATTATTCTCTCGTCCAAGACCATGTATCGACGCAATAGACTTGACTCAATTCAGTTGTACACTAATGAACACTTCTATAATCAACTAAGACGAATGTGTCACGGGAATCTTTCATCTCTTGTGTTGTTAGTCCAACGGTGGGATGGTATGGTACAGGAACAACCCAGGCTCCGGTTTGGGGCTTGATTCGATAGGAGAGGGTAAATTGTCATAGAACAGGAATCGACTGTGACAATAACTGTTGTTGAACCAATTTGGGAACAGCCTTCGAAGCATTACGTCTCCAAAGTGCAAGCCTCGAGTAAAAATCAGGTGCATGGAGTGTACAATGTATCTTTTCCTTTATGGCCGAGGGTTGTCGTTGTCGTCCAATAATTCTCCTTGTTGTTGAGGGAAGAGTATTTGACTCAAGTCAGTTTTGAGGACTTTGATCATACGCGATGCGCAATCATTCATTCCATACGTTATGATCGCCATGGACGGGTCATCTACCGCGTCAACGATGCTCATCACAAACGTTATGTAGGGGCAATTGAGGGGGCGACCAACCGTATAGGAATGATTGCGGACCAACCATAGATTGGGATTGTCCAACCCTTCGTCGTGGTCTGGAAAGCCAAGGCAAAACCCCCCTGATCGAGCCACAACTCGATAGGGTGGAACGGGTTCAAAGGCATACAGGCGACTCGTATACTGTCGACTCGTAAATGAAGCGTTTGGTAGGTATTTCGAAACCGAAAACGGAACTTTTGTATGACTGATTCCGACAAGCAACTGGGAGGATTTTCGTTCCACGTCGCGTTGGTCTGGGAGGGAAATGCAGCACGCGGAACCCCGTTCTTCCATGAATGGATATGCTTTCCCGTGTTGGTGAAAGTATGCCTCGTCAAAGCTCCGAAAACTAGCCTTGGGCAGACTTTGAGTCATAAAGAGACTCCCACTTGCCAGCTGGTCCATAGAGGAATTCTCATTGAGCGATGTTTGGTGAATTGTCTTGCATACAGCACTGACATTGACTTTCTCTACAATGCGTGGCCCCATGGGATAAATTTGAACCATTAGCCTCCCAGATGAGTCTTCAAAGTAATTGAAATTCTTTCCTTGGCGGTACAGAGATGTAGCACAAGAAGCATGTATGCCTTGATGCACCGAAAAGTGTCCCCGTGACAGTCGTGAACGAAGAGTGAGAGTAGGGATATTGGACGGCGTGGCATTTCTGTTGATCCAAATGGGCCATATCAATGTTTTTCTGCCAAGATAGAGTTGGCCACGAAAATTGTACAGACGATTATCTTCACCGTGCTTGACACTTGCTTCAGCTAAAATGTTGAGTTCCGCATCCAGGATGGCAAAGACAGCCATTTGTAGGGGCCCTTTACCACCCAACGTTAGATTGTGCTCCAATAAAAAGTCGGGGTCGAGACAAGCGTGAACGCTGGAGACGCGATAAACAGCCAAGTACAACGAGTCCTTTTGGATTCGTGGGTCCCGTAACTGAGCAATATCAGGGACTTGATCCGCTGGAAGATGCACTATTGAAGGATTATATTCCCATACAAAGGTCTTGGTTTCATTGGCGACCCGTCGAAAGTAAGAGGATGCATTGTTGCGATCTATCCATGGAAAACGAAACGTGGATGGAACGGAGTTTAGATAGTGTGTTTTGGCATGAACAGCCTTGGGAGCCGCACGATCCGTCATCCATATTGCGTCCTCCTCCTTGAAGCTGGTGGCTGTCAATTCGTCTTTTTCCTGTGGAATAGATCCGCTGGCTTGTCGTGCAGCAATATCTTGTGTACTCGCCCGATATTCATGGAATGGGACAACTAACAGCAACCACCGAACGTGTACGGCCACAGACACAAGAACGAGCAGTTTGCTCCACGACGAAGCTGTGAATTTCATTGTGCGTGTTTTGTTTCTCTTGGCGTGGCGCAATTGACTGCCAATGTGGGGGTAGAATCCATTGTGAACTCATGTGATGAATGGGCGGTTGTGTGGAGATATTTGTGTTGCGTGTGATGCGATGGTGAGGACGCCCTGCGCTCGTCCAAATGTGGAGTCCAACGGACGCGCGACAAGCGTTCCCATGCCATTTAACCGCACATGAGTCGTTGATATATTCCAGGTGGTCTTTACGAGTATGTTCTTGCCGACGATACAAGAAGTAAATCGACTTGTCTTCTTTGTTCACCAGCGATGGATACTTTATGCTGTCATTGCACGGTCTCTCACGATGGTAGTTACTCTTTCCGATTGGAACGGATGGGACGCTTGTTCCGTTTGAACACAAATACATCGACATGGAAGAAATGTGATGCCGAGTCCATTGTGGTGGTCGACGTTGCATCTTTGTGCGACAGAGGCATGCGTGTATGGGAAACGGTTCGTGGAAGGTCGGATCGTTGGTTTCTGAAACCACAATCACCACACTCGTAGAAACATCCAATGATTTCGCCCGTCATGTGTTGATTCGGAACATGTCTGTGTGTGTGAAGGGAAGACTCCGCAGGGAATACCCATGCATTGGGACACACTGCGATCGTTGAAGATGCTACATAGGAGTCAGTCGAAAGAAAGAAACGTGGTTCCTGTCCAAAGCGTTTAGTTTTTTGTTTTCCCATCATTGGCTCGTCGCCACCCGTCATCGGATAGGAGGACTATGTGTATCCCATCTTTTTTCTTCTCACATTCTCATTAACTCCTACACCAAAGAACTTTCTCCATAGAAGCCGTTGGTCGAATCTCAAAAGATCCGACATGCTGCTTCCATGTCATCACCAAATCCAGGACGGACGAATAGTTCCCCCAACACGCGGGCAAGACGTGAAATTTTGAAACTCCATCCAATCCCAATCCGTTTCATGGGATTGTGGGACTTATGTCTTCTTCCGATTTCTATTCCTTACTCGTATGCTCGTACCGTTGTCGTTTGGGGGAAGGGGGGCAGCCGTTACCATGATTGACGGGCGACCGCAGATCGAACTCGATTCTCACATAATTTTTGGCTCGACCCCACAAAATTACCTGCTTTCCCACACGGATTTTTTGGAGTAGTTCGTCGGAAGCGCCAATGTCAATCTAAAAGAGACACAAAACAACCCCCACGAGAGTAATAACACTCGTCCTTCCAACACTTTATCCTGTCCTTCACCATGACCATTCGTCGTGCTGAACGACAACGATATCCCTGGCGAAAAGCGTCCACTGCCACGTGCTTGCGGAGTGACGACATGGCCTCGTTGGAGGAGGAGGAGGAGGACTCCGTGACTGATACCGTTCCGCAACCAGACGACGTGGACAAGCCACCAGCACCCGTGGGAGAGTTTTTTCAACTGGATGCTCGTCTCGAGCCGTATCCATGGCATGCCACGCATGGAAACGTGTTTGGTTCCTCCCCTCTGGGAGGAGAAACCCAAGGAGGTTCAGAGTCTTTGATTTTGCAACGACTCGAGCGTGCTTCCTGCAAGGCAAGTCATCACCCACAAAAGAGAATCATGGACCATGAGGAACGGGCCCCAAGGCAAGAACTCTACAGCGCTCCGACCAAATTGTTTTCCGTTGAACAACAAGACTCTCCCACGGAGGGATCTTTGTCACCCGCAGATCCCCATTCATGGAGACACTTTGAAGACGCTTTCTTCTCGACATCAAACCAAACTCTGGATCGAGACTTTGTTCCTTCTCGTCGAGCTCAGTCGCTCAACGAGATATCGGTGCGGTTTCCCACCAATCATAGTCCACCGCCGCCCCGTGCATCGTCCTGGCAAACCAAGCGGACCAGCCGTCGGAGCTTTCCCGACCAACCATCGGAACACAGTAATCGCCCCGTCACGATGGAGGACCTGCAACAATGGAGGTCCTCGAGTGTGTTGGGGACCGATGCCAAGTGGTCCAATCTCTTGGGGCGATCCAGTCCACGAGCGCGCAGTCAAGAACGCTCCAAGGCCATGCCACAGCGTCCATCCTCATCTCCTCGCAAACAACCGCCCAAGACGCCTTCTACTACTACCATGGCTCCTGCTCCGCGCAAGGCAAATCACACTTCTGTCATGACAACGGCGTCGACGGAAAAACCGCAGGATACCTTGACTGGTATGGATACCTTGATGCAACGAACAAAGGGTATGGACCGTTTGCGACGATACCAATCTCTGGGTGACGATAGATTTTTAAAAGCCTATTGGCAGCAGCAACCAGAGGAGGACCGGGAGCCAATGGCACCAACCCGAGCTGGTTCCGAACCATCGGCCACAAGTCTCGGTTGCCACAACACGCGACTGCGTCGTTTCCAGGGACTGCGCATTCGAAACAAGAACAAGGAACCTCAGTCAAGTCCAAGTAGCACCAATCACAAAAAGAGTGGTGCAATCCACCAAAGCCGTCCGGAAAAGTCATTGTCGTCGCCTCCTCAATGGCCCCAGTTCTTGTCGTCTCTGCGACGTGCCGCCGTGCGAAGAAAGGGTACCAAAGCGAATACCTCTCCGGAAGCATTGCCCACGAACCAACCGGTGGATGACACGGAGGATGACGCATCCATGTCGTCCGTTTCGACAGTGACCACCCCTCCCTTGACACTGCCGTCGTCTCGACACGGCAGTAGTAACAAGATTGTAGATGACGAACCAGTGTATCCTCCCGTTTCCAAACGGCGCACTCCGGCGCCTCTACGATCCTCCTGGGAGGATTCCCTGCTCCCCTTTGTGTGCGATAGTGGTGTAAAAGATGAGGGTTCCATTACTGCCAACAATTGGATTCTCGCCAAGCTCGTCGAGATGGCTTCGTGTGGGTCTCATACCACCCACCGTGCCTGGGACCAACAAGAACAACTGTACCGCGACTACTTTACCCAGAAAGGCCACAACCACGAAAACGAGCAGGATGCGGATGACAATGTCACGGCCAAGACGAGTAGTACCAGTGGTATGAGTTCCGTCACCGAAGACGACGATGACGACTTTGGAGCAACTCCCTCGTCGAATCCTTTGGAGATGTGTCCTCTGCCTTTGGCTCCAGTGTGGAACTGCAGTAGCTAACGGAATGGACTCCATCTCTTGTGTGTGTGTGTGCATGTGAATTTTCCAAACTCGATAATTGAGGCAGTCTCTAAAAGACGCTTCAGTGGAATGTGGGTGGCAGAAACGTATGAAACTTATCTGTAAAAGAGTACATAACGAAATGCTAGGAAAAGATATTGTTCCTCCTCTATATGGATCCAGCATCTAGAGGAATGAATGGGATTTATGGCCGTCCTTCCCATTGGGAATTTGAATCCCATTGCCGTGTCGACCTTGTCCCCGTGCGTGTCTTCACAAGGTTGGACTGATCCTTTCCTACTCCTTCCGACGATTTACCTATTCTGGAGTACGAAACTAGCCGAAAGTTCCTACAGAGCCTTTCTCCATTCTCAAAAAGAGGATAAATTCGGTTCTGATATCCATCTAAACCAGTATCGTATCCAGGGTATGTCCGACATGCTATGGATCGAATCATACGTAGTTCATAGAATCGAGATGCAACTACCCAGTGCTACTCATCTGAATTCATCGGGACTGGTTGTTCGTTGAACAGAGGTATTAACCTCTTGAAGAGTAACAAATGCAACCTTGAATGGGATTTTGGTCATGTGGGATCTTGTTCTAGTACAGGTGTTATGACGCAAGCGGAAGTAAGCATGTAAAATTGCGGACAAGAGGTCCACGAAAGTTCGTAAGAACAACGCCGGTGTTAGGCTCCAAGGATTCGGCGAAATTGAACAGTAAGTTCTTATTCCCCAGAACCCAGTTGTCTGCCCAGGGCCCAAAACCACAGTAGGGAAATTGATCCATGCTAAGCGCAATGTCAATTAGGGCAGGGAAATGCATCAGAAAAAGTTACTTTCTATCCCTCTTTTGACTTGGACTCATTATTCCTGTGCTTCCTACATTCCGTCTTGTGTTTTCTCCAGTGCTTCACTTGGCACTCACGACAGCAGTACTGGGCCTTGAAACAGGAAGAGCATCGCCTCACATCATCGTTGGTATAGTCCTTGCAACAATCTGGATTGCTGCAGACACTTTTTCGTGTTTTCAGAGCTTCCTTCTTTCTCCACCGTTCTGGGATGGTCAGCTTGAAGCAAGAATTCTTTGTACTAACGCCACCGTCAGACTCGGAATCAAAACCAGCAATCATATCCAATGGATACCAATTCACCAATGTTTGACCTCCTTATTTCTCCTGGTATGGATGGGAGTGGGACCATCATGTGGGTGCTTGGGTCCAATAAGCAGAATCCTGGTGGTGCCCCGGCCTTTGCGACAACTATTTTGTCGTTGTTCACAGCCGTGATATCGAAGTAACTACCGCCGTCCAAGCTCGACTGCGGAGCTACTGTTCGTCTCCAAAACTCTGGTAGTCGATGGTCAGCAACAAATTCCTTTCGACGACAATCATATGTTCCTGCACATGCTCCGCCCAGAATGTAGATCAGATCACCAACCGCTACCGCCTTCATTCCCCACCCACGTATCCGATAACCCTCGAGGGGTATTCTTCCAACTGCAGACCAAGTGTTGGTAGCCATGGAAAACATCTCGACCTCGTCAACGAACTTGTTACATTCACTTATTCCCCCAAAGACAAAGATTTCCTCATTGACGGCTACTGCAGTAGGGCAAAACCTTGCAATACGCATGGGTGGTACAAATGCGGAGACTCCGGGACGCCACATTATACACTTCTGCTAAAGCACTATTGCCTTCGTCATCCCCTTCCAAAACATATGCTGTGCCTCCACAAATTAAAACTTTGTTCCCAACTGCGGCTGCGGCACAGTTCATCCGAGTGGTGAGCATCTTGTCACCAGATACTGTCCACGTTCCAGTCTTGGTATTGAACACTTCGACATGGCAGAAGCTCCAGCAAGAAGTGTCCTGACCACCGAAAGAGTATAGTTTAGAGCCAACAGCAACTACTGCATGGTTGCAGCGGCCTTTAGTCATCGGCATCATTGTTTGCCATTCATTTGCTTCTCCTTTTCCGTCGTCCTTGTAAGCCATTCTGTTGTTCGGATGCGAGTATAATGACGATAAAGTTGTGAGGCTTAAAAAGTCGTGTTGGATGATATTGATATGGGCATGCTGTGGGCTCTATTCGTGGCAAGACCGCGAGCTCCTGTCAGGAAGACTATTAGGCCAACCCTGTGCCGGGTTTTGCCGTCCCCCAATTGGGAATGCGAATCCCATTCTACCATGCCGACCTTGTCCCGTGTTTTCACAAGATTAGACCAATCCTGTCTTTCCGACTATACACCAAACTGCTGCATTCTCGTAGTCGATCACAGCCTCGAACACCAGCTTTGAAATACACGAGGACATCGCCGGAGTGGGGTACATCGTGTGCTGGAACGAATACATCTTGTGGAAGCCCTTTGCCGTCGTTCAAGTGAAGTCCCATGTTCATCTCCATCCACCAAGCCAGACGTCAGAAAGGAGGAATGCGAACCTCTACTCAACCAGTCGTAAATCTACTTTAATAGCCAGGGTGGGACGAGGAGGAGCTAGGGTGTGAGGAGTGGCTTAACTCCGAGAAGGGCAATAGCGACGAGGAGTGGACTGCCCCTGTGAGATCCGCGTAAGCGGATCGAGGGGGCAACCCACGACAAGAAGCTATTGCCCGACGAGGAGTTAAGCCACGAGGAGCGCCCTGCGACGAGGAGTCCCCCGGGGCTATTAAAGTATGTTAGCTTCCTTTGTCACGAGGAGTCGTGCCAGCGCGCTTTAGGTATTTATCGGTCTTCCTAAGTGATCGGTACTCAAAATGTATACTTAGTACTCGTGAGCCTAATTAGTCTTAGAGACTTTCGCTGGCCATACTCATGATGGCGCACTAGGTAATCTTTAATCCTTTGTAAATAAACCGGTCACTTAAGGGATCACATACAACTATATCGGATGACTTTTAACGCTCAATGTCAACCCTCCGACTAGGTGTCCGCTTCTTAGCCCCCCAGCCGCTCTCCGCGACCAACCATTTTAATTTTGGTTTTTTTACGTTTTTGAAGAAAATTTCGGGTCAAAATGAAAATGATCACGCCGGCCTTCTGGATCACCGTTTTGAAATTTTGTGAGCAGGCGTGCGCACTTTGACCATTCTTGATTGTCGTCCCAAGTTGCGACCAACATTATTTTCACTACGCACCTTTTGACATGGATAATGGACATGCACCATCACAATGCATTCTCCATCATCTGCACACCATGGACATTTGACATATAGACCATAGATAGTGTTTTGCTCTACCCCATCCTTTCTTTGTTTTTTCTAGGAGAAGTGTGGTTGTTTCTAGTGTTTGTGTCCGTTTAAAAGTGGACCCTCCTCCACAACACCGTGCCGTTGCCGTAGGCTTGTCTCTTTACAACCACATACAGTCCTATTTTAGAATACGTCTCTTTCTAGTTGCGTTATGGAGCATATAGAGTGTAGAGTCCCCTGCACTGCTGGGAAAGACAAGTCATGCTCATGGCAACAAAAAAAGAACAACACGAGCAGGTCGACATCACAATCCACTAAAGACCCAAACTGAGCGACAGCAGAGGAAAAATGGATGGCTTCCTCCACTTATCCTACCTACTCCTAATTGAGGTCTATAGCTCTATTTTGTCCTATAAGAATCCTACAAATGATGCCAGCGGCCCCACATGGCATCGACCAAAATGGATGTTACATGGCACAAACAAATGACACACTACGGCAACTGGCAACGTAGTGAGAGCCTACAACTAAACATTGTCCATTCCAATGCAAGTATTAGCCATTCCATAACTTACCATGATGGATGTGCAGAGACAAAGATGAGATGAGATGGCCAGGGACGAAGCATGCCGTTTTTGGTGTTGGTTTGGTCATTGCCTCGTTTTGTTGCCTGCATCGATTTTGTGACCCGTTAACTCACTGAGAACACTATTTTGAGTCTTGTTGAGCAGAACGCCTGCCACCTTCCAACTGTCACATCACGCCAGCCTTTCCACCGATGGATGTGAAATTTCCATTCATTTTTTTGTCTGTGAGATTGGGTTTGTCTTGCCCGAACAGACGAGCTAAGAAGCGGACATCTAGTCGGAGGGATTCGTCCCACATTTATTGCATGCCAATCAAACTCCGAGGCGTGCTTGTTCTTTAAATACTCATACAGAATACTTAAAGTCAATGTTCCGCATTTCCCACTCCGACTGATACAACAACACAACACACAACAAAGCACCAACAACCAACACCTACTTTTTCGTTTCCCGGGCTATTCTAGATTATCACACTAAAGGAAAATCCCTCGGTATAGGTGACCACCTATTAATCGTCTGCCAGTCGTCCACCGAATTCTTCTCTGGCCTGGTTTTTTCCTTTTTTCATGTCAAAATTTTCTGGCAAAATCAGAAGGAACTCGCCGGCACAACCTGGTCACATTTCAAATCAGTTTGAGAATGGCCCAGCGTGCATGACCGTTGGTCTTGATTCTTGATTCTTGATGCACAGCCTTCATTCGCCACTCGCCACACTCTCCAAACACAAACAAACCTCACCCCTCACCCATGCCAATGGCAATGACATGGTTTGTCTGCTTTCATGCGACTCAGGTATGTAAGATGGAAGAGAGGACAGAACTGCTATTCTGATAAGGACAAGTTTCCCACTCGCCCTTCCCTGCCACTTTTCTTTGCTCCATCTGAGGAATCATTGCGACTGGAATCATTGCGACTCTTCTCCGTAGTCTTAATGCTTGATTCAGTAAAAGCCCTTTTATTTGATACTCTCTTGTCTCTACATCAAATTCCTATTCTTATTCAATCATAGGGTCAATTTCAATAGGGCTGGCGATTACTTGCTTTTATTGCGTTCGTCTTCGTTCTATTCCTTCCAGGACATGTCCTTGGCGGGGAAGATAAACTAAGCGAAAGAAAAGAGTCCATCTTATCAAGCAGTTCATCGAAGGAGATTTTAGGGACAAAGAGAAGCATATAAAAAGGGTTGACAATAAGAATCTCATGGTTTGCCATGTAAAACTTTGATTGGAAGTCGTCAATTCGAATGATAGAAAAGGTAAGGCCCAATGGCCCCTATGAAAAGAAAATAGTGAAATATCCTACCAATCCTACAGAAGATAAGAGGCAAAGGAACAACTAACAATGAAAGGTAAGACGCGCTCCTTCGACAACGATTCGTCCGGAGTTCATGCCCCTTGGTCATCATGGTCCGTGTTTTCATCGACCCTCCAAATTTTGCTCTCACGGTTTTTATGAGACGCTGTCGCTCGCGAGCGTCTGGAATTTGAATCGTGTTGATCAGAGGACGCCCGCCAACCTTCAACTGTCACTTTCACGCCGGCCATTCTACATGACGTTTTTGCTTTTGGGAGATTTTGTGGGGGAGAAGGACAGATCTTTCGTGAGCGACTGGCAGACGATTAATAGGTGGCCACCGATACAGAGCCGTACAGTAAGTTTTGGGGCTTAGGTAGTGTGAGTGTGGGGAGTGACCCACTCCTCAGTGAGTGGGGAAGGGCACGACGACGGTAGAACGACGAGTGATAAAGGTAGTGTTTGACCTGCCGTGGTGTTGTTGATCGAACCGGTCGGAAGAGTCCTTACCACATACACGTGTGCGATTGACAACCTAGTGTCGATTCCAAACATGGTCCTGCGTCCATATCTTGGTGCACTACAAGTCTGAACCAAAGGAGACTATCGTCTCACCACATGAGTACGTTCCATCCACCAACCACAAACACACACCGGAATACGAATCTACCACTTAATAGCCAGTCGTGTTAGTGGTACTGTGGTGGTCCAAATCACCGTCGGGCAAACTGTCATTTCTCAACAAAGTTGGAGTACATCGCTCTAGGTTCTCTCTTCACGACGGAGAGGTGAACAAAAGGGTACTCAGGCTCTATTGTTCGTTCCTGAAATACTCGTAGCCAATTGTGCCATCAGTTGAAGTCTCCAGATGAGGTGCAAGAAAATAGACTACCTATGCTATTAGGAGTAATTGCTACCCCGATCGTAAAGCCCTTAACCCTAATGATGTTTGTATGGTGCAGATGCAGAATGCAGGAGGCAGGAGAGCAACGCCAAAAAACACACCCAACCAAAGACTGCACAGAGATTTTCCGCATTCTTTTCATTTACACTAAAATAGGCGGAAGTACAATCTACGGTACATATATACTTCTTATAGGTCAGATGGACAGGCTTCGGATTTGTAATGGGGTGTCCTTTGTCGCTGGGTTGTCTTTGTCGCTTGTCGTGGCGTGTTATCTTCTTTAGCTGCGACTACCACGGCATCGATGATGTTCATGTTTCGATTATGGACGGTCCCACGAAGAACAAAGAACAACAAAGAACAACAAACAACAAAATAAAAAAGAAGTGGTGGCAGCAGCACCAAAGGCGACAACAGGGGCGGGCAGTAACTAGCAGCGACGGCACAGGGGCCGCCAAGGATAACGAGAACAACCAGAGCGCAACAGAGGAATTCCTTGATTTGGATCATGTGGTAGCTTGCCTGATAACACCTCTTTCAAATCCAATTTTTGAGAAACGAGTGGAACCAAGACAGAGGAATCACTCACACCGTCTCTCTCGGCGAGAGTTTGGAGAGGAGAGGGAAGGAGAAGGAAGCAACTAGTGTTAGTTCATTCCAACACACAACACTCTTTCTTCCTCCGTCTCCTCTCTCCTTGTCCAAGGACTCCTCCTCAAGGTGAACTCTTCAAGAAGTGGTCGCTGTTTTCACGGAACAACAAACAGCAAACCAGCTAGAGTGAGAGAGTGAAAGATCTTTTGGTTTTTATAGTTGGGATTGCTGTTTAAAACGAGGAACCCGTGATTTGGTACGGAAGCTGTCTTGTGTTTTTTTAACCTAATCGCATTGCAATCCACCAAGAGCCATCCATAGCCGTCATTCGAAACACACAAGGACGTCAAAGATGGACTATTCCAGTGTGGAGTTTGGCACCTTGGCGGAGCAAGTCGATGAAACACATTATGATAACCGCATTGATGCCGACGACGATTTGGAAAAGGGACGCATCAAATTTCCTTCCACTCGAGAAAGACTCTATGGAAGAGAACCACAACTGCAGCAACTGTCAGAGATTTACCATGCCGTGCAACAACCAGCAGCATTGTTGGTGGAAACAACACAAGGAAGAAGTCAAGAGGATGAAGCGACGAGAGAAGAGGTTTCAACTCCTGAACAAGCCCTCGCACAAGTAGCGAAAGCTGGTTCGTCCAACGAACCGCAGAATCCTCTCCTCCCAGGCCGCACTAGGAGTAGCACATCAAGGATGAGTCACGTTGTCTTTCTGGCTGGTTATTCTGGGACGGGTAAATCCACGTTGGTCGACGCTTTTGTTCATGAATTATACCAGCATGAGAAAAGCAAAACGGGGGGAGGAGATGAACGATTGTGCTTGGATTATTTGTGGGGTAAATTTGCATGTTCTCTTCAGGTCACGGTTCCCTTTTCGGCCTTGTCACAGGCACTCAATCAATGGGTCCTGCATCTCCTGACACACTCCGGTCCAGCCGTAAAACCATCCAACAACCATCATCATCCTTGTCACCGTCATGCATGGATTCGTGCCTTTGTTCAAAGCTTGGCGGCCTTGGATATTTATCCAGGCAGTTCGTATGCTACTGTTTTGGAACAAACGTTGATACCTGCCCTGCCACGATTGTTGCAACGATTTGCCGCCGCACCGGCCACCACAACCTTGCGCCCCGTAGACTCGTCTCCAACGACAAGCACAAACACGACAAGAACTGGAAGTACCACAAACGCAACCACCATTAATGGGACCTTGATTCAATACACGGTGCAAAAGTTTATGCGGGCCCTCACCACTACGACAACATCTGGTTCTCCTCGCAACCGGACAGCGACACCTCTTCCTCCTCCAGTCATTTTCTTTTTGGATGATTTACAATGGGCGGACAAGGCATCCTTGCAATTGCTTTCAGCCTTGTTATTGGATAAGGCCTTGTACAACATTTTGTTTCTTCTAGCCTATCGACCCAATGAAATGGGACCCCATCAAGAGGAATTTGTCACACTAGTACAACAACTCCAAGAGGCACGGTCCCACAACAAGTATAACGACAACAAGGATAGCGACAAAGATTCTCATACCACGGCCAACAGTGACGATGATGACGACACCGAGCCTGCCCAAGAAAAGAAAGAAGACGCAGCGAGAGTAGATACAGCTTCCGAGGGAGCAAGCAACGTCAACAAGACCTTGTCGGAGGTATGTCAAGCCGTAGCCTCAGCCTCGGCTGCTTCCCATGGAATACACTTTATGGAACTCTTCAATCTATCTCCCGACAGTATTGCAGAATTTATCGCCGATTCGATTGATAAAACGCCCGAGGATGTGACTTTGGTGGCCGATGCCATTTATCAAAAGACTTTGGGAAACATTTTCTTTGTCAAACAAGCCATGGAAGAATTGGTTCGCAAAAATGCCTTGTACTATGATATGGTCATGTTTGAATGGCAATTTGGCAATGTTTCGCGAGTCGAATTGGAACAATTTTTGTCGGAAGATGTCTTGGAAATGGTCCAATCCAAAATTCAAACCGTACCACGAACCTTGCAAAAGGCCTTGGTGTTGGCGGCCTATACCAGTCAAACGACGATTGAATTGAGTTTGTTACAAGCATTGTTGCAAACCGATGTGACGGTAGATCGACGCGAGACAACCTTAGAGGCTCTACTCGTGTTGATGAATCGAGCCTTTGTCGAAGGTCTCATGTTGCGATGCCATCATCCTCACAATCACCATGCTCCAAACAGCAACGGTCGCAATCCCCGCAACACGAACAACGACAGTCTACAGAGCAGTCATCCCACTCTCAACCTCACCGAATCGTCGTCGTCGTCCTTTTTCCCCATGGACGACGCGTCCCGCTTGATGGCCAATGCCGGCAAGAATCAATCGCATCCACCCGATAGATCAACGTCACCACAAGGAGTTCCTTCGATTCGATATCAATTCACACACGACCGTATACGCGAGGCTGCTTGTGCTACAGTACTGGAGGGACCGGAACGAGACAAGATGTTGCTTCGCATCTCCAAAGTCTTGCTGGCAAAAGCGGTACATGTGGGCACCGAAAACGAAACAAGTCGAGTCGATCTGCTTCCAGACGACGCCCACGTGGATGACCATTGCAGTGATTGGATGTTGTTCACCGCAGCGCGTCATTTAAATTCCTTACCCGACAAGTTCACCAACGACATGCAACTTCCCCATCTCAACTTGAGGGTTGCGAAACTTGCCGTGTACAAAGGCGCCTTCAATGAAGCCCGAATCTTTTTGGAAGAGGGTATCAAACGTCTCGATGAAAATTGCTGGGACAGTGACTACAACTTGTGTCTAGAACTGAAGGTGACTCTGGCCGAGACCGATCGAAAGCTGGGTCACAACGAGAAAGTCGTCGAATTGGCAGAGGAAATTTTCGAGAATGCCAAATCGTTGTTGGATAAGAGCCGAATTCACTCTTCGTACATTGAGGCAACCAACAGCAAGAATGACAATAACTACGTCAAATCGGTCGATGTGGCATTGGGAATTTTGAAATTGTACAACGTCGATGTGCCTAGTGCTCCCAACAAGGGAACTGTCAAACGAGAAAAGATGCAGCTGCGCTTGGCCCTCCGCGGAAGGTCCATGTTGTGTTTGACCAAGTTCCCTGTGTCCCATGATGCGTTGCAAATTGCGCAAATGAAGGTGGCCTGGTTGACTGTCTTGTACGCTCTTTTGGGTCAACGAACCAATTTGGCAGTCCTCGTAGGCTATCGCATGTTCCGCGTGGTACTGACCAACAAGACCATTACCAAAGACTTGCCTAGCATGTTGGAAATACTGGGTGGTCAATCACGGGAAAACGGAAAATACGAAAGTGCTTTCATGTTTGCCAATATGGCAATTGGTTTACTCGATCGCTTTCCGGAGGAGAAGGGATTGGAATTCCTCCGCGCCAGAGTGGGCCTCTACTCGTCACTGTTTTGCCTTCGATTGCCCTTTCGAGATTGTGTAGAGCCCTTTTTAGACTTGAGCAAATTGGGGTATGCTCAAGGGGAAACCGAATACGGTTTGGGTGCTGCCATGTTGGCCATGTTTTCCTTCATGATTGCCTCCCTTCCACTGAACGCGCTTTTTGAACCCAAGCTATTGCTTTTTGAAGAAATGGCGTTGCATCGAGGACGTAAGAATTTTACTATTATCTTTCGTCTTATCCGGCAGTATCTATATAATCTCCAAGGGGGAAGCAAGGCCTCGCCGGTGCCCACTCAAGTGAATGGTGAAGCCTTTGATGAATTCAATGCACTGGCCATGTTGGACGGTCCGGTACGGAAGCAAAACATCCGAGATATCAGCATGATCAGGCTGGAACTCGCTGTCCTTTTTGACGAACAAGCCACAATGGAGCGAATGCTAGAGAGATTGGATGAATATCCCATTCATGACCTGTTGACCGTACGACAGCATCTTCGGATGACGTATATTGGCTTGGCCTCTATGATTTTATGTTCTCGAAAGCCAAATCGCCGTGGAAGCATTAGCAATCAAAGTTCTGGTGCGACAAAGGCTGATAAATGGGCCAAGCTCTCGCTGAAATACTTTGAAGAGTTTTCTCGCTTTGGATCGCCGAATGCACAACCCGTCCATGCTTGTTTGAAGGCCCTGAACAAACCTAGTGTATCAGCCTTCGATGAAGCAATTGATGCGTGTGCCAATGCCGGTCTTTTAAACTTGACGGCAATCATGAACGAGCGCTGTGGCATCATGCTATTCCAAAATCCCGGCTTGAACCCAACCACCAATGGGGAAAAGACTCGTAGTGCCAAAAGCTCAATCCGTGCGGCGGAACAGGCTACTACAAGCTCTTCTCAAACTGGACCACTCCACGAGACCTATCTCAAATGCGCTCTTTGGTTGTATCATGATTGGGGAGCCAAAGGAAAAGTAGTAGATATGCAGTCTCGATTTGAATTCTTGCAGAATGTTATGAAAGAGAAGCCACCTTCGCAGCTGAGTTCAGTCCGACGTCGAGCTGTCAAGTGTGGAATCCCTCGACTTGCCACGACATCTACGATTGTAACGGCCGCAACGTCGTACTAAGACCACCACGACGACGACACGAATACGAAGAACAAACTGTGAAGGGCGGACCATCCGAAACCCGTTCGCTTTGAACTCACAGGACAAGCCGCCGTCACTTTCAATGGGAATTCAAGACGGCCGATCTTCTCGCCTCCAGCCATCACGGTTCATTGGTATTTGCTTTATGAACACGGTCATCCCTGCAATGATATGGTCGTGGTTCCACGATGCGTCGTAAGACGTGACGCGAGGTGCCAGGGAAAATACGAGGAATATGGCACTTTTTGGCAAAAGAGGCATGCTGGGTGCCGTCTGTGCTGTAAACGAGAGTCGGAACTCTCTGAAACAGAGAACAATGGTCCCTCTCATCAGCGCAAGTCTTCCAGAACTCGTTGGTTCTTGGTACGCAATGCCTCCGTCACAGAATTCATCACACAACTAGACTGGAACCCAGTGTGGTGGGAAGTAGAAACTCACGCTATTATTCTTGTAAATAGTTGATGCTTTTCTTAAGTCCCCCTTGTCTCTTTGACAATGCTGGATACAATGTCATTGATCTGAGTGTCACTCCAATGTACTGTTTGCATCGTTCCTCGGGTGTTTTTGTGGTTCCTGTATTTCGGTTAGGGTGTTTGAAAACCAAGTTCCAAAGTAGATATTGTAGAAGAGACACCCCCTCAACCAAAGGACGAACGACGGCACAAAAGAGACACAGAGCACACTGACTGTGTTGTGGACAATTCTTATCGCTCATCCTCAAATGATGATACCGATGAACCAGGTTCATTGGCTTGTTTGCCGTGCCCATGTGCCAACCTTCCTTGCCATGTTTCGGCGTCGTAGTACCAGTGCTACCACCATCACCAGGATCAGGAGTGTTGCTGGCAACACAAGCTTATACGGCAATAATACTTCCGAGAGGAAACCGAATCTGTAGCGTATCCATGACAAAAGATAATCCTCCGTTCTTAGGGCTGTTGTGACGACGACAAGTGTCGTAGTGGTGGTTGGGGTCGTCCTCGGTACCATGGTGGTGTTTGTTGTGTGGTTGCTTCCAAAACAGGGTGGACCAGGAACGACCGAATGGATGTGACCTTGAATAGGACCGTAACAATACCAAGTGGCTGTGGATTGGAACCAAATGTTTTGCAGGTCAATCCCCGTCATGAGGCTGGTGGCAGTATCGTGATCAGATTGTGGTGACGACAGGGCGGCAAAATGAAAGGTTTCACCCGTCTTCCACGACGGATGGAGAGAGGACTGGGTCCCATTGACGTTGGAAATGCGAATGTTGGACACGCGAGGTGGAACGGGAGGCGTCCAATTGGAAGGACAGGCTGGATTGCGACAATTGCGAAAGACGCACGTTTCGGGTGAATATTCCACCATATCCAAATGCAGCGCTGGATGTGACATGGTACCGGAAATGGTGACCTGGGATATCGTGACATTGCGAATCCATCCTCCTCGAGAGGATCCTGTTTTAATGGTCAAGGCCTTTTTGACAGGTCCCGGAAAGTGCAAGTCGGTCAATTGGACATTGGACAAACCGCCACTAATTTCACTGCCAATGGCAATCCCTCCCCCTCCCCCTTGACACGTGACATTGTGGACCGTTATATCTTGACTGGGACGATTGTACCAGACACCAAAACAATCGTAGCCACTCTTTATGGCCACACAATCGTCGCCTCCTCGATACCAGGAATTGCGAATGGTGACATTGCGACAACTGGAAGGATCCCATCCATCGGTATTGGGGGAATCGTCCGGTGCTTCAATCCACATGGATTCCACGAGAATATGGTCGCAATCAAACATGTGCCAATTCCAATAGGGAGCATCGAGCAATCGTAAATTGCGAAAGGTCAAGTGTTGGGAATATTGAAATTCGAGCAAATGGGGTCGTGTATTCCATGTGGTGACATTGGGATTGAACGTGGCTTGACGAAATCGATTCCACCAATACGAGCCTTGACCATGAATGACACTGTCATAGCCATGACCTTGAATGGTTAGATTTTGAATGTTCCATCCATGAATCAAGGCTACATGACGCCAGGAACGATTCACCACCGACGACGAGACAAAATCCAAACCGAGGCCATAACTGGGAATGGCAGTCGTCAAGGGCCAGGTCCCAGCCTGAGCCATACCCATCAGGGTGACACCCTGGTCCAACTCGATGAGAATGTGATTGGTTCTAATGCGCAGGGGTCGAATCAAGTAAATTGTGGGTGTTGCTGTGGTGGAACTACAACTGGATGATGGAAGGAACAAGCGCCCTCCTCCCACCTTGTCCAACACGGCCAAGGCACGTTCAAAGGCGGCTGTATCGTCGACTTTACCATTGCCTTGAGCTCCATAGTCCAATACATTGACTGTAACGCTGGACATGATGATGATGGGGTGGGTATCTTTGGCGGATTCACGGGTCAGATTGACAGGTCGCTCAAGGGTCGCTTGAAAGAAAATGTAGAAAGGTCGCTTGAAGGTCACTTTTAAACACTGACCACTAAAGACAGATTGCGACGTGACAATGACCCGAAAGCTTTTTTGTCCCCGCGATCTTTTTTTGTTCTCCCGTCAAAGTTTGACTATACTTCTTTGGGAGCTGGGGTAATCCTGAGCAGCTCGCTGTCATTCCAGGCAAAGTCTGACTACAAAGCGGAACACGACCAGAACGCTTAATCGATGAACTATAGCATAAACTATGAACATGGACAAATAGAGAACTAATAGAAAGATTTAGGCCCACCACCACCCGGTTTTTGCAACCGCCCCAAATCATACTACATTTATTTACAGACGCACCATCTTGTGCTTCATGCCGCCTTCAAATTGTGCGTCCGGCTCATGTAGGGAAATCAACAACGCTCTGAATCCGTTTGTTGTGTCGTACATAAATTCGTAGTCGAACCTGCTTTGGACCATGAAAGGAAGAGAAAGAGAAAACTTTGACCTGACAAAGTCTGTTTCTCTTTTTCGCATCTGATTCATGGCGTCTTCCAAAGCAACTTTCATTCGTAGGTTTTTCTCCTCGACATGCCACTCTCTGTGCATGTGTTGGGTTAGATAATGGATATGAGTTGCGTTGTCAGGCCAAATTACCTTCACATGTACCTGTAGCTGGCTCGGATCCACTTCAATCAAGCAATTTGTTGTGTCTTCATGTGCAATACCTGTAGGCAACACCACCAAAATCACCAAATGACGCTGTTTCTTGTCGTCGACCCACTGTGTCAAGACATGAGGAGGCTCCCAATTCCTCATCATGTCATTACCACTGTCTTCTTCATTCGTCTTTTTCCTCTTTTGTTGTAGTTGTACCTGTAGTGTCTCCTGTAATGGCATGGATCCTGCCGCCCTTTTCTTCACCATAGCATCGTCACTGACAACAGACTCAGGAGCGACCTTGGCAGCAACACCTGGTCATAAAAGACAATAAACCACAACAGGTAAGGACAGTGACTCAACAATCAAACAAACAGTGTACACTGGCACTTACCTTGTCCTTTGGACGACCCAAACAAAGAAGGAGCTGGTTTGAGATCTCCATCATTGGGGTTCCTTACCTTTCCATCCATAGATGGGGCCGTCTCACCACGACCCAACAACTCATGACCAGTCTCTCTCTCATGTTGATCCTTCAAGTGGACTTGGTGTTTTCTTTTGGCTTTGTTGAGTGCCGACCTGAATGATTCCAATTTGTACTTTTGGAAAACAGCGTGTTCCAACCACACAGATTTGGGTGTGGCGCTCTCCAGAATCAAGCCTTCTGACACGATTTTGTCAAGGAATTCGGCATCTGTTGACTTTGAATTCCACGAAAGTAGGGCACCCTCGCCCAAAGTGTTGCGGCCAGACCTGGTCATCGGAGTATAGGTACTATTAGTACGTAAAACAAAAGCGCGAGGGAGTGCAAAACCAGACTGGTCTGTTTGCACGAAAACTAATTATGACCCTAAAAACAGTTCACCAAAATCCGGACTGGGTCGGTTTTCATCATGGACTCCATTTTTCAATCGAGGAGGCCATGCCCAATTTGGCTCCAATTCTGAAAGTAGTGCGACCCACGTATTGCCCTTACCTTGGGTCAACCGTGGGTCGTTCGTCCAAGTGAATTGGGCACTTATAAGGTGTCCTGGGTCGGTTTTAAAAAAACGAGCTGGGTCGATTTTTTCGAGCCAGGTCGTTTTTTCAAAACCGACCCAGGACACTTTCTAGTGGTTCAAATGATATAATCAAGCGACCCACAGTTAACCCAAGATAAGGGCAATATGTGGGTCGCTTAAGATGTAGAAAGTAATAGGATGTTGGCGAGGTAGGGCCATTCAGAAATTCCAGTTTTTGAATGAAAACGATTTTTGAATCGATTTCTGCACCGTTCCAGGCCGGTTCCAATGACCGGACACGAATTCGAATTGGTCACTATATGTAGAACAGTACAAAGTTTAGTGTCGCTGCTCAACTGACCAGCCAATCAAATGACCGTGATGAAATTCCAAAAAACCTGTTCCAATGAACTGACAGTACTACACACAGACAGACCGAGATCAGAGTAAAGGTGTGGTCAGCATCGCGACACACACTGAGCAAACATAAATTTTCCAAAGCCGTTTTCTCCCACCATGTTGGTGACACAACGAACATTCATCAACTTGGCTCTGCCAATGCTTGGTAGAGCAAGACACTCACACTCACTTGATTTCTCACGTGCTTTTTGTTCTTACTTTGGAATGTCTCCTTTGCTCTGTGTTCATGTGTGGGATGAACTGGACAGTTCATTGCCCAAAGGTGCATCGCCTCGTCATTTGTTGTGGACACTGGCTTTTCTGAAAGTCTATGCTACAGAGGATGTTATGGTCTCAATAGCCAAAACAACGAGGAAGACCTACAGGAAGTGGGTCAAAGTGTTTGTAAATTTGTTGTATAGTGGTCTTAATTATGTAAGTACATGGCCCTACATGAATTTGCCATGAAGTCGTCCTCCTCATATCTGACCATTGCTGTTGTTCTTATAACAGATTGTATGGGACAATAGGTTTGATTGTAGTGTACCTGGACAGGTCTGTTTCATTAGTTTGGATGGTACTGACTTCAGGATTTTGGAGCCGTCACCTTTTGATCCAAAATGGTACTCGCACAAGTTTAAGGGAGCAGGTGTGAGGTATGAGGTGGGAATCTGCCTGAAAACTGGCTGGATAGTGTGGTGGAATGGTGCATTCCCTTGTGGCGCTTGGCCAGACCTACGGATTGCCAGAGACTGGCTTGTTCAAGAGCTACTACCGAATGAGAAAGTGATTGCTGATGGTGGTTACAACGATTCTGGATGCTACTTTGTCACACCTACTGGAAGAAATGACTATCAAGACAAGATGATGGCTGATGCCAGGGCGAGACATGAAACTGTCAACAATTTACTGAAACATTACAATATCTTAAAGGAGAAATACAGAGGAGATCTGGATGGGCATCACAAGGTGTTTGGAGCAGTGGTGAATCTGGTTCAGATGAAGATTGAAAATGGTGAGGCGAAAGTGTTTCAGATCGAAGTGGAAGATGACTAGCAGTACAAATATGTAGCGGTTATGAACCGGGTGGTGGTGGGTTTTAATAGTACTAGCAGTCAGTATATCATCTTTTGTCGCTAGAGTGTTCTTTATTCAGAAAAAGCGTTCGGTAACTCCTATAGGTCACAGTCAGTATCTGACTGGTAAGGTAGCGACCTGCTCAGGATTACCCCATCTCCTTGTGGTGTCCTCTTTTAGTCTGTCAAACTTTCGCTTTCTGTTGTCGTTGTAGTTTTGCTGGATTGGACTGCTGTGGTTGGCAAGGACTTTGGTTGTGAGACAATCCATTGGTTGGCCCAGATTGGTTGGCCTACATATTCTTGACGTGACAACCGTTTTGCTGCTTCGACGAATTGCAAAGTCTTGCAATGGGAATGGCAAGAGGTAGTTCCAACCATCCAATCATCAGGAACGGACACAATTGTGGTACAGGGTAGACCATGAGGAGCCACCACCAACATCACACAAACAAGAATGAGGAGGGTGACTTTTCGTTGGAGTATTCCCAAGTGGAATTTGGTACCTTGGCGGAACAATTGGATGAAACACATTACGACAATCGTGTGGATGCCGACGATGATTTGGAAAAGGGACGCATCAAATTTCCATCTCATAAACTCTATGGACGAGACGAACCATTGAAGCAATTGCACAGCATTTTTCAACAACGGATACTATCGTCGTCGACCAGCAAAAACAAGCAGCTGCAAGACGCTACTGCACCTTCCGCCAACCACCACCATGAAAAGGAAGAAGAAGAAAAGCAAGAGACGGTAAACGACCTGACGCACAATCATTACAATGATTCCTCGAGTGCCACAACTACTGCTTTCGACAACAGTTACAATCCCGTTGTCTTTTTAGCTGGTTATTCTGGAACGGGAAAATCGTCCTTGGTCGATTGCTTTGTCCAACAAATTCGAAGCATGAAACAAGGCAGCAAAGAGAACCATTCCTCTTCGTTGGCCCCATGTTGGTACTTGACGGGTAAATTCACCAGTCCGCTCCAAGCCAGCAATATTCCCTTTTCTGCCTTGGCTCGTGCCCTCAATACCTTTGTTTTACAACTTGTATCGCTGCGTAACAGCCAAGGACACGATGACTACAAGGCTTGGATCGACTCTTTTTGTCATGGATTGCGCAAACTGGATATTTACCGTGGAAGTGACCATGCTGCAGTATTGGAAGCCACCTTGATACCAGCGCTCTCCCGATTGTGGCAACCACCGTCCTCTGCTACTGGTACGGCGGCTGCCACTTCGTCTCCCTCAACGACACCACGATCCACCACTGTCAATTTGTCCTTGGTCCAATTCACGGCTCGAAACTTTTTGCGGGCCCTGACATCCACGACCAGCAAGATGTGCTCTGCCTCGACGGTTCGGCGACCACCCGTCATTCTCTTTTTGGACGATGTTCAATGGGCCGATGCTGCCTCCTTGCAATTGTTGTCGGCTCTCTTGGTGGACGTGTCCTTGCACAATATTCTCTTTGTTCTGGCCTATCGACCCAATGAAGTGGACGACAAGCATGACTTTTGTACCATTGTCCAAAACAAGGTATGGGAAGCAAGAGGACTAGCCCCCGGCAAGGACAAGGACAAGGACGAACCAACGACCAACACGACGGCAACGTTGAGTGACTTGTCCACGTCCAAAAATATTCATTCCATGGAAATTTTCAATCTTTCCCCCGACAGTATTGCCGAATTCATTGCCGATTCCATTGAAAAAACACCGGAGGATGTAGCCTTGGTGGCCGATGCCATTTACCAAAAGACCTTGGGAAACATTTTCTTTGTCAAGCAAGCCATGGAAGAATTGGTTCGCAAAAATGCCTTGTACTATGATATGGTGATGTTTGAATGGCAATTTGGCAATGTTTCGCGAGTCGAATTGGAACAATTTCTATCGGAAGATGTCTTGGAAATGGTCCAATCCAAAATTCAAACCATGCCACAAACCTTGCAAAAGGCCATGGTCCTGGCAGCCTATACCAGTCAAAGTACCATTGATATTTCCTTGTTGCATGCCTTGCTACAAACAGATCCCTCCATGGATCCGCAAGACGTGACATTGGATGCCTTGCATGAAGTGCTGGATCGAGCCTTTGTCGAAGGTCTCATGTTGCGGGTCGGGAACCAGCACCTTTCCTCTCAAACAACAAAGTTCCCGTCCTCTGCCAATGGACGCAATGGCAAGGCTTGTCACCCCACTTCCTGTCCACGATACCAATTTGCGCATGACCGCATTCGTGAAGCGGCTGGTGCCTTGGTACCACCTGGACCGGAACGAGATCAACTCTTGTTGCGTATTTCCAAAGTGCTTCTGAAACAGTCGGCTACCAGTTTGCCCCCTTCGGAACTGACCAATCGAACGGCTCGTGTCGAGGAAGGGCCCATTTTCGAAGACAGTCAAAACGAACAAGACGAGGAGGATTCGGATTGGATGTTGTTTACGGCAGCTCGTCATTTGAATTCCCTTCCAGTCGAATTGACTCGGGACATGGAATTGGCCGATCTCAACTTGAAAGTGGGAAAGATTGCCGTTCAAAGGCGCCTTTACAGAAGCTGCCATCTTTTTGCAACAAGGTGTGGATTGTCTTGACGCTGTGTCGTGTTGGAACGAACCTACCTACACTTTGACACTCGAGCTGAAAATAACCTTGGCCGAAACGGAAAAGATGCTGGGACACAACGAGCAGGCTTTGGAGATGGCAGAAGAAATCTTTCGCCATGCCCGGTCGCTGGGGGATAAGAGTCGCGTCCATCATTGCTATGTCGAAGCCACGAATAGCAAAAATCACAGCAATTATTCCTCGTCGGTGGATACTGCATTGGAAATTTTGAAATTATACAACATTGACGTGCCGAGTGAACCGTCCAAGGGACAAGTGAAGAGTGAAAAGCTCATGTTTCGAATGGCACTAAGGGGTCGGTCATTGTTGTGTATCACCAAGTTCCCTATTGCCACCGATCCCATTGAAGATCGACAAATACTGCTGGCCGCCCGAACCTATCTTTACGCCTTGTTTGGCCGAAGGGGCAATGTGGCCCTCGTTCTGGGATATCGAATGCTCCGCATCATTCTCCGGAACAAAACTATTACCAAAGAAGTTCCATCCCTACTTGTTTCCATGGGAGCTCAACTACGAGAATCAAGAAAATATGAATCTGCCTTCCTGTTTGCAAGTGTCGCCATGGGATTAATGGAAAGATTCCGACTGGAACGAGGACATGGCGTGTTTCGTGCCAAAATGGGTCTCTATGTCACCCTCTTCTGCCCACGCGAAACATTCCGTGACTGTATTGAAACGTACTTGGACTTGAATAAGTGGGGTTACTCGACCGGTGATACCGAAAATGGCGTCGGGGCTGGCATGTGTGCCATGTACGCCTTTATGATTGCCTCCCTTCCACTCAATGCTTTGTTTGAACCCAAACTCATGCTGTTTGAAGAGATGGCCGTAAGTCGAGGACGGGAGAACTTTGCCGTCATTTTTCGTCTCATTCGACAATACCTGTACAATTTGGAAGGTGGAGTAAAGGCATCTCCCGTTCCCAGTCAAATCAATGGAAAGGCCATTTCGGAAGAGGAAGCAATGGGAATGTTTGAGGAAGGCTCAATACGCAAGCAAACCAACAGAGATATAGGCATGATTCGACTCGAACTGTCCGTTATTTTTGACGACCAACAAGGAATGGAAGAAATGTTAAATCGCTTGGACGAATATCCGCCGCAAGATGTTCTTACCGTCAGACAACATCTTCGTTTGACGTACATGGGTTTGGCGTCCTTGATTCTCTTGCTACCGAATCAAAAATCCAAACGAAGCGACCCCAGGTTAGGAAATGCAGAAAAATGGTCGAAACTCTCTTTCCAGTTCTTTGAAGAGTTGGCACGCTTTGGATCGCCCAACGCTCAGCCGGTTTACGCTTGCATGAAAGCGCTTCGGAAACCAAATATTGCCTTGTTTGATGAAGCCATTCAAATGTGTGGAAATGCGGGTCTTTTGAATTTAGCGGCGATTATGAATGAACGTTGTGGTCTCCTCCTCCAGCAAGGCCACATGAGTCTGGGAAACCACGCCAACAAGAGTCCGCGCAAAAACACCAAAACGAGCGATGGTACGGGTTTGAGTTATGAAACGTACTTGAAATGTGCCATTTGGTGTTATCATGACTGGGGAGCCATGGGGAAGGTAGCTCAACTCAAATCTCGCTTTGACTGCTTGACGAATGCATGCAGGAAAAGGCTCGTTCGCAACTCAGCTTGGTTCGGCGACAAGCGGCCAAACTAGGTGTACCCCGAACGTCGGGCACCTTGTCAATATCCAGCGAGGGATGATTCCTTGATTTCTCGCGCGAGAAGTTATGCGTGTTTCGTGCATCACGGAAAATTGGTGACCACCTTTGATGGAAAGCCACCACAAAAAGGAATGCAAGGGCGAGCTCAGCACTTTGTCTCTCCCATCGGAACACTATGTGTGTTTTTCTTTTTGTTGGGGGCCGGTTGTACTTGGCAGCAGTTGGTGTCAGAAAGCTCAACACGCAGCACCCAGAACGGAGGCACCATGCACTCTCCTCGAAGGACCTACACAAGGGAGTATTGACTCCTGCAGTCTTTGTGCTGGGGCATCGAAGTGGAATTCTATCGACGAGTGGTAACCCATGGAGCTCGCCTTGTCGACTTTTTCGCTTGTTGTGTTTTATATCCCGTAAAACTCATGCCCTAATGCGAGCGTCACTTGACCACCGGACGATATCAAACAGCAAGCAGCAAGGAACCACAAGATCGTATTGGCTCGTTGCCCGACTATTCTCTTACCACATCGCATACAACACTAGAGAAGTAGTTTATAGAGTTATGCTTCGGCTCAGCTCCAGGACGCTCGAGGCAAGCACTGCCTGTCGTACTGTGACCAACATTCCTCTGAGTAGTAATGGATTTGGTATGTGGAATGAAATCCGCTCTTGGAGCATGGGGTTGGAAGTTGGAGGATTTAGATAATGTCTCTCATGGTTAACCTTACCCTAGACTACTAGGTTTTCCTGGCACATTTTGTGGATCTTTTGTGTCAGGAGATTTTTGTGCGATTCAATGCCTCCGGGACGAAAGACACCGAGTACCGAGTACCGAGTCACAGTCACAGCTGTGCACGGCTAGGACGAATAGTGGATAATAGAGGACACACACCATGATAAGAGATACGGTAGACTCTGTATTGTACTGAGTACAGAAGGCCTATTGGCTAAGCAGAATCAGCCACGATTTACTATTGACTCATGAGAGAAAGCGAAGAAGAAAGGACAGTTCGAAGAAAGAAGCGCTAACGAGAAAGTGTTAATCATCATCTGGTCGAATTCGGCCTTACACCAACAAATGCAGGCTTTCGCAAGGCTGTAAGCTGTAACCTGTTGTAAACTGTAACGCTGTAACACTCATCATATCTTACGAAACGAGAACGCTGCACCGCAGACCGCAGGTTGTCGAGAGGAGCGTATGAACTATTGGGAATTGCCACCAAACCAGGTACCTCTCTATAGTTCACCGAGTTTCGGGGTTTTTGTTCGCCGCAAGCAGGAATCACAGTCACAGAGACCGCTGCGAAGATTTTTAACTTTTAACCTTTCCAACTCCAATAAGTTCGCTCTGCGTGGACCTGAGATATTGTAGATTTCCCCGCTCTCCGCCTGTGCGATTATCGGACATCTGTGGCTTTCTCGGTTTGGCAAGAACCAAGCCAAGCCATTGTCCAAAACAAAAGGCGATCAATCACCTTGATTGGCACTACCATCCTCAATTCATAAGAACGACGACGAGAACATGTTGGAGTATTCCAGTGTCGAGTGTGGAACCTTGGCGGAGCAATTGGACGAGACACACTATGATAGTCGCATTGATGCCGACGACGATTTGGAAAAGGGACGCATCAAGTTTGCATCCACAAGAGAAAGACTTTATGGAAGAGAAGAGCAATTAAAGCAATTGGAAGGAATCTATAATCATCAGGTGACCTCACAAAACAAGCACCAAAACCTCTTGGTGACGGATGGTCTTCCTGCTTCTAATGAAGGTCATTCCATGGTGGAAGACGTAGATGGAGAAGAACCAGTCAGCAATGATGAACAACTGGAACAAGAAGAAACGGGAAGAGCACCTCTCGATGCTAATGTTGATGAAAGCATCGACGACGACAAGGGTAACGACCAAAACCGAACCTCGTCATCGCCATTGAGTCAAATTGTCTTTTTGGCTGGCTATTCCGGTACGGGTAAATCCACGTTGGTCGATTCGTTTGTGCAACGCATTCGACAGCAACGGAATCACGCACATGGCACTACCACCAAGTCATCATCCTCGTCATCGTCACCGGCATTTCGCAGTCCACTTCATTATTTATCAGGCAAGTTTGCGGGCCCCATGAACGCTGGTGCTCCATTCTCGGCCTTGGCACATGCCTTGAATCAATTTGTCGTTCAATTGGTGGCTACCAAACGATCCTCGCAGCCGCACCACCAACACCATGACCAGTGGATCCGATCCTTTCTCCGACGACTGCGCAAACTTGAAATTTATGCCGGTAGTGACCATGCCGCCGTCTTGGAAAAAACGCTCTTGCCGGCCCTTCCTCGATTGCTACAAAAGGCTACGGCAGTGCCCAAAACAAGTAGTACCACCATGGGCTCCGATTCGCTGGCCACTGGTACGAGCAGTAACAACGCCAGTCATGGTCGGACGTTACCCGATGACAGTTCGAATGCTTCGGCGACCACCGACAGCCCGAGTAGTATGAATATGAATTTGGTGCAATATGCCTTTCAGAACTTTTTGCGAGCCTTGTCCACGACCAGCAAGACAACGGCTCCTCTGTCGTCCCTTCAACCACCCCTCATTTTGTTTTTGGACGATGTCCAATGGGCCGATGCGGCCTCCTTGCAGTTGCTTTCTTCGGTACTTTTGGATAGCACCTTGTCTAATATCTTGTTTGTGCTGGCCTATCGATCCAACGAAGTGGACCAAAACCACGAATTTATGAAACTGCGACAAAAAGTGCAAGAAGCACGGGGGTACACCCAACCAGACGACGAGCCCGTCATTGCACCAACCACCCCAACGACCACAATGACTCCGCCCTTGCCTTCCTCGACCCTCTTCACGGGGGTCCATTATATGGAATTGTTCAATTTATCTCCAGATAGCATTGCCGAATTCATTGCCGATTCCATTGAAAAAACACCGGAGGATGTTTCCGTGGTCGCAGATGCCATTTACCAAAAGACGTTGGGAAATATTTTCTTTGTCAAACAAGCCCTGGAAGAATTGGTTCGCAAAAATGCCTTGTACTATGATATGGTCATGTTTGAATGGCAATTTGGTGATGTTTCGCGAGTCGAATTGGAGCAATTCTTATCAGAAGATGTGTTGGAAATGGTCCAATCCAAAATCAAAACCATGCCGCAAACCTTGCAAAAGGCCATGGTCCTGGCAGCCTATACAAGTCAAAGCACTATTGAACTAAGCCTGTTGCAAGCCCTGTTGGAGGCAGATGATTCGGTAGATCGTGAAGAATGCTCACACGGTGCACTCCAGAGTCTCATGAATCGAGCATTTATGGAAGGTCTCATGCTCCGAGATAAAAACAGATCCATCACTGACTCGACGTCTGTTTCGTCTTCGTCGTCCTCCTATGTCAAGCACAAAATGGGCAACGGTGGTGCTCTACGCAATGGTAACTCGAGCATTCGAGCCAAACCGCCTCCTCCCTCGCCGTTTGGCCGGTGTACAAAATATCAATTTGCTCACGATCGTATTCGAGAAGCGGCCTGTGCATCCGTACCAGCTGGCCGAGAGAGGGAAGAGCTCTTGCTTCGTATATCGCAAGTGCTACTGAAACAGTCGTCCACATTAATGACCCTGACAGCTGAATCCTCCCGAGTCTTGGTTCACCGCACTCCGATAATTGAAGGATCCGAAACAGACAAGGAATACGACGATGATTTGGACGAGGATCCGGATTGGATGTTGTTTACGGCCGCGCGTCATTTGAATTCCATTTCGCCCGAGTTGACACACGACATGAATTTACCGAATCTCAACCTGACTGCGGGTAAGATCGCCGTCTCCAAGGGTGCCTTCAATGAAGCCCTCATCTTTTTACAGGCGGGAGTGGATCGCCTCGACCCCTCTTCGTGTTGGAAAGAACCCACCTATACATTGAGCCTGGAGTTAAAAGTCACCTTGGCCGAAACCGAACAAATGCTGGGACACAATGAGAAGACATTAGATTTGGCAAAAGAGATTTTTCAGAGTGCCACGTCGCTGGCCGATAAGAGTAGAGTACACCACTGCTACTTGGAGGCAACCAATAGCCTAAACAACAACGACTACGGGTTGGCGGTCGATACAGCAGTGGATCTCTTAAAGCTCTACAACATTGAACTGCCAGGGTCTCCTGAGAGGAGACAAATAAGACGAGAGAAAATGATGTTAAGATTTGGACTTCGTGGTCGGTCATTGCTGTGCGTAGCAAAGTTCCCTGTTGCCACCGACCAGTTGCTACTAACACAAGTCGTGGTGGCCTCACGAGCAATGCTCTACTCCTTGTTTTGCAAACGATCGAATCTGAGTCTCCTACTTGGCTACCGAATGCTTCGGATCATTCTTCGGAACAAATTTATCACCAAAGAGGTACCGTCTTGTCTAGTTGTCATGGGTGGTCAGTTGCGCGAAAACCGAAAGTATGAAAGTGCCTTTTTGTTTGCCAATGCGGCTATTGCGTTAATGGACCGTTTTCCAAACGAACGCGGACTTGGTTTCTTTCGAGCAAAGTTGGGTCTTTATGCCTCTCTATTTTGTCTTCGACAGTCATTTCGCGACTGTATTGAACAATACTTGGACCTTTACAAATGGGGATACTCGCAAGGGGAAACAGAGAATGGTTTGGGTGCTGCAATGTGTGCCATGTACTCTTTTATGATTGCTTCTTTTCCTCTAAATGCCTTGTTCGAACCCAAACTGATTCTATTTGAAGAAATGGCGTTGAATCGAGGACGAAAGAATTTCTCTATCATCTTTCGGCTTATTCGCCAATACCTGTACAATCTTCAAGGTGGAGAAAAGGCATCTACGGTTCCCAGTCATGTCAATGGAGAAGCGATTACAGAAGAAGAGGCCCTTGGAATGTTGGAAGGTCCAGTCCGGAAACAAAATCTTCGAGATATTAGCATGATCCGGTTGGAACTCTCCGTCATTTTTGACGATGAGGAATCAATGAGAGAAATGGTGGAACGTTTGGACGAATACCCGCTTCATGATGTTCTGACTGCGCGTCAGCATCTTCGTATGACATACACGGGGTTTGCCTGTCTCATTTTGTTGCAAAAGCGTCCACCTCGTAATGCCCAAACAAGAATGATGGAGCGCTGGGCAAAACAATCGCTCAAGTTTTTTGAAGAACTCGCTCGCTTTGGATCCCCCAATGCACAGACAGTGTACGCTTGTATGAAAGCTCTTCAAAACCCAAGTGTTTCCTCGTTTGATGAAGCGATTCAAGTGTGTGGGAATGCTGGCCTATTCAACTTGACAGCCTTCATGAATGAGCGTTGTGGTCTCATGTTGATGGAACAGAGCCAAAACAGCAACGACCAAAACACGACAATGAAAGCGGATGACGGATCTACTCCAAGTTACGAAACCTATTTGAAGTGCGCGTTTTGGTTTTATCACGATTGGGGAGCCATGGGCAAAGTATCGCAGCTGAAATCCCGCTTCGAGTGTTTGAAGAACGCCATGAAGGAAAAGGCACCATCGCAACTTAGTTCGCTGCGACGTCAAGCGGCCAAACTGGGCTTACCTCGATCAGGCACCACCACATCGACCATTAGTGATTCCTGATAGAACGTGGAGGCATTTATCCGAAACGATTAGTTCTCGTTCTCAAACAGTCGGAACGACGACGAATCCAAACATGATACAAGAGTCAAACCCCCGTCCGTGGAGTAGAAATATCAGCCGCACAGTAACATTTCTGTCCGGTGATTGGTTTGGCCATAGCACTCGAATGCATGTGGCAACTCTGGCCGACGACCAAAACGTGCGAACGACAACCGCATGAGAACGACCTATGGATACTGAATCCCAAAGATCTTCTAGAATACAATAGATGCAAACCAAACATAACCTACATCACGGTTAAGATATCCTCGTCGTACCACGGTATACTCCTTCAAATAATAGCAGAGGAGCTCACAGCAATACCTTATTCATAGGTCATGTATTACACCCCAGATGTATGAATCAAGGTCGCTGAATAGTCGTAGTTCTTGGGATGACATAGACTTAAGTCCGGACCCATCTGCGACTCATATCAACCACGCTGGGATGTACCATGGGAAAGATCGACGCCGACCGCCCAGGTCAACTGTTGCCAGATGAAATGTTGGAAGTTGGAACAGTCAACATGTTGTTGCGGCATGTTGACTGAAGAAGTTGATTCACTCTTCTGAATTGTCGTCGCGCAATGCTCTTGAACCCGGATTTGTCAAACAAATTAAAACATGGTACTTTGTTTCTATTTGTATGACCAATTTTCCGACAAATGGAAACATTGTGTTGACTTGTCGGGTTTTTGCGTCGATTTGTCGTGAAACAGCACAGCTACAGAATCGATGCCACGTTGCGAAAATCAAAACGAACGACAAGGTGTAAAGCCACAGCCGCTCCCAACCGCACCTGACCCGTTCCCCCCGAGTCCGATCGTCAGGGACAAGCAGATATCGTACGATGGTGAAAAAAGATAGAAAGAAAAAGGCCGAGTCTCAAGACCTGAGTCCAGAAGAGCTAGCGTTGTTGCGTCCTTTCTTGGAAGAACTCAAGAAGCGTCGTCGTTCGCATACCAAGCGTTCTAGAAAAAACGACGACGACGCTTCGTATTGGACATCGTCTGATTCGTCCGTCAAGTCCTCACCTGCAACCAACCGTCGGCGGCGTGGTGGAAGTCTCCGTTCTCACAAATCAGCTCGCCGAAGTTCCAGGTCTCTTTTGATCAACGATTGCGACAACTCCTTCTCCTCCGTCGAAGACGGTCCTTCCAAGGCGGTCAAGAATATTGCAAAAATGGAAGAGAAACGCTCATCGAGCTCTAGTCAAAGAATGTTGACAGCTAAGACAGAGGATGCCTCATCCAGAGACCACAGCGGCGGTGAATCATTGCCGTGTGCTGTTTGTGGTCAAGAGTCGTTTTTGGTGTGTCTTAAATGCAAGATGACTCCCTACTGCAGCAGCGACCACCAAATGCAAGATTGGATTCAACACAAAAAAACATGCGGTCAAGATCCACCAGAATTCCAAAAGAAGGCTCAGTGTTACAGCACTAATAATGAATACCAAGACCGGAAACAACAGATGAAAACCTACGGCCAAGCACCACCAGAAAGCACCAAGAGGGCTCAGTCATCTACCGTTGATCACGAAGACCAAGACCGGAAGCAACAAATGAAAACCTACGGCAAAGAACAACCTGAAAACCTAAAGATGAACGTAGGTGACCAGTGCACTCGTTGCTTGGAAATTCTTCAAGGAGACTGCCATGGCAATCCTATCTTGAATACTTGCAGAGTCCCCCATCCCGAAGATTTGCAAGACTACATAGAAACTTCTTATGGACCACATGGTATGAGAGTAAAACTGCGTTGTGGTGCCTGCAGACGCAATTATGAAAGATCCTCAAGTGACAGAAATGCCTCTAAGTCCTTATCGCCCATCACACGTGGGTGCAAATGGTGCTTTGAAGGAGATCATACGATCGAACCAATGAAACGCACCGATAAACGTCGGGTCAAAAACGGCTTGGTGGTGATTCGCAAAGACGCTGATATGCAAGCAAAGATTAATAATCTTGATGGAAATGAAGAAGTCACCATCTTGCGAATTTGTTCGGATGGTTTATTTTCGAACGATTATTCTGCTAGTCTCAAAATTTCTCTTCCAAGCTTGATTGAAGTTCAACTGGAAGATGTCGAAATGGCCAAAATTCACTTGACCCCGGAGCTGACCCCCAATGTCGAGCGTATTTCCATGCAGAATCCTTCCCAATCAAAGGAACCGGACTTCATCATTATTTGTCCTAAACTCAAGTACTTTTCCTGTCATCATTTGGATGGCTGTGGTGATTGGGTCAGAAACATGTTACAGCATGCGACGATACTTGAAACCTTTGATTCCTACAAATTGTGGATTGGTCATATCACGTTTGCCTCAAACAAATTGAAAACAATTCGATTACATCGCGCGGACAACTTGTCCCGGTTGACTGTGTATGCTCCTCGCTTGACCATGCTAAATCTCCAATCCGCCTATTCATTGAGTACTGTTTCCTTCCTGGAGAGCCATCCCACCTTGTCCAAGAGCTTGCCCAAGAATTTTCATTTCAATCAAGAGTAGAAAGTCAATTCTCGTAATTCGATTTTGGGATCCGAGGCAAAAAAAGCCATTCTAGATCACCCGCTATTCATTGGGGAGTTACAGGAAGATGATGATGAGTTCTTAAAAGAATGCTTGGCGAATACTCTCCGAGTCCCTTCAGAGCACCCTCGTCTCGCAATGGGTACGACCTGACCCACGTTATTGACCAGTCATGTTGTAGACTTCTTTTTGATGATCTAGCCGTGTAATGGGCCGAGATACTTAGAGCAATGTGTGGAGGTAATTTGATTCTAAGCTAGAAGAGCAAGAAAAAGGGTAGTACTCATAATATATCAATGAAGCAACAATGACGCGCGTCGCCCGCATCTCTTTTTGTGCGACTATCTACTCTCCTCATTTTTCTGACGGCGAAAGTGCTTCAATGTCCCTTGACTTATGTTCATCAATCTCTCTTCTGCTTTGTATAAAGGTCTTCGTTCTTTGTAAGAGTATGCATCGTGATCACCGTCATGGGTAAAGAAACTGAACCAATGCCGTGTGCCATTTGTGGCAAGGAATCTGTTTTTGTTTTGCGGCAAATGCAAGACGACATACTACTGCTGCCGAGAGCACCAAAAGCAAGATTGGAAAGAACACAAGAAATCTTGTGGTAAAGTGGCCCCCATCACTCGAGCAATTGTCGTTGGTGACCAGTGTACTCGATGTCTGGAGATTATACAAGGAGACAGCAATGGTAACCCTATTAAGAATAATTGCAAGGTCCCCCATTCCGAAGATTTGCAGCTGTGCAAGGGAACCTCCTCTGGACCCAATGGGGTGGAAGTTAAATTTCTTTGTCAAGGTTGCAACTCTAATTATCAAAGATCCTCGAGGAATCGACATGCTCCCACATCATTCTCACCGATCACCAGTGGTCCAAAGTGGTGCTATGAAGGAGAACATACAATCCAGCCTGTCGAACGATTGGACGAACGTCGAGTCAAAAAGGATTTGGTTGTGATTCGAGCTAGCAGCAGGATGCAACAAGAAATAAATAATCTCAATGGAAATGAAGAAGTGACCATCTTGCGAATTTGTTCGGGTGGTCCTTATATTACGGCCGGTCACCTTCCTTTGCTCGATGTTTCTCTCCCCAACCTGCGAGAACTTCAGTTGGAAAAAGTTGCCATGGGGAAAGTTTGCTTAACACCCGAATCAACTCCCAATGTGGAACGTATAACTATGGAACATCCCTCGGAATCTGACAGTCCTGACTTTCAAATATTGTGTCCCAAACTCAAACATTTTAGTTGTTATCACTGGGGCCCTGGGGAGGACGACTGGGTCAATGACATGTTGGCGTCTGCCACGAAACTAGAATCCTTTGATTCTTACAAGTTTCGTCCTGGATACCTCAGGTTTGCATCCAATCATCTCGACAAGATTCGATTGCATCGTGCGGAATGTCTGGAAGTGCTTGAAATATACGCTCCCCGCTTGACCAAGCTGGATTTGCAAGCTGCCTACGACTTGGATCAAATTTTATTTCACCACAACCATGCAACCCTTTCCAGGAAATTGCCACCTGATTTTCGATTCACTAAAGAGTTGCAGGTCAATTCGTTCAATGCTCTCCTAGGATCGGGCGCAAAACGAGCCATTCGGAGTCACCCACGATTCCATGGGGAGTTGGAGGAGGATGACGATGATGATGACTATGACATGTATCATGGTCCTCGTGATGGAACCATGGAAGGCTTTTTGGCGGACATGCACAGTCGTATGAATGGTGTGGAAGAGGATGACTATGGTATGTATCATGGTCCTCGTGATGGAACCATGGAAGGCTTTTTGGCGGACATGCAAAGGCGTATGAATGGTGTGGAAGAGGATGACTATGGTATGGATCATGGCCCTGCTGAGGCAGCTATGATAGAGGCTATGAGGGAAGACATGAGAAGAACGAATGCGCCGCCGGAAATTATGGATTTGTTCAACCAATATTCCCCACGATAACACATGTTATAATGGTAGATTTACTTGTTTGTACTAAAAGTCGCTTTCGCGGACTACAGCTGCAGTTTGTGGGTTTGCCTGGGCTCAGCGTTGTACAACCATCATGGACACAAACTGGACCGTTTCGCTCTTCGACACTAACGGGCGTCAGGTAGGTTTGTTCCCTCGCTAGTTCGTTCGCTATCGCCGCATGATTTGCAACATGGATAGTGCTTCGATTTTTACGTTACGAGGCGCAAGAGGCTGCATCATTTGACAACGCGAAAGAGTACCTATACAAGTGTCTACGTTCACGAACGGCCTAAATCTGTTCCTTTTCTGTGGATACCATGTCTACCTTCACACTGTCCTTGTAACATGAATTAGCCACTGGTCGTCCCAATCCCCCCAGCGCCTCCGCCGCCTTGTTGTTGTTCTTCGTAGGTGGTGATTTTTTCAAACCAAAATCCCACCGCAATGAGTAAATAGGTGGTCATGAGGAGAGAGCCTTCCAACCAATTGCATTTGGGGGAACTGAGGACGACCGACACGGTAAAGACGGACAGAACGAATAGAATAATTTCAAAATGAGGAAAATTCAAGGTCATGTCACGATCCGTCACCCATCCGACCAAGACGGTGAGAGGTACGACAAAGAGCGAAATCTGCGTACAGGATCCCACCGCCACACCCATGGCCAAATCCATCTTATCCTTGCGGGCCACGGTAATGGCTGTGACATGTTCAACGGCATTTCCCACGATAGGTAACAAAATCAAACCCACAAAGGTTCGACTAATGCCACTGTCTTGCACAAAGCCATCAATGGAATCGACCAGCATTTCGGAAAAGTACGTGACACCCAAGGTCGTTCCCAACAATCCGGCACAGGCCATCCAAAAGGGAATCGAGGCCAATTCCACTTCTTCTTCCTCCTCCTCTTCTTGTGCAACTCGATCGGCATTGTCCTTGATATCGTCCGCATTCATCTCACCTCCGTCATTTTGATCGTTGTTGGTATCTTCAAACAAGTCGGCATGCGTCTTGAGTTGAAAAACGAGGAGTTGCAAGTACATGAACAAGAGAAAAATGGCTGCCAATCGACTGATAAACAACACATGTTCATCGTGCAAATCATAGTAACTGGCAAAGGGAGTGGGCAGAACAAGGGCAATGCCCGACAAGGCCAAGAGAGCCATGTTGGCCGTCGCGGCGGTCGTATTAAAGGATTGTTCCTTGTACTTCAAACCACCAAAAAAGAAACAACCACCCAAGACCAAGAGTAAGTTGGAAAAAATACTCCCCAACATGCTGGATTGAACGACTCGAATTTCATTGGCCATGAGAGCTTGAATGGCCAAGACGACTTCGACGGCATTGCCAAAGGTGGCATTGATCAAACCACCAATGGTCTGATTGGTATGCAAGGCAACTTCTTCGGTAAAATCCCCCAAAATGGATGCTAACGGAATCATGACCAAAAAGTTTAACCAAAACACGTAGGTGGCCGACCATTCTTGATAGACGGACCAGAGAGCAACCGGTCCCACCAACAAGAGGGCACTGACAATGCCTTTGCCAAAAAACAAATCGAAAAAGTACTCGCGAATCGAGGACGAAGAGTGACTGGAAAAGGCTACATCAGAACTCATGGTACGATTGGAAACTCCTCCTGAAGGGGGTGGCGGTGGTGGAGTGGAAAAGGTATTGTTCGAAGACGACAAGAGCGACTTTGTGGAACGAGCACTGTTGGGAACCGGTGTTTGAGGATCACTTCCTACCAGCGGCGTCGTTTCTCCAACAGCCGCTACACCGCCGCCGGGAGTACTGGCACCACCACCACCAACCAAGGCCGGTGCCGACGATTGACGCAACATTTTTTCAATGCGTTTGATTTTTTGAATCTTGTCGACAACGCGCAAAAACTTCATGGCCGAAGTACTGTAATCCGTCTGACTGCGCTCTCGAATCAAGGCTGTCGGAGACGAGCCACGAGCTCGTTCCGAATGGGGAGTCGTTGTTGTTGGCATGCTGGCAATTCGATGATGCGTCGCGACGGGAGAAAACGTGATGCTTTTTGTGGAGGCAGCAGTCGAAGCGATGTTGTTGTCGTTCTTCTGGTCGTCGTCTTGAGATTCGGAAGCTAGGTTGGCGGTCAAATTGGGTGTTGTATGACGACGCAAGGGAGGTTCCGCCAATGCTTCGTCGTCGTTGTTGGTATCGTCTCGTTTCGAACCAAGATTCCAACTGGAAAACACTCCCTCTAGTCTGCCTTGTTCAGAACAATGAATCAAGAACTATGATTGTCGTATCCTCGCTTATGGCAAGCAACAACCAATGCAAGGATATCCAAGGTGCTTCAAAAACTGGAAGACCAAACAAGATTCGGTCTTGCTTTAGAGAAGGTTGTATCACTTCTCAAAATCGGAAGGCCTTTCCTTTGGGACTGTATATTGATATAGTACTCTGAGAAAATCACCCAATATTGATCAGAATACGACCTTGCCTCAATTTGTTCCGGATGGTGTGACCCACGATCCAGGATCCAGGGCCAATCCCGAATCTATCATACAGGTAGAGGAGGTAGAGCAGATAGCAAGGAGTTAGACCACAGTTCTCATTGGTCGGGGCAATAAAGATCCATTGTGGAATAGGCGTCGAAAACGATTCCACAGTGTAGTGGGAGAACGCTACTCCTTGACGAGAAATCTTCATGTTTGGTCGAGCGGAGACCGATCTCAATCTAGAGAGAGTAGAGGGTGGTCCAAAGCGAAACGGAAACGGTGTAACAGACCATGAAGAAGAGGCCATCTCCAAATAGGAAAAAATGCGTGTACACAGTAGGTCTTGAAAACGGTCTTTGTATCTGAGGATTTCACATACAGCGAATGAGAGCGCTCTTCTACTATGAATGGAGCGCCATGGGTATATTTGGTCCACTACCTTTCT
Organism: Epithemia pelagica; assembly: GCA_946965045.2. Taxonomy (NCBI): domain Eukaryota; phylum Bacillariophyta; class Bacillariophyceae; order Surirellales; family Surirellaceae; genus Epithemia; species Epithemia pelagica. The sequence continues at coordinate 3,180,159 of OX337230.1, forward strand.
TCCTACTCCCACTCCTACCTCGAGTCGAGAAAAGAGAAACAATACGCCATCAGATGGGTACTGCACACACTCCTCCTCCTCGGACTCTTTTCTGCGCAGATTACACACGGTACTGCATATTCATCTCGAAAACGAGCATCCTCAAGAGTAGCAGGTACTCCGTGCAATATACGCGGCAGACTCTACTAGATTCATCTCGGAGGTTCTTTCATACATGTACACAGAACACTTTGCCTTTGCATCGTGTAGGAATGGTATCATCCATCGAGAGATCGCCCAGACCATATCTCGTGGCTCTAACTAAAGTTTGTACTCCTATAAAGTTTGGGCTATGCATGCTATGTGTACGGGGGGAATGGGTCGTTTCTGAGTCGCATGGATATTCCAATTGACACCAAAATTCTCTGTTTGGTGGTTTCACAATGACCGTCATGGAAAGGCGGAAAAGAAATGATGAGTGCGGTCCGAAACCGAGACTGACGACGATCGCTTCGCCGGAGTAGGGAATAAGGAATACGAATATAATGGTTGTGGCATCTCGGGCTCGTTGATGATTCTGGGTGCGAACAAGAGACAACCCGAACCCAAACACTTCCAGAAAGAGAAGAATGAGAACTCACACGACGGGGACCCAATAACCATAACGAATCCATGACAAATCAATGCGAACCAAGGCTCACCTACCAACGTACGTGAAGAATAAGGATCGAATCCAAAGAGAAGACCCTCGCCAGAACGACAAGGGGCCTTATGGATCGTGCCATACAAGATTGGGTTGGCACCCCAAAAAGTGTCAGGGCGAAAGATCCATGTTTCTTGTGATTGGTTGATGGTTGACTGTCACGACAGAGAGCATTGCCTCCTAACCAAGCGCGTTGGTGTGTTTGGTTTTGGGCTCCCTGTTCTCACAACCAAGAACGAAAAAAATACAAAATACCATTCAAATCACAAACACAGAGACTTTGCAAACCACAAACCCTTTTGAAGACCTTACCTAAACCAACCGTACATCATGATCTATCATAACAAGGACGGGGACCAGAATTCTGCCGTGGTCGACCATGACAAGAAAACGAATCACACTGGAAACCAACGTGTCGTCCAAAACACAACCAGCACCAATCAGGAGGTTATGGAGGAGGACCCTTCGGACGGCTGGTTTTGGAAACCTCTCCAACAAGAGTTGGAACTACAACAAGAAGAACAAGAACAACAAGCAGTCAAGGAACAGACGATACTCTGGAGTACGGCTGCCGCTGCCAAGACAACGACGGCAACGGCGTGTACGACCACCACCGTGGCAGACTTGGACACTCCTCGACCAACCTTTTTCTCCTTGTGGTCCTGGTCTTCGTCGTCATCGTTAGTGTCGTATTGGCAACAAGCATCATCCCAACCACAGGAATCTACCACCAAGTCAACATCCCAACAAACAACATCAGCACTTCCGACGCCTCATCATCTCAATGACGAAACACTCCTGAAATCAACTGCAGCAACGACAACGACAACGAAAAAGCAGGAGGCTCCCTTGTTGGATCCCAAGCCTTTTCTACCACCACAAATGGCACCCATCTTGGCAAGTCTGATCCTTACCTGGAAGCTCTTGCACCAGCAACAACAAGGACCGGAAGATTCAACAACCATGCGCACGTCCATTTTGGAACACGCGTGGCAAGCACAATTGCGCTTGGCCAAGGAGATTGTGGCTACGTATCATCCAGCGGCACAATTCGTACACAGTGATAATTCTGTGGAGGGGGAGGACGACCAAGTCCTCCCTGTCGACAATACAACGGACAGTGATAGTACCATGGATGTGTGGGATGGACCCTTTTTTCCCTTTCGACATGTTTCCCCCGTACCACCCAGTTGGCACTTGCAGAATCATCATTATCATCATCAGAAAAAAGCGTCGCCACCGTTTCCCACCAAACCACCAACAGGCCACCTTGGCAATCAGGAGGACACGATCGACAAGATGATTATGGACCTGGTTCAATCCTACCAGGATGAGGAACAGGGCGGATCCTCCCATGCGTCGTGGGTGACAGTTTCCTTACGCCATGAGACAATTGCCATGACACGCATTGCACAAGGAGTACTGGCCATGGCGTCGGCCTTGTACGACAATCTCGATTCCAACGAGGACACTACCACAACAACAACAACTGTACGCACCTGCGAGATATTGAAACTCATTGCACAGTGTTACCAAACCTACACCAGTGTGATTCTTCCGCTCTTGCTTTGTCATCACCTATGTCCTACGGCGGGTCATCAAGGAACAATGAAGAAGGAGCTGTCACTGGCGACCAGTGCTACGAATCTAAACAAACAAGTCGTCCTGGCGCGAACTCTCTTGAAGCTGACACAGAGGCGGACCATTGAACAAGCGCAGCAGTGGTTCAACCGGTACATTCAAAATCTCCAGGACAAGGGATACACTCTATTTGGGAGCTTGGTGCCTACCCTGGATGAGGAAGAGAACCATGAACGAGTGAATCAAGCGTGGCAAACCCATGGGACTACGACACTGGCATTTTGCTTGTTGGCACAAGCCATTCTTCCATTAACAAGAGATACCTTGCACCCGATACCGTCTCTGGCACCACTCGAACTGTTGCTTGGAAGTGACGGCATGACGAATACCCAAACTCCATCGGTGTCAACCTTGTTTCCTCAACTGGCTCAAGCCCTTGACAACTACACCACGTACCGGACGCTGCAAGCTGGTGGGCCCGTCTTGAATTGTGTTGGTAACGAAACACCAAAACAACCAGTGGCTTCCAGAGGCACCTATTCCTTGACACAAATGCACAACCTCGTCGACCGGTATTACGAAGCAATGCAAACACATGACTTAGAGGCCTGGTTACAGTGTTTTGGGAGTGACCGTAACACGGTCTCACATACTACTGATGTGATGCGACAAGAACATCGCACCTCGTACTTTGATGCGTTCATGGCCATGGCTCCCGTAGTTCGGGAAGCAACCTACACAGTCATTAAAGATGATCCAGAGGCGGGAATGGTTCAGGTTCAATGGACGTTTCAGGTGGATACCAAAATACCAACATCGTCCTTTGAATCATATACACTATCGCAAGCAGACTCATCGGATGACAGAAAAACCAAAAGTGGTATTGAGATCACCATGGAAGGTGTTGAGACCTTTTACTTTACCCACATGTCAGGAGACACCGGTCGTTTGGTGGTGACGCAAACAAGCAACTCATGGATCACACCACCACAGGAATTGGCAGCCAACATTCGAACAGAGTACTTGCAGAACAAAGTTGAGTCATCCTTTGCACCAAGTGTCGAGTATTTTGATGAATAACCGAATAGAATGATGTACTAACAAACCGACGCTACATTGATATGATGGATCAATGTGCACATGAAAGGGAGCATGTCATAAGAAAAGGCACCGCCCAAAGTATGGAAAACTCTGTTGTATTCTTCCCGAGTAAAGAGTAAGAAATCTACGGGACTTAAGCCAATAGGCGATATATCTAAGGAATCACGGAATCATTTAAAACATTTTGCACTTTTCACAAAACTTAAGTCTACAGAACGGTATTTGAAATTCCCCAATTTATTCTGAAACTTCCCATGATTTACACCCTCATGCGACGAAAGAATCGAGGGGGTGATCGCGTTGACTTGGACGTGGTGGTCGAAGTGGAAGTGGCCGTGGCTTCGGTCTCTTGTGATTTGTTCACATCGCGACATGCCACATCGTTCTTGGAATCATTATAGCACTGGTCATCGTAGTAATCGTCGTCGTAGGGATGCAATTTTCCATGCATTCCCACGTCCTCGTAGTATTCCTCCTCCTCCTCATATTCGTAATAGGAGTTGTGCTCACTATCTTCCCACGAGTAGAGTTCGCTATCCTCTCCAGACGAAGAACAGGAAGAGGACGAACGAGGACCCTGAGGCATCAAATCTCTGCGACACGGAAACAAGCTGTCTTCCACGGGGACATCCTTTTGACGTTCCCATTCGGTTAAGTGGCCACCTTCGTTGTTGGTAGACAAAACTTTTCCTTGTAGAGCGACTACCACATCTTTCGCAATGCGAGGACATGTATCCGCTGCAGCAGTAGCTGCAGCCCCCAATACAGTGCTCCATGAATGTGGGCTAGCGCCAGCATGGTTGATATCGGCAGCGTTCGTGGAAGGATCACAACGTCCACCGTTTCGTTCCAACGACGTGGACAAGGGAGGTTCATCATCCGGACAGCTGTCATTGTCATCTTGACACCTCAAGTCTTTTAACAAGGTCGTTATACCAGGAGGCGGTATGCGGTTCACGGCCGATGTCGTTCCTGGACCTGGAGGACTAGTGCATTTGGAAGGAAAACACATGTCTGCGTCGTCATGAAACTCAATGTCGTGTTCTCTTCGTCTTGTCAAGACCTCTCGTTGCTGCTGTCTCTCGTGATGCTCGAGTTGGGACATGAAAGACGACATGAAAATGGTATAGTACGATCCAGAACCAATGGAATATTGCTTTTCTCGTGTCACTGTTTCCTGCAGTGACTGCATCCGCTGCCGGGCCAAGTATTCTTCCATGGTCCAATCATCGTTTGAAGCGTTGCTGTTTTCGTCGTCCGACGAGACCAATCGCAACAACACACCACCATAGTCCACGTCATCTTCTTCTTGTTCCTTGTCATTGCCATTGTCTTTTTCGTTTGGATGGGGAGCACGGCCATCTTGATGACTTTCAGACTGCGATTCGTGGTGGTGACGACGCGCATTAGATTGCCGACTCCTTTGCTTCAGCAACAACAGATCATGGTCGTCGTCCCCTTCCTTGTCACAACCCTTTGATTCCGTGCTGCCGTAGATGGATGCAAAACTTCGATGACGATGTGAAGAAGACGTCGCGACACAAAGTTTTTGCAAGTTGCTTCGACTCTTGTGTAACGAGGGTGGTTCGTTTTCATCTTCTTCGTCATCATCATAATACGATCCACCGTATCGTAGTTTGGGCACTTCTTCTGATTGTGCCAGAGCCATTTGGTGACGCAATTGATGTTGTCTGTGCGATTCAAGCCAATGCAAGGTATCTTCGGAATGAATTATCTCGGTCGTTGTTGTTGCTGTAGTTGTTTCCTGAACGCTGACAGTTCGTTCTACACTAGGTGGCTCTGCGATGGCTTTTGATTGCGGTGTGGACCATGGAGTTGCCGCGATGAGTCCATATTCGTCTTCATCATGTGGGTGTGATGGTTCTCGTTCTTGCTGTGGTTGTTCTTGCAACTGTTCGTCGGCTTTGGTTTTGCGGTGTTGTCGGCGTCTCAAGAGTTTGGGAATCCGTCGTGGCAAACGCGCCGAGTGTGGAGCCTGTTCTTGAGTTTGCGGCCTCGAGGATGTCTGTCTTGTCAGTGAAATGGATTTTTCTCCACCTTTAGCATTCCTATAGCACACCACGCTCGAAGCACGAATCGAGGTATTTCTTGTGGTTTGCTCCTGCTCCTGCAAGGATTCGACTCGTTGTTGAGAACGTGACTTGTTTTTGGACAGAGATAATGTTCTCTTGTGACGCTTGATCGTAACATGCTTGCAGCTTGTCTCGGGTTCTTCCTTGTGTTCTTCTTCTTCTTTTGGTGAACTGACTCGACCTTTAGGTGATGAAGGTGATTGTGGTTGTTGGTCCAGTCGTATCACACCCATGAGTTGCATCGACTCCACGGGCGCCGCAACAGGAGCTTGTCGTCGTTTGGATGAGGACAAAGGACGTTTTCCAGGAGGCTCTCGCTTGCTGTTGGTGGACTGCAGCAAGTCATCGTACGACAAGGAGCGACGTGGGATTGGAGTTGGAGAATCGTGACTAGCTTCCGCATATTGTTGGCTACTAGACACGCAAGTCGTTGCTGGAGAAGTAGACCGGGAGGGCGTCACTGCCATGGTTTCATGGGAGGATGGCAAGTTGTTCTGCTGTTGTTTTTGTTGCTGGTGTCCTTCCAGCGATGACGAGGATCGTTTGCCAAAGGATAAAAGCAAGGACGGTTTTTTCCAGGGTTTGTTGCTCGAGGAGGCCTTGCTTCGAGACGTGGAAAGAGGCACTGGTGGAGGCCGTTGTTCAGGGAGTTCTTCGCGTTCTCGTTCTCGTTCTTGCTGTTGTTGTTGTTGTTTCGGAGCGCTGCTGCCTCTGGTTTTGGCAGCTGTGCCTGGGTCTGTTGTTGCTGTTGAGGCTTTGGATCTTTGGATCAAGGCCAATTCTTTGCTGCTCGGAGGATCAACGGCTACCACTCGACGTCTTATACTGGTGGTTACATGATGATGATCCATCCTGGACAAGGATGTTGACGACGAATGAAGTGCAGGAGAAGGAACTGCTGTCATGAGTATATATGTCTACTTTTCTTTTCCAGATGTTCCTGCTTGTTTCTCGTGAGCAGGGAAAATGCAGCCTCCAGACAGAACCCCCAGCAAGATGGCTTCGTTTTCTTCTCTAACGCACTATTTCCGACACGGTTTGATTTTTACGGAACAAGGGTGGACTCAAACTGGATCGAACGAGATGACTGGTTGAAACAAAAAGGGAAAATTCGAATGATTCGGCACCAAAAGTGGATCAAACGTTGTTGTTGTTTCGCTTTTGGACACCTTGGGCACAAAAGGCTTCGTATCGCCCCTTGTTGACTTTCTTGTTGTTCTGCCTTTTTCAGTGTGGCCTTTCCCTGTATCGTTTGTTGTCCTCCAAAACCAAGTGTTGCAGGGAGTATCGGTAGTTGATAGGATATGAGTGATTGGTCTTTCTCCTCAACTGTTGAGTAACAACGCTTCGTGACTGGACTGCTGGACTGCTCCCAGATTTTCGAGTTCCACTCTCCACTCAAACAAGAACTGGAGCAAGCCAGTTCCAAACGAAACACTGCACCACAATGGCCGTCACGGCTACCACTCTCCTTCGACTTTCCCTTGTTGCCTGTCCCCTTTAGCCCTCCCCAATCCGACTCTCCTAGCAAAACACCCCAAGTTTATGAAGAACGGCCACTGTCCTTCCCTGGATGTTGTTGTTTCGTGTCCTGACAGAATTGACAACTCCGCCTGATTCGTTGGAGCAGAGAGAGTGTGTGTTTTCTATGTGAATCGTTCTTGTGGTATGATTGTCGTCCTCCTCGGATTCCCACCATCTGATTGTTAGCCGTGGCGAACTCGAAGACAACCCAAATCACCTTGTCCCCTCCCTTTTTCGTCTTGGCGCACACACCCGAGCAGAGCCGTGGTGCCGACAAGCTCTGAAATTGGTGGATACCGATCCTGGCTTATGTGTGAGCGCATGGCGATGGCACCGCCTCCCGGTAAGGCTTAAGTTATCGTCACGCAAGTCAGTTTCAAAGGGTCATCGATCCTCCCCCAAGCGCAGGCCAGGTTCAGTTTGGGGAATCCCCCAAGGCTTCGAATCCCGTCCGACGGACGAACCCTTCTGGAGTTCCCACTCCCTGGATCGGATCGAACTCCATTCAATTTACGTAGATAATGAAGATGGATTATCTTACGACCGAGGAGATGTAGTACGTTCCATGCAGTCACGCAAGACTCGTCTCCCCTCGAGTTGCTACTGGTGGATGCTATCTATATCTATTGCCTTGGGTGCTACGTCTTCTCCTTTCATGTGTGTTGGTTTGCACTAGCACAAGACTCTTCGATCGACTCGGTGCATGGATTATGCCTCGAAATTTGAAATCCGTCCAGCAAAACACATACCCTTCTGTCATGGCATAAGTACATGGTCGATTGATGGAATCGAGGAATGACTCCCCCTCTCCCTGAAAGATCCGCATCATTGTCATTCGTCATCGGCTTGCAACTTGTCATGCCCTCACGCTCACGATTCTGCCAACCTAGAGGCCATACACGAGCGAAGAGTATGTGTGATGTATATCTGGTACGCACAACGGTTGAGGCCATTCTCTTGTTGCTCGACTTAGCAGCTGCCTAGGCGACTACCTAGGAACCAGTTGACCTATGGCCGTCGTTCGAGTTCTACATACTCCTACTTGTGCTTCCAATACTTCTGCTCCTCTATCCCGTATTTTCTTCATTTGTAGTCCTACGAAATCTACATTAGGACGTTGTAGGCAAACAGTTGATAAGCAATAGGACGACGGACGACTCGAGCAACAGTCTCAGTGTGTGCAGAGACCTAGTAGTAGATGTACTTCCTCCAAGGAGTATTTTTCTAAATGGTGTTGTTTGTGTGTGGTCAATTCATTTGGGGGGCACAACATATAGGCTGGAGAAAACAAGACGGATAGGTTCTTACCATGTGGGTGTAACCTCCGTAAGAAACTGCAATGATTCCGACCTGGACGAGGACCTGGAGGAACTTGCCGACCACCCGCTTTCATGCTTGACGCGTTCATTCTCCTCCTCTCGGTCGTGATGACTGGTCATGCTGGAATGGTCAAAGGTGTCAGTCACGACAATTTCTCCCGGAGGAATGTCGTGATAACAATACCCAAACAGAGGATGACCCTCAGCCTCAATGTCGTGCTCGTCGTCGGCCTCGAGAAACAAACACTGGGATTGGTCGTCATCGTCATATGCATTGTCGTCATTACCCGACCGTTCGTCGTGTGATGGTTGCTCTTGCGTTGATGGATCACCTTGTTGGATCAAGAGTGTTTGTGGAGGAATGGAAAAGGCTGCCTCAGGTTCCTCGACCAGAGTTGATGCACAAGGCAAACAGCCCATCCATAATTTGGACGTTACAGCGCGTCTGCGAGGGCTGGACGTGCTGCTCTCGTTCTTGTGGTTCTTCTCATCTTGGTCTGCTCCCAAAAACGAGCAGGAGGCCAACCGGGTCGATCCTTGACCGGGTTCCCCCTGTTCTGGATCCGATTGGAGATGATCCCCCCTGGCGTCGTCATGGTCATGGGGAGACACGGGTGTACCATTCTCCGAGGCATTTTCATGGAAGGAAGCAGCCGCACCATTCTGTTTGGATGACAGCCATTGGTTCCACGCATGGGCGGCAGTTTCCTTTGTGGATGCCGACGTGGTCCAGGTCGACGACAGCTTTGGTGTAGTCCGTTTGGTGCGGACAAGCCTCGGACCAAGGGGCGAGGAGGTCCTTCTGGTGGCGACAACGGGAGTGGTGGTGGTTGCGGTGCTGGTGCGGGTGGCGGGAGATGTGTGTCGAGTGGGACTTTGGTTTGGCTCTTGTTGTCGTTGTTGTTGTTCTTGATCCTCCAACAACCGATAGCGGCTCTCCTCCTGATCCATCTTTTCGAGGTTGGCGTAAGCCAAGAGCGCGGACAAACTGCGCGTTCGAACACTACTGCCGCCCCCCGAGGACGAAGGACTCTCCTCGACTTCCAGCGAGGAGGAGGCAAAGGAATCACGGGACTGGATCAAGTGCGCCAAAAAGGCCTTGTCGTCGTCGGGGACGAGAATGGAAGATTCCGTGTCTTGGTTCGAACGCCAGGATAGGGATGGCGATGCCGCCGACCAGGACGTGGTCGTGGTGGATGAGGATGTGGATGATGTATGGAGGGAATCCGTTGCCAACTTTCCCAAACCATGGTGGGACGAAGCCGAATTGGTTTCCATCGAATGATTCGATGGAGACCTCGTCGAGCAACTGCAAGTAGTCTCATCGTCATCGTCGTCTTGTTCCCACGAAACTTGACTGGAACGGTTGGTCTTGAGGGAACTGTCGTGAACCGACGAGGATTCTTCGGCAAGCCGGTTCTTTTCTCGAGTGACCTTGTACAAGAGGCTTTTCCAAATGTTGCCATTCTTTCGAGACGACGAAGTGGACGACGACGAGAAGGAGCTGGAACGAGGGGCATGCGTGCTTCGGAGCCTCCGTCTCGAGTGAGGTTTTTTCTTCTCGGTCGTAGAAGTAGGAGTCACGGCTGCAGCGGCGTCCGTGTCGGAAAATTCTCTGGAATTGGATGCCTTGATGGTCACTTCACTCTTGTTGATGCGGGTCAAGGGAACGGGTGCATACCAGGACGCGGAAGCTGAGGATGTGGAGGAGACGGGCGACCGTAGAACCTGGTGCTGAGAAGAAGAAGATGGCCGTCGTTTCCGAGGCGAGGTGGAACAGGACCTCCTGGGTACCGATGAGGATAATGACGGAGATGGTGCCATGGGTGGCCGTCGTTTCTGAGGAGAGGTGGAGAAGGACCTCCGAGATGGCGCACCCGACGAGGACGACGGAGATGGTGCCATGGGTGGACGACGTGTCCTGTTTGCTCTGGTGGTGGACCCTGCGGGAGCAACAGCAGTAGCGTGGCGTTGTCGTTGTCGTTGTCGAGCGGTCCGAGGTAACATGAAAGCACTGGGATCGGCCAATGTAGGCGCTGGTTGTGGTTGTCGTTGTGGTCGATTCAAACTATCACGGGCTTTGTTCGACCGTGGTCCATGGACGCTCGTCGAAGCGGGTTGGTGTGTGGAAGAACTACTCCAGTAGTGTCGCTCTGCTGGTTTGGGGGGAGAGGGCTCGGACGCGACCAGGGTCCTTCTTGTTCTGAAAGAAGAAGGACCCTTGTCGTTCTTCTTCTTGTTGATGTTGGTTGGTGGACTGTGCTTGGACGACTTGTCCTTTTGGTGTTTTCGTAGAGACTTGGATTCCAGGTCCGTCACCACCACAACCGAGGCCACGGATCGTGTCAACTTTTGATTCTGGGGTGCACCGTCCATCGTTGTGGTCTTGTTCGGGAGGCGGCGCCTTGTGGGAGACGTGGTGACAAACGACGAGGGCATGGGGTGGTGAGTGACTTGTGCCGTAGTACTCATGAATGACACTTGCCAGAAAAAACGTCTCCTCCTTGTTAGCTTGGACAAAACAAAAGCCCAATGGAACCAAACTATGGACTGTTCGTGCTCTGGTTCCGAACTGGACAAGATTTGGTGTTGTCAAGAACGCGCAAACGACAACGGACTTGCTTCTTTGAAAAGTGTAGGATTGCCGATGCAGTAATGTGTGGTTGATAATGTTGGAATGAAACACGAGACCATAGGAAACTGCCTGCTCTCTTGTGTATGCCGGGCGCTTTGGGGTAGAGCGTGACTTTTGGTGAGGCAAGCGGCAAACCGAGATTTGAGATGTGTGCTTCTTCCAAGGAAAGGAAAGAGGTAAAGCGTGGACCCTCCTTCTCCTTTGCCCTTTCTTATGAGAGTGTACGACTTAGCTGGACGATTATCTTGGATATTTTTTTTGTATTTCTTGGACTCTCTCAGTTCTCAGTCGCAAATGGCAACTCAAAATCAATCTGAGAGATCGGAGGCCCAGACAAACACAATGCCGACCAAAGCGAAGAAAAGCTACAAAGCATTCCTGGGAAATGACAGACCAAAAGTGTCCTACAAAATTATTGTGGCAGCCCCAAAGTTTCCCCACGACATGAGACAGTTTCTGAAGTCATAATGTCTGCGTCGCAGTGTTTCGATAGGGTGTATCTGTCTTCTCACACATAACTTCCTTCCAGGAAGGATGCAGCGCGCAGAGTCGACGTCGATTCAAGAGAAATAGCCTCTCCGATCTCCGATTGTTATATGGCGTTGTGTGCTCTCGGCGCCAAAACTCTTGTGAAATGAGGGAATGGCCGAGTTGGGCGCCATCGTTGGTTTGGTCTGAGCATTTTATGGCGGCGGAATCGGCATTTGACTCGAATCAGAGACTCGGCTGGCTTTTGGATTCGTTGAACGGAAATTTTGATTTTACCTAACAGTCCATTTTCCAAATATCATCCAAGGCAATAATCTCTAGCCTCCAAGGCAATAATAATAAGTTAGTCGTGTCGGATGCAGCATCGTCTCTAACTATTCGTAATTTTGTGTGGCGATGAAACTACTCTTGCTACGAAGGGTAATGGGTGGCGGGTGGGAGACTAGAGGTATTCCTTTTCCTAGTGCCTCCTCTAGCCGTGTGCCCATTACAGGTCAAAACGACCCTTTGGGCACATGTTTTCAACTAGATATAACATGACCAATATTAGGCCTACGGCAACATGTGGATGCTCAAACTTTTTCTTCAAGACATCCTCTGTCACCATTTGATATGCCATGACACCCATATATGACATATCTAGGTCAAATGAGCGCCTCCATTGGGGGCTTGTGCACCGTGATGGTGCATGTGGGCACACTTGGGCACATGTGGGCCCACCATTTTGGGAGGTCGCATGACAGTCCTATGACCATGATAAGACGTCGAGACGTTTTTGGCAGATGCATTGTAACACTTTTGCGCCATTTTTTGTCCCATGGTCGACTTTCCCAGCCACGTCCCGGCCATGTCCGGCCTGGCGTGTTCAGGTCGGCGCTGATTCGGAAGTGCGAACCCCACGGGGGACACCCAGAAGATTCTTTGACAAAAATGTGTACCCCAAAATTTTGAACGCACACACCAATCCAACAATCATACAATGGCAACACATGTTCTTGTGCTATTTGAACAGTCCCCATCGGGATTGTTCATCAGGATGAGAAATGCTCTATGGAAGCTTTTTGCGTTCAAGTATTTGAACCTTTTTGTAATGGGAATCATTACAAAAAGTGTCAATTTCTTGAGCACGACAACAAGACAACGAGAGAACGACAGTGTCGAGGGTAGCGATAAAAGCAAGACAAAACAGACGACAACAAAGAAGAAGGAATGGCTGGAGGAAGTCGGCTTGGTCCTGGGTCCAGGGCTTTCATCAGGGCCAGCAATGAAACTGTGATCATTGTGCAAGCCCGGGGCAGCAAGGCTTGGGAAGTTGAGCTACTCGACATGAGGGATGGAAGCAGGACACGTGAGCTCTTACACAAGACATCTTACCAGCTTCGAAAGATAAATCAAGATGACAGATTCCCTGGAGATGTCTATCGTGCGCTGCACCGTCCAGCAGCAGGAGCACGACAAGTGCAACAGCAGCAGGGACAGCAGCTCCCTCAGACACTGCAATTACTCACGTGGCCACCCAAAAACAACAACCACAACAATGAGAGCAAGATCAACATGAACAAGAAATGGCGGCCTCATCAAATGCACAACAGGTCCTCCTCGTCACCACGCGGTCTGGAGCCAACGAGAATGAAAACTTGACAGGAATCGACGTTGTTGTTGGTGCTCGTCGTCAACGCCAGCGACCACAACAACCAAATAGCAACCTGTCCTTTGAGTTCTCTGAGACTCAGGAGCCAAGTGTTGCCTACAACTTCAAATACTAGGACGTAGTAAGTCTAAATGCCGAGCTTTACATGAGTTTCTATAATGTGCCCATAATGTGCCCACACACGTTGCACGCACCACAAGCTTCTATTAGAGGCACTCCTATGACCCCCATATGTCCTATGTAGGCCAAATGGAGCATCAAATGGTGACAGAGAATGCCTTAAAGATTGGTAAGATGCATCAGATCACTGTCGTAGGGCTAATATTGATCGAGTTATTCCTTGTTGAAAACATGTGCCCAACGGTACGTTTTCGCCTGTCATGGGCACACCCGGAGAGAAGGCACTAGAGGAGTACTCCTAGGAGTAGAACCTTAGGCTATCTCCACCCGGGGCCGCTAAAGGTCCAAAAACCGCCATCGAACTCCACCATCTCCTCTAACCGCTAAACAGCTCCGCTATCCGCTATTTTTGCCGCTATTTGGGGAGCGGATAATAGCGGAGCATAATATAAGCGTCGGCATAAATAAATTAACGTCTGCTGCCAACAGTATCTCTCGTGTCGAAAACATGGCAATGGCACGTATTGATTGTGACAATCGCTTACCATCTCTTTTTCCATTGTTGTGTTCCCTACTTCCTACAATGGGACAAAAACTTTGCACAGCAAGATGATTCGAGGAACACTGATCGGAAGGAATGCAACAATCAAACAAATGCATCATTCAAACTATTGATGAGTTCCATTATCAGACAATCAATCGGAAATTGGACAGGGAATAGGACGATTGGACAGCAACCTACAACCTACATCTACATTGGCCATGAACAACAACATGATTCATCATGACAGTCAACAATGCAGAGGGAAAACAACGAGTCCTCCATCTTTGGTTTATGCTTTGTGCTCTCGTTGATTGTCTTGTTTGAATTCCGCAACTTCCGCGGCCGCACCCCTTTTTAACCGAAACAAGAGAGGGCATATGCGCAATGCGTACGCGCAGCGCGAGATAGCGGCGTTCTTTTAACGGAGATCGTGGAGTTTATTTCCCTTTGGCTCCGCTAATCCGCTATCCGGATAGCGAGGCCAATCAGAAAGCCCCAATACGTCAGCATAGCGGCGCTCGGGTGGAGATAGCCTTAGGAACTCAACAGTAGGGTCTTCAAGTTTCTTAGCCGAAGTTTCTCCGCCTAAATTTAGGGGCCTAAGTTTTCGTAACTTACAAGACTCAACGCCATGTCCACCGAAGTTTAGGTAGGCCCTTTTGTTAACTAGGCATAGGTACCGTAGGTATCCAACCGTTGATGTTGGCAGTTGGCATGAGATCTTGACAGGCTGATATCTTTGGGATCTTTGCAAGAACAACAACAATGATGACACATAAACGATGAACAACAACAAACGATTCAGCAATCAAACAAACTCCGATCACATTTGTTGGAGACAGGAGCAGCAGAAGTTGCAATGGAGAACGAAAGTACTGCTGACGAGCAGCCGAATACTACTGTTGTGACGTTCCAAGATCTGTCACCGTTGACAGCTGAAACACAACGACGACAAGGACAAGACGAGGAACAGCAACAACAAGAAGGCACGACGACGGCCATGGTTTCGACGACGACAACGGAAGGCGACGAGGAGCAGGATGAACCATTCGAAGTGGCTACGGGACGAAGTGACACCAACGATGAAGACGATACTACGACCAACGACTCAACGACGTTGTCGCAAAATAAGCGAAAGCCACCCAAAAAAGAAAGCCAACCAATACATCCGAGAGCAGTTTGAGATTTCCCCTGACCCGGATCGAGAAGGATACTTGAAGATTGTGTGCATCCATTGCCAGATGTACAAAAATTGGAAGACTTTCAATGCAAGTGTTGCATCTGATCACATCGTTCAGAAATGCAAGAACGCTCCTACTGAAATTCGCCAACTCTGTGATGGCCAAACTCAAGCTAGTAAGCGTGCCAAGACACAATTGGGTTTGATTGTTGGTGGTCCACTCAGCCAAGAGAGGGTGATAGCATCAGAGTCTTCAGGTGCATCAAGTTCTGTATCCTCGCTGTCGACAAGTTTACGAGACAAGGCCAGGTCCAAACCAGGAGACAAAGCAGGTCGCAAGAAACACCAGCAGTCGTCCATACAGAGTTTGTTGAAACTACCCTCGCACGCTTCGAGCCCATGCAACGTCTGTTGGACCCGTTCGTCCAAGACGAACTCGTCACACGGTTTGGTAAGGGTATTATGAAGTTTGTGCCCCACCACCCAGACACAATCTACAAGCGCTACGTCATGGTGATTGACAAACAGTGTCAACTAGAGCTGAACACCATGATGCAAAAGATTCCAGGAGGCATGACCATTGCAGCTGATGGTGTCACCTGCAATGGTGCCAGCACCATTCTCTACACCATTGCGAAAGGAAGTGTTAGTTTATTTGCAAAGGCCTCTCGTCTTCGCAACCTTGCCCATGCAACAGAGGCTGAGACGCAAGACATGGTTGATTTCATGGTGAAGACGCGACGTGACTACAATTCTCCCTTGTGCTGTGTTGCAACAGACAACGCTGCCACGAAAGTTGTGAAAGAGGCATGTGAAATCTACAAGTCCAACAACCCCAAAGAGCCCAACATACTGAGCAATCGTGACTGTGCTCATTGTATTGACCTGTTGGCAAAGGATGTGGCCAAGGTCCCATGTATTGATTCACTCCTGTCAGACATTGCCATGCTGATGGAGTTTTCAACCACAGACAATGTAGATGGGATTCGACATGAGCTAGTCCGAACTGGCGATCTACCAGCAACCTGTGGCAATGTCTCCAACTACTCTGAGACAAGGTTCAACAAGGTTGGTATGACCTTGGAGTCGGTTCTGAACCAAAAGCCTTTTTATGAATGGTGCAACGGGCACCATCCCATGTTTGAGCGATACTACAACTCGCGAACACAGAGGCGTAAGGAAAAGATTGATGCAACCCTTCGACTAGTTACACGTGATCTATGGGCTAAGGTGGAAGTTGTTGCCAAGATTTATGCTGTGATTGAACATGCAACAAAGCTTGTGTCGGACGATGACTTTCCAATCTCCGCGTACTACCCCGTGATTGTTGCCATGCGCAACGAGTTGAATGGTGTATTGGGTTCAGGAACAGCAAGTGGCAGCAGATCCATTGATGCAATCTTCAATCTCCGTGGGGCACGGAACTCCATTGTTGAGTTCTGCGACAATCGGTTCAACTATGATGGATCGGAACCACCTGGACGGAAAGTTGGTCTCTTAGACAAGTACCAAATCTGGGCTTTTCTCGTGGATCCCTTCAGGTCCAGAATCCCCAAGCGACCTATCATTCACCCATCAATTGCTCGTTGCATGCAGGATGCAATTGAGTTCTTTGTGATTCCTTCACAGGAACCACCTCCACCCCCACCACCGAATGCTGGACCTGTCGAGCCACCCAATAAGCGTCCCACTGTGTGGGGTAGGGTCGAAGCTCCGGACACAAGGGACATCAGGTTGATTGTGGATCAGGAGTTCAGGTCCTATCTTGGTCACACAGGGAAGTGGATTGATCTCTTCCCCACAGAGAGCCCACGTCCACCTTCTGATTGATTCCAGGAAGAGCGCGAACTCACGATCCAAATGGTGAGTCAGTGGGTGAGTACCACAGGTGGCCACCAAGGGAGGCTGGAGTTTTTTAGCATTGCTCCTCCAAGTAAGTTGTACGATCTTGTGATTGAACCACTTCTTTTGGTTCGTTCGACTGGCTCTATCTCTGTCGAGCGAGTTGCCAAGCCACTCAAAAACAACGTTTGGAGTAAGTTGCGCAGTAATCTTGGGCAAGACAAGGCGGAAGTCTGTCTGCGAGCTGGGCTGAACTTACGGTATTTAATGAAGGTAAGGTCCACTGTCCGTAAAGCAACGAATGAACAAGTTGTGGATCATTGTGATGATGACTTGTTTGGTTCGATTTCTATGTATTGAAAAATGAGACTCCATAGCCGTATTCCATAGCCACCTAAACTACAAAACCTAAACTTAGCCTAAATTTCATAGCAAGTTAAGCAAAAATTTCATTTACCTAAGTTTGAAGACCCTACTCAACAGACCACACATTATTGGTTTAAGGTTACGTATCTCTACCCAGAGAGATTGGATATGCAACGTCTTCTCAGCTCAATTCAGAGCACAGTTCTGACTCTGACGAATAGCCCGAGGACGCGGATGAATAGCTTGTTTGACTTCTCAAGTCAAATACGACGGGCTCTCTGTCTTCTCCTGGGCAATGGATATCAATCATTTCATTGGATTCACTATTTTCTACTTCCTGTTTCGCCAGCTTCAGCGGTTTGCCCGAACGTCGCATGCGCCGGCATGAACTCTTCTTTTCAAACTCAATGTGAGTGAAGGGAGCCCCAATTTGACCACCCGCAGTATTCCCATTGTTCTCGGTACTATCTTGATCGTTGGGTGGTGATGCTCCTTCTTGCGGTTCGAGAACAATCGGAGTGGCGTCATGACGTTTCTTTCGAAGCATCATGTCTCTTTCGTCGGAAAGCAAAGGAAAAGGCGCCTGTAAGGAAGCCGCATCAAAACTGACAACATCATCTTCGTCAACTTCAAAACCATCGTCTTGATTTTCATTCACAGGGATTCCCGCTCCACGCTGGCCCTTCTTTTGATTCGCAATGGGTCCGCATGGCACCCAGGTTGCCCATGAATTGCCATGTTCTGGTTTCTTCTTGTCATCAGCTTGCCCTGAACCATTGGATTTTGGCGTTCGAAAGACTTCAATATTGGGATGATGGTCGTCTTCTTCCGGTGGATTCTGCGTCGTGGCTGATGGGCTATCATCTGGATACGATACTTGAGGTTCCAGCTTGATCCTTACGCTTTTTGGCTTTTTGAATTTCCACATGAACGACAAGGGTGCTTCACCCTCATTGCCCTCTCCAGTGTTATTGTGCGAGGCAAACGGTGAGCACCGTACCGTACTCAGCCACTTGTTCAGCGCTTCGGTGGAAGATTTATTTTTTGCATAACTGGACGCTGAACTCTTGAGGATGGATGCAAGAGGCTTGCCGCTGTAATGGGTGCTACTGTTCGATGTCTCAATGGACATAGCATTGCTCGCGGCTCTTGTCACCGGTGTAGGGCTTTTCGTGTGTTGCCGAAGAAGTTGCTGCTCCAATAGCAATGGAGTATGGTCTTGACCACCGCCTTGTTGGTGGACATCGGCCAGCAGAGCGGCCAGGCTTCGTGTGGAACTCGAGGCAGCAGAGGAACCGGCATCACCAATATTCCATGCAGCTTCAGGGGAAAAGTCATTCGGCAAATCATGGGGAAAGCAAGGATCTTCTGGGTTGGTGACGAATGCCGAACCTTCATCTGAAACAGAAGATCCAGCGGATGGCACTGTGTGCGGCCCTGAAGATGTATCGGCAGAAGTTCCCGAAGAGGAGTGGGTGGTGGAGCTGCAGCTGTCTTCTTCGCGTCCAAACAATATATAAGGCTTTGATGAAGCAACCGACGGTGCCTTTTCGATTGATGAATCGCTGTTTTTCTTGAGGGTGTCATGGTCCCGATCATCCTCAGGATCATTTTCCACTCCATGCTTTTCCTTCATGACCTTGTACAAGAGTGTTGACCAGATATCCGATGATTTCGAAGACGATTTATTGTGCCGATTGCGACGTCCTCTGTGGTGTTGATGAACAGAGCTCGAACGTGTCTGATTAATATATTGCGTCAATGGTTCTTCCTCCGAAGGTGCGAGTAGATCTTCCTTTGAGTTTGAAGCCTTTAAAGTGACCTGGGTTGAGACGGTTGAGACGCTAGCTTTGCGTGTGAGCTCCAAGTCGGGACGTGGTGATGACAAGATTGCGTCTCCACCAACAGGTGCCGTGTTGGTCCGCATGGCTAGTTCGAATTTGGGAGGAGTCCTGGCCGGGCTTGAAGCGACTCGGCGTTGCCGTTGAGGTGAAGAAGAGAACGATCGTTGCCTTGGAGATTCAGCAATAATCTTTATTGAATAAACATTTTCAGGTGTCTCAGCGTGGGATACGCTGTTTCTCCTCATCGCGACTCTACCCTTGCTGTGTTTTTCCCTACTACGACTTCTCCATCGCCTTTGTGGAGCTTCCTCCACGCTATCATCGCTTTCCTGGATGGTCACTTCTGCCTCGACAGCATCATCAAAGGCAGTAGTAGTGGCGACAGCTGGGGTTTCAGTGGCACTTGCCGATGTGTCCAGGGTGGACGTGGTTCTTCGACGCATGCTGCCGTTCCGCCACTTTCTCGGTGAGAGTGATCGACGCAATCCTGGTTTCGTGCGCGTCTTGTAAGGCGAAACACCATCGTCCCCCTCTTCCTGCAAATTGGCTGATGCCGACAAAGTCGATTCGGTTGTGGTACTGCTCACGCCGTCGGTTTTGCCCGAGCGTTGCTGTCGCTTAAAACCTTTTCCCCCGAAACTGCGTGATCTGTTCTCATCCTTGTTATGTTTTGGAACCCCATCTTCAGCTTCTGAATGATCTTCTTGGCCTTCCTTCAAGAACTGCAATGCCGGCATCAAGCTGAAGGCATTCATACTCTTCCCAGCGCTGCTTCTCGACGATACTGCAGAAGAAACTGTGTTGTAAAACTCCTCTTCATCAGGGTCATGCTCTTTGGATATTATCACTTCTGTGCGGAAGGATTCCTCAATTATGTTGTTGCTGTAAAAGTTCACCTCGGACTCCTCCTGGTCCTGATCTACCGGTAGCTCGTTCCATGCCGTATTTCTTCGCTTTTTTCGAAAGAGCCTCTTCCTCCAACTCGATCGACCCGAAGTGTTTCCATTCATCGTAGGATCTGTGTGTGCGATCATGGCATTTGTCATGATCTCATGGACATGCACTCCCTCTTGAGTTTGTGTGCGTCCACGAATTACAAGTCGGTGGCACTGCCCAAAAAATCTCTTAAAAAATGAGGACTTGCTCATGTGCTATAGCAATACACAGTGGCGGTTGCTTCAAACGACTGCGATAAAATTTGCTACTATCAGGAAGCACGCTCCCCAATCCCGAAGTCTTTGCCTTGATTTTTTGGTTTGTACTGTACGAAAGAGGCCGCGAGCACGAGTCCCTTGCCATTTCGGAAATCCGGGGCATATGTAAAATGTCACGGTAAGCAGAACTTATAAGCGACTTTTCTCTACACACAATGTCGAATCGGCGGGAAAGGGTCGTTTCATATGCATCCCTTCACAAGGCTTAAATATTACAATAGCCTTCTTGCACAGCCAGGAAGTATTCGCGAGCAGATCAGCTTTGAAATCTTATCTTTCCTTCCATTTAATTTACATCTCTCGTCAAACACAATTTTAGGTCAAAGGCGACCGATTTTGTTGGAAAGACGCTTGAGTTGTAGTTTAGCCTTCGCATGGAAAATTCTCTATCGCTAGGGAGCGAAGTCGACTCGACGTGCTGTAGTCAAGTTGTACAACAGAATTCATGTCCATAAGGAATTTTCCGATCATTGCCCTTCTGAAATTTTCTCTTTCCGGCGTAGCGCCGGGCGAGGAGACTTGTTTTTCTGGACATGGCCTTCGGTTCAGACGTCTACTCCTACCGACACCAAAATGTCATCCATATGATCTGGATAGGTCTCTCGGAGGTCTACAAGACACCTCTTCAGAAATATTAGAGATTCGGAAACGTTTTCATTGTTGTTCCTCATGCACAACGGTTTTCGTTGTCTATTTTGTGAGACAAGCCGATAACGGATCTATAGACAATAGTTCGTGGATGATAGATTCATGACCACGGCCTTTCCTCACTCCTCACACAAAGTAGGTTCGAGAAACGAGTCAAGTCGAGACTATGTTCATGGGAGTACTACGAATCGGTCCGTTCAATGCAAGTAAAATCATACAGTTTTAAGCAGTATTCGTTAGCGGTTCACAGATAGGTGATAAATTACAATACGTAGACGTTTCGGAAAGGGATGAAAGACACGTCGTGAGTCTATCCGTCCATGGTGATAATGGCCAAAACTCTTGGCTGCATCTTGAGATCAATCACACACAAGACGACAACTGTTTGGTTGCCCTGGTATCGCTAGCCTCCTGTCCAATGTGCATCGTTAGGTACGATCGGGATAGTCCAAAAATGCCGGATCGGTGCCACCAGCA
This sequence comes from Epithemia pelagica, assembly GCA_946965045.2. NCBI lineage: Eukaryota > Bacillariophyta > Bacillariophyceae > Surirellales > Surirellaceae > Epithemia > Epithemia pelagica. The sequence goes on from OX337230.1 coordinate 3,201,469, forward strand.
CCTCCATTGGTACAGGCACTGCCCGATAGGACACTGGCCCAGCACAATTGCGATTTCCTCGATTTTGTTTGCGGCACTTGAACCAAGGAATTTTCGTCCGTGGATTTGGACAGTTCCGATTGACGCTTTTCCAGAGTGACATTGTGATCCAAGAGTTGGATGTATTCCAAACTGGGTCGTCGGGTTTGATACGGGGATCTTGTCTTTTTGCTACCCGCCTTGTCCTTGTCGACTGTCAAGTCCAGGCCCTTGTCTTCTTCTTGTTTAACGCACATGGCACTGACGCAATTGAGTGACTTGGTGTTGGAGGATGATGGTTCTTGAATGACTGGTTTGGAGGGCGAAGCAGGTACTTGTGTGTTTGACACGTTTCGAGTCGGCGGTACGGCCGGTGGTTCGTTTTCGAGATCTTGACTTTCCACCTTGTCAAGATATGATTCTTTCGTTTCTTGGTCCGTGTCTGCCAAGAGCCCAATGTTATGATTGCGAACGGCCAGGGGTTTCATGGACACTGGCTTGGTCGTCGGAGCTTCCTGTTTGGCGGCTCTTGCTGTTTCTTTCTGGTTGGGACAATTTCCTTCTGCTTGTTCTTCTTGTTGCCGATTCCAAAAGCCCACTGATTCCAAAACTCGTTCGTCGTGTTCCTCATCGTCATCATCATCATCCTCTGGTTCACTTTCGGCCTTGTCAAATAAGGAGACCATTTTGGAGGCCTTGAGGGCGGCACGCCGTACCCGTACTCGTTTGGCTTGTTCCAGTGCGGACGAAAAGGCTGCTCCCAGGTCCATGGCATGGACTGTTTTGTGTTGGTTGTTGTTGCTGTGGCCGGGAAGAGATTGGTAGGGGGACCGAGGACTCTTGGCAGCCGCAGCAGTACGGACTGGCTTGTTCTTGAGGTGGTTCTTGCTGTTGTTCTTGTTGTTGCTGTTTTTGAAAAAGGAAAAGGTTCTCAACAGTGGTTTGACATTGCGTGGAGTTGCGACGGGTTCTTCTTCATGTTCTTGTTCTTCTTCGTACGACGGTCTTGTGTGTCGGAGCGAGTCGGCATCGGCCAACTCTCGTGATTCGGTATGTGTAATCACCAAGTCTTCTTCTTCGTCGTCGTCATGGTGGTGACTGCCGCGAGATGGATGGCTGGAATACAAGTCTTCTTCTGGTCGACTGGGCGGATGAAACAAGTCATCTTCTTTTTCTTCTTCGTCATCGTCGTCGTCGTCCGTCTCGGTGGTTGGATCCAACAAGAACGTGTCGGGAACGGCCCAGAATTGTTCCGGACTGGCCGTCACTACACGACAACCACCTTGAGAGGAGGATGATTTTGTCAAGGAACTGCTACTCCGTGTGGCCAATTGCAAAATGGTCAAGATTTGCACCGGCTGATTGTCCGGCCGGAGAAGGTCCGCATCGGGTCCTCCCACGGACGTAGCAAGAGGAGGAGTAGAGGCAGTTTGTTGTGGTTGTGGTTGGGACGACGGTGTTTGTGGTGGAGACTGTCTGGATTCATCCTGAGTCGAGTCGGCCGTAGTATCGAGTGAGGATGATACTTGTTCTGGCAGCAACAAGAGACCAGAACTGGAATAGCGTCGACACAAGAATGGACTGGGCGATGCCAGGTCACTACTGGTTCTGGTTTTGTTGTGTGTCTCGTCACTGCTCGTAGTGCGACTAGTCTTGGACCGTACTGGTTCGGTGCTACTACGAATGGGTTGAACCAAAGGGGATGTACTGTCTGTGGTGGTGGTGGTCTCGGTGGATCGATTCATTCGTCGAAAGCGTTGCTTCCAGCTACGACGTCGTGTGGTGACTGTGGTAGTGACTGTGGTGGCAGGCGCTTCCTCCAACACATGGACATTTTTGTTGTTGTTGTTGTTGTTGAGGGCTTTGTCCGATTCCAGTTTTTCGGTATAGGGACTTGTTCTTCGGGGCAAAATCATGTTGTGTATGTGTGTGTGTGTGATTGCCGCAAGGAGGTGGCCCTTCTTCTTCTGGATCTGGAAGGAAGGAGATGTGTTCCAACCACGGATTGGTGCAGTTGTGGTTCGACACACAAACGATGTCTCCTGTTTTGAAATGGATGACTTGTTGTGTGTGTGTGTCCACAAAATCTGGTGAGCACTACCTATTACATACAATAGTGCTGCGAGCCGAGTGGTTGTTGCGCGGGTTGATACAACATGTTGTAGAGTTGGCTTCTCTGCGTTGCGCACATAAAAATGTGGCGACGGATTGGAAGGCCTTCTGAAATGGCGCGTGCAATGGGTCGGCAGGCAACGGAATCCATTGGTTGGATGTGCTCTCTCAACGGAGGGTACTTAACAAGATTTTCGGTTGTCATTCCGACAGGCGTTTTGGGGACAAAGTCCTCTACACGAATGAATCCCCCCAAATGACACCGACCTCGGATGCTGATTGCTGATGGAAAAGCGGAAACACAGCAGGCCGCACCCCGACACAAGCAGTCAAAGGAGAAGAACAGCTAGCCCCATACCCAGGATGACAACAAGGTCTCTACCTAGGTAGAGAGTTTACTACAGCTTCCGCTCCTATTGGATTCCAACGGCAGCCTAGGTTTTGTAGAACGAGAGATTGTCTTGCAATCCAACCCGCCTTTGGGACATTTACAATTTACTCCTACATCCGTAATCCACGCTAGAGGTTACACCAAGTAGTACACTTTTGACAGAAAGAGCCTGGTCGAGTTTTTGTTTTGTGAGCAACCACAAAAACAAACACCAAACAGAGTCTTCTTCTTGATTTTTCTCTCGTGTCCGTTCCTTTTCACCAAAGTATCTATCTTTTCTGTGTACCCCAGAATCGTGTCAGCCGACTGATTCTCAAGGTAGGGTTCTGGCACTCTCCTCTACAAAGTTTCGTACCCATCGACATGAGGCGGGGGAGCCAATTTTTTGGCGATGGCTTTAGGCACGTGCAACACAAAACGTTGTACTGCGGTAGTTTGGAGCTAGAGGGGAAGGCATGGAGGAATAGGCAAAGTCTAAGTACTATCATGTGGACGACGCCACACGCCACTCCTTAGGCTAATAAGGGAATATATCGCTTTGACAGATGGACCGTAGAGCCTTTTGTATATGAGGCATTGGTCATAAACTAATGGGCAAATGAAACCATGACCTTGAATGGAATAGCTTGCGAATAAACAGCACCAACAATTGGAGCGTTCTACTCTACTAGTCACGCCTCGATCCTCAGTAGTATCATGATTGTCATCAAACGATCAAGCCACACGTGTTCATCGAACAAAATCGATGGATCGTCTAGCCTGTGCATGTTCTTAAGTGTCACCTTCGATTCCTATGGAGAATCGCAACCAAAATGAGACGGCCAGTTCTGTGAACAGTCAGTCACAAGAGGAATAAGAACCGCCCTTCTCCCGACTTGGCGCAGGATGGACCGTCTTTCTCTCTGTGTTTGTTCCTTTCAATCAAACACTTGGTCCTGCACTGGATCTGAGTAGAGCGAATAGGGAGACGATAGGGAGTCTTGGTGACGGTAGTCTTCTTCTTCCTCCTCCTCTTCCTCCATTTCAGTGTCTTCGTCGTCATTGCCAGACTCACCGTACTCGTTGTCCTTGTAGTAGGAGTCGTTCTCGCTGGATGAAGGGATTCTTGTCCCAGTGTCTGTTCTCGTGTCTGGACCAGTACCTAGATCCATGCGAGTGTCGTCCATTTCCTGTGGAACCGAGTCATTTTCACTACAATAGCTCCAATCCTTACTCGAGTTCATGGTGTCCTCTGTTCCCATTTCCCACTCTTGTTCGTGTGGTGGTTCCTGTTTTTGGTCGTCTTGTTGATCCCGAGAAACGGAAAAGAGTCCCATGGGATGTTGTACCAAATCCCACAAAAAGGACGACATGGTTTGAACCGAAGGCGACTGGGACGGAAAGGAACAAGAGGAGGGAGTCGCTGCTGCACCGGGACAATCGCAAGGGTTGCTCTGAGAGGGATGGGTCCTTCTCCACATGTGATGGTGCCGCTGGTTTGAACTAGGGGTTTCCTCGTTCAAGTCTGTGGGTTCCAGGAGGATTGCGTCAGTTGCCACTGGTTCTACCGACGACCTCCAACAGGGAAGGGCCCTTGGATGGAGAGAGGACGGTGGTCTCTGGAATTGTTGCTTGCGTTTTTGTTTCGTTTCTTGTCGTTTCAAAAATAAACGGGTGCGCAACTTTTCAACCGCCACCACATCGTCCAGTTGCCGAATCCGATCCATGGTACTACTTGCTCGATCGTCGTCGTCGTCGTCGTCCGGACTGTCTTGAAGAACAAAATCCCTTCCCGACAAGACCGGTGATTCCCCGTGACCACTTATTCCTACAGATTCCGAGTCTTTCGGAGAGGACGATGGCGGCGCAACCACGACAGTACTAGTTGCTGGAGGCAATGATACTTCCACGGAATGGTGGTCCTCATTGTGTAGGGCATGGCATGGATTGGAATCCCTTGAATCGTTGTCGTCAGGATCCATCTCCAAGGCATCTTCTACTTCGTCGTCGTCGTCGTCCTCTTTCTGTGGAGTATCGTCGTAGGAAACACAAGGAATCAGTGGTTGATGCAGCGGAGGTGTCGGCACCCGTTTGAGTTGAATCGGAGAAAGCGGAGCAGTCTCAGCCCAATAATAGCCTGGTTGTTGTGTTGCTGCTGCTGCTGCAAGTCCACGGTAGTCATCCTCGTCTTGAAAATAATACAAGGGAAACGATTGGACAATCTTGCGTTTGCGATGTCGATTCCGTAGCGAAATGGTAGGAGTGGAGGGCAAGGATGGCTCCTGTGGTTGACAATTGCGACAGCCGGCCCATTCAAAGCTGAATCGAGATTCTTCCCGAAACATCAAGCCGCCGCCATGGTCTGTCGGCTCGCATTCCTCTTGTTCCTCCAAAAAAGGGAAAGACGTGGAATGCTGCGCGATACTCATGAGAAATGGTTTACCACACAACCAAACAAGTTGCTGTCATCACAATGGCACCACGATAATGGATCTAGTGTCGAACAGTTGAGTGTGTTCCTGGAACAGAATGGTTTTCAAGACAGCTCTCTCTTCCTCTCTCTTGTCTTTTTTCCTACTCGTTCTTCCCTCCAGCATGCAGCCATCTCGACGAAAAGGTCATACCAAGAAACAACGTGTTTGGGTCATTCCCTCTTTTTGTCTTAGTATTCAAACCGCAGCAGTCTATTATTCCTCGGAATGGGTGTGTCCGATGAGTGGATCATCGGTGGATGCCTTCCATTTTGTGAGAACTGATCTGCCGATCCGGCGCACCATGAATTTATAATTCTTTAAACAACCCCCCCAACCACCATGAGTCCCCCAACTCTCGTGACACGATTGCTCACGATTGACGGGCGCGCACCGGCTCCTATTACAAAGGGATGAGTTTCGGTTGGAGAGTAATACATAGGCCGAAGGATGCCCTTGAAATTTCTTTTGATCCGGTTCCCTTCCCGAAACGTCGGCATGTTCATGGCTCTCCCCCAAAAGCAGCGCCCGCCGAGCTTATCGGATCGGATCCATGTGGAAGGTTGTCACGCTGTTTTTTGGAGAAAAGCTTCATTTTATTTTGTGCAGTCTCCGGGCTTTCCTTGGCAGAACAAACCACAAATCATGCGGGTGATTCCTCTTTTCCTCATTCGATGGCCCAGCCATCTCTTGTCCAGGAGCAGTAGCAGGAGTCTCGCCAACCGAGACTTTATGGTGGTGGATCCTTTCACGTGTTGGATGGGTGGCTCTCACATTCGTCGTGGTGTGGGATTGTCATCGTCGTCCGTTCTCAGGTCGTCGTCGTCCTCCACTCGACCGACGCCGACGGGAGGCGGAATTCCACGATCCGCCGTGTCTGTGGTGGTGCGATGTCAAACAACCCAAAATCCAAGCAACTCCTCCTCGACTCCCTTGTTTTTGTTGGTCCAACGAGGCAAACCTCCCAATCAGGGCATGTGGAGTTTGCCAGGAGGCAAGGTGGAATGGGGGGAAACCGTCTTTCAAGCCGCACAACGAGAATTGGATGAAGAAACCAAGGGATGGCCCAACAATAACATGGAGGACGCCAGCTTGCAGTGGCATCCATATTCCTTTACCACTTCGGATTCCATGGGAGAAGGATACCAATATCACATTTCTCAATTCTTTTGTCAGTATAGTGAACCGGACCCGCCAATCTTGCATCCAGCAGACGATTCCGACGCGGTCGACTGGTTTTCCTTGTCGCACATTCGAACCAAACCACACAAAAACATGACGGAGGGAGTCCTTCGAGTCATTGAACGTGCCGAAGTTCTCTTTCATCAAGGTCTTTTGGGAACAGAGGCTTGAGTGTTTTTTGTTGTTGTCTGTCGTTTGCCATCAGTTGTATTGGCACCGCTGGAGGAACCAACAACGCTGAAATGCAACCACTTGCAATGACCCATTTGTCCTATTGCGTTCGTTCTGACCTATAATTGTTTGGAAATTGAAACAGGGGCTGCTCGGTCCAAAATCGGACAAGATTTATACGATGCTTCTACGAGTAGATGAAGTGAGTGAGCGCAATGGATCTGATTGATAATGCAGCAACTTGCTATTTCGTCTACCACACGCTCCAGTTCCTCAGAGTAGAGCGATGAATGAAGCACAGATACCGATCTACCACATAATTGTAACAGTCTATTCGTTGCCAACAAAAGAAGAAACATTTTTATGAACGATATTACAAGCGTTCAAGAAAACTTATGGAGTAAAAACTGAGTATGTCCTCTGCTTCAAGGAATTGGAAAGCGCTACTCTTGACCGTGTTCTTATATGACCATTATTTACCAGTAGAGACATTCTCTAGTCCTCGTCCACTACGGGACTCTCGTCATCCGATGAATGGAATGGATGGGTCATACTTGCTGTTGTATTAGTCTCGTTTGACACTGACTCGTTTGTGTTGTGTTGAATAAACGCTCTTCTACAAGGACCATATGCTTCCACCCTTCTATCCGAGGTATCTTGGTGGTCCAGAGAACTCTTGAGCTCGTCCGCCAGTAGTGTGTGTCTCGTCGGTGCGGGATGGTGGTTATCGAGCTCCGCCACCATTGGTCGTTGGCAGCATTTTCTCGACGGCTGACCTTTGCAATGCCACGATCTCGTGAAAGAGAAGGAAGTGGACAACGGCCACTGTGGATTGCCACCGTGGCATTTACCTGTCATAGTTGATGGCTCGCACGGAATCGTAGGTGGCCGTCCCACAAAAGCAACTCTTTTGTGGAGATTATAAGCTGGATTCAGCAATGCTACAGAAGCTTTACATTTCGTCCGCCACACGCTTATTAACATTCTTCATAGTATAGCGATGGGTGAAGTAGGACGATACATGTGCCACATGATTGCAACAGTCTATTCATGGACAACTCTAGAAGACACCATCATATTGTAGATACAACAAACGTTCTATACAACTTTTGAATATCAAGCAATTGAACATGGCATGGATAAAGCCCCGATGGAATAGTTCTTGCTATGCAGCAAATAGAATAGAGAGAGAATCTCTTTCGGCCATCGGATCGAGAGCATCCGATCCTGTGTTTCTTGGCATTGTTTTTGTCTTCCAATCGGCTCGAGACAATACGACGCCCTCTACCTAGTCCATGTGCACGTCTTGACCAGCTTCTGTGGTCGAAGATTTTGAGCCATCATCTGAGGTCAAAATGCTCTGGGTCATGCTACATGTTGAGTTGGTCACGGAGTCATCGATTTCTTCAATAAAGGTCCCATGAAGACCCTCCACTTGGACATTGTTGTTCGAAGTATCATCCCTTTGCTGTCGTGCAACTTCAGTCAAAACATTGATCAACAACGCCACAACCCTATTTTGCACGAGCTCGTCGAAGTTCGAAGAAAGGGCACGGACAAGCTCTTCCTTCTTTTCCTCCAAGGTCATTTCTGTACTAGTTGGAAGCATGTTGTCAAAATCACGTTGGATCGTGTCATAGCAGACTTGTAGATGGTTAGCAGAGAGGTCGTTTTGGTTGGGATTAAACCACTCTCGAATTAGACGAATTGTCTCGTCCGTGCTTGACATATTTTCGTTTTTTTCTCGCAACTCTTTCCGACGTGGCCTAAAGCGCCGTTCTTTTCGTGCAGCGAATCTCTTCTTGCTCTTTTCCTCTTCCTTCGTCCAATCCAGCTCCTCGAATCGGACGGATTGTTTCGTATGTTTTGGAACAACCTTGATGAGTGAGGTTTGAAGCATTCCTTCGCTCCCTTCGATGTGTGAAAAACTTCCTGTTTCTCCGTGCTTTGAGGAAGGACAAGAAACGGCCTGGGGTCCCGTTTGTGCTTCCAACATTTTGTCACGCTCTTGCTGGGTGCACAAAAATCTGGAAAGCTGCTCCATTTTGCCTGAGAAAGAAATTTCGATCATCACTCGATCGCATGGACGTTCTTAGTCGTCTTTTTCAATGCATCAATAGATCTGTGCGATGAATCAATGAACAGATCTCAATCATGTGCTGTTATGCGCACAACTCCCTATGAATCGCAGCATAAATTTGTCTCTCTCATTGTGGGTCCCTGCGGTGTCCATCGAGCGAGCGACAGACCGTTGCAAAAATCAGCGGGACTAGCTACCGTAATTTGCGGATTCCTGTCCCCCCGGAATGTACAAAAATTAAGAGGAGGGGGACAGGACTACGCAATTTTTGATAATTTTTCTTAAGATTCCATTCACACAATACAATTAATTTCTTAGTAAATTAATTTTCAACCTCGGGGTTGTAGATAAGGTTTGGTCGCACAATTCCAGTCAGGGGAAAGACCGTGCTTCAATGCGTAGCCTTAACCCTAATCATAATCCCATCATGCTTTATCTCTTGTTTCTCCTCTTTGATTCACTCCCATGTAATGTCAGGCAGTGCGATAGAAAGCTCGGAACGTGAGGAATGTGGGGGTAACCCATAAGCCCAGAAAGAACCTACAGATAAAAAGTTAGGGGGCCATGGGGGAGTGGGGGGGACAGGACTATAGGGGGGACAGGAATGCGCAAATTACGGTAGTACTCCTAGCTACCTAGCACTACCTACCTCTCGGAGTACCTACTCTACATCTCTAGGTAGCTACTCCTCTTCTCTCTATGGAAAGGCAGAGGTTGTGGAGTTCTTGTCTCTTGACTCTCAAGGCAATCTGTTGAATTTGAACGGGTGGAAAGTGGAAACCGTCGTTCAAGCAGCACAACTAGGAATGGACAAAGAGAGAGCAATGGATGATGGCCCCACAAGAACCATGTTGGCGATTGCTTTCCTGTTGATAGTCGTAGTCTCGTTACCTATTTGTGCAACAGTTAGAGTATACATGGTTGAAACACCTGCAAACAAACCACGTCATATTCCTATTGGTGAGAGCTTTGATCTCCTTGTTTCCTAGGAGAACCAAGAAGTATACAGACAGGATATGCCACCAAGTAAACTGTTCCAATAATAGTTGCTTCGTTTTCAAGAGCGACGAAGTGTGGACGATCGAGCCTTGGTTTGTTTTGCCACAAGGGCACCACAATCCACCAAGGTTTCGACCAACACTTGTTGAAAACAAGCATAGGGGGAAGACGACGCTGACGCGGTCGTCGAAGAATTGGGACTTTTCTGTTTCCACTCGGACTCACCACCACGCATTGCTGTAATGGTGGTTGGATAGTTTACCTCGTCCTCTTCCATAGGGGATTTAGGTTTGGAAATAATGCCAGTTTCGGACAAAAAGTTGACGCAGTGTTTGTGACTGTCGTGACAGGGTAAATCCTTCATGGCATCGGCCATGGAATCCATGGAAAGCGAATCGACATCTTCCCCACCGTAACGATCATAGAGACGACCAAATTCGTCTTCGCTGTTGAAGGAATCATTTTCATTGCGCTTTTTACGGTCGGCCTCCCAGCGACGGCGGCGGTAGGTCCGTGATGACACCGATGATGTGGAGGAAGAACGAGAGGAAAAGGACGATTCGTCGTCATCATCGTCATCATCATTATAATCACTCACTTCTTCTTCTTCAGACCAAATATCGTAGTCCAGACAACCATCCGCGGGTGCCTTGGCGTCACGGTCTCGATGTCGTTTCCTCGTGTCTTTGCTGCTGCTGCGACGCCGACGAGAATCTTCGTGTGGACGTCGTCGTCTCTGGCTGGTCGAACCATGTTCTACTGGAGTGCGATCTTGTGGTGAGCCTTCTTCTTCTTGTTGTTCCTTGTCATAGTTCTTCTTTTTCAATCCTCGCTTGTTCTTGGTATGCCGTTTCTGGTGGTGCTTTCGTTGTTTCGGTCCCTTGTTTTTGGAATTCCGAAAGGTGGCCCATTTGTGGCGACTCCCGGTACTGGGCGTGGGACTGCTGCTCCGCACGACGGTTAGTAGTGTCGTTCGATTTCGACGAGATTCGGTCGTGGTCGAAAAGTCTCCACTTTTGCGCCGTTGTGGTGGCTGTTTCTGGTGATGGGGATCAAACGTCAAGAAGGGTTCTCCGTGCTCCTCGGCGTCATGGTCCTTTTCATGAGTGGATTGATCCATGTCCTGTTCGGAACGTTTCTGCTTTCGAGTCGCAGATTGGTTGCGTTGTTGATACGGTGGTCGGGTAATCAATCTCGATGTGGAGGATTCATCATCGAGCAAATTCTCGTCATCCTCTTCCTCCTCTTGTGTTGCCCCCTTTGACGAGTGAATCGATGATGAACTCGATGGTCGACGACGAAACCGTTGTTGTTGAGACGGCTGTTGTTGAGACTGCTGCGATTGTGGTTTGACTCGTCTTCGGAAAGACGCCGATCGAGTGGATCGACCGAACCGTGACACCAAGGAAGTCGATGATTCTCCACCCTTGAAGGATCCTCGACGGCCCAATTTCTTGGTATTGGTTGGATTCGACTCTTCCAATCGTTGCAGAATCACGGGGGACATGGATCGTTCCGAACGATGCATTCCGCCATGCAACGAGTTGAAGGAGGATCGTTTCGAAGTGGATCGGTGCTGCATGGATCGGTTGCCGACCGATCGCGTTCCGACGGACCTATGACTGACGGAAATGGCATCGTTCGAGGGAGTACGGGAGATACTGGGTCGACTGCTAGTGCTGGTACTCCGACGACGACGTCCCGTTGTCGATGCTGACGTCGAGGTAGTTCGTCGTTTGGACGATGATATGGAATAGTGCGTGAACGAAGCTCCCCCCAAGGATTCGAGACCTCCATAACTTCCCTCCGAACCATCGTCCAAACCACTGGAACGTTTTTGTTGTCGAAAGGAGGAATGGAACAAGGAAGAATGACTCCTGTCACGACTATTGGATCGTGCGCTCTTGTTGGTATCTCGACTTAGCGATCGACGCCGATTGTTCTTGTTGGGAAGCGGCTGCTTGTCACTGGACCGCGATCGATTCTTGTTGTGATACTGAGTCGCAATCAAGGGTTCGTCATCAGTATTGTCACTTTCTTCGTCCTCCTCTTCATGGGACTGCTGTGTGGTGGTGGTCAAGGTGGAAGCCGTGGAAAGCATGCTATGATTGGGGTTCTTGGGTTTGTGGGGACTTTGTCGTTGCGAAGAGGACGATGAGGACTGCAATCGATTAGGATCAAATGCCGTCTTCATCATTTCCAGTAACTTTACAATGTGCTGGTCTTCGTCTGGAGCTGGTTCGGTTTCCTCTTTTTTCTCCTCCAGTATCATGGCCGAATCGTTCGTCTCGGTGGATTCCAGCACAGGGTCCACAGCACCACTTGAGCTATTAGTGGTATTGTTAATGGGGCTAATACTTTCGGATGCATCGTGCGTGGACATGGCTTCGGTAGGTATCTCCTCGTCGTATTCCTCTTGTTGTTGATCCGCGGTGGTTGTTATGGTTGTGGTCATGGCGGAAAGCATTGTCCCCTCTTCCTCGGCGAGCGGTGGAGAGGAGGAGGACGACGACGAAACGGAGGAAGGAGAGAGAGAAGGCGTCGTCATGGATGGAGCGGTAGTTGGAGCTGCAGTTGAGGCCTTGATGGGAAAGAGTTTGCGCACCCATTGATGACGGCGTTTCATGGAATCTTCCGATAGGGCGACTTGACTTTGTTTTCCTTTTCGGGATGATTTGCCATTTCGATTGTTGTTGGTATTATTCAAGGCTTGTACCTGTCGTCCTAACGTGAGTTCAATGGCCAAGTCCTCCGAGTCGGCGGCGGCTTGTCGTCGTGAGGTCTTCCACGTCATGCTGTTCGAAACAAAAGACTTGGTCCTTCCTGTGAGAATCAAAAGACTCCTACTAGGAGTCACAATCTGATAAATTGGTTGGTGTTGTTGTTATTTCGTTCGCACGAGACTTTGCCGCAAAAGCTTTGGTGGTGGGATTCTGGATACCCACAAAACTCGCTGTAGAGAGAGAGTCCAAGAGGAATCAAAATCACAACAAGGGATCCACTCAACAAACAAGAGAAGCTGTAAAACACCACAAAATAGTCCAGTCGGTTCTCGCACACACAACACAACTTGTTGCTGCGCCTTGAAAAAATGAGGGAAGGCGAGTTCGAAATTTTTCAGCCACGAGAGTCTATCGAAAATTTAAAATGTCTGGAGTGCGCTCTCGTTGCAGATCAAGCTCGGACACCCGGCGAACTTAACTTCATGCGTCCCGGGAATGACTTGCTTGTTAATGGTTATAATTTCCACCTTTTGATTCCCGTAAAAGTATGTGTAACAACCCGAAATAATATTACCCGTAATGTAAGGTTTTTCGGGCCTACTTCAACGACTCCGTTGGGCTGTGCGTACGGAATTTTGAATTTTCCCACGTGTACCGCGCCATCAGGAATCCTTGGTTTCTTTTGTTCGTGGCCGTTGGAATCCCTATATAAGTCTTTCGACGTCGTAATCTCAAACCGCAACCACTCCTACCAAAAATCTACATAGGCCTCGGCCTCATCATCGTCAGATGCATGATGATGGCGCGCTTTTTGGACCAGGCCGAACTCTTTCTCACTTTTTGAGTTTTGTGACATGTCGCGTTTCCGCATGGTGGTGATTGAGAGGACAGAGTAGGAACGGTCGACACCGGTCCACAACGTTTTGACTTGGTGTTTTTGCTCGAGTCAAGTTCCACAATCTCATTTTTCTCATTTTGGATTTGGGACTCGAGTTCATGGAACATTGACAACCACAGAATCGACTTCGTATGTCCTCATGTCGCACACTTTCTTCGAAATTCACTTACAAGGCCCACAATGACTTGTCTCGTTCACTTTCGCCCCTTTGTGCGCCTTTTGGAACGAACTTTTGGCATTTGTGCGGAATTTCGAATATGCCCATCGAAACGCTACGATATATAGTATTGTGGGAAAAGAAATGAAGTGGATACAACTACCCAAAAGGCTGGAGGACAGTTGCGAGTTGAAAAAAGCTCAAGGATGAGAGCGCAATATTTCAAGAGCAGTTGGACACTCTGGACCATGAAAAATGTGTGGGGGAGACTAGGTACGGACGTTTCCTTCTTGAACACCCTCCTTCTTTATTCACCACAAAGACAAGCTGAGGGCAAAGCCAATTTCGTTCTCGCTTCGTACGCATCGCTCACCAGTCCCGGACAATTCATGGAACCACGTGCTTGGTGGAGTTGCCCGTTCGTCTCCAGCACACCACCACAACATTGAGTTTTGCCACAAAACAGGCACATCCTACTTTGGTGGAAGATAAAGTCAAAGGGATACATTCATTGTGGTCTTTGGCTCTGCGCACCGATCTACCTGTTTCTGGTTACTAGGTAGTCGTGGCGCAGAATGGCATGTGCGTGCGAGATGGTGGCTAGCGAGCTGCGCCGCGATTGGGCCGTTGCCAACATTTTCTCGACGGCTGACCGAAAATCATTGCTCCTAGTAGACCGAAAGGACATGATCGGGTGAAAGGGGTTGCCGCGAGATTAATGCTGGAGGGTCATCGTCAGTCATTTCATTCCTTGCTCAAGAAGAAAAGGATATAGATGCTGGTTTGTTTGTTGCGTCCGTAACAATGACCAAAAAGGCTTCTTGTCTGCATCATTTCTTGGCGCCTGCTCCGTGACCACCTTGGCCCTGCCCCCAGCATTCGGTCTGTTTTCTATCATCCTTTTTTCTGGTGCTAGGTATCGTATGTTGGACACTCCTACAATTCCTCACGTGCCCACTTTGTCTAAGCTCCTCGAGCAGTCATGATTGATGGCTCGCACGGGATCGTAGTTGGCCGTTCCAAGAAAGCAACCCTCTTGTGGAGATGATAAGCTGGATTCAGCAATGCTGTAGAAGCTTTACATTTCGTCCGCCACACGCTTATTAACATTCTTCATAGTATAGCGATGGATGAAGTATGACGATACATGTGCCACATGACTGCAGCAGTCTATTCATGCACAACTTTAGAAGATACCATCATATTGTAGATACAACAAACGTTCTATACAACTTTTGAATACCAAGCAATTGAACATGGTATGCGTACAATAAGGATCTTGTCTACCAATCAGCTCGACAGATATGACTCTAACTAGTCCATGTTCATTTCTTGACCAGGACATATTTTCCGAGTACGGAAATGACCTCGACGGAAATGAAGACAGAGTTTATCCGTGTCCTTGATTCGAACTTCGACGAGTTAGTGCGAAAAAGGGTTGCGGCGTCCTCCATCAATTTGTTGACTGAAGTTGCACGACAGCAACGGGATGAACAATGGATCCAATCCTGGATTGGATCCATTGTTCATCCCGTTGCAGTCGTGCAACTTTGGTCATAAGATTGATGGAGGACACCGCAACCGTTTTTCGCATAATCTCGTCTAAGTTGGAACAAAGGGCATTCAGAAGCTCTGTTTTCATTTCCGCCGAGGTCAGATCCGTACTATTTGGAAGCATGTTGCTAAAATCACGTTAAATGGTGACATAGCAGGCTTGTAGATGGTTAGGATTGGCCTCAGGATCAAACCAATCTCGAATGAGATTTATTGTGTCGTCTTTGCTGGGCATCATTTCTTTTCTATCTCGGAACTCTAAAGCGCCGTTCTTCTCGTGCAGCTCGTATTGCTCTTTTTTCCTCTTCCTTCGTCCAATCCAGGTGTTCGAATCGGACGGATGGTTTCGTATGTTAACGAACAACCTTGGTGAGTGAGATTTGGAGCATTCCTTCGATGGATGAAAAACTTCCTGTTTCTCCGTGCTTTGAGGAAGGACAAGAAACGGCTTGGGGTCCCGTTTCCTCGAATCGGACGGATGGTGACCTCTAATTATGCCGCTTCCATCGGACCGTGTGTCTTCGATTGATGAAAGCTTTCCGCCTGTTTTGAGGCCGAACCAATTTGTTGACAAATGCAAGTACCTTTGAGAACAAGAATTCTGCTTCCTCCCGAACGCCATATGCACATCCTATCATTACAGATACGTATGGAAGAAGTGCAGATTTCCCCGTTCTAGGAAAGCCACGAACCAAAGCAACGCGCCATGCTCCCTTGTTGGCGAATTTGTGTTGGATCAAGTCAACAATCTCCATATTCCTTGCGATTGGCTACATCGTCGGCAACCAGTGGTGATCCAACGTGACTCAAATCTCTCCGTGCTCCATTTGCTTCAAAGCCTCTCAAAGTTGCATAGGCTGTTTGTCCCAAGACCAGACGAGGACGCTTGACAGGGCGGCTTCGCGGTGTCGTGTGTCCTTCAAGGCGCGTTTGCAAAGAGGAATCTGCTCCTTGTCATCTTTCTCTCATCTTTCTCCCCCAAAATGGACGAGCTTGCTGTCTTGTACTTTTACGTCTTAGGAGGTGTCTTATCAGGCGTAGGTTATTATTTTTTGGAGCACGGGGAGGAGGAATTGGGTGTTTACTGAAAGTGCAATGGACACAAACATAAACACAAACTCAACCATTAGGTTTAAGTTTAAGTTTATCGTATGTCCTGAATACAAAATAGGTCAAATCCAATAAAAACACAACCTATCTTTGGATACACGTGTACACGCATGCCTAATCTCCCCCAATGCTCATTCGTCTCCCTCCACCATACAAGAACTAAGACAATGGAGGAAGCTTCCATTCTGATGATGTTGCTTCTCCAGCAACAGAACAACAACGAAGTAGACGAATACAACCAACTGCGTAGGTCCGTAATCCGCAGAAATGCGTTACATGACCCCCTTAACTCTGCATTTATGCACCTCTATAGGTCAATGCAGGATGACGCGTTAATCACCCTTTGTGGTTTTGATCATGCAGCGTTCAATCGGCTTCTAACCCTGTTCAGACCAATGTTCAAAGCCTACACTCCTTACCCACAGTCACATAACAATCGGGGACACATGCGACGACTTACAAGGAGGAATCGTGGTAGGCGCAGGAAAATAACAGCGGTCATGTGTCTAGGACTTGTGCTGGCATGGACCCGTACTCGAGGATCCAGGAAAGTACTACAATTGATATTCGGCTTCACAGCCAACCCGTTATCAGTGTGGCTTAGATTCGGAAGGAGGATCCTGGTCAAGGTCCTTGCCAAGCATCCAGACGCCAAGGTAGAGCTTCCAACACCTGAAGAAATTGCTGTATTCAAACAGTCAATCCAAGCCAAGTACCCCTGTCTTGCCAACATTTGGGCAGCCATGGATGGTTTGAAGCTCTGTGTTGCCGCAAATCCGTTGACACAAAACATGTTTTACAATGGATGGACTCACGACCACTATGTGTCCAATCTCTTTGTCTACTCACCGGATGGCAAAATCCGTGCTTGTTTTATAAACGCTCCAGGTTCATGGCATGACTCTACACTTGCCTCTATTTCAAACATCTACAACAAGTTAGATGAACTACATGAGCGGGAGAGAGATAATGGTGGAGCCCGTGTGGTAGTTGATTCTGCCTTTGGAAGGGAAAACCGTCCCTCCTTGCTTAAGTCGCATCAGTCAAATTTTGACAACTTGTCAAAATTTGACTGTATGTTGTCTTTGTGTGTGTATTGACGTTCCATGCCGGATCACACGTCCATCCCATAGAACCGAAACCCCATGAAATAGTTGTATACAAAGACCATGGTATGTAGTACCATCATACTCCACAAGAATATTCGGCAAAACAAAGAACCAATTTTGGGAGTCACCTGGGATTGTCTCTGTCCAGATTGCGAATGAAACAGAACCATCGTGAACATCATAGTGTGTCGTGTTCATTAGGTTCAAACTCAGGGTAATGGCTGAGGTCATACCTCCGACTCTTCCTCCGAATTCACTAGGCATTTCTTCGCCAGCTGAATCTTCTAGATACCGGAATGTTGGAATCACCCCAGGATATTCGCGTTCACAGAACCTTTTTGCCGCTGTACTTATTTTCGGCAGTATCATCGATAATGTCTTGTCCTTTGTAAATAATTTCTCGGAAACGAAAGTAGAACCGTTTCCTCTTGCCGCAGTATTACCAACAGTTGTCATAGATCCTAAGTCTCCCTTATTACATCTGGCATTGGCCGCCTTTCTCAGAGACCCAGTACGTGTAAATTCCCTTGCTCTGTGGTGTAATAGGTCCAACAACGTCTGGTCCTTCCGTAACAGGGATGTCACTCGAATGTAACTAAGTGACTCTGGTCTCCCATCATTTCGGCGTGTCCGAACAATGAAAGTAATGTTTCCCCGAATACGATGGTCGTATACCAGTGGCCTTGGGTGTGTACCGGACGACATTTGCAACCATAGGTTTCGATGCAAAGCACCACTAACATATCTCCGACTCCCTTTCTTATCTGAGTCATTCCTGTTTATAATCAGCCTTGTTCGATATTGTTCCCGTGACATGTGATGTGTCATCGACTGTTTATTCCCTGGCTTTTCGATCTTTCCCTTGTCATCGAGGTACACGTCAGGAGGTAAAAGTGGGCTCCCATCCTCCACATCGGACCATTGGTAACATTCCTTCACAGTTTTGTCATTATTAGTAAGATGTTCACCCCAATCTAGACTCCAACAACGATGAATCTTTTTCAAGAATGCATTACTTGCAGGTTGGCCATCTTTGTGTCGCAGACGTAACCAAGACAACGGTAGTGGGACTGATGACGATGTGATGTTGGACGACCTTGATAGTTCTTGAAATTGACGCACACATGTATAAAAAACCCCAGCCAAAGGGAAGAGGATAATGATATCTCTGAAGAGGTGATCATTTTCGTCAAGACATAAATTTTTGTTAGTCCGAATCATCATGACAGGATCTTCGAATATAGAGGACGACACATGTGTTGTCTTTTTCCTGATTTCTCTATATCTTGTCCTCGACAAGGTACATTCCAATATGAATGCATTGTGGATCGTTTTAGTTACAAGACCCACCGGGATTTGAGTAACAATCATAGGACAACATTCTGGTATAATGTTCGAATGACTGACAACGTCATCTCTTGTCTCCACAACATCATCCATAGCCTTGTTGTATATTTCTGGGATACGTGCAAAGACACTCGGGATATCTTTCATATCGACCTTCCGTTGTATCATCTCCTTTTCGAACGACAAACCAAAACAATCTTGATCGTCGTAACTTCCAAAGCAACGCTGCAGTAGATGCGATAGCATCCTTATTCGATCGATGTCCTTGTCCAAGACAAAGTAGCACATTCTTTCGTGTGCACTTTCGTTCCGATGCGACATGGCGACCACTGTTTCACTTATACGTTGCGTTTTCTTCTTTTCGTACTTGGCATAGGTCTCCTGTGTACATGTGAGTGTCGAAATCGTCTGATCCGATGCCATATCTTCGAAAGTGGGACGAATATGTTTCTTCTTTATGGATGTCACCTCCGCTCTAGGATGTGTGCTTGTCGTTTCCGAACTTCTTGTAGTACAAAGACATAGTTAGTACGCGGATAGAAATGCCAAATACCTGAAACTAGAATGTCTCTTCTTTTGATCGAGAGTACTAATAATATAGATCAGACTTGCCTTTTCGCTTCTGTGTTACTGGTCGTGACAGTAGAAGATTCAGTTTGGTCTCTCCTATTCTTCTCCTTTTGTTTTTTTTACTCATGAAACGGAGAGTTTCCAACGGTACACGACCCCATGCTGTCTCTGGAAATACAGGGACCGGTCTGTAGAGACCACGATGTTCCTCTTTTGACACGCCAACTTCTTCAACTGAACCATCATGTGCATTGGTGTACGTAATTGAAGCAATATCTCCGTTGCACAAAGGGCAACTCTCGTTCATTTCAGGAGGTGTCGATTTCTGTTTCCCCATAGGAACTTGTTTTTCGGTGGTAAGGACATGACCAAGACACACCCGACAAAACTTGTGCCCGCATCTCTCGATCCGACAGTCGTTAGGACGCTGTCCATGGCATATGGCACAATATTGTTCGGAGTCTTCATCATATTCGTCTAGGACGATTGTCTTGTCTTTCTTCGCGATTAATTCCGTCTCATGTAGATCGTGTGGTATTAGCTCAGCATGACTATGACCGCATATGGAACAAAATCGATTCTTCACCGAATTCCGGATGAAAGTACATGTTGGACAATGATAATGAGGACAGTTGGAGGTTTCTTGCCTTGTCCAACTCACGATAGAAAAGGTCCGACTTCTATCCAGATCCTTTTTAAGCAATGAGGTCCCACAAGTGGAACAGAGTGCCTCTTTCTGATCTTCATCGTTCAATGTTCGTACTAGATCCAAAAATCGCCGATCTTCGTGAAGTCGTTCGAGCGCCTTGTCCGCTTCTGTAATCTCTTGTATCACTTTAATGTCCTCGAATCGTTCATCGTCGGAATCCAGCATATCTTCCATTACCTCCCCTCGATCTTTCCCTTCCATTATAAACCGGCGACTGCGTTTGATCCTTGGACGTGTATCGTCATTAACGTCCTTGAAACATACACGCAGAGTCGAATCACGTTTCGCTTTATTGATAGCCGTACTCACGATATGATTGCAGGCCTTGTGACATTCTCGCCTACACGATGGCAATTCTTGAGCCCATTTCCCCATCATCTGATCACAGGACATATTAGGGGACGCCTTTGACAGGATCTCGTCGATCACACATATGATTGATACTTGGGGAAGCGTACACGCACTTGGTGCCACCGGATTCGGATACTTCTTATAAATGAATCTCCAGTCACATCCAACGAGCTCTTCCTTTATATCAACGCTCAAGAATGATTGGATTTTCTTTTCGTCGTCCAATAGCCTTAGTTTCCGTAGACATCGAATCACTGTAGGCCTCCACGAGCGAATATCCCTTGTCGATAATGGATCGAATATCAACACTTCTCTTTGATGTGCTTGTAAGAGGATTAAGACAGGATCAAAAGCTTCATATTTGGTAGTGACGACGACCAACGTAGTATCGGAAGACGACGAACTCAAATCCATTGCAGTCGTTGTGTCCATTCTCAGACTATCTTCGTCGATTTGCTCAAAGCAAACGGACTTGTTGTGCCATTTATGAACCACCAGCACAAGCATCGACCTGAATATGAGGGGAGGGATCCCCTTAAACTTAGTCGTCTCTTGAGTATTCGTCCGTAGCAAAAGGTTTTGTCTGTACTGGCGATGTGGGACAAAAAGGACGTCCATTTTCCCATTGTCATGTTGTAGAGAACCATTCTTGTTGGTACAGCAAGCACAGGTAAAGACAAATCGCAAAACAACTTCATGGATGCTTCCCTTACGTCTAACGGCACTTTCTTTACAGAGATCCCAAGCTTCATTGATCGCTGACATCGACTGTTTGAGGGACCAGTTAGCCATATGAATCAAACGGTCGTTAGTGAAAGATGCAAGGTCGTCTGATGGACCAGGTTTATTCTTGAGAGGAGGTGGTTTCTTTGGTATTCCTTTAGGTTTGTCGCTACCGTGGTCAACATGTGATTTACTTTCCAACAGACCCACCTTTGATTGAGAGGAAGATTTTTTTGTCGTCGCTTGTTTTCCTTTTTGTGGTTTCTTTTTCAATGCAAGAGTATCAAAAATGGAACTCCGATCCTCCTCGGTCGCTGACAGAGACTGAGATGGTGATTTGCTCTCGTTATTTGAAACAGTGAAAATGGTAGAACTTGTTGCACCATCACATTTACTGTCTGACGCTCGTTTACGGCGTTTCCTGTCTTGAGATCGTTGTTCATGTCGCCCCTTCTGATACTCCTTCGTCTTTGTAGCGTATTCCCGTTCCGTCGTCTGGTAATATGAAATTAGAACCGCCAAATTGGAATAGTCGTTCGCGGGATACTTAGCAGCTCTTGGTATGTCAAAATAAGGACGAAACCAGCAATCAGGAAGTGTAAGGGCTAATGCTTTTTCAACATCGACTCCTTCCATTTCATAGGAGTCAGATTCCAATACCCGATAGACAGCTGCCATATGTTGAACGCTCCAAACCATTTCTCGGACTGGTATTGTTCTGTCTTTCCGAAACTTCGATCTATCAGACGTCATGTAGTCCAATATTTTTGCAGCCACGACATTAAGTCGTCTCTCCATCGAATACGAGTTGAGGACAATATCAGCGAGCATAGGATGGGCTCCAAGAAACACCTTGAGGGATCGAGTAAAGCTTGCGCTCGACTTTGATCTTGTCGTTGACGGGAATTCCTTGTCCCACAGACGAAGTGCGTCTCCATATAGAGTTTGTTCGAATAGGTCGATTCCTGGTGAAATAAAACTACCAGCTCCGTCACTCTTGTTTCCCTCTTGTTGTTCTTCGATCGTCTCTACAAGTCTCAGTATCTTCGGGAAACAAACAGCAGCATGCGAGGCGATATCACTGAAAATACTTGATCCACAGCGCAAGAGGGATACGAATATGGTTTCACCTCCATATGTAGTGGAGAAATCTGTCCAATTATCAGTGTTGGAATAAACAGAACGATACCACTCGATTGTATATTCATAACATATCAAGTCTGGGAAATATCGATTGGAATCTTCTACCGAATCAGCCATATTAACGTGCGATTCAATCAGCTTGGGGAAGAAACAAGGAGAAATTTTCTTTCGATGCAGGGTTCCGATGCAACTTGATACTACCGTTTCTCAAGCTTGCGTGATGGAAACCCTGGAGGGTCTTGGTCGATAGGGATGGAGGAGTGAGGGATATGGGTGTACCAACTTGAAATCCAATAGGGTCTTGGTCGATAGAGATAGAAGAGGGAAGTATGGGGGCGCACCAACTTGGTGTCTCGGCCCTTCAACAGAACCACCAATCAAGATATAGCAATCCAATGGGGTCTCCTTGGTCGATGTAGATGAAGGAGGGATGGAGATGG
The DNA here is from genome assembly GCA_946965045.2 of Epithemia pelagica. NCBI lineage: Eukaryota > Bacillariophyta > Bacillariophyceae > Surirellales > Surirellaceae > Epithemia > Epithemia pelagica. Next base: position 3,223,706 of record OX337230.1, read on the forward strand.
GTGCACCAACTTGGTGTCTCGGCCCTTGTTCCAATCGGGAAGGAGTAGCAACACAGCAATCCAACAAGGTCTTGGTCGGTGGAGATGGAGGAGTGAAAATTATGTGCACCAACTTGGTGTCTTGATCCTTGTTCCAATCGAGAAGGAGTGGCAACACAGCAATCCAACAGGGTCTTGGTCGATGGAAATGGAGGGGTGAAGGAAATGGGTGCACCAACTTGGTGTCTCGGCCCTTGTTCCAATCGGAAAGGAGTAGCAACACGGCAATCCAACACGGTCTTGGTCGATGGAGATGGAGGGGTGAAGGAAATGGGTGCACCAACTTGGTGTCTCGGCCCTTGTTCCAATTGAGAAGGAGTAGCAACACGGCAATCCAACAGGGTCTTGGTTGATGGAAATGGAGGGGTGAAGGAAATGGGTGCACCAACTTGGTGTCTCAGCCCTTGTTCCAATCGGGAAGGAGTAGCAACACAGCAATCCAACAGGGTCTTGGTCGATGGAAATGGAGGGGTGAAGGAAATGGGTGCACCAACTTGGTGTCTCAGCCCTTGTTCCAATCGGGAAGGAGTAGCAACACAGCAATCCAACAGGGTCTTGGTCGATGGAAATGGAGGGGTGAAGGAAATGGGTGCACCAACTTGGTGTCTAGGCCCTTGTTCCAATCAAGAAGGAGTAGCAACACAGCAATCCAACGGGGTCTTGGTCGATGGAAATGGAGGGGTGAAGGAAATGGGTGCACCAACTTGGTGTCTCAGCCCTTGTTCCAATCGGGAAGGAGTAGCAACACAGCAATCCAACAGGGTCTTGGTTGATGGAAATGGAGGGGTGAAGGAAATGGGTGCACCAACTTGGTGTCTCGGCCCTTGTTCCAATCGGGAAGGAGTAGCAACACAGCAATCCAACAGGGTCTTGGTCAATGGAGATGGAGGGGTGAAGGAAGAGGGTGCACCAACTTGGTGTCTCAGCCCTTGTTCCAATCGGGAAGGAGTAGCAACACAGCAATCCAACAGGGTCTTGGTTGATGGAAATGGAGGGGTGAAGGAAATGGGTGCACCAACTTGGTGTCTCGGCCCTTGTTCCAATCGGGAGGGAGTAGCAACACAGCAATCCAACAGGGTCTTGGTCGATGGAAATGGAGGGGTGAAGGAAATGGGTGCACCAACTTGGTGTCTCAGCCCTTGTTCCAATCGGGAAGGAGTAGCAACACAGCAATCCAACAGGGTCTTGGTCGATGGAAATGGAGGGGTGAAGGAAATGGGTGCACCAACTTGGTGTCTCAGCCCTTGTTCCAATCGGGAAGGAGTAGCAACACAGCAATCCAACAGGGTCTTGGTCGATGGAAATGGAGGGGTGAAGGAAATGGGTGCACCAACTTGGTGTCTCGGCCCTTGTTCCAATTGAGAAGGGGTAGCAACACAGCAATCCAACAGGGTCTTGGTCGATGGAGATGGAGGGGTGAAGGAAGAGGGTGCACCAACTTGGTGTCTTTTGCCCTTTGTTCAATAGAATCCGCACCAATCCGACCGTTCAGATTGTTGAAAATGGTCTTCTGGGATAATAGGAGGGAAGAAGCAGCGGCAATCCAGCAATCCAACCAGTTTTGGTCGATGGAAATTGATGGGAGAATGAAATGGGTGCACCAACTTGGTGTCTTCGCCCTTTTTCAAACAGAACCACCAATCCAGTCGTTCAGAGCGTTGAAAATTGTCTTGTGGGATGATTGGAGGGAAGAAATAGTTGCCAAACAGCGATCACATGGTTGGGTTTTCATGGAAACAGAAGAAAATGATTAGTGGGCATGTAGGAAAACGACAAAACGAACTCTCACTGTTGTCTTGTCGACTTGGCTTACCTTTTTGCCCTTTGTTCAATAGAATCCTCACCAATCCGACCGTTCAGATCGTTGAAAATGGTCTTCTGGGATAATAGGAGGGAAGAAGCAGCGGCAATCCAGCAATCCAACCAGTTTTGGTCGATGGAAATTGATGGGAGAATGAAATGGGTGCACCAACTTGGTGTCTTCGCCCTTTTTCAAACAGAACCACCAATCCAGTCGTTCAGAGCGTTGAAAATTGTCTTGTGGGATGATAGGAGGGAAGAAATAGTTGCCAAACAGCGATCACATGGTTGGGTTTTCATGGAAACAGAAGAAAATGATTAGTGGGCATATAGGAAAACGACAAAACGAACTCTCACTGTTGTCTTGCCGACTTGGCTTACCTAGCACCTTTCCAATTTGAAAAAGGAAATGATTCTCTTTGTGTTCGCCTGTTTGTTGTAGCTGTTGTTGTTGTTGTTGCTGTTGTGTTGTTGTTGTTGTTGTTGCTGCTGCTGCTGTGTGTTTTTTGGGGCGTTGGGGGTTGGTGTGAGTTGGATGAGGCACTCTATGACTCTATCGTCAAAAAGTGATCACAAAAGTGGGAGAGTATATCTTTTGTGTGGTTGTTGTGTGAGGAAAATCTATTTTTCAGCGTTCTTCTGTAATTTGTGTCCATTGTTCTTCGTATGTCACTGTGACATGATTTGGTGGTGGAGGAGAAATTTGTGGGTCGCTTTTGGAGTTTACGTGCGACTGGAATACTAGGTGTTATATGTGTAGCTAGTAGTTAGGTATCTAGGCAAAGGTTAGGCTCTGTGCACGCGTTTCCACATACAATAAACATGCTCACGCGGGTGTCAACACGTTTCACGCGTTGTCTACACGTTTCACGCGCATTCACGCGCAATCTGGAGCGCCACGCGCTTCGTACGCGCCAAATGCGCGTGATCCGTGTTCTGGGGGTGCTGCACGCGCCTATTGGGCGTGTGTCACGCGCCTGTTGGTGGAATTCCAGTCACTTATCTTCAAAAAACCTCCTTAGACGAACGATGGTAATGTTCGGATGAGACGCGTATTGTTCCGTGCCGCAACTTCTGTTCGGCAATTGTCGGAGTGGGGGATGAGAGGTCTACAGGCATCTTTCCCTCGCCTCAAAGACCGTCTCCCCTATGAAGAGGTTGGAGAGCGCCGAGTCATTCTACGGTTGATTGCTCTTCTTTACAACTTTAGAGCATCAACTGTTGGATTTAATCAAATCCAGACGACATACATGCCACAACTCCGTCAAAATGCTGCTCGTGCCACTAGTAATTTCTAGAATATCCTTTCAATGGAACTCTTACTAAATTTTATTTGATTGTTGTCCTTAATTTTCTTCGTGATCTTGATAGTCATTGTGTCCTCCATGGTCATCATGCTCATTTTCTCCTTCTTCTTCACGGCTTTGTTTCTTCTTTCAATTATGATTGTTGTCGGCGTTCTTTCCAAACATACCAGCCATAAACATCATGAACTGTTGTTGTTCTTGTTGGCGCTGTTGTGCCGCAAGTGTGGCCTGCTGTTGGGCCATTGTTGCTTGCTGCTGCATCTGTTGGAAGAGCAGCTGTTGCATTGTTGCATTTTGCTGGGCCTCTTTTGCACGCTCTTTCCTGTCTTTGTCGTCCTTCTCCTGCTTTTTGTTCATGCTCATGATGAGCCAGGTCATGAGGTCCTTCTGCTCTTGGGCCTGTTCTTGTTTGGGTGACCTCCTATGTGGAGTTCGTCCGGATTTAAGGGAACGTACTGTGGAAATAGAAGATTCTGTAATGTTGGTGGCTTCTGCGCCACCAGTCTTGAATAAGTTCGTCGGGATCCTTGAAGGTTGTTCGTCCTCTTCTTCTTCGTCTTCTTCTATTCCAAGGTCGTCTTCATCAACATCACCACCAGCATCAACTTTTGCGCAGATCAAACCAATGACCATCTTGGCCCTTTCCACATCCTCGGGCATTGTGGGGTTTCCTGTGGGTACCTTCTTATTGTGTAAGGTGTTGAATTTTCGTCGCAACGAGTCTCTGTCTCGTTCACGACCTGGAAACTGCTTGTTGTACTCTTGAGTGACGATGTCCCATTCATCAGAACAGGCTGGCTTCAGGTCTTCTAACAGATCTAGGAGAAAGTCAACTTCCCCTTTCTTGTAGGTTGGTCCTTTGCTCCGCCCTGCCCCACCATTTCCTCCTTGTTTCTTGTTTGCCGCCATAGGGGGTGGTTTGGTCGTCTTGGTACTTGTCTTTGCAGGTTGTGTTGTCCTCGCAGGTTGTGTTGTCGCCCTCGCGGCTTGTGTTGTCGCCTTCAAGTTAGTTGGATTGTTGCTGCGCTTGGACTTCTTGATAGCCGCAGCGACCGAAGCAGCTATATCCTCACGCTTTTTTGCAAGACGGGGAGACTCACGGCGCCTCATAGGCAAGTTTCCTTCTCCTGGAGAGGATCGAAGCTCGTCCAGTCGTCGCATCTCTGCCGAGACATCAATTTCTTCGTTGTCATCTACCACTTGCTCTTCTTCAACCCCTTCTTCAGCTGCAACTGGTGTCAGCATGAGGGTAGATTCATCAGAGGAAGAGTCTGGAGACAAGGAAGCCGGACGAAACTCCTCCATGGTGATTCAACCATGAGAGAGAGAAGGAGGAGGGTGGAGGCGGAGGTGCAAACCACAACCAAGGAATTTCTTTGTTTGGGGGGTTGCAAGATGTATATCTTATACGAATACATATATATCTATAGAGGTGGCAAGGTGTCTTACGTGCGTTGAGGATGTTGTGTTTAGGGTGTTTCGTTTGCTCGGCAGTCCGAGGTGCCGAGCATTTCTTGGCTGTATCTTAACATAAGCATCCAATGAGCAGGTTATGGGTACAAAATATTTGAGTTTGTGTTCGTTCGTTAAGTCTGTTAACTACTTTCAGTAAACACCCAATCATAACAGTACTCGTAATTAGGGCCATTTTCTCTTGCTACGTGTCACCACGTATCCAAAAATTAAAGATATAGTAACTCAATCACCGTTAAGGCCGCAGCTCAAGAAATGCGAATCGTCGTGTCTTGTTAGGCAGTGGCAGCACTCCCAGATCTTGACAATGGTCAAGTCCGCATCACCATTTGGCATAAATGTGGCTTACCTCGGAATACTTCTATGCGGAACAGCCGTCGGGGCTGCCCACTACGAGAGTCAGAGCCATCGGAAGGACATTGCCAATAAAGAGTTTGACCCCACGAAATACAAGGTTGAATTTTGTGATTTGCCACCTTACGTGAATTCGAGCACCGCATTTAAACCCAGTAGAGATGTCTGCATTGGCTTTTCCGTGTTTATCCAAGACATGGATTCCGAAAGGATTCAAACGTTGGCCGAGGCCTATGCCCCGTTTCTGTTCTTCCATCCTCTCGAAACCTTTACCATGAGCTCGGTGGAAAGGACCTTTGAGAACAGCACAGAGGGCCAAATTTATCGAACGTCCGACAAATCCGTGTTTGATGATGAGTTACGTCCTTCATCACTCTTGTCGAATACACGAGATCCCGATTTGGCTCTGTCCTCGCACGATTTTCATATCGAGCATTCTCTTGACTTTGACTACAAACTGGGAGATGGCTTTGATGACAATGGACTGTCGCGAGCACCCATCTACTACCGGGCCTTTGACTCTGGAAATGGAACCATCACCTTCAATTACTTCTTTTACTTCACCTGGAACGGACCCACCAATCTTGGCTTGATCAGCAGCTACAACGGCACGAACCAGTACGTACGGTTCTTGCAACCTCCCTTTGCTGTACATGAAGCGGATTGGGGTAAGTTTGTATACTAAATCGCCTAGAGCATTCTCTCTGACTCTCATGGTTCTCGGGAATTGTATCTCTTTATTGAAAAATGTCCATGTTCTATCAAAAAAAGAGTCGCTCAGTGTGACAGCGTGTGTTAGTGATACCATCGAAACACCATTGGCTGTCACCTATCGACAACGAAACTATGGACAAATTATGGACTGTACCAAAGGAGAATGTCTCTTTTTTGTGGACCATCCTACCAATGTGGTGGGATTTGTCGCGCTCAACAGCCATGCCGTGTATCCCACTGCCGCCACAGAAATGGTCTACGAGGAGGTGAGCCCACTCGAGTTTTTTGTCAATCTCCAAGCGGTGTTGCTGGTAGATCGTTTGGCCTATGCAGATAAGGAGGGAAACTACCGTTATTTCGCACCCAACGCATCCAATGTTGTGCGTCTCAAGGAACAAACAGAAATTCCTAGCTTGGCCAACGAATCCGAATACTGGGGTGCCTTTGGTGGTCGATGGGGTCGGACGGAACAATATCTCGGCTCGGCGTTTACACCGGAATGGCCCGTTTGTTTAGATGACAGCACCACGGAATATGCCCCCTGTCCGACAGAAGAGGAAAATCCACCCTTTCATCTAGCATTGAAAATGCTGGGGGTGGAGGAAACAGATTCGGCATTGATTCAAGGCGCTTCCAACCTTGTCGATTTCTTGGTCGACTTCTTTTCACAAACACATATCGCATCCATGGGACCCGCCGTGTCGACCTTTTATTCACGGTACGAAATCCCATTCAATGCTCCCATTTGGCGAGAAGTGGGTTCCGTCGAAAATGAAGCCGCATTCTGCAACAATCTAAGTGATATACCGGATACCTTTCGACTACCAGTGGAAAAGGAGTCGGTTCCACTTGTTGAAAACACCATTGGGGTTGCCTGTATGTTTATCTTTTTTACCCTATTCAATGTCGTGCTTGTCGCGAGGCACAAAATGAGGAGACTGAGACCTGTTGTGGGAAAAGATGAGCAGGGAGCTTACCAAAAACCGGGGAAACTAACGAGATCACTGGTGTTTGAGCATTTATGGTCACTAGTGGGTGCCTACGTCTTTACCATGCTCGGAATGGTACTTTTCTTTATTGGTCATGCTTCACTTACACACTTGCTGGCAGAGACGGTCAGTTTTCTGAACTGGGATGTTGTTGATGGGTGTATGATTACAGTGGCGGTTTTCAACACAATTTCAAACACCTTGCTTATCGGAGCGGGGTGGTTTCAATGCGAGGATGTGAGTATTGCTGTCTTGGCGCTTCAACACCAAATTTGAGAGGGTCCATCAGTGTCTCACCCGGAAAGTTTGACAAACTACACTAGCTGTGGCTACGAATTAACAGGACCTATTTCGAGCTGATTGAAGATGAGGATGGGGTTGACCGGTTTGAATGGGAATCTCGCTATTCAGAGTCCGTCTTGCGTATCAAGAGACGCCTAAACGCGAGATCGTTCAGTATTGCGTTTGCTGTCTTGAACATGAGCCTGGTTCTTGCAGTGTTCATGGTTACATCAGGGGTATACGATGTGGGATTCTCGTACATGTTTGGGACCTTGGTGAGTGCATAGATATTATGCAGCTTTATATCCATTTTTTGGTGTGGAGTGTGTTCTCACCGCACAAGTTTGCTTATCCATAAAACAGTGCCGCGCCTTGGTGGGGTCGTTGGATGGTGTTTGTTTCAAGTTTCCTGCCTTTGGAGGAGACATTAAATGCGGTGCCGACTTTCAGGAATTTTGCCGAGACTGGGCGAGAGTGGAAACCATCATTACACTTTGGGGTGGATTCATGGTTGTGGTGGGAAATTTCTACCTGATAGTGTTTGCATCGTTGGCCGATGTGAACATTACCTATGCAACACAAGCTCTCTTGGCAATCAAGTCCACGGCGTCGTTGTCACAAATATCGAGCATGTCTATCTCAAGAGTTGAAACTAAGGCTCTCATTGGCAATTCGGAGGATGGTTCACTGCCAAAGAATGAAAATGCTAATGACACTCCCCTTTTGGACGAAACAAGTGCTGGGGATGAAGGCTCAAACAGTTTGCTGCTTTCTCCGATCGAATCGTTAAACTCGGTGCCCCAACGATAGCCACGAACAAGAGTGGAGGCACTTCGACACCACGTGAATTGTTACTTGTATTCTGTTACGCTATTTGTAAATTTGCTTTGTTTGAGCTGACTTTTTGCCGCTGATTCAAATGGAAGTAAGGTGTCGTTTGCTAGGAAAACCGAAAAACAGTATATCAACCGTGAACATGGGCTAGTGTACATTATAGCTTGAGAGGTGGTTACTGACATACAGCATCAAGGATGCACGAAGATGAATTTCGTTTTCCAGATGAGGCACCCACTGATCCAAAGAAGGGACAAAGTCGGTGCTCAACTTATGTGTGTTTGTCCGCCTTGTCATGGTATCCAGGTTGCGATTTCCGTCCTTTCCCGGGACTTGGTTTTTCGTCAATTATGCAAGATCAAGAATTGAATATGCCTTCTTCAAGAATACTGCACTGCGCTCATTCCCGAAGGTCAACTTCAACGCTCTCAACGATTTCTTGGTTTGCTCGCGACGATCTAAAAAGCACGCATTATCAGGGTCTCTCTCATAGAACCCTTGCCAAGGAATCGGCACACCTGTGCTCAATGCACAAATTGTAGACAACAATGACGCGGTATCGTGCTTCGGCATGGGACGCCAAACCGTCGTGTTGCGCTTTTGGTGCACTTCTTGATGGGCAAAGGCAAGGCTGCCTCGAAAACCCTTGGCTTGTTTACCAACCCCATAAACCGAGCAACCCCAGTCAATGAGGACAAACGTTTTAGAGCTTTTGTCCAAGATGATATTTCGAGCACAGACATCCAAATGGAAGACATTCCGTTCATGTGCAAAGTTCAAAGCTGACTGGATATCTGTGTATAGACACTGAAGTTGCTCCGTATTTAGCTTGCCATTCACGAGCGATCCTTTTGGTGAGAACTTGAAGGCAGGGACCTTGATCGTAGTTCCTCGAATCGTGTAGCAGATGCTTCCAAAGTCTTTCAGCATGGGAATCGACTGTGGGCGGGAGGCAGGGCTTTTGTTTAGAGCCATCAGAGCTCTCAGCTCCCTTTCGATGTATTGAACCTCCCCAACGACAGAAGATTTCACTACGAAGTTATCATTCTTTGCTTCTCCACTTTTCTCCTCCTTTCCTTGGTACACAATCCCATGTGTTCCATATCCAATGACATGATAAAGCTCTAGCGATTTTGCCTGTGCAACTTGTGTAGATTGATTGTGCACATGGTAGCTCGCATTTGCTGACGAGTCTCCACCGAAGAACTGCAACCCAAGAACTTTGTCGTCCGAGCAAACCAGTCTGAACAGCTCCTGCATCCCCACTGGTACAGACGTATTGTCGCGAGGAAAAGGACAAGAGGCGTTACTCGTTAGATAGGTTCGGTAGGATTCTTTTGTGACAAACTTCTTCAAGGCAACCTCCGAAACCAAGGGGAGAATTCCTGATCGCTCGACATCCAGGGATATGTCGCCGGTTTCCATTCCTGACAAGGTAAGTGTTATCACCTCCAAATAAACTGGAGTGTAAATGGACTTGAGATTAGTACCCACTCCACCAAGATTGAAGGCAACAAGAGTCCGCCTCGCCAGATGACCTACGCATTGCTTCACGGCCTCCATATGCGTGTCTTTGGGGGTCTTTCGCCCGCATGAAACGTTTTTGGCTTCCACAGGTATTGACATTTCATGAGCAAGCAGATAAGGATTGAAAGCCATGAGTTGATTGACTTCATAATCCACGAATCGCTTGGTACCAAAACTACCCATTTTGGGAATGTAGCGCTCCTTCTGCACATTGGATCGAACTGCCGGCTCCAATGCGTACTTGGCACACTTCTCTTGTTGCCCTGCAGGCGCCAGTGCTGCTGCCACTGCGACATCCGGTTCGTTTCTGTCTTGCTCGTTTGCAGCTTTCTCGGCAGTGCCAATGAGTGACAAGGTTCGAAACAGACACGCTAGGATAGGCTGGACTGCTTTCTTCTCCGCTGATGCGTAGGATGGAACCGTGCACTTGTTTTGCTTGTCTACCGCCTGCGTGCTCCATCCAAGAATGTGGCTGACAGTCTTGCTGATTTGTGCGCTGGTTGGTTTCTTGTGGATATTTGCCTGTTCCATGGTGTCATTCCAAAAGGAGGCAAACTTGAGCAAAGTTGCAGGTGCTGGTGTATCTATTTTCGGAGGGGCTTGAACCGCGGCGAGATGTTTTTCGGCCACCTACTGTGCAGCGCCAGGGCTGTCAATGTGAACACCCCTCATCATGTACTTAAAATGCTCTTCGGTGCATTCATCCTCGGATGCAGTGGCTGTTGATTTTGTCTCTGTTTTGTTGGCAAAAGCAGCCATTTCCTTGAGGTCGTTGCGCACTCCTGAAAACTTCTCCAGGGTCCCTTGTAGTGGCCTGGCAACGTAGTGATCCAGATAACAATATAAACGGTAACTATCATCACTTGAACAACCTTGCAACTCCTGGATATCCAAGTTGGGAAATCGAGCTTTTAGACGGTTTAGATTTTCATCTGAGAGAAACTCTTCCAGACTTTTTCGTTGTCCTTCTTCCAATTCATTTCCGTCGCACATGAGGCCAACCACGTCAATGTAACGACGGACTTCCGCATGTATGTTTTGTATTTCAGCGAATGTTCCCTTGGTTTCTTTGGCATGAAAGGTATGCAAGTGGCGCGTCACTGAATCCTCGTCCGATTGAGAGGGAGTTTCGTTGTCTTGTTCGTGATCGTCGAGTTGATCGCTTTTGCGCTTCGTGCTGTTACGAGTAGTCATGGTGGCTCTCTTGTGTCCCGTCGTTCTTTCACTATGTGTTGTGGAGACCAGAGACCACAATATCGTTCTCCTCAAAACCTCAGAAAAAAATCGCCCCTGTGGCCACGTTGAATGACGAACGGCGGTCAGACGGCTAGGAACAAAAACTCCAGAACTCTTCCATCCAATGACCGATGCATGGCCTCCACGGATGATGATTTCAAATGACGAGCGTGATGGTTTCATTTCATGGGACGGAGTTTGGGGAAATCGGTCTTTCCATCCAGAGCGTGCACAGGCTCTAGCAATACTGAGCCATGGGAAAAGCGAGGCAGCACGTTTTACAAGCTCTACTAGGATAACCGGCCACCCAAACAGTACATCCACCGTGAACATGGTCTATCCGGTTGCAGCGTCCTTTACTCTTTGAGAGGTCGCTATTTCGATGAGCTGTTCAAAGATCCGTTTCGTGTTTCAGATGATCCAAACAGAAGGAAACTGTGGGTGCTCTGTTTGTCCACCTTGTTATATGATATCCAAGTTGCGCTTTCCGTCCTTTCCCGGGACTTTTTTGTTCTTGATGCTATTGTAGTTGTAGGACTTGGGACTTGCAAACCTCTGTAAGTGTCTGCCCGCGAGGAAATTTGGTGGAGCACCTCGTTCTGCGCAGGTCTGATTCCAACCCGTTGGGGTTGCGGTGCTCACACCACAGCCATATGTGGGCGTGCGTGGCTCCCCCCGCGTGATTGTGGTTCCTTGAAAGATTTTTATGTGAGAGATTCCGCACACAAATTTCTTTCGACCGTTGAAGCGTTGAGGACTCGTAACGGATCTATTTAGGTGCGTTCAAGAAAACTTTAGTATTGCCTCCTCTTTAAGTAAGACCAAGTCATAGCAAAATTTCAAGGTCACGGTCCTCTAATTACTTGTACGCACGCACGGCGAAGGCAGTTCCTGGGCCATTAACATGTGCGCCAAAAAATGTCGTTCCAGGAAGCAAACGGATGTGTTTCTCTGAAGCGAAGGAATAGAGAGCCGTTCAGCTTTAGAGCACAGTGTCGATCCAAGAATACACCTTTCAACCGTCACATCGTGGCTCAAGTGCCTTTTGGTCACACACCCGCACCATTGGACAAAAAGCCAAGAGAGAGAAAAAGAGAGAGAACGTGTTGGTTGCTATCCTTGTGTCATTCTAGACGAACAACGGGATCCTCCTTGGTACGACTCTTGTTCTAGAATTGCATTCATCTAGTTGCCACAGTTTGTCCTGCTGGCAACGGCTCGTGTCAGTCCAAAACGAGGAAAGAAACCAGAATTGCCATTACTTCCGCCGCCATGGAAGGCATGTTCCAGCCGGGCGGTCCAGTGGTTGCGACGCATCATCATCAGCCTCATGCCGATGCGTACAGCTACAATAGCAGCTACAATCGCAGTTACAGCAACAGCTACAATAGTGGATATTTCCAACGTTCCGTGGAAGTTTCCAGTATGCCTCCGGCGTCGGTCGTGACCCATGGTTCTTCCGCGACGCGATGGACGACGAGCGGAGGTCCACGACCCGAAGTGGTCATTATTACCGATTTGGACCGAAAACGTTCGGGACGGGGAGGTGATCGAGGAAACTTTCGTCGTCAACAGCAACAACTTCAAAAGGCGCAGTCCTTTTCGAATACGACAAGACGATCCTTGAAGCCAAAGCAGCAACGGTCCCAGGGTTCATCCTCGTCTTCGTCCTCCTCTCCCCGCGGTGGAGGAGCTTCCTCGCCCCTTTCCATGACGCGACGCCACCGATGGGATGCCTCTACCTCGGATCGAAAGAAAAAGTCGGCCACCACCAAAAGCAGCGGCCACAATAACAATAACAATAGCACTAGCGTCGCCTTGATGCCCATGGGTGTGGTCACCTCGACACAAGCGTCGGCGACACGAGGACGTGTCACTCCTCCCGAACGGTCGTCCCCTCCCTCGTTATCTCTCAACGCCAACAGTGCCAAATATTCCTCTTCGTTCATGACGACTCCAGGCGTTGCCACTGGCGAACCTCACGGGGCCACGTCCCCCGACTCGACCTTGCCGTACCACGCACAAAAACGAATTTCCTCACCCCCGCACGAAGCAAGCTCTCATCCCGTTTCTCACTCGACCACGGCACCCACGAGTAGCAGTCCATCCTTGCTACCGACCACCTCGACCATGACCGAGTCGACCAACATGTCGACACAGCAACGACTCCTTCAAACGCGAAGCCTGTCACCCTCCAATTTGGACGAACGCAGTCGCAAATCCATGTCGTCACCCACACCCAGTCTGTTGGTTCGAAGAGGCGGCGGAGCCAACAACAGCGCGAATGCAAGTACGGGCAATTCCAAAGCCAACAACAACAAGGGTCCCATTATTGAATCCAGCAACTCGGCGCATGAAGTGGTCCTGCAACCCACCCTGTCCACCCACAGCGGCCTGGTCGTCAACCGACCGCATCGCAGTTTGGACAATTCCTATCACCAGCAGTGGAACAACAGCATCAAGAACAAGCAACATAGTATTCATGGGAGTAGTAACAACAGTACCAGTGGCAAACGAAGTGTCAAGAGTCACAAGAGCAACACCACCACGACCACTGGTGGTGGAAGCAGTCACAAGAGTGGGAGCCGGGCCAGTCAGCCAAACTCCCAAAAGCACTCGCTTCGCATGAATAACCACCAGAACAAGAAACGAACGACCAACAGCTCGGAACTGGTCGAGGGTGCCAACGGATTATCTTCGTCGCGGATCAAGGCCTTGTTGGACAATCATTTGGCCGGGAGCGATGACGATCGCAAGGGATCCTCGCGAAAAGGAAAACGGGGCAACAAACAGCAACAACAACAACAACGCAAGGACGCTGCCCACAGTGGCAAGGACCATGATCACCGAGTATCCACTTCCCCCTCCATATTATCGGCTCGAGCCACGAGCATTTTGGACAAGCGTTTTGGATCCCATCCTCCTGTGAGTGCCACCAAAGCCCAAAACTACCAGGAATATTGCTCGGAGGCATACCTGTACATGTCGACCGATGGCGACCAAAATGACGACGACGAGGACGACGACGAAGACGAAACCCAGAGTTCCTCCAGTTTGTTTAATTCCGTGGATCGGGAAGACGACGACGATCACCGAGCCGAAGAATCCGACGACGATACATATGACGATACCGACGATACCGACGATGAGGAAACCTCTTTGGAGAGCACCATTGCCACCCACGAACAAGATTCGGCCTTTCCCGAGGATGCGTTGACCGAGTCGACTCGAACCAATGGTGGTGGATGGGGATCCTACTCGTGGTTGTTCCCGGCGTTGACCACGGAATGTACGCATTTGTTTTCCGAGCATTCCTCGGATGGCCTTTCCGAGTTTGACGACGACAATCCGGTCGATCACAGTCCATCCACTAATACACCGCCCCGAAGAAGACAGCGACAAGAACCACCCCACAAAGTCATTCCCTTGTCGGCTGCCGCCTCGGAACGCCAACGACAATACCCACAAACGGGGTTTTCGGTCTTGCAAAGTGACAAACACCAAAAGAAGCAAAATGAGCCCATACACCGCATGATCCGTTCCATGAGTCAGAGCAGGAAAGCTGGTCGTATTCGATTGAATCCACCACGTCCTGCAGCACAATCCTACCACGATGATTCCGATTTAATGTCCAGCCCATCTCAAGATACGAATGAGGAATCGTTTTTCTCTCTCAACGCATTCTAGAATGGCACAAGTACCGCAAAACATGAACCATGCTGCAACACGTCTCTGTAGTTTCTTTTTGCAGTAGTCTAACTACATATATAAACATGAATCGTCTCTACACGCTCTAAACATTGCTGTTCTCCATAGCGACTTTACAGAAACGAAATAGAGAAAGCTTGTTGGGAAATGTCCGAGTACTTTAGTTTGTCAGACCCACAACAAGTTGGAATCGAGTAACAAGGATCGACGCTACGTCGCAGAAAAAGGACCCTCCATTTACTCGACACCACCAAACCATCAGGGAAGCGACTGTTCGTCTATCTATAACCGTTCCACCCAACTACAGTCTATTTTGCTCCAGTTTGACAAAGACTACGACAAGGGTACATCGGCGGCACAGGGTTGGCACTCTTGCGATGGAACAAATCCAAAGTGTTCTTGTTCCAATGTCCAATTGACAACCATCTTGCTACCACCACCATGAATCCATTCCGCCATGGTGGGGGAAATGCACTGATACTGATGCAATTCGTGCGAGGTAGGAGACAAGGGTTGATAGTACGGCTCAAGTGTCAAGCCATGTCGTTCCGACACTTCCATTATGGTTCGATGAGGAGCCGCTTCAAAGTCCCGCAAATGAATCAACACAATGGGAAGGGCCATTTCGTGACGAAACGACGTGACTGCTTCCTGAGCAGCTTGAATGACTTGCGCCATGAGTTGCAATTTAAAGGTTCGCAACTGAAAAATGTGGTCAAAGGGGGGCATGTAGTGGCCGGGTGTGTGGGGTCGAACCACGTCGTTTTGCGGTGCTTGTTGTTTGTGGTGATTGAGGTAATGGATATTGTGAATGGCCCATTCCTTCCAGGGTTGACGTGCAAAGTCTTCCAACGACATGGTTTGAGTTTCTGGCTGTGCTTGCATCATAATATAGGGCGATCCATGACACAATTCATCCTCCGTATATTCGTCCATATTTTCGTTGTTACCTTGGTTTTGTTGTTGGGCCCCAAACGGCTGGGTGGGACACAAATGCCAGGGTTTCCGTCGCATGGCATCGGCCCATTCACAAGGACTCCGTACGACCAAGACAAAGAGAGCTCGACTACTCCTAGGCTGGTTGTCGTTGTTGCTGTGGCCGCGAAAGTATTGCACCAAGGTTTGGTATTCCGTCTCGTTCAACAAGGTTTGTCGAAACATGTGCTTGCTCTGAAACACTGGAATGTCGTTCGAAAAGGGATTTGCCAGTTTCTTTCTTTTCACTCTTGGACGTTTTCCGGGTAGGTTTCGTCCTTGCCGTAGGAATTCTTGGACATTTTGCTTCTTCTTCTGGTTCAAGTCAATCTTGGTGTCGCTGTTCCAACGACTATACGATCGAAAGGCTCGAAATAAGGCCTCCTCCACGTAGTTCGTACCGGAATTGCGTTCGCCGAGCAAATAAATTCGAGATACCTTGGGGATTGGTGAAAGTGTTGTTGTTGTTCTTGTTGTTGAGGTAGACATGGTGTCCCTGTAGTCATTGCTCTTGTCCAAGGTGGGAGATTGTTGTTGTTCTTTGAGTGGAGTACGGAATCGGCTGCTTGTCGTCGTCGTCGTCGTCGTCAATGACAAGGAAGATATCAAACTGTCCATGGCCAGATCTGAGGAATCGCCCCGCACCTGCACCGAAACGATGCTCACCATACTGTACACCACCAAAGCAAGAAAGGCGAGGCGACAGAGCATGACAATGCCACCACAACGGGGTAAACCGGGACGACAGTCATTGCCAAGCATATGAATCAACGTCGAAACCATCATGGTGCAACAAGCATTCTGCCACAAAAAGGCGAAAGAAAGTTAGAGTGTCTTCCAACCGTTTGTTGGTTCTTCAGTTTTTTGTTTCTTGATCTTGGTAACTCCCGTTTTAGTCTTGATCCCATACTCGTTGCGCACCGCCCTCACAAAAAATGTAGAGCCACGATTGCGGCAAACCACAACCACGCGATGACACGCATAGATTGACGATCGGAGATAGTTCTTGGTGCACCCCGTTTTCGCTCTCACCACACCGTCCGTTGGTATCCTGTGGCGCTGCTCCAACAAACACAACAGTTATACAAGAGAGCGAACCACACAACTCCCAAAACGTTACGATTGCAAACTCTTCGTAATTTCCATTGCTGGATTGTTCTTTCTGTGGTGGTCGTATGTGAGGACAATGAGATCTTGTAATGACATGATTTGCACAGACGATATGACAAAGGAACCATTCAACCAGAACCGCCTTGTCGTGCAATCAGAGCAAGCAACGACAAGAACAACAACATCACGACAGATTCGTATTGCAACCTCCCGTTCCAGGAAAATGTGTTCCCGATATTGCTGTTGGTTGTGGATGTTGGTACTGCTCGGAGGACAGTGGCAACTGGCGGAAAGTCCATCCAGAGGGCCTTTTGTGACGGCAGACGAGGCACTTGACAAAAGAGGACGAAAAGAAGAAGCAACAATGGGTGCAAACAAACCAGCGCACCGGCGGGTGTCACACTTGCGCGCACTCTCAACCAGCAATAGTGACAATGCAGAATGTATTGACAACATGGAATGGGCCGATGCCAATAACGATGGCCGATTGAATGAGGCCGAATTTGGAGCCTTTGTCACGATACAGTCGGGAGACTCCATTGTTCAACCGATGCAACAATTAAGTTTTGTCACCATTTTTGTGTCGGAAGCTTGTACGCAATGTACGGCCCTTTCTGGAGGAACAACACCCTCGGATTGTTGTATTGGCTCCAATGCTCACATTGACATTTCGTCGGATTTGTTGCAATCCAATCCAACACAGTATTGGGATACCATCGACTATGTCTGTAGCGCCGTCTTGGAGCAACTTCCGACGGCCATGCCCACCAGTTCCATGGCACCCAGTGATTCCCCGGCACCTTCGACTGTTCCTTCCTCCTCTCCCTCGTCTCCATTTCCGAGTGCGGTACCCTCCACATCCCCGCAACCAACTACCTCGAGCGCTCCGACAGGTCCGGTCACGTGGCAATTGGTGGGTGATCCCGTGGTCAGTGAGAATGGAGAGGGTCTCGTCACGGCCTTTGGTCATGATGTGGCCTTTGTGCCACAAGGAAACGACAAGTATCTAGTTGTGGGTGAACCACACAATGACAATTCCACGGTAGGTCAAGTGACCTTACACAAACGTCCACTTTGGCAAACCACTACACCAGATTGGAATGTGACAGACTCTCGTCGTTGCTTTGGCCATGCCTTGGATGCTGGATTGGTATCCACCACCAGCGGCCATGCCCGTTCCAGCCTCTTGGTGGGTGCCCCTGGTACCATCAACCCCAGTTTTCCCAACTTGGATTTTGGATCGGCTCATTACTTTCAGTGGGATGAGGCAACAGGCGATTGGACCACGTTGGGCACAGAACTGGGTGTCCGTTCCGGAGGCCAACCCTTTGAATCCAGTGGATATTTTGGCAGTTCCGTGGCCATGGCTCGATCCATGTTGAGGATTGCTGTCGGAGCTCCCAGTAGTAGTACCGGGACCCTGTCGGATACAGGACGAGTATACACATTTGACTACAACGGGATGGAATGGGATCCCCTCACTACACCCTTGGTGGGAGAGGAACAAGAGGCTGCATTGGGAACCTCCGTCGCCCTCTCATACAATGGCAATCGATTGCTTATGGGGGCACCAGGTCGACGGGGTGGTGATGGACAAGCTACGTTTATGGAATGGACTGGTACTGAATGGCGAACCATTTTGAACCTGGCTGGAGTGTCGGAATCCAGCGAGGCAATGGGTACAACCGTGGCCATTGTCGCCGAGCATGGACGACGCATTGCTGTGGGAGCACCGTTCTACGATGACGGGACGGGTGGCAATCGAGGAATGGTCCGCGTCTATGAAGAATTCGACTCCCTTCCTGGCTTTTTTCAACGACTAGGAACCGACGAGGATTTTATCCGGGACGCCGACGATGCCAGCGATGGAGATCGCATTGGTACGACCTTGTGTGGAGCCAAGGGATTGGTCTGTTTCGGAACTGACAATGGATCCTTTCGTGTCTACGACTACGATGGTACCAATTGGGTTCGACTTGGAGAACTCTCCGTTGCCAATTTGGGTTCCCCTGTTGTATCCATTACCATGTCCGAGACTGCAGACTCGGTAGCGGTTGGACTGGCCAATCGAGAAGTGCAGGTGTTTGAACTCACGGTTTAAAATACTTTTATATTCTGGCGTCGTCATGGCGTGCAATCTACTCTTTCATTATTCATATTTATAATCATTATGTACATGTAAACACTTCGTGAAGCAAATGCCATAAAGCAACTAAATGAGGATCAACGAATAATTTTGGGCATCATCGTCAGACAGTGCTGGACAGACCTTCCTTCAGTGTGCCTACTATGCAGCAGTGATCGTTTATAGTTGAACATGCACCAGCATTGTTTTGCCGTGGTCATGGAGACAGAAAACGGGCAACTTTACGCCGATCCACACGATGAGTCCGTCACCTACAACAAGTGGATGGCAGGTGCACAACGACTTCTCATTCACTCTTTCCAAAGCGCGACAGAAACAACGTTTGCAGATTGGTTCCTCTTCTTCCGTGTTTCCTCTCAAGTTTCCGAGTCTTTTGCATCACCAAAAGGAGCTTTGATGCTTCCCATCTTTGGATGCTGCTTCTGCTTCTCGCATTAGAATTCTACGAGCCATTTCCTCTTGTATTTCACGGAAGCAGTCCAGTTCCCTATTCGCTCTAGCAGTTTGTT
This sequence comes from Epithemia pelagica, assembly GCA_946965045.2. Classification (NCBI taxonomy): domain Eukaryota; phylum Bacillariophyta; class Bacillariophyceae; order Surirellales; family Surirellaceae; genus Epithemia; species Epithemia pelagica. Next base: position 3,242,709 of record OX337230.1, read on the forward strand.
TCCCGTGAAAGATAGGACGATCAACGTGACTTGGGAAACGCAGGTGGTATTTCACTTCCAGCAGAAGCGTTGAGACTTGAGACGCCGTGTGAATGGAAAACCGCACACACGAGTGTTGGTCTACGGATGCAACAACATTTGTTCTACGCGCGATGTTGGTTTCCGTCCAGCAGCAGATGTTAGAGGTACAAAAGAAAGTCGCATTCGATAAATGCCGGTTGGTTCGAGCAAGCGTAGCAAGAAGTTTGACCGCTCCTCATGGGGGGCTGTTGGGGTGAGGCTGGGGTTCGGAAGATGTAGATGCTGGAAGTGCTCAAGAGAGAACAGATAATTCGATTATGATGTGTGCCCATTTTCCACTTTCTAGTTTCTAGATCAACGAGATACGCTACGCGCGCACACACGCCACCACCGACCGACAAAATAATAATACTCCTCAGAACGGAGCGAAGATTCGGACTTGAAAAATGAATGCGTTTGAACGACCTAACAGTATAAGGCTCTTATCAATCTTACAATTCGAACGGATTTGAAACTCTGGAGAGTAGTTTGGGGGATCATATGTACACCCAACAAGAAATAATAGGTCATTTGCATTCTCGAAATAATGACATCATCATCTCATTCATCATACAATAATGCTACTCTTTTGTCGGCTACTCCTACATAGCACTCCTAGCTCTCTAGCTACTACCTCTCTGGCTCTCTTAGTTAGAGAGTCTAACCTTACTTGCTTGAGAGAAAGTAGGAGTTACTCCTATGTGCTACTCCTATGGAGTACTCCTAAGGTTACTACGTATAGAGTTAGTAGTAGAAAGCTAGGAGTACTCCTATGAGCTATGAGAGCTATGAGAGCTACTACAAGCTGAGTTCAGACAGAATGTTCCTGACGTAGCGCTCCAGTAGGAAATCTACGTAATCCGCGCGAGCCATCCCCTTAATATAGCCCTTCTATTTATGCCTCTACCGTTCTACCAAAAATTGACCATGGTGAACGGTCCTTTTGACCGATCTCTTGCCAAATAGGAGACGGCTCCATGATCCCATGCTCTGAACCTCTTCTCCATTCATGGGTTGAGCATGGAGAACGATGTCGGCGCTGCATTCGTTTTGTAGGTGTCGTTTTATCTAGTTGAAGGTGGTCGCCGCGCGATTTACTACGGCGACTCACGGCAAAACTTGGTGCAACCAATGCACCTCTATTGTAGAATCGAATGATAGAAGATAGAACAAAGACTATGAACACTTGTAGCGTTGTTCACGTCAAAAATTGATATTCTTCTCGTTAGATATATGGAACTTAGACTAGAAGTTGCGTCGTTCACAACAAAGATTGATGTTCTTTTCTTTGTTGTGACTCACACAGCCGTACCTGAACGCAATGTATTGTACGGTAAACGTAACACAACTATAGAATTAGATCGTATTCATAGAGAATGAAGATCCTACTCAAATGATAATCATAAAACGCTGCTACATTGTTCACTATCTAGGCTTGTTGATGATTAAAAAAGAGATTTTGAAGCGGGTGCTTGAGCATCATCGCACCAAGCGAAATATTGAAGCGATCCATATCCTTGCTGCCCATGTAGATTGTAACGACCTGGGGTTCCATGCAGGCTTTAGGGTTGATGGAGCAGCGTGTGTAGAGGCGGATGCGTCCCATGGGAGGTCCGTTCTTGCTCGTCTTTCCAGAGACCTGGTCCAGGTGCGACAGAGCAATGAACCCAACTGGAACAACCAACGCTGGTTCCTCATGCTCGCTTGTTGCATCCCGGTCAAAGACTGCAATCCGTAGGTAGTCGGTCGCAAGCTCCCGCTGCACAAGCAGATGGCCACGGTCGACGATGTTGTGGCCAGTGTCCTTGTTTCTCGACATGGGCCCGATGAGCGCGCAAACATCGCTGGCATAAAAGCACGACTTGAACGGGAGACCAGCACCACCCTCACGGCCATCCTCTTCGTTGAACTCGAACTTCGTCCTCATGTTGGTCATCTTGTTTCTTCTTCCTTGCCTCTTCCTGTCGTCTCTGTTTGATTGTTCCATTGCACGGCGGGTCATTCGGAAGTTGCTTCATGCTGCAAGTTGATTTTGTGGCGCGCGCCGATATTGTTCACGAATGAGCGCGGGGGGATTCCCTAGATGACACAAGAACGGAGAGCGGGCAACAATCAAACAAACAAACACAACAATCAAACGAACGAATCCCTATTGTGTTCTCACTTTCCAACGATGCGCCAGACGCGTAGTGCTACCAAACGAGCTGAGTCTGCGAAGAAGGAGCAGGAGGACTCCGCCGCAGCTCCCTCCACAACCGCATTTCCCTCCGACAAGGGAAACAAGGGAAACAAGGCAAACAAGAAAATGAAGACGAAGACGGCCGTGGACAACAAAACGTCGAAGAAGAAGAAGACGACGACGACGAAGTCTCCCGCTTCGACAAAGAAGCATGTGACCTTCAACCTTGAGGGTCCTTCGTCGTGGCACGAGCGCGCAAAACAGTGGCAACTCACCATTGGGGATGAAGATGGTATCCCAGTGTTCTTCGTCAGCAACAAGGACGTCGAATGCGCTAACCTGTCGGATATCGCGGCAGAGCTCCTTGCGATCGAGGCTGTCGGCAAAGAAGGTAAGTTTGATTGTTCATTGTTGGTTTTGAGTCTCCCTTTCTCACGACGCGCCCTCTGCTGCCACAGACACCAAACCCAACAGCAAGCCCGACAACAAGCCCGACAGCAAGCCCGAGAAGGAGATCAAGAAGGAGGACGACGTCGAGAACAAGACTCCAGAGTCTTATGTGACCCCGAAGAAAGTAACTTCTTCCCCGAAGGTGGCGTCTCGAGCTTTCGCACTGACCCCCTCCCAGAAGCATGCTTTCCAGCGTCGGATTGCTGAGGAACAGGTGAAGGAAAGTGGAGCGACAGACCCTCGCCAGACTTTGAATGAGTCGCTGGCATTGGGAGAAAACATCCTGTCGTCTCCTCCTTTGTTCTTTAGCAATCCTTCCCGTGCATACCGGACATCCATTGATTCGTATGCCGATGATGGATTTCTCGAGACCCAAGAAGACTTCATCGGTACGCAGCAAAACGGGCTTTTTGGTCCCAATTACTTGGATCATGAGGACAAGGCGTACTAGATATCTACTGATGGACGTTTTAGGTATCCTTAATCACTAAATATGAATCGATTTGTCATCATGGTAGTGCTTCTACAGTCATTCTTGTTGTGATTATCATCATTGTCGTCGTCCAAGTCCTCGTCATTGTCGTGGCTATCATTGTCGTCGTTGTATTGTAGTCGTCCTTGTTGTAGCTATCATTGCTCATCCTGTTTGTCCTCTTCATCATCATCGTCATCGTCGTTATCCAGCTTGCCAGTGTCGGTAGTTGGGTCCCGGTTTGCGGGCACGCCTCGTATGGATGTACGAGGGAGTTTGTGATTGGTCCCAGACGAGCTATGATTCTTATCTCATATTTTGCGTTTTCGACACAACACGACAATGTACTAAAGTATAATATGAAGGAATAAACTAGTAAATCTTAATATCATACTGCAACTCAACGTACCATGGTATTCTTTTTCAACAATAACACACTTTCACCACAAGGAAAGATCTAAGTTTGATCGGCTTCTTTGTTCGCGATCTAAATACCAGGTTTTTTCGTAGCCAGAAGCACTCTACGATAATCACCCTGGACGGCAACGCGATGGCCATCGAGCGTAAGGTTAACCCGAATGATCCCACTTGGGCGATCACCAGGAATGTCCTTTTGATGGAAGTAGCACTCTGAAAGCCTTTGTCCAGAAGGTAGATTGTAGCTGTTCTTTGGCATGGGATCGTGGATGGTCCCATCTTTTCCTTGGTACACGTAAAAATGTGCACGTGGATTTCCCAGCTCTCCAGTCTTAAAGCCACCAGCATGGACAGTATCTCCTCGAACGAGGAGAAACTTGCCGTACGGGATTTGTACCACGTTACCCAACTCATGCGTATAGTTCTCGTGCTTCTCAGCACGGTAGCTCCACAATTCAATGGACATACCCTCCTCCGTCAGGGGTATAAAAACAATGAAGGGGATGCGTTCCCGGAGTGGCAGATCTGAGAACGATCGCCGAGTCATCCTTTTGCTTTTTTGTTGCTTCCCGGATGGCGTTTTTGGACTCTCGGACATGTTTCCTGTTACGGCCGGGAACAAGAAGTCGATGTGAGGTTCTTGCACTTCTTCCCGAGTGGATTTCATAAGCGAAAGGTGAATGCTCATTTGGTCTGCAAATGATTCATCTTTTGCGTACTTCATTCCATGGAGAGCTGAGGCAAGAAACTGCTTGAAATCTGTCGTGACTTTTTGGACATGTTCTGGGTCGCAGTCGTTGAAGTACCGAGTGTTGGCCACCATGCCCTCATGTTCCATCATCGCCATCAACAAATTTGGGGTGTAGTCTTGAACAGATTTGAAAAAGGTGCCCTTTCCTTTACTGTTCAGGTGTTTGCCTTTCCACACTTGCTCCAGCAACTGGAGGAGGTCTGGCGGCGTTGTAAAAAAACAGCCTCGATAGATTTTGTTTTCACTATCGTATAGCGATTTGAAATACTTCTTGCGCAATTCTCTATTTTGCAACATCTGTTGCTTTTGCCATTCACCCTCCTGCATTAACTCGTCGATCGCATTCATCTCCGGAGCAAAAGAATTGTCATCCGACATCTCCTGATCAAAAGAATTGTCATCCGTGGTGTCACTTTCTGAAAATTCTGGCAAGGCAATTACTCGTACTAACATTCCAGAAAGGGAGCGATCGGGTCGAGTGGCGGGTTGAGCTTGTGCTGCAGGTGGGACGGGATTGCTCGGACGCTCCGGTGAACCTACGACCGGCTGGGTCGTGCGTTGTTGTTGCTGCGATAAAGGCAGAGCCCCCTGGTAACCTCCTCCATAATGGGGTTGATTATAGGACGGGGGATGCCCATGGTAATGCGGCTGAGGATGATGCGGCGGCGGAGGATGATGCGGCGGAGGATGATACGAAGGAGGATGATGATGATACGAAGGAGGATGATGATGATGATGCGGCGGAGGATGATACGAAGGAGGATGATGACGATGCGGTGGATCATAATATGGCGGAGGATGATGACGATGCGGTGGATCATAATATGGCGGAGGATGAGGATGATGCGGTGGATCATAATACGGCGGAGGATGAGGATGATACGGCGGAGGATGATGTGGTGGCAGCTGAGGGGGCGAATTGTAGTGCCCAGAAACGTCTTGCGGAGGAGGCGGAGAAGGAAGAGCAGGAGGACGAGCAACAGCAGCAACTGGGCGGAAAACAGTAGTAGAAGAGGTAGCGAAAGCCTTCTTTGTTTTTTTCCCGTCGTCTTCATTTTCATCACTGGGTCGACCGCGTTTCTTTCCCTCGTCTTCGTCGTCGTCACCTTTCGTCGACGGTCGGATAACCTGTTCGGAGGACGTCGGCGATTCGTCCGAAAGGTTATAAAACAAAGACAGCTCGTCGCCCTTTTCGATCGGCTTGATTGCCTTGACTAGAAGATTCGGCATGATTCTCACGTTGTAATGATCATCCGATTCATCCGGTGGATTGTCTGTACCGTACCGATGGTGTAGGTGGTCGTTGATTAAGTGCAGCCCCATGCCGAAGTGATCGTCGTTGTCTGCTTGAAGCCTTCGATTGTCACGTCCGAACTGAATCGCGTACTCGTTGGGTACAACTGTCCGAGACGTGACGTCGTTTCCCGTGTACGCACCAATCACTTCACCATCTTTGATTGTCCGAACTGCAAAAACGCCAAACCCGGCGCCTGGGAGTTTTGACTCCTTCACCTCAAACAGAAGCACTTTTCCAAGGTAGATCTTGACTACCGGATTGTTTGCAAATGTGTAACCGACATGCTTGCCGATCGGGAAGGTATGTTTTCTGTTCTTCTTGACAGGGAGACCCATTCCACTCGAAAGTGGCACAATCTTCCCCTTTTGCAAGCCAGAACCGGGCTTCCGAATTGGAGCTTCTTGGACCGAAAAAGTGGCCGAAATCTTCCGTGAGACATACTCTCCCATAGCACAGGCAAGTACAGCACTGTCTTTGATCTTGGAGAGCGTCTTGAGGCCTTCGGTGAAAGTCCTGATTGGATCCCGTCCAGAACGAGAAGGGAGTTTCTCCACTTCCTCGATGCCTTTCTTGTAGTCCTCTGTGCGCGTATCGATGAGGAGCTGCCGCATTTGAGTTTCCGAATACTGTTTGCTGTGGTCCTTCTCTGGATGGCCACGCCGAACATCTGCAAGCTTTTTATCCTTCACTTCGGCAAAGTCTTGATCCGAAAGAAACCGATGGTGCTTTGTTGTTGTCGCTTCGTCTGTTGCTGCTGCTTCGGGTGCTGCGGCTGCTGCTGCTTCGGGCGCCGCTGCTGCTTTGGCTGACTGCTCTTCCGCTGCATCTATTGCAAGTATAAGAGCGTCAAGATTTCCTTTGTCACTCATGCTGTCTCGTTTTTGAGCGCCTGCTTTTGAATACTGTTTCTTAGGGCTTGGTTTCCCCATGGTCGAAACGCAAAAACTCGAAACACGAAACACAAGAAACACGAAACGCAGCATTCTCCTCAGCCCTCAGCTCACATTCCAAAAAAAAATCTTGAGCTCACATACTAAAAAACGGTGAAGTTTTGGTATGTGGGCTGAGTTACTTAAGGATTTGCGTGCCAGTTTTGCGATGCGTGCGCGTTTTCGGAGAGGGAGGCGTGTTTCGCGCGAGGTCTGCTCCGAAAATCGTCCATTTTCTCGCTCTCTCACATTTTCGAGGTACTTACAAACTGATAATCCAACACGCAACACGAGCACGCAACACGGAAGTGATCATTGATACCAATAACTGACAAGAAATACATTCAATAAAATGGATTGCTGTTATAAATAGTATGTTACATGCATTTTGATGATAAATGGAGATTAGATCAGGTTTCTACTGCACCAGATCCTTGCGTTTCTCTCCAGAGACGTGAGATGAAGCCATGATCTTGGTCGAAGGCGGATCGGTGACACTTGATTGCTTTTGACATCTTTTCAATTTCGGCATACGAGAGGCCCGCAGCTGCATAGTCTCTGTTGTTGGAATTTTGATCGTATAACAAGTACGCGAGCATATAGCGACGTGCCTTTGCTGACATTTTCCGCATGATTTCGGGTGTTGTTTTCTTCAGGCTCGCTGTCAAACATCGTAAAAAGGCAGCTTTGTCTTTCTTCTCATTCAGTGAGAAAGCACGAAAGACTTTTTTTGAGTAACCCCAGCCATACTCGATCCCCTCACCGGCCATTTCACAGTGATACTTGGTCGATACGAGAATCTCGATCCTGCAACGATGTCGTTCAGACAAGTCTTCCGCCAGCTTCTCCATTGCAGATTTTTCGTTCTTGAAATCGGGGCATTCGCTCATCAGATGAACCATAGAGTACTTTTTGTAGTCCGCCTGATAGGCTTCTTTCACAGTCTTCTTATCTGCTTCCAACCATGCATCTCTGGTTGTCTTGACGTACTTGATCATGTTGTTAGGGTCTATCCACCCCCGCTCCCATAACACTTGAAAGAGCCCTTTTGCAGCATTCATCCAGCCTTCCTCGATCACATCATCTTCAATCACCGTTGCAATGTTGGAGCGTTTACAAAGGTCCTGTAGTTCACCAGCATTTTTCGATTGAAATGAACGTTGCATTCCAGGTCCCATGACCCGGACAAGTTTTGCCATGAGCTCCTTCTTTGTGAGGTTGCGCTTTTTCTTTCTACCAGTTCGGTGTGTATTCTTCGATGCAACACGCTGCGCGTCATTGAGACGATGGCCTTTTTTAGCAACTGGACCACGATCGTTCTCCTGATAGACGAGGTGTTGTACGTCACCAACTCGTAGTTTGTCGTCATGGTTGTACGGGCCAAGGCAAGCTTGATCAATAATTTGTGTGTCCCGCATGCTGGGAACAGCTCCTCCCCAGTCGTTATTCATGTTCAGAGCATTTAACCCATCGGATTGTTGTTTTCCATGACCACTGCTTTGGTCGAACAAAAAGACAAAGTCATGGGCGGGGAACATGACCACGAGGCAATCGACAATATCTTCCAACTGCAAGGCCATGTATTCATAATTCCAATATCCCTCTTTATCTGCTCCGTATTCAAAAAAGCGAGTGAACGGTTGGGCATTGGTAATTGGAGTCTTGGCAGTGTGACCATTGAGGTTCACTGCAGCCTCGGTAGAGACGTATTTGTTGTGTGTCGCATGTAGACGGAGTTCATTAATCCGAAATAGACTCGCAGCAAGCAACGGGTTTCCGTTCATAAGGAAGCCCCATGATCGGCTTACAAAAGCGCTGATCATCATCCCATGTCCATCATCCTTTGGCAGCATTTTAGTTGCGCCATCTTTAGTGTACCATGCCTTAGACGAGAAGGAAAACTGCTTGTAGATCGATTCGTCCTGGCCGATGAGGATGACAGGTTTGCGGTCGGAGGGAAACCTGTGTGACAAGTTTCCATTGTGAATTGTGTTTTCTGGTTTGATGTACCGTTCAAATTCGCTTGGGAAGGCATCAACATGGTACTCCCGCATCTGCTTGCCTGTTGTTACATCAGTGTACTCAAATACAAAGCTGTTTGGCAAGAGCTTCTCCTTGCCCGCATTCCCTTTGTTTTCAAGTTTGATTGCATCCTTGGTAGGGAGCTGCACCCACCGATACGACAGCTCTTCCCACTTAAAGTACTTCTTGACAAAAGCAGCTCTGTGGGCAATATTCTCAGCATTTTCGTGTCGATCAGTGAAGTATGTTTTCGTGTGTTCCTTGAACACGAACCCTGCAGCAGCAATACATCGCCACGCTGTGCTTTGCGAAATGGTGGAAAGCTTCATCGATGCCAAGAAGGCCTCGTACGATACTGGCGTTGCATTCGTATCCATGCACTCTTGTACGATCATGGTATGCATATCCGGAAGCAATGTTGTCCTCAGGTACATTAGAGCAGACTCTGTTGTAAGAGTGCTCAGGTTTTCCTTTGCCCAGCATTCAAACTTTACCTTTGCTTCAGGTATGTGAACGAATAAGACGGGCGATGGCTCTTTCCCGATATGAACGTGGTAGTTGGGATGAGGGAAACTGTCGTTTTCCCGAAAGTACCTGTGAAAACGAGCAATGGTCTTGGGATGTTTTTTTACTTTTTCACCATAAATCTGTTCCATTTTGCTAATGGCTTCGCTTATGCAGTTCAGCCATGTACGACCGTGTGGCATATCAAGCAACGCTATCTTATAAGAAAGTTGTAGATACGTTGCCTTGAGCAGTACCCTCTGTTGCTGTTCCTGGTTGAGGGGGAAGATGTCTCCCTTGTTAACCACATTCGGAAGTGCCTCCACGTTGGAAATGGCCCTTTCAAGGGTTTCTATCCATCGCTCAAGATTTCGCTTTGACGATCCTGGAGAATCGCATTTGCCGGCAAAGAGCCTACGGTTCCTTGGCTCATCAAAACAGGCGCTTTCCATTTGTTGCGATAGACCTTGGATCATCTCACTCTCGAAAACTGAAAAACCAATCGGCAAACTCTGTGAATGGTCATGGCCGATTTCGTCTGTGGCCAATTCAGGATGTTGGATTGCTCCAACAAGCACCTGATTTGTGTTGTCGTGAGGTGGTGACGTTTGCATTTCGGTAGGGCTGTCTCCAATTTGTGGCGGTTGACCATGTTGCTGCGTTGCAGTGCTCTTGATTGCTGGTGGAGTTGAAGTGTTTCTTGCTTGCTTGGATGTATTTAGCGTGCCTTCACGCAACCCTGGTGACTCTTCGTTCCTTCGCTTCGTTGGCTTCGCTCGTCCCGACCGCCGAATCACATTCTCGGCTGCAGCCTCCAGCCATTCTTGATGATCGTCCAACATCACTGGCCCTGTTGTTGTGTTGGAGCTTACATAAAAGAATGTGTATCTTTTATTGTGGATTGTGACTTTGTGGCGGTACCAGCCAAACTTGTTTGATTCCGACACCTTAGTTTCGAAACAGAGTTTAAGAACAACATCTTTAGTCAAAACAAGATTCAGTCTGAATGGCGACAGTCCTGGCAGCCAAGTGTGCATGAAGTTCACAATCTGGGTGTCTTGGATCCACTTGTTGCAGAACCCAAACGAGGATGGGGAGCATTGCGTCTTAAAGACGTCAAGAATCTCTTGTGCCGATAAACTTCGTTCCATCCGAGACTGTGTTGCGTGGGATGAGTCGGATGATCGCGTCATTGAGTATGATGCCAACCCCGTACCTTGTAGCGCCATTGAGGGTGGTTCAAGTAAACCCTAAAGCATCCGGATGCAGCTCGGCTACAAGGTAGGCGGTTGGGATGGCCCTCCACCATGGTCGTTAGACAACAACCGTTTTTTCATCATTTTCGACGGAATTCTAGCGTTCGGAAGCTGTCACACATCACGTTACGAATAAAAAATTTATTATTCAGACACTGGGTTGTCACGAGTCGGACACTTTCATTCACTAGTCAGGCCAAACGCTATTGAGGATTATATTTTATGGTACTAAATCTACGAGGGGTCTACGTCAGGAACATACTCCCTGAACTCAGCTTGTAGCTGGAGCCACCGCTCCACTTTTGAGCTACTCCTAGAGTAGCTCTCTACTAGCTACTCTAGCTAGAGAGGAAAAATTGGTCGGGTGTCGGGTGTCGCCAGTAACCTGGTAGAGAACTTCATGCTGTGCTTTGGGGGAAGTACTTCCAGTTCTATACAAGAAGATAACTTTAAGTTCGGCACATAAAAGTTCTCGCAACAGTGAATGTTCTTGCTTTTCTGCTGCGCCGCTTTCAAAAGTCGAGCATCATGAAATCGGGGCATTGAGCATTGAGCTTTTGTTCGGGGATCGGGTATGGGGATCGGGGGATATGTTGTTATGTTGTTCTGGTTTCGGGTTGCGAAGAAAATCTGAACATGTCTGCCGAATTCGACGACGACAGCGATCTCCAACCTCCAACTTTGGGATCCTGCTCACAAATTGGATCAACCATAAGTGCGACACACTCCTCAATCAAAGCATTGCGACACACTCCTCAAAGCACAGTTTACAACCATGAGCGAAAAAATGTCTTGTCTCGACGATCTTGTGCATTTGAACAACTTGGGCATTGTCAGAATCCAATACGGCATGTTTGATGAGGCAGCTCGAGTATTTCGGGATGCCCTCTGCATTGTCTACAACGCAGATTCTTGCGGCGATTCTCCTCAAGCCTCTAAACATCAAGCGTCTCCATCTGAATTGATCACAGGACTCCATGTTGATGAGACGGATGATTTATTGTCCACTTCATATCTCTCACAAGACTGTGATAAGAAGAGCGACGTCGTGGCCTTATCACGGGAATTCTTCTCGGATCACAATACTTTAATCCCACACAAATCGGCATTTTTGTTCTTCAACAATTGCAACGTTCCATTTGTTCAGGATCGTGATGCCATGGACGTCTGCGAGGAGGAGGGAACATGCTCTCCCTTATTGAGAAAGAAAACCATTTCGGCAATTTTGCTTTTCAACTTGGCTCTCAGCTACCATTTGCGCGCGATTCGACTCAACTCCAGTGCCAGTCCAGAACACGCCCAACATCTACGTCGAGCTCAAGCGCTTTATGGCATGGCCGAACAAGTGCTTTTGCAGAGTTCCACGGAATGCTGTAGCAAAGAGGACTGTTGTATGACCGAACCTCGAGTTTTGTTGGCTATTTATAATAACAAGGCGTGCATTTCCTTCCATTTCTGGAATATTTCGGAATGTGAAAGCCAACTTATCGCCTTGCGGTACCTGTTGGCCAACGGCTTGCAGCGTGATGGTGACGAACAAGTCGTATCGGAAGACGATGAAAATGTTCGTCACTTTTTTTGGAACGCCATTTCGTTGGCCAAACTTGCCATGACGGCTCCAGCGGCTTGATTTTTTCGACATTCTTCAAATTTCTGTCGCTCGAGCCAAATTTCAGTGGAATGCATCCAGTTTTGAAGAATATTATGGACCTGTGATGCCTTATCCGTTTTTGAAGACGTCTGTTATTTTCATGAACATCTCATTACTATTTTCTCTAAAAAGCCAGTTTTTCAAATGTAACTACCAACATACTTTAATCAAGGGGATTTCCCCTATTTGTCATTTCATGCCTCAAATCTATTTTAACCAGTGCCTGGCGGTTGGCAGAGTTCCTCTAAAATGTTCTTCATCTCTATACGGATAGTCTTTCGCCGATAACTCGAACCTGCTCCTACTAGGCCAATTGGTCGGGTGTATACATCGGCCGCCACGGCTTCTGGTCGATCTTAGTCTGAAAACAAGAACCAAAGATTCTTTAGTCTTCACTGGGTCTTTCCCCTTCCCGGGCTGCCTTTCTTGAAAGGTGTGAAAGGCCGAGGCTATCTCTCCGCCATGGCCGGACATTTGGCCTAATAATCACAGCCAATGGCCAATAGCCAGTAACTCACAACTCACAACAGGTAGACAATGGGCACTCGGTACTTCGTACTTGTAGCTTGTAACTTGTAACTCGTATTGTACCTCATCTCTGCCATACCCATGTAAAATAGCACGGTATAAAAATTGTGATCTTTAGGAATTACGAGGAATTAGGGGGGATGAGGAATCCACAGTGCCACGTGCGACGAGAAATGAGGGTCGGTCTTATCGGCGTGAAATTTCACACATTTCACACTTCTGGCCGACGTGGCCTGACGTTGCCAAGGTGGGCTGTGAAATTTTTGTGAATTTCACACGAGCCAATTTGAGACCCCCCATTGCAGTTTCACCAAAATTTCACAATTCATCTACGTTGACTAGGTGTAATTGTCCCCACAGTACATTAGGACATTCTTAGTTCCTAGCCCCTCCACAGCAATCACACAGCTATTGCCACCATGGAGTCGTCGTCCAGTGCACCTCCAGAAGAGGGCCCTCAAAAGAAGAAGCCCAAGCGAGTAGAGAAGCCGTTACCCGAATATTTACAGGGACTAGACTCTCTGAGTCTGGAAGAATACACCATCACTACGGAAAAGAAGATGCTGAAGAACGATGAAGGTGAAGAGGAAGAAGTCAAAGTGGCATGCACCATTGCCGAGGACAATCAAGTGACTCATCTGGACAAGGATCTCTCAGCTTATCAACTAAGGAGGCTAGGGCGGAAGATCGGGATCACCAAAGCCAGCTTGAACAAGACAGAGATTCGCTGTCATATCCTCAAGATAAGTCGTAATCAGATAGTCATCAACAAACGGTTGGAACAAATCCCTTCCACCCAATGTCGGATTATCAATGTGTTGTTCCACAGAGACTTCATTGATGAGTTCATGGCATACAATGATACCAGGTCTCGGAATGTGCAAGAATCAGGAAGTGGCGCCCAGTATCAAAGGTTCTGGAAAGAAGTTGTAGATGCGGTAAATGGGGCCGACTCTTCTCCTACAAAGAAGGCAACAGACGCAGCCACATCTATGTTGGTGCCCATTAGGGACAGCTTCACCCAACGCCTTATTGATGACAATGACGATATCATTGATGAAGAAGTCGAAGCTGCAATAGAGTCAACGGACAGGTATGGCAAATTGGAAAAACGCGATGAAAACGACGCTCTAAATAGTTCCTACAACGAGCACGTGCTAGATGCAATCTTAGGCCGAGTGGACCCATCAATAAAGAATACGCACAAGGTAAATGAAAAAGAGGTGTCTGACTTGTTCAAGGCACTCATAAAGGTACGAAAAAACATCCAAAGTGCCATGAATGCGAGTGGCAGTCACTCGAGCGACCCCTGGGACTTTACACGCCATGCCCTGTCAAAAGTCAAAGGGGGACCCTCTATGACACAATTTGTTGCCTTTTACTTCTTTTCCAAGAGCGAAGCAGTTCCAGAGTTTTCCACAAAGTTCACAACAGTGTTGGCCCCGGACTTGACAATGGACAGTCTTACTCTTCCTCTTTCATCTAGAAGTTCTTCTCGTGCAACGACTCCTGTCTCAATGTCGACTGCTCGTTCAGGGGACGACGACAAGATTGCCACTGTCATATCTGCAGCTACGGATGTGATGGCTGACAATGCCAAAAAACGTGAGACACGAATGGAGAGAGCTGCATTACTCAACGAATTCAGTACTCTAAGTACAGCTATTGTCCAGACAAACAATGAGGATATGAAAGTGAGACTACAAACAAGGCTTGATGAAGTGGTTGAATCTCTAGGACTGTAGGTAACAGAACAAGTAGTACTAAATAACCATGATTTTCTATTCATCTTCGTCGACTTCATCAGATTCGTCATTGCGTTGTATGGTATTGCGCAGAGGACAAACAAGTTTTTTCTCCTGAATCCGGACAGCCATAGAGTGCCGTGTCATAGAATGCCCCTTAGGCAATGGTCTTTGTACGACATTGCCATTATCATCGTAGAGCATCGGGTTCCCATTTTCATCCACCGGTTGTGATGGTAGTGCAGATGTTTGGCCACTCTCACCATCTGGATGTCCATGATCTTCAGTCATCATTTGAGAAAGTGCATCGCCTTGCTCCAACCGGTACTTAACAACATAGTTGTGAAGTCGGGCTATGGCCATTACACGTGTACGAAGATTTTTTGTTGGTTGGCGTGCCTGTTGAAGGAACCTCCATTTCATCTGCATTAGGCCAAAGGCCATCTCGATCCTAATTCGCAGCTGAGAGGCGAAAAAGTTGAAATTATCATGTAGCGGGTCATCGCGGTTAACACCGTAGAAAATAGGTACCATCCGTTCTGTTGGATGGTATGCGGCATCACCAATGGCACAATATCCGTCGGGTAAATTGTCAATTGCTGGACCCAAGGAGCACTGGTCAATGGCCACCTTGTCATTTTGACTACCAGGTCCTGCGAGAGCAAAGTATACAAACATTGAATTATGGTCACACGCAGCTTGCACATTAATGCCAAATTTCTTGTAATGACCTGAGTAGTATTGCCGTTGGTTGCCTGCTATTTTCTTGCTAGGTTGTTCAATGTGAAGTAAATATCCGTCGACAGCAGCGACGCAGTTGACTATGGCTTCGTCAAAAGAGATGCTTCGAAAACCCAAGGCAGCTTTTTGGCATTCCTCCTCTGTTCTTGGAAAGCAAAACCTTAACTTGTCACAGTCTACTATTGCCTGGCAGACTTCACGAACTAGGTCGTAGGATGTGGATCTGGGTATATCAAACAGCCGTCGTATGTCGTGCATTGAGCCACCAGCAAGGAAGCGAATTGTCACGTATAGTCGTAATTCCGAAGCAATTACACCACCACGTAGAGCCCCCATTTCTTCATTTTTGCTGAGAAACTCTTCAAGGATTTCATGAAGAGCTTCAAAAGCCTCCAAGGGCATTCTGATGCTCTTCACAAAGTCTTTTGGGTCCCTTGCCATTTGGGCTCGGGCGAAGGTAGACCATCTGAGTCGCTCAATCGGTATAGGACTTTGATTCCGAGGGATTGGGCTTCTCTTCTTGCGTAGATTTTTGGTAAGTGAATAAAACTCTATCAGCTTTAGTTAGTGGAGGAAGTCTTCTTCGTCACCTTCCTCTTCCATCGCCTCTGCCTCTAAGTACTTCGAGTAGATCATGGTTTTTCGTTTGATTGTTGTTTGGCTGTTGGAAGCACATGGATGAGCCTTGGGGGAAGACTGAGGTTTTGTGTGAAATCGATTTCACACCTATTGCCATCGATCGGACCCTTGTTTTTCACACCCTAAAAACTGTGACATTTGGAAGCTGGATTTGTGTGAAATGAGTGAAATTTCACGCTCGATAAGACCGACCCTGACTGGAGGAGGAATGGCCAGATGGTGGAAGAGTCATGTCGCAGTGTCAAGAACGCGAACCGGGAATGGAACGTGGTGACACGTATGGCGGGATCCATATAGGGGTACCGCACTCTACCTCTCCCTGGTCGGACCTAGGGAGTTCGAGCGGGACAAGAATGGGAAAGCTTGGAGGCCAGCATTAAAACCCATTTTATTCACGAAATGGAACAAGGCGACAAATGTTGATTCGTTCAGTGACGTGGGGACCACGTTGGATAGTCACAGTGCCATTGGAATGGACCTGTGTAATCCGAAAGGGATTGGGGCTTGTGCGAAGCTCAAGCTTGTCCGGATTCGTGGCGCGGAGCAACACACGATCGTTGACAGCGTAATCATGAAAGACACGAGAACGATTTGCGAGACGAGCGCGTTCATCGACAATCTGTTGTCGTTTCAGACGGACTGTTTCCATGTCCGCGATAATAGGGATGTCGAACAGCATGTCGCGATGGAACGCAAGGCTGCCGGGAGAATATTTCAAGGCGCCATGAATGGCAGTGCGAGTGGAATACGCAGCGGTCTGCAGAGCAGTATCCACGGCAAGTGTAGCATTGTGCGCATCTTGTGGTGGTTCATAGTTGGTGATCACACGAAGAGTGTTGCCAACAGTCAAATGTAAGCGCTCGCAAAGAGCATTTGATTGAGGATTCTTGGCCGTCAACGGCACTGGCTTAATGCCATGGTTTCGAAGAACTTGCGTGAACGCATGTCCGATAAATTCACCGCCTTGATCAAAAAGGCAACGAACGGGACGTGGATAGCGTGAGAGCCACGCGTTTTCCAATTGAAGACCCACGTGACGTGCCGTCTTGTCATGGATGCGAATGAGTTCGCAGAAATTAGTGACATTGTCGATAATAGTCAAGGCTTGAAATGTTAATTTCTGCCCATGAACGGTGACGTTCCACGGTCCAATGAGGTCGACAGAGATGTCAGCCCATGGATTGCCTCGGACCTCGCGAGGAGGGAGTTCACCGTAATGGCGATGTATGACTTTAGAGCGTTGGCATGTAGCACAACTAGTCACGGCTTGTTCACAATACAAACCCAAATTAGGATGACTCATGTGCATAGAGATCGTCTCACGAAGACGTGTAGACCCCAAGTGATTGAGGGACAGGTGATACCAATTGACGGTATGTGCCAAGAGGCTGTCTGGGATACGAATACGCCATGCGGCATTAGGATTCTGACGATAACAAATCAAGTTGTATTGTGGGTTTTCCGTAGGGAAGGGTTGGAGATGGAATCTCTGTGGTTGTTTGGTCAACTTGGCCACAAGAGCGGCATCGTTCTGTTGGTGTTGATGGATCGTCGCGTAATCGACGGGCAATGGTTGATTTGCGTTGATGGGAGGATGATTGAGGTAGACATCGATCAAATCCTCATCCATGAAGATGGGAGATTCGAAAGCGTCAGGATCACGCGAGTGATGAGAGCGGGGGTCATCATTAGGGCCATGAGGCACTTGCAACACTGAGTGTTGTCCGCTATGATCATAGAGCGATCGTGGATGCGGCGAGGCATCCGTAGAGGAGGTCGACGACGGAGAGACACTCTTCTCCTCCTCTTCAGAGAGAGGGAGACGCGACAAGGCGTCGGCGATGACATTGTCCTGGCCAGGGACGTAGTGAAAGATAGGGTTATATTCCTCGAGGAACAACCGCCAACGGAGGACCCGTTGCGAGTTGAGCGTTGCGTAGGTGAGATTTTTATGGTCCGTATGGACGTGCAGTTCGGCACAGCCGAGAAGCATGGAGCGGAACTCCTTAAGGGTTTCGACAATGGAGAGTAATCCTTTTCCATAGTAGTGTAGTTGCGTTGAGCAGGGTTTAACTTGCGAGAGTAATAAGCGACGGGAACGTCTTGTTGCATGATTACAGCACCAAGCTGGTAATCAGAGGCGTCCACATAGACATGGAAGGGAAGGTTATGGTCGGGATACCGAAGGAAGGCATCATGTGCGAGCATGGACTTGGCTTGTTCGAAAGCACGTTGACATTGCGGGGACCAAACGAGGGTCTTGTTACCCGTAATGGATGTGAGGGGAGCAAGAATATGAGATCGTTGCGGATACATGTGGCGATAGAAATTGATCATGCCAATGAAGGAACGTAGTTCTTTCATAGTTTTTGGCGGAGCCAATGCCAAGATGGCAGAAATCTTCTTTTTCCAGGGTTTGATCCCAGTGGGCGTGAGCCAATGGCCGAGCCATTCCGTTTCTTTAACGGCCCATTCACATTTGGAAGGGTTAATGGAGAAGTTCTTGTCTTGAAGACGTTGGAGAACTTTGGACAGGATGTCCACATGTTCTTCCCAAGAATTGGAGAAGATGCCAATGTCATCAATATAGACTTCGACATGGTCGCTGAAGTCCTTGAGGACGTCTTCCATGATCTCCTGACAGAAGTCAGGGGACTGTTTAACACCCATCGGCAAGCGACGGTAACGGAATTTGCCAAAAGGCGTGGTAATGACGCAAAGATTACTGGATTCCTCATCGAGGCGGAATGTGTAAAAACACATGGAGATGTCTAACTTCGTAAAGTACTTGTAGCCTTTCCGTTTACGGAGCATGTCCTCGATACGAGGAAAGGGGTAGACCCGACGGTAGAGTTGAGCGTTCAAAGAACGAAAGTCCGAAATCATTCGGATACGGCCATCCTTTTTAGGAATGGCAAAGTGAGGAGCAGCCCATTCGGTGGAACCGACGCGCTCTAGGATGCCGATGTCGACAAAGCGCCACAGCTCCTTGGTAAAGGTATCGTGTATGTTTCGAGGGACCGAGAAATGACGATGATGGACCGGCTGGGCATCAGGTTTGAGATGGAGATGGAGCGTTCGATCCGGATACTCACGGAGCTCGCCATCAAAGATTTTGCCACAGTCTTGCCAAATGGCAAGAAGATCTTGCTTTTGGGTATCGGTAAGATGTTCTTGTTGATTAATCAACTCTTGTAGATCCGTAGGAACGTAATTAGAATCCAAGAGGAATTGATCACCAATAATGGGATCGTCGGCAAAGATGTCGATGAAATGAGACATGAATGTCTGGTCAGTGGCGAATGAATCGCGATGACGCATAGCGACATCAACGGAGTCCCAAGTTGTGAGACCAGTGTGAAAATTGAGCACAATGCCCAAGCGGCGCAAAAGATCACGACCAATAATGATGTCATAACGACAAGTGGGGGCATCAAAGATGTCGGCCCAAAGAGGGTATGAAATGTGTTTGGTCCGAGAAAACTCGGGTAGAACCAAATCTTCGAGAAGAATCTCGGAGACGTGGTCGCGCGTACCCATGGTGGTATTGACAGACCGATTGGTTACACGTGGATGCATGCCGGGCTGAAGACAACGCGCGTGCAGGATCGTCTTGTCGGCGCCTGAATCGAGCAGGGCACGCAACGGGACGGTGTTCTCGACTCCACCAATGGACCGAGCCATCAAAATGGTGAGGGGAACAGACGGAGGCTCAGAGGGAGCGACCGATAGGGGACTAGATAAACTAGGAGCGTCAGAGACAGAACTAGATGAGTAGACATCTTCATAGTGATCTAGGTCAGATAAAAAACCATTATTGGGATCAACGATGTCAGCGATGACAGCATCCGTAGGATTAAGACAAGGGGAAGCGACAGTATTCGTCGTTGCCTCCAGAGGAGGACAAGTCGTAGATGTGGGCGATGTCCATGTTACGCTCTTGTACAATTGTTCGCGGACCTCGAGAATTGGGGCCTGAGGATGGCATTCTCGGCCGGCATAGCCTGTGGAGGGCCAGTCTGGATGTGACATTGCTGAGCAAAAAGAACATCAAGATGATGAGAAATATCCGGAGAGGATGAGGTAGAAAAGGAAGAAGAACACATACCGGGGACCGTTCGATCGGCATTGCGGAGACTTGACCAATCACGGATATCCGTGAGAGGGCGTTGACGAGCACGATAAGCCGCGTCTTGCACAGAAGGCAACGGCTCGGCCAACGACGGATCAACCGGTGGATTGTCGCCTGTGTTGGTGCCTTCAGAGGCATGCTGGTCTGAGCCAGATCCAGAACGACGGGGAACAGCGCCCCAACTGGAACCAATAGGGCGCGATCCTCCAGACGAGGGAGTTCCCTGGCTACGAGAGCCTTGGCCGTTACGGCCTTGGTTCTGAGAACCATTGTTGGGGTGAGACCCAGTAGGGGTACGGAGACCCGACCCGGTACGGGCTAGAAAGGCGTTGAAACGCTCTTGGTTAAAATTGGAGGACTGCGGGTTGTAGATGCAGTTGGCCCAAGTATGATTGGCGTGCGAAGGAATCGCGTCCTTGTAAGGACAGGCATCGCCGTCATTGACGGGACGATCACCGGACGCTTGGCGTCCACCATTGGACTGGCGGTTGCCGCCGCGAAGACCGCCACGGCCACCATTAGAGGAGCGAAAACGCTTAGTAGAACCACGAGAAGTGGAATCATCGCGAGGATTGCGGGACTTGGCCTGGGGCTGTGCATTGGCAGCCATCTTCTCTTGGGAGGCCCGTTGATAGCCACGCATCGCATGAAGGAGGTCGGTGACGTTGAAATGGTTCACCAAATCTGCAACCAAGGGATTGGCCGTCTTGAACTCGTTGCACCAAGCAACAGGGGAGCCGAGATAGAAGGCTTGCTTCAACTCATCGTCAATGAGGGATTGGACAGCGTTGTCGTTAGACAAATAACGAAGACCGTTGGAAATCTTCTGGAGGGTGTGATAATGGATATCCACGGTCATATCAGGTGGCTTGCGAGGACCGCTAAGAAGGTGTGCCCGAAAGGCATTGACTTCGGAAACCGTCAACTTGGGTTCGAAGATCGTAGCAATCAACCGTTTGAAACACGCCTCATCGAGGTCGGCGCCATCAGGCAAGGCCTGGAATGCATCATGAAACTTGTCCGCTACGAGACTTGTGGTAACACGGGGAAAGTAGGTGCAACAGGCAGCAAAGGGCTCTGGATGACCGGAGATCTTGACCTTATCAACAAAATGGAGGACCCACAGGAAGAGATTCGAGGGCTCTTCGTCCACGCCATCGCAGAATGGCAAGAGACGGACGTAGCACTTGTCATCATCGTCGTCTTTCATCTTGAGGGTGGAAAGAGCAGAGGAAGAATCTGAAGCCGAGGCTTGATCAAAGCGCTTTTGAAAGCGTTGAACATCCGCAAGGGAGACGAGGGAAGATCCTGTGCTCATAATGAGACTGCAAAAGAAAGAAAAGGAAAGGAATCAAAGGATGATAAGATCAACGAGGATCGGCCAAAGAACGGCAGGTGGTTATGGTGAAAGAGTGTTGGGGGAAGTTTTCGAGCTTCTGATCAGAGTGCCATACCCATGTAAAATAGCACGGTATAAAAATTGTGATCTTTAGGAATTACGAGGAATTAGGGGGGATGAGGAATCCACAGTGCCACGTGCGACGAGAAATGACTGGAGGAGGAATGGCCAGATGGTGGAAGAGTCATGTCGCAGTGTCAAGAACGCGAACCGGGAATGGAACGTGGTGACACGTATGGCGGGATCCATATAGGGGTACCGCAATCTCCTCATAAAAATGCGAACTCCGAGTGTCAAAGCTCAATCTCTATCGGTACTCGTCTGGGTTTTTCCATCCAGTGAGAACTAACATAGGAGTCTCATACTTCTGGGTAGTAGTGTTACGGATTGAGCGCGACCGCGCATTTTGGTGCGCTACAATATGGCACGAGACGCTGAAGCTATGTCGGGCTGCCTTCAACCTCCAGCAGCAGCAGTTTGGAGTTTGGAGGCATCATCAATACTCCTAATTATTATCGTCCATCCTCTTCTTCTGCCGATCATTTGTCTACTTGTACACCTCGTCTCCTATTGATGAGAAGAAGGACAAGAGCTACTAATGATCCAGTGAGTGACCTTCCGTTGGATAGTGGTTCTATCATTTGCAGCGTCAACAACAAAGTGCCCAGGTCATTTCGGCGGTGCGAAGACACACATACTATGATGTGTTACGCCTACAACTCTGGTGAATAGGACTAGAACTTGCCTCCATCGTGGGAAAACTGGAGAAAAGACTTTTGTCCCTTATTCCGGCACCAAGGGTGGAAGAGGAGCAGAAGCAGCCGCAGCAGCAGATGGGTCCAGAACCAACTCTTGACACCTCGATTGAAGATTCGAATTCAAGTCATTGTATGATGATCGATGAGATAGTTCTCTGCCAAGCTGCTTCTAGTTGCTCAGAATCAACTTGGACCATGATTCGCATCCGTTCATATGCAACGCATTGATAGTAGGTTGTGATGCTCCAAACTCCGGAACATGTTCAAGCTATTGCCTCTTTCCACACTCGCGGGACAGAGGGCTTCGATTGTTTCACGCAAGACCTTTCCTGCCTGAAGTGAGGAGCAAGCCGGACCCTTTGTTCTGTTCTGCACATGAGAGTGAAGCCATTTCCCGGAACAAACAATACCAGAATACCGGGCAGTTTGCCGTCTATTTCTTGACATGAGGAAAAGCGACACGGCGATCCCTCCTGTTGAAGTCAATCTGTCGCTGTCGGTGCCGCTATGACGTGAATCACGGCTGTTCGAAAGGCTTCATGGATGACGGTTCCCTCTTCTCATCCCAATGCGCTTCCACGAATGCACTCCCTTCTTTGTGGAGCAAGTGGAAATACAGCAACGTATTCCACAGTAGTTGGACGCGGTTCAATTGTGTTGTGCTCACATGCAACCTCTTGCGAGATAGATCTGGGACGTAAGGTTTGGTCATGTTTCTCGGGTTTTGACTCCACTTGTGCAGTTGCTGATGTTGCAAGTCGTCCCTACAAGAGGCAAGGCCCTCCCACGACACTTCCACGAACGAACAGGTTTCGATCGAATCCAAGCGGTTCACGGGTGATCCACCAACGACCAGCAGAGTTTGTGCGCCAGGTCTGGTGGACATTGTGTTCATCGCCACTATGGTACACCCATGCCGAGGTTCTGAAAGGTTCGGCAGTCTCCAAATTTTGCCACGCTTGGGATCAACGACTTCCACTGACGACAGCAGCGTGTTGTGATTGCTATACCCTCCTGCGACAACAATCAACGAAGAGAAACAAGACGTACTATGCATACAAGTGACGGCATGTCCAGCTCTAGCATCTTCCAAGGCCAGGTCTGCTTGAGTTTTCCAGCATGGAGACTGCCATGGTTTTGCCCGAGCGCACTTGTTGCGACAAGCGTCTTCCAACCAGTCATTGAATGAGAAAACCTCGATGCTGTTCATACGCTCGTGGTTGTTATTCATGCCACCCAAAACCCAGATTTGAGGGCAATCAACCGGGCCATGGTTGAGCACAGCAGCTCCGCAGCACCACCGTGCCGAGTTCATGTCCGGACCAGGTTCAAGTACGACCACAACCGCAGCGCTCTTTTCTGGATGGGTGTAATCCACATGCTCTGTGTCAATTACATCCACGGATGATAAGCCACCTTGACCATTGTAACCACCGATTACGACAATGAAACGATCATGGATTGCGACTGCCGCACAACCACATCGTGCTTCCGACATTCGGCACTCGAGTGTTTCCCATTGATTTGTGACATGATGCCTGGGAGAATAACCTACAAGATGAGATACCGGGATTTGTTCGATTGTATCGAGGCGATTGACTCTGCCAGTCATCCCTTCGTTCATGGTGGACATCCCACTGTGTCCTTGATCGACAGGACTGTGCACTACATGGTATCCTCCCATAGCATAAACACAGTCGCCACAACGTACGGCCGCCAATCCACGCCGCTTTGCGTTCAGCGAGGTCCCTGGACGCCATTGTTTTTGCGGACCAGTTTCGTCAAGACTCAAGAGAAGAACGGAATCCGTAATATGCCCATGGTTCAAACCTCCCAGAATAGCAATTGTTGTACTTCTACTGTTTGCGTTGCGCAACGCCACGCTGGCATGATCGCATCGACCGCCTCCCAGTAACTTGTCAATCTCCCATTGTCAGAGTCCGTTCACATCCCATGAGGTATCCAAAGCATACCATGCCGATTTTAAAAGTTCCGTCATTGTTGGTTGCGTTCGGTGTTTGCTTCTGTGTACCTTTCTCATCTTGGTAGATGAGTCGTGGTTCGGTGTTCGGTTCGCTTCGTGAAGGCGAATGGGCCAGGGATGGCTCGACACTTGTTGGGTTCGGGTCTCTTGACATTTTCTACATCACAATCAAAATGGCAATCAACCACATACTAGAGGC
This sequence comes from Epithemia pelagica, assembly GCA_946965045.2. Taxonomy (NCBI): domain Eukaryota; phylum Bacillariophyta; class Bacillariophyceae; order Surirellales; family Surirellaceae; genus Epithemia; species Epithemia pelagica. The sequence goes on from OX337230.1 coordinate 3,266,822, forward strand.
TCGAAATAGAAGGACCCTTGTCCCCATCCGGTTGCATGTGGTGAATTGCGAGCTTGAGATAGAGATTCGGTAGTCGGATTGACTTATGCTCTCATAAACAGAGTAGTGTTTTCGTTGCGCTACAATGTTCGACTCCATCCTCCATCCATTCTGAGGGGTCGTCATTGTAGAGGCAGAAGTATTGTTCAGTAGGTGTGTCTTACGCTGGTGAACTGGTGTCTGTACATTCACACAGTGTTTGCGCAAGATTGATGCAGACATTGGTCCCCCACGCAAATTCAGTACAACACAAGGGTTCGCTGATACAAACGAGACATTCACACTGAGGACAGCTGCATCCAGGTTCAGTCCGCGTTCCATCGAAACAATTCCCACAGGAACCATCGTCACAGGCCGATGGTTCAAAAATGCAGTCTGTGGGAGCGGTGGAAGGAAGAGAAGAAGGATTGCCACTTGGCATATCGGAGGGTTGCGCCTCTGGAGCGGTTGTGGAGGGGGCAAGGGTCGGTGATGGCGATGTTGAAGGAGCGATAAAGGGAGGACGACTGGGAGCTGCGGTCGGTGAACTGCTCTCAGTGGCATCCAAGGATTGAGAATTGCCTCGGTTGCTGGTCGTGGTTACCGTGGTGACCACAATTATCACAAGAATCACAAAGACCAAAACAAGGGACAACCATAACGGAGCTCGCTTAGTCCGAAGGCGTTCCGGAAGACATTGGACCATCAATGAGTACCATAAAGATTCCGGGTCTTTCTTGGCAAGGTCATTATCATTGTTTGTATCGCGTTGCTCGAGGTCATTGCTATCATGATAGTCCTCTTGTTCCCATTGTTGTGCTTCGACAATGATTTCTCCGTCATGCGGTCGCAACGCTTGTTGTCGTTGTTCTCGACGACGTTGTCTTCGATTTTCTCGTTCCCTCCTCTCGTCAACGTCATTCACCAAGGTGGCCGTAACGAGGACCTCGCCTTGCCGTAGTTCAGTGTTGTCCTCCTCTACACGTGCTCCCGAGGAATCAAAGTCCACAAGGTCATCAAGGCTGCTATCACTACTGCTGCTACTATGTTGGCGAGAAGGTCCCATACGAATCGCACGCGGCGAAGGTCCTGTATAGCGTAAGGTCCGATGTGTTGGTTTGGGTGGGAAAACGTGTCCATGATGGTGACCTTGCCGTGGTGAAGGTGGTCGCTGCGCTGGCAAAGGCCTTAGGGACAATGGTGATGGACAAGACGAATTGGTACGGTTTGGTTCGACTGTCCGAGAATCGGTCGGACGTACGGCCGCTCCTTCATCACTAAGGTTGAAGTTACTGGTATCACCGTCCTCAACAGTATTACCGTGGTCCTTTTCCACTTTGTCACCTTTGTCAGTTTCCATGCTGATTGGTTGTTGTTGGCCAGACATGGTTCCACCATCTGTAGCTTCATCTATACCTTTGGATGGCTTCCTCCAGACACCAGACTCTTGACGATGTCTGTCCTCATTCTCTGCATGACTCCGAGGTATAAAGGTCGCACCCACTCTATGAGAGGAAGGTGATTGAGAACTTTTTCGAGTCCTTTGTGGCAACCCCTTTACGTTGGCTTTGACGCGTTTCCTTCCGCCGTAGTGATTGTTTGTTGGAATGGTCCTCGTCGGACACCAGAGTCGGATCCTCTCTACTTGTCTGTGGAAGATCGCTCGAACTGCTCGGGTTATATGTGTGTGGAGAATAATTCTTTCCCCCGTTTAATGTGTCCTTCTCGATACGGTCACCTTTTTCGGGATTCAATGAAGCTGCTTCGTTCCTTGGAGCGATGGATTTCTCTGTATCCTTGGTTCGGAAAACATCGACTTTCTCACCATTCGTATTGTTATTTCCCTTTCCACTGGTGACCTCCGGGTTCTCGAGATCTTTCAACACCTCGCCTTGAAGTGCAGGCTTTTCCGTTTCCTCGTCTGGTCGGTTTTCCAACACAGAGGGTGAACCATGGTCACTACGCAAGCGGGCTTCATCTTGAATGGCGTCGGAGGTCACTTCTTTTTCCTTATTCGTTTGCATGGTGACCGAAAGGCTCCCTTGTTCGTAAAGACCGAAATAGAACAGCGCCTATGTCGGATGCATGCAGCAACACTGTCTCCTTATCTTGTTCTTCTCTAACGAATATCAAACTTTTTCGAAAGTTGTTGCGGCGAGACAGTATCGGAACAACAGCAACAACACTCTCCTTCAATCTTGTGTCGTTGAATTTATTTTCGGTCAAGAAGAGTAACCATAACCACCATCACCATCCCTATGGAAGAACAAATCGATTCATGTATGCATTGTTCGCAGTGCGCAAAGCAAGCAAAAAATGCAGAAAAGTTGTTGAGCGCGCCCGGCGCGACCGATGACCACATCCAGTCGCATTAAAAGCTAGGAGCACAGCACCGAAACAGGCAGGTAGCTTGGTAGCTACTCTTAGCTGTAATCATAATCATGATCTTCTTACTTCTACTCCTACTTCTATTGGACTCATATGTTGAAATTGTGCATGTATCCGTGAGAGATCTAATTGTATGTCAAATTGTATAACCGTTCTAAACGGTCAGCGATTACGAGCTGGCCGTCTTCGCCAAATTGGGCGACGACAGTAGTGGAAAATAATCTTATAATCTCTTTGAAACGCGAAATTTTAGCAGTTTATCAGACCCATCGTCTGCTTTGAGATTGTTTTTGTTGTGAAGTACGAAGTACCATGGTCCTCACCGCTGCCCAGAACACTGCTTTCTTCGAGAACCCTGATCAAATGGGCATTCCCCATGCGACAGTGGTCCAGCTTCAAGTTGAAGGGATTGGGACGATTCTTGATTTGGCCGACTTCGACTCGGAAACTCTTAAGCAGTTGGCTGAGAACCTTCGTAAGCCGGCAGGGAGAATCCCCGATCCCAACCCTGGAGCTGTCCCTGGCGCAACGATCCCTACACCACACCGTTTACCTTCGGCGCGAAGTCTCAGCACCGCCTGGGCGTAGCCTGTGAGCTGGTCCGATTCTACCAAACGGTTGGGCGTGATCCATCGGCTGGTAATATGCGTTGGACGCATGTTGCAAGGAATTTCGAGGTCCAGTGGAAGGCTTTGAAGGACCGAAAGGATGGTGACGATCCAGAAGTTCCTAAAATCACCAAAGCCCTACCGATCATCAAATGGACGGAAGCATTTCACGACTATGCCAACCGCGTGATCGGTGCGAGAATGATCCCCCTTTCATATCCGAGGTCGATGTCCCGGTTGTTGCTCCTCCCCAGGCAACAAATAAGCCCCATTCGGAACAACATGGTTCTGTTGAGGCGGAACTAGTTGCCCGTGCCTCACATGGACATGAATTGTATCGTGAGGACAATGCTACCGTGTACTACAGTTTGGAAGAGGCGACGCGTGGTACGTCCTATGCCGCGTCGATTAAACCTTTCCAACGTACAAAAGATGGAAGGGGAGCCTGGAATGCTCTAACAAATCAATATGCGGGGAAAGACAAATGGGAGTCGGAGATCAAGAAACAAGATGATCTACTCCATACCCGCATTTGGAAAGGGCAAAACAATTTCCCCCTTGAGGGATTTTTGGCCCAACACCGAAATGCATTCGTGTCTATGCAGCAGTGTGCTGAGCACGTTGAGTACCAACTGCCCAATGAACTTACCCGAGTAGGGTATTTACTCGAAGGCATCCAGTGTTCGGATGCTGGATTACAGGCTGCTATGGCCAGTGTGCGGACCGATGACGGCCCGACTGGAATGCGTAATAATTTTGAAGCAGCAGTGGCACATTTACTGCCATATGACCCCGTTGCTAAGAAAAGGGCTGTTGCTGGAGCCAAACGACAGTCAGCACAGATCTCTTCTGTCGATAATGAAACCAGTGAATCAACCGTTGCTGAGGTCAGTGGGGCCAGTACTGGTGGTGGAAAGCCTACAGCCAAGCCAAGCATTGGCAAAACAGGCGTCCACCTTCGATACCACACACCTGATGAATATCACACTCTATCCAATGAGCAAAAGGATGAGCTCCGTGAGTGGCGAAAAGCCAATCCTCAGAAGTCGGAAGGGAAAGGCAAGACTGACCGAAAGGCCAAACGAGCAGCACGACGCCAAATCTCGTCGGCAGTCGCCAAAGCCATCAAGAAATTGGCAAAGGAATCCCAACCGACAAATGACGACCAAGTCAGCCTAGACGCCCAGGTTGCATCCATGGTTCAGAACGCATTAGCACAAGAGGCAGATTCGAAGCCTCCTGCAAAGAAGAATACAACTCTTCAGTCCATCCTGAAGTCTGTTAGAAATTGATGGCGTCCGGCGGCTCTTATCTCCTCGCTCTCATCAAGAGGAGACAGAAGTGCTGCAGCCGGATTCAACAACGACGTGGGACCCAGGCGTGGCCCACATTTCAAATTTTCACAGCGTCCTCAACGCTGATAGCAATGTTGCGTCGGCTGCAACCCATGGTGATGACAGCGATGAGACCATGGATGACAATGAAACATCCTTTGACGGACCTCGAACGGATTTAGACAGTCACGCAAATATGCCGGTCGTAGGCCGAAACTCCTACGTGATCGAGAGGCTTGAAAGAACAGTAGATGTCAAGCCATTTTCAAATGACTACAAGGCCATGACGGCCGAACTGGTTCATGCTGCCGTACGGTACGAGTCGCCATATAACGGCAAAACGTATATTCTGGTAATACGAAACGCCATATACGTCCCAACCATGAACAACAACCTAATTCCTCCTTTCATGATGAGAGAAGCAGGAATCCATGTCAACGAAAGAGCCAAGATACACACAAGTGAGCCCACAATTGATGACCACTCGATTGTTTTCCCATCGACAGGTTTCCGAATTCCCCTGTCTCTCCATGGCATATTCTCATTCTTCCCTTCGGACAAGCCAACAGAAGATGATCTTCAGGCTGGGTACGACACCTATGTGTTAACACCTGCTGTCTGGCAGCCTCATTCAACGGTCTATGCAGACAACGAGGCTGGGAGAGTGGATTGGGAGGGGAATATCAAGGAGCAGAGAGATTGGTCCATCTGCGTTGTGTTGGATGATTTGCCTCCAGTCGACGAATCGACAATGACAGCTAATGTGGTATCTGCCTTGGAAGCAAAATCAATTGACTGCACGTGTAGGCAAAGAGAGGCTGGCAGGCCAGAGAGGAGTAAGCGGCAAATAAGAACGGCCGATTCCCAACTCCACGAAGTCTCAGCTGTGCTTGCCAAAGAAACCATGATCTATACCTTGAAAGCAAGGGCAGAGTTTGGCCATGACTGCATGGCAATTGGGGCAACAGATGTGGACGAAAACCCATATGTGATAACGGACGATGATGACAGGTCCATGAGTGATGGCTCGCATGAGTCGGTGAGCATCACAAGTGAAATGGATCTCGATGAATTCTTTGTTTCCGGTGTGACTGCTGGTAAATCACATGGAGTAGATGCTGCGCGTCTGTCAAAAGTGTGGCGAATCAGTCATGACGATGCCAAAAGGACAATACAAGCTACGTCACAGCATAGTGCCCGTCCAACTGACCCAACTCTCACCCAAAATTACGGTACGAATGACCGCATGCTTCGATACCGCCGAATCCACGAATACTTCTACATGGATACCTTCTTTGCTACAAAGCACGGGGGTAAATCTTCTCGTGGAAACATGTGCTGCCAACTGTTTGTGACGGACAAAGGTTTCATCTATGTAGTACCGATGAAACGTAAATCCGAGGTCATGTCTGCTGTCAAGCAATTTGCCAAGGAAATTGGAGCTCCCGATGCCATCATATGTGATATGGCACAGGAACAGGTCTCGTCAGACCTAAGAATGTTCCTGAATGACATAGGAACGACCCTTCGCGCGTTGGAGGAAGGGACACCATGGGCGAACAAGGCTGAACTCTACATCAAATTGATGAAAGAGGCCGTTCGCAAGGATATGCGGGAATCCCACTCCCCTCTCCCTTTCTGGGACTATTGCCTTGAGAGGAGGGTGAGGATTTACAACCTGACGACCCGCGATTATCACAAGGTACGAGGCTCCAACCCGTACACATTGACTCTTGGGGAGGAGGGCGACATATCAAATTTATGTCAGTTCCAATGGTACCAGTGGTGTTATTTCAGAGAACACACCGCTCGATTTCCCCACAACCAAGAGGTCCTTGGACAAGTTTTGGGCCCTGCACGAGGCGAGGGAAATGAGATGGCTCAGTGGGTATTGAACCCGAATGGACGCATTGTCCCACGGCGTTCCGTGCGTGCCTTGCACCCCGCTGAAGAAACGAGTTCCAGTGAGCAATCAAAGCGACAAGCTTTTGACACATTGATCGAGAGGAGGTATGGGAACTCCATCAATCCTCCACCACACCCCATCTCAGAAAATTCCGAAACTTTTGATCCGTATGAAGATGATCAAGAACCAGCTAGACCAATTCCAGAGATTGAAGACGCCGTCGACTTTAACGGTAAATTGCTGGATCAAGCACCGGTCTATGATAGGCTGATCAATGCAGAAGTCCAACTGCAGCTTGATGAACGAATGGCGAAAGGTATGGTCAAGCGTTGTGCACTGGGACCTGATGGAAAAGTATCAGGGAAATACGACCATAACCCAACAAACAACTCCATCATATATGAAGTAGAATTTGATGATGGAACGGTGAAAGAGTATGCCGCGAATGTGATTGCAGAGAACATGCTCTCACAGGTAGACTCAGACGGAGTCACGATTCAGCTATTGGAAAGCATCATTGACTACAAGAGAGATGAGTCGGTCGCCGTGTCTAAGGCGGACAAATACGTCTACAATAAGCATGGACGACGACGGCTACGGAAAACCACAGCTGGCTGGTGGCTACTCGTACGGTGGCGCGACCAGTCTGAGTCCTGGATGAGGCTGTGCGAAATGAAGGAGTCATATCCAATTGAGACGGCAGAATTTGCAATCGCAAGAGGGATAGATGACGAACCAGCCTTCATATGGTGGGTTCGATACACCATACGACGAAGGGATGCGATAATTGCGGCCCTGAAAACGCGTGCAAAACAAATCCGACACAAATATGGGATTGAGATTCCCACGAGTGTGGAGCATGCCAAGGAACTAGATCGCAAGAACGGAGACGATTACTGGATGAAAGCTCTCGCAAAGGAAATGTACAATGTGGGAGTTGCTTTTGAGATCCTGGAAGCTGGCCAGCCTCCGCCAAAAGGCTGGCATAAGGTGACAGGCCATCTGGTGTGGGACGTGAAGATGGACTTTACCCGCAAAGCCAGATGGGTATTGGATGGGCACAAGACACCAGACCCTGAGCGATCCACTTTTGCTGGAGTTGTATCCAGAGAGAGTGTTCGGATTTCCTTCACCTATGCTGCGTTAAATGGGCTGGACGTCTTTGCGGCCGATATTAGGAATGCCTATCTCCAAGCGCCATCATCACGCAAGGATTATATTATTTGTGGCCCCGAGTTTGGGCTCGAGAATGTGGGACGAGTTGCGCTGATACATCGGGCACTCTATGGGGGAAAGACAGCCGGAAAAGATTTCCGTAACCATCTGCGGTCGTGCATGCATTATCTGAAATTCCAGTCATGCCCTGCCGACCCTGATGTGTGGATGAGACCAGCTGAAAAAGCTGATGGTACCCCATATTATGAATTTGTGCTTCTGTATGTTGACGATGCACTGGTTATCAGTGAGAACGCCGAAAGAATCCTACGAGAGGAAATCGGTCGATATTTTGAACTCAAGGAAGAGTCCATTGGAGCGCCCACGCTCTACCTTGGTGGAAGGGTACGAAAGGTACAATTGGAAAACGGTGTGTATGCATGGGCCTTCAGTTCGTCGCAATATGCTCAAGCCGCTGTGAAAGGGGTGGAAGAATGGATGAGCAAGCGGGCTGATGATCGTTGGAAGCTGCCAGCAAAGGCCGAAACACCGATGAGGTCGACATATCGTCCGGAGCTCGATGTGACCCCTGAGCTTGGTCCAGAGGAGGCATCATACTATCAGTCGTTGATTGGTGTGTTGCGATGGATTGTCGAGCTGGGGAGAGTCGACATTTGTCTGGAAGTGTCCGTAATGTCTTCACATCTGGCTCTACCAAGGGAAGGACACCTTGAGCAAGTCTTCCAAATCTTTGCCTATCTCAAGAAATACCACAATGCCGAGTTGGTTTATGACCCGAGTGACCCTGTTGTGGAGATGAGTGATTTTTGAGAGGAGAGACTGGACGGCAAGCGAGTTTGGCCATATTGAGGGTAAGGAAGAATATCCGCCAAACATGCCTGAGCCTCGCGGCATGGGTTTTGTGATGCGAGCAAAGGTTGACGCCGACCATGCGTCGGACACTGTTACCCGCCGATCTCGCACGGGCTTCTTTGTATTCCTGAACAGTGCCCTGGTCTATTGGTGGAGTAAGAAACAGACGAGTGTTGAGTCCTCGTCTTTCGGGTCAGAGTTCATTGCCATGAAGCAATGCTGTGAGTACTTACGTGGTTTGAGGTACAAGCTCCGCATGATGGGGATCCCATGTGAGGGACCTGCTTTTATTTACGGCGACAACCAATCGGTGTTAGCCAACACGACGATACCCGACTCTGCTTTGAAGAAGAAGAGCCAGTCGATTGCGTATCATTTTGTCAGAGAAGGATCTGCCAGAGACGAATGGCGGACATCTTATGTGAATACCCATGAAAATGAGGCAGATCTGTTGACGAAACTTCTGCCGAGTGGTGAAAAGAGGAGAGGATTTGTGATGAAGCTCCTACACCACATTTTCAGAACTGGATAAAACATAGATGGGTGACGAGTGGATTACGTACGGAGCGGAATCACTCGGTTAGAATGCGGTGGACGTAGCCATGTTGGTGAACCACCTGAAATACGAAATTGTGGGAACGGTTGCAAGGTTACCCCATGCGGTGGGATCACCTTGAGAGGAGTGTTGAAATTGTGCATGTTTCCGTGAGAGATCTAATTGTATGTCAAATTGTATAACCGTTCCAAACGGTCAGCGATTACGAGCTGGCCGTCTTCGCCAAATTGGGCGACGACAGTAGTGGAAAATAATCTTAAAATCTCTTTGAAACGCGAAATTTTAGCACATAGAACTAATACTCCTACTCCTAGGAGCAAGGGTGCTCCTCTTTCCCTTCCTCACGGTCACAAGGTGCTAGTAAGGTACCTCCTCTATGCTCCTACCTCCTACTCCAGTCATTCAAGGGTAGACAACATGCTTCAACAGTCTCAAGACTTCTTTTCAATCCCTCCACTAGCTAGCTAGTGACGAAACTCTAAGCCCTTCTGCTGCGTTGGGCAATGGCTAGCCGATCTGCCTGACTGCATCATACATTATCCTAGTGACAAAGCGATCAAGAACGTGTAGACCTAGATGGGGATGTGGAATGGGTTCTACAACCAGTGCGACAGGTACAACGTGTATGAATCCAACCATGACGTAACTCCCTCCAGGACTATGATTGGTTTGTCTTGACTGTCTTGGCATCATTCCGACAGTACTATCCCACGTCTTTCCAGGGTGTAGGGCTTACCGCGAGCGACAATGGTATATAGGACAACCGGACAGTATAAACCCAGGCTGCTTACCGCACGAGCAGAGAAAAAACACAACGCGAGTAACCTTTTTTCTACGACTATTACACGTCGTCAGCCCTCAGATACCCTTGAGCTTGAACTTGATCGCGCAAACGATAGACTAAAGCTGACGGTCAATCAAAGCAGAAGTAGTGTTGTCTGTTGTCTCTCTCTGTCCTTGTGTACTAAAAAGAGAATGCTTTCTCTTGTATCCTATTTTTTGTCTATCCTCTCTTGAGAGGAGAGTTCTATCTTCTACTCCTATCATCTTTCTCCTCAGTCCCCAGTCAACCATCATCAACCGCCTGGCTTGCTGTTTGCTTAGAATTGCGACATGGCATTTTGTCGCTTCTGAAGCAGCATCCGATAACAATTGAATAACAATTCTCTACGAGTATAAGCAAGTGCCACTCCACGCCCAAACCACCCAAACGGCAACGTTGTCGAAGAAGGGCAAAACAATTCCATTTGTTTCTCTTTGAGCACTGTTTGAACCTATTCGTAAGCTTGATTGGATGAGAAATGAGAATTGAGAAAAGCTCTATGCAACATGCAGTATTCACAATCGTGCATCGGGCATTGGACAATGGACAATGGACCATATAAACGACCATCGATCATCGATAGCTACACACAACGTAACATAGAATAATATTAGTATTACATCCTACATCTGCTCGAGTAGACTATTACTAATTGACACGTCCCCCAAAACCAGGCTCAACCGGCTTTGACTTTTCATTTAACAGAACTTCCCTGTCATGTTCTATGGCCCAGCACTTGGGGACTACACCCGACCACATCATAAAGAATTCAAAATCTGGCAGGGACTCCTTAATTTATTCAAGACAAGGATTTTTACCCATCGCCCAATCAGCTGGACAATGCGGCTTTCTACTGAACTTTTTATAGTAGATGGACAGGAAGAAGGGAAAGGAACGACGAAGGAAGTTTTCCGCTGGTCGAAAAACTTCGCATCCCGCATCCGAAATCCAAACCCACCACGCTTCTGAACGAGCCCTCCGTCACCCGTCACTATAACGAAGGAAAGTGCCTCTGGGTGACATACGAGTACAATAGAACGTGGGCCTCCTCATTCCCGAACCGGCAGGTACTCTTCATCGTTCATGTTTGCATAAAATCAATTTGCTCCTGTTCATTTTACCTGAAAACATCTCGGGATTGAAGAGCGCGAGTGGTGCGTATCCCGCAGCATGTCGCCGGTCCAATATGTCCTACCAATATCATATCAGTTCTTATGTAGCACTGTTATTATTGCCCAATACGAATCATTGTTGCTTCCCTCCTGCTTCTTCGTGTCCATGTTCCGGATTCCGTGACAAAAGGTAAAGGACTCCGGTCGTTACGACTTACGACACAACAATCAAAGATACAACAAAGCGTTAGACAATTCAAGGCACCAACCACGCAGCCAATTCCCCACGGGTCAAGGAAAGGGCCAGCAACTACTAGAAGAGTAGGTAGGACACAAAGAGATGTGATGATGATGCTTTTTAGAATTGTGAGTGTTATCGTCTATGTTAGTGCTTGTTGTTGTTGTTCCCCCTTTTCCATCCATTTGTACTAGGTACGTAGAAATCTACACGCAGCATTGCTGGTTCGTGTGCATCTGACACCTAGATCGCATTCAATCGTCCCAAGATATTGCACATGTTCATGGATGATGTCTAGCTCATGTCCAAGGCCATTGAAAGCGCCTCCTATCGTATTCCCTTTCTCTCCATTGTCTAAACTACGATCTACATGTGCTAGGTGTTTGTATATTATGACGTCACAGCCAGATGAAACCACTAGGTATTGATCGTGACTCATCGTACGATCAGTCACGGTCATCTACCTTGTGCGACTCCCCCTTTCGTCTGTCTGTCTTGTTTTGGTTCATTGATCTTATCGTTCAAAGCACTAACATCACCCCGCCAGAATAGCAGAGGTTTAAGGAGTGGCCATCCCGTGACAAAATCCCAATTTTTAGTCAACACGTCAGCGGGATTGGTCTTGCCATCCTTCCAGTAAAACTTGATAGCATTCGATGCCATACACTCACGTACACGGTTGTAGCTCAGAAAGTGATGGCGTCTGCTAAGGATTGAATGTGGTACCGTACTATTGGTTACCACTGACTTGTTATCTCCGAATAGGTAGCTAGAATCTCGTAGTGGCACTCCTAGGTAGCGAAGAAAAATGCGTAGTTCCATGATTTGATCACATGCAATCCGTGCAGAGACAAATTCAGAGCCAAAGGTTGCAGTCTCAACCGTTGCCTGTCGCTTGGAGTACCAGTCCATGGGAGTTCCATTGACTAGGTGTAGAATCCCAGATGCTGATCTCCCCGTAATCATGTCGTGCTTTAGGTTAGCATCGACATAGGTAGTTGTAACAACAGGTAGACCCTTAGGTTCCGGTGCATCTTTTGGAACTTCCTCTCGTGCTCCATCGTAAATGCGGAACCAATCATAGTTTTGATCTGGCAAATTGGAGTAGTCTGGTTCATGTAGTCTAAAACGGATTGCTCCATGATACATGCCAGCTAGGTATCCAACAACTCGTTTTGCACGTTCCAAATGGCCAATTCGTGGAGCGGCACGGAATCTAGCCAATGTCATGACGGAAGTGAAGATGTCAAAGCGACCTATAGTCACCAGCCATTGCAGTTGCCCTATCATGGATTGATAGATGGCAATGTCCTTTTCTTCACATAGCTCGCTATCATCTAGTTCAGGATGATCTTGCCGGTCTAATGGAGTCTTGTACTTTTTCGGTTTGTTCCCGAATAAGATTTCGTACCCTTCGAGTATCTTCTCAACGTATCTTCTGGGGTCCCCAACCAATGTTCCATCTGGTTCTCTCTTGTATGTACACCCTAGGTGATATGCTATTGGGCCCACACCTTTGAGTTTGAATTTAAATTTTTCAGTGAAAGTATCACAAATTTCTTTCGGGTTCTTTGCAGCAATTGCTAGGTCGTCTACATAAACTGCTACGTACTCGTAGACGCCGTGCTCTTCGTTTAGCTTAAACCAGATGTCAGGTTCAATCTTGCATGGTTTAAATCCCATTTCTTGTAAGACGTTGTAGAGTTTATCATGCCATCGTGCTCCACTGGTCACAAGTCCGTAAAGTGCCTTATCAAAAATCAAGATTTTTCCTTCCAAATCTCCAAATTCAGGACCAGCTATGATGAATAGCTTCTCCTTTGTTTGTGCTTCTAGGTAAGCATTTCCAATGTCAGCTGCCCAGATCTCCAGCTTGTTCAGTTCACTGAGGAAGATAACCAGACGTAGGCCACGTATTGATACCACTCCTGAGTAGCTTGACATAGACGGGTCTCGTATAGTCAAATGCCCATCAGCTACAAGTCTAGCTTTTCGACGTCCATCATGTTTGACATCGAAAACTAGGTGAACTCTCAATCGTTGATATCCTTCAGGAGCATTCATAAGCTTCCCATTTTGGAAAATAGCCTTATCCCGGACTAGGAATGTCTTGTATTGATGAATGACTTGATCTAGCTCGAGTTCAGTTGCTTTTGACCATAAGTTATTCTTGTTCTGAACATCTAGCAGGATAGCTTCATCATAATCCCGTGGGACTTGCACGCCAAAACGGTACTTGATTTGCGCACGAGAGTTACGCCGGATCATCTTTTTCTTGGCTTGCTGCAAATGTCGACGGAGTGTCTTGATGAGTCGTTTTTCAGTCTTGACGTATTTAGCTAGGTGCTTCCAGCCATCTAAGTCGAGTAGTCCATTATTCTTGGCATAGATAGCGCATAGCAAAGGATCATCACTAGCTATAAAAGAAAGAGGCTCATAGCTAGTCTCCCCATTTTCCCATTCGACAAGAACGTTGTAGCTAGATCCCTTGTAATGAGCATCAGTAGGTTTGAGAGGACCTTGATGAGCAGTGATTTGCCGCATTCGATACTCTTGGTCAGAGAAAACAACGTCGTCAGGATCATGATCTAGATGATTGAGAAGTTCATTGTAAGTGACAATCTCACGAAGGCGACCTTCATCATATTCCACTTCAAAACTGAGGTCTTCAAAACGTTTGCGCTCACGATAAGCTTGATCTTGGACCATAGCAACAACTAACCCACGAAAACGCTCCCCAGTTTCCAGTTTAGGGCCAAGAAATTTACGGCCAAGTAGATCATGTGGATCTATAGAAGGCATAGGAGGTGTAGATCCAGAAGACCTATCTTCATGACGACCTCTGACATGAACTATCTCCCCTTTTTCTGGATCTAGACGTCGGTTAGGTAAAGAAGAGGTAGCACTACGAATAGTAGACCGAAACAAAATCGTAGAGGTCTCATCAGTAAGGATCTTCCATGTTAATGGATCCCCAACTCCAGTACCAAAACCTACCCAACGACCTTTAGATTCATTACCAGTAGAAGGGTAAGTAGATCGATCAGGATCATAAGAAAAATAAATTGGTTCCCAGAAATAATGAGCAAGTAAGAAACTGACATCAGGAGTGGAGCCCGTCAGGCGCTCAATGGGGGTGCGACCGTTAAGCGCCGGCGAAGCAAGGTGGTTAAGCACGGTCGACGCATAGTCTAGGGCAAGTAACCAGCAGCTAGGTGGACAACCAGAGGTATTGAGAATAAGATTAGTCCAGCGCTTAAGAGTAGAGTACCGATTTTCAGCAAAATTCTGATGCTGATGATGAGGTTCAGATGTGTACTGAGAAATAAACAGAGACCGTAGGATGTCTTGTACCTTCTTAGAAACTAAAGCCTGAGCACGATCACTGATTAAAACGTCCATAGCTCCCCGTAGTCGGATATTATCCTCAAGGGTATTGACGAATTGAGCATCAGATTTGACTCCATACACATCGCAAACAAGGGTATCTCTTCCAACAAAAATTTGAGCAGCCTTAGAACCATTATCAATAGCAGGTGTATCGGCAAAGACTGTATCAGTGGCAACCCCTTCACGACGACGACCGATATTGAGCACAGGGTTACGAGTGCAAAAGTGCTTCTTGAGATAATCATGAGGGGAAAATCCCACATAGCGTGTAGAAACCTTAAAGGTATTAGCGATGCTATCAGCCAATGCCCAAGCAAAATAAGGACGTAGGGCTTCAAAATCTTCAGATTTCAGAGATTGTTGATGATAACGACTGTGTTGGAAGTCGACGGCACCAGCTAGGTTCGTCTGTTGATGAAGGGTAAGAATCTGGGAAACTAGGTTGACGCGATGAACATAGTTTCCAGTCGCAGAAAAATCACGATCAATAGGGTCTGGGTTGATAAGATCCATCCAATCAGAATGTGTATCAGGATTGGATGAATGAGAATGATCCATGACGTCAGGATTCCATTCATCGGGTGACGTAAGGCTATCTCCACCCGGGGCCGCTAAAGGTCCAAAAACAGCTATCGAACTCCACCATCTCCTCTAACCGCTAAACAGCTCCGCTACCCGCTATTTTTGCCGTTATTTGGGACCCCGAATAGCGGGGAAAATAGCGGATAGCGGAGCAAAATATAACCGTCGGCATAAATAAATTAAGGTCTGCTGCCAACAGTATCTCTCTTGTCGAAAACATGGCAATGGCACGTATTGATTTGTGACGATCGCTTACCATCTCTTTGTTAGGATTCTCACCGAAAACTAGGTGGCGAAACCTACAACTCATCGAATGATGCTAGTATTTTATGGCATCCGATGACATTTTCCTAAAAGTGAGAAAAGAATGTCGGCATGCTCGCGAAACTTTAAATTTGGCCACGGCATGCTCGCATTGCACGCGTTATCGGCGACCGCTCGGATATTAACTATGGCCCAATACGTGCGCGCCCAAAACTATCAAGTGCGCGCCTCTACTATCCGAGTACGCGCATCCACGATTCGACCTAACGGTCTATGTAATCAAAGCACGAATCACGATCACGCGAGACCATATCTCTGTTCCCACAAATCCAAGAATGCAAACAGCAACGCGCCCAGGACAAGACTTATACCACGACAAAGCAAGAGCTGTTGCATCCCATACATGTTATCCATCACCCTATACATTCAATATACACCAATGCCGGTCTACTCCAACCAGTGAGGACCTATCACACCAGATCCATGGCCGTATACAAGAGCCAGGACTTTGGCACCATCAACCACCTTAGTTAGTAATCGTCTCACAATCATTAATATCACCATTTTAACACTCATCTTAAGACTAACCTCTTATCAGTGGACCGACTGCCCCCACCCACGGCGGACTTCGACTTGCAACTCTTCTCTGACCCGTGGAGGATTGTTGTATCGGTTGGTGATTCGATTGTCGGCTCAGCGAGCCTTTTACCTATCCTATCTATCTGTCTAACCCCTGTTGAATCGAGAGAAGTTTATCAGATTAACAGTCTCAACGTTTATTTCCGAGAAGCTTTCGATGTCTCACGACGATTCCAACCTCTCTATTTGACACATCTTTCATTCCTTCCAACAAAGCGGGGAGGAACTCCATCCACTCGTGTCCCATCCGGGCGAGCCCTTGATTGAAACTCCAAAACAGACCCCGACTCAGGCCAGTGCTCCGAATCCCTTCCAGACCCCGGACCAAGTGGTCCAGCCTCCTTCGATTCCGACTCACCCTTCGACTCCGCCTCGCCGTTTGAACCCTACTCGCACCCGACGTACGAGCCGTCTTCTTACTGCGCATATCCGACACTTCCGCGAGCCGACTGAGTCGACTACCGACCCCGACGTGATCCGTTCCACAACCGAACGCGAGATCGATTTCCAGTCCGTCCAACCCGTGACTGACCTTGAGGACATCCAACGACTTCTCGACCTCTTGTACCAGTGCTCGAGACGCCGTTTCATTGTCCAAGCCCTGTTGGGCAACCCTGTGGAACCCATCCGTATTCGATTCATCTCCTTTGAACGTCCAACCAACTACTTCCACACCATCTGGATCGTCAACTCGACGACGAATCCGCTACCTACCCCGACTACTCGTCTCGACGAGTACGTCTCCTTTGTTCACGAGATCCATCTCTGCCAGGATTTCCGTGCGACTATCTACCCTCTCTTCACTCAACACGTGAACCACTTGTTGGAAGACGACGACGTTGAAGAACTAGCCACTACAGTGGACGATTCCGCATCTCGTCTTCAGTACCGAGCCGAAAGTGACCAAGAATAAGTAACTTTACGTAGTTTCTACACCAAACCAGACACAAAACCGAGTTCCGCACATCCGGGTTCCAAGCACATCACACATCCGGGTACCTACATACGTGTCACATCCGGGTTCTTTTCACACCGGTTAAATAAAATTTTCGCAAGGACATCACGCTACACACTGTGATAACAGCTGAACCATACAAGTACTATCATGGAAGCGACACCTCCCAAGACACCGTTTACTCCTCCTGAGGACAAGTCAAGTCATATAACCAACCAAGATCTCTTCGACCATATAACTAAAGGCATCTTTGGTTGTAATGATGAACGAGCCCAATCACTTCAAAAGTGGGTGCGACATCATGGTTTTGAACATATCCTTCATGTCCTCGACCATGTTGCAACTGATCCCGAGGAGACACTCAAGGATCTCATGCAATACAAGGTTGGAAAACAAGTCAACGACCTACAGACAAGTACAAGATTACAACTCAAACTAATGGCATATTGGTTACTACAACAACGGCAACTCCAACATGGAAAACTACCCCGTGCTACATGGATGAACCTCACGAGGGACCAATATGACGATTGGAGGATCAACACCGACTTTACCAAGTCTGGTATGAACCAAGACCCAGTTTCTCCTCTGAAATCACCTGTACACTCCGTATCATCCCGATCTCCCACTATCACACCAGATCCATGGCCGTATGCAAGAGCCAGGACTTCAGCACCGTCAACCACCTTAGTTAGTAATCGTCTCACAATCATTAATATCACCATTTTAACACTCATCTTAAGACTTACCTCTTATCAGTGGACCGACTGCCCCCACCCACGGCGGACTTCGACTTGCAACTCTTCTCTGACCCGTGGAGGATTGTTGTATCGGTTGGTGATTCGATTGTCGGCTCAGCGAGCCTTTTACCTATCCTAACTATCTGTCTAACCCCTGTTGAATCGAGAGAAGTTTATCAGATTAACAGTCTCATCGTTTATTTCCGAGAAGCTTTCGATGTCTCACGACGATTCCAACCTCTCTATTCGACACATCTTTCATTCCTTCCAACAAAGCGGGGAGGAACTCCATCCACCCGTGGCCCATCCGGGCGAGCCCTTGATTGAAACTCCGAAACCGACCCCGACTCAGGCCAGTGCTCCGAATCCCTTCCAGACCCCGGACCAAGTGGTCCAGCCTCCTTCGATTCCGACTCACCCTTCGACTCCGCCTCGCCGTTTGAACCCTACTCGCACCCGACGTACGAGCCGTCTTCTTACTGCGCATATCCGACACTTCCGCGAGCCGACTGAGTCGACTACCGACCCCGACGTGATCCGTTCCACAACCGAACGCGAGATCGATTTCCAGTCCGTCCAACCCGTGACTGACCTTGAGGACATCCAACGACTTCTCGACCTCTTGTACCAGTGCTCGAGACGCCGTTTCATTGTCCAAGCCCTGTTGGGCAACCCTGTGGAACCCATCCGTATTCGATTCATCTCCTTTGAACGTCCAACCAACTACTTCCACACCATCTGGATCGTCAACTCGACGACGAATCCGCTACCTACCCCGACTACTCGTCTCGACGAGTACGTCTCCTTTGTTCACGAGATCCATCTCTGCCAGGATTTCCGTGCGACTATCTACCCTCTCTTCACTCAACACGTGAACCACTTGTTGGAAGACGACGACGTTGAAGAACTAGCCACTACAGTGGACGATTCCGCATCTCGTCTTCAGTACCGAGCCGAAAGTGACCAAGAATAAGTAACTTTACGTAGTTTCTACACCAAACCAGACACAAAACCGAGTTCCGCACATCCGGGTTCCAAGCACATCACACATCCGGGTACCTACATACGTGTCACATCCGGGTTCTTTTCACACCGGTTAAATAAAATTTTCGCAAGGACATCACGCTACACACTGTGATAACAGCTGAACCATACAAGTACTATCATGGAAGCGACACCTCCCAAGACACCGTTTACTCCTCCTGAGGACAAGTCAAGTCATATAACCAACCAAGATCTCTTCGACCATATAACTAAAGGCATCTTTGGTTGTAATGATGAACGAGCCCAATCACTTCAAAAGTGGGTGCGACATCATGGTTTTGAACATATCCTTCATGTCCTCGACCATGTTGCAACTGATCCCGAGGAGACACTCAAGGATCTCATGCAATACAAGGTTGGAAAACAAGTCAACGACCTACAGACAAGTACAAGATTACAACTCAAACTAATGGCATATTGGTTACTACAACAACGGCAACTCCAACATGGAAAACTACCCCGTGCTACATGGATGAACTTACGAGGGACCAATATGACGATTGGAGGATCAACACCGACTTTACCAAGTCTGGTATGAACCAAGACCCAGTTTCTCCTCTGAAATCACCTGTACACTCCGTATCATCCCGATCTCCCACTATCACACCAGATCCATGGCCGTATGCAAGAGCCAGGACTTCAGCACCGTCAACCACCTTAGTTAGTAATCGTCTCACAATCATTAATATCACCATTTTAACACTCATCTTAAGACTTACCTCTTATCAGTGGACCGACTGCCCCCACCCACGGCGGACTTCGACTTGCAACTCTTCTCTGACCCGTGGAGGATTGTTGTATCGGTTGGTGATTCGATTGTCGGCTCAGCGAGCCTTTTACCTATCCTAACTATCTGTCTAACCCCTGTTGAATCGAGAGAAGTTTATCAGATTAACAGTCTCATCGTTTATTTCCGAGAAGCTTTCGATGTCTCACGACGATTCCAACCTCTCTATTCGACACATCTTTCATTCCTTCCAACAAAGCGGGGAGGAACTCCATCCACCCGTGGCCCATCCGGGCGAGCCCTTGATTGAAACTCCGAAACCGACCCCGACTCAGGCCAGTGCTCCGAATCCCTTCCAGACCCCGGACCAAGTGGTCCAGCCTCCTTCGATTCCGACTCACCCTTCGACTCCGCCTCGCCGTTTGAACCCTACTCGCACCCGACGTACGAGCCGTCTTCTTACTGCGCATATCCGACACTTCCGCGAGCCGACTGAGTCGACTACCGACCCCGACGTGATCCGTTCCACAACCGAACGCGAGATCGATTTCCAGTCCGTCCAACCCGTGACTGACCTTGAGGACATCCAACGACTTCTCGACCTCTTGTACCAGTGCTCGAGACGCCGTTTCATTGTCCAAGCCCTGTTGGGCAACCCTGTGGAACCCATCCGTATTCGATTCATCTCCTTTGAACGTCCAACCAACTACTTCCACACCATCTGGATCGTCAACTCGACGACGAATCCGCTACCTACCCCGACTACTCGTCTCGACGAGTACGTCTCCTTTGTTCACGAGATCCATCTCTGCCAGGATTTCCGTGCGACTATCTACCCTCTCTTCACTCAACACGTGAACCACTTGTTGGAAGACGACGACGTTGAAGAACTAGCCACTACAGTGGACGATTCCGCATCTCGTCTTCAGTACCGAGCCGAAAGTGACCAAGAATAAGTAACTTTACGTAGTTTCTACACCAAACCAGACACAAAACCGAGTTCCGCACATCCGGGTTCCAAGCACATCACACATCCGGGTACCTACATACGTGTCACATCCGGGTTCTTTTCACACCGGTTAAATAAAATTTTCGCAAGGACATCACGCTACACACTGTGATAACAGCTGAACCATACAAGTACTATCATGGAAGCGACACCTCCCAAGACACCGTTTACTCCTCCTGAGGACAAGTCAAGTCATATAACCAACCAAGATCTCTTCGACCATATAACTAAAGGCATCTTTGGTTGTAATGATGAACGAGCCCAATCACTTCAAAAGTGGGTGCGACATCATGGTTTTGAACATATCCTTCATGTCCTCGACCATGTTGCAACTGATCCCGAGGAGACACTCAAGGATCTCATGCAATACAAGGTTGGAAAACAAGTCAACGACCTACAGACAAGTACAAGATTACAACTCAAACTAATGGCATATTGGTTACTACAACAACGGCAACTCCAACATGGAAAACTACCCCGTGCTACATGGATGAACCTCACGAGGGACCAATATGACGATTGGAGGATCAACACCGACTTTACCAAGTCTGGTATGAACCAAGACCCAGTTTCTCCTCTGAAATCACCTGTACACTCCGTATCATCCCGATCTCCCACTACATCCTCTACAACATCTCAATCCATGTTAGATCTCTCTGCTTTCAAGAAAGGAACCAAAAGAGATGCAACAACATTTGAATCATTCAAAGACGAACGATACTTTGATTCGTTTTGGCGTGTATTCAAATCAACTGCGAAAGCACAAGGATTGTCGAATGTTCTTGATTTCGATTACAAGGTACCCAAGGATGACGAATGCGCAGAGTTACTTTTCCAAGAACAACAAGTCTTTGTCTATTCTTTACTTGTACGTATTATTCAAACCGACCAAGGAAGAGCATATGTTCGAGAACATGAACATGATGAAGATGCAAGAGCCGTATTGAAGAAACTCCATGTTCTACACACTGAATCTGATCTAGCTAAGCGAGAAGTGTTACGCCTAACAAGCTACATTTCGAATCTTCGACTGGATGACTCTTGGCGTGGTACAACTCGTCAGTTTCTCCTACATTTTCAAGAACAGCTACGACTTCTGGATAACCTTGTACCACTGTCGGATCGTATCCATGACCATACAAGGATGACCTTCCTTATGCAAGCTGTTAAAAAGGTACCTGATTTAAGACGAGTCAAGATCTTGGATAACGTTGTCAACACAAAATCTGGAGCCAAGTCTCTCTGTTATCAATCATATTTCCGCCTGCTTCTTGATGCTGCTTTTGACCATGACCAAGCTACCCGAACTTCTGCGTCTAACCGCCGTCGTCATGTAAAGCAACATGAATTTCAGTTGGATGAACCTTTTGAACCAGTGGAGCCCCCTGACTACCAGATCAACAACACGAATATCCAATCCGAAAAGTCCCCAACTTCGTCGAAAATCAGCCTTCCAAGAGATGTATGGTTTAAACTCTCTGAAGAGGATCGGCAAATCATTGTCGACTTCAATAAATCCGTCCAAGATTCCCCGACAACTCAACGCAAGGTCCAAACACATTCTCTTGACATTGATCCTGAACCGGACCCTGATCCTGATGCCAACAACATTGGTGATACCCATCAAGATGCACCAGAACAAGATCCATTCGATACATCCTCTGATCCGGTTACCCAGTTCGTACACCAGGCTATTGCATCGACAGATATCAATCATCCAGCATCTGACCTCAGCAACATCTTGTCAACTTCTACGACAAAGTCAAGTCCTAAAGTCAAGTTCAAGTCTTCTGCCGATCACAAGCAAAAGGTTCATATGTCACGATATCTATTCTCCCGCAAATCCACCTTTTCTGGTAATCAACTCATCGATCGAGGTGCCAATGGAGGCCTTGCAGGATCTGACATGCGTATCCTTGCCAAAACCGGACGTCATATTACCATCGTAGGTATTGACAATCATGAATTGACTGGCCTTCCAGTTGTTACCTGTGCTGCCAAGTTTGATACAAGTGATGGACCCATTATTGGTATCTTCAATGAGTATGCCCACTATGGAAAGGGTTTATCTATCCATGCCCCAGCGCAATTTGAACATTTCGGCTTATCTGTCGACGAACGATCCGTCAAGGTTGATGGCAAACAACGCATTACTACCCTTGATGGACGTGCATTGCCCTTACGAATCAAAGATGGCCTTGCATGCATTCAATCTCTGGGAATCCCTTCTGATGACGATATGGATAAATATCCGCATATTGTGTTCACTTCACCCCATATCTGGGATCCTTCTGTACTTGACCATACCCATCCAGACCCCCATCAAGACCCTGCACCGAACTGGACATCTGTGGAGACTGATGGTAGTATGGAAACGTACCCCTATGACCAATATGGGGAGTATACGGATCGCGTTGTATGCACTTTGAATCTCCTCCTTGATCTCCCATATGATCATGGCCCCGATACACCTTCCTTCTTTTCCATCTATGCTGATCAAGATGGCAACGACCCCACACTTCATGCGTCTGTCCACAAACTCTACAAGGAACAATACGACTGGAAGAAATTTCGCCCTTTCTTTGGGTGGCAATCGGAAGACGTAATCGCCGATACGTTCAAGCATACAACTCGTCATGGACACATTTCCTTTGACCAGGATACCTTGAAGAAACACTTTAAGGCCCGGAATCCTATCCTTAACCTACCACGACGGCATGAACCCGTTGCCACTGACTCCATCTTCTCCGACACCCCGGCTGTTAACCATGGTGGCAAGATTGCTCAGATTTTTGTTGGTCGTGATACTTTGGTTACTGACATTTATGGTATCAAGTCTACCAAGCAATTCGTCAATACCCTCCAGGATAACATTCGTACACGTGGTGTCATGGAGACTTTGATCAGTGATGGTGGTTCGTCACTTATTTCCCACAAGGTCAAGGATATTCTTCGCACCCTTCTGATTGGTGAATACCGTTCCGAGCCCTATCATCAACACCAGAACAAAGCTGAGAACCGCTACCAGACCGTTAAGCGTATGACCAATGCTATCATGAATGCCTCTGGTTGCCCTGCTTCTGCATGGTTACTTTGTTTAGAATATGTGTGTGACCTCCTCAATCACACTTCCTCTCCCACCCACTCTGGCCGCACCCCTCTTGAGGCTCTTACCGGTACCCCACCCGACATTACCCATCTCCTTTTCTTTCCTTTCTGGGATGAGGTCTACTATCGTGTCGACCCTTCTGAACCTACCTCCGGTTCTTACCCTTCGTCTCCCGACGAGAAGATTGGCCACTGGGTTGGTTTTGCCCACAATGTTGGTGATGCCTTTACTTGGAAGATCCTCACTGCCGACAACGTCATCATCTACCGTTCCGCTGTCCGTCGCGTTGCCTCCACTACCCCCAACCTTCGTGTGGATATCTCTTCAGGGGAGGAGTCGCCGCATAAACCCACTGACAAGCAAGGTGACACTGTCTTTATTCGCAGCAGAAGTGAAGACCCATCCACACCTATGCCAACAATTGACTACGACGATTTAGTTGGACGCACATTCCT
Organism: Epithemia pelagica; assembly: GCA_946965045.2. Classification (NCBI taxonomy): domain Eukaryota; phylum Bacillariophyta; class Bacillariophyceae; order Surirellales; family Surirellaceae; genus Epithemia; species Epithemia pelagica. The sequence goes on from OX337230.1 coordinate 3,290,747, forward strand.
TTGTGACACTGAAGAGAATGGGGAGCGCCACCGAGCACGAGTAATCAAACGAGTTGTCGACCTGGAACAAGATGCAACCAAACAAGAAGATCGACTCAAATATATCTTTCGCAAGTCTAACTCCAATGTTGATGAGATGATCTCCTACAACCAGCTCATGGAATACATTGAAAGGGATAATCAAGCCCAAACGACAGGGGATAGTCTCTTCCGATTCAGAGACGTTATTGCACACCAAGGACCTTTGAACTCAAGCGACCCAGACTATAAAGGGAGTAAATATAATGTCCTTGTTGATTGGGAGACTGGGGAGACGACATACGAACCTCTATCTCTTATTGCAAAGGATGACCCCATCACAGTCGCCATCTATGCCAAGAAAAATGGTTTGCTGGATCTACCTGGATGGAAACATCTCAAGCAATACGTCAAGACAAGCAAAAGACTCATTCGAGCAGCTAAACAATCCAGGATCAAACAAGTTCGTCGCTCTATCAAGTACAAGTTTGGTTTCCAAGTACCTTGCACCTATGAAGAAGCAGTGGAACTAGACAAGCAATTTGGGAACACGAAATGGCAAGACGCAACAGAATTGGAACTCTCACAGATCCAATCGTACAACACTTTCAAGGACCATGGAAAAGCCAAGTTCATTAATGGGAAATTGGCCAATGCACCAGAAGGATATCATAAGATAAGAGTACATCTGGTCTTTGATGTCAAGCATGACGGAAGGCACAAGGCACGACTTGTCGCAGATGGACATCTCACCAAGGAACCCGTTGAGACCATCTATTCAGGGGTTGTCTCCATTCGCAACCTTCGCATTGCCATATTTCTTGGAACCATGAACGACATGGAAATATGGGGAGCAGATATTGGGAACGCATACCTAGAAGCATTGACAGGAGAGAAGATTTTCATCATTGCAGGACCAGAGTTCAAGGAGTTAGAAGGACATATCTTGATCATCTACAAGGCATTATATGGTCTCAAATCCTCAGGTGCTCGCTGGCATGACAAACTGTTTGATGTTCTCATTGATATGGGATTTTCTCCAAGCAAGGCTGACCCTGATATTTGGATGAAGAAGGCTCCTGGAGAAGACTGTTATGAATATATCGCTGTATATGTTGATGACTTAGCTATCGTTGCCATGGACCCTGAAGCTGTCTGCAAGATCTTTACAGAAAAATACAACTTCAAACTCAAAGGAGTCGGACCTATTGAGTATCATTTGGGGTGTCGTTATACCAAAGATCCAGACGGTACACTTGTGTCTGACCCACGAAGGTACATCGAGAAGATGATGGATACCTATGAACGATTGTTCAATGAGAAACCCAAGAAAGCAAAGCCGCCAGTCATTGCTAACGATCATCCTGAACTCGATGACTCTGAGCTCTTAGATGAAGAAGGGACCCAGCATTTCCAGACTCTTATTGGACAACTGCAATGGCTAATTACCATTGGCCGTTTTGATGTCTTTCCTGCTACCATGACTCTATCAAGGTTCAGAGCTGCTCCAAGGATTGGTCATTTGAAGCGGGCTAAACGCATCTATGGATACCTCATGTCATTTCCTGATGGGTCTATCAGATTCCGCACTGGGGAGCCAGATTTATCAGCTTTACCTATCCAAGAATACGATTGGAGTCGTACCGTATACATGGACGGCAAGGAACGTATCCCTGAGGACTGTCCAACCCCACTTGGGCGTTTTGTGACAACTATACATTATGTCGACGCAAATCTCATGCATGATATGGTTACTGGGAAAGCAGTTACAGCCATCCTGCATTTTGTAAATGGTACACCCGTGGACTGGTACAGTAAGCGACAAGCCACAGTGGAAACAGCCACGTATGGATCTGAATTTGTTGCCGCAAGGACTGCAGTTGATCAGATCACGGAGCTACGCCTTACACTCCGATACTTGGGAGTCCCTCTGCGAGAGAAGAGTTACATGTTTGGAGATAACCGCTCTGTCGTTATCAATAGCACCACACCACACTCAATCATCTCCAAGAGGCACCATCTCCTATCCTATCACCGAGTCCGTGAAGCTATTGCCGCAAAGTACGTCGCATTCTACTGGAAAGATGGAAAGACAAACCCAGCTGATATCCTCAGTAAACATTGGGAATTTGCCGCAGTTTGGCCCATGCTCAGATCTTTGTTATTCTGGAGAGGAAAAATCCAGGAAAGTGATGAGGGAATTGACAATCCTCATTCGACGAATTGTGGGGAGTGTTAGGATTCTCACCGAAAACTAGGTGGCGAAACCTACAACTCATCGAATGATGCTAGTATTTTATGGCATCCGATGACATTTTCCTAAAAGTGAGAAAAGAATGTCGGCATGCTCGCGAAACTATAAATTTGGCCACGGCATGCTCGCATTGCACGCGTTATCGGCGACCGCTCGGATATTAACTATGGCCCAATACGTGCGCGCCCAAAACTATCAAGTGCGCGCCTCTACTATCCGAGTACGCGCATCCACGATTCGACCTAACGGTCTATGTAATCAAAGCACGAATCACGATCACGCGAGACCATATCTCTGTTCCCACAAATCCAAGAATGCAAACAGCAACGCGCCCAGGACAAGACTTATACCACGACAAAGCAAGAGCTGTTGCATCCCATACATGTTATCCATCACCCTATACATTCAATATACACCAATGCCGGTCTACTCCAACCAGTGAGGACCTATCACACCAGATCCATGGCCGTATACAAGAGCCAGGACTTTGGCACCATCAACCACCTTAGTTAGTAATCGTCTCACAATCATTAATATCACCATTTTAACACTCATCTTAAGACTAACCTCTTATCAGTGGACCGACTGCCCCCACCCACGGCGGACTTCGACTTGCAACTCTTCTCTGACCCGTGGAGGATTGTTGTATCAGTTGGTGATTCGATTGTCGGCTCAGCGAGCCTTTTACCTATCCTATCTATCTGTCTAACCCCTGTTGAATCGAGAGAAGTTTATCACTCTTTTTCCATTGTTGTGTTCCCTACTTCCTACAATGGGACAAGAACCAAGGATCACGGATCGGAAGGAATGCAACAATCAAACAAATGTATCATTCAAACTATTGATGTGTTCGATTATCAGAAAATCAATCGGAAATCAGACAGGGAATACAATAGGACGATTGGACTGCAACCTACAACCTACATCTACATTGGCCATGAACAACAACATGATTCACCATGACAGTCAACAATGAAGAGGGAAAACAACGAGTCCTCCATCGTTGGTTTATGCTTTGTGCTCTCGTTGATTGTTGATTGTCTTGTTTGAATTCCGCAAGCCGCACCCCTTTTTAACCGAAACAAGAGAGGGCATATGCGCAATGCGTACGCGCAACGCGAGATAGCGGCGTTCTTTTAACGGAGATCGTGGAGTTTATTTCCCTTTGGCTCCGCTAATCCGCTATCCGGATAGCGAGGCCAATCAGAAAGCCCCAATACGTCAGCATAGCGGCGCTCGGGTGGAGATAGCCTAAAGACGACATGAGGATAGGTAGCTAGGTCATTATCAGTTGGAATGCCTAGACTATCCAAATAGACAAGTCCACCCTTAAAGATCAAAGGTAAGGCATAACCGTCTAGAGTCTCAATACGCTGTCGACCACCGACAAGAACTGACTTGTCATCAACAAGAGTCTTGAAATATTCCATTTGTGGTGGAGAGTGAATCGAACGACCTTTTCCAAGGTAGGCATACTCATGGAAAATACCAACGATTGTACCTAGCTGTGTAGAATAAAGACCTGCAGCGGTAACAATGTCCAAGCCAGTTACCTCATGATTATCAATGCCAACAATGTTAATCTTTCGACCAGTTTTGTGGATAATCTTCAAATCACTCCCAGCTAAACCACCATTGGCCCCTCTATCAATCAACTGAAAGGTAGGGTTAAGGTTAGCCTTTGAGAAGCGATAGGTAGCATTGATAGAGAAACTAACACCCTTAGATTTAGCCTTGTTGGCAGAAAGGACGCGCTGAATATCGGATTCAGGATAATCAGTTTGCTCATGTAACATTGTGAGAAGCTGATCAGGATTAGGATCAGACTCAGTAGCATCAGCAGCTTCCTGGCAAGCTTCTTCAGTATTATCAGTAGCTGTTGGAATTTCATCAGCAGATGATTCACTAACCTCATGTAGATTCGTTTGACGAGGTTTAGAATTAGGTGAGTTAGCCAAGATACGTTTATTGTGTGCTTTTAGCATCTCTTTAACTTCATCTGAAGTAGCATCCCAAATATCCTTAGGGAGAAAAATACGCTGAGTACGAGTATCAATGCGATTACGAGTCCGATTAGCTTGAAAAATAGACACAAGATCCTCTTGAATGAAATCATCATGAGAACTAGAATGATCAGAGTCAAAAATATCGTGATCACACTGTTGGGAAGCATAAGCTCGTCGTTTAGATCCATTCTTGCTAGCTAAGTGCTGATCAAATTGAAAAGCAGCATTAGTCAACACACGATAGTAGTCATCATAGGACATCTTTGCATGAGTCCCAGATTGAGATTTAAGAAAATCATCGAAAATCTTGACACGTCGAAGATCTTCATTACCATCCACAGCTTGCATGAGAAAAGTAGTACGTGAAAAATCAGGTAGCTTTTGGCTAGAATCACATAGACTATCTAAAAGACGTAGTTGTTCATTGAAATGAAGCAAGAACTGGGATGTAGTGCCTCTCCATGCTGAATCAAGACGAATGTTTGTAAGATAGGCAGTAAGACGCATGATTTCCTTGCGTGACAACTCGGAGTCCGTATGATGAGTGCGTAACTCATCTAGGACGGCTGCAGCATCCATGTCCATAGTATGGGCACGAATGATAGCACAACCTTTATCAGTTTGTAAACAACGAACTAAAACTGAATATAGAAAGATCTGTTGTTCTCGATAAAGAGCAGAGGCAGCAGGATCTGTGGAATCCACAACAAAAGAAGGATCCAAAACATTGCCTAATCCTTGAGCAAGTGCAGTAGCGCGAAAACTACGCATAAAGGGGTCATAGTTTTTATCTTCCTTGAGTACTTCATATGCCGTTGAGTCGCGTTTAATGCCTTTACGAAAGGTAGTCAAATCTTGCTGGGACTGAGACAAGTTAGACGTAGTAGACTTCCCCCCCGGAGTGCCAAGAGATGGAGTACCTGGAGTAGACGGCACGTTTAAGGCCCGAGACTGAAAAGGTGTAGGGAAATGAGTCCCGATGCGAAACCGACCATATTCCTCGCGAGTAATTGCTAACCAGTCATCAGCACCAAAGAAACGCGTAGCGAGAGATTGAAGATGATGAGCCCAAAGGAGAAAAGCACGGATTTGCTTAGCGAAGCTAGGATGTAATTTCTGGGTCTTATTCTGTCGCTTAGTTTTAAAATCGAGGTCATCCGCAAGGGTTTCAGGATCGGTGACATACAACTCAAGAAACTCAGAGAAGTCTAAAAATTTGTGATGAGTAAACCAGTCTTGGAAATCAGTAAGGCGATCGGGGGGTTGTTTCAAGATTGTAGTAAAGATGTGCTGAAAAACTGGATCCTGGGAAAGATCTACTGCATTCTCAGTCGGTTCCGTCATGATATCAGTAAACTAGGTAGAACTAGGTGAAAAACTTGAATATCTTGAGCGGAGATAGGACGAAGTTACTACTGAAGAGCCCTCTGAATCAAATTCACCAGGTAGTAGCCTACTTGTATCCGTCTCCAAAAACTTGAAAAACTTGAAAATAAAACCAAATAAAATACTTGAAATCAAACCGATTGAAAATAAAACTCCAAGCAGAGGTGCTATTCAGAACCGGGAGCAATGTCACGGGGCTCGCTGAGCGAAGCTAATTAGAATGTGACGCGCTTCCACTACAGTCTTTAGGCTAGGTTGCTACCCGAGGGTAACGAAGAACTAGCAAGATCTGACGGTGTCTGTTCTTGACTCCACACACCGGGATTGCCAATCCCTAGCCCAAACTCCACGTGTAGGAAGGAAAAGAAGCGATCAAAAGGCGGAAAAACCAAGAACAATCGCGCGCCAGGAAGGTAACGTCTGGCAGTTAAGCAATCTGTCCACAGCGCAAAGATAGAGAGCCTGATCGCTTGGCAGGCGACAGCAACAGATGCGTTGTAAGTAACGAACACGTGTGCCGAAGCACGCGAAGTAGTACCTGTTGAGTACCTTAACTTCGCCCCCTGACGGTATCCAGCCGGTCTGGCAAGGATCGCCCTCTTTTCGGCCTTGCGGCTTACTTGTACGTAAAGTACGGGATGGGGATACGACAGTCTCGCGGGGACTGGGAGTTGGGTTGCCCGTGGGATTGGTTACCTCGATAGTTCCCCCAACTCTGTTTTCGGACACAGACAAGAAACGACGAAAAACAAAATTCGATGCCGACAATGAAGATTTTTCGACAACGATAAGACGACAACCAACCGACCCAACAACCAACCAAATGGATGAATCGATCGAATATGACGAGACAGAGAGGACGGGATATGAGAATCAATCCCTCCAAACGAATTTTACCTTCGGAAGTAAGAACGAAAACCCAACAAACACAAACGACGCAAGAGATCGGTGAAAGACAACAATCAACCAAACGATTCGAAAAAGAGACGAGAACAACAATCAACAGGCGTGCTGTTGAGACTGTTAATCTGACAAAAGGTAAAGGACTCCGGTCGTTACGACTTACGACACAACAATCAAAGATACAACAAAGCGTTAGACAATTCAAGGCACCAACCACGCAGCCAATTCCCCACGGGTCAAGGAAAGGGCCAGCAACTACTAGAAGAGTAGGTAGGACACAAAGAGATGTGATGATGATGCTTTTTAGAATTGTGAGTGTTATCGTCTATGTAAGTGCTTGTTGTCGTTGTTCCCCCTTTTCCATCCATTTGTACTAGGTACGTAGAAATCTACACGCAGCATTGCTGGTTCGTGTGCATCTGACACCTAGATCGCATTCAATCGTCCCAAGATATTGCACATGTTCATGGATGATGTCTAGCTCATGTCCAAGGCCATTGAAAGCGCCTCCTATCGTATTCCCTTTCTCTCCATTGTCTAAACTACGATCTACATGTGCTAGGTGTTTGTATATTATGACGTCACAGCCAGATGAAACCACTAGGTATTGATCGTGACTCATCGTACGATCAGTCACGGTCATCTACCTTGTGCGATTCCGGTTTCGCACTTTGGGGAGGCAGCAGGCCGATTCGATCTGAGATCAATAACGTTCTATTATTTCTTGGTTCTCTCGGTGCCACAAGACGAGCCACACGGACAAGAGCAAACAGTTCTCTTCGATCAAGTCCAAAGCGCTATTACCGGGTTGTCACGGCAACGCAAAACTTCCTCCTGAACAACAACGACAACAACAGCACGACGACCACCAGTGCCAGCAAAAGCTCCCGTCTCTCCAGTGGTTCCGACGAGTTCCTCCGTTGTGTGCGTTGCTTCCAGTCCATTATCATGCCTCCGGCAACTGTTTCCATTCATGATTACCGAGCTGCCTTGGCCTTGAACAACATGGCAGTGGTCCTGATCCAAAAGGGTACCTTTCGTGAAGCTATGCATACCTTGCGCGATAGTTTGACCCTCCTGCAACGAGCCTTTCAACCATCTTCTCCAGAAGCAAGTCGTGGCCAGAGGCGGTCCACCGCCACTTCTTGCCGGAGGAGGAGGAGAAGGAAGGAGCCTCAAGACACCACCACCAAGACCAAGTACCCCAAGAAAAATGACGACAACGACAATAACAAGTGTCTGTTTGAAGCGGCTTGTCAACGGTACTCCAAGGTGCTCCTTCCACAAGGCACAAGTTCCGCCAGCAACAAGAATACGGACCACCAAGATGCACTGGAGGTGACAGTCGTGGAGGACAATGAGTTGTTCAGTCTTTTATCGGCGGCCATGTATGGACCCAGTTCGACTCTCTGGTTTCCCATTCGCATTACCAGTTTTTCCGCCACGTGCGGAACCCACAACAACGACATGCTGCTCCTGGATCCACTCGAGGTGACCAAACAATTTGGTATTCTCTTGTACAATCATGGATTGGCGACCCTGTTGGTGGCCCAAACGACACCACCAACAACACTAAAGTCCGCTGCTTGCTCCAAATCCACCAAACAGTACATTCGCAAATCGCACAAATCCCTCCGCATGGCTCAAACCTGCTTGGTTTCCTCCCTGACCACATCCACCACCACAACACTACTAGCGACGAACCAACATGGCCCACTCGCCGGATCAGCGTCCAAAAGTTTGGATTCCTTCATGGACCAGAACCAAGACGATGGTTCCGTCCTGCTCGTGACGGCCTTGACCCTGAATGTCCAGAGTTTGATTTTGGAATCCCGACATCAAAGTAACAAAGTCCAAGACGCCCAACGAATCGTTTCCAATCTCTGTGCCAGTGTGGACCAACAACTCGAGTTTTTCCAGACAACGACAACCACAACGACAGCCAGGACGCGGGCGTTGGGCAGCCCCGCACCGGCTGCCTAGTAGAGAGTTGTATATAGAATGAAGACTGCAGTGTGCATGTTTCGCAACCATACACCATAGAGATTGAATGTTTCGGTTCGCCGTTTCACTAGATCATTGTCTACAGTACACCTGTCTAGTACTCCTAGTAACTTGCTTGGAGTAGGGGGGCTTCTAGGTAGAGTAGCTACCGGCGAGGTTGCGTACCTCCTCTAGCTAGAGTAGCAAAAATTCTACCTGGCCTATCGAGAAAAGTCTACCTGGCCTATCGAGAAACCCGATCCGTATTGGGTTGCATGTCTGTTGGGAATGGGACGGGCCTAACAAGCCTTTTGAAGGCTATAGTCTTTCCGGAGTCATCGGGGGATTGAAATTTTTGTTCCTCGGTGTCCGTTGTTGTTTGCGACGCTCCCAAACTATCCCAAAGTATTCCGTTGAATCCCCAGACAAGACTCAGAACTAGGTTTGTTAGACGTGATTCCCCTCAAAACCCTCTCTCTTTCAAGATGGTGGTGTGGCCATCAATAGTAGGAGCCAAATTTCTCTCGGCTGGATCTCGCAAGTCATTCATTCCAACAGAAATGAGGATCGTCAACACACTTTGATTGATCAAACAAGCAATATATAAAAAAAAGAGAGCAAGGAGCCAATTGAAAACGATTCAGAAAGGCCTCTCTAGGTAGACCACAAACCCAAACCATCCAACAACCCTCTTGTAGTAGTTTCGTTCTAAACCAAACAACAAGACCACCATGTCCCGAATAGCACACGGCTTGTTGTGGCTGGCCGTGTGGTTTGCTGGTTGGACAACGACCACCACCACGACCGTTGTGGCCTTGAATTTCAAACTGCATGGTGTCACATACACGTTGCGCAAGGCTTCGGATACGGCTCCCTTGCAAGATCGGTGCAAATCCTTGGACGAGGTCGTGGCCGATTTGACCACCTTGCAAGGCCTGGCCGAAAATATCCGTGTGTCGTCCATTACCGATTGCAATACGGGCGATATTGTCTTGCGGGCCTTGGCCCAAGTTGGCGGCAATTTGCGAGTGTGGTTGGGTTTGGACGTGGGATCCACGGGTCAAGACTTTGAGTTTGAACGCAGCATTTTGTTGGCCTTGCTCAGTACCCGCAATGTGACGAGTGTCGTGGGTCTGACGGTCCTCGTCTCGGACGAAACGTCCTTGACGGTGAATCAAACGATTCAATTTCGCAATGACCTCAAGGATGACTTGATCAGTCAAGGTCTCGGCGATCGTCCCGTCACGATTGGGTACCCTTTGGACACCATGCTGGCCAATCCAGAATTGGCAACCGTCGATGAGTCGATCGTGTATTTTCACGACACGTCCTATCGCGATTCGACGACCACCATTAACGAGGCGGCCACCGACTTGTCGAATCGCGTCGACCAACTCCTTGGCACCATCAACGGCGACACTATCGTCAACAATCGACGCATGGTCGTGGGCGCCACGGGGTGGCCCGATGGTGGCACCACGGCCACGTCGGCCAATCGACCGAGTTTGCGCAAATGGTTAAGGGATGTCGTTTGCTTGGCCCAAGACCGGGGATGGGACTATTATTGGGACACGGCCTACGATGCCACGCGCGTGTTTGATGATGGTAGGGGACATTTGGGACTCTTGCAAGAGCAGGCGGCCGAACCTCCCACCGTGTCAACGCTCAAATCGTACTTGGTGGACTACTCGGTGGATTGTTCCCAGCCCGCCGTTCCCCTGGAGGATCCCACCTCGGATGTTTTTCCACCCCCTCCCACGGCGGCTCCGACCCAGTCGCCCACTCTGGCGCCCACGGTTCCTCTCCCGAGTGCAGCACCGTCGACCCTGCCATCGGTCGTGCCCACCACCAGTGTCCCACCGACGATTGCCACAATGGTCCCCTCGGCCCGTCCCACTCGGGTTCCCACCACGGCCGTTCCGACCAGGACCACGAGTGCGGCACCCACTCGGGAATCGGAGCGGGTCGCCAGCAACCAACAAGGTAATGACGACGACAACAACACGGACGAGAATGCCACTACCGACAACACTACGGACGACGGCGGCGGCGGCAAGAAGCGCGAAAATCTCTTGGAATTGTCCATTCTCGGTGCCGTCGCCGGTGCCTTGGTGGGAGCACTGGTGTTGATTGTCCAAAATCGTCGACGCCGGGCGCAGGATGACAAGACATTGGCCTACCAGTCCAAGCGACACGCGGATGACGACGATGAAGAAGAACCGCACGTCTTGGATGTCACCTCGGATGAGTTGAGTTATTTGTATCAGGGCCAAGAGGACGATGCGACCACTGTGGATCAACCGGTCGAGGTGAAGGAATTGGATACGAGTTCGCAAGCCAGTCCCTTGCTCAAGGTGGCCGAAGTGCCCGTGGAAGAACCACCCCCCGAAGAAGAATCCATTCAAGACGGTAAGCAATGTCTCGTGTATGTGCGCGAGAGAGAGACTGGCGTAAAAGTCTTGTTATTCATGGATCTGACATTTTTGTGTGTGTGTGTACCTGTTTGGTTTGGGTGGCGTCACTACACACAGAGGGGAAACGCATCGTGTTTCGAACCACCAGTGGTGACCGTGTCCGGTCCGTCAATTCCCTCCACAACAACAAGAACAGTGCGGGGAACAACAACAAGGCAGCTGGCACACCATCTCCGCATCCCTGGGCTCGATTTGGTCCGGAATATGTGGACAAGGCCAATTGGATTACGGTCCAGGCTCCTCCTGGAAAATTGGGTGTCGTGGTGGACATTCCCGATTTTGGTCCCGCCGTGGTGTTCAAAATTCGCGACACGTCCGTCTTAAAGGGCCAGGTCCACTTGGGCGATCGCTTATTGGCCGTCAATGACGTGGATGTCACGACCTATTCCGCCATGCGCATTTCGGCACTCATTGCCGATTTGTCGACGCAACCCGTTCGAACCTTTACCCTCATGCGACATGCCTCCGGCATGCCCCATCGGTATACCGCGGCCGGCGGGGACCGCACCGACAAGAAGGACCGATTGACCTAGACGACGGGGGAATCATTGTCAAGGATGCGGAATTTCATGGGGCAGTTTCCAACCTTATGCTCCGTGCTGCTAAGGTGGACGGTCCAATTTTCGCTTGTTGTGGAGTATGAAATTCTATACACAAGTTCCTATGGATCAAACCTTGTCATCATCGACATATTGGGAGAATCTGGTAGGCAGGTTCCAGAAGCGCTATGTGTGGGCAAAAGCAACACACCATGCGAACCAACGCAAACGGAATGGAACGTCCGTGTACGTTTCATGAAAAGGTCATGGTCATTTGCTGTCAGCGAAAACGAGATACGACACTTGCAAAAAAGCAAAACGACGATCAACCCGTCGATCAATGAAGTGGAAACCACAAAGACTTGGGAGGAAGCCATGTGCAGTTCCTTTCGTTCTCTTGATAATCAACTACAGAGTAATAATGCACTTAAATCTCACGACCTTCTTGACACAAACCAATCTCACCCTGTACAGTACATGCGAATATCGTCGCAGAAATGTAGTCCTCGTCCGTACCTGGGCACATACTAGCAGTACAACAAGTTGTAGAAAGACGAATATTATTATCACGACACTGGCCGTTCTTACAAAGGTAGCCCCAGATTCAAATGTCGTTTCTACAAATTTCACGTCCGAAATGGGTTGGTACATCTCAACCAAGCATGCTCTTTCTATCACACTCTAGTCACAAGAGTTGCGGTCGCCTTTGGCACGTAGTGGCACTGGTCAGGCTCGTTCTTAGCATTGTCGCTTGGTCACGGGGGATGCCGCGTCAGTCGTCAGGGTGAACGAAGCGGAGGAAGCCGTTGCTGGTTCATCGCAGACGGGTCCCAAGGCTTGAATGGCTTCACTCCGTCGAATTTTGCCATCTCCCGTTGTATCGAGACGTTTGTGGACCTTGTACATCATTTCCGTCACACGATCATCTTCGGGAGGTAATTGCAAGATCCTGGAAGCGGTTTGTCGCAAAATATCCCATTCGGCTTCTGTGTTGACATGATGGATCAAATCCTGGGCTACATAGTGTACCACCATTAATTCCAATGGTGAAATACATCCATTCCCATCCAAATCCGCGACACTCATGATATTGTCAACCACCAAATCCACCACCTCGGATTGACAGTGGTTTGTGTCGTCGTCGTCGTCGTCATTGCCGTTGTTGTTGTCGTCCGGGGCGGCCAGGACCTGTTGCAAGCGTGCCTGGACTTCGGATCGAGTAATACGACCATCTTGATTGACATCGAGATCGTCAAACGATCCCAATTGTAGCCAGATCAAGGCGGAAAACACTTGAACAATGACCAATCGAGCAGGACGAGCCGCTTCGTGGTCCAAGAGCTGAGGATGTTGGTTTCCAGACATTGGGTGTGCTGCTGGTTCGTTTTGTTGTTGGAGGGATGCCGCCCATTTCAAGAGTGGTTCATGATTGTCCATTCCTTGTAAAAAGTTGGCGGGAAAGGTTACCCAATACGAGCGATTGGGGTCAAAAGATTTCTTCTTCTTCTTCTTCTTCTTCTTCTTCTTCTTGTTGGTATTGTTGGATGTCCCATTCTGATTGTGGTGTTGGTCGTCGTCCGAGGATGTGACAATCCAATCAATCGTGTTCGTGTCCTGGTTGTACCCAATATTGGAACAGGTATGCAAATACCCTCCACTTCCCAACAACACCTGGTGGGAATGCGTCAAGGTATCTTGAAGGACCTTTCCGGGCAGACACGCCACGGTCATTTCGGTGGGAAAGGGCAATTCGGTGAGTAAATCCTTGTAGGTAAAGTGCGATGCTTCTTCCTCCTTTGTTGTTGTTGTGGTAGTATAACAACGATTCCCTCGCACCGACCCGGCATTCAAGAGCGCACACTCACAGCGCATGCCCATGCGCAAAATACTGGCCAAGACGGTAGTGCCCGTACTGGGACCTTGCCGATTGTCCTTGGTACTAAACACGACATCCTCATCATCATCACCATCCTTGAACCAATGATCCAATCGAAACAATCGAGCCTGTTCCAGTTGACGGACAAGATGGCCGTGTTGATGCACACGACGAATCATGGCTGGATCGGGAGGAAAGGACTTGGTGGGAATGCATTGAAACGTAATGCGAGGCGTTGTTGTCGTCGTCGTCGATTCGTCCCATTCGATATCGGTAATACCGGTATGAGTTGCATCCATACCCACCTTGACAATCCGTGTCCAGGCATTCTTGTTATTGTTATTGTTGTGATTGGGAGGTGTGACAATTTCATTGTAGGGAACATGATCGTGACCTCCAATCAGAATGGGAAACAAGGCCGTATTTCGACGGTGGTCGTCGTCGTCCGATGGAGGATGGGGAGCGCGAGACGAGGCGTGGCTCAAAAAATGCTCGGCCATTTGGACATCGTGTTTCATGTTTTGATGCGTAATGGGAAGAATCAAGTCGACGGACGGTGCCGTGTCGTCCGTTTCGTCGTTTGTGGAGTTCTGGTTGGTTGTCAACAACAACGTGGAGACGAGTTGTTCCGTCGTTGCAATGACTGGTTTAATAGTGGCCCCGGCAAAGGCACTGGGACGATACAAGGCTGGATCCTCCGTGAGCAATCCCAACAAGGCCACTTTTCGTTGTTCTTGTTGTTGGTGGTGCGACAAGTCACTACTACCACTTCCACTCTTCTTGCCTTGTACTGTAATGATATCGTAGGGTACCGTCGTCTTGGCGTGAGGGAATTGGTGAGACCATGTCTCGTCCAACTCGGGCATGTTGGAATTGAGCCAGACCCACGGTTGGGCGTTTCCATGCGATTGGTGTTGCGATTGCAAAATTCGTTGTGGCAAGGCAGTCACGGTAGGGACATCGGCTTCGTGATTGCCCAAACATACATGAGTGACACCGGCGGCTCGCAAACAATCCACCATGGCCGTTCCTTGATCCAAACTACTCAAGAGAGACGGAGCCAAAAAATCACCGGCCAAAATCACCACGACTCGATCGGGAACGTCACTGCTGGTCCTTCCTTGTGATTCTTCTTCTTGTCGTTGTCGTGGTTTGCTTGGAGCCGCATCACTCGTTGTCGTGGTAGTCGTTGGTGGTACTGGGTGTCGTGACGTGTGATGGGCATCGACCAAGGTTTTGAAATGAGGCAACTGATGCAATTCGTACACATCGTTAATGTGAATAATTCTCAACCAAACACCACCACTTTCTCCCTTGCTGCTACTACTCGTATGGCATTCCACTCGTTGTTGGGAAGGAGGAGAAGGCTCACCAGGATGATGATCCTCCTCGGAATCCTTTTGGTGGGTGGCTTTGCAAGACGACAACGACGACGACATTGTCATGTGTTGGAATGTTTGGCAAGAATGCGTTGAGGGAAGAATCGTATCTTTGCGATGCGGTCGCAGACTCTGAACCTTTAGGCGACTAATACGCGGATGACACGCGCGCCCGTCCCCACACGGCGCGC
Source organism: Epithemia pelagica (assembly GCA_946965045.2). Lineage (NCBI taxonomy): Eukaryota > Bacillariophyta > Bacillariophyceae > Surirellales > Surirellaceae > Epithemia > Epithemia pelagica. Next base: position 3,305,756 of record OX337230.1, read on the forward strand.
TTACTATAGCGTTGACTGTACAGAGACACGCTCCACACTTTCTTCGATCCATTCCCATTTCCCATTTTGTCACAACTTTTTGGTCTCTGTTGTTGTCGCTTCATTTTCATATCTTCCACACAAAGAGAGAGGAGCTGGCTGTTGCATCCTGTATTATCTTTTCGAGACCATGAGAAACCACTCCCGGAATCCTCCGGAAGACGGTGGTGTCATCAGTGCCAGCAAAAGCAGCAACTCCTCAACGATTCATCGCAAAAAGACGTCCAACCACAATGGATGGTTCTCTGTGAACGGCAACCATGCTGGACCTCCTGGTGGTGTGACAACCGACAAGGCGAACCTGTCCTCGCATGCGGCAAGTAATCTTTTCTCTCCCTCGCCTGTATCAAAGACCAATGGAACCAACATCAGTCACAAGCAGCGATCTTCTTCCATCTTCTCCTCCTTGGGTCGTACCAAGAGCAAGATCCAACAGCAGGCCAACAAAACATCGTCGTCTGTTTCACGGTTTCGACTGAGTACGTTTCATATCATTATGGTGATTACCCTCTTAATGTTTGCTGTGATCTACGTCAATGTTTATATCCAGATCTATGGTACAACAGCAAGTCTTGAGGACAAACTATCCACAACAACGTCGTCCTGGCTGGAATCGCTGAGTTTGGAGTGGCCACACGAACCACAACCACCACAACAACACTCTCCTCCTCAAGTGTCGGTGGAAGGGACCTCGTCGGCTTCGACCGTGGCGGCAACGGCACAAGCCCTCTTGTCGCACAGTCTTTTGAAAACCGCAGGAAATGCCACCTTGACGCAACAGGTCACTTGGTCTCGGGTGGACTTTACCAAACCTCCCCATGTTCCACCCGGTCAAAACTATTCCTGTCAATGGACCATCTTTCAGCCCTCCATGATGCTAATGACAGCGCCATGGTCATCACCCGACGAACAGCAACCATTGAAGGAGATTTCCATGTGCATTCATCCCTTTGACGATGCCATTTCCAATAGCATTCGACGAAATTATCGATGGGACGATTGTAACATTCTACCGCAATTGTGGTACCAGCATTATGATGGACATGCGACCAATGGTTCTCCGACGACTTTGAAACGACGCAGGACGTCGTACCCTTCGTCGTCCTTGTACCTGGAAGTGGGTGCCAACATTGGTCCCTGTGTCATGGAAATGTTATTGAGCACCAATGCCACCATTTTGGCGGCCGAACCGCATCCTCGCAATCTCTTTGCCTTGCACAGTACCATGGCCAAACTTCCGGCTCAGTACCAGGCCCGTGTGGCGCTCTTTCCCATTGCCTTGGGTCATGAACGGGGAATCTCCAAAATTTATGCCGCCCAAGGCAACATGGGCAATGCGGTGGTGGGAAAAATTATTCGAGACAATGACCAGCAAGTCTTTGCCAAGGAAGAACAACATGACATTGCCATTGAACGACTGGATACCATCTTGTCCGCACCACCGCCGGGCCCCATCAATAACAACAACGTCTTGACGACGTCTCCCTTTCGACGACAAGGACGACACAATGTCCCTGCCGACTATACCATTCCAGTCATGAAAATGGATGCTCAAGGATTTGAATGCAACATTTTGGATGGCATGGGACCGGAATTGGCTTCCAAGATTCATTACCTTCGGTTTGAATGGGGTGCGGCCTGGATGACGGGACACAATTGTACCACTCTCTTGCCCCGACTTCGTCAATGGGGCTTTGAAATTACCATGACCAAAGACGACAACACAGGAGGCGGCGACGATGTCATGGGCAATGACGATCCGACCCACAACAACAACGGGGAGGATCCGTCGGTTGTGGTGGTGACACAAGATTGGATTCGAGATCCCTGGGATACCAAATGCTTTGATATGACCGCCACCAATCTGCAGTTTGGTCCAACAACGCCTCTGTTATCCTCCTCGTAACGGGGCACTGCCGACTCGAACGAACCGAGGGACGACACGGGGCTTGTCGTTGTCGTTGTCGTCGAACGAAACGACGATTTCACGGGGATAGTTTTACGATTCCAGAGTCGAACCCTTTTAATTGAGGCGATTCACAAGAGCAACCGCAGCTCCACAAAGAAACACACAAGGGGAACCCATAGAGAAATTCATATAGTGCGGTCACGAATAGAAAAAGGGACGATACACTTTTTCATGCAAGTATCATACAAATCAAGCAGCAGCTATCAATACCAATAGAATAACAATGCAACATTTGGAATGTAGCAGATATATGTTCTATGTTGAATGAATTTTGAAACAAGACTTGTAGAAACAACAACGGAGGCAGTCTCACGCACCACGGCGATTGGTCTAGGTTCGTCCGTAGATCGATTGCCCCTCTTTTCATTGTTGAAAGGATTCAGACTTGTTGCAAGTTTAGGCATCTTTCTTGGTGGTCCCTCGATCTTGCACCATGGATTGAGATTGTGGAGGTTGAGGTTCTTGCGACATGGCCCAGGTCCTCTTTTGATGATTGTGTAATTGAGCATCGTAAACGGCAATGGCATGACAGGCCGAACATAATTGTGCGACATTGACCAGTTGTTTCAGGAAACAGGCAGGTAGGCAGATAAAGAGGGCGATTGAGACCAGTCTTTGAACTAGAAAAAGGGACAGAGGAATCCCCAACAGAGTCAAGGGAGTGGTGCTTGTTTTGTCGAGTTGGCATTGGATATAGACAAAAATGTAGGAGAATTCTGTACCCACACAGAGATATCCAAAGAACCAATAATACTTATAAAACCATTGCACCAAGAAATGACGACCTTTATTGCCTTTTTCCGATTTGTGATGGGCCGTGGAAACGGCCAAACTGGCGTACATTTGAAACCAATGACTGGAAATATCCAACAGGGCCAATCCCAAACAAGCCGAAACCTGAGACCAAGGTGCAAGTATTCTGTTCCCTTTTTCAGGAGAATGGCTGAATTCCAAAGCCAAAATAAAGAGAAATCCCATGGTGGCACATCGATCCGTCACCATATCCAACACGGAACCATACGACGAGGTTTGATCCAATTTACGAGCCGCCCATCCGTCGAATAAATCACCAACAAAACTGGCCATGTACAACACAACTCCCCATTGCCAATACAACACTGACGATACATCATCATCATCATCACCGTCACTATTGCTGGCTGTTGCCACCCGAATCATCAACCCAAACGACAAACAGGCGCATAGGACACGACTGTAACCAATCCAATTGGGGACAAACCAACACAAGACATCGTTCGCCGTTATCTCTGTAGGAGCATCAGAAGTTGACGATGATGGCATGACTTTCTCCTACGGGTGTCAATCTGTCACTTTTTCCCGTTCGGGTCTCCCTCCATTGTGAAAAATCTTTCACTTTCGATTCTCAGCGCTTTAATGATATAAACCTATATAATTGTGGTATAAATCAGCTTCTAGTCTCGATGGAGCGTAATATTATCCATGACGTCAATCGGTCTACGTCCAATCGTCTTGCCACTCTGTCTTCTGCCAAAAAAATTTGAATCTATTTTAACGCTGCCGCGCGGACCCACTCTAACGCCTGGGGTACCGTCGACCGACGCGCCCGGCCTGAAAGACAGGCGAGGACTAAAAAAGTGAAGCCACAAAACCCTTCTGCCACCACAGCGAACAGCATGCGAAGGAGTCGCGGGAAATGGACGAAGATACAAGATACAGATTCGTGCAACAATGAGTGACGAACGGTCTTCCGAGGTGCGTGTAGAATCCCTTGCTGAACAGACGGAACACTTGGAGTCTGTTATTGCAGCTCAAGATCAAGAATATCGCGATTGGGAAGAGTTGGTGGAGGGGGAACAGAAGTCCTTGGATCGAACGCGTGTTGAATTCGCCAACGAATTGCAGAGGCTAAAAGAGCATCACGACCATGTGTTGAATCAGCTGGAGTCGGTGCTGTTTGGAAAACGTGAGAGGCTGAAGAAGTTGCGCCGGGATCACGCGGCTGAAGTGTGTCGCTTGGTTTCTAAGCTGTCGCTTCTGGCATATCCGCAGGATGCCCACGAAATTGGTGAAGTGTCGGGGGGAAGTTAAGAGTGAACGAGAGAGGCTTGGCTACGTCTATCGCTGATTAGATTTCAAGCCACTATGCATCTACCTATATGCATAAGTTGTATACGGTGCCTAAAAGGGCCCTTATATTAGGAGTAATGTCTTTCTACGATTACGGAATGTGGACTGTCGAAGGACCATAAGGTACTTCCAATAGACGGGAATCCTTCCTGATTCTCAAAGCCGAGAGTTCTCGGATGGTGGTTACTACTCCTAGTAAACCAACGTTGCAAGCCAGTCCGCCAATTCGTTTGTCGATTCCAAATGAGGAGATAGAGCGTTGCGATACAAGGGTTGAAGGTCTTGCAAGGCACGATTCGGAACCCAAAACACCGCATCTGTGGTGGGAATACAATGTTCCGAACAAAAGCTTTTCTTGTCTGTCACCAACGAATCCATACACATATTCACCAGCATGGCGCGCTCAGCCATAGTATTGGCATCCTTCTCTTCTCCCTCATGCCCAAACAGCATTGGAGCGTCGCTATCATCGTCATCATCCGAATCGTGGCCTTCCACAGTATAGAACTTATTTCGTAGAACTGTGTCAACGTGCGAAAGAACCATGCGAATCTTACAGGTGCCACGCACCTGGTCCAGTAATTCATTGGCCAGGAAACAACGGCTGTTCAATTTAGTAAAGAACAACAAGCAATCAATTGCCGGTAGCATTGCAATCAGATTGGATACATCGGCGCCCGCAAAGGTGTCATTGCCATTCATTCCAGGAAAGTCGAGAACATTGACAAAAATCACAGTGCCATCCAAAGCCGGGACTTGTGCCACATACGTTTGTTGATCCGTGGTGCGTTCATGGTATCGTTGGCGATAGGCATTTGAGACAAAGGTAGTCTTGCCACTCCCAGGTTCTCCAATGACTGCAATGGTAAAAACACGCTTTCTCGCCAAATGGGACCTTAAGGAACGAATGGGTTCCACGTAACGACGAACAAAGGAGATAATCTCGGTTCGATTCTGGCGGCTGAGTTCCTTGAGTGCGTCACTCCCGACAGCACCTTTCCACTGGTCATCCGACATGTGGAAGCCAATAGTTTCCAGGAGACCTTCTTCGTGACTCTGTAGGCTGTTACCATCTGCACCACAAGTGTGTGGTCCACAAACAGTCGATAGAACAAACTTTTCGGCAATGAGACTCGATGAGTGGACACCGGCGCGACCTCCACTTAACGCGGCAACGAGATAACCCACAGCTCCTCCCAAGGCCAAAGTGCATCCAATGCCCGTCCCCCATACCGCCATGGTCCCGACGGCAGTGGTTTCCAAAAAGGCCTGCATAGCAGGTGCCCCCGCAGCAGCTGCAGGTCCAAAAGCCGCCAAAAGGCCCAATGATACGACCACTGAAACGACACCCACTACCACAACCCTTGTCGCGGTCGACTTGCGAGAGTCCTTCTCTTTTTTCAGGGCCTCCAAAACTAACGTACGAAATTGTGCCAGAACAATGTACGTCATGGCTGCTTCAAAGCGGTACATTTCGGACGTTGCTTTCGTAGCCGTTACCGTTGACGATAGAAAATTGGTGGTACGAGGCATTGTAAAAGACGTTTTCTGCTTTCCTTGGCTTTTCCGAAAAGAAGCAATCGCGGCAGGAAGACCAGCTTTCCCTTTGTTGTCGCCCTCGGAAGAACTGAACCTGGAGGTCACAGCTGACAAATCAAATTCTTTATTCTTCTCCCATGCCTCCACCATGGAGAGGGCTACCAAGTTAAGGACTGTCGAACGGTCCACTTGAGGCAATTCCAAAACACGAAAGATTTCCGTCAACTCCTTTTCTTGTTTCTTATCAATATTGGACGATTGCGAGAAATCGTCCATTCTTTTCGCAATGGCCAAGGTTTCTTATTATTCTGCCTCCTCATTGTTGTTATTGTTCACGCTGCGTTGAGCAGAACCACCACCAGTCTTTCCTTGTCCTCGAAAGTTGCGATTGCTCGTCACCAAATGCAAGGCTCGGGCGTGTGCCAATAAATCCATGGGAGATCCTTGTTCAATCCTGCTTTGACGATTCTCAAACCATTCCTCTTGCACGTTTATAACCTTTCGCACAACGGAAGATGACATGGTGGATCGGAAGGGCAGTCGCAACTTAACCGTGGTTCCTCTGGGGGAATATTCGAGAGGGGAAAGTAATACGACAAAGCTGTCGACGTCGACCAGATCAAATGGGCTTCCCTGATCTCCACCCGCCTTCCATTACCAAGATCAAGGCTAACATCACCCAACTCACACGACAAGGGCAAAATCGTCCCAAGACGATGTCCCAGAATCTCAAATCGGATTTTATTTCCATCTTCAAGCCCGGCACGGCATAGATCGGACAGACGGGGTTCCCATAATTCATGAGTGTTTTTCGTTTCATATGGAACATCCATGTAATATGGTTCCTCGGGAATCGATTGCGTCTTGAATTGGGGTTTCACTGTAACATGGTTCAGCAAAAGCTCGCGGTAACTCTTCATTTCGTGGAATTGTCCTCCATTCGTCGAGTCTTTTTGCACCATCGCCCGAAGAATCGTAACCACATCCAATGGCTGTTTCGCACGGAGAGGCAAAGCCAAAGAATCTCCACGCAGGCCCGTTTGAATGTTGAATACGGGGCCCAATGGGACATACTGGGTTTCCATCTTGTTGGCTTCTTCCAGTGAACGAGCAAAATCCCGCCATCCCTCTTTCTTCATGTTAGGAAGGAGATCGTAAAAGAGACTGCGAAAATCGGTAAAAGTTCGCTTCAATTGTCCTTGGTCTACCGCCGCAATGAAAAGAGAAACAAGTCGAGGATGAATGTCATCGGGATGAACCCAATGCTCCAAGGCCGCGGAATCTCCGACTGTATTTAGTGTGTCCACAAACTCTTGACTGGCAAACAAAGGGGCCCCAAAAGTGTAACACACAATCCGATCTTTCCAAAAGGTGGCATTCTTGAGTAAAATGGTGGTGGCGATACTGGCAATAGTACCTCCCCAGCCATGACCGCAAAGTACCAAGCGTCTACCGGCCAGGTTATGCTCCGTCTGGAGCTCTACCAGAGGAAGATAGGTTTGCGCATAATCTAGGCATCCACGATGGACGGCTCCATAGTCAATGGACGTATTGTAAGCTTTGGGAATGGCCAATCCGCACAATCTTCCAGGATGATCGTCTTCGGTTGGAGGACACACCACGAGGTACAACGTGTCGCGAGCCCGATCCTCGGCAAAGGCATACCGAAAGGAAGATGAGGACTCGTCTCGCGAGGGTAGTCGAGTGGAACAGGCAAGACCATCGAGGGAACAATAATTAAACCTGTTCAAAAAGGGAAGAGGGGATCTTTGTTCCAGAGCTTCGCACAAAAGTGAGGCATTCAAAAGTTCGACATCGCGATATTTGGGTTTGCTTGCCGTTCTCATGGATTCTTCACTTGTGTGTTTCTGTAGTTACTGTTGCGTATTCTTTTGACTTTTTCTTCGACTCAAAATTATGGCAAGAGGCAAGCATGGACAAAAGGAGGGTCAAGATGGGCGAACGAAAGCGCACTCGCGCTGTTTCTTCTTGCATCTTGCAACCTCTGTTTCCAGACAAACCACTCGCAATGTTTCGTTTCAGCTTACGGGTCAATCCCATCTTCTATTGCCCCGCAAATCATTTCGACTGCGCAGTTTCAGAGGACATCATGTCCGAGAGTGCGAGTGGCCCATTGTCAAATTCGGAGTGCGATTGGACGTCTGAATCTAGCGATTTGTAGTGTGTCTCTCTTGTGTGTGAGCAAATATTCACTGGCTGGTACAGCATCACTTGTGAAGGCGTGAGATATGGCTTTCATGAATCATCGAATGACACGGTCATCTTTCATCTCCACTTTTTGCCCGTTGCGCCATCGTGGCACATGGAGGGAAAAGGAACAACACAAGACTCAGCTGATGCGCCAGTCACGAGACGTAAGACCCGCAAAGCTGAGTCACGTTTGAGCTTCGAATCACGATCGGGAAAGGGTGACTCATTCATCCCATCAAATGAGGCCACCATCACCATGGGGATGAACTGGAGAAGACAGTCTGATTCAACTCTTGATGTTCGCTCTTCTGTGGTTGTTCGCGCTTGCTTAGTTTGGGAATCAGCTCCATCAACTCAAAACTCAGATTCAGACGGGCGAACATCAACGACACAACCCGACTGATTCATCAACAGCATACCTCAAACCCATTTCGATGCACCATGCGTTCATAAAAACAAAAGCACTCAAACTGTAAAGCAGCAGACACACCGTTATTTCAATTTGTCCCTAACAAGATAACCATGACCTTCTACACCACTTCCGCTCTTCTTCTTTTGCTCGCTGTGACACCATCCACCATGGCTTTCTCTCCCTTTTTCGGCAAAGCCAACAACAACAAAGTCGCGACAAACACGGATTTGTCTTCATCCGTTGTTGGCAACGACAGCCGTCCCATTTACGATCCCTTCAATCTCTATGGTCCGAACTCTCAAGAACGCAAGACTGGCCGCATCCAACCATTCGAAGACAATGACAGCACACAGCAAAAGCCAGTTGTCGATCCACTCAACTTGTAAACAGACAAGAGTCAAGTTTCCGAAAACGTCGACATGTCCGCGTCGCTTCCTTTTCTTCCTCGTCCATTACATTTGACGGGAGAACTATCAGGTGATTTGGGCTTTGATCCCCTCGGTTTGGCATCCTCTGGGGCAGACTCACTCGACTTTCAACGACGGGCCGAACTCAAGCATGGTCGATTGGCAATGTTGGCCGCAGTGGGTTGGCCTCTGTCGGAACTTTTTCAACAAGCTTGGAGCAGTACAACGAATGGAGGACAACAACCACATTTGGAGCCGTCATTGCTCAATGTGGGTGACCGTGTTCCCTCTGTGTTGAATGGTGGTTTGGACAAGGTATCACCACTGTTTTGGGTGGGTGCCTTGGCATTTTGGAGTGTTATTGAAGTGTTTGCGAACTATTACAAACGCCAAGGAGAAGAAGATGCCTTGTTGTTTGATCCATTGGGACTTTACCCGTCGGACAATGACCAGGGTCAGCAAGAGTTTGTCAAGACATCCGAAACGTATCATGGACGTTTGGCCATGTTAGCGATTGTGGGTTATGCAATGCAAGAGTTTGCGACTCAAGTTGGAGTAGTGCATGAAACTCCGTTCTTTTTCCATCCAGCCTTTTGGTCGTCGTAGACGAGGACACGAGAGAAAGGACCAGTCGCATCGTAGAGTATAGAGAGATTTTGTCTAGTTTGTATGTTTAATTGTAAATGTTGAAAGGTACTAGCCAATCAATATCAGTCTTTATGTCCTCCTGATTGCAATAAGTTATCGCAACTGTCGGACAGGGATTTACGTTAACCAGACGTGAACAGGACATGGTTCTGAGCTCTCGCTAGTTAGTTTATTGAAGCATCTCAGTTTGAGCACGCTCTACATGACAGGAGGACACCGGGTGTGAGTTGAGCTACTTTATCATATTTTCCGTTCATGGCTCTATTTTCATTGAACCTGCCTTTGAGATACTGCCAGAATCTCGTCAAAACTTCCAAGGTACTCATTGAAGCTCGTACCACCATTTGCTATACAGGCATGGGCGACCCTAGCTCTTTGAAAGGAAACATGCTGTACATGGTGATACTGCAACGCATGTTCCAGGCAGATGGCACTTCCTTTTTTGCTCTACATCGATCCCAACTGCCTTTTTACCAAGGTGGAATAGACACCATCCTTTTCAATCAGCTCGTCGTGAGATCCAAACTCGGCAACGTTGCCATCCTTTATGACATAGACACAATCCGCATTCCGGACAGTCGACAATCGATGAGCAACTATGATCACTGTCATACTCCGTGATGGATCACCATCCAGGCTACGTTGACCATTGATCATGTCATCGATGGCACTTTGAACGGCATGTTCACTTTCAGCGTCCAAGGCACTTGTGGCTTCGTCCAGGAGCAACACACGAGGCTTTCTCACCAAGGCTCTCTGTAGCAAGCAAAAGACATCCAGGTGAGACGCGTTCATGCCAGCTGCTGGTCCATGCAATACTATTTGCTTACCGCGATTGCAATTCGTTGCTTTTGACCTCCGCTCAACGTAATACCACGTTCACCAATTTCGGAGTCGTACTGCTCCGGTAAACTTTCAATAAACGCAGCAGCGTTTGCTAGCTTTGCAGCTTCTTCAATATCTTCCTGTGAGGGCTCTTCGTCCGTTCCTTCCAGACCATAGATGATGTTTCGTTTCACGGATCGCGCAAAAAGCAGTGGTTCCTGACTTACCACTGAAACGTTTCGGCAGATCCAATCAGCACTAAGATCTTGAACGGGTATTTGGTCTATGCAAACTGTCCCTGTTGTTGGTTCGTACAAGCGCTGAATGCTGAATGACATTGAATGATGAGATTTCGAATGCTCTTCGTACAAAATCAGAACAAACTCGACTTACAGTCTCATGATGCTGCTCTTCCCCCCACCAGAAGATCCTGTGAGGGCAACAATCGATCCTGCCGGTATTGTGAGGTTCATGTTTTCCAGGACAGTGCGTTGTGGGCGAGATGGATACCGAAAGCCCACGTCTTTGAACGAAATTTCGCCTCTGCAAGATTCGGGATAGAGACCAGTGACTCGTTGCTTGACGACCTTATCAACATAAAGGAAATGTTTCTTCTTCTGTTCCAAGGCAGCCGACAGTCTTTCTTCGTCTACCTGGCTTGGTGCAACCATTTTTGGTTCCCTATTCATGAGCTCCATGCTGAAAATGATTGTGGTAAGGATCAAGACGACAAGAAACAGTTACAGATGGACTCATTGACCGAGGCACTTACACTTTGTCAGCGGCACCAGCCAAACGGACAAGGCTAGCATATATTCCACCAAGACTGTTGAAAGCCTCGGACAGCGAACTCAGATACAGGATAAAACTCACGAGTTCTCCTCCGGTTAAATGATGTGGTCCATCCGATTGCACCATTAAACCGCCGTAGAATAGGACCAATGCATTGACTAGCTGTGGGAGTGCACCCACACACGTGGCATATCCAAGAGTAGCAAGGGCAGACTTGGCATTCATTTTCAAATACTTTTCCATGCACTCTTCAAACTCGTCGAGCTCTACGTTTTCAGCTCCAAAAGCACGCACTGTGGCCATGGAACTTAGCGTAGATTCGCTTGTTGCATTTCCATCAGCCAATTTCTTTTGTTGCAGTTTGGCCAGCCGGCGAATGTACCTGCCGTACCATTTACTCAGAACAGAGACAGCTGGAATGGTGATGAAAGCGAGCAACGAAAGTTGCCAGCTAATGACAAACATAAAGATTAGCACACCAAGAGCCCGCACGGTCGAGCGGAGAAATATGTTGACATTGCTGGTGATAGATGACCCAACAATGGTCGTATCGCTGCTAAGACGGCTAGTAATATCTCCAGTCCGCGTTGTATCGAAAAATCCCACCTCTTGCGATAGTAGTGAATCCATGAGCATGATTCTGAGACGAGTGTTTACTCGTGCACCGACCATGGTGAATATGGCACTTCGAATGCCTGCAAAAATTCCACCAAAGACTGATACGAGAAGAAGCATTTCTATGTTCTTCACAAATCCAGGTATTCGCTGGGCGTGATGTGATATGCCTCCGTCAGTTGCTGTATATCTGAAAAGAAGAAAAGACGGATCATCTGGAGCCACATCTGAGGAATTGCTGATATGTCCAACAATTGAGTCCAAGACAGCACCCGTATATTTCGGAACATAGACCTGTGAAACTGCGGCTGCCAGCAAAAATACAATGGCAAGGAGAATCAAGTGTTTGTCTGGTTCACACATCTTGAAAAGATCCGATGTCGAGGCTGTGTAGTTCGCGTCCGGTCCTATCTCACTGAATCCCCGCAAATTTTCATCCTCTTTTGGCACTTTCCCATTCAATCCATTTTGTTTCCCCAAAGTCCCTCTTTCGGGATCTTCACCCAATGCGTCTTGAACGTCCACCTAAAACAAAAGTAAACGGGTGTCAACAACGTCGTTGGTTGATTTGTCCGTTGTTTTGTTCACGAAACCATATCCTACCTCTGAATTCACTCGAGAAAGCAAAGGAGTTGCCAAGCTTTCTGTGAATCGTTCTACCCAGTTCGTTCCACGCGCCAAGCCTTCTTCGATCAGCGTCCGTCTCCGTAATCTTCCTAACTCACCCGCCAACTTTTCGATGGAGTCCATGTAGGTTGTTTCCAAGACGCAACATAAACCAGTGAAGGCAAGGGCGATCCAAAACAGGGGATGTTTCCTTTCCGATTCATCCAACACGCCAATCTCAATATCTAGTCGAATCAAACACTTTACTACTAGTAAAGCTCCAGTCAAGAGAACTGCCAGTTCGTTGAGAAAAGAGAACCTCATAACATAGTTCTTTAGCTGCTCCACATACGGCTCCTCCAACGCCTCTTGTTCAAGTTCTGTCTTGGACTTTCGATCACCATTTTTGTGAAAAAGCTCACGAGGCGTGTCGACAGGTGCCTCTACTCGATGGTACGATATTGTCATAGCCATCAGAGCAAGGAAGATTCGTGGAATCGCAGCTAAGGCAAGATCCCAAAGTGAGCTATGCAGTGAGTAATGATGAGGGCGTAGTTCTCCTTCGGCATCTCGAATCCTGGAGGAGGCACGCCAGAACAACGTATGTAAGATCTTGCGCTTTCTCTTCATTACACAGAAAACAAGCAAAAAGCTGGGAACCTTACTTTGGCACCAACGGAGTCAGTAGCAATATCGCTACAAGGGAGTCAAACCCCAAAAGTGTGAGAAACGCCCAGAGCTTCCACCACTTCGGAACTTCCTCTTTTTTCTGTCCTCCATGCTGTCGCCGTCTCTCTTGCCGTTGTACTGGAGCGTTCATTCTGTAATATGGCAAGTAAACGATGTCAGATTCATTGACCCGACGTCGTTTATTTTGTTGTGGGGGACAACTACGAACGAAGTTTTGTTTGAAAACTCGACTTCTTAGCGGTCATCAATCCGCCAGCGGTGAAACGCTTTCGCGCAAGACTCAGACGATGCCCCAGTCACGAGACGCAAGACCCGCAAAGCTGAGTCACGTTTGAACATCAATGCTGGGATTTTAGACGATGACTCATTCTCTGTTCTGTAGTGACCATGACCATGAGGATGAACTGGGGAAGACTCTGATTCAACTCTTGATGATCACTCTTCTCTGGCTGTTCGCGCATGCTTAGTTTGCAAATCAGCTCCATCAACTCAGCCTGAGATTCAGACGGGTGAACATCAACGACACAACCCGACTGATTCATCAACAGCATACCTCAAACCCATTTCAATCCAGAATGTGATCATAAAAACAAAAACAGTCAAACTGTAAAGCAGTAGACACACCTTTTTGTCCCTAACAAGATCACCATGACCTTCTACACCACTTCCGCTCTTCTTCTTTTGCTCGCTGTGACACCATCCACCATGGCTTTCTCTCCCTTTTTCGGCAAAGCCAACAACAACAACAAGGTCGCCACCAACACGGATTTGTCTTCATCCGCAGCTGGTAACGACAATCGTCCCATTTACGATCCCTTCAATCTCTATGGTCCGAACTCACAAGAACGCAAGACTGGCCGCATCCAACCACTCGAAGACAATGACAGCACACAGCAAAGGCCAGTTCTCGATCCACTCAACTTGTATGCAGACAAGAGTCAAGTTTCGGAAAACGTCGACATGTCCGCGTCTCTGCCCTTTGTTCCTCGTCCATCACATTTGACGGGAGAACTACCAGGTGATGTGGGCTTTGATCCCCTCGGTTTGGCATCCTCTGGGGCAGACTCACTCGACTTTCAACGACGGGCCGAACTCAAGCATGGTCGATTGGCAATGTTGGCTGCAGTGGGATGGCCTCTGTCGGAACTTTTTCAACAAGCTTGGAGCAGTACAACGAATGGAGGACAACAACCACATTTGGAACCGTCATTGCTCAATGTGGGTGACCGTGTTCCCTCTGTGTTGAATGGTGGTTTGGATAAGGTATCACCACTGTTTTGGGTGGGTGCCTTGGCATTTGGGAGTGTTATTGAAGTGTTTGCGAACTATTACAAACGCCAAGGAGAAGAAGATGCCTTGTTGTTTGATCCATTGGGACTTTACCCGTCGAACAATGACCAGGGTCAGCAAGAGTTTGTCAAGACATCTGAAACGTTTCATGGACGTTTGGCTATGTTAGCGATTGTGGGTTATGCAATGCAAGAGTTTGCGACTCAAGTTGGAGTAGTGAATGAAACTCCGTTCTTTTTCCATCCAGCCTTTTGGTCTTCCTAAAAAAATGATGAGCAAGACGGAGAAGAGCAATAATCATACCCCCCCCCCCCCATATGGTGCGTCCATGGCTAGTGTTTTACATCCCAAAAGACAAGGATGAAGAAGAAGAAGAACACAGTGGTGCGTCCATGGCCAGTGTTTTACATCCCAAAAGACAAGGATGAAGAAGAAGAAGAACGCAGCATCTGTTTACTGTCTCAGCTATTTTTATGGCCACGCTGACGGATCTTCATCGAAAACTTTCTACAGTAAAGATGGCGAATTGAATCATCAGACGCAAGTGCCTTATTGATAGAATGATTTTGTAATAAATACCCTTATGATGAAACTTTTCGCTGTGAGGATTGGAGAGAAAGAAAAGTACCATTGAGGTAGTACTACTAGGAGTACCTTGGAAGCTGAAGGAGGCCCTGGCGCCAACTTCGACTATGAGGGAAACACACATAGATGACATAGAAAATTGGCTTTACAAGCTGAGTCACGTTGCGGAGTGCATGAGTTTTTCAAAGTGGGAAATTGTATACTACACTTTAGCCCACAGTACCCCAGCGTTTCGGATCACTTACGGTTTTTGCTGCCTCACATTTTGTCACGCACATAATGAAAAATGCAAAATGCAATAACGACTAGTGACCGCTTCATGTGACAATGGCCAATCCCCGGGCCGAACGAGCAGCACCACCCAACCTAATCGATAGGATAGATATAAAAGTAGTAGGAAATCATAGGGGTGTCGCTCGTTCGCACCTACGACTCAGTCTCCAGGGGCAGTGAAAGTTTACTTGCAAACATCGTGGGCAACACACCTCATCCTCCATCTCCTTACCTTTGCCCGAACAAACACAATGGTCGAATCAAATAGAGGGCTATACATGATCGTATGTAAGGAATTTAGCATCAGATGCCATCCAATGCGCTTCCTCTGGACAAACAGGTGGATTGTTGATGCTGAGTTTGTCACCTACTTAAAGCAGTGGGTTCCTGAGTTGTCCAATGCAAATATGATGAATCGCTCGTTAATGCACAAAGGAAGTGAATGGCGACTCCATTTGCTATCACAAGAATGGAATCCAAGGGGTGTGTACCGTCATGAGGTGCGACGTCGAGGTGGGAAAAAAATATTCTACTATGTTTCGGCTCGTCAGACCGATCCACCACCTCAATTCAACCACACTATTGAGGAGTGGCTTAACTTCATAAGCCACAATCAGATTCAAATTGGAGGGAGGAACAAACGCAAGAAACCCACAACACCAATCAAGGATGATGAAACTGCCACAACGGCAGCGTCATCACCACCAAGCCCAGAGCAGATTTTGGAAGAGGCACTGGAAACCACCACAACAACAACAACCACAGGCACAGGAAACGACAATGGAAACAACAACAACAACGAGCATTCCAATGCCTCCAGTGACTCTTCTGCCGTAGATTTCTTCGACCGGCCCGTTGTGAGCAAAATCTTTGGTCCGAGAGTGAATGGGGAGACAACGAGAAAGAAGCTGGAACGGTGGATTGAGTCACTTGAAATGGCGGAACAGCGGTTTGATTGTTTTTTGACTCTTTTCAACAAGGGCCAAGATGAGCCACCGCCAAACTCTTGTGTCCCAAAGATGCTTATGAGGATGCGGGTGCTGAGGCTTGCGTATGAGCGAGCCCTGCACACCATGGAGGATGGTGCCACGTGGACTTCGTGTTGCAAATATGCAACCGAACGGAGTAGAATCTCAAAAAGCGGTCTGCAGAATTGGCGGACTGTGCAAAGAGCCAACGTTGCATTCCGGGTCAGCGGCATGTTCCCATATCCAAACTGGTACATCCAGATTGGGAAGAAGCCGTGCCCATGCTTTCTGGCTCAATATCCAGAAGCACTCCCATTGCTGCAGAAGTGGGCGAGCCAACATCTGGAGACCCTCTCTTGCGAGATGGCAGCCATGTACATTCGAGACAGTTTGATCCCATTGATATATAAAAAAGAGCAACAGGCGGACACCGAAGATGGGGAGCCATCCACAGAGCCGCTCACGTTGGACGAGTTCCGTCAAAAAGTGAAGCTCCCCAGTGTTTCAGTCGGTGCGGCATGGAAGATTCTCACATATGCTGGGTTTCGATTCTCTGAAACAAAGAAGACATACTACACGGACTGTCACGAGGACGCCGTCAATGTTCAAGCCCGGAAGCAGTTCATCTCGAAATACTTCGAGTTGGAAAAGCTTGCGCATCGATGGATTCAGATTCCATCCGACCAAGCAATCAAACTTGAAAACGGGGAGATTGAGGGTGTCTCCGAAAAGCTCATGAAGGATGTTTGGGCTTTCGAGTTTCGAGACCCTTCGACGAACCAAACAATGCGAGAATACCATGTAGATTGTTTTCCTGATGTGTTTTCATCATACATTAGAGATGAAAACAAGCTGCTGGGAGGAAATTTGTCGCATCGTTTCCCTTCTGAGCGTCGTCCTGTTGTGCTTGTTGGCCAAGATGAAGCCATTTTCAAGCAATGGTCCTTCTCGAAGAAGAGTTGGGGGGACCACAAAGGGCGTGGAGTTCTTTTGCCCAAAGACGACGGGCACGGTTTAATGCTTAGTGCATTCGTGAGCCGCGCATGGGGGTTCTATTCAGACAACTCAGGCGAAGTTGTCCTGCTCACCCCCGAGAAGCTTGAGGCAATCAATCAATCTCGTCGAGCGCAGACGTACTTGGCCGAGGACTCTGCCAGTCAAGTACTTGGTGGCAGCAGCAAGCGGATCCGGCAGATCACGGATGCCAGTGCGTTCTGCACGTATTTTGACTATGGATCCAACAATGATGGCTAGTGGAACTACAATCACATGGCCCTCCAATTTGAGGACTTGGTTGATTGTTTGATGGTCCTCTATCCATCCTTTGATTTTGCTTTTCTCTTTGACAACAGTAGCGGTCATGGACGAAAACAGAAGGATGGGCTCAACGAGAAGACCATGAACAAGGATTGGGGTGGAGTGGTACCCAAAATGCATGAGACAATTGTTGAGTGCATCGGTCCATATCCACACCCTCATTGTCTTCAGCCAGGGTCAAAGCAATCCATGGTATACACGGATGCGGACCCTGGCCCATTTGCTTATAAGGGTGTTCCTCTCACTGAGGAGCAACGACAACGAATGAAGTTCGACCACCCAACCAATCAAACAAAGAAACACAAGCTGTCCAAGAAAGAATTGATTGGTGAGCTCATTCGCCATGACATTCAACAAGGAGCTCAACATGGCGACAGGGCACTTCAAGCCTACCATTCCAAATCCCTTGACCAGCTCCAGGCAATTTCGACAGCAAGGCAGCTACCAACCGAGGTAGACCGAGTTGTCATGGAGCAGGGCTGGCTCGGGCAACCAAAGGGTCTCTTCCAAGTTCTGGGCGAGCGTGGTTTCATTGACACCACCAAGCTCCAGGAATACCGCAAGGACATGAGTAAGACATGGTTGGATGGTTCAGGACAGGTCCGTAAGGACAAGATGGAGGAATACAAGAAGTATTCCTTGACTTACCTGATGGGATCGTGCGAGGACTTCAAGAATGAGAGATCAGCCCTCGAACAACTGGCGGCTGATCTCTCGCAGCGATATTCTCGCAACCTTGAAATCCTCGTCACACCAAAATACCACTGCAAACTGGCGGGTGAAGGGATCGAGTACGCATGGGGTCTTGGGAAGCGATACTTCCGACGCTTGACAAGAAACAAGAAAGGCAACAAGACGAAGTTCATGCAAGTGGTGAGAGACAGTATGGGGAAAGTTTCGCTGAGAACCGTTCGCAGGTTCTCAGCGAAAGCAAGGCGGTACATGCTTACCTATTTGTTGTTTGACAGCAGGAATCAATGTGCAACAGATGACATCCTGTTTGTCGAAATCGAGAAGTATGTGAATGTGAGCATGAAGACTCACCGGTGCACGCTCGATCAAGAGCACTCGTTCATCCAGCAAGTCTGGAAGGAGGCACAAGAAGCAGAACGCTGAAATTCATATTGTAACACATTTACGTACCATAGAACTCCTCTTCATCTTCATACTTGTAGGCTTGTCATGCACGAGACTCTGTTTCACTTTTTCCAGAAGCAAATTTTATGAGAGAATCTTTTTTGTACCTCTCAAGCGCTGCGAAGTTCATTGGTGACACCAAAAATAGACTGGTCCACAGTGTACAAACGACAGTCTGATGACTGTCAATGCGGTTTTCACTCTCATTCGGAAGCTCAAAGGGGTTGGCGTTTCTGCGCCTTCTCCAAAAAGTGCAGCAGTCCAAGTTCATAAAAGTGCAGCAGTCAGAATTTTTCGACAGCGACAAAGTGCAGCAGCCTGCAACAGCCATGGGAAAGCGACAGACACGTTCCGCTACAAAGCAACAGGCGAGTTCCGCAAGAACACGAACAAGAGCAGCAAAGCCGCCTCGTCGCATGCAGCAAAATCGAAAATACAAAATGGATGAGCTCAATCAGAAACAACGAGCGAGGAAGAAGATTGCAACAACAAGAACGCCACGGGCAGTGAAGGCGGAGAATCTCATGGCCAAGCTTGAAGGCCTGTATGGATCAGGTACTTTGGAGGAAAGAACCGAATTATATCGGTTCATTTCCTCCCACATCAAGGGCATCGTGAGCATCGAAGGTGCACAGGTCCGGAAAGCCCACGGCTCCAAGGGCAAACCTGTTGGCACAGCAATCAAACACTATGCTCCAAGTAAATACAACAATAAGAAAGGGTCGGGAATCAACAAGAAACACAAGAACAATCTACTTGTCAAAGGGACAATGATGGTGGACCTAAACGATAATTCACAAAAGTACGAGTGCATTGTTCAGTACGTCGACGAAGACTTGTTTGTCATCAAGCGATCAACCTTGGACAACGCTCGTCTCGGGCTTTTTGCAGCAAAGCCCTACAAAAAAGATGAAATGCTGGGATTCTATGGTGGTAAGGTCCTTGACAAGTCTCGTCCGCCTTCTGCTTACGCTGTCCGACTGCGTACAAGGCCTTCTGTCTTCGTTGATCCATCCGCGGCAGACCTTTGGATGGGTTTGCACTTTGCAAACGATCCAAACTATGCCAAGTATCACGACAACCAACCTGTTGACCCGGACGACAAATGCTACAACGTCCAGGTCGATGGAAAGCTCAAGGCTACAGCCAAACGCAACATTAAAAAAATCAAGAGTTGTTCTGGTGCTACAATCTGGCGTCGGGCATGAGGACTGGCAGCCAGGATGAGCAAGATGAATCTTCAGATGGCAACGACGACGAGGAATCCGAGAAGTTGGATGATGAAGGAGATGAAGATGAGGATTCAGATTCGGATTCGGATGACGAGGAAGATGACGAAGGCAACAACAACGAGAAAGATCAGGATTCGCACGACGAAGACGAAGATGACGATGAAGAAGAAGAAAGCGACTAAGGCCACGATGATGAAAGTAAAGGACAACAATTATTCAGTATTTAGAATGGTTTATTTTACGTAACTAATACTTGTAGTAGTCCTCCTGACTAAACATATTTTCCTCCTGCGTATCTTCAAATCCATCATCAACGTGAGAGTCATACGTGGCGTCATCATCCGACGTCGTTGAAGGAGCCTCACGAAAGAGACTCGGGCTTGCACAACTGTCAGCCATGAAATGCACAGCCCTCTCGGCCTCACGTCTCTTTTGGGCGTGCTTCTCACCAGGCGTCAAGTACTGCCAATCCACCACATTGGATTTCATGACAGTCTCCGCCTCACCAATGGACTCCTCCTTCTTCAATGGAGTGCGAGTCTCCATCAGCATTCCATCCTCTTGTCCTGAAAACAAAATGAGGTGAGTACTACGATCGTTCCAATCAATTACAAAGGCACAATCAACTTACCATTTTTGTTGATTGTTTCATTGTTTCTGGGCTTGTGGCTACGCTCAGACTGCTTAAGCGTTTCCACAATCTCGGCAATCGAGACTTTGCCCGAATGATGATGGTGGTTTCGACCAAGCACCAGGGTCGTGGCTCCATTCTCATCACCAAGGATGAGATGCCACTGTGTTGCTTTGTTCAATGCATCCTTGAGCCTCTGCGCCTTGTCGTCGATGGCCACCGGCATCAATACCACTATGTCCTCGTTTGCTCCTCTTGGAGTCTCCCCTTCAACCACCTTGGAAATGACGAAATCTGGAGACTGGGGTGGGGGGAGCTCCGGACTCGTCTTCTTTGTTCGACGCTTCTTGTTTGCGTTCTTCTTCGTGGAGCTCTTCTTCGGAGGGAGCTTCTTGCCCGGTGTCTTCGCTGGTGTCTTCGCTGGTGTCTTCCCTGGCGTCTTCCCTGGCGTCTTCCCTGGTGGAGGAACAGTATCTTCCTGGATGTCATCCAGGAAACTTGGTGTTTTGGTGCGGGTGCGACTTGGGTAGCGACGATGGCTGTTGTTGCTCATCTTGTTTTGTTTTTTGTGAGACGAACACACAACTGAGAGCATCGTGCTGTGTCTTGTAATGGGATGTGGAATGTACCTGCTAGCGATCTCAAGACCAAACTCAAACAACCTACTTAGATCAACGGATAGCTGAACGGAAAGAGGTGCGCGTAAAGATCCGACCAACCCGTGTGGCTCCCACATTTTGGATGCATCCGGAAACGAAACATGCAAACACGAAACAACCTAGTAGAATTCCGTCAGTACACGCTCTAGAAGAGCCACAATCGATTACCAACTGATACCAAGGTTCTCCACGGGTCAGAGAACAAAGGAAACCCAAGGGTTCTATCGTAGGGATAGTCAGGACACTGAAGACGTGATGATATGGTAATGTTAATGATTGTGAGCTTACTACTAGGTTTGGTGTGTGAGATTTCCATTCTTGTTGTCGATCGTGTGAAATAGGTTCTTGGCGGTGATAGGTCTGGAATGGTTGGAGTTGATGTATGTGAGGTATATAACATGTATATGTGCTTGTATATCATATACAGCCTCAACGATTCTTGGCTAAAGTTGGTATATGTAGTTTTGTTGGCGCGTCCTTGTTTGCAATCTTGAAATAGTGGGAACGATGATATGGTCTCGCGTGATCGTGATTCGTGCCTTGTGTACTTAGACCGTTGGGTCGGATACATGATCGCCACGCTCGGATAGTTCTTGCGCGCATCTTGACGAATTTGGGCGCGCACGCTTAGGGCATAGGTCAGGCTCGGATGATCATCCGTTGATGGGATATCAAGACCAAAGTTGATTCTTGATAGCACGTTCGTCAATCTGTTCTCACTTTTTGGTATATGCGACCGAAATATAGGTTGAGCTAGCGCGAAGCTAGGTATGTAGTGTGGATGTAGGTGATGTAGGTGATGTTTGAAGCCACGGGACTCGACTAACCGATGAGGTGCCGAACCTAACCGATGATTTTCGGTGAGAGTTCTACTACTCCCCACAGCTCTTTGGTTCAGCCTTGTCATCGCTGGATTCGTAGAGATCTTGAACTTCTCCTCTCCAAAACAATAGGGGCTTGAGTAGAGGCCAAATAGTTGCAAATTCCCAATGCTTGCTGAGGATGTCGGCAGGGTTGGTCTTCCCATCCTTCCAATAGAATGCAACGTATTGCGCTGCTATCGCTTCTCGTACCCGGTGATATGAAAGGAGATGATGTCTCTTGGACAAGATAGAATGAGGCATTGTTGCGTTAACAACCACAGATCGATTGTCTCCAAACAGATAACTGCGATCCCTGATTGGTACTCCAAGGTAACAAAGTGAATGCCGTAATTCAGTGATTTGGTCGACTGCTGTCCTTGCTGCCACAAATTCTGATCCATATGTTGCCGTTTCCACAGTGCTCTGTCGTTTGCTGTACCAATCAATTGGTGTCCCATTCAAGAGATGCAGGATGGCTGTTACAGACTTTCCTGTGATCATGTCGTGCATAAGGTTAGCATCAACATAGTGCGTTGTCGTCACATATCGTCCAAGTGGTTCTGGGCAATCATGAGGGATGTATTCCTTGGCATCTGAATAGACCGTACGACTCCAATCAAAGTCTTGACTTGGAATGCTTGAGAAATCGGGCTCTCTGATTCGGAATCTGATTGCACCATCAGAAAGATTGAAAAGGTATCCATAGATGCGTTTAGCTCTGTTGAGATGTCCCTGTCTTGGAGCTGCGCGGAACCTGGAAAGGGTCATCGTAGCAGTAAAAACATCAAAGCGACCAATTGTAATCACCCACTGAAGCTGTCCAATCAAGGTCTGGAAGTGCTGTGTACCTTCTTCATCAAGGAGTTTGGTGTCGTCCAATTCCGGGTGATCACCAGCAATGAGAGGGGTTTTAGCCTTCTTGGGTTTCTCTTTGAAGATACGTTCGAAGGTGTCCATCATTTTGCTAATGTATCGACGTGGATCAGAGACTAGGGTTCCGTCAGGGTCTTTGGTGTACCGGCATCCCAGGTGATAGTCAATAGGTCCATCTCCCTTAAGCTTGAAGTTGTACTTTTCCTTGAAGACTTTGCAAATGTTTCCAGGGTCAGTAGCTATGATGGCTAAGTCATCCACATATACGGCGATGTATTCGTAGCAATCCTCCCCAGGTGCTTTTCTCATCCAAATGTCAGGATCTGCCTTGCTTGGTGAGAAACCCATATCGGTGAGGACGTCAAAAAGGACATCATGCCATCGTGCGCCTGAAGATTTGAGACCATAGAGGGCCTTGTAGATGATGAGGATGTGACCTTCTAGCTCCTTGAACTCGGGTCCTGCCACAATATATAACTTCTCCCCAGTCAATGCTTCAAGATACGCATTCCCAATGTCTGCTCCCCATACTTCTAGATCGTTCAGAGATCCAAGGAATAAAGCAATTCGTAGGTTGCGAATAGAAACAACTCCAGAGTAGATCGTTTCCACAGGTTCCTTCGTCAAGTGTCCATCTGCAACAAGTCGTGCCTTGTGCCTACCATCATGTTTCACATCAAAAACGAGATGCACTCGAATCTTTTGATATCCCTCAGGTGCATTTGATACCTTGCCATTTGTGAAGATGGCCTTCCCATGGTCCTTGAATGTCTCATATGATTGTATCTGAGACAGTTCCAATTCAGTTGCGTCTTGCCACCTTGTGGTACCATTTTGTTTGTCAAGATTGACAGCCTCGGCGTAATCTCGAGGGACTTGGAATCCAAACTTATACTTGACTGATCGACGTACTTGTTTGATCCTTGATTGTTTTGCAGCACGTATCAGGCGTTTACTCGTCTTGACGTAGCGTTTCAGGTGTTTCCATCCTGGTTCGTTGAGGAGCCCATGCTTCTTTCCATATATGGCAACGGTGATTGGGTCGTCGTTGGCAATAAGGGAGAGTGGTTCATAGGTTGTCTCCCCAGTTTCCCAATCCACAAGCAAGTTATACTTACTCCCCTTATAATCCGGGTCGGTTGAAGACAGTGGGCCTTGATGTGCAATAACATCCCTGAAACGGAACAAATTATCTCCCGAGGTCTGCGCTTGATTGTCCCTCTCAATATACTCCATTATTTGGTTATAAGAGATCATTTCATCAACGTCAGAATTTGTCTTGCGGTAGATGTACTTGATGCGTTCTTGTTGCTTGAGTGATTCTTCATTAAGATCTACAACTCGTTTGACAACGCGTGCTCGATGACGCTCCCCATTTTCTTCAGTGTCGCATAAGAAAGTGCGTCCTATCATGTCTTCATAATCGATTGTAGGCATTGGTTTGGATGGATCTTCACTTTTACTGCGAATGAAGACAGTGTCAGCCTGCTTATCAGTGTCATCTTTCGGAGACGTCTCCCCTGAAGGTCGATCCACACGAAGGTTGGGTGTAGTGGAAGCGACACGGCGAACAGCGGAACGGTAGAGGATATGGTTGTCAGCAGACAAAATCTTCCATGTAAAAGCATCACCAACGTTGTGAGCAAAACCAACCCAATGGCCAAGTTTCTCATCGGTCGAAGAAGGGTAGGGACCAGACGACGGTTCGGAGGGGTCAACACGATAGTAGACTTCATCCCAGAAGGGAAAGAACAGGAGGTGCGAAATGTCGGGAGGGTGACCGGTGAGAGCCTCAATAGGAGTACGTCCAGAGTGTGCATGTGAAGAAGAATGATTCAATAAGTCACAGACATATTCAAGGCAAAGTAACCAAACATTGGCCGGGCATCCAGTTGCATTCATGATAGCGTTCGCCATTCGTTTAACGGTCTGATAACGATTCTCGGCTTTGTTCTGATGCTGGTGGTATGGTTCAGAGCGATACTCCCCAATGAGCAAGGTGCGAAGGATATCCTTAACCTTATGGGAAATGAGAGATGAACCCCCATCACTAATGAGTGTCTCCATAACACCTCGCATGCGTATATTGTCTTGAAGAGTGTTCACAAATTGCTTGGTAGACTTGATACCGTAAATATCAGTGACAAGAGTATCGCGGCCAACAAAAATTTGAGCCACCTTTCCACCATGATCAACAGCAGGTGTATCAGAAAAGATCGAATCGGTAGCAACGGGTTCATGACGACGTGGTAGATTCAGGATAGGGTTGCGTGCCTTGAAATGTTTCTTGAGAGTGTCACAGTCAAAAATCACATTAGCATGTCGTGTAGTATGCTTGAAAGTATCGGCAATAACTTCCTCGGATTGCCAACCAAAGAAGGGACGAAATTGTTTCCAATCATGTTCTTCCACATAACGACGATGGACAGATGCATGTTGAAGGGTTGGGTCTTCACCATTAGCATCAGCATAGATAGAGAAATATGTGGTGTTGTCGGGTCCGTGGTCATAAGGAAGGTCAAGGAGAAGATTGAGATTGCAGACAACACGATCAGTGTACTCCCCATACGTGTCATATGGATAACGTGCCATACTGCCGTCGGTTGCAACCTGATGCCATGTAGTAGAAGCATCATGCTGTGGATCTGAATGAGTATGGTCAAGAACAGAGGGGTCCCAAGTAGATGGCGAAGTAAAGATGATTTGCGGCAATCGGTCCATGTCATCATCAGAAGGGATACCTAATGAGTGGATAAAGGCAAGTCCATCCTTGATACACAGAGGTAAAGCACGTCCATCAAGGGTAGTGATACGTTGCTTTCCATCCCCCTTGACAGAACGTTCATCCACAGATAGCCCATAATGTTCCAATTGACAAGGCGCATGTATAGACTGTCCTTTTCCATAGTATGCATATTCGTTGAAGATACCAACGATTGGTCCATCATTAGTTTCAAACTTGGCAGCACAAGTGACAATGGGGAGACCAGTAAGTTCATGGTTGTCGATTCCCACAATCGTGATGTTACGACCTGTCTTGGAAAGGATACGCATATCAGCTCCGGCTAAACCACCATTGGCACCACGATCAATGAGTTGATTCCCAGTATAAGTCGACTTTCGAGAGAACATATATTGAGTCATGTGGACCTTCTGCTTGTGCTCATTCTGTTTGAAACTAACTTTCTTACTCGTCTTAGATGCGGCATTGGATAGAACATTAGACAAATCAGAAGCTGGGTGATTGAGGTCGGTTGACGTCATTGCTTGATGGATGAGATGGGTGGCTGGATCGGAATCATCCTGCGGATATGTGGGGTTGTCCAGGTCATCGAAAACATCTTGACCAGGGTCAGGATCAGGTTCAGGATCAATGTCAAGGGAGTGTTGCTGTACTTTTCTTGGACTCGGAGTAGAAGCTTGCACGTTCTTGTTATACTCAACAATCATCTTGCGAGCATCCTCAGGAAGTTTAAACCATAGGTCACGAGGAAGACTGGCTTTTGGAGATGCCGTGTTATCATCTTGGACATTGGTATTGTTTATCTGATATGCATCGTCTTCCTGAAGGGATCCCTCAATATCATGTTGTGTTTCGTGTTGCTCGTGTTGCTTGACACTACGACGACGACCAGTTGCAGAAGATTGCGTGACTTGATCATGGTCATATGCTGCGTCCATCAAAATGGAGAAGTACGACTGATAACATAAAGACTTTGCTCCAGACTTCGTGCTGACGACGTTGTCCAAGATTTTAACTCTGCGAAGGTCAGGTACCTTCTCGACAGCTTGCATAAGAAACGTCATCCTGGTGTGATCAGGTATGCGATCAGAGAGATCAACAAGGTTATCGAGTAAACGTAGTTTGTCTTGGAAATGAAGCAAAAATTGACGTGATGATCCACGCCATGTATCATCGAGGCGAAGGTTGGAGATGTAATTGGTTAATCGTAAGACCTCTCGTTTCGCTAAGTCTGACTTCGTATGCAATGTGTGAAGCTTCTGTAACACTGCTCGTGCGTCTTCATCATGTTCATGTTCGCGAACATAAGCTCTTCCTTGATCAGTCTGGATGATGCGCACAAGGACAGAGTATAGGAATATTTGTTGCTCTTGGAAAAGTTCTGTTGCATACGTATCATTCGTCGGTGGCTTGTATCGGAAGTCAAGAACATTAGATAAACCTTGGGCTTTTGCTGTGGTCTTGAAAGTCCTCCAGAACGTGTCGTAGTATTGTTCATCCTTGAATGTTTCATATGCCATAGCGTCACGCTTGGTTCCCTTCTTGAATGCGGTTAGGTCCAGTTGGGACTGTGATGCAGCAGAAGTAGTACTAAACGATTTGGGTGACGTCGAATGGGATGGAGATTTCATAGGTGATACTGGGTCATTGATAGGGCTTCCGGAGCGAAAGTCAGTGTTTATCCTCCATAGATCAAATTCTGCCTTGGTCAGATTCATCCAGGTTGCCTTGGAAGGTATACCCTGAATGTCGATACTCGTTTGTCGGAACCAATGGGCAAGCAACTTGATCTGCTGGCTTGTATTGACATGTAGGTCGTGCATTTGTTTTCCTGACTTGTATTTTGTCATACTATCCATGTTCTTCTCAGGGTCAATTGCCATATGTTCAATGATACTAAGGATATCATCAAAAGCATGATGGTGCATCCATTTCACGAGTACATCGACCCTTTCCTTGGAAAAGTTGAACAACACCTGAGTCATATGATCAAAGACTTCTTGATCAGATATACTTTGATTGGTGTTGAACTCTGGTGTAGTCGGTGTAGTTGGTTCCATGATTGCTTGACTTGGTGATAAGATATGTTGATATGTGTCCTGTGATGTCTTAGTCGAAAACTTTAGTTAAAACTTGTAACCCGGATGTGTGGTGTGCCTTGTGAACCCGGATGTGCCACGTATGTCCACGTGTGATGTGATGTCCGAAAGGTAACCCGGATGTGCGGAACTCGGTTTTGTCTCTGGTTTGGTGTGAAAACTACTTAAAATTACTTACACGTGGTCACTTCTGGGCTCGTTGTGGTAATCAAGTTGAATCGGAGACTCAGTAACAGAGGTAGCTTCTTCGTTGCCGTTGTGGTCCTCAACTAGGTGGTTCACTGGTTGGGTGAGTAGAGGGAAGATAGTGGCACGGAAGTCCTGGTGCAACTTGATAACGTGGATGAAACCAACGTAGTCGTCGAGACGGGTAGTCAAGGTAGGAAGAGGTTGGTTAGTCTTGTTCACGACCCAAATGGTATGGAAGTAATTGACCGGACGCTGGAAAGTAAGGAAGCGTACCCGAAGGCAGCCTGATGGGGTGGTCGATAGGGTCGTCGCTATGTATCGGTAGCTTGGAGATTGGTATAGCAAGTCTAGGAGTCGTTGGATATCCTCTAGGTCGACGACGGGTTGGACGGACTCGAACGAGACCTCGTGTTCGAGCGTCGAACGGATGTGGTCCGGGTCGCTCTGATACTCGGATGGCTCGCGGAAGTAACGGAGGTGCGCGTTGATGAGACGGCTCGTACGTCGGGTGCGAGTTGGGTTCGGGCGAGGAGGTGTACTCGGTCGGCGTGCAAGGGTGTTCGGCGGGCGATTTGGGTCGGACGGCGGAGGGACGACTTGATCGGGAGTCTGGAACGGATTAGGCGCGCTAGCCTTCTCCGGGGAGTTAGAGGGCGTCTCGATGAGGAATTCGCCAGGGTGGACGGCAATCTGCTGTGTTGGGTCACCACTCTGCTGGAAAGCGTTGTAGATCCGACGGATAGGAGTATTGGAGTCACTGGACATGAAAACTTTGGGGAAATGAGACA
This sequence comes from Epithemia pelagica, assembly GCA_946965045.2. Taxonomy (NCBI): domain Eukaryota; phylum Bacillariophyta; class Bacillariophyceae; order Surirellales; family Surirellaceae; genus Epithemia; species Epithemia pelagica. The sequence continues at coordinate 3,334,265 of OX337230.1, forward strand.
GTTGAGACTGTTAATCTAGTAGAATTCCGTCAGTACACGCTCTAGAAGAGCCACAATCGATTACCAACTGATACCAAGGTTCTCCACGGGTCAGAGAACAAAGGAAACCCAAGGGTTCTATCGTAGGGATAGTCAGGACACTGAAGACGTGATGATATGGTAATGTTAATGATTGTGAGCTTACTACTAGGTTTGGTGTGTGAGATTTCCATTCTTGTTGTCGATCGTGTGAAATAGGTTCTTGGCGGTGATAGGTCTGGAATGGTTGGAGTTGATGTATGTGAGGTATATAACATGTATATGTGCTTGTATATCATATACAGCCTCAACGATTCTTGGCTAAAGTTGGTATATGTAGTTTTGTTGGCGCGTCCTTGTTTGCAATCTTGAAATAGTGGGAACGATGATATGGTCTCGCGTGATCGTGATTCGTGCCTTGTGTACTTAGACCGTTGGGTCGGATACATGATCGCCACGCTCGGATAGTTCTTGCGCGCATCTTGACGAATTTGGGCGCGCACGCTTAGGGCATAGGTCAGGCTCGGATGATCATCCGTTGATGGGATATCAAGACCAAAGTTGATTCTTGATAGCACGTTCGTCAATCTGTTCTCACTTTTTGGTATATGCGACCGAAATATAGGTTGAGCTAGCGCGAAGCTAGGTATGTAGTGTGGATGTAGGTGATGTAGGTGATGTTTGAAGCCACGGGACTCGACTAACCGATGAGGTGCCGAACCTAACCGATGATTTTCGGTGAGAGTTCTACTACAACCCACTGCTTTGAATCGATCGAACAATCAACCTAACGTGCGGAGTTTGGAGTACGATGCTACCAACACCAACAATCAACAACGGCATGGAGGACGAGGTCGAGTTCTTTTTCAACAAGGACAAGTTTGGCTCTGAAGACGATCGAAGTCGATGTAACTTTCGGACGAGCTTTTACGCGGACAGGGTCAATGTTCTCGTTGGAGACATTGTCGACAACGGCGCAGAACAAAATGGACGGAATGTTGTCGACCGTGGGTATGTTCTCCTCCAACGGGAGACAAGCACAGACTATCTTCGGTTGGCATTTTACAAGAGGGAAGCGCGGTCCGAGTTTGCCGACCCGCTGCTTGTGCTGCCAGTTGGGTTCATTGTCAAGACAGTGATGAAGGAAGTTCTCTCACCCACGGACTCCAGCAAGAAGAAGGGCCGCATTCAATTCTACACACGGTGCACGATCGATACAAAGAGCAGCATGGACCCAATGGTCGTCACCCTCTACATGAGCCTCTTCCACATGGAAGAGCTCAAGACTGCTCTTGCCTACATGACGACAAAATACCCTACCCAGAACCTGTTCTTTACAGCAGATGCGTAATAGAACCTACTTAGTCGATTAGCAATAGTACTTGTTGTGTTTGTAGCCAGGAATGGCATCGTATTTGTCCAAACATCGATCCATCCCATTGTCATGGTTGCTGCGGATTATCCACTGTGGAGTTTTGTGTACTGGTTTTTTTCGGGTACAGTCTTGTACACTAATATACTCATGTACTCCGCAACGTGAACCAGCTCGTATGGTTAAGGCCCATCGTGTGTGGTCAGTGGTCGGGTCCGTCTCTCGTTTTGCTTGTTGATCAAATGTGGCAGTGTGGGTGCTCTATCGTTTGTATACACCCAGCTGCCTCGTCATTGGATAAAACCAGGGTATATATGGGTATAGGTATGATGATCGACCATATGGGCTGACAGAGAGGTGGATGGAGTGGCAATGGGCAACGAATCCGTTCCAGCGACCGAACGCTTCTACATCATGTGATTCGATACCAGCAGAACGATGGTCGTACTTTCCGGATGACAGGTTCGAATCTCGAAGAATAACACAACAACACTGTTTCTGATCAACGTGGGTTTGATTCTCCTTACAGCAAATCGCGTCTTCTGGTTGGCTTCCAGCGGCCGGGTTCGGGCGTTTCGTTCGCGCTCCGCGCATGTGTTCGAACAAGCAACATGCGAGGTCTTGCGATAAGGATGGTTCTGTTTGGAATTCGCATGACTCGATTGGATCATTGAGTTGTTACGAGGTCGTTTGATTCAATCGCATTCGAGGTCGTTTGATTCAATCGCATTCTCTTATGTCGGATTTGGAGGTGTCTTGGAACCCTTGATCGGTGATCAATCAGGGGGAGAGGGGGATGCACGTATGAGACTCGGAGGAAACCACCATCTTCATGACGAGACATATTTGAGCCAGGTGGTGCTAGGGAGAACTAGTTACGAGTGCGAATGAAGCATCTTGTTCCTGGACGATTCAAGCACAATCCTCCCCATGCTCACTGCCAACCCCTCACATGGTTGCGAAGCACTTTATAGAATCCGATTGGAAACGTGACGTGCATGTGAAAAGAGTCCATAATTTTCGTGGGCAACGAGATTAGAAGGAAGCAAGACAAATGCCGCCTGTGCACTACAACTATGAGCGGCTTAATGCTGTTCTTCTCTGCGAAGCTATTACTAAGCTCAGTCCAATTCAGCATTTAAACATGTTTGATTGGTGTTCCATTGATGGATGGGCCATGTCAAAAGATCTAAAACAGCAAGAAGCAGATTCTTGCTGTTCGCTGAGGTATGCCATTGCCACTGATTCTGATCGAGACACAATTTATCTGGTTGTATCGAACGACTTTGATGTGGAAAGCATGACTCAATTGCAGTTGCGTACCCCACAAGGCTTCCAAGTTTCCAGTAGAGATGGTACCCCTGCCGGTGTACACAGCGGTTGTCTTGGATACGCGGAGGGCTTACCCTTGGTAGAATTGCTTGGAGAGCATGGTGACGCTGGAAAACGAATTATTGTTTGTGGTTTCGGATGGGGAGGTACCTTGGCCAGCATTGCGACGTGTATTCTTCGCCAACAGGCCATGTCGGCTTGGAAAGATCGAATTGTTGGATACACGTTCGGTGCACCACAAGGTTTTGCCAGTCCAGGCCTTGTCGAAACCACAGCTGTTACCTCCGGAGACTCGAGTGCCTTGGAACACTTTGTTCACCCTCAAGATATTGTTCATGGATTTTCTCTGTGCCCCGACTCCTTACAGAACAGGGCACCCATGAAGAAAGTACGGTGTCTCTGCCGGATCTTTTACACACGATGTTTCCGAACGAATCTGGGGAAAGGATTTCATCGGTAACCAAACAGTTGATGAGAAATGACGTCGAGTACACTCCAACTGGTTCCATCTACGACATTACTGTGACAGATGAGGAAGAATGTCGGATGGAGAAGGATCGAGCCGTTTCCATCATGAAGAATTTCAGTCCTCCTGGTTCCCTCGAGAGTTACCAAACTACTTTCATGCGGGAGATTCACACCATTGACACCTACATTGATCACATTCTACAAGCTATTCCGCGCGAGCCATATGTTGCTTCTCCCCATATTACAACCAAATGCATTCAGGCGTCCTGGAAACCTCACTTCTTGAGTATAAGTCGAGTAGGATTTGAACAGGATAATATTCGCTTGGAAGTCATCGGGCACCGCCTTGGTTCTACACTCCCGCTGCTGGCAACGGATGTTTCAGTGGGCGGATGTACGGTCGTTGGCACACATCTTCTTTCCATGTCGCCCACGGCCATATCCTTTGATATTTCCCTTGCGGAGAAAATTCCTCAAGGCACTGAGGTATCCCTGCGTCTTTGTTTTCGTTCCACGATGCTTGAATCTCCCCACGTCGTTGAAACAAATGTGAAAGACCAGTGGTTCCAAGATCGTGAAGCAACTATCGAGCAAGGTTCCCTCATGTGTCTCTTGGCCCATGCCCGTGTATTGCAGATCGCTTGTTCGAACACATCACACACAGCTCAGGTTGCATCTGAGAGCGATGACGTATGTGAGGCCTTTGCAAATGAGACAATGACAATCGCTCACCAGATAGACGTGTTTCTGTCTTCCTCCGACCTTGAGGACTCCCAGAAGAAAGATCTGATTCATCTGTTCCATGTTCTCGAATTGCCGGGTGTGGATCGTCGAACGTTGCTAAATACTCTGGTTCTGTCTATGATCGAGGCATGGAGGCGAAAGAAAGAGTTCGACATTTTCAAGGTCACATCGAAATGGTACACGTCTGAAGATTCCAGAGAAAATGGAACTGCTTCCTCGAACTGCAGTATTCTGACAATACCTACCGCATCCAACTTGCTTTCATCAAGTGTCACGTCAACAAAAGCAACGTCGGAAATGTATCGTGTTGAAGCGGCTATGATCTACGTGGCTTTGTCGCAATTTCGTGCTCATTTTCTACGAATTCAACACAGGAGGACCCTAACAATCTTTTCGTGGGTAGCCGCTATATGGGCGTGGTTTCTAGGTCCGCTGTTTTGGTTCTCAATTCTCTACGCCCAGGCCGCAGTGATGGGCACCACTGCTTGGATTGCCTTTTTTTCAGCCATGTTCAACTCTGATTCCGTTATTGACTACCTGGTTTCACTTCTGGGTGACTCTGATTCATATGTTTATACGTCAGGAGCAATTGCCGAGAAATTCGTGCTGTCAATGGTAAGCGAAATGCGCGATGGTTCATCCCTCAAGGATGACGAAGAGCGTTTTGTTGAAAAGATGAACAGCAGTAGCTCGGATGAATTGTGGGGGTCCTCTTCCCGTCTCGATTATTTGAAACACGCCCTACCATCTGACCGAGAGGCGATGATGTCATTGGTTATGGCGTATATAAAGCCAATTCTTTTGTTGAGAAACTATCTGTTGAAGAAACGAGTCTTCACAGTGGCCGTCGTGGGAGAGCCGGGAAGCGGGAAGACCACCTTTGTTTCCAAAGCGTTCCGAACAAAGAAATATCAGGAGCGCACTTCAGAACACCAAATGCATACCAGGCATATACAATCGAAGGAAGAAGACTTGGTGACACTTTTCAATATCTTTGATTTCCCAGGCATGAACGGAAACGACGCATTTGCTGGGGCAGATGTATCAAATTTGGAAGCAATGATCCCCGCTTTGGATTGTATGTTGTTTTTCACCAAGCTGAACAGTCGTTGCTTCCTTGCCGAAGAGCTACTGAAAAAAGTCCGGGGCTTCGATTGGTGTTTTCGCATGTCGACACATGTGTACGGAACAAGGTCAACATCGCCTTGGACGACACTATCGAACAGGATGTTGATGAAGAGGACATAGATAAGGAATTGTTGGTGCATGCGTGTGTGGAATCTGTTGTCGCTGACAGCAAGTCATTTTGCGATTCTCACCGTGTCCCGTCGAGCGATGCTGTGACGTGGACACCAAATCGACCTTTGAATGACCTACCGTGACTGTACAAGAACGTACTGTCTCCTCATTTGACTTCTACGAAAGAACTATCTTCATGGCTCGATAGCCTGGCTGTCTAGATAACCAAGAACCCCACAAGAGCGACAGACTAGACATAGCAGCAATCTCGACGAAGCTGAACATGTTGATTATTAGCAATTTCCACGCATTACGATAGGATGACATCTTGCACGAGTTAAATCTGGATAAGAACTTTCTGTCTGTTCTCCCTCAGTTAGATTGAATCCAATTTCCAAATTTGTTAGATCCGGATATGAAACGTCGACAATCCTTTTGGATCAACTTCTCATGACATCCAAATTACACACGTGGCAACGTCACCACAGATGTACCAAGAGATCAGGTGATGAGACTTCCATTGGTTCCATCTCACTTTCTTACCCTGTCCTGAGTCTCGCCCACGACTTTTGCCGTTTTGGCAGCCACGAGGGACCCGTTCGGAGTCCTGAAGTCCACCGAGACCTGTTGCCCAAAAAGTTAAAACACAGCACAGCTGCCCCATTTGCGTGACAACTTCCTGTTCCAGTTTGTGACCACGGCGTTGCTACTCGGAAGTTTGACGCCGGGGACCATCGAGTGGACATGCGGTATGCTATCAGTCGAAGTGACACTTTCAATTGCCGTTATATTAATTCTATTTCCCGTCAGGGTGTTTTCCCCTTGTTGCCCTTCCTTCTTCTTGGGTGGTTCTACTTGGGTTGGGTTGATCGAGTGCTGGACTGGTGCTGCAATCATGCAGACTTGGCTTGTCACGATAGTGGCATTGAAAGTTGGGAGAGCTGCTGCAACAAGCTTCACTCAAACTTGCAACGTCTTGTTCCGAAGAGGTCCCGGAAGGACTTTGTACGTCGTTCAAGGTCTTGCCAATACACTGATCATTCACATACCATTCTCCCATTTGTTGAAAGAACTTGATTTTGTTGTCTTTGTTTTCGGTCCAGCTCATGTGGAAGATAATCGGTTTGACACGTCCAGACAAGAAGCTCTGGATGAGCTTCGGTTTGCGATGCCATTGATATCCGCAGGGGAGATCCGGTGACTCTCGAGAAATGACCTTGGCTCGCAGTCCATAGGCCAATGCATTCTCATTCAGTGCATTGATCAAGACTTTTTGGTGACTTTTGGAGCTTACAATGGACGGCATTGAAAGGAGGACTGAGTTTAGAAGTTGCTGAGTGCGTTCATTGTTGTTCACGAAGTAAAAACCAGAGTTGGCGTCATACGGTGCGAATCGCATACTCCGTGCTCCATCTTCTTGAAATATAATATCGTATTCATCGTTCCACCTTGCTTCTTCAGCAAAGTAGTCGTTGACTGGATGACGAAACCAGACCACATCCGCATCTTGAAACAAAAGGTCATAACCCAACTGTGAAATAAGATGAACACTGATCACCTTCATTGTCATCAAGGCCATAAAGGTTCTGTCTCCGTAGGCTTTGGCAGCTTTAACAGGGACTTTGCCGAACAACTTGTCATTATAATAACCTGTGAGACCAAGAGAAGTTACCAAATCGTAAGCTTCTTTGTCTGCAGCAAATACCAAGATGGACGAAAGATCTAGGCCCTTCGCCTTGGCATTGCATGCAAAGTTCATGATTATTTCCGACTGTCCAAAATTGCAAACCATGACTGTTATTACACCTTTCCCGTTTCCTCGGTCAATCGGTACAAGACGTTCCTCCTTGACCAGAGCCTCAATTTCCTGCAACCCTTCCTTCATCAAGCCCAAGTAATTCTGTAGAATATCAAAGGCATCTCGAGAATGAGTAGCAGATGGGGGATGATTCACATCAACTGCATTCTCCTTGACATTCATCCCCACGTGCCTCAGTGGTTGACCTTTCTCGAACGAATAACGACCCTTCTCCTTGACTTTCGAAATTCTCATCCACTTTTGTGAATAGTAGTTGTGTGATTGATAGGGAACTATGGCCAAGCATGATTTCTGGTTTTGCACTGGAAACACCACAACTTCCTGACAGCTTTCAAGAGCCTTGTTAGCAGAGGAGGAAAGAGGAATGACATTGCTTGCCGAGAGACTGCGGTTTGTTTTGGGAGGAGGAGATTTTACTTTTGGACCATACATGAGCAACACATTGGGAGAAGATTCCTGGTCCTTGGTGTATTCTACGTCCATGGGGATGCCCAAATCAATTGTTTTGATAAATTCATGCGATGGAATCGCCGTCATTTGGGAAGCCAGATCACTTACTGTCGAACTGTCAAAGGTAGTTTTTGTTTTCAATGGACCTTCACGAGTGCTGCTGGCCAACCGTTGCGGCGATGGACAGGCCTGTTGTAAGCGATCTTGTACGACTTTTTCGACGCGATCCATAAATTCCCTTTCCATGGCAGCCGACCTCTTCTCAAGATCATGAAGAAACATTATCATGGTCGTCAAACCGAGATAGAGTACAAGGGCAGAGAAAAGTACACAATACAAAATTGGTTTGGTACCAACACATGCCCGTTCTCGGGAATTGGACGCGGTCGACGAGAGACCCATGGTTCAATGGAGAGGGACGAATCAAATATTAATGACAAAGGTATGAGGAACAGGGCTCCTCAAAGTCCTTGGTTAACGGATGCTAATTGGCGTGCTGTCTCACAAAATTGTCGGGGGATTTGTGGGGATGATGCGTTTTGTCTTGGTCCTGTACATCTATCTCCCAGCGGAAGGGAAGTCTTGGGTGATCTCTTGTCGTACTTTCTCACCAAACGAATGCTGATATAAGTGCGACTTCAAATATAATATATATGTCCGCTGGAGAGTAGGTACTGTTCACCCCTCAGGACAATGCGTTGGGCCTTTCAGAAAATTTGGGTCGCACATGGTCATGGTGGGATAGCGCTAGTAGAGGTAGAACCCAGTAGAGAGAATAGAGGAGTAGTGCTGGTATGAGGCCGTCTAGAATGCTACCTAGGAGTAGTTGATAGTTGACGGTGAGCCATGATCGCCGTGCATGTCTTGAGATTGAGATGCAGGATGATTCTGAATCATTCCTTTCGGTCTCTAGAAGTAGTACAGAAAGGGTAGAGTTCCATGAACGAAAATCTGCAAGGCACCACAGCTCGGAACCAAATAAAACATTGGATTTGATTGCAACCCCAGGCCTGTTGGTAAACCTCCTTACCTTGTGTGTAAACAGGTCGATCGATCTATCTTCCATTGTACCTTTGAACCGAGATCGGATTTCCGAAAACGTGAGGCCGCCGTGGTGGGAGCAAATTTGGGTCCGACATCCGACAAATCCGAAAGCTCACGCACACGCGTCGTTGGACGGTGGAACGAAGTCTTCCGCCGGAATTGGGCGACGATCCCCCTCCCTGTTTGGTCACGACTGGCGTACATTCTAAGTATTTTTGATAAGGTTACTCAAGCGAAACGAGTTCGTGTCCGGCGTGAAAGCAACCTGCCTTCCATTCGTGGAGCCAAATTTAGCCAGGCATCGATCGATGGCTTGGCGTGTGTGACGGAACGATTTCGTAAGTATTCGTCAGGAATTTTTCGTATCCACGCCGGCATAGTTTTCCCTGCAATTTTGTGTCTTTTACGAGAAATTTGTCGTCCGTCGGACTCGGAACCGAACGAAACGTTTTGGCCCGTCGGCCGCTGACACTGGCCAAAGTAGTGGAGCCAATACATAATAGACAAATTTTGAAGACCAGTGTTTACGGGTCCCTTAACCGTCTTCGCTGTCCCCACGACACGACCACGACACAAATTCTGGTTGTTCACCACCGAAATCAGTTGGAGTTGACAGAAACCGACTTATGTATTGGCAGGTGACAGTCGGAGTTGCTCTATTCGCGCGCTATCGTGGACCGGTTTGGCAAAACTCATCCCCCTTTTGATAGATCGTATTCTCACAAAACAGTTGGTCTGGTCTTCCAGTGGAGCACACAAAAAATCAAAAGCAGATCCAAACAAGACTTTGATATCTTTGGAGTCCTTCCTACCTGGCTTTTGATAAAGGAATACACAACCATGAGAAACATTCAAAACTCCAAGTATGACTTGCGTCTGAACCCTGTCTATCAGATTGATTGGAACCAAGAAGCGTCGGGAAAGCGCGTCAAGGCCACCAAACGTCGTGTTCGATTCCGTTTCGGTTTTTCTCATCGTGAATCGATCGAACAAGGCCAGTCCGGCATGAACTGCCGAGGAGAAGAGCATGAAGTGATCCTCATTTGGAGTTTGACTTCTGGAAAGCGCTTGGTAGTTGCTGATGGAGAAGAGATCCACTTTTCGAAGGGCAAGGTCACGGATGCCATGTTTGAAACGTCGTGGCAAATCCAAGGAGGACACATGATCAAAATCATTGCTTATGCAGCGCCGCCTCTCTTCCCACAACCGGGATTCCGTCAGTTTGATTTGCAGATTGATGGACTCAGTTTCTTCAACATGCCCAAGATTTATGAATTGGGGAGCGGTGGTAACCGCCATGGCAACTATGCTGCAGAGGATGGTGCCTACGACTCGGCTCCTCAGAGTCACTTTGCTCTTCCCGCTTCCTCCGGCCGTCGTCAAGAATACAACCAGCGTGAATCATCGGATCGCTTTGCCTACTCTTCCAACCCTGAGTTTTCGGTTCCGGAATCGTCTCCCCCTCCCCGCCGTGCGCCATTGGATCGTCGCAACACAATGCCGGAACTCCCTGCCACTCCCGTTGCTCCTCCGCAACGTCAAGAAACTTCCCCGGCATACTACACCCCGCAACAGTACACTCCGTCTCCATCTCCCGCCGTGGCGTCTGCTCCTCCTGCTCAACCGCAAGCGCTTGACTTTATGCAAGCTCCTCCTCCACGTGATGAATTTGCTCCAGTAGCTCCTCCGGCTCCTACCTTTGCCGAGACGTCTCAGCAAATTCTCAGTGCCTACACGCCTGTTGCTCCTCAGGCCCTTCCTCAATTGGCCAATGCGCCCCACTTTTACGAATACGGATCGGCTTCTCCGGGCGCCACCATGTCGGATGTATCGGAGCACGAAGATGATTCACCACCGGTGACACCGGAAAAGCCTGAGATCTTGAAGCCAACCATGGCTCCTCTCACAATTGTCGAAATGGAAGAACGCGAAATGGAAAACATGAATGAAGTCGACCGCGCCATGAAGACGTTGGTCAACTTGGGTGACATTACACGATGCAACGAGACTCCGGAACAAGCCAAGACGTCGCGTCGCCGAGAAGAGGATCGTCGCAACGATACCACCAAGTCGAGTCCATTGCCACCAACTGCTGCTGCCTGGCAAGTGGGTGCCAACCCTGCCTTGGGTGATATTCAAAAACACAAGCCCACCAAGGAAGCTCCCAAGAAGGAAGTGATGAGAACTCATGCCTTTGATCCCAATGCTGCTCAAGCGGGAATGATGGTTGTCTATGGAGCCACTTCTTCCTTGCCTGCCCCACACCAAGGGTTTGGGGCCGGTGTTGCCATGAACCAACAAGCGTACTACTTCAACAAGCCGCAACCGTACCCGGCCATGAATGGTGCTGCCTATGCTGCCCCTCAACCTCTCTACATGGCACATTAAAAAATATGTCTATATACACACACACACACTGGGGGATGGAGGATTTTTCCAATTGAATTGGAATACTCCACGCATACACAGCTGGGAACACTCAGTTTTTTTCTACCGGTTGTGGCATTCGTTGGCACAATCTTTTGGAAACGATTCTACATATATTCTAAAACCAAGAGAGATACTACTTAAACATAAAACTAAATTTGTATGATCCATTACGATTCAAATACATGTTCTTGCCAGAATCAAAGTAGCAGAAAGTCCGCTCACCCCCATCGACATCAACCAAGAAGCTTCTGACGAACGAGAGTCAGATCTCTTGCGACTTGCCAGAGAGATGATAGATACAGGGAAGGACGTAAAGGTTCAGTCATGTTCATGGTACAAATAGGAATGGTGTACGAAAAGACTACCTCATCTATTGCTATACTCTATATGAGAATGTTCTCGCAATTCTTTCCAATCCCCCTCCCCTCACAAAATCAGATTGCACCAAAATCCAGAATGACACCAATGAATGATCATGCCGTTGCACAAGGCTTCATCTCCTTGTCATCCTTTCATGGAACGACTGATCTTGACGATGGTCTCTTCTCGGTTTATAGTGAAGCATCAACGGTGCGACGTTCCAATATCAGTCCCCATCTGCGACAAAGGGTACGTTTTCCTTCCTTTTTCCATGTACACGCGTTTCTTCCCTCCTGTCACGCTTGTCCAACAGTTTCCAAATGTGGATCTGTAAAGCAAGTATAGCATGTTTGCAATCCTGACATCCTCACTTCTCGATCTAATCAACATTCCCCGGTGAACTCTGACCAAAACTTCTCATTGCTGAAAACCAACAGTCGCAGGCAATCCAGTGGGGTAAGGGGCAGTGTGTGGCGAAGAAAGGCCAGTGCTGTAGAATGTAGTTCTTGGTCTTCTCACATCAGTTGCTTACTTCATCCATGCGATAAAGCTGGTTCGAATCTAGAGCTTTTTGCATGTGCTTGGAAGAAAAACAATGTGGAAGCTGCCATTGAATTTGTGGCAGACATGATACAGATCGATCAACGCCATGGAGGCGTACCGCTGAAGGCAATGCTTTTGGCCATTATCAAAAATCATATCTATGTTGGAGGTCAGTTTTCCAACCACTAAGACACAGAGAACAACAGTGCCGAAGCGCGTGAAGGACACTTATCGACGTTGGCAGAAGCAGCGCACGATGCGATCCGTATCCTATCCCCAGATGTGATTACTCGTGTACTGGACATGGCGTTGGATGCTTTGCATTCCCGAAACAGATCTGAAAACCCAAGACTTGATGTCCATGGACAAGGGGAAACCGTTTCGTCGCTGTCTGATGAAACTGCCAATTCTAGAGAGAACCAAGACCGAACCCGGCAGAACTAGTTGGTTTTCGGTACCTGGAATGAGCTTTCACCCTCTCTACCTATCGATTTAGCAGCTCATACTTTGACAATATCTAATGGTCAAAACACCAGACTGTCGTCGTCTTCATTTCCCAAGAGTCGCAGGACCGAAAGAGAACGTCTCGTCAAATAAAACATGATTGAGCAGGATAAATAGCTTCTCCTTTTTTGTCCACTGCAAGGATAATTGTTGCAGCTTTCGTTTGCAAGGAGATAGAATAAGACTGTTCTTGCCTGGGCGAAAATGATAACGCTCTGTTTGCTTGTAGTTATTATGACTCTTTCCACCACACATTCACAGTCCGTATAGTTCGCGTGTGAATTGCCGATTCAAGATAGAGCAGTATCGTAACATTCGGTGGTCGTTCATGATACTCAAGACTCGTGTTTTGGTTCTTTGTTCTTCCCTGTGTCGTCGCTTGCTCTTTGGTTGTTGTTATTGGTTGATTCAAAAATGTGATTGGCATTGTCCGTGACAAACCCCGAAAACAAGTCACCCTGTGGTGGAACAGGGTATCGCAAGGCAAACTCGTAAAAGCAGGCCGGAATATCGTGGCGTTCACCCTTGTCAAACTGGACCGATACTCGCTCGGCTATGGTGGAACTTTGTTCCAAATACACGTGAGGGGATCCCGAAATGGCCGTGCCATCGGCTTGTGTGTGCAATACGACACCCTTGGCTCGTAATAACGTATTGACGTCCTGCAAGGACTGAATGGGTAAGGTACGATCACCACCATTCCTGTGTTTTGGTTGGGAGGATGCGATCAAGGCATTGACACTGACGGTAAAATGATTGGCTCGTAATCCAAAGGCATAGACCCAGGCGGCGTACTCGGAATGGTTTAACAATAGTTGATAGGTGGCATAATTTGGAAGGGAATGGGGATGAAACAGGTAGTGACGACCCGAGGTACAGACAAAGTCATGGTCGTCCTTCTTGCTGCTGCTGCTGTTGTCGAATGGTGTTGGTGGTGGTGGTCGAGTTGCCTCGTGAATGATATCTTGTACATGACTTGGCAATTCCTCCACAATCAATTCCGATACAAAGATTCGAGGCGCATCTGGATACGGTCCTTCGTAATGGCTGGCCACCAAATGCTTGGACGGAAAGGTATAGTGTCCCTTGAGTTGATAGCCCAGTGCGACAAAGTCTTGCACCAAATATTCCTTGGACCATCCAGCGATACGAAAGGTGCGCAAGGCAATGTGATCGTTGATCACCTTTGGATGGTGGTTCTTGTTGTTGTTGTTGTTTTCGGAGGATTCGACAAAGTATTGGGAAATGGTTTCCATGGATGGATTCAGAGTCGTGTAATCTTCCCACAGTAAATCAAACAGGTGTTCAATCTTTGCACGATTGTCAGTGGCATCTTGGTCGTTTTTCTTGTTCGTCGTTGTCGTGGTCCATGGAGTATTGGCCACGCTCAGGATACAGGCGACAAGGATCGGTAAAACGACCAGAATAAAGGAAGCTGTCATGGTGAAATACGGTTGGATGGTTGGTTTCGGAGAAGAGGATTTTGAAAACACTGCAATGGTATCTTCACGATCAAAAATGTGAATGGGGGTTCTGACGCTATTCTCTCTGTCTCGCTCTTGCGCCTGATTTCTATCCTGTCTTGGTGTTGTGTCTGTTGATTGGGCTTTTCAATCAACTTTGGATGGTCTATTGTAGTGTCATCAATGGACTGAACGACCTCTTTCACTTCAAAAAGTGTTCGCTTCCGAGATCTTTTTTGGAGCCGGAAGTCGGTTCCGAGTTCCGAGACCCTCGGACGACGGACGGACACGCCATCAGCCAGATTCCGCGACCTGGAAGTCACGCGTCACGGGTCACGCGTGGTCACCGGTCACGGACGCCCATCGACATCCGACCGACATTCCATCAGGTTCGACCATGAGCAAATCGTTGTCATTCTCGAAACGCGTCACCCGCTCTTCTTCTTCGTCGTCGTCGTGCGCTTCTTCTGTGTCTCTGTCATCGTCCCCATTTTGCTACATTTTTGGATATGGTTCCCTCTTGTGTTGGGAATCGCGTTGTTACACATGTCCCGAATGGCAGACCAATCGGAATTGGATTCCAGTGGCCATTCAAGGGGTGGAACGATGTTGGAACAAGCGAGCTTCTGCATTGAACATGACGGCTGTGGGTGTCCAATTTCGATCGAGGGCGACTTGTACCGGATTGTTGCTTCCTCTGACCCAAAAAATCTCCTTGCAAGCCTTGGATGAACGGGAACAGGGATATCGACGAGTACGTTTGGATCCACAGATCAATGCCATGTCTTTGATTCCTTGTTTGGAAGAACCAACCGAAACAATGACAGACCACGAAATCAGTCATGATGAAGACGATAGGACAGGCAAGGAATCAAAGGCTCCTCCATCACCCTACGAACACTGGAAAGAACAACTGGACCAACTGGTGAGGAGGGCGGCAACCGATTCGTCTCGTGGTGGTGGTGATGGTGGTGATTGTGATATTTGGGTCTATGTCCCTGAACTCTCCAATCCACCCACACAGCGATATCCCATTTTTCAATCCTACGTGGACACGATTGCTCGTGGATGCTATCAAATTGGTGCGGCGAGCCGTCGAAACACGATCAGCCCTTCTTTGATTCAGCAAGGACCCGGACAAGCCTTGTGTCGCACTGTGATGCAAACGACGTGGGGCTGGCACCCCGAACAATGGCCTGCATCAGCCTATTCTTCATCCTCTTCGAGAACTGGCTCTAGTCGAACCACCAAGAAGAACCATCCCAAAAAACAAAAGACTCTTGGCACCAAGGACAAGCGTATCGTGGAACCGGACAATGTGCCGGTAGCGGTATGGATCAATGACCGATCCAATCCTCGGTATCCAAGGGGACCTCCAGAGGACAAGACAATGCCTACAACCGATGAAATTGATGAGGTACTGGCTCAAGCCCTTCCAGATTACTTTTTGTTGCGTCAAACTGCGCCATCACCATCTAGAATAGAAGACAATGAAGATGATTACTAGCAACAACACAGCATAATCTATTCAATCGTTCCTAACAAAGTGCTTTTGTTTTCTGCAAAGCACAGCCAAACTGAAATAGTGCGAAGCTGTATGGCCAAATCCTTTAAAGGTGCGATTCAAAAAACTGAGATACTAGGAAGAATATGCAAAAGTACAAGGAAATTAAAACCTGATCAAAGAGGAACCAACACTTTTGGACGATGTGGGTCCCTCGTTATCATGAAGCGTAGCTTGGAAGTCAAAACATTCGACAACCATTCACACACAAAACAATTTGTACAAACGACAGATTGACACAAAGCACTCGTCTCGAGATGTTGTTGGATCTGGGCGCGGTGTCTGGTTTTCCTTATTGAAAGGCATTGTCGCTGCTTCCATAAGAGGTCCAATCGACACCGTCATCACTGTCGTCCTTTTCCGTTGTGAGTGTGGAAGAGGGCAATGACAAATCGGACAACGAAATGGACGATGGATCCTCTTCCTCCTCATCTTCGTCGTCTTCCTCCTCTTCTTCTTCTTCTTCGTCGTCCTGGGTTTGCAAATCTTGCATCATTTCCCTCATCAAGAAGCGTCCCACAGGTTCGGCTCCGATTCCGGTTCCAAACAAGACGGAACCTTCCACTTCCAAAATCGATCGAGTGTTGTTACTTTGGTTGCTGTTGCTTTCGGCATTGCTGCTTCCCGTATTATCGTTGGAGGTTTCTCCGACGACGACATCTTCGTAGGACGATGCTTCTGGGAGCACTGTGACATTGACCCGTCGAATACTTCCCCAATAAGTTTTGGCATCTTCATGTGTCAAGGTACGACCTTCACTGTAAACACTTCCCGAAACACTCCGGCCGAAACCAAAACGCATAATTTGCATCCACAATGCCACCGTCGGTGGCTGCGTGGATTGCGATGATGACTGAGAGGCAAATCGACCATTGTAGGTATCACGGACAAAGGTATCAAATTTGCCTCGTAAAATCACATCTCCCGTTCCCCAGATTGTGGCAAAGGTATTGTTGGGGAAAAACCGTACTTGCATGACCCGAATGGGAGCCGATTCCGCATGAGGATTGACGGCATTTGGTTCTTGTCCTTTTTTGGGTTTGTTCCACATTTCTTGAGTGTGTTGTTGAAAGGGTCGATGACGAGGTTTGTTGGGTTGTCGCAATGGATGGGAGGACAGTAAAAAGGTTTTGTTGTAGAAATCGCATCGTTCAAAGGGTGGTTTGCCCGTCCATTCGGATGCCGAGGTTTGGGAACTCGACGATTTTTCGTCGTCGCGGGCGCTGCCCAAGACTTGTTTGAGTTGAAAGCGTCGATGTGCTGTAGTGGGATTGTAAATGGGTTGTTCAAAGAAATGAGGATGATTTTTCGGATAAAAGAACTTGCCCATTTTCAACGATCCCTTGGGAACTGACAGGGATCGGGCTGACGACGCTGGAGTCGCATCCTTATTGGGAGACGATGCTTCCTTGGATGGTTTCCCGGTCGATTGTTGCGACACTGGTTTGGTGGTGGTGGTGGAGGATGCTACCACACGTCCGACAATGAGCTTGTCGAGACCACCACGATCACCACTGGATGAATTTTCCTCGTCGCCGTCATCGTCTTTGTTGGTTTGGGAAGAGGATGGTACATGACCATCACTGGCTTGTTGGAGTTGCAAATCTTTGGGATCGGGACGATCGGCCGCCAAAATCAATTTGCCATCGACATAATCCCAAACACCCTTGGCCAATTGATTGGACAAGACCGATAAATACGTCGCTTCGTCATCCGCGTCATTGCTGTCCACATGGGCTTGCAACGAGTTTTTGGAATTTGCACCTGTGGTTGTGGTTGGTTGCTCGTGTTCCGTTTGCTGTCGTTTCTGGAATTTGGACCATTGATCATTGACATCGACCAACGGTTTTCCTTTCTTTGAGGACATGGATGGCTCATCATCCTCGTCGTCGTCATCATCTTCTTCTACATCGGTGGTGAGAGAATCCATGTATTGTTGAAAGGATCCATCTTCATTCAAAATGAGCAAGAGTTCTTGCGAATGTTGTGCCTTGTTCCATGCCATGGTGGCACCTCTTGTTCCACTGTTCTTACTGCTGCTGGTTCGAGGATTGTTCTTGCTGCTGGTAGTGGTAGTAGTGGTTGTGAGGGAGGAGGGATGAACGGTAAATTCCTTGAGTGGATACAAGGGATGCGGTGTCAATCGCCACAATCCAGCAATGGCTTGTCGTGTGACGGGAGGTTGATGTGGCGATGACGAGGACCCCTTATTATGGTTGGAAGATGACGAAGAAGAAAAGGCATGACTGCCATTTATCCAAAGAGCTACCACCAATAACCATAGAAGAATGGTAGAGGAGAGGTTGCCTCGCACTGTGCCACTGGTCGAACGAGGCATGATGGTCCTTCTCTTGAGAATTTCTAAAGCCTTTGTGAGAAACTTCGATACTGCAATAGCAACTGAATTTGCTGAAGAGCAACGACTGCAGTAATCACAAAACACTGTTGAGAGAGATCAATCACCACACACAATGGCAAATGCGAACCAGAAAACACACGCAAACATCAGACAAACATGGTCTTTTGGTTGCGTCTGCTTTGAAACCAATTGTGACACATGCACCAACCGCCTTTCATTGCATTCCTACCCACAAAGAATCATTCCAGAGGCGCACACACACACACACGCGCAGAAAACACACACACACACACAGTAGTGACATTTGTCGACGCGTGAAGTACCCTCCAGCTCCCGTTTGTTCTTCACACTCGACATTCAAGTGTCACACTTGGTTTTGTTTGTTGTTTTTTCATGGTCTCACCTAATGGAATCAATGAATCTCTTGGTTGGTTAGTCGTCGTGAAATGGTTCGACAATCCGCTTTTTTGGCTTGGGGTGACAAAATGCGAATAATGCTCCTCAATTCGTCGTCTGCTCTAAAGACGGCGTCTTGCACTCGTGAAAAGTTGTTCTTCTGTTACGAACTCGGTTGCCCGCTGTCGCCCTTGAAACCGACAGAGACTCGTTTGTACAGGCGTTAAGCTTGCTGGTAATGGATAGAAGAAGGACCTTCCTTGTCTGTGTGTTCTTGAGTTTCGTCGCACTCTATTTGTAGATGGAGTATCTTGATTCGTGAGAGTCACGCACTCTGGACGACGACGACAATGATGGATCAACACAATGCCGAAATTCCCAAAAGACTGATACGATGTACCTTATTGTATACGCGAGAGATTTGCTCTGCCCAAAGCAACAAAGGCCAATGACACGAAACTTTCAAACCCAAAGTCTTCTTCTGCCAACCCAACAGAAGCGGCAGCAAGTCTTCTACGGTGCAATCTACAGAGTTCCCACTCGTAGGACATGCCAATGGATCGAATGTTGACAGATTTCGGCGTCCAAATTCTCCAACGACGATCGACGGCTGGACGGGGCACTGGATGTGCGACTGAGAATTCTTAGTCCGGATTCTCAGAATCCAGAACTTTTTCCATCATGTTCTGTTTTCTGTTCCGAGTTCCGAGACCGAACGCTCCAACCGGAAACCATCGACGTACCCACCCTTCTGATGGCTGATACACCCGCTTGATGTTCTTCGCGACAACTCGACATCAATGATTGATGTCGTGTGGATTCGCTCGTCGATCCGTGATGTTCACTGTAGCGCTAAACTGTAAGACTATAATACGTTTGTGTACTGTTCGGGTCTGGCTCGCGCCACAGGAAATCAGAACCCTCGAAGTGTTGCACATCTGTTGTTCGGTGAGGGCAAATCCGACGTGTCTGTGAAGAAGCAGATTAATCAAAGGAAGAACGGCCGCGTGGGGACGCGTGTCCTACACCCATGAGCGCCATCTGCTTCTGTTCATATAAAGATCTGAACTCGAGTGTCTTTGCGAACGACGGGGAGAGCGGCCATTGGATCTCGGTTTCCGGTTTCGATTAAGCCCAAGAGCGTTCTCAAAAGATCCGAAGCGGTTCGGGATCTTGGATTCGATTCGATTCTGGATCGATCTCAAGACGGCTGGTGATGGCGGCTGTCGAGGGGAGCGAAGGCCTGCTTCTCAAAACCATTGATGGCCTTGATTCAGAGGTGATTTGATGGGTGCCTTCGCACATCCTTGTCATGGACTGGGCCATTCTCACTACGAATTTCTTCGTGTTTGCTCCAAATGGTTTCTCTGGAGAGTAGGAATAGAGAGAGCGAATCTTCTCGCAAGAGGTGATTGCATCCATTGACAGATGATGGAGGATGATGGCACGAGTGAAGATATGACATCTGCCAGAACAAGGAACCACACAACTCAATACCCGGAACACACTTCTTTGTCTTCTCTCTCTCTTCTTTGCGTATCATGTAGGTAGATCCCTGTAGGCGAAAAAATGAATCTTGCCATAATCAACTTGACGCTCGACATCTCGCTCACTCCAAATCTCTCTCCAGTTGATTGGTCTCATAAAACAAGTTTCCAACCGTTTGCGAAACACTTCCAAACACACACTCACTACCAGTAACCTTCCTTTGGTGTCATCGTCCTTCCTATCCAGTGGAAACGAACCGACCCTTACGAACCGCTTCGGATAACCAAAATCATCTTCACTTTTTGAGTATCGCCCTCTCTCTCTCTTTCTCATCAAGCTCTTACGTCGTCCCCAAGTGTCAAGCATTGGATTCCTCGCTTCCGTCTCTTCAAGAACCACACCCAAGTTTTTCGACCACCTACTACGATCATTTTTTTTGAACATGTTGGCCATTTGGAGTTCCACCTGCAGTCCTACCGCCACGACGACATCTTCGTCCAGCACCACCACCACTACGACCACCGACATGGCTCGATCCTTTCTTCGACGCCATACGACATCCGTCGCCACACCCCCGGCTGCCATGCCAACGACCTTGTTGGATCAACAAGAGACCAAGTGCTTGGCATCGCAACATTCCGAAAGTACATGGGAACCCTATGGCTTTGAGAAAAAAGATGTAAGTATCTCGGAACGTTTCGAAAAAGTCCCAATGTCATTCCCCCTGTTGAGAAGAACCATGAGTCTCACATATGCGCTTTTTTATTTTTTGTTGACAAAACAGTGTGGTTGGGGTGCCTGGTACCTTGTCCCCTAAGAGCTCAAGACTCTTTTTTTTCTGCCACTTTTCCTCATGATACATCACAGCACACGCACCTACGAAACCACAAAAACTATACATCATTTTCTCTAAATACCACACCACGAATAGACCACACTCCATCCTTGGATTGCAGCCCGCTACTGCAACCAGCAACAACAACAAGATCTTGGAACGAAGGACCCGGAATCCAAACTACAAGCCAATCTCGACGGTCCTTGTTTCTTTTTTATTTGACCTACCACAAGTGACGTTCCCTTTGTCGACATGACCACTCTCAACAAGGGACTCTACGAAAGAAGTTTGTATGATCAACAGCATGGGTTCGAATCCCTGTCGCTTGAAACCAAAAACGAAACCAAACCAAAAAAAAAACACCAGAACCACAAGAACGACGGAACCTCCATATCCAATTATGTACTCCTGGCCCACCTTGTCGTCGTCAAGACGTGTGGAACCTCCCATTCTTAGTTAGCAATACAACTTGGTAAAACTCTAAATACCTACTTGTTCCGTCAATTGGTCCTTGTCAAAAAACCTATCAAAGATTTCTGCCGGATTGAACTTGCAGTTCCCATGAACAAATCTTTTTCTTTCTCTCTCTTCATACAAGAGCTGCCAATGCAAACAAGAGGTTCTCATACCACCAGCATGTCATACCAAAATCAATCCAACAGAAACGTGTTTTCCGAACACTGGCAGCTGTCGCGAGCACTCCGCGTGTCGTTGTGGTGTTGGGAGTCCAACAACGAACGTCAAACAAGCCATTGTGTTCCTACAATCAATACAAACAACAGCCTGGATCGGTCATGCTTGTGAATCATGCATGCCGATCCAGTCCCTGCTACTAAAATCATAAAGTGCCAACAACAAGAAGGGACATTTCTGGAATGAGAATCGGCACACGACGAGGTTGTCAAGGATGTGAACTAGATAGAAAGAGAGAAGGGATCGTTTGTTCATGTTGTTTTTTCGTTTATCATCCTTTGGGTGTCGTCTGGAGGTACTGTTCATTGTGCGAGTTTCACTCCCTGTGTTCGTGTCCTTGGTTTGAATCTGCTGTTTTGTATAGCGGTAGCTTGATGACTCTTGTTGTCCATGCCTTGTTACCCATCGTCGTCGTCATTGTCGCCACACGCCGCCAAATTGTCGGCTTGGTTGACGACCTGCAACACTACATTCGGAAGCATTTGTAACCCAGTTGCAGCGGTAGCATTGAAGCACTGATCCACAACCATTGGTGTTGCCGCCATGGCAACCATGCGTCGCATTGGATTCAATGTCGTTGTAGTGGTGGTGGTCGTGAGAGAACGGCATGTTGTTGTTGCATACGGGGAGGACACAGACTGTGGTCGGCCCAGCACGGATGAGGAGGAGCGGGTCACCATTGCGGAAGGGGAAGACCCTCCGGTAGAAGTTGTAGTAGAAACATGGGAAATGGTTCGGTTCAAGACAGCGTGGTTGTTGTTGTTGCTGTGGCCATGAGGAGTCGTCGTCGTGATCCTCCAACGAGGAGCAGCAGCAGCGGGATGGTTGGAACCAAGCTGGGGAGGTGGTTGTTGTGCAGCTCGACTTTGTGAAATCATCCTGGAGGGACTTGTCGTCGTCGTCAAACTCACGTGGTGGCTGATGCTTGGATCGAAGGAATGTCCCCGTCGGGCTCCTCTGGTCGTAGTATTAGTGGCGTGTTGGGAGGACGACTCTCTTCGAAGCACCGTTTCAAAGAGCCTTCGTCGTTGACCTGCCATGGACCGCAACATTCTGAATCGAAAAAATATTCACACAAGTCTTTTTTTACTTGAGAGAGGATGAATGAAAACAAACAATCGATGATCCAATCTTTCGCGTTGGCTGGATCAATTGCTCATGGGCGAGAGGGAAAAGATATTCTGTGTGAAGAAAGATCTTCCGCAACCAGACTGGTCAGATCCCTAAAAAGTGTGGAAGTCAGAAGGAACGACCATACCACGATGACAGCACCGCTTCCCGTCTGCTCAGCGAAGTTAAGCATCGTCGGGCCCGGTTAGTACTACGGTGGGGGACCACGTTGGAATCCCGGGTGTTGTTCTTTTGCAGTTTTCAATAATCTCATTGTCCCAGTCATCGGTACTTTACTCCATAACAGATCGAAATATTATGATATCCCTTACGATTACAACCTTCTATGCGAATAGATAATACATGGACTGAGATGTTGCCTCTATGTACTACCCAAAGTCGTCACCATTGCAATCGTACGAAAACAACGAAACAAACACAGGAATTTTACAACTAATGACATAACTGCCACTAACAATGTCGAACCTGGTGGTGTCAAGAATCTTAGCAATCCAAGAGTCGTTACAGTATTTGTTCAGATACTCCAAAATGAATTTTATTCCATTCTTGGCGAGACGGTAGCAATGTCCACATGGTCCACGACGTTTTGGCGTTGCGGCATTGCGTGGTCCATGTGACATATCATGATGATAGTACTGTCCCCCTGCATGTTTTTGGTCATGTCCAATCCAGCGAGAGTCGTTAAACTCCGTCATCGTCTTCGCCGCCTTCTCCCAGATCCAACATGGTTCCACCATGCGTCCATTCCAACAAGGACGGGCAAGAAGATGAACCAAGCTGACTTGGGGGTGGTGTCATGGTATTGTACAAAGACGGAACTGGACTTTCGTTTTGGACCAACCCCATCCTTGAACCAGTATTCATTGCGAGCGGAGGTTGGACCTGGATTGGAATGGTCGTCCATGTAGAGCAAGTCCGAATACGAGAGGATCCTTGTTCTCCGACACTGGACGCGACGGGTCGAACCCGCGATTTGTTGTTGCTGTTGCATCGCCTCAGAACTGAGCGAGCCGCATTGTGGATGGGAAGATTCTGATAGAGTTGCATTCTGGAGAAGAAAGGTAAGGAGATGTTCTTTGAAAGGGGCGGTGGTGTGTGTATCTTGTTGAAAATGTGCGGACGAAGCAAAACCTTTTTTGTGCGTCCCTAACGCGACCAAAACAAGGAAAAGTACCATCACGCAATGAGGAAGGCACCATTCAATGAAGCTCCTATGTACGAAACTGAAAAGGACCATTCGTCCCTTGTCCTATACCGCAGAGAGATTCCTCGGAGGCCTTCCGAACAAGGCAAAGAAGAGAGGAATTGAGCCTTGAAAGAGCTTCTGCGTCTCTGGAGATTCTCTGGTGCCCCTCATTTTTGTCCGACCAACGAAACGCTTCCCTATGAATCTTTGCTTTCAGATTCTGGTGAACGAGAAGAAACATCAATTCAATCGCTCCGTAACAAACGAGCCAGAAAAGCATGAGCGCTGACGAGTCACAGTCGAAGAAAAGAGTCCATCTGACCACGGCAATCATCATTCATTAAGCAGAAATGGTTTCTAGCAATCTTCTTCTTTGATTCTCTGACTCATACCCCGTCATCATCCTCACCCTCGCTTTCTTCTTCGGCGGGTAGTCTAGCACTGCTTTTATGCTGGAGATGCGATGTACTTGTCGTCACAGAAATGCTGCTCGGAGCCGTGGCCCTCGGGTCGTAAGGACCGACAGTTGTTGAGTTGGATTGAAATTGATCCGCAATGAAGGAATGTGGTGAACATCCAGCCAACGAAGATGAGCTCAGTCTTCTTGTGGTCGTGATGGAAGTGGTAGTTGGTGATCCGTTCCGTGCAGTTCGAGTCTTGCCAGTGAAAGACGACGAAAAGCCAGCCATAGTGGTATTGGTCATTGTCGACAATGTCGCATAATGATAGCTTCCAACTTCTTGTATAGATGACACAACGTTTCTTGTGCGTTGTGGTTTGTTCAACGACTGGCAAAGAGTAGCTGCCCAAAAGATACTGCGTCGAGAGTTTGCAGTGATGGACATTGTATTATGGAAAAACACTGCACTTTGTCGAACCCAACCTCACAATCACTGTTCCTCTACGAAATCAGATTCCTTGAAGAGTGGATTCAATGCAAAACAAGCCAGATGCGAATGGTTGTAGGAGCACCCCGAGCTGTGATGGACGCGTTGCAGTTGCTGTTGTCCATTGGCGTGACATCAAACGCGTGGTGAGGAACGACGTCCAGCAACAGCGACTAGTGTGCGATTCCTGAAGTTCGATGAAGGTAGAGACGCTAGCTGTTTGCATCATGTCATTCCTTTCCCCTCTCTCGTATGGGAGATGTTTCTGATACCTGTCAAGTCCACTAAGAACTAGAATATCCGACTAGGTACAGCCCCGGAAAACCCTCCAACCTACTATGTGGTTATATCTGGGGATCTGAATTGTTGTCGGTTTGTGCATCTGTGTCTCACACTCTCGTCGAGTGGCAATGTTGATAGTGTTTCCAAAAGAGCTGTCCGGACTGGATTGACCTCTGCAAAACAGAGTTCCATTCATAAACTTGTCAAGGACCATACCGTTCAAAGAAAAAAGTATTAATTAGCCTGGTGAGTTTTCAGGAGCGTTCAACACAAGTCGTTGCAACCCGACCGCGTGCGTAATCCATCAGGAAGGCAGGAGATCCATGAAATGGGGGACAACAGTAGTACAAGGAGAAAGAGGTTAACTGTGAGTATACAAAATGGACCAACACCACAGACAAGAGTACGCGCTTTTGATCCCAAGGCACATGTATCGAAACAGCTCCCAAAGGAGGACATTTTTTTATGCCGCTGATTGATATTGATTTGTCATGATTTTCCGTACCATGCATTGTGTGGCAGGCGAGGCTACGCACCATCATCATCACCTTCATCGTCCAACTCTCCAGAATCGAGACCATTGGCCATGGCGGATGGACGCAAGGTCAGTTTGGGAAGATTGCTCATGACGCTACTGGCATCCAAGTAGTCACTAGCCATTTGGGCACATTGCGTGGACAACGCCGCCATTCCCAATCGGGTTGTAGTTCTCGATGGCAGCCGTGTCGTAAACAAAGTGTTGCTGGTTGTTGTTGTGCTGGTCGTCGTTGTCATGGACCGAGAGACGGAGGAGGCAGGGGGTGATGTCTGCGACGGTAGAAATCGGCAAGGAAGATTGGATTGTGGATGTAAGGACGACCGGATTGGAATCGACGTGATCATTCTACTTGTCGCTGTTCCGGATGACAATGACGGCATCACTGTCGTTGGTGTCGTCGTGCTACCGGCAGTCAGTCCTCGTCGTGTGGTTGGCAACAAGGAATTTGCGGCTCGCCGACTGCTACGTCCCATGGTAGAAAGCATGATGAATCGATTTCAAGCGAAGAAGAACTGCGACAAAATACAAGGTCAATGGGGTATTTGCCTCACTGCAAATGTTTGGTACCCGTATGGCAACGAAAAGAGAAAAGATTGGTCCTTCCTCCTCGGTTTCGTCTTTATGCCACCCAAAGATCTCTTTTGGCCGTTTCTGTGAGTGGTTGGGGACTATCTTTTGAAAGCGACCAATATGCGATATGTAAAATATGGTGAAGAGCGTCGGGAATGGCTTTGTTTTGTCGATCTCTCGACCTCCTGATGGGCAAGTCATACTACTTGGCAGTTCCAATTTCCCTTCCGAATAAAAGGGATTCTATTTGAAAGTAAGATTATTGCTATGGCATCGTTGAACTGGTGTGCAATAGACTCGCACCATTCGGGAACTACATGTCCACGGGATAAGATCCCTATCAAGTAGAAAGCTCAACTGTAAATTCCCTGCCACGGCTTGGAAGTCGTCAACTGACTCAAAAGATCCATTCCAACGACATTAACATGATGGATATGGCTGGTCTTAGGAGACAAATATGCGACAGACTCCATCCCAGAAGAAGAGAAGCAAAATGTCAACCATGCACTGGGCATGCCAGCAATCTTCCTTCACCATGTACTGGGCACGCCAGCAATCTTCCTTCACCATGCCTAACATCACAGCAGTACTATCCGTAGGCCAGGAGAAACAGTGGATCGATAAAACCATACGTGTACGTGGTCGACCGGTTTTCATATTTTCAATACAACGTACACCAGACCGGCTACCTTCCCTCCTCGTCGCTATCCTCCTCCATATCTCCCGCGTCCAGACCATTGTCCATGCCTGGACACCGTAACGTCACTTTCTGAATATTGTTTCGGACAGTGCTCAGGTCAAAGTAGTCACGAGCCATCTGGGCGCATTGTGTCGATAAAGCAGCCCTTCCTATACGGAATGTGCTCTTCATGCTCGATGATAATCTCAATGTCGAATGTATGTTGTTTGTGGTAGCAGATGCTGTCCCAGAATGACAATGTGATGACAACTGTGAAGAATTCAACTGAAGATGAAATCGACAAACAGACTTGCTGGATGAAGGCACCGACGACGTTGATCTGACCAACGAAGGCAGATGGCTGCTTTTTCTGTTTATTCTTGTTGATGAGACTGTTACTTTCCTCGCCAAGAGCAATGTATTTGGAACCGATGCCGTCGCCGCCGTTCTCGTAGGCGGCCTTGTCGGTGGTGCCGTCGCCGTGGGTGGTCGAAATAACGAGCAGGCGGCACGTCGACCGCTTCTTGTCGTGTTTGACAACATTCTTCTGATTTCAAAACCGTGTTGCAGGGAAGCGTATTGTCTCTGAATTAAAGCATCTATCCTTCTGGAGGCTATGATTACGGATCACGTCGTCGTGCGTGTTCCAATGATGTGTGGTTTTGTGGTCGGTGTCATACTTTTAAAAGCGACCACAAAAGATAAAGTGACGAGTGACCCACAAAGGCTCCAATTGCATTGCCATCGTAACCCATGTCCTTTGTTTTGTGTGTAAAAGGTTCCACAAGACCATCACGGTTTTCTCCCAAAAAACAGACATCGATGAGTTTTACATAATAATGAGAGTGTTATCGGTTACAAGTTACAAACCAACTTTCGAAGTCGTGTTCCTGTTTAGTCTTTAGTACATGGACGCTTCTCAGCGTCCACTACGTACTACCGTCCATCCTCATCATCTTCGTCCTCCATGTCTAAACCATCTCCAACACAAAATACCAATGATGAGGTTGGAAGAACTGTGGTTCCTTCTATCAACATTGGATTGGAGGCTGATGGGAGCACGGAGCAGGAACTTGAGCCAACAGCCAACGACATTTGTCGATGACACACATTTCCCACAAGAAATGAGGTACTGGATTCTACCATCACATCTGAGGACGCTTGATGAGTACGTTTCCTTGAGGAATACGGAAAAGAACGAGCTAACGACGATGATGAAACCATGGTGGTCGACCTTCCTTCATTCGACACTGCAATATGTAAGTTCGAACCAATGGTCGCTTTCGATGTATGATTCTTTTGTTTGATTCCGTTGAGAAGATTTCTTGTTGCATCAATTGTCCCAACAGAGAACACCCCACGAGCCACCGTGGTTTCATGTGACGAAACCGAGCCGTACATTGTTCTTGTGGACAGGGACCCCATGACAGCTTTATTTCTATTGATTGCACTCTGCGTTTTCGATGTTTGGCCTTGAAAGGCTTGAAGGGGACGAGTGAGCCCTTGCATGGCATTGCGGCCGTTCCATGAAACAACCATGGTGGACTTACGCCGCGTATTTTGTTCTCGATCTGATGCCATGGCGCAGAAATCGAAATCTTTGAGTCTGTCTGTCACCAGTCCATCCATCGTTTTATGGAGAGCGATGACTGTCTTACACGCGTAACCATTTGGAGTGACGAAACAAATTCGTCTCTCTGAGAGCAACGATGGTTGCTTCTAAAGACCTCCAAATGCACGAAGATATTAACACTGTGCTTAGAAGACACTGGTTTCTATGGCAGCTCCTGGTTCAGGATACATCCATTCGCCCAGTCCCTCAATCTTCTTAGTAGACGCCGAAACTTATCGGCTTAAACTCGTGCTATCTTCCATCCTCGTCATCTTCTTCATCCATATCCAAACCATCTCCAACTATAAATGTCACTGAAGAGCTAGGAAGATCTGTTGAACCTTGTACCACCACTGGAATGGTGGCTGGATATGTAGTCGGTGCCGGGGCCGGACACAGGGATGACAAGGTCACTCCACTCGACATTCGTCGATGTTGCATTGCACTCATTTTCCCAGCATTGTGAAGAAAACAATCTTCATTCGAAGCTGAGGTTCTCTGTAAAACCGTTCTTCTTGACGAGCATGATGACGAACAGTGATCGCGTTGAGAAGATGGTGGAGACAACGTCATCCCTCCTTCATCCGACACTCCATTTGACAGGCTATGTCCACTCATAGAATGTATCATCTGAGAACCTCGTGTGAATCCCTTGCCTCGAGTGTGTGTTGTATCTCTTGTATCTCGAAAGAGCATCGCATGAGGTTGAGCGTCGGAGTGAAGCGAAGCCAGTGCGTCCCGCGTTGTGGAGAAACAGCGAGTGTCAACTCGCTTTCGGTTCAATGCTTTTTGGGAATTCACTGATGTTTTCGAAGGACGAAAAGGGCCACCACAGGTACGGGCCAACCTTTGCCCGGCACCACGGCTAAGGTTACTCGTCATTGAGACCACCATGGTCCGAATTCCGAATGTGATAGGAGTAGATATGAAATATGAATATGAATAAGCGGACGATCTTTGCGTCTGTCTGTCACTGCGGCGAGATAGAGACTATGTGCTCCCATAGAAATTCATCCCCATAGCTAATGGGGTGTGGTTTTGCTGTGACAAAGATAGGGAAGACGATAGACGATAGGAGTAGAAGTTATGAACTGCACTATGTTCCAACACAGACAACGGGTCCCTGAACAACAGAATATGAATACCTGAGGGACGTAGCGCAACTGCGGCCTGGATCTAAATCATCCGGTACTCCGAAACTGGGTATCTACAGAGGACAACACTCGACGGACGTATAAATACGTCCAACCAATGCTAGTTTCCATCCTCATCATCTTCTCCTTCAATATCCAGACTATCTCCGACACCAGCTGGTGTTGAAGAGGAGCTTGGAAGAATTGAGGCGACCTGTGACACTACTGGATTGACGTCTGGATGGGAAGTCGGTGCAGACCCTTGAGGCATGGAAGGTGATGATCCCAAACAGGAAATTTGCCGACTTGTCGTACACCTCTCGAGGGGATGAGAGGGTAGCATGGAATCCATCATGATGCCTGTGGAGACCTGGTTGTTCCTTCTTCTTGTCGAGCACGAAGAAAAGCTTGCATGCTGCGAAGATGAAGAAGCCATGTTTGTCAATCTTCCTTCAATTGATATTCCAAAACTTGATCTGTTTCCACCAATGGTGTGATTTGTGGTAATTTGATCCCTTTCCATGATGCGATTTCTGGTTGTATCAATGTTGACAGCTGTAATGGGCAGTCCATTTGGTTTGACGTTGGAGTGATGCGACGCGAGCGCATACATTCTTGCCGACATAGATCCAACAACATTTCTTTTCCTTTCAAAGGCACTAGAGTGACCTCCATTGGGACAGGCCAACTTTTGAACGGCTCTTCGGCCGCTCCAAGAAACCACCATGGCGCATCCGAAAAATGTCTCCAGAGAACAAAACATCCCATCCATCGAAATCTTCTAGTCTGTCTGTCTGCCGCTTCGGCTAGCAGGCCTATCTGCCGTGGCAGCTTCGTCGTATCTAGGAGTACTCCTATCATCAAAAAGGTCTTCGAGCTTCGAGTTGCAGTCCTCTATGGGAGAAAGTGTGTTAAGAAAAATCTCTCCCAACAACGAATGTGTATCTTTCGTCTTTCAACACGTATCAAGGCGACCATGAACCAAAGAACAAACAATTGTTCTTACTTTTTGGCTAGATCGTCTCGTCCGACTACCAAACCAAGTCACGATGTCAGTGATAGCGAGAAGACGGACCAAGAGCCGAGTATTGCACAAATATGAGAAAGCTCTAATGATAGGTATATCTAGAACGAGCATGAAGCTGTATGCGTCACAATGAGCTTAATCCTGTTGGCCTATGTACTGTTCAACCGATTGGTCTTGGTGACTCAACCTTTCATCTTTGCTAGCGATCTGACAAGATGAAAACACCACAAAGAATATATCCACAAGTCACAAAGAAGTAAAGTGTGTGAGTCGTTGTCTTGCAAGTTCTTTTCACGGTTGAGGAAACATCTTGACAGCACACTTCACCGCATTGCTTTTTCCCCGGGAACGCATCGCAGTGTGATCCTGTCATTTACGATAGAGCCATACTTACGTACAGATTCTGCTACATACCATCATCGTCCTCTTCTCCATCGCCATCCGCAGCGCAGTCCAGTGCATGTGGTCGGAGAAGGTGCAGAATCTTGGGCAAACTTGGTGTGTAGGTTGGTTCATGACAATCCCATGCCACTTGGGCGGTATGAGCAATCATTCCAATGGTATTCTTGCTGTACTGCCGTCGTTGTTGTTGCTGTTGTTGATTTTGCTGAAACAGTCCCCGACGACTTGCGTTGTGGTTGTTGTTGGACGAAAGACTGTGCGTCGTTCGGCATGTACTTGTCGACGTTGTAGATGTGGACGGTACGGACTGTGTTCGCGTCGTCGGCGCCAGCAGGGGGCACCGAATCGAATTTGTTCTGACTTGACCTACATGAAGGTGACTTTGGCCAGTCGTCTTCAATGACGATGATAGTGACGCCGAATTCTTTGTTCCTGTTCGGGCGGACAGCGATTTCGACCAACACGAGAAGGCCATTCTCTGGCATCGACCAGCGGCGGACGCCATGCTTCACGCCAAACACCAGCAACGCAACAGACGGGGACAGTCCACCAAGACAAAGATGGCGTAGGGGGTTGTCAGAACGGACGGTGGCGATCCAAAGAAGGCAGCGCCATTGATGGACGGATGCGGCAGCGTCTGGCCGTCGCTCATATTCCGCCAGAAATTCGCGATCAATCCGCGATGGATCTTTTTAGCCAACCATCACACACAAATAATGGAGGTGGCCCTATCGACATCATCAGAGTATGAGAATGAGATGCTATCGTTGCAGCAACTGTTCGGGGACATTGAGAGTGACAGTGACGATGCCAGTGAAAGAGGATTGGTTATCACTGCGGAAACGGAGCCAAATCACAGTGCCGTCTCAAACTCAACGACTACAAGCGATCAAGAATCCAATGATTTTCCGGTACCCTCCTATTACATGAAAGCGATTCTGGCCGGTCTCTACGAAATCCCATCCGATCATATTCTCCGTCATCAAACTGGTTGGGGACGCAAAATTCGATATGATCACGTTTGTCGATTGGCGTCATCCTTTCCTTGCATCGCGATATGGACCGTTGGTGACGAGAACTCGTCGTCGACAACAAGTACGACATTGCGGATTGATTTACATCAAGAAATTCTCTGTCGGCACCAAAACTTTGACCCCGGCACAGAATTGTCTCAGGAAATGGCAGAGTTTGCCATTTACCGTGCCCGGATCAGTGACGTTACCTCATTGAACCAGCGACTGACTCGCATAGCCATTCAAGATGAACAGCAACAGCCTTCCTCCTTGAATGTGAGCAATGCTGGTGGAGGTTGGCACGGACCACCGCATTTCTTTAATTCGTCTTGTGAAGATGATGCTCAATTCACACTATGGACACTCGTCAAGCAGGTGATACAGGCGATTGAAGCACGACAAGAACCTGTCCATGAATTGAACTTGTCTCAAGAAAATGTGGAGGCATGGATAAATATATCTCGTCATGAAGCATGGAATCGTCTTCATACGCATCAAGGAAGTGCTTGGAGCGGTGTTTACTACGTCCAGCGTCCATCTTCCTCTACAGCAACGAGTGGCCGGTTGGTTCTGAAACCAACGGCGCATCCTGTGGAAGACGCCCAATATTCCTTATCGCTGCGTGAACAAGAACGGCTTCGTAACGTGCAGTCATGCCTGGATGGTAGTTCGAAGGGCACTGTTCCCATGCATAAGGACACGGCCGCGTTTTTGGATATTGAACCGGAACCGGGAGATATGATTGTGTTTCCTAGCTGGTTGCATCATTGTGTGCTACCATCCATATGCCGTGGTGGAGGAACGACGGAACAAGATGGTAATGAGGTAAAGGCACGAATATCGATCGCTTTCAACATCAACTGGAAAGAACAAGATTCTTAAATTGATGTATGTTGGGATAAGTGGATGCTGATCAAAGCCATTCGTGAACAACTGCTTTGATTGTCGCCATCGTAAGTTGATACGACGAAATTCATTGTAAGCAAACATTGCATAGTCAAGATCTATGGAATCGAAGTGTGGTATGTTTACCGACACAGTACTGTCGAAGTCCCGAAATGATGGAAACACGAAACAAGATACCCTTGACATTTCCCTTGTTTGGGGTCGAATCCCTTTCGCGGTACGGATCTTTGCGAAACCAGACGTGTCACGTCTCACTCTCGTCATGGACTTTAGGCCTGAGCAGCCATTGCTTTTGTCGACGTTGAGATTGTGTGTGTGTGTTCGCATCGAGGGACGAAATCCAAAAAGGGTCGTCGTCGTCCTAGTCTGGATTTTATTGTAGATTTTACCATGGGCAATTTTGATCATATTGTACGCGTACTTAGGAGAGCCAGTGGAATGCCGATTATTGCCAGGTGGAGTTGACGCGATCAAAGCGCGGGGTCCCGTTTGGGGATCGCCGTGACTCCAACGTAGAAAATATACTGCTCTCTACACAATCATTTATATAGTGTATGTGAGTGTATGTAATTGTTGCCTTGATTGGATGATGCTCCCCCAACATGGCAGGCGGCTAGAATAAAGATTTCGACTCTTAGAAATTTTATCGGGTAACACTTTCGCGCACGCGCTTCTCCAGATTCCTCGAAGTACTTCTTATTCTATAGTCTTTCCTCATTTGTTCGTGTGGTCCAAGTGAGCGTCGAGAATCGCTGTCTTTGCGTGACTGTCGTCCAAGTGAGCGTGGAGAATCGCTATCTTTGCGTGTGACTTTATAAGAGCAGTCTGTGTCAGTAGGCCAAGGGCCCTAGTGATGATGAAAGAGATTGGATGAGGTGCAATCTTACACTCTCCAAGCCATTGTCATAAAATCAAACTGTACGTCGACAATGACTATCATCCGGAACTTTCGAGATGAATACGAAAGGAAAGACTTTCAGGACGGTCTCCATCGCATTTACGCTGACGTTGAAAAAGAAGCTGGTTTAGAAGCGTGGGCTGTCAAGGTACTGCTCACACATCGAAATGACCCACAGAACGCCCATGTTGCGAACATTCTCACTGATATAAATAAGTGCATCTCGTTGTTGTGTGGTATTGTGAGAACATGGGAACATGCTTTGGATCCTGATTTCATTGAGCAAGAAATCCACGAAATCTTTGAACCGTGGCGATTGAAAAGATTGATGGTAGTATGTTGTGCGATGAACCAAGTACGGTTGCACCGCAATATGTGTGTTCCCATCTGTTGCTTTTGCAACAGGAAAAGTTTTAGAACGTTGGTTCCCAATGGTCGAGAAGTATCTCAGTGTGAGGAACAGGATCCACTGACCACCACATGGTACAATCCAATCGAAACGGCCGACGTTCAGCACTGTCTCCTCCGACTGCTTAGAACAAAGCGTTTTTGTCTTCTAGAGGACAAGAATCTGGAGCGCTGGTTCCCACACATAACAGAACGACAAACTCAAGGAGATCTCCAAAACGCAATGCCTCTCAGTGCTTCTGCGAATGTAGGTTCGCCTAGACGATCCCAAAGTATCCAGCGCATTTCAAGTATTCTTAGTGTACGGTGGAGCCGACACTTTCCCAAGGTGAAAGACAATCTGGTCTTTCTGTGCCACACAGGTGCCAACAAGGAACTTGTTCGTGAGGTCAATCGCCGCTTGAGACTGAATCTTGGCGTACCCACGTTTTTCGATGAGCAAGCAGTAGAACCGGGAAACACCATCTCCGAAAAAGTGTATCAAGGTATTGTGAATGCAAGTGTGGTGGTCTTCTTTTTCAGTCACCCGTTCTTTAACAAGAAGTGGCCACCAGCGGAGCTTCAAGAGTTTCTCGACCGTCGCAACCAAGGCGACTGCATCTCTTTCCTTCCAATCGTGATTGACATGACCCGTGAAGAATTTGAAGCCAAGGCACCTCGTGCTCCTCCATCTTTTGTCGCCATGTCAAAGGTGAGGACGTTTTCCTTGTGGAGAAAGTCGTCCGTTGGGTGGAGCAAACCTTGAAAAAGTAGCAGACGTGTCACTTGTTACCAGCCTTGAAACGCTCTCAAGAAAGCAGTAACAAAGAGTGATTTGTCATCCTTGACTATGCCTTCGTCATACCATTGTTTTGATGTCCTGAATGTGGATTGAAAACATGACCGTCCTTCTTCATAGCTTCCTCGTTTCGCAACACTGCGCTGAAGGGAAAAGTCAGTTCATACAGGCTTCTGCATAAGTACAATTCATATGGAGATACCAGAGCAACACACCCTCCGACTCATTCAATAGAATGAATCTCATTTAGTAGTATGCTTGTTTCATGTTACAAAGGAGGGAGCCTTTGTCTACTCGCTTTTCAGAATGGCACTCAGTCTGGGATGGTAGACGGGACCAAAATTCCATTTTTTTGGCGGGATCAAAGGCTTCCGTACAACCTATCTCTTTTAACAGTTTCATGTCAATAATAATTTAAGAACATAAACATCTCCTCCACGCTCTGGTTGTTTCCGTTTGCCTTTGGTCTACTATCGGGAAAAAAGTTACCTACTCCTAATTAAAGAGAAATCGATGTTGTCTTCGCACGGCATTCCCGTGGTTTCCATTGACATTTGACATATAGTAACACAAGACCTGTGTCGTATGATTGAGATCTTTACCTGGGGAAATGGCGCATTTCTTGTTTCACCTGTTTCTGGATGCCCAACCAGCCTTGTTTTATCGATTGGATTTTTTTCTTCTTCTACGGTCCGTCTTGATTGCTACCATACGGTGGTCCAGAATCTTCCAACTTTCTAGGTAGAATTACATTCCATCCATAATGTCCAATTTCGTGTCAAAAACCACCCACGTGACTGTCTACCAAGGTAGTTGGTCGATTCCCATGGCTGACCCGAAGATCATCACATGTCACAATGATCTCTGTACCCTGTCTTTTGTCCGCATGATTTGAACATTTGTCTAACTAATAGGATTGTCGCTACATCTATGCATGTTTTGAATCGAACGTGATGTCGCTCGCTCCAGCCAATGGGTGGCGCGTTGGGTCGATCGGATCTTTTTGTTCTAGTTCCGAGTCTAGTTTTATTTTCATGGAGCGATACTGCAACTCGGTTGTCGATTGGAAAAGCTCCGCTCCGGAAAGCCGTATTGTAGGATCCACACACCCACATTCGGCATTTGGAGGATCGTTCCACCCCTCATAGTAATGATGGCTTTCTCTTGTGTTGTTGTTGTTTTTCTGGATTGCTTGCATGCCAGTGTTATGCACCATCGTCATCCTCGTCGTCTCCCAATTCGTCCAGGGCGGTTCCGAGAATGGTCCAATCCACGAGCCGCGGTGGTGGTGATGATGTACCAACACGACTGTCGTCGTGGAACGTGTAAGGAGGCGACGACGACAGGTGGGATCCACAGAACGACGATTGTCCAAGAATATTCGTATTCGTTGAAACGGATCGAGTTGTTGTTGCGGTACGTGAAATGGTAGGAGTGTCTGCTGCTGTCGTACTTATCCAACTGGTCAGCAGAGACCGACGACTCTGTCGCAGCAACGGTCCGTCGAATGGGCGTGTGACTGGAGTTGTTGCTGGTTTTCCAGTCGAGGATCGCACGGCCGACAGGGCAGGACGACAGGTCCGGACCAGGAGACGAGGAGCAGCGTTGGATACCAGAGACATCTTATTCTACGATTGTAGTGCGGCGGAAGGTTCTTGGGCCATTCATTGTGTGGTGGTGGGGTTGGGTTGTTGGGTTTCTAGGATGGATCCTTACAGGGGATGTGGATCCGATGCGACCGCCGAACGCACGCCTGGCTGGATCACGAGTACCGATTCTATGGCATGGAGAGTACCATACTTTTTACTTAAGGAAATTGGTGGAGTATACCAGCGCGCGACTG
This sequence comes from Epithemia pelagica, assembly GCA_946965045.2. Lineage (NCBI taxonomy): Eukaryota > Bacillariophyta > Bacillariophyceae > Surirellales > Surirellaceae > Epithemia > Epithemia pelagica. The sequence continues at coordinate 3,370,679 of OX337230.1, forward strand.
AAAGACATAAGGAGGCACGCCGGCATTTCCGTTGCGGACGAAAAAGGCATGCCGAGAGCGAGCGTCGGCAGTCCATTCCGGAGTGCGTGGAGAGATGGGGCATGGGGTGTGATTTCTGCAAACCGCAGTGTAAATTATGGGCTTGGGCAAGAGGACATCGGTTCTTGTTGTGGTTGTCGGATCACCTCTCTCTTGGCATTGACGTTGTGTTGTTGGCCTCTTTATATACTCGTTTTGGAACCTCTGGTCTCTGTGTACAGTGGTGACAACAAACCCAAACTTGGAACGAGATTCCTCAATCGTGGTGGAAGAGCGACATATCGCGCACCGTTTGTCTTTGGATCGAGTCTTGGATTGTGGAAAGGGTGTGTGGTTTCGAGAAACCCATCTCTCTGTATACGTTTTTGGGGTGTGTGTTGGGTTTGGATTCGTGGAAGCGTAGAATCTACAAGCGAGTTTCGTTCCTTGCCATTGGATTCCTATTGTACCAAGGCCTTTGGCAACAACACATACACAACAAGATTATCGAGAGCTGCACTCGCGACGAATTGGTTGGATCATTGAATTGCTCTGGTCCACAAAGGAAACAAGCTCCAATCCTTTTCCTTCCTCCAGTGATTCTGAGAACAGTGGACGCTTTTGAAGCACATTCGGACGTTTGGATCACCCATTGCTATTGCGCGTTCTTGGCTAGTACTTGCACAACTTTTTGGCGTAGAGTCTTTGACACATTATCATCATCATGGCGCCGTCTTCTACTACTACCACAGTCGTGGTCCAAACCACATCGCCGACGGGAACCGTGACGAGCACCAGCAGTACCCCGCAAGCCTTTTCACCATCGTCCTCGTCTGGAACCAAACCCAACAAGCCACACCGTCCTTTGCCGTCTCGAACGACCACAACATCCAACAACCACAACCACAAGAGCCAAAAGGGTCGACGACGACACAGCAATCCGTCTCCTTCGACGAATCCTTCCAATACAACGCGTCATCGATTGGATCGATTTGGCTTTATTACCAACATGGATGCGCAGGGGCATGTGACGGATATCGAAGACGACGAAGACGACAATGATTGGGAAGAGAGACATTCGGAACGAAACGTCTTTGCGATACGAGTCCAACAGACTCGCCACAACATTCAGGATCGGATCCCCACCTTTGCCGAACATGTCCGAACGCAACGTCGCGCCAAAAAATGGGATGCCATGATGGGACGATGGTCCATTCCGGAGCAAAAGAGTGCGGCTACGGCATCGAAAAAACGTCGTTCGACCAACACATCCACAACCACATCCACAGCAGTGGCTCCTCCCAAACGGGCTCCTCCTACTCCCGTGGCGACTGTGACAGCCGCCGCCGCCAAGGTTCCCAAAGCCGTCCATCGTCGCAAGGTGGTGACGCGATTGCGCAAAGGGGTTCCCGATCATGTACGGGGCCAAGTCTGGCAATACTTGGCCCGGGTGCCGCAAAAAATGAAAGTCCACAAGGGCCTGTACCATAGATTGGTCCAACAAGCCATTGATCAACATGTCCAAGCGGCGCAACAGTTTTCCTCCCCCGACAGTACTTCCTTGACGGCTTCCATGGTGGAGCATGCCAAAACCTTCAAGAGTATTCAAGATACAATTGAACGAGATATTCATCGAACCTATCCACGACATCACTTGTTTTATGAATCCGAAGAGGAAGAAGAGGAGTTGCAGCCGCCGCCGCAGCACGGAGGTGAGTTGGCCGCCCAGCCGGCCGTGTCGTCTCCTTCTTCTCCCACTAGCAGTCCACGAACCAGCGACGCCAACAACAACAACAACACTACTACAACGAGTACGGTCCATACCGTTGCATCGGGGGATGACAACCAGCCCGAAACCGATACCGAAGTCGTATTGGCTGCCGCATCGTCTTCCTCCTCCTTACTTCGGAATCCGACCTTGCGTCGTGGCAGTGGTGGTGTGTCTCCACGGGAAGCCCCACAAGGGGAAACTGACAAGGAGGACGAAACAGATGGACACAAGGAGGAACATACCGATGACGACGACGATGATGATGATGATGAAGATCGATTTCAAATGGGTGGATTTTGTGGCAATGAAGAAATTTCCAATATGATTCGAGAATTGGAAGGAGTTGTGGCCGGAGACGATGCGGGTGGTAGTAGTTCCTTGGCCACATTTGCTGCCGCTTCGGCTCAATCGACATTGACACCACAGTCTGCCCAACCATCGTCACGGCCCATGAATGGACGAAACAGTCCTGTCTTGCCGGGACGGGTGGCCGATGCGGTGGGGGGCCAAGCCTCGTTGCGGCGTGTCCTCAAGGCCTATTCCGTCTATGACCGAGAAATTGGATACTGTCAAGGGATGAATTTTGTGGCGGGCATGTTTCTGACCCTCATGCCGGAAGAAGAAGCCTTTTGGCTCTTGGTGTCCGTCATGAATGAAGAACCCTGTCGAATGCGTGGACTCTTTGGGGAAGGCATGAGAGAAACCCATTTGGTATTGCATGTGGCGGAACGGTTAATTCAACTGCATTTGCCCAAGATTTACAAACAATTGGACAAGGAGCATGTTCACATTACCATGTTTGCGACACAGTGGCTCTTGACACAATACACTTCGTCCTTTCGGTTTGATTTGGTCTTGAGAGTATGGGACGCCTTTTTGGGAGAGGGATGGAAAGTCACCTACCGTGTCATGTTGGCCTTGTTGAAATTGCACGAAACGCAATTGCTGCAATCGTCCTTTGAAGATGTCTTGACCTTGGTTCGGGAATTGCCGGATCGTGTGAATGGCAATGACGTGTTGGAATTGGCCTTGCAAATTCCCTTGCGACGACAAACCATTCAAAAGTTGGAAACCGAATGGCAGACCAACCATGCACCGCCCGCGCAACCCAGTGCCACCGTCTCGGCGTCGTCGTCGGGGTCTTCCAAACCCAAGAAACAACACAACAGCAACAACAAGGGAGCAGCCAAACCAGGGACGACTCGAACGTCACCACCCCGCAAATCCAACCCCAGTGCTGCGGGCAAAACAGTGACCCGTCCCAAGACCAAAGGGACCACGACGACGACTCGTGCCAATTCACCACGCAAATCGAGTGCCACCACCACAACTGCGGCGGCGGTGCCCAAGAAAAAGGTGGCCACCAGCTGAACGACAATGACGACGACGACGACAACAACAAGAAGAACAACAACAAGTGGGAACACTCATTCATTTCTGTACACGCATTCGTCTTTTGTACCCGTTTCGGTGGTGGCGCCTTGTCATTTATAACACGAAGGGCCAAGAGAGAGAATGGCAGTGTATGGAACATTTCTGTGTGTTTGGAACGACGACGAGAGTTGCCTTGGGGACATGCCTCGATGCACTTATTGGTTGGGACAAACCACTAGAAAGGAAAACAAGTAATAATACAATATCTTTTAACAAAAACACTCTAGCGCATAAAAGTGGAGACAGTTCTCGTTCCGCTTGGTGGAGAACAAATTCCTCTTTGGAAACTCCTCGGTGATTGGAAATCCACTCTCGAAACTACCATGGTTACCCTGCAGCTATAGTCTCGGAAGCACTTCTCTTCATTGACTCGTTGCATCGGAAAGGGCTTCTTCAAAAGGCCTTTCATTCCCGAAGACCACCAATGACTGCCAAGGAGACGCAACAAAGGAACAACCAGTTCTCTTCATTTTGCCAAGCCAAAAACAAGCTCTTTGCGTTGATGAAACGTGTATGCTCACAAAAAGTGTAGATGCTTTGCCAGACAGTACGGAGTACATCTAGGTTTTCCTTCTGCGCCAAGTTTTGGTGCTCTGGTTGTCTACAAATTCATCCTACCTGGTTGCTCTCTGTCAAACGTCTGCCGTCCTCATCTAGAAACTTTTTGGAACAAGCTGCCACCAAACGATAGTACAGTTCGAGCCCATGTACGTTCTTCACATGTTGATGAAACAGTTGGTCATGTGACTTTAGGCTGGTTCTGCGCCGTCTCCCATACGGATGATTCATATGAACCACAAAGTCATCTGGGAATACTCGAAACTTGAACCCGAGCAAGACACATTCCACAATCAAACTTGCTTTGTTGAATCCAGACCCACGATACTCGGGGAAAAAGAGTGGCAAGTGGTCTTTTCGCGCAACCACATAGGGTTCAAATTTGTTGCAAGAATAGGGAACCCAATAGGGCTGATGTATTGCTTCTTCATCTTTGGATTCTGCCAGCGAAAACCAGTGGGAGAAGTTTGTTGCTCCATGTCCAGGTTTCCAACCATTGTGGAAGATATCCACACGTTTTTGCTCAAATGCATTGATTAGTTCCTTCTTAGTCTTTGGTACAGTTGTCACATCACTTACAATCTTGGTACCCTTTACCGGAAACTGTTCAAAGGCTGGCATGATGTACAAGGTTTTGAAGTGTTTGCTGACGTCTCCATCGCTGTTGTTGCTAATACGCCTTTCGGTTTGTTCTTTCTGTTCCTGGGATCGCATGATTCGTGTAATCCGATCATTGGCACCCTCGCTCGGAACAAAATCCACATCCAGTAACAGGACATAATCCGTCTGTACATGTTTGAGGGCCAGTGAGCGAAGCATGTGGATTGGGTACTCCTTCTTGTTCTCGCTTCTATCATCTACAGGCTCCACCACTACGTGCAATGACACAAATCTCGTCCACAAACCCTCATGATCACTTTGAGTTTCTTGTTCCACAATGTCGACAAACGATTCCAAATCCGTTTCATTCGTGATGTAGACCGCGCAGCTGATGGGTGCCCTCCATCTTTGCAGTATGGCCTTGATCCGTGACAATTTGTTGACACTGGCTTGTGTAAAGGCTGTAATGATATATTCCATGTCATGACTCCATGTTGTGTTCCGGCTGTCCGTGACAAAGGGTAATTCGTAATATGGATTGTCGGTGCTGTTGTTCTGAACCGTGTTGGACAAGAAAGGTCGAACTCGATCACGAATGTTGTGGCTGCTTTGATTTTGGCCACCAATAATTTCGCCATTGGATTGAATGTTTGCAGGGATGGTCATTTTTCGTCCCAGGTCGTTCGAGCCGAGAATGTACGTATTGATGATGGAGGTTGGCGAAACTCAGCAACTGGTCCAACAGAAACAGTGCCAAACGACCACCAAGGAGGAACTTGATATATTTTCTGGTCTGTGTGTTGGTCAAGTATGTGGTTAGAGAGCTGATCGAATGATTCAGTGTCATGGTGGGAGGCGCACGGTGTCATCCGCAAACTGCAAAATGTGAGCGCGCACCATCGCCGATATGCCCGCGCCGACAAGACGTTTGCCCGCCGAGTCAAGCCGGGCACGGGGCACGCCCGAGCGACGCGAAAGGAAGGAGAGGCACTTGACTGTCCCGACTGATTGAGTTCTTTGTCATAAAGATTCCAAGATGGCATTGGGTAAGAAGGACGCTGGGATTTGTAGCATGACCATGTTTACTATCATGCTATTACAGGTAGGGGGAACTCCTTCCCAATGGAGTGGTGTACCGATTCATCAAGGTGAATCGGTGTTGACCAAATCGACGACCACGTGCTTCTGTCCAAGCTCGTAGACTCTCAACCACCGTAGAACACCAAAAGTTTAACGAACCAAAGTCCTCAGACAGGTCCGAGTTAGCACGCGGGGCGAACCTCCGCTTTCAGCTATCTGTTCAGACGGTCACTTGCCACAGTGACCGCATTCCAGAACTCCTTTATCGTTAACCCCTCAGTAGCTCCAGCAGCGGAATCGTTAACGACAGACATGGACGGTCCGAAACCAGTCCTGTCCTCTCCCCCCCCATAATCGTCCACATGTATTCTTGAAGTACCTTGTTTCTTACAAGGCTTCTGAGTATTGCAATAAAGTTTCCAACGCGGCAACCACGTCCGTGTAGAGATCCACCATGTCGGCTTGAGCGAAACGCCCACGCGCTTGTTCTTGAGAGCGCCATCGATTATTTAGCACTACCACATCCTTGGGAACCCTTTTGTTGCGGGCCTGTGTGGTTGACCCTCTTCTTAGAGACCGACAAAAGCTAAAGCGTTGTATTGCTTCCCAATCGTTGCCCACCAAGCTTGGATTTTCCTCTTGTAATTTGGTGAGGGCTTCATGCAACCATATGTCAAGTTGACGAATGCTGATAGCCTTCTCTTGAGTTGGTCTGCTTCTAAGCAACGGGCCATGTACGACATCATAATGCTGATATGCCAATAGAAGATCTACCAACCATTCTTCGTTTTCGATGCCTGATGCCGTGACCGGGCACAATGGGATTTTATGTCTTTGTCTTGCTATCATCCCCTTGAAACGACCCTCCAGGGCAAGCAACACATGTCGCTTGGTCGGGTGTCGGAGTCCTTGCGTAGTGAGCACAATGGTGTCGTGTAGGCGTATATGCCCTAATTCTTCTCCTCTCAGAGCGCTTGAAAAACCCAGAACCAATGCCGCTCCCAACGTTGCGTACTTGAAGCGCATAAGCTTGTCTCCGGTTTCTTTAGCTAGGAACAACTCTTTTCTCAATGACTTTTGTAACGCCAACACGACTTCTATCGACATGGCTGCGTCTTGCAACTTCACGTCTCCCATTCTCTCATGAGAACCTTGCATGAACCTCTTGAACCATATGGAGTTTGAAGCACTTTCAGTAATATGAGTGGAACGTTTACCGTCACTCAATACTGCTCCCTTGACCCCTTGAGGGGTTGTGTGAATAAAATTTGAATATGCAGAGCGCATCCCACGCATAGTGTCCCATTGAATCGTCTTGGAATTTTTTCCCCTGTCCAGCGATCGCTGTAGCGATACAACCGCTGGGATCATGCCGAATTCGTCCGCCTGTTCAAAGGGACCTCGTTTGAACGAGGTGGATGGGCCTGGAATTCTCAAGTCCGATAAGATTTTCATAAATTTGCTCATGTCCCTGAGATTCCCTTGAACTGTACTGGGCCGCCGTGCCCAAAATGCGTCGAGATTGGCTCTAACAATACATTTGATCATCCACCGATCCTCTTCGGAATTGCAATTCGGATTCCTGCCTGTGATGTTTCTAAAATGGCAGATCTCACACTGGAACAGAGTCATCAAATGGTCGCCTGGTCGCGCTACCTTGAACCATTCCTTCATTTCATTTTTCTTGGTCTCGGTGGCTTCCCATCCTTCTTCTTCTTCCACAGTGTTACCCTCAGGATCAACTTCCATTCTACGTGGTTGCAAATCTTTGGGGAAAGGATCATATCCTCCGGGAACCTCGTAGCATGGAGCATGATAGGCCGCTCGGCACGGGCTCCAATGTCCGCGCGTGTGACCATAATTGGCGCACACGATCCCTTGAGTGTGGCATAGGCTGCCTGTGCAACGTACGCAACTCATTCCTTGCTGTTGCCAGAACGTCCGAGAATTTAGCTCTCCACGGTCGTCTGTTTAGCAATGGAAAGATAAAAGCTAACGTTAGTGGTTCATGCTCGGAGTCCTTAGGCCAAACATTGTGAGCAAAAGGAAGGACGCAATACATGTCAGACACTTTTGTGAGCATTCGTCTCCAACGACCACTCAAAATGGATGGAGCAAGAAAGATGTGAGTATTCCACGGACGGATTTGCCACGCTTCTGCGATCATGAACACTGCCACGTCTGCAATGCAGGGTGGAGGGGTCCAGATGAAAGTTCCATCCATGGTCTGGGGCTTAGTAAACCAGTCTTGGATTGATAAGGGGATGACACTTGAAATGTCATCGATGATATAGTGGAGTAAGTTAGTGACCACCCGAGGTTGTCGCTCTGGTGCAGATTTGTGGAGCGGAACGAAGTTGAGCATTGCGTCTCCTCTCATAACTCCGCTAGTTAGATCTGACCTTGATAAACCGTCCGTGCCTTGGACAATCATTCTCTTTCCGGCTACCCAGACCACATGAATAAACACATCTCCGTGTAGTAGGATCTTGTGTAATCGTAGCATAAGTCTCAGCACTTCGGGCGATTTTGCGGATCCTCTGTAGAATGCAGCTTCCGCGTGCATGTTGTCCGTGAAAATAAAGGTCTCAGACAATTCATTTAGCTTGTGTTCGGCAAACATCTGCTCAATCTTCATGACGATGTTCGCCAGCTCTCGAAAGTTAGAAGACGACTTGGACATTTTCTCGCGATCCCAGGAGCCGAAGTCAACTTCGATTTGATCGTCGCCTGGAGACCAACCCGACATTCCAAATCCGGCTCCCGAGGCATCACCGAAATAGTATCTGGCTACCGCCCCGTGCTTGACAGGGCGAAGCGTTCGTTGAGGAGGTTCTTTACTTGCCGTGAGCTTTTCCAGAGCCTCCACATCAAATAACATCCTGGGCACCATACGAACTCTCGCTGGATTATTGAGAATGGGCTTCCTCACACTCTCATTCTCGAGAATGACATCCGAACCAAGCTTCCACCCTTCCTCGTCCCTGTCGGGACGCCAGCTATTCATAGTCGCATAGATACCGTTCAAGTAAATGCGAACCACCCAATAAGCTTGGCCAATATGGTTCAAAAATCCTGTGACTTGCTCCAGAACTTTGCAGTTCACTGTCCCTTTAGGCGAAGCCTTGTCTCTGGCTTCCACTTCATCACGTAGACGTTGAATTTCGGATTGCGTCTTTGACCATTTCTCTTGTGTCACAGACATGTATGGACGCTTCGGATGAGTGCCGCATACAACTCCGGCCCACGCACCAGGGCGTTGTGTCTGCTCGCGACGCTTTTGCGCGGCGTCTTGGACTCCATGAAAAGAAGCAGTTTTTGCTATGCGGGAACTCACTCTCCAGGCATCTTCCGCGGTCGGAGCTGTTCCTCTTAAATCATCGACGTAATCGTGTGCGTCGGCCGCTATCTTTCCGTCACGTCGGAATTAAGCTATCCACGGTACTCCAGGTTTGTAATCGATAGTCCCGGGTAGGTTGATCTTTACTGAGTCCCATCTAAACACATTCTCCGAATCTTGTGGGTTTCCCAACATGATTTGTTTGAGGCGTCGGGTTTGTTGGACCGTATTGAACGGCGACGGGCTTTGGCCCATCGGACATCGTTTCCAACCTTCGAGATATAGTTCTCCGTCGTCCGTGATTCCTATGAGTTGAGTCAGATCTATGCCGCTGAACTTTTGGAGCTCCGGATGGAGCCAAAAGTTCAGGAACATTTCTCCGTAGTCGTTGTCTACGCACCAGTAGTCTTCGTCTAAGGTGCGTATCAATACATCAGAGTCTGGCAACGGGAACCACGGCGCGTATAAACAATCGTTTAAGCCGCTTTTGGTTCCATCGTATACCATTCTGATGTCAGAGTCCCCCTTTGGGACTGCAAAATAATTCATCGTTGCCGACCATGATCCTGGTCCGACGTATCCTTTGTTTCGCACGTCGTCAATTTTCTCTCTGATCTTCTCAATCATTTCGGGTTCTCCCAAACCTTGTTGCCTTTCGATAATAGGTTTTGGAATATTTGTCCATAATGGGGGAACTCCGATGGCCACATCGTTCAAATATTCTTCTGGCCATCTCCAGAAGAAGACTCCCGAACCCTCAGGCCAAGCCCAGAAAGTTGCCTTCATAGCTTGTCGACACGCTTGCATCCCGCGTTCCTGCACAAGTTTCCACCATGTGGGTTCGTTCGACTTGATCGTTGATTCGTACTGACTCCACCACTTGAACCATGATGTTCTAACGTTGCGCTTCCATCGGGTGAGCATTACATTGCGTAGCGCATCGAAGGCTCGGAGATGGTGTTCCTCCAACTGAGTAAGACCCAGTAAATAACGAATCCGATCATTCCACAAGTGAATAGGGACTGCGGCTTTGTCATGTTTCACCGCCTTTTCTGCGGACACTTCTTCCCCGATGGTCCGAACGTATCCTCTCATGCGTTCCGCAGAGTCGAAAGTAGGTCCGGCGTCCTCGTCTACTTCGTTGCACACATTAACTGACGCTCGATTTATCATTTCCGTATCGCCCGTCCTTGGCGTACTCTTCTCTCTGTGTGTTGACCACTTAGAAATGCAAGACCCGAGTGCCGCTGCCATTTTGATTGGTGCAGTCAACTCCCGTGCCACCGTCTCTATTGTGGCGTCATTCCATTGTTTGAAGAGCGCCGCAGGGACATCCAAACTTGAGCAGACCTCGTCTCCCTCTAATGTGCGCTTGACAAGGGCGTCCTTTCCAAAAACTGTGGGTAGAATCCACTTCTTTCTTCTGTCCTTTTGCAGTGTCTCCATTGCCACTACCGGAGAATTTCCAATTCGAAACGCGTCCGTTCCTGGCCTCACGCGTTTGCTGGTCCGCGTTTTGTGTATCAGGTCTGTGAAATGACTGGGCGCCCCCGTGATACAATCTGGTTGGAAGAAATTCCAATCGGTATCTCGCAACCAAACATGCATTGTTTTGCGACAATCCGTGACTCCTCCCAGTTCGATATGAGTTACCGTTCGCGTGCTTATTGTCCAACCCTCCGCTGGTTTCCCCCGATTCGTTCTTTCGGCTAATACCAATTTCAGATGAGGATTCTTCCACATACTTGACGCTTGACGAGGCGGGCGAAATCCTCCCTCGAACACGAGAACGTCGATTCCACCGTGACTTCCCGCGTCAGTTCCTTCGACGTCGCGGAGGATCTCTTCTGTACTCGATTGGTCATCCATCAACCATTGCACTTGGGTATCTGGAGGAATGAGATGCTGCCAGTGGCTTTGAGAGTATGGGAGAACAATCCATTTCAATTTGCAATCCGTCAGATTATCCGAAACAAAGACCCACGGAGATACACCCACCGTCACTACGCCCATAGTCAATCGTCCAGCTGTCAACGGCACCATGCGTCTAAGCCACGCCGAATAAGACTCGTTGAGTAGTTGATTGGGTGCTATATCGAGAGTTGCAGAACTATCGACTGTTTTTGTTCTCTTGGTCTCCTGTGAATTTGTTTCATCATCTGGTTTATTCGCGATGTCTTGTTTTCGTTTTCGGCCCTTGTTGAACCGTTCGTCACTTAATCATTCCGTTGCTTTTGCCTTCTTTGAGGGCAGACGCGACTGCATATTTTTCACCTGGCTCTCAATGGCGTCCACCTTCCTCTTGGCCTGTTGCGCGTCTGCGAGAGCTTTCTTGACGTCGTCCAGAATGGGTGTCACGTCGTCGTGATAGCTAACCACGTCCAAAAGGAAGTGAGTTAGCATCGGGCCCACCTTCGGGTGGTTCTTGAAATTATGTTCCAAGAAGTCTTTCTGAATGCGATGGGATTGAAGTACTGCCCACAGTAATTCCGGTGCTCTTTCCGCAGACGTCGCTTGCGTGATAGTGATCTCACTGCACGCTCTTCGAGGTTGACTGAGCACCTCAAACACGATCCTGGTAATGTTTTGAACGAGGTCCCAGCGTCTCTCCTCCGAGAGGTTGGTGTCCGCGCCGTAATCCTCAACTTGATCCTTCATGTAAATAAAGAGTGTATCAAGGAAACGACGCAACTCAGCAACCAGACATCTAGCGAGCAGTTTCCCGTCTGGTGACATTGTGGACTTGCTGATCTCAGCTAGATGAGCAGGGTATCGCTCCGCCAATAAACTGCGGATGCCGTTTGCTGCTCCCGAATCCCTTGATCCCGACCCTTTGAACTTGGTGTATGTCTCCATTTTCGGAAGTTTTCGAGGGTGGCTTCTTGCTTGCTCTGGAGTTCCCACAAGAGCGGTAGGAGCGGCCAACTGAAACGAGTAAGCCACCTTCTGATCCCCAGGCGACTCCATATTAGACTTGTTTCCTTCATATTGGACCTTCATGTTCTCAGAGAAACTTTGAGTGGTAGAGGTCGTCCTTTCCATCATACCGATCGGATCCGTGCACTTCAAGATGTAGGGTGCCATGCCATTCGCCGACACGAACGCTGCCACTTGAGACAGCGACGCGAATTTGAAGCCTTCTATCTCAACGGTCTGATTCTCAGACCGGGCTTCCAAATCAGTAAGTCGAATATGGTTTTCCTGCCCGTCCGCTTCCAGCTTGCTTATCAACTTCTTGAACTCCTCGATGTCTGCTCCAGAAAGGTTGAATACAGAGTTGCCGTTGGAATTTGAAGGTCCACCCGCCGCTTGCATGGCTGCTGCAGTCGTGTGTCTGATGTGTTGCTCGAACTGAGTTAAACCACCCTTGAGGAAAAACTTTTCGGCGAGATCCAAGGTTGGGGCCGACTTAGACAATTCCGTCCAGATAATTTGATTTGCTTGCTTGGTAATCAAAGCAACAATTTCCTTGCGCGACGATTGCAACGATTCTGTTTTGATCGTCTTAACTTGTTTATTTAATGCATCCACGGATTCGTACATTCTCTGGAAGCTAGCTCCGTGTTTCGCTTGCGTTTCTCGAATAGCAGTCAACAGGTTCGGGTGAATCCTGGTTTCGTCGCCGTTCATCTCACCTGTGCTCTCAGGCTGACTGACAATAGCTTGCCACACAGTTGCCGACTTCACCCCTTCTGGAGGTGAACCAACTAGACCGCTGAGGACATTCACTTTATCCACTAGTTTGTTGATCAGCCGCATCTGCTCTTGTTGCCGAACACGCAGAGTAGATACTTCTGCCGTTGTCGCACGATATAGCAGCACCGCAGCTTGAGAGTTTGAACTGACCAACGCCTTGAACGACGAGTCATCCAGTTCAGTTGGGATTTCCTTAAGGCCGTGGATATCTTCGGACAACAGAGACGGCACCTCGACCTGGTCCAATTGGAGGCGTCTCGCTGGAGTAAATGCAGCTTGAGTCGCTTGATGTTGAAGTTGTTGCAACGTTTTCAAACGCAGTGGAGTTCCCTCCAGCTTGGCTTTGTGCTCCGCTGCCCCCTTGCGTGTTTCCTTGAATTCAGGTTCCGAATCGTTGCCCTCATCCATTTCACCTTCTAACATAGAGAACACCGACGTCCATAACCACACCGGTTTCTGGGCTTGTAGCAATTCATTGATCTTGTTCGAAGGAAGGCGCTCCGCATCCAGGAATGGTTCCTGGAAAGCCAATCTCTGTCCTCTCGGCGGTCCTGGTACATCGATAAAGATACACTGCCGGAGTCCTTGATCCTTGAGAGTGTCGAGAAAAGATACTCCTTTCTTGTGCGATTTCTTCGTACACTGTACCTTGAGTGAGCGGCAAAACTTACCGGCCGCTCCCACTACTGCACCACAAAGCGAACTAGACGCAACATCAACGGACACAAGCGCGACAGAATTCTCTAACTCGTACAAGATTGGCTCACCATTAGACGAAATCGGATTATCCGACTTCGGGTCCATCACTCCCTTCGGGATATCTCCCTCAGCGATTCCGGGTAACAACTGTGACGTGTCCGGGCGTAGGGTTTGCAAGTCGGAAGGGCCTCCTGTCGTAGGTTCTTTGCTACTAGAAGGGAAAGGCGTCTTGACCAAAGTCTTACGTTGCGGCACCTGCTGCTGCGACAGCGAGAAAGGCGGAAGAATGGATGTGTCTTCCATGGCTTGGTCCAGCTGCCATGCCGCCGACAACATGTCAGAATCAGTCACACCACCGTCCAACAAAAAGGTGTCGCGAGCGCCACCAGCAACGGTGCCAATACCATCAACACCAGAACCTGACACGCCAGTCCCTTCCAGAAAACAATCTCCAAACGCACGAGAATGGCTCGGAATCGCTTCGAAATCATCTCCCCCCCCCCCCGTATCACCGAAGAGCGCCAAACGCGACGCCGGAGCGGCAGCGAACGACACACCAGGAGCCGGCGCACGAGAATCCCGCAAAGTCGCTGCGTCCACCCCCAAGCCGATGCGGGAAAACGCGGATGAAAGCAGACCCGAAGGACTGCCGACACCAAGCGCAGCGGGAGGAGGCTTGGCCTCCGGAGAGTCACGCCCGCCACGAGAGGCGGAACGCAAATCGCGGTACAAAGACGCACGGGCAGAGAAACCAGCAGACGACATGGGGGCTTTGGCAGGACGCAACAACAAAAAACAAAGTCAGATCAACGCAAGAGAGATACTAAACCTGCAGGGAAAAGCACCTCAACCAAAAACAAAGTCAGATCAACGCAAGAGAGATACTAAACCTGCAGGGAAAAGCACCTCAACCAATAATCAACCTGATAGACAGTGACCCAATTCAAGCTGACGCTCCCAACCACAAAGCTTGATCTGATATCTTATGAGTTCAAGCTGCGTGCGAATCTCTGTTGGGCTTGTCAGTTGAACTTGGAATCCTTGATAACTTCAGTCCGTCAACATTCTTGTCTGTCATTGCCGAATTAGCTTTGACACATTCATGTAGGATCATCAGACGTAAGGGCTGGGTAAGCCGATCCATGTTCGGCTAAGTAGGTTCAGTACAAAAGCTACGTAGCGTACATAAAATCCCATAGTACACGTATTACCTGAAATGGTAGGAAGTCCGAAAAAATGCAAAAACACTCCACGATGACGGCGAGATCCGTTGATGCCGCATGCATTTACCGATGCATCGCATCAACATCCTACTACTGTAAGTTGTTTGAGTTTGCTAGTATTACTGTGTTCTGCAGCTACAGAAGATTTGTCGCGTTGGATCAAAAGGTATACTCATTTTTCTGTGGTGATGTAATCCAAAAACCTTCCTAACTCATTCATTTCTCAACGGTGACTCGACCGAATTGAAAGCATAGTCACTCTAGTAGTAAATAATCTTATTGTCAAAGCGGTCGAGTCAAGCTCTATTATTGAGGAAGTTATGGTCATGGGGGTGATGGCTTCCACCATTGTCGAGCGATGGTTTCCGGATTGCATTGTTTCTCGTGGCAGCAAGTTTTCGATTTGTGACCATTCGCCCCACTTGTTACAGTGATGAAAATAGTACTACGTAGCTTAATGTACTGAGCCTACTTAGCCGAACATGGATCGGCTTACCCAGCCCTTACTTGCCAGTGACGGCCTGGCGCGCCGGCGATAGGGTCTGCCTTTGGTGTCGTCTTTGAAAACATCAGCTTCATGCGTTCCATCCTCTTTTCACTGGTCCAAGTCATTCCAAGGAATATGGAATGATTTGGACCATTACGAAGAGAATGAACCGCAAGAAGTAGACAGATTAAGTGGGTTTCCCGGAGTATCGAACCGCGGATTGCGCTTCTTGTTGGGTGACAGTCCTGAGACAATCTGCGCATAGGTGCAATTGGAAATTGGAATTGACTCACATTTTAGTCAGTGAATCGGTCCAATGTCCACTAGTTCCTTCCGTCGTGCTTCAGGGAGTGGTTTTGTAAATTAATCTACCAAATTGGTAGCGGTTCCTTCTTTGGCTACCCGCATGGTTCCCGCGGCCACTGCCTCTCGTGCCTGATGGTAACAGATACTCATGTGTTTCTTTTTCAGAGTTGATTCAGGGATCGAAGTATTCTTGAAGACTGATTCGTTGTCGCAAGAGACCTTTGTGGATCCTTCAACAGGTATCCCAAACATGCGAAGTTCATGGTGGAACAATCTCCGCTTGGGGTTCGCCTTCTGGTAGGCAAGCATGTTCCATAACTGTTCCAAATGACCAACTCTGGGCATGGCTAGATGAACTGACATCATGACAATCTCAAGGTGTTTATTGATCGCGCCTACTTCAACCACCTAGCGAAGGATTGTCTCCACAATCACTCGTCGGAGGAAACAGGCCAGGATATGGACGATGGTGGTGCTTTGGAATGGTGGCAACATGATCAGTTTTACTTTGTCTATCGCGTCTGTCATACCACCTGAGTTTCTTCATTTGTGGTTGCCAGCATCTGTTACGGAAGGGATGCTTTATTATTCAATGGTCCTGCTCTATATAATCCAGTATCGCTGGCATTTGGGCGTTTCCTAGGTCCCCGCAGTTAACCGGCCTTGCCCTGTCTTTAGCCCTCTCCAGCCAGTGTCCACAGCGCTAGGAATCGTAAGTACATTGCGTTTTGGTCGACAAGCTATAGCACTCCTCTTTTCGGACGAAGGTGTAATTGAATAGTAGCGCAATAAACAGGACGCATGGAAGCGCAAAATGGTTGAAGCGTTCCGTGGTCCACCTCTGTTGGAAAATTCGGATCTGTGTATCGGAGGGCAGGCATATCATGACCATCAAAAAGAAAGTACACACTTCCCTCAGGTACATGGCCCTCAAAACTCCTTCCTGCGCTATCTCCTCCAGTTCCAACGAACTCGTCGCCAGGATCTTCGCTGGATATGATGTATACGGTTTCATGTATGCTCACAAAAAGTGAACTATATGTCTTTGTGGATCAACGAGTCTACACAAAGGAAACCAGTGCAGAGGTGTCTTTGTGGCTCGTGTTCGTTTCGTCTTCTTTTTCGGCATTGGTACGAACCAGTCTTCGCATGTACATGTGTTGGGTGGAGGACGAAGATGCCGCGGCTTGGGTTTTCGCTGTGGTAGCCCTTGAAGTCTCAGAATCACCCACATCCACCTTGGTCTTTTTCGGACCCATCCACAACACTGGAGCAATCAGTGTTCTCCACGTTCCAACCCCGCAGCTGCCACTAATGACGCCTGGAGGACAACCACAAATCCTGCGACAACAGCGCGATAAACAGTACAGCATCATGAACAAAAGGGACAGGATGAATAGAATATAGGGCCATACCGCAAATCCTTCCGAGATCAACAAGTGTCCATTGCGTTGTTGTTGTTGTTGTGCTATCAACCACTCGGCCATGGCGGGTCCCGTTGCACTGTATCGTTCCAGTGTTTGCCACACCTCGGTGGCATTCTCGCACCATCGATTGCTGCAGGGCGGTGTCACTTCCATCACAAGGGAGAGTGTTCCAATGGAATGCATCCAATCAATGGTGGATCCTCCAGCCGTGTATCGAATGGCTTGTTGGGCAGTGCCTACAATGTAGAAATGATCGCGATTCAAGGCACGTCCCACGGACTGGTAGAGTTGTTGATTGTGTGGGTGCATGCGTTCCAAGCGCCGTGTCGAGGCATAGGGATGAATGAGCAAGGGTGGAACTTGTCGTTGCCGACGCGAATGAAAACTTAAGGCGGCCGTCGGTGGTCCATGCTTCAAGACCACATGTCGAATGGCTCTCGATTCCGGTTCACTCCAGGGAAACCAGGCGCCTCCTCCTCCTCCTCCCGCACGCATCCAATCAAAATCACGGGGATGATTGCGATTCAAATCCACTCCACGATGTGTAATGGATGGACAGGGCTTCACTTGAGCCGGTGACCTTGATGGAACAGTAGCAAGGCCCAACCATGCCAGGGTGGTCCACCATCCATATCGACTGTCATTCAGGTTGGTACGCCGACAACCATATTGGTTTCGACTTGGTGTCTCAACATTGTTCGTTTCATGGTAGTCCAGATTGAGTTGATAGGCATCGACATTGACCAAGGGAAACACGATGAGTTCGATATTGTTCCTTGTCAAAGAACTGTTGTTGTTGGTGATTCGACGCACAGTTTCCAACAACGTCAGTAGCCCCATGGGTTCATTGCCATGGACCATGGACAGTAACAAGAAGGAAACCGTCGTCTTCTTCTTCTTGTGGAATGTGTGGCGCTGTCGTTTGGGCCAATGATAGACTTTCAAGGGACGATTTTCGTAGCTGTATCCCACAATTTCCGATTCCAAACCCAAATCCTGAACCAATATCGTATCCACTTGCGAAATGCTAGGTGCTGTGGTATTGAGAAGAAAATCATGATTGGGTCTATGGTGGTGCCTTTGGTAGACCAGAGCCGTGTCGGTAGCAAGGCTACGATGATGAGAGCGAGATGACACTGTCAACATGGACTTTGGAGAAACATAAGTTTGATCACGGAGGGTTGACGAAGCGTCCGCCATGGTGCAAGGGGTTTCTGTGCAAGGGACTTGCTGCTGTAGCGTCGTGGATTTGTTTAGGAGTAGCACTGTCGAATCACAAAGATCCTCTCCTGCTTCATGCCAATGCGTCACTGAGCCAAGTCTCACGTTGAGCGATGCGTTCAACAACTGATCCTCGCTTTCTTCCTCCTCCACCGATATCAAAGAATCACCAATGAACTTTAGAACACAGAATCGCCGTCGGATTCTATATGTTTGCTCCGTTCATCACAGGACTTCCTCGTTGTTCGTCTGCCGACTCGCAAACGGAAGCAGCACAAAATGGCGCTGATCCCATTCCAGCTCCAGCCACAGAGCCATTTCCTTTGGGGGTCGCAGTCCATACATAGCTCCGGTAGCTCGTGTCGCTTGGTAGGAGTAAGGTTAGGAGTCTCGGCACATTCGAATCTATAGTCAATCAGTTTCCTAACTTTGTATTTCAAATGGAAGACAGATGAACAAATATATCTCTAAAAACAGTTTTGCTATCCTGTATGTTTTCGGGAATATCTCTGGTTGACGACTAGGTGGCTATTCTTGAGCAACAACAAAAACCGACGAGAGTTCTCATGACGCATTACCGCTCTCTCATGGACCATGTTGATTGCAGTTTGAAACATGCTCACAACATTTTCACCGCTGGCTGCAGACGCTTCAAACATTTCATCAAACCCATGATCCTTACAAAATTGAAGGGCTTTCTCTTTCGGAACCTCTCGTTGAGATTTTAGATCACTCTTGTTTCCAACCAATATCTTGACCACATTTTCTTGAGGGACATGGTCTTGAAGTCGTGGCATCCATCGTTGCGATAGACTTTCAAATGACTTGAGATCCGTGATATTGTACACCAGAATGACACATTTTGCTTTTCGAAAATGCGTTGGAAGGAGTATACGAGGAAACCGCTCTCCTCCGGAGACATCCCATAGCTGCGCCCTGGCGGGTCCGGCCCACGGTGTATGCAAGGTGTGTGTGTCAAATTCCAATCCCACAGTCGCGCAACAATCATCTTTGTGAGGCTTGTCGGGTCTCACGAGCCGTGCCACCAAACAAGTTTTGCCGACCTTGGAATCGCCTGCCATGACAATCTTGTAAATTGGCGGTTTGGGTGCTCGTTCTTCCTTGCTCTCAGATGTTGACATGGTTCTCAATGGTCCTTCACTTTCACTCGTCTATCACAAAAAATGACGATCATCATTGGATCTCTGATCCGCATCCCCGTACGATGGCAAGACGCTTCTACCCATTCAAACTTCACTTAGCACATACTCCTACTCCACTAGAGCACGAAGGAAAGTCTTCGAGTTTGTCGATGTGGGACACCAAGAGACGCAAGGACCTTCTGGATCTACAACAAGAGAAGGAATCGGCAAGACACGCACACCAAATGTCTATGGCGGTATAATTTGGGCTGAAATTACACGTTCCACCTTCCACCTTCCGAAGCTGACTAGCTGTTGTCTAGGGATCGCTGTTGGGTGTTTTGACCAAAACAAAGAGTCCCCCTGGACTATTTTGCCGAATAATAAGAATTTCATCATCCAAATAGGTAACATCAAAGTAACCAGGTCGATTGTTCGGGTCTTTGTTGCCCACCACAGCACTAAGCACTTGATCACTCAATCGGGGCAAATTGACACTAAACGGTGGTAATGTATCTTGTACCGACTGTCCAAAAAGTTCGACTGGTTGCAACTGGACCTTTTCAAAGTCCAATCCAATACGCAAGGGAAGATTGGGCCGTGAGGAGGCTCGTGTCGTGACTTTGGCTCGGAGCAAATTGGACATTGTCATGGACGGAGGGAGTAAGGCTTGTGGACGGGGAAGAAAGTCAATGATATTGGTCACAATGGGTGGAGTAAACACTTGATAAATGGCACCGACCGTCACCAAGGGCGAAGCGCCCAATACCAAGACATCTTGTGCCGTTGTCCAAATCATGCGCCAACTTCCAGCCAAGGGCGATACGAAAATCTCCTCACCCGTTTCGGCATCGCGTGTTTTGGCACCATCGTCAATCCCCATGGATACGTCCGTGACTTGACTCAAGGTCTCCAATTCCATAATTACATCATTGACTTGTCTCCTTGCTATGGGACTGGCACCGTAGCCTCGATCATACGATGCTCCATACTGCAACAAGGACCTCTTGAGATCATTTCGTCTTTGTTGGTTTTTCGTTTCTGAATTTTTGCTGCTTTCGTCCTCTGCATCTGGTACAGGGCTGGAAAGATCATTGGTCGTCAAGTCGTCCGTGTCAGAGCCTTCTATTGTGAGTGGTTCCTCTTCTGCAGTCTGCTCATCTTGGTCCGAATCATTCTTTTCCACCACCTCGTCGTCTATGCTGCTCGAAACATTGGATGATGGAGTTTTTGTTGTTGGTGGTGGTGCCGTTTCATCGTTCACTTCGTCTTCCTCGTTATCCTTGTCATTGGTTGGCGAGGCATACAGTGTATGACGAGACACTGCAAATGGCTTTGACCAGGCAACGGCGTTTGCCCTGAAGCCAATTCTATTGGATGCCAAGGAGACGCTATTGAATGCGTTTCCATGATACAAGAAGCTGCAAAAGAACAACACGAGCCAAATGTTCCACATGTTTCGATCGGTTGTCGTTGCTGGGATTGTCGTAGTCCCCGACGCCATGGTCGAGGAAGAATTTTTAGAATCTTCATGACGTCAACAACCAACGCGAACATCAACCGGGGAAAGTACCGGATCCCGGAAAAACCACCGTCGATATGAACGAATTTGGGTCGCGCATGACATGTGAAGACGGTTCAGCGACCGCGTTCGGAACATCGACGAAGATACCATGTGATCCAACGACCATGGTGGTATCTTGCTCAAGACAAGAACTCCAACCGCAATGAACCTTGCCCTGTCGAGATTCTAATCTCATAACTCAAGTGATTGGTTACTGTAAAGTTTCCAGCAAAATCGAACAACAGCAAGCTCGACAAATCAGAACTATAGACTATGCGATACCCTTCCCTCTTTGTCAATCATGGTGCCGGTCCATTTCCCTTATTAGGTCGGCAACCTCATTTGGTACACCACATGAAGGAAACTGTAACAAAATGGTTGCCCTCCGAACCTCCCAAATCGATTGTGGTAATATCGGCTCATTGGGAAAGCGATCCGATTGAAATTACATCGTCGCCCCATCCCTCCATGTACTATGACTATTACGGCTTTCCTCCCGAAACCTATGAGGTGCAGTATCCCGCACCGGGAGAGGTGGATTTGGCCCATTAAATTCAACAACTCCTGCACGACAAGGCAGGTTTGGAATCCAAATTGAACCCAGATCGAGGGTTTGATCATGGAGTGTTCATTCCCCTCATGATTATGTACCCCGAGGCCCAGATACCAGTAGTCTGTGTCTCCTTACATTCCTCCATGTCCACCGAGATTCATTGGAAACTAGGTCGGGCCTTGAGTTCCTTGCGAGACGAGGGTGTCTTGATATTAGGGTCAGGTAAGTCCGAGCCTTGTTGTATGTGTTTATGTAGTGCGGCAAAGCTTCGAACCAAAACTCATCCATACGCCGTTACGACAGGGTATGCCTTTCACAACTTGAAGCATTTTTATCATCCCACCAAAGAGAGTTTGCAATACAGTGAAGACTTTAACAATTGGCTCAAACAAACGTTGCTCATACAAGAGGAGGATAGCACGAAAACGACCAATGACGATTCCAAAACAACTTCACCAACACGGTCCCTGGCACAACTCAAGGCCAACATTCTGAAATGGGATCAAGTACCAGGAGTTCGTACGGTACATCCACGAGAAGAACATTTGTTACCTCTCTTTGTGGCTGCCGCGGCGGGATGTCGAGACGACGACGACCAAACGACAAATAATGGCGACGACACTTGTGACCAAGATAAGGGACTACCTCCCCAAACCACCTTGATTTATGATTCTTCCACCATGAACCAAACAACAGCAGACAAGCAACCAAAAGCGAAACTGGAACAAGCAGCAAGTCAGAGGAGATTGTGGAACATTCCATATCCGGTTACATGTTTGAGTGATCCAGCATCATAATGCTATCGCTATTTGTAGACTGTGTTGTTTGCTATTTTTCGACCATTTTGTTTGCTCGTGAGAGCTAAACTCGTTGCCTCGCTTAAGCATCTAGGTACAGCTCTGGATATCCACATTCTGTTGTTTATTTCCCTGTCCCCACAAACCAAGACGAGGAATTTTTGTACCGACAACTTCGCGAGCCCTGGACCCTTTCCAGTTTCAGCCACGTGTCTTCCAATTCTTGTCTTGTACAACAAAAACGGAGAGGTCAGCAGACCCAGTACTGATGTATCAAGCCCATGTCATATTGAAAAACGGAAATGAGACACCCGTATTGACTTAGGTCAAGGAGAAATGAGTACTTTGGTACCATTTGATTCCTTGTCGTGAATTTAGGCCTTATTGATAAGGTAAAAGAATCTGGTGAGAGCGGCGAAACTTGCCCAACCGCATCTTGATCCATGTCTATGAAGAGGAGTGCAACGGCAAAATGTCTGACCGCATATTTGCTTTGTGTAAATTCGACGTCGTACGCCGTTGACTCGACATGCTGTTACCACGAAGAACTGGATCGGTATCCACTGGCATTGTATTCTTCCATAGGTCCATTGCAGTACAATGCGGTGGAATAGTCTTCATCTTCTTCCATGTCCTCATAATATTCAAGGCTGCTCCACGAGCCTTGGTTGGAACATTTTGTCCTGAATTCGTTTCGAGAAGATGGATCGACAACAGTCGAAGATTCATTGGAAGTTGATAGTGGCGGTTGTAAATCTGGCTTCATGGTCAAGACTGGTTGGCCATGGCGACCACTGCCTGACACAGCCGAGGCCACTGTGCTCCGCAAGAAACTTTTGTTGTAATCTTGTTGTCGTTGTTGCTGCTGTTCGCCTTGAAGAAAGAGTGCTTCTCTTCGTTGTTGTTCTTCTTGAATGGCCCTTTCCAATTGGTCCAATCCATAGTACGAGGCTAGTGCAAATAAATGAGAGGCATTTTCGTCCGTCAGCGATGATTGAAGGTAGGAATCCCCAATGGCCAACCATACAATCAACCAATCAAAGGATGACACCAAGGCTTCGTCGACCCACAGCTCTTTGGTGGAACGTGCAGTCGTTGTCGTTGTTCTCGACAATGTACTATTTGTTTTCCATTTTTCAGGACCATCATCCTCCGTCCCAGTGCCCAAGACGAGTTTGGACAAAATGGAACCACTGGCTCGACCATCCCCCTCCAACCACTGTGGATCCAAAAACTTTTGGAGTCTCCCATTGACCATGACACGAATCGCATTGTCTTGATTCAGGAGGGCAAAAACGTTCATGGGTGTGGTTGCGACTGACGGCGCAGTTGCCGGTGAGACTGCCGGTGCTTCGCAAACTGATGGTGTAGACTGGAGTGGAGGACCACAAGACAATTCACGGTGGGGATTGTATCGATCCGAATCACAACGACGACGAGATTTCCGTTGAAAATTGGAGTGGGTAGGTGCCATATTGTTTGCGTTGGTCGATTCGTGAGAGTCGACCGTAAATTGTGTGTCGATACGACGCTTTCGGGACAGGTTCATGTCTGACACCTGGGCCAATCCTCGAGGTGTAGTGGTTCGGTACTCCATTCTTTTTTATAGAAAACGTTGGCGGACCTCAACTCGTTGAAAATTCCAAGAAACGTAAGAACACGAAGCAAATGGAGGAGATGCAACCGTGCCAAATGAATGTCCCACAATTCAAACGCCGACGGGGAACATTGCGGCCAAATACGCCATTGTTTGCGTGTGCGAAGGCACCGGTTGAAAAAGCGACCCCAGCGACCAGAAGGTCTCTTTTAGGTCGCTTTACATAAACGGGACCTACGACCTATCAAAATTACCTCAAACATAATTATCAGGGGCAATTATTAGTTTTGACTATGTCGAATTGCTTCTAAGGACATTTTCTGTCAGTGGGATTCTCTTCAAGTTGTAACCATTAAAGACAATTAACATTTCGCGAGATCTTGGGCTCAAAACTCAAGTCACGGTCTTAGTACAATCTTTCTGCCATCTCTTTCTATGATAGTGTGTTGCTTCTGGCTAGCGAGCAAGAAGAGCTTCTACTCATAGATCCTCTCTAGCTAGAAACTGGAGAGTCGAAAAGGAGAAAGCACTCATAGCTCGTCTCTAGATCGATACAACCCAGAGCTAAATAAGTGGTCTCACCCGAGACTCTTCAGTCTCCTCCGAGTATGTGGACCAAGAGAAATCATGGCCTCCATGTCTGCGCAGATAGGGAGAAAAGGCGAGTGAGAGCAACCCTCCAACTTAGAGCTACTCCTAAGTTTTGAAGCTAGGCGAAAGAACTCGAGTGAGAGGTAGGGTAGCTCTTGGAATCAGGGCAATGATGAACTTCATTGGGCCCCTACGACAAGGACGTGGAGAGTGGAGAAGAGAGAAGAGAGAAGAACATATGGGCTATTATGTGACTTTTTACGAATTCCCAACTTCCGAAATTCTACCACTTGGAAGTTGGGAAGTTGGGTCATTAATCCAGTCGCGACTTTAAGATTTTCCTTTGGGAGTTTTTATGCTCCGTTGAAACGCGAAGGATGTGAGAACCTGACGCTGTTCTCTGCCACCACAAGAAACAAGAAGACAGAATCCGGTTGGAGTTTGGAGTTTGCGTCGTTGCTGTTGGCTGTCTGCCAATCCTCGTTTCTGTTGTTGGTGTTGGTAGTTGGTAACCCTGTTCCTGCGCACTTAATTATTTCAAACAGACAGCATCGATCTTTGGCTCAGGCCTTTCTTCTGGCCTCTCATTCAACTCGTCCTCCTCGTACGATCCGAGGGTAACCGATAATTAATTGCCAACTGCAAAACTGACTGTCACTTCAGAGTCTACACCGCTATTGTCAGTGTCATTCAAAATGACCTCGCCTTCCACCAACATTGCAGAAACTATTGGCACCGCAGAAGGAGCATCGTCACCATCTGCAGTACCGGAAGCTGCTCCGCAACAACAGCAAGAGCCATTGGAAGAAAACAAGAACAAGGAACCTTTGCAAACTGTGGATCTCAATGACAGTGCCACCAAGAAGGAGGAAACAGTGGTGCCAACGTCGGCCACAACCTTGGGAGAATCTAGTTGCACTTCTCAAAGACTTCCTCCCGATGAACCCAGTATCGACCTTGGCCAACCTGTAAGTGTTTGTTCTCATCTTTTGCTGCTTCGCGTTGTATGGACAAGCAGCGACTGAACGAGAGGTTGCGGGTTTTCATTGCTAGTATGGATACTCTAACGCACATCCCCCGAAACTGGACACCATTCTCACTGTACTGTTCTTCGAATCTACAGACGGAATGGAAAAAATATTCTAGTTACAGCGTTCCAGTGGATCCCAATCAAGATGATAAGGCAACGGAAATTAATTTGTTTGATTTCCGTCGAAGTCGCTCCGAAATGGAGGAACGACCCGGTCTCCGGTTTCCCTGTTGCAAGTTTATCTATTTGGATTTAACAAGACCTCATATGCGGGCCTTTCATTGTTCCTGGTGGTGTTTCTTTATTGCCTTTTTCATTTGGTTTGCCATTGCGCCGCTCCTTTCCGAGATCCGGGATGATCTGGGGTTGAAAGATTCACAAGTTTGGACCTCCTCCATTGTGGGTGTAGGCGGCACCATTGTGATGCGGTTCATTCTCGGTCCGCTATGTGACAAGTATGGTGCTCGTATACTCTATGCGATTGTACTCTGTGTGGCATCCATTCCCACAGCCTGTACTGGTTTGGTCAATAGTGCTGCCGGATTGTCCATTTTGCGCTTGTTTATTGGAATTGCGGGAGGGACCTTTGTCATGTGTCAATATTGGAGTAGTCGCATGTTTTCCAAAGAAGTGGTGGGTACGGCCAATGCCCTGTGTGGTGGATGGGGAAACTTGGGTGGTGGTGTGACACAGCTTGTCATGGGAACCATGTTGTTCCCCCTCTTCAAGGTATTTTTCGATGGTGATTCCGAAAAGGCCTGGCGCACAGTCTGCATTGTCCCTGCGGTCGTGGCATTTGCCAGTGGTATCATGGTGTACTATGTGTCTGATGATGCCCCCAAGGGCAATTTTGACGAATTGAAAAAGCATGGCGCCATGCCCCCTGTCTCAGCGACCCAGTCCTTTCGACGAGGCGCAATCAATTTCAATACCTGGCTCTTATTTATCCAATATGGCTGTTGTTTTGGGGTGGAACTTACCATGAACAATGCCGCGGCACTTTATTTTAAAGATGAATTTGGACAATCGACCGAGTCCGCAGGAGCCATTGCCTCGCTCTTTGGGTGGATGAATCTCTTTGCTCGTGGCATGGGTGGATACCTCTCCGATTATGCCAACGCCAAACACAATGGTGTACAGGGACGATTGAGGGTTCAAACAGTATTGTTGGCTTTCGAAGGCGCCTTGGTGTTGGTCTTTGCAGCGTCGAGAACTTTGGGTGGAGCGATTGTGATCATGGTTGCCTTTTCCCTCTTTGTACAAGCGGCCGAAGGATCCACCTATGGAATTGTTCCCTATGTCGATCCATCTAGTACCGGAAGCATTGCCGGTATTGTCGGAGCTGGTGGGAACTTGGGTGCTGTCCTCTTTGGATTGGGTTTCCAACAATTGGAATATCGGCAAGCCTTTTTCATAATGGGCTTTGCCATTTTGGCGTCTTCCATTCTCACCTTATTTGTAGACATTCGAGGACACCCCTGAATGCTGGAACGACAAGCAATTGTCGAAGAAGAAATGATGAAAGAGACTGTCGAAGATACGGAGGAACCCAAACAACCCGAGGAAGCAGAAGCAGCGGTCGTTCAAGAGCACGATCCAAAGTATAGTGCCTCTATCAATACCGACAAGAAGGAAGAGCCGCTGACTCTGATTGTTCCCGAAAAGAATGAAGAATTGACGCAAGAAGTGAACTCGTAGACCACCATTTCGCCCTTTCCAGTAGCTGTGATGCCTGCGTCATTGTTTTTCAAACACGAAGACATGTGGCGTTTTGACGTGGACTCCATTCGATCTTTTCCCTTGGCCCGCCCTGCACTTTTGCACATACAGACGCTGACATGTGGGCTTGGCGGTTCACGATTGTTGGTTTTTGCTTTTTGCGAATCGATGAGAATAATGAAAATGTGCCCGCAACAGTAGTGACTTGGGTGTACACACCATGAATACCCAAACGGCTAATACATGTTCTCTCACTGTCGTTGGTAATGGCTAACTCACAAATCGAACTTTTTGCCTGTTAATCTTTTGTTTAAAATGAACCCGCACTATACTCATCGTCGTAGTCGTAGTAGTCGTCGTCAGAGGAATCATATCGGTCCACCATGTCCATGTCATCCATGTCATAATCGAAATGGAGGACACGTCGGCAGCTGAAGCATCTAGGCCTGTTCCCTCTGTACGACGGGGCCACCGTTGTCTCTTGCCCGCAATCTACGCAGAGAACCACGCCACGGGCTAAGCGGTCCCGATGTTCTCGTAGGCGTCACTCTTGCTCTTCCCTTGCCCGCCGCGCTTCTTCTTCCACTTTGTGAGCTTCTTCCTCGCGGTGTTCCTGTTCTTGTTGAATGACTTGTTCGAGTTGGTCCAATCCATAGTACGATGCCAAGGCAAATAGATTCGACGCGTTCTCATCTGTCAGAGACGACTTGATGTGAGAGTCACCAATTGCCAGCCATATCATCAACAAGTCAAACGACGATACCAAGTCTTCATCCACATTGAGTTCGGTGGTTCCAGTAAAGCCTTGGTCTGTTCCCAGGACTTGTTTCGCCAAGATGGAGCCAGCGGCACGACCCTCGCCTTCCAACCAACTTTTGGCCAAGAACTTTTCTTGATTGTTGACCAGAACGCGAATGGCATTGTCCTCATTCAAGAGTGCCAGGTCATCTAATGAAGTCACTTGAGGCTCCATCTCTTGCTTGTCAACTTGGTCATGTTCGTGAGGGGAACTGAGATTTTTCTGGAAAAGTGCTCTACAGAGATTTTTTTGGAAAAGTACAAGGTTCCAGGAAAAGATATGCCTATACTTTGAGCGCATTGGGTGACGTTATCCAGAAAGGGACAGGGAGGCAGGATGTGCTAGATAAGAACCATTTACACCAACAGACCATACATGTATCAGTCTTAATACTTTCGTGTTTTTGAGATGTACAGGGATACCACAATGACATGACGCCTTGTTTTCAAAACGAACCCGCACTGCGCTCATCGTCGTACAAGAAGTCAAAGGGATTATATGGGTCCACCATGTCCATGTCATCCATGTCAAAATCGCAATCATTGTCACGTGAGCAGCTACGAAAATGGAGAAACACCGAAGGCATGTCCAGGGATACCACAAAACGACCAAGCGTTAATGTCAACACCCCTGGATGGAGCGGTCGTGCTCCTCCATTTCGAAAGCCATTCACTTCAGTTCGAAAGCCATTCAAATCAGTTTGAAAGTCATTCACTTCAGTTTGAAAGTCATTCACTTCAGTTCGAAAGGCATCCGCTTCACTCTCTTCTTCCATCACTCTCTTCGCATAAGATCGTTTCTGTAGGAGTTGCCACATGTATTGAAACTGGTCATTCAAAGCGACAACAAGGTCGGGACTCACGAAAGCCATCAATGTTACCAGCGCAACCAGAATGGGAAAACAAGCCATAACGATCAACAAGGCATAGAAAATGGTCATAGTCAAATGACGCAATGTAGCCAACAGAACCGTTCCAACCAAAGACATGACCGACCCGACCAGGCCGACTCCAACGAGGAAACCAGCTGTTACCCAAGCAGAGTGGATTCCACTCCAATTTGAGCCAGAACGATGAGTGTGTTTATTGCTGTGATCCAGTTGTCGTCGGCGTTCATTTCGCCTACCCGATATGGCTTTTGGAACGCATGTTTGAAGTTTTGCGGTTGAAGGAGGATTCCCCGTACTCCCTGAGACAGGGAGTGTGGGTGAAACACTCCTGCGAGGAGAACGAAATGGAATCCATCGAGGCATGATGGGAAGTGTCTACGTCAAAAGAGCCAGAGAGCGGCTGTTTGTCAAGGTCGGGGCATGTCTCAACTGAAGTACGATCTCCTGTTTGTCCTCGGTGCCGTTCTGCGTTGTCTTTACCAAACTGAAACCATCCACTATGAGCCTTTGTGGGTAACACTGTGGGGATGAACCAAAGGAGCATACCAAAGTGCACAACCACCCAGGCGCCCATCTTGGTTCGTTACGCAACATGAAAGTTGTAAGGGCTGGGTAAGCCGATCCATGTTCGGCTAAGTAGGCTCAGTACATTAACCTACGTAGTACTATTTTCGTCTGTGTAAGAAGTGGGGCGGATGGTCACACCGAGTCGCAAACTGAAAACTTGCTGCCACGAGAAACAATGCAAATCGCTCGACAATGGTGGAAGCCATCACCCCCATGGCCATAACTTCCTCAATAATAGAGCTCGCCTAAACCGCTTTTAGAATAAGACTCTTTACTACTAGATCAACTATGGTTTCAATTCGGTCGAGTCAGCATTGAAAAATGAGTGAGTTAGGGCGGTCGTTCGATGTCATCACTGCAGAAAAATCAGCGTACCTTTTCAGCCAACTTGGCAAATCTTCTGTAATTTCAGACAACAATTTCAAAGGTAAAGGCAAAGGACTTACGGTGGTTGGATGTTTATGCGATGCATGGGTGAATGCATACGGCGTCACCGGATCTCGCCATCATTGTCGAGCGTTTTTGCATTTTTTGGAAATTCCGACCATTTCCGGCGTGACGTGTACTATGTGATTTTATGTACTATACGTAGGTTTTGTACTGAGCCTACCTAGCCGAACATGGATCGGCTTACCCAGCCTTTAACACGGGACATTACGTATATGACACGTGGCAGACTGGTCCATGATATGGTATCCCTGAAAATCTCAAAAAAATCCGTCGAGACATGGGTTGGGCGTGGGATTTAGACTTTTCTGAAAAAGTACCTTGTATGTTGCATGTTCACCGCCGGTGAGCGTGAACGCACACAACAGACCCCGGAGATCGGCCTTTTGATTTCACGGATAAACTTGACATAAGAAGACCCCAAAGCAATTTCTAGGCTTGGACAGTCCACATACGTATATAGCATGAAAGTCATTTACGTACTATGATTCTTTCCTGCTCACTGCTCGTCTGATTGCAAGGTAGTCCTGTTCCACCAGTGCACGCCCCCAAATCCTTTCCTTGGGAACTTGCACGCGTTTTCCCAAATTTCATGCAAGGTGACAAGGAGAGCGGGAGCCAGAAAAATCGAAAATGGCCCCAGTGCAATCAGAATGGGTAAACAGACCAAAAAGGCAAACAAGGCATAGAACATGCCCACAATCACGAGGCACATTTCAACAAACAGTACCATTGCAGTGCAAACCAGAAAAATGACCCATCCGACCAGGCCGATCACAATGAGAAAACCAGCGATCATCAAAGCCAAGTCGATACCACTCTGATTCGAAGCAGAAGGACTAGTGCTTTCATTACTGTGATCCAGTTGTCTTGTCTCTTTCGTTCGCCATCCAATTTTGCATTTTCTTGGCCTTGTTTGAGGTTTTGTTGTTGTTGTAGGAGCATTCACGAGACCGGCGATCCCCGACGTGGATCGAAGAGAACCAAGGACTTTATCGTTTCGTCGTTGTTTCCTTTGCCGTTGAAGAAGTTTGCTGAGTTCGGATTCCGATCTCTTTCGTGCGTTGTGTTTCGCTGTGGGAGGGCGGATTTTGTTTTCTGAGGTGGTAGAAGAACGCCAACCGAGTGGACCAAAGGATACGGAACTAAAATGACGTTTCGAGCTAGGAAGAGCCGGTGAAACACTTTTGCTGAGGGAACCAAATGGAATCCATCGAGGCATGCTGGAAATGTCTAAGTCTAGAGAGTTAGAGAGTCGATGATTGCAAACTAAATAGTGCCAGAAAACTCCTTTCCAGTCGGTCTGGATAGATCATACCTGAGGTACGATCTCCTTTCCGTCCTCGATCCCGTTCCGAAACCTTGTGGTGTCGCTGAAACCAAGAGCGAGGTCCACCAACAGGAGCATCCTTCATGGGCAATCCTGTGGGGAGGAACCACAGGAGGAGCATAATACCAACGTGCTGCACGCCAACTTTCCAGCCACCCATTGTGGTCGATCTGAGGAGTCGCTGTCAAACTCGTTACGTTGTCTGTAATATGCATAGCACCTGTCAGATGCACGACGCACGGGTTTGAGACAAGACGATTCCATGGTGTTAGAATCCTTGAAAATCTCAAAAGATCTGTGTTCGGTCGGACCTTTTACCGCGACCGAAGACGCGCGATGGACAGGCGGGGAAAGAACTCCTCCGAACCATTCGCCATGACACAAACCAACGCCGAGTTGAACCCAGATTGACCAAGACGAACGCTTCACTTGGGTATCCACGCTATTCACTATTCTCCTTTCGATATCGTATCAACAGCATCACCATGGCTGACGCAGGAATGGATTTGGGATCTCAAATTGGCAAATTGACGCCACAACAACGACAGGCGGTCTTGATGCGAGCGCAACAAGAAGCCAATACGCAAATCATGCAAAAAATGATGGAGAAAATGGTGGCGGCATGCTACGAAAAATGTGCGGGAACATCGGTGCGTGATACGGAAACAATTGTCTCCTTGGGAAGGATCTGGTGGTGTCTCACAGCAAACTCTCCCACGCGTTGGTACAGGGGGACAAGTTGGATTCTCGTGAATTGTCGTGTTTAACGGGATGTCAAGATCGGTATCTGGAAGCGCGAGCTCACGTACAAGAAACTCTGATGAAACGACAAGAACAACAACAAGGCGGTCTCATGTAGGGCTAAATTTGTATCATTGGACGGATTCGCCGACTTGTATGGATACTGTCCGTCTCGACTGTAGAAAGAAACGAACGCGAAAACCAATATCCAGTACAGCACAGGAACAAAAGTATCCTAGTTTTTTTGCTTGAGAACATGGCTCACTTCCATCGGCTCCTATACGTAACCTGCTGACATTTGCACTGTGGCTTCGTGGCAGTCATAAATCTTTTTAGTCCATTCCCCTTTTTAGTCCAGTCCATACCGTCGTTGCCACATGAAACGTGTCCTTTGTATGAGATTTTGAAGGGTCCATGTTCTTGTTTGCAACGTGCAAACTCCTGCGTGGCCACCGAAAAATCTTAACTTGCTGTGAGTTGTGGCCCATCCTTCAACACAAGTAGAACCATCCGTTCCTATAAAGAAAAGACATGAGGGGACTGATCACTCTCTTGATATGCTTTCTAACGTTGGCCAAGGGATTGGCCTGGAGGAAAGGTAAGTAAAGGTTCTCTGACGAGAGATTCGCCGTTGCAAGTGTGATAGAAATGCAGTTTCTCTGACTTTCTTGTTTTCCCGTACAACCACTTTGTGACACAACACATTCTGTCCAGACCACGACCATCAGCCGGGAGAGCGTGCAACACTTCATGTAACGAATCGTGGTAGAATACCGATGATATCGCGCTCCTCAAAGGCCATCGAAACAGCAGAAGAACGTTTCGAAAGGCTCGAATGGAAAGTAGAGGACGCTATGACGCAAATCTCCAAGGCTATTAAGACAGTAGAACGTCGCTACGAAAGACTGGAAAAGAGATTGAAAAAACTGGAGAAACAAAGTTCTTTTGAAACCACGCTCTTGAAAGTCTTCCAAGGGATGATGATTTACATGGTTCCACTTCATTTTTTGGCGGCTGTAATCAATGAATATTTTCCGACCAGCTCACCTGAGTATGATTTTCAAAGTTCTCGGACAGCATTCTGTTGAGTTACAATAGTTCTGGGAAGTGTCAAATGGTTAGAAAATATTTAGTGCTTATCCCTATCATTGGAACTTGTCCAATCTAGGTGTCTGAGAGCACAACCGAAACGGGTTCATGAGAATCTCGTTTTCAGTTTGATTGAACGTGCAAACTCCTGCGTGGTCACCGAAAAATCTCAATTTGCTGTGAGACTTTTGTGCTCAACACAAGTAGAACCATCCGTTCCTAAAAAGAAAAGACATGAGGCGACTGATCACTCTCTTGATATGCTTCCTAACTTTGGCCAAGGGATTGGCCTGGAGGAAAGGTAGGTAATGATTCTCTCACGAGAAATTCGCCGTTGCAATCGTGATAGAGTTACAGTTTCTCTGACATTTTTGTTTTCCCGTACAACCACTTTGTGACACAACACATTCTGTCTAGACCACGACCATCAGCCGGGAGAGCGTGCAACACTTCATGTAACGAATCGTGGTAGATTACCGATGATATCGCGCTCCTCAAAGGCCATCGAAACAGCAGAAGAACGTTTCGAAAGGCTCGAATGGAAAATAGAGGACGCTATGACGCAAATCTCCAAGGCTATATTTGAAAAGGGGATGAATTGGGAAAATTATGATAGAAGATTAACTAGTTCGTACGTTCCTAAAAGATATGCAAGTAGTGCGTCAGTCCAAGTGTGAGGCTGGTTGGGCAAGGTGACGTAGGACCTTGTGAGTCAGCTCTAGGCTAGTCTCCATTAGGTCGCACCCTTTTCACTCCCTCTCAGCCGAACACGGATGAGATAATGGACTTTAAAGATGTAAATTGTGAGAATAGATTTGGTGGTCACCATCCACAGAGGAGCTTCCGAATGTGCTCAAACGTGGATTGGGTGAGACCTTTGGTCAGAATGTCGGCGCGCTGTTGTGTCGTATCAACTTTGACGACTCGCAGCCGATCGCTTATATGTTGTCGAAACCAGTGCATCTTCACTGCGTAGTATTTCGACCGAGGTGTGATCCGTCCAGGTTCTAGGTTGGCCAAAGTCAAGGCTCCCATGTTATCTTCCCAGACTGTCGTCTTAAATGTTGTTGTATATTCTTTGCTGAGCCCAACTCCTTCTGCAACGTGGGTCAACAGCTCTCGTAGTGGTAGGACCGACTTCAACGACTCACTCAGTGCGTTGTATTCGGCCTCCATGGTGCTCAAGGCAATCGAACTTTGTGATTTGCTTGTCCAGACCATGGGACAGTTTGCCAAACAGATAGCGAATCCCGTGCGACTTTTCACACAGGTCGAATCCAATTTTTCTTCATAGGGCCACAAACCAGCGAAGTCGGCGTCGACGAAACAGTCGATGTCCAGATTCGTGGAGGGCTTAAGGATCAGTCCTTGATCTTGCGTATGCTTAAGGTACTGTCCAATCTTTTCAACGGCTTGCTCATGTGACCTCTTTGGGCTAAAGGCAAAGCGTGCACATTGACTCACCGCATAGGTGATGTCGGGGCGACTGTGCGCTTGTAAATACTGAAGCATCCCAATCACACTTGCGTAGTTGTATCTACCTTGTGGGGGATCTCCATTCTTGTCTTCTACAAGGGGCTTAGATAAAGCTGGGGTACAGCTTCGGTCCAAGTCACCAACTTGTAAGGCAGTTAGAATTCTCTTAATCAGACCTTGTTGGGTCAATTTGATTGTTCCTTGGGTCTCGTCACGTTCGATATGGACGCCCAAGAATCCAGCCACGCTGTCTTCAACATCGAGCTCAGCGTTCTCTTGTTTCTTGAGTTTATCAAGTACTTCATCGATGTACTCTCTTTTGGGACTGTAAAATAGCGTGTCGTCGACATAGACTACCGCTATTACCTTGTCTGAAATAAATAGGCAGGGATCAACCGAGTCCTGGGCAACAAAGCCGACTCGTTCCAACTGCCCTTTGAAGTGTTGGAAGAAATTCCGTGGGGCTTGTTTCAACCCGTACAGTGATCGTTGTAGTTTTAGTACCTTTCCGTCTTGTCCAAATCCTCTGGGCATCTCGACGTAGACACCGCTTCTTTCACGCTCTTGACGTGTCATTGAGTCCCATTTGGGATCACGATCAATTGGGGCGTGAAGGAATGCCGCGGTGTAGTCTACCTGCACTGTGGCGAGGTTTAGGATAATAGATAGGATGAGCATCAAGCGGACTGTGGTCCAGTTTACCACTGGGGCAAAGGTATCGAAGAAGTCCACTCCTTCCACTTGAAAGTCTCCTCGGGCGCAAAATCTTGCTTTCAGTTTCTTGACAGAGCCGTCAGGGAATCGCTTCCTTTTGAAGGCCCATGTAGATGGGATTACGTTCATCCAAGGTTGGCGATCGACGACTATCCAAGCCTTCATGAGGCGGAATAGCGTGTCTATTTCCTTTTTACATGCCTCCATGAAGCCAGCGGCATCTGGACCGCTCATGGCTTCATTCCATCTGGGGTTATCCGCTGCATCGGCCTTGGTGATCAGAACCATTGGATGCATAGCCTCGACAGTTCCTGTCTTAGGGTTGGTGTTCATGTCCATCATGCGACTCATCAGCGTTGACTGTGTGGATTTGAGGTCACGGATGGTTGAATTCCAGTCAAGTCCTGCCAGGAATGAATCGTTTAAGCAGTCACGCTTTACCTTTAGTCGCGCATAATCATCGTGACCAAAGAGCGCGTGCTCCTGCCAACGTTCACGCGAGTACGAGGCGTACTTGGGATTCGGTTTGCGTGCGCGCTTTCCACGACCAAAGTGCATCTCGTCCGGCTGTTCCAAATGTTGCGCACGTCTTGACTTCTCTTGTGCGCGAACTGGGTCTTCCTCATCCTGTTCCTTGTGCTCAAAGATTACAATTTCGTCTCCAGAGTCGATGGTGGAGTTGTTGGGACCGTCCCACATTCCATCCACCACCAAAGGTTGAATCAAGTCATCTGGAGGAGCGGCTGGTGGATTTGGCTCCACGTTATCCAAAGGAAAAAGGTGAGGGAAAATGGGTTCTCCATCCAGTTGAATCTCACTGCCGTCGTCTCCCTCTGGAGCCAAGGGCACCAGAGCTCCCTCTGGAGCAGCAGCTCCCTCTGGAACAGGGATGGGAGGAGGAGGAGGCAAAGGTAAGGGATTGATCCAAGCTGCGTCGTTTTGTTGATGGCGAAGAGCATCGGTTTCCTCAGGGGTCAGCCAGTCGTGGTGAAGGGGTGGTGGCTGAGGCTGTTCGTCGTCAAAATTGCCATCGTCAATCCACTCCAGGCCAGAGGCCACAAGATGGTCCCAAAAGGACCCTGTGAACATGTCTTGTTGTAGGACACCGCCAGTTTCGGCGCTAGGGACACTTGAAAAGAGGTCGTCGTAGACGACGTGATATTGCGGACTCACATAGCCGGTAGAAATATTGAGAATTAAGCCCACCGTGCTACAATGGTCGGGAGAGACTCCGAGATATTGCCCTCGACGGGCACGAGGCGACCACTTGGGAAGTTTCTTCCCGTCTTGGATCTTAGGGTCCAAAACGTACACTGGGCAACCCCAAACATGGCTCCGATGTAGATGGGCCAAGGTAGGGAAGACTGTTCCGGTAAATAATTCCAGCGGGGCAATAAAGGAACCTCGCTTGGGAAGATTATTCTACAACCAGATGGAGTCTTGTTCCAACGCTTGGAAGAGGCATCCCAGTACATGGTCTTGCCGTCAATGACTCGTTTTCCGTTCTCTTCAGACGAAGGGGGACGCCATTTGCTGGAGGTACGAGAGCGATCACCCGATCCATTCTCGCGAGCTTTCTTCTTGGCATTGTACTTCTGGCGGTTGGCTTCGATCAAGGCTTCATTTTTGGGTTTGGGACAATCCTTGATCGTATGCTCTCCACCGCAGTTCCAACAGACGGGCTTCCACTTGCGGCCACCAGAATCGGTCTTGGTACCACCAGCTGTGAAGGTCGAGGGACTTCCTCGTGTCTTGATGCCCGTCCAGTCGTTGGAACGGCACAATGAGAGGTACTCTTGTTCGGCTAGATCCAACAAGGCTTCAACAGAAGGGATCTCGAATTGAGCTTGGGTAGAGGGTGTAGATCGTGACAGAGCACCGGCGATTCGTGCTTGACTCTCGATTAGTTCAAAGACTTTGTTGAACTGATCCACAGAACTAGTCTGTAGAACTTTTAGAACAGTTTTAGAGAGGTCGTCGGGGACATTTGCAATAGCTTCCAATCGCTCGTGTGCGCCAAGGATAAGGCTCACAATTTTTGAGACGTTCTCACCGCAAACTTTAGAGATTTTAAGATTCTCAACAGTGTCTACTAGCGTCTTCGTAGCTTGTTCCGTATGGGTAACAAGTAGTTTCATCATGATGACGAAAAGTAAGGGACCTCCTTGTTGCTCGGTCTCATACCGTTTATACCGTTCATAGACTTTCGTCCAAAGGGCATTTTTCATGCTTGCTTCAAGTTGCTTCGCCGTGAGCATCAAATTTTCACGATACCAGGACTTTCTTGGCCAAGTTGAGTACCACTCATTACTGGCAGCAACGTCTTCTTCAGAAAGCTCTCCATAGTACGTATATAAGTCTTTCGGAGGAGCGTCTGTCTTGAGGTTTGGTCCTGTACCATCGGGTGTAACAATCGTGAACACGTCGTGCATGTCATACATGATGTGTTAACTCTTAAGACGAGAAACCATCAAGTTAAGATTATAACACTCTTCCAGCTGTTTCACGTCTGTGATATTGGCTGAGAGCAGATCGAATTTGGCAGGGGTCGAAGCAGCAGACTTCGAGAACAGTTCTTGGCGCTTCTCTGCGCCCATTCCTTCACGGTCTTCTTTCTTGAACAGGGCTGTTTCCACATCTTGGGACGGAGTGGCACTGGTATTCACTTCAACCTCTTCTCCGTTTATAACGACCTTAGTACTCATTGTTTCAATACTACTTATGCTTGATTCGTCAGAGGACCAGCCTGGAATTCTTGAAGAGTCAGAGTCTTCTTTGTTAGCAGCTGCTCCGAGTCTGAGGAAGTCAGCTATCGTTTCCATTCACTGGAAAATCGCAATGAAACCACCTGGTTCTTGCTTCTTCGATGCAACACTGGCTATCGAAACTGGTAGGTCTTGGACTTCAACGGCCGTTCAGACGGATTTCCTCAACGTCGAACGCTTGAACTGGTCCACCGAAATCGTTATGGTCTTCTCGCAACAGGCTTTATCGCGTGATACTTGGGCTCATAACCTGAAAAGGGGATGAATTGGGAAAATTATGATAGAAGATTAACTAGTTCGTACGTTCCTAAAAGATATGCAAGTAGTGCGTCAGTCCAAGTGTGAGGCTGGTTGGGCAAGGTGACGTAGGACCTTGTGAGTCAGCTCTAGGCTAGTCTCCATTAGGTCGCACGCTTTTCACTATTGAGACAGTAGAACGTCGCTACGAAAGACTGGAAAAGAGATTGAAAAAACTGGAGAAACAAAGTTCTTTTGAAACCACGCTCTTGAAAGTCTTCCAAGGGATGATGATTTACATGGTTCCACTTCATTTTTTGGCGGCTGTAATCAATGAATATTTTCCGACCAGCTAACCTGAGTATGATATTCAAAATTCTCGGACAGCATTCTGTTGGGTTACAATAGTTCTGGGAAGTGTCAAATGGTTAGAAAATATTTAGTGCTTATCCCTATCATTGGAACTTGTCCAATCTAGGTGTCTGAGAGCACAACCGAAACGGGTTCGAGAGAATCTCGTTTTCAGTTTGATTGAACGTGCAAACTCCTGCGTGGTCACCGAAAAATCTCAATTTGCTGTGAGACTTTTGTGCTCAACACAAGTAGAACCATCCGTTCCTAAAAAGAAAAGACATGAGGCGACTGATCACTCTCTTGATATGCTTCCTAACTTTGGCCAAGGGATTGGCCTGGAGGAAAGGTAGGTAATGATTCTCTCACGAGAAATTCGCCGTTGCAATCGTGATAGAGTTACAGTTTCTCTGACATTTTTGTTTTCCCGTACAACCACTTTGTGACACAACACATTCTGTCTAGACCACGACCATCAACCGGGAGAGCGTGCAAAACTTCATGTAACGCCTCGTGGTAGAATACCGATGGTATCGCGCTCCTCAAAGGCCATTGAAACAGTAGAAGAACGTTTCGAAAGGCTCGAATCGAAAATAGAGGACGCTATGACGCAAATCTCCATGGCTACTGCAAAACTGGAAAAGAGATTGAAAAAAGTGGAGAAACAAAGTTCTTTTGAAACCACGTTCTGGAGAGTCTTCCATTGTGTGATGATTTACATGGTTCCACTTTTTCTTTTGCTGATTTTGGCGACTGCAGTGGAGGAATATTTTCCTAATCTGAGTATGATATTCAAAGTTCTCGAACAGCATTCTGTTGGGTTACAATAGTTCCGGGAAGTGTCAACTCGTGAGAAAATATTAAGTGCATATCTGTATCATTGGAACTTGTCCAATATAGGTGTCTGAAAGCACAACCGAAACGGGTTCGAGAGAATCTCGTTTTCACAACCGAATCAGTTTGATTGATGGATTCGGTCTGGTAGTACCTTTTTGGCCCATAGCATTCGGGATGAGAAGGGCATTCAGCCTTTAAAGGAATGGGGTTTTGGTGCCTGTATCATACACCTGATACCTGATGTTTGTCGGACCGCGGTTACTTTCTCTCGTGCATTCCCGTCGCGTTAGAGAGAAAGAGAGAGAGAGAGAGAGAGAGATATATGTTGCATTCGCTGAGACGATCGACTCGCCCAGATCCCGGTCTTACAGTTTTATAGCTCCACGCCCGTCGCCGCGATACATTCGGCGGCCATCTACTCGCCTGTTCCAAACAGCACACAACCAAGCTCGCGAACTAAATCCGGGATGCCAGCATGTCATTTACTTCCTTCTCCAATACCTTCCTCGTCTATCCAACACATTCCGTAATGCATCAGACATAAATCTTGAAGAACCCACTAACCTGATCCCTCATCATCCCTGTGATGTTCGACCAGCGGACATTGGACCGCTATCTACTTCAATATGTTGCGAATTATGTCACTGTCTGTCCTTGTCAATTTCGCTGCGCAGCAGTGACGGGCAATCGGCGAAGTAAAGGCGAAGTTCTATGGTCACCGAAAGATCCATACTTTTCGACGAAAACCTGAGAGGGCCACCCTCAGCAGGATCACACAATTACAAAAAGTGTCATTGGCTCCAAAAAACATGAGACTGTTCACCCTGTTGCAATGCTGCTCAGTCTTGGTCAACGGATGTCTCTGGAGGAGAGGTAGGAAATGGATCTCTCACAAGAGATGCGTCATGATGACGGTGATAGTGTTGCAGCTCTCTGACTTTATTCTTCTCTTCCAACCATGTTACATCATTTTGTTCAGATCAACTGCAACCAGGGGAGCTTGCAATACTTCATGTTACGCATCATGACAGGATGGTGGCCATGACGCTTTCCTCAAAGGCCCTTGAAGCAGCGGAAACGCTTGATTCGAAAATAGAGGACGCTATCACGGAATTCTCAGAGGCCATTGAAACAACAGAACGTCGTTACGAAATGTTTGATTAGGAAATAGACGACGTCATGACGCAATTGTCAGAGGTCATTGAAACAGCGGAACATCGCTACGAAATACTGGAAGGTGACGCCATGACGCACCTCTCAAAGATCATTGAAACAGCCGAACGTCGATACGAATCGCTTGAATCGAGCATGGAGCACGCGATGGACCACTTTTCAAAAATCATTGAAACAGCAGAACGTCGATACGAAATGCTTGACTCGAAAATAAAAGACACTATGACGCACTTCTCAAAGGCCATCGAAAGACATGAGGGTACTGTCTTGGAAGGCTTCCCAGCGGTGGCCAAGCGTGTCTTCTGGAAAAAAGGTAGGAAAGGCTTCTCTCACGAGAGATTCTCCATCTCAATGATCTTTTCTTTGTAGGTCTCTGACTTTTGAGTTCTCCGTTCCAATAACTTTCTGACACGACACGCTGTTCAGACGACCGTCAAACGGGCGAGCTTGCAATACTTCATGAAACACATCGTGGTAGAAACCCCATAACGTCGCACTTCTCAAGGGCGACTGCAGAACGTCGCTATGAAAAGCTTGATGCAAAACTAGAGGATGCGATCACAATGATAAAAGATCTGATTGACCAAATGGAACAGAGATTGGAGAAAGTGGAGAACCGGCGTCCTTCTGATTACATGACACTCGATCGTTCGAAACGCATGGATATCTCTTCGCCTCTGTTGGTTCTCTCGGTTGGTGTCGAGATCGGATTCTTTCTTTTTCTCGCCTTCTTGTTGAACTAAAGCTCAACTTTCTTATTCCCATGGACTTCGCATAATATTCATTGTGACTAAAAGTGCGATATTAGATTCAGTGTGTGCTTTTCAGCTTGTTCCCGTCAATATGGCGTGTTTTTGGATGCTAGGAATCGGTTGGATGGATGGATTCGAGCCTGGTGGCGCCTCACCCTCTCACGGAATGGGATTTTGGTCGAACCGTTTGGTACCTGTATATTCGTCGGATGCTTCTCGGACCTCAGTGGTTTTGTCTCTTGCATTCCCGTCGAACAGCACCACTTGTGTTTCCGAGACTGAGTCGCGTAGATCCTGCTCTTTTTCCGGTTTACCACCGGATCATGAATCCATGTCGTTTTCAGGAACCATTACATCGGACAAAATTATGTACATCTGTTGGTGGGGCATTCCCGTCACATGCCATGGAGACACAACTCATCCCCTGTGGTTGCATCACCACAATCCTGGATACCATGACGGTCCTTTTCAGGCGGTTTCACATGTTAGGTTCAGCAAGGAATGCCACGAACACAACCGACCATCCATGTTTGCTTTTTTCGATCCATCCCCAAAGCCAGTAGTACCTCTCGTATGATGTCCGTGTGTGTCTCTATCGTACTTGACGAAAAACTATGTGTGCTAATAGGAATCGGACCTTGTGTGGGTCAATTTTTCCAACGATCCCGTCTCCACAAGACTGAAAAGAACTACCGACGTCAGGCACGTGCACTCAACTTAAAAAAAGGTACAGTCTATTTTAACGCTGCCGCGTGCACCCGCTAGGGTGACGTCGACCGACGCGCCCGGCTCCACACAAAATGAGGAGCGAGGACAATAAGTAACCGAGCGTGCTGCTTCAAGCGACTGGATGGCGTGACAGATGCGGGAGGATGCAGCCCGCGAACGAAATTTCGGAGTCCATCCCCGACTGCAAATTTTGCACGGCGGATGCAATTTACGGGA
The DNA here is from genome assembly GCA_946965045.2 of Epithemia pelagica. Taxonomy (NCBI): domain Eukaryota; phylum Bacillariophyta; class Bacillariophyceae; order Surirellales; family Surirellaceae; genus Epithemia; species Epithemia pelagica. The sequence goes on from OX337230.1 coordinate 3,412,644, forward strand.
CCCAGACCCAGTGTGTGAACGTTCTTACGATCGCTGGCTCGACCGGCGCACCGAGGGGACCGTTATTCTACAGGAAACACATGCCGACTCAATAGTACTGTAGATCCACCTCGGACGTTCCTTGGCACGATATAAAGAGTACCTTGGATGCACAAAATTTTCGTTCCAGGCGGAGGGCGGGATCTCTCACAGATTCATTCTTGTGTCGTTCCGAGAGCATGTCGTGAGAGAGCTCTGGGTGTCTTGATAGGAAACGAGAGAGATCACACTGCATTCGAGAGACAGCCATTCAATCTTGGAATGGTTTGCTAGAGACGAGTGGATCCACATACAATCTCAGTCTCGTTGACGCAAACGATTCTGGTGGACCGACTCTGTGCAAGAGGAGTCGAACGACTGGTTGTTGTTTGTGCTGTTTCGAGGTTCTACCAACAGAACAACAACAACAACAACAACAACAACAACAAAGTGTTGCTCGGTGTAGCTTTTGGTGTGGTGCGGTAAGAACTCGAGGACCGAACAGCAGAGACCGAATCACAAATCCAGTGTGGCATCGACCCGGCCTCTAGAGTAGAACGTAGACACGACATTCTCGGTTTGGCCTTTTGACAGAACAACCTACAACAACAACAACACACAATAATGGTCAAGGGTCCGTTTGCTGGTTCTTCCAAACAGGCCTCATTGCCACTGGCACCCTACCATTTACGGGCCAAAAGCGATGATGACGACGATGATAACGATTATGACCAACAACGTGACCATAATAACTTGAGACAAGCGTGGTCCGACGATGAATTGAGATTGAATCAGGATGCTACGGCCCGAGAAAGTGATACCGATCTTTCTTCCGCCTGTTCCTCTTCGGCAGCGTCGTCTTCCTTGGCAGCGCAAAAGAGAAGACGGAGGCGAAAAAGTAAACACTTGTTTCGTCTCCGAAGATCCAGTTCTGGAGGCGAAGAGCAACATCCCGAGACGTCTCTCTCCCAAAAAACAGCCGCTGCTGGACCCGAGCAGTCACCCACCTCCACTGCCACCACGCTTCCTTCGCCCATCTCGCTGGCGGAAAGCAAGGAGGGTGTCTTGGTGATTACTCCATCCTCCTCCACGGGTGTGGTCCCTCCTTCTACTCCTACTCCAAGAGAGTCTCCCGTGATTTCGTCCTCCGATCTTCCTCCCCGATCGGCCTCTCCCTTTTGTATTGCCAACAGCATGGGAAAAGTGGGACGCAAAAGTAGCCGAAAATTCTTTTCCTTTCGGAAACGACGAAATTCCTCGTCGCAACAGCCGCAACAACCAAAACACCAACAACCACATTTCTTGAGACCATCTCTGTCTCTGAGTGAAAGCGAAGCCGAAACCGATGGCAGTCCTACCATGGGTCGCATTCCCCGCAAAGCGTCCAAGACCAAGCCTCGTCCCCACAGTACTCCACGAACGACGACCATGGCACCGAGCAATCTTCGATCCTCCACGGCGGCGGACGAGTCTCCTCATCGGTCCTCTCCTACCCGGTCCACTGAAGAGCGATGTGGGTCCGAAGATGACCCGGTCGTTCGATTGTTTGAACAACGTACCACACAACGAGTTCGATTTGCCTTGGAAGGAGTGGGTGCCGAAGACATGGGACCCCCACCACAACAACCCTCGAAACCCAAGACGGAAGCCTCCAAAAAACCGTCCGTTTCGTTTTCATCCAACAACAACACCAACGACAACACGGGCCGATTAAGTCCTCCCGCGTCTCCCAATCGCAAATTGGCCCGATTCATGAAGGGAGCCTTGTTTGGAGGCAAATCGGAACGAGCCGCGGTCGATGCCGAAGTGGAACGGGAATTGGAATCGGTCAAACAGGAACTCGTGTGGGAAAATACCGCCACGGCCACGGCGGGAGGAGAAGTGATTCGGACACAACCCGGAGCCTTGACGACGACCTTTGTGGAAAATGCCCAAACACGAGCGCAAGTCATCAAATTACTCAACAAGGCACGACGAGCCCAATACGTTCATTTTCGCTACGAATATGCCGTCAAGTGTTATGTCAAAGCCTTGGAGCTGCTCCAACAAGCAAATTATCCTCAGGATCATCCCGTCTACACCAAGACAATGCAAGCCTTGGATCATGCGCACAATGTACTGAGTTCGTACAACAATTCGTCCAACATTGTCAAAATGGGTATCAAATACGAAGATACTGGAGAATTGGTCCGTGCCTTGAAAATGTATACCATTGCCTACCGAATCCGGGTCGAGTTGTTGGGACGACAACATCCCTCCCTCGTCGTTCTGCTCAATATGTTGGGAAACATTCAAATCAAACGAGGCGAATTGCACGAAGCCATGCAAATTTACGAATTGGCACTCAAGGATGAAACCACCACGACTTGTGGTACGACGGGCACCACGAGCAGCAGCAAAAACTCCAACAACAGTCCGACACGAAGCAATACTCCGATCGGTGACTCGTTTACCGAAGGTGGTGATTCGCAAGAACACTTGGCTCCACCCGATCCTCCGCGCAATTTGCTAGCTCGGAGTGCCACGTACCGTGATATGGGCATTGTCTACGAAAAGTGGGGCGAACACGAGTCGGCCTTGGCCATGTACCATCAAAGTTTGGATTGTTTGGCCAAATACAAGAAACTGACCGGATCGACCCCTCTGGCACTCACCACAAACAACAACAACAACAACAAGACCAATTCGAAAGAGTCTTCCTCTCCAACACCACCGCCCCTGTCTGTGGATGTGGCTCACGACGATGCCGTATCAGCCTCGAGTGCCATTGGTATGGAAACGGTCGGTTCGCACGACTTGGCGGTCCATCCTACGACCACGGACCAACTCAAATCCACTGTTTCCCCTCCTACCACAACGACAACGGCTACCGCCAATGCGACGGGAGGCGACGATGGAATGGAAGTCCTAGTCGGACGGGAATCAGCCCAAGAAGACTCGAAACGACGCGTCATTTTTCAAGCCTCGAGTGATTACGATTTCTTTTTTCCACCCGAATTGGACGCCGTCTTGAGAGATCAACCACACAGCATGTCATTCCAAAGTAATAGTACGAAACAACATCAGCAGCAGCAACAACATCGAGGTGATTTTGCCGATTTGGATGCCGCCATGACCTTGCATCAAATTGGACAATTGCATCGTTCCGTGGGAGAATTCAATTTGGCGTTGAGTGTCTTTTCGGTTTCTCTTCGAGGCATGAAGTATTGTGTCGGCAAGAATCATCCCAATGTGGCCGCGATTCTGGGCAATATTGGCAATTTGCAAAAGGAAATGGGCGACATGGATTCGTCCTTTGCCACGTACCAACAAGTGTTGGGGATTGAATCCTATCGATTGGGCTTGTCTCATCCCGATGTGGCAGTAACCTTGCACAATATTGCCACGATTGATGCCGCGCGGGGCAATCACGAACATGCCTTGGCCTTGTATCGGCAAGTGATTGCCTTGCAACGCAAATTGTTTGGGTCCAATCATGTGGCCGTGGCCGTCACATCGGCCTGCATGGGCGATGTCTACGAACGCGTGGGCGAAATTTCGGAATCCATTGCCTGTTTTGAAGAAGCGGTCCGGATCAAATCCTTTGCCATGGGTCGGCATTCCTTGGAAGTGGCCCGATTGATTCACAAGTTGGGCAAATTGGCCATTTCGCAGGGCGAATATCATTTGGCCGACAGCTATGTGTCCCGTGCCATTTTAATTTATCGATTGAATCGATTGTCGGAATTGGATGAATGGATGGTGGAAGCGACACGGGATGGTGCCGATATTGATGCCGCGATTGCCATGGGAGGAGGAGCCGCCGAAATGACCATGGAAGGCCACAATTCGGCCAGCTTTCAATCGTCGGCCGTCGGACCCGATTCGTCCATGGATGGTGGTGAATCGGAGGTCTAGGTAGGTCCCCTGTCAACCCAACCAGAGAAGTAGTATTCCAGCTAGGAGTAGAAAGTAGCACCCGTAAGGCTCTTGAAAATCTTATAAAGAATGTTAGAGAATGGTATCTAGTTTGGCGATGTTTGACCTTCATCGTGCGGGAATCCTTGTCCCCGCAAGAGGATTGGCACACTCCAATCTCGGTGAATGGCCCTAGTCTTATTCCTCTGGTGTGTGGTTGGGACGTGTGGTGAATATGCGTTGCTCCTCTCTCATCCAGAAGGATTTCAATAAGGAGCTTACCGATTTACTCCTACGTGGGACTCGTCTGTTCCATGCCAACAAAACGATTGATCCCGAATCCCGCCGAAACTCCAAATTGTGGCAGAGATCACCGGACTAAATAATTCCCAAAGAGAAACAGTGTGTGCAATAATGGGAGATACCAACTTCCTTGGACATCTGTTTGATCTTGATCCCACTCGAATAGCGCATGACGTGTATTTCCTATACACCACAGTGTAGCAACCCGGTAAGCCCAAGTCGTCAGAATGACTGGGGCAATGTTCTCGTTTGCTCCCTTTCTCCAATCCCATGAACCTTTGATACCTTCAATAGTTGGATGGGTTGTTACGCCAATTTGCTACCCGGTGTCACACAGTCCGCGAGTCCGGGGTGCGAAGGGCGAACGACTGGGATCTGTAATCGAGTACGAGTACCGAGCATAATACTCGAGTAATACTCGAGTATTGGTGCTAAAATACTCGTACTTCCTCCAATTTTGACATACAAGTAATTACTCGATACTCTTACTTTCTTGTCGAGTATTACTCGTGTACTCGTACTCATGGATTCGTAGTTCGGCAAGTACATACTCTCTACTCGTACTCGAGCTACATCCAATACCCGAGTAATACTCGAGTGTTACTTCATCGTACTCGAGTATTTTCTATGCGCATGGTTTGTCCCCCCATTTGCACCTATTTCTTTTGTATCATCACTCATGAACCCTCGACCATCGACCATCAACCATCAACCATCAACCATCAACCATCGATCATCGACCATCCTCTATCCTACCTCGTCCATCATCCATAGCCTTTCTGTTTGTCGGACAGAGTCGTCTGTTCCAGCCGATTCAATGAAGAACAACACACTTACGATCCCTGGAATGGATTCAATTTCAACCTGCGGTGATTTGCAAACTCTTGCCCAATTTCTGTTCATTGAATCACCAAGTTTCATGAGTGGGCCCAAGGTCGATTGCTGGCCAGGCCAACCAATTCCATTTTTGACTCTATGGTCATGAGGACTGAAGATTTGATGCATCGCTCTACTCCATTTACCATCATTTGTCAACTCGCTGACTGTGTGGGATTGTCCAAACCCATGGCTCAATGGTCTTGTCTCAGCAGTCACAAAAGGATTCAAGATTTGGGACAATCCGGTATTGGGCCACTCACAAGAATGGCAAGACAATCAATGCCTCATTCTCCTCCATCATTACTATGGGAGCAAATGTCCTTGTGGTTTGAAAATGAGTTTTGGTTTTCGACAACTACAACAACCTTTTCTATGAGTTTCTTTGGTCAAGGAGCCGTGGGAGGATCTGCTCCAGTGGTTCATCCCTAGTTTGCGGCAGCTTGTCATCAACAAGCAGACGGACAACTGGCATGTACCAGCAAGGACTATCTGGATAGCAGTCCTCCTCCCTGGGCCTCGTCGTCGTCGTCGTCCCCTCTGGGGTCTGGGCTACGACGACGATTCCTCCACAAACAATACTGCCACACAACAACGACCCCTGGGTTCTTTGTTTGAGGTGGAGGAGACTGAATGGTACCCGCCACGACGTCTCGCTTTGGCGCCGGCATTACTGCCACGGCAACAGCATCCTCCTCGTTATTGTACTGGTGGCGTCGTCCCTTGGGCATTCCGTGGTTCGCAGTGGCGGCCATGGCCTTCTTGGATGTGTGGTCCCCTGGACCAGTTTGGTTCTGGAACAAGTCCCAGCCGGACGACGGGAATATTGTTGTTGTTGGACCGTTGGAACCGCTCCTCCTCATCCTGAAACTGAAAATCCGGAACGAGTGCCGCCACCATCCGCGCACCAATCTCCCAATCATGTTTTGCCACCACACGATGGATCCTCCAACTGTTCCACCACTCATCACAATCATCATACCAATGGTGGTGCTGGTGGTCCTGCTTCGTCTCGCTTTTCACCTTCACGCCACAACACTTCCAATCACACCAATCATGCTCATCATCACTTAAAGCCCCATGGCTTGCCGCCACCAACAACGAATGCGACAACAACCACCTCCTCCATGCCATCCACACAAACAATACCAACAATACCAACAACCCCAGACTGGATGAGGTGGATTGGCCCGTAGTCATGTGTGGGGATCCTTCTTGAGTATGACACTCGCCCTGTTCCTGGCATTGGCACTGTGCTTGTACACACCGTTTGTTGGTGTGGATTCCAATGAGACAACAACAACAGTCTCATCGTCCATGGTGTAGCTAGTGTGGCCTTCGGTGACTGTCGTGTCACATACGCTCGCCTTTGTGGTGGCCACATTGCCCGCTGCGGCCTCGCCAGTACTGACAGCCCACCCAGAAACGCCGATCATGTGATATCTTGCCCAGTAGACACCCTTTGATGCCAAATATAAAGTGGCAGAAACTGAAGATGATGCCGGCCCAACCATGACTCTAGACTCGGCAGATGAGGAGAACCCGAAGAGTTCTATTAGCAAAGATGAAGAGGAGATCGATCTAGCTGTAGACAATATGGATGGTGCATCAGCAGTGGTACACCAAGCACATTGGCGGCTCCATTGATGCACCCACAGAAGGTGGCCTAGAGAAGCAACTGTAGACCAACCAACACTGCACTCCTCCATTATTCACTGATACCATGCAGGACACGCTCAGCACGAGTACCTGTGTACCCAGTGGTACAACAAGCACATCGGCGGCTCCTTCGATGGACCCACAAAAGGTGACCAACAAAAACAACTGTAGACCTGACCAACCAACACCATTCACTGATACCATGCAGGACACTCTTACCTGTCCTGACACCCAGTTCCCAGTAGTACAGCACCAAGCACATCGGTGGCTCCTTTGATGGACCCACAAAATGGTGGCCTTGATGGTTCTTCAGCGGAATCAAACTTGAGTGGAAACTTAGTTGCGATACCCCACCCAAGATCTCTCCACCTCTTCCATGGAAGAACTTGCCTTGACATTTGACATGGATTGTCAATAAAGACTCACGTCCACATGACCTCGTCGCAACAATGTATTGAACAATGCTATGCCCTGTAACACTCTGGTTTCTCCCAAGACCCAAAACAATGAAGAGGACGTAAACCTAGCTGTAAATGAGAGGAGGTGGATCATGTTGTAAGAAGGAGACGATATACTTGGATTTTAGGTAGATGTTTAGTTGTGAAAAGTGGCTTGTACGTAGATTCCCTGATCCCTGAGTGACAAAAGGAGCAGGCTAGGTGGGGACAAATGGCGATGAAAAGGATAGAAAGAAAGGTGGGGACGAAGTGCATGTGAAGGAAAGAGCAGGAAAAGTGAGGACAAAATAGGATGAAGCAGAGAGCGAGAAAAGTGGGGACGAATTGCATGTGAAGGAAAGAGCAGGAAAAGTGAGGACAAAATAGGATGAAGCAGAGAGCGAGAAAAGTGGGGACGAATTGCATGTGAAGGAAAAAGAGCATAAAAAGTGGGGACAAATCGGCACGGCTAAAATGAAAAACTAGCCGGCCTAGCACGTAGTACGACTCGTGACTACCATAGCGGGATTCGTGCAAGTAATACTCGAGTATAGTGGAATACTTGCGAGTATATACTCGATACTCGTACTCTCTATACATTCGATGGACGAGTAATCATTGATACTCGTACTCGTACAGTCAGGAGTGGCTGGGTACTCGTACTCGAACATGTATGAGTACAGAAGTAGGTACTCGATACTCGTACTCTCACATTAGGGCTGTACTCGATACTAGTACTCTAGGCGAAATAAGGTCGATTACAGATCCCAGGCGAACGACATATTATGAAAATGATGTGTCTTGTAGAAGAATTGATGGCCGCTCTGACCATCCAGTACTAGTCTACGTAGATATACGTATGTAGGGAAATGTACCGGACAAGTATGTAGGGCATGGAATTTGGAATCTTGCTCATGAGGATTTCTGAAATAGGGAGACTATGGCTTAGTTGCGTGAAAACTACCCGTCGTCACAAAGGAGATTTCAAGTTTTTGAGTGAAGCAAAGCTCCTCTGGCTTTTGGGCTTGGTTTGCGTATCTTAACCGATGTTGGCTATAAAATCAACATGGCAAAGGTTGTGGATGCATTGGAAGGTCTTCTGTGGATCACGGCCCTTACACCACTCTGGGTTCTGTATTTTCGAACCAAAATGTCTACAGTGGCTACTGTTCACCTTCTGGTGACCCAGTGGTGGAATCGTGGGATGGTCCTTATGTGTTTTTTGCATGAACAACTCTCTTAGTCTCTATAACACTAGGTAGAAGCATAGTATTCATCAATTTTGCCACCCACTTTGCCATTCAGTGGCGGCAATCGAAATTCTTTGAGTTCCGGGAGATCCTTGAACCAGACGGGAAACAAGAGTGTTTGTGGTAGCTGAAAGCATGAGAGGAGTAAACCTTCTCTGCCTACTCCCAGTGTCATGTATAGCTATAGTATAAGTCTTGTTCACGTATTGCTATTTCCGTTGCTTGGCAGTGGACAAATCTTGATCAATCAACATGGCTAGTTTACACCCAACTTGGAAGCATATAGTCGGGCTATCCGTAGAACAGTTTCAAATTGGACTGCACCATTGCATTATTGGATACTAACCTGCACCAACTCCATGGATGGTTGTTCTTGCACTGGTGCATGGGTGGTGCTGAAAAGGTATCATTGGGCTGACCGGATGTCCCTTTTTCGCTTCCATCCTCGACTCCAACTCCATACATGATAAAAGCTCTGCTCCTCATCGTTTGTCCTCTTTTTTGTTGTACACACTGTAGTATTTATCCAAAGAGAGATCCCTATTATTCATGGTCGGATCCACTTCTATTGCTAATTGCTACGCTCAACTAGGTACTCCTAGAGACTCTATGTATGATCTGTCGTAGCTACTCCTGACTACCATGATTCCATTGCCGCATCTGGTCTGTACGTAGCCAACCTACCAGAAATTCTGATGGCCATTCGGCCAACATAACTTTCAAGACGCTGATCATTGCCAATTACTACGGAGCTACCCAGGTCGACTATTTCTAGTCATCGCAAAATTGTCGGTCAAATGGCCATCAGAAATCAGAAGGTGCGATTTTACCGCGACTTGGCCAACAAAACCGAGGTAATGACTTATCCCTGAGGAACGCGAAAAAACGATGACTGCTATCACCGTATCCTAATGGCGCTTCGACCCATTTGTTGTCTTGGTTGTCCTTCATCAAGATACTTTTAGCGTTTCTCTACTCGTATACTTCAAGCGCTGAAACGACAAGTCTCAAGCCATTGACTCTGTGGGAGAGATCGCGCAACCGCAAATGCTGGTTAAGGCTGGTTAATCACTCTTCAAGATTTCAGACCAGGCATCTCCATGGTGCGAGTAACGAAGACCAATCTTCGTTGCGGCGTCCTGCCAATGCGTTGCTGGTTCGTTTCCTGAGACAACGGTGGAATCCTTCATACCAAACGGCCTTACGGACCCTTCCACCGAACCCAACGGTACTATGTGCACACCGAATTCTCGCAAGACACAGTCTGCCCAAACAATCCATGCATATGCATCGCCTGTGACCAAGAAGAAAATAAACCAAGTGCTTGATCAAACCAGAAACTAATATCGAACGAACAGGCACTTCTGCAATTTAAAACCGTCTACCGAGAAGCTTTCCCTCAAATGATAACGCATGGCTTTCGTACAGAACAAGTCATCGAATGTATGATCACGCCAGGTGTAGCAGGAGGAGCATATCATACCCAGGGCCCAGGCTCCGCAAGTCGAAACGAAAACGTGGGGCGTCCGTTCATTTGGGATTCTTGACTGGTAAGATCAATGACAATGCTTGGAATGGTCGGATCTCGCGGTATCTGACTAATGAACAACCCAGCAAAGAAAATTCCTGCACCGATCACCATCAAGGTAGCCATGGCTCCTTTTGCCTCGAAGTCGTTTACAACCACAACGATACCAAGGATCATAAATAAAAGGCCAACGGCCGTGCATGCCCAAAACGTCCAGCTACAAATCTTGGATCTCTTTTCGCGTCGTGGCAGCTCAATTTGGTGACAATCGTCCCATGCTTTTGCGGATAGCAAAGTGGTCTCGATTGCATGCGGGTCGACCTTTTCTTGAACAAAGGCAAGTAGTCTTCCGTTGTCCTTGTATGCTTTCACGTTCACACTGGGCGCGACCCTGATCATGCAGTTATGGAAAGTTTTGATGGTTCCTGCTTGACGTGCAGCATACCAAATGACAGCATTGTGGTCGCCATGGTTGAGGTGAATCTGGAGTTCGGTCGACATGATGAACACAATTGTGGTTTGGTTTGTACTCCTAGGGCATGGAGGTTATCTCTGTATCTCTATCATCGTTGCTCCGTTTGGTAGGGTCTTCAAACTTAGGTAAATGAAATTTTTGCTTAACTTGCTATGAAATTTAGGCTAAGTTTAGGTTTTGAAGTTTAGGTAGTTTAGGTGGCTATGGAATACGGCTATGGAGTCTCATTTTTCAATACATAGAAATCGAACCAAACAAGTCATCATCACAATGATCCACAACTTGTTCATTCGTTGCTTTACGGACAGTGGATCTTACCTTCATTAAGTACCGTAAGTTCAGCCCAGCTCGCAGACAGACTTCCGCCTTGTCTTGCCCAAGATTACTGCGCAACTTACTCCAAACGTTGTTTTTGAGTGGCTTGGCAACTCGCTTGACAGAGATAGAGCCAGTCGAACAAATCAAAAGAAGTGGTTCAATCACAAGATCGTACAACTTTCTTGGAGGAGCAATGCTAAAAAACTCCAGCCTCCCTTGGTGGCCACCTGTGGTACTCACCCACTGACTCACCATTTGGATCGTGAGTTCGCGCTCTTCCTGGAATCGATCAGAAGGTGGACGTGGGCTCTCTGTGGGGAAGAGATCAATCCACTTGCCTGTGTGACCAAGATAGGACCTGAACTCCTGATCCACAATCAACCTGATGTCCCTTGTGTCCGGAGCTTCGACCCTTCCCCACACAGTGGGACGCATATTGGGTGGCTCGACAGGTCCAGCATTCGGTGGTGGGGGTGGAGGTGGTTCCTGTGAAGGAATCACAAAGAACTCAATTGCATCCTGCATGCAACGAGCAATTGATGGGTGAATGATAGGTCGCTTGGGGATTCTGGACCTGAAGGGATCCACGAGAAAAGCCCAGATTTGGTACTTGTCTAAGAGACCAACTTTCCGTCCAGGTGGTTCCGATCCATCATAGTTGAACCGATTGTCGCAGAACTCAACAATGGAGTTCCGTGCCCCACGGAGATTGAAGATTGCATCAATGGATCTGCTGCCACTTGCTGTTCCTGAACCCAATACACCATTCAACTCGTTGCGCATGGCAACAATCACGGGGTAGTACGCGGAGACTGGAAAGTCATCGTCCGACACAAGCTTTGTTGCATGTTCAATCACAGCATAAATCTTGGCAACAACTTCCACCTTAGCCCATAGATCACGTGTAACTAGTCGAAGGGTTGCATCAATCTTTTCCTTACGCCTCTGTGTTTGCGAGTTGTAGTATCGCTCAAACATGGGATGGTGCCCGTTGCACCATTCATAAAAAGGCTTTTGGTTCAGAACCGACTCCAAGGTCATACCAACCTTGTTGAACCTTGTCTCAGAGTAGTTGGAGACATTGCCACAGGTTGCTGGTAGATCGCCAGTTCGGACTAGCTCATGTCGAATCCCATCTACATTGTCTGTGGTTGAAAACTCCATCAGCATGGCAATGTCTGACAGGAGTGAATCAATACATGGGACCTTGGCCACATCCTTTGCCAACAGGTCAATACAATGAGCACAGTCACGATTGCTCAGTATGTTGGGCTCTTTGGGGTTGTTGGACTTGTAGATTTCACATGCCTCTTTCACAACTTTCGTGGCAGCGTTGTCTGTTGCAACACAGCACAAGGGAGAATTGTACTCACGTCGCGTCTTCACCATGAAATCAACCATGTCTTGCGTCTCAGCCTCTGTTGTATGGGCGAGGTTGCAAAGACGAGAGGCCTTTGCAAATAAACTAACACTACCTTTCGCAATGGTGTAGAGAATGGTGCTGGTACCGTTGCAGGTGACACCATCAGCTGCAATGGTCATGCCTCCTGGAATCTTTTGCATCATGGTGTTGAGCTCTAGTTGACACTGTTTGTCAATCACCATGACGTAGCGCTTGTAGATTGTGTCTGGGTGGTGGGGCACAAACTTCATAATACCCTTACCAAACCGTGTGACGAGTTCGTCTTGGACGAACGGGTCCAACAGACGTTGCATGGGCTCGAAGCGTGCGAGGGTAGTTTCGACAGACTTCATGATGAGACGATTGGCCATCTGTTCTGTCAGAACAGTACCAAAACTCTGTATGGACGACTGCTGGTGTTTCTTGCGACCTGCTTTGTCTCCTGGTTTGGACCTGGCCTTGTCTCGTAAACTTGTCGACAGCGAGGATACAGAACTTGATGCACCTGAAGACTCTGATGCTATCACCCTCTCTTGGCTGAGTGGACCACCAACAATCAAACCCAATTGTTTCTTGGCACGCTTACTAGCTTGAGTTTGGCCATCACAGAGTTGGCGAATTTCAGTAGGAGCGTTCTTGCATTTCTGAACGATGTGATCAGATGCAACACTTGCATTGAAAGTCTTCCAATTTTTGTACATCTTGCAATGGATGCACACAATCTTCAAGTATCCTTCTCGATCCGGGTCAGGGGAAATCTCAAACTGCTCTCGGATGTATTGGTTGGCTTTCTTTTTGGGTGGCTTTCGCTTATTTTGCGACGACGTCGTTGAGTCGTTGGTCGTAGTATCGTCTTCATTGTTGGCGTCACTTCGTCCCGTAGCCACTTCGAATGGTTCATCCTGCTCCTTGTCGCCTTCCGTCGTCGTCGTCGAAACCATGGCCGTCGTCGTGCCTTCTTGTTGTTGCTGTTCCTCGTCTTGTCCTTGTTGTCGTTGTGTTTCAGCTGTCAACGGTGACAGATCTTGGAACGTCACAACAGTAGTATTCGGCTGCTCGTCAGCAGTACTTTCGTTCTCCATTGCAACTTCTGCTGCTCCTGTCTCCAACAAATGTGATCGGAGTTTGTTTGATTGCTGAATCGTTTGTTGTTGTTCATCGTTCATGTGTCATCATTGTTGTTGTTCTTGCAAAGATCCCAAAGATATGAGCCTGTCAAGATCTCATGCCAACTGCCAACATCAACGGTTGGATACCTACGGTACCTATGCCTACCGTAATTTGCGGATTCCTGTCCCCCCGGAATGTACAAAAATTAAGAGGAGGGGGACAGGACTACGCAATTTTTGATAATTTTTCTTAAGATTCCATTCACACAATACAATTAATTTCTTAGTATTAATACTTCCCGGTGTTGAGTCCTTTCAAGGAGGGACCGCCCGGCGCGGAGGGTAGAATGACGAGGAGGGCAATGGTCGAGGAGGGCGCACGCCCGACAAGACAGTTGCCCGTCGAGTTATCCTCCCGACAAGCCGGGCGCGCCCGACGCGAGAGGACGGCCAGACACAGGGAAGTAGTAAACTTACTCCCTATCAAGCTGTGTAGGTAGTGAGAAATTCCTGGAAGCCATGTCACAAAGTGTCACACAAGTGTCACACACGAGAGGGAAACCGCGCGACTCGCACGAAACTACTTTCCGGTCGTACAAAAATTCCTACTGTAGTATAAAAATGTGAGACGAACTACCTACACAGTCTGGTATGGAGTTAGTAAATTAATTTTCAACCTCGGGGTTGTAGATAAGGTTTGGTCGCACAATTCCAGTCAGGGGAAAGACCGTGCTTCAATGCGTAGCCTTAACCCTAATCAAAATACCCATCATGCTTTATCTCTTGTTTCTCCTCTTTGATTCACTCCCATGTTATGTCAGGCAGTGCGATAGAAAGCTCGGAACGTGAGGAATGTGGGGGTAACCCATAAGCCCAGAAAGAACCTACAGATAAAAAGTTAGGGGGCCATGTACGTTTAAGGGGAGTGGGGGGGGGACAGGACTATAGGGGGGACAGGAATGCGCAAATTACGGAGTAGTTAACAAAAGGGCATACCTAAACTTCGGTGGACATGGCGTTGAGTCTTGTAAGTTACGAAAACTTAGGCCCCTAAATTTAGGCGGAGAAACTTCGGCTAAGAAACTTGAAGACCCTAGTCTTTGCAAGCAAACCTGTGCATGAATGAAAGGTGGCCACACAAAGATCCGCAACAAAATTATTTGAACAGGATCAAAAATCCAAGATCAAATCATGACCAAAACATCTGTCTCTTTGTGTCTTGAGACTGTCTTTGTTGTGTCGCAACAATGGTTGTCCCAGTCGGAAGTCAGAAGTCGGAACTTTTGTTGCCCACCATTCACCATGAGGATTGCCGTTGAGGAGGACATGGACCCGTCCACCACCAAGTCGAGCGAGTGCCATCACCAACGACAGAGTTCCTCCTCCACCACCGACTGTTTTGGATTCCGCAAATCATCATCATCGTTTGGTTCCGTGATTTATTATTGCCTTGCTGGTTGGATGGTTGTGCTGCTGTTGGGTCCAGGACTACCTCGGTCGCATGGTTTCGGTCCATTGCAGCGGCTTGCCGGTCGTCGTCCGCTTTGTCTGCAATTCTCCTGGACAGCTCGATGGCCATTGATTCAAACTTGCCAGTGGCTTGAGGAGGTAAACTGCCACAGACGACAAAAGAGTGTCGCAACGTTTGTTCGGTTCCAGACACACTACCACCACCATCACCATGGTGCGATCCATAATTCACCGAAATCAGTGCGGTTGTCCTCTTCTGTCTCGTTATCCTCGGGTCATGTTCAAGACATGCCCGAGACGGAACAGGAACTGATTCATGGACCGGCTTTACCAATGGGTGGTAGTTTTCGGTATGGTTGCCTGGTTCGAAATTTGCAGGCCGAGGCCAAAAGCGACCCAGAGGAGGACGAGAGCGACGTTAATGATGGTAACGATGAGACGGAACACTTGTGGATGGACCAGTTACCACAAGGGTTAAAGAGTGAATTTCGTGTGGTCAAGTATTATTGTTTACCGCCAAAATCGTTTGATTCATTTTTTGACCCACAACAACAACTGCACCAAGATCATGGCAGTTTCAATGGCGCTAAACTCGAGTCTGCCAACACGAGTCTTGATGTGAAGGACACCGACACCGGTGCAGAACACAAGAACAAATCTACCGCCTCCTCCTCGTCGGCCATTCGATCTATTATGAGTGAGAACGACATTGGTCGATTGGAATTGTCACGATCCAATCTCACACTTCCCGTCCTACTCATGCTGTTGGATCCTTTGGAATTTCCATCTCTTTCTCGTGCTCGCAAGGCCTGTCGCAAGGGCAATATCTTGGTGCATCGAGGACCCTTGCATTCCACCACCAACAACAGGACCAACGACGACGACGACGAGTCATCCTTGGGTGAGACACTCCCATTGTTCAATCAATCCAATTGCGAAGTGGGTCGAGTCGGCGATCGTTTGTTTCCCGGTGATGTCATTGCCAAACAAATCCGCATGGGGAGTGGATATTTTCCAGTGTTGGCCTACAAACAGCCACCGTTTGAGGTACCGGTTGTGTATCAAGACGATTCCTGGGCCATGGTGAACAAACCCGCGGGTGTCGTGGTGTATGCGCACAAGAATGGGGGTCATGGAACCATGACCTTGCGGGCCGCACTACCCTTTGTCTTGGATCCACCTCGTTATGGGACCTATTCCGTCATTCGTCGACCCGCATCGGTACATCGACTCGACAAACCAACCAGTGGAATTGTCTGTGTGGCCAAAACCAAACCAGCCCTGTTACACTTGTCCCGACAATTTCATGATCGGATTGTCCAGAAAACGTACATGGCCATTGTCAATGGCATTCCTCTGGAAAACAAAGATCTTCAAGTATCATCGCATGAGGCCTTTCACACATATGGCGTGGATGTCGACCCTACAGCTACTGATCAGTATTGGAATGTGATTGACCAGCCCTTGGAGGAACGATCCGCCTTGACCCTTTGGCGCGCTGTACGCTATGTACCGTCGTTGCATGGGACGGACGGATACCTCACGTTGGTAGAGCTCAAACCCAAAACGGGTCGATTTCATCAACTGCGTCGTCACATGTCGTGGTACGCCCATTGTCCCCTAGTCGGGGATGATGTGTACGATGGAGGAACGCGTTCCGCTCTCAAATTTCGAGAACGAGGCTTGTTTCTGTGCGCTACCCGCATTACACTCCAACATCCGTACTACAATACACTTCCGGAAGGACGACAAGCCTGGGATCAACTTTGGCAGGCCCAGTCGTTCGAAACGCCACCGAATGAATCGACACCCATGACGTTCCGCAAAAGCCAGGACGACGACACAGCATCCAGTGTCACGCAATTGTGGTATTGCTCCCAAACGGATAAGGTCCTGGTTCGTGCCGAGATTGAACTACCGAGAAAATTTTATCACTTTATGGACCATGAACAGGCGAGACATGAAAAGTTTTCGACACGCTCACAAGATGAGGAAAGGGACGACAAGCAAGTATGCAACCCGTAACAAGATTACGTATAGAGTGACTGCTTTCGATTCACTTGAAATGGTGGCCAACCTTCTCGGAAGCACGGGGATGAACAGAAATGTTTTTCCTGGAGTTTGAACTCTGCTCATCACTCCATGAGTCGAACCAGAACTACTGGATGATGATGAGTATATACGAGTCAGATCCATGCATCTTTGCCCTATGCCTTGCAACTTTGCCCTATGGATCGATATTGCCTCGGTTCAATGGAATGACAATGATACTGCAATATCCTGCTCAAACTAACTGTACATAGAAATGATTGACAAAGCTTTGGTTCACTATACTAGACATTTAAAACAATCATGCCATGAACACTTCATATCTATCAAATAAACACACGCATAGGCGTGAAAAGTTGACCGATCAGACCAGACAAACCAGATTCATTCTTGGTTCACGTCTGAGTCAGTCACAGGACATTCAAAATTGCACTCTTGATGCTAATCCACGGCCGAAAGGGTTTTGTACAACGGGTTGATCCATTTTTCGTCCGTCGGAGAAAGGATCCGAACATTACAAACATGTGGACAACTCTTCTTGTTTGGATTCAGCCTTCCGAACGTTCGCTTCGGTTCTCGGTCGCGCCTACAGAGAGTTTCGCTCTCGCGCTGTTTTCACCATGTGACATATACCGGAGCATGTTGTCGTGATTGGACTGCGTTCCACGTCTAATCTTTGGATAGGGCGATGTGGTTGTCGTCTTTGCTCTGGGGTTCACTACTTGGAGGGCCTCGAAAGAGTTGAACCATGTATAATCTTCCATCGTGCTTCCCACGCGCTGTTCCAACACCAAATTCCACAAACTTTCGATTCAAGATCTTTTTGTAGGCTGACCGATCACGATTCTTCATGGATTCTTGGTGCATATCCATAACACTCGGGCCTCGTTGAATGATTTCTCCAACTTTGTACGAACCAAGGAGTGCCCGTAGCTCCGGTAAGGTTTCGGCTGCGAATGAAAGCTCCCCTTGATCCGCCATGAACTCCGCTTGCAGAAGACATATTTGGTCCAACTGTACGTTTCGTTGCAAACTTTCACGTCCTCGAAAGACGCGCTCTCGGTTGACCAAGGCATGGGCACTTTGAAACCCCATCCGGCCCGGTATCAGCATGTGTGTGCTGCTATCACTGCTGCTAGTGCTGGACTTGGTCGAAGAGGAAGTGCAGCTCGTCATCGTCTTGGCCGACAAGTTGCGGCATGATGTATTCATCCAAGCAGGGGTGTTCATTGTTTTCCTCGCCATTTTCTTCAATGATTGACTAAAAGATGTTGTATGCTGACTATTTTATGGATTTGGATGGCTGTCGATGCCGTGCTTCCGGTTGTCCTCTCTCTGTGTAACGAGACGAGAAAAACGAAGACTGACTGGTTGTGTTTTTCGTGCAAATATGGAGACGACAAAGATGGAACGAATGCGGCATTTGTGGAATTGGCCGTGGTTACGCTCGAACGTGACATGCTCCAGGATGATCTTCGCTGTGTCTTGCGGAAGAGCTCGGCGCGGCGAACGACAAACTGGTCGATTTTTATGGCGAATCGAACGTTCGACTTGCGCGAATGGGGGGCCTCTCAATTCCGTAGAGCATAAATGAACACATGCGAAGGGCTTATCAGTAGTATAGGTTTAAAAGTAGTGTTTGGGGGAGACGGAGATGCGGGGGGCTTGCAAGATTCACTACCTCGCGTGAAACCTGGAAATATGTATCCTGTCTACCAATTCCATAACTCGTGATCGCTTCGTAGTTCGGACACCCCCGACTTACCAGCATTGTATGCTGCATGCCTCTTCCGAGTTGCATTCAAATTTAGAAGTCGGAGTAGCACAGCAGGATTGCTTCAACATACCACGTGAAGACACATGACAGACAGCGAAATCTTCGTCATGGGTGCTATGTGCACTGTGCACTACCACAGCTATGATGCCTGTAGCTCCTCAAGTTCAAAGGGTATACTCCTAGGTAGTAGGAGTAGGAATAGTAGATAAATCCATGTCAAGAGTGATGGAGAGGAAAGACAACCATCATTCAAGGTAGACAGGTGAGAGGACAGTGACACCTGGGTCGAAAAGATGCGCCACGAAAGATCCTGGAGCTTTTGCTGTTACTCGTAGAGCGTTCCGCAATCGCTTTTCTTGGTTTTAGACGACATGGGGTTAGATTCGCCCTTGTTCCTGTTGGACTTTTCATGAGGCAAAGGGGTTGGATGTTAACGAGGGACCGCGATCCTTTGTGCGAAAGTGCGTCAGTGCCGCACGATACCCACATTGTTCGAGAGGTTTGCAGTTTGCACCTTGCGCACTTTTCGGGTTCTCATTCGGTTGCTACCCTGGTAGGAGCAAATCGCTTTCATGGAAGCGAATTCGAACTATCGCGGAACAAAAATCCCAAACTACTTGGGTAGTCTCGCAGAAGCATCAAAGGCTCATAAACCAAAGAATCACAAATTGGAAACATTCCAAGAAACAAAATCAACAAACACTACTTTGACAACCACATCCACCATGTTGAACTCGTCCCGTGCCGCTGCTGCCCAATCCCTCAGCCGTAATACTAGTAAACGAGCCTCTTCCTCCTCGGCATCCACCCCAACGCCCGCCTCCTCCTCGAGTAGTACCATGAGTCCATTCAAGAACGTTTTTGCTCCTAAATCAAGTCGTCACACGGAAAAGACATGGGAGAACTATGGTTTTAACAAGAAAGAGGTACGAACGCAGAGCTTCCCATACCAGTACTGGCCATCACCGACAACGCTCACAAACACTTTTCTCCTTTTGGTTTCGTACAGTGTGGCTGGGGAGCTTGGTATCTTGTCCCGTAATGCTTAGAGCTATCGGCATCAACGCAGAAAAATGGGAAAACACTTTGCCCAGGACATATCAAAACCCACCCCATGTTTATATCCACACACCACAAGCAGACTTGCAGAACCAAACCACTTGGTCGTTTTTGTCGACCTTTTGCGTGAGGCCGACGAAAACGAGCAACATCTTCCATTTCCAATACCAATTTCCAATGGACGTCGACGCTTAGCCAGCTATATGCTACAAAATCTAAAGACAAGATATATTGACATGTTGTCATTTGTCATGACTTTCTAGCGAAATGAGTTAGTTGTTTCTCTTGGAGAACGTCTAGCAGAAAACCTGAATTGCTGAAGATGATGTAGGGATATGGATCGTCCGTCAGATGGCAAATAGGCCTGGATTCGACAAAAGTTGCTCCGAGAAAACTAGGGCCAAGGCCAAGGGCTTTGATCTCGCTCTCAAAAGATCGAAGGAAATAGGAAATGCCGCGAGAGTACGTACGTTCGGAAAACATAGGGAGGGTAGCTCAAACGCGAACTTCGTCCATGCCACATCATGCTACGGCTCATTCAGTCCCGAGCGTGACTGAGGTCTGCAATAATTGAAGACATCATGACATCATTGCTTGAGACCCCAGCGCATAGCGCATGCTCTCTGTTTTCTTGTTCTTGTTCTCGCTCCTCGCTCCCACAACTCTTCCCGTTCCAACTTCCGAGTTCTTTGCTGCCCCCAACACGACCGCCAAGTCGAACCTTTCTCCTGCCACAACCACAAGCCTTCCTCTGCCACTCGCCACGAGGCATACGGAAATGACATGGGAAGCCTATGGTTTTGGAAAGAAGGAGGTACGTTTAAGAACAGCGTATTCTCGAAGCAAACAGAAGCAACTTGGGAATGGCTGATTCTCATTCGATTCCATTTTTTCGTTCAGTGCGGATGGGGTGCCTGGTACCTTGTTCCTTAAGTCTCGTACAGCAATGCCACACCTGAGAGATGTAGTTCTTGTTTTTACCGTCAAACCACCACTTCTACCTTGGACGTGGTGTTTCTCCAACAAGAAATGGATGCATCCATTGCCTGCCTGCATACTATTCCCCTGTTGCGTACACACTGTGATAGACCCCCATGAAATCATTGCATATTTCCAAGAACTGCTTCCATTTGCTTTTCATTCCCTGCGTACATTCTACCAATCTTCACTTTCTCTCTCTGCAAACTGATACACACATTCTATACAAACGAGAAAGCGCAGCGTGGTGACCCTGCTATACCCAACGAAACCTTTGGTTCTCAATACAATTCTATACAAACGAGAAAGAGCAGCGTTGTGTCCCTGCTACCCCGCGAAACCTTCGGTTCTCTCTCTATACATTGACCTATACATACACATTCTGCTTCTGTATGACACCATTTCTCTATAGTTCTCTTTGCACATACAATGTAGTAGTTTGCCTTTCTATAAATGGTATATTCGTACAAATAATGGTGACTGGTCATGGTTCGCTCGAGGGCGCACACGACACATCCGTGTGTCGGTTCGAGCCAAAAAGGAACGACCCATTCCTGTGACGACTGGTGGGTCTCGTACTGCAAGCACTCCACCCCCTGGTGAGCTGCACTCCGAGCTGCACCTCCGATGCGCCATGGTCGGGTGATTCGACGCCAGCACGTCACTAGTTTTTCTTCCAACACTTCTACTCCAAGACGCGACCGAGAGAAGTTTCCGTGGAAATCGTAAGGCCACGCCTGGTGCGAGTCCAGAGGGAGAGAAGCTTCCTCGGAAATCGTGAGTGCCCTGAAGTGCACCAAACCAGTGGATGCCGTTTCGTGGGGGTTCCTCAAATGCTAAACAAGATCAAGGAGAGCGCCACCAAAAACATGCCAGCCACACAGGTCCACGTGACCAAGGTGCCTTGGGGATGAAATCGAAAGGCCATGGGCAGCAATTCATCCAAACAAATGTAGACCATCATGCCGGCCACACCACCAAACAAGATTCCATAGGCTTGTCCGGAAAAGGAGGATTGCAAAATAAGCCATCCAGTCAAGGCTCCCAAGGGTTCGGACCATCCGGAAAAACAGCCCCACCAAAAGGCGGTCCATCGACTGCCCGTCGCGTAATAAATGGGCATGGCGACACACAAGCCTTCCGGAATATTGTGAATGGCAATGCCAATCGCCAAGGCGACCCCAACGGCCGGATCTTCCACGTAGGCAACAAAGGTGACGAGACCTTCTGGAAAATTGTGCAAGGCAATGGCTGCCGCTGTCACGAGACCCATGTGAAACAATTGCGCTTGTTCTTGTTTGGCAGGCGCCGCATGGGGCGGCAACAACAACTTGTCGTCATCATCATTTCCATTGTGCGAGGGATCGTGACTGCCACTGCCCACCGTCACAACACAGGTGGGTTCGGTACGTGTGGTGGTAGCCGCGGAACTAAAGCCCGTTTCAACCAATTCCAGCAAATCACTCACGGGAGGAAGACTGCCCGTCGGATCCTTGGTTCGATCTACCAACAGTAGAGTGGACTGTTCTTGTTGGTTGTGATGGTGGTGGCTGCTATTGCTGCTGTTACCCACAAGATGAGTCGAATGACTACTTCGCAAACAATCATGTTCACTACTTTCTTGAGACGACGATAAGGACGACGGTTGATGTTGCGTTTGCCACAAAAAAGTCGCAGGATGATGAGGTGGAGCAATCACAGAGGACGATGACACCGAGGAGCCTGTGGCCATTGTGGTTGTTTCGTCCGAGGTCAAGGTCTCATTCGCTGTTGCACTGGACAATGGTGGTGATTCTACCAGCTTTTTCGAACTAAAAGGATTGCCTTCCTCTTCTTCTTCTTCCTTGTCCTCACTCGAGTCTGCATTTGGACTGTTTCGCAACAAGGCCAATTCTTGATTGCGTGCCACCATTTCTTCCATGCCCAATTCAAGCTGAAATTCAGTTTCACTCGTGCACTTGTGAATCAAGACATCAATGGCCTATATGAAATTGGAAAAACACAGGACAAGGACAAGAGGAAGCAGCATTGGTATGGTAAGGACAAGAACACAGAACCATCATCATCATTGTCAAGCCGAACCGTGTCAAAGATCGGAACCTCCACCAAGATTCTTTGGCAAATCTTGAACAACAAACAACTCGTACCTTCATGAGCAAGATACCGGCAAAGAAGGAAAAGGTGGTATAACAAAAGGCTTGATCGGCCGTGTATCCCTGATCTTGAAAGCCCGTCATGGATTTGGTATAAATATCCACCAAACTCACATAGAGCATGACACCACTGGCAAAGCCCAAGGATGCGGCCAAGACATCGGCCGTAGCCCATTGCGCCAAGGACGGATAAAAGACGGAACAACTTCCCAGTGCTGTGGCACCCGCTGCCGCCAAGACCAAGACAAAGGCACGACCGGTTCGTGCCGTCACCAACACGCCCGTCGTGGCTGGATCATTCCCAAACAAGGTCATTGTTCTTGTTCTGGTTGTGTTGGTTTTGCTAGTTTGTTGGTGGCAACAAATGAGAATCTCGAACTGAATCTCCCCTACCACAAACGAGGAATACAATGACTGATACCCACGACAAAACAAACTCGATATACGTTCAACAACACGGAGCAGCCGAAACGGGCTTGTGCTGGCTGCTGTGGGTGCAATCTCATAGCAGCGCAAATCTCAAAGACTCAACGCGATAATGCGAATCCTGTCGTGCACTGCGTCAATCACGGTGTCATCGCGTGCAATGGCGAATCTTGGTGACTTGGCTTCTCTCTTGTTTGCATTCGCTGCGAAGAAAGGGACTTGTGTTCTTTGCAAGCTGCTTTGGGCATGCCACGTGCAAATGCACCCACGGCACTCGTTGTGTGCAGTGGGAGTCGCACGAAACACGTCGGTGCTAGCGAACGTCTGCGACATCACTGCGACTGCAAAGTTCGGTCGCAAGCGCGACCGCAACATCAACTTCCGGGTTCGGAAAACACGTGCCGTCGTGTGGCCGGCGTGATGGGAACGTGTCCGTTGCAGGGCGCAACCAAAGAAAGCAAGAAGGTGCAACATCAAGACGCAACCATGATGTCCCCACCGAGAGAGGAGCATGTGAATGTGGGGTGTCTTCTCTAGATTGGAGCTCCACTCTCCACGCGCAGTCACTTGTCACGCGTCACTCACAGTGTGTGTCTTTCTCATGACCAGACGAGTGTGTCATTCCCATTTGCGATTGTTTGTTGTGGTGATGGTGTTTGCATCGTGCATCGTCTCGTGCCCGCAGGGGCAGGATGTGTGGTTCTCACCCACTGGAGACACTACAAAGTAGACACACGATTGTGAAACTGACCATGGCAACCAAGCAGTTGCCACGCAACCCCCAAAAACAAAGAAAACAAGGACCCAAGCTGGTGCAACGTCTGTCACGAGCAACCATGATCCACCAAGAGACGCATGTGGGGTCTCCTCGAGTCACTCGCCATGTCTCAACACCCGAAACTTGTGCCTTTGGGATTCATGCATGATGATTGTTGTGTTGGTGGTGTTTCCAGTGCCTTGCATCCTCTCGTGCCCAAATTGGCATGTGTATTTGTTCCAGACACGACACACCACACCACAACACGGAAACGATGGCCTTTATCATCAAAGAATGATGATGATCTTGGTCGTGACAAGCAAACCATTGGATGTTTTGAACCCAAATAGGATACAGCAATCACCCAGAATGGATCCAACCAGATTTTCCTTCCATTCCAATCACACAGGACGCTTCATCATTCAGCGGTCCAGATCAACAACAACAACAACAATGTCAGATCTCCAAGACGACAAACGTCTTTTTGGATTTGGATTGGTAAGGATCATGGTGGTACCAACTCTAGATTATAGAGATACCAAAGAAGTGACTGGATGGATACCAAGTCAGGGTTTGTCTTCTTTGTTGCAGTGGACTGCAAGGCCCACCAACGACAGGCCGTTTGTTCCACAGCCAGCTGGTCCGCGAAGGCACGCCCGACGCCCTCGCGCAGGAGCGACCACCCAGCACCACAAACCACAACAACGACGAAAGACAAAGACAAAGAGGAGTTGTTGGATTTGGCGCAATAGGATAATCTTTGAAATGAAGGAGCAGCACATTCGACAGGCGTATGCCGTGAGCCTTTGGTTCCTGGTCGTTCTCACACTGACGCCAGTGGTGGTCGGCGTTCCTTATACGATCCTTTCATCTCCATCGCAAAAATGTGTCTTCCTGGAAGTGTCCAATGAAATGGTGGTGACGATTGAATATCACGCACCCGATGTCGTCGTACCGAACAACAATGGCAAACAGGACATGTCTCTCCTGGTGTTCCAGAACAAGAGTCCCAAAAAGACTTCGAATCGTCGAAGCACGGGATCTTCTCGGATTCGTACCGAGATTGAAACACCCCAGGGCGCCGTTCACTTTTACACGGGGAACAGCGGAGGAGGGCAATTGGAAATTTGTCGCCAATCCTTCCAGGCGACACCGGCGGCGCCACGTCGGATTGCGCTCAACATTACGCAGCGAGCGGCCACGGCGCAGGAACAAGAACAGAACGCGCCCATTCTCGATGAAGTGAAGCCGCAGAAAAAAGAAACAATTCCAGAGAAAGAAGAACAAGGGACGGCATTCTTGAATGTGGAATCGAGCCGCATATCTCTGGAACTGGGTCGTATGGAAGAGAAACTCCACGAGTTGGCGTCTCATTCGGAACGTTCGCGAGACATGGAACAAGAGTTTCACCAAAAGCAAGTCCAGTTACAGGGAGCGGTTCGATATTGGCCCATGGTTCGAATCAGTGTGGTACTCATTGCGGGAGTGGCCCAAGCGATTTGGGCTGTCAATCACATGAAGAGTCGCCATGTGTTTTAGAACGAGGGAAGGAACGTGTGTCTGGGAGATTCCGTTAATGACCCAGAACGAATGCCCAAAAGATTCTCGAAGGATCTATCGAATGGAGTGAATTTTCAATGAGTATAGTAGCCACGAATAGAACAGTCTCGATTCTCAATGTTGGCAGAGACTCGAAC
Source organism: Epithemia pelagica (assembly GCA_946965045.2). Lineage (NCBI taxonomy): Eukaryota > Bacillariophyta > Bacillariophyceae > Surirellales > Surirellaceae > Epithemia > Epithemia pelagica. Next base: position 3,438,282 of record OX337230.1, read on the forward strand.
AACTTTTTCAAAGCCTTGAGCAAGCAGCGAACGGAAAAGAACCCATTAAACTTTGAAGCAGTAGAAGTATCACTACATGCCACTATCGAAGAGTGAAGGATTGCTCTGGAAATTGAAGTACCATCTTGCGCAATCCTGACAAGTCTCATTTTACAAAAAGAACAATGAGCTAGGTTCTGATTGGTGCTGTATTCTACATTTATATAGTTCGTGTGGACCCTATTGTACATACAATTATGGTTTCTCCTTCTTTGCCGTTTGTTTGTTCAGAGGGAGCAGCCACAGTGGCTCTCGTTTTGGAATCCAACCCCAAAGAGAGCACAGTGTCCGCAGCGACAAAGAATTGGAAACTCGTTTCTAGTCTGTCACAAGAGGATGAATGTGCAGTAGTATACTGATGAACAGGAAACAGTAGTTTGTTTATGCGTCACGGTCGTGGTAGTAGTGGTTGTGGAAGAGTTGGTTGTAGGCTCGTAAGGCAAATGGGAAGGTTGTACAATGCCGCCCGAAGGCTTCCATCGCACGCAGCAGCAAGTGAACAGAACATTTCTGGAACCGCACTGCACTCATTTCCAGATACTGCAGTGTCCAGTTGATACAACTTGTCCAGTGCACCGGCATTGTCGCGCTGATTTCTGCTCTTGGACGAGTGGTGGAATGGGCAACCGATCGATCGATGGAACGTTTGTGTGGGTCTGGATTCATCTCTCTTAAAAGGCACTTTTGAAGAGCATGAGCGAAATGGCCACGAGGGACATGCCGGCGAGGCAGGTCCATGTGACAATGGTCCCTCGAGCATCAAATTTAAAGGCCATGGGCAACAATTCATCCAAACAAATAAAGACCATCATGCCCGCCACCATACCGTACAAGATACCATAGGTATCGCCCGAAAAGACGCTGTTGCGTAAAATGAGCCAGGCAAAGAGTGCTCCCAGAGGTTCCGAACTAAAGCAACACAAGGTGCCCCAGACAAAGCCCTTCCATCGATCGCCGGTTCCGTAATAAATGGCCATGGCAACACACAACCCTTCGGGAATATTGTGAATGGCAATCCCAATGGCCAAGGCCACACCGACTGCCGGGTTTTCAATATACGTGACAAAGGTCACGAGGCCCTCCGGGAAATTGTGCATGGCAATTGCCATGGCGGTTGCCGCACCCATGGATACCAAGTCTTTACTACGACCAGGACCACCACTCGCACCTTGTGGATGTGGCGGTGCTGCCTCCAGAGGCATGGGTGCACCCGAATGATGACGATGATGATGTGAGGAATGGTGCCCACTGGTTTGTGGGAGTGGTGGTTGTTGTGGGGGTGGTGACACGGTTTGTCGCGTCGTACTGGGTAAGGAAGATGCCGTTTCCGGTGTGGGAGGACGTCCACCAGCACCTCCACCACCAATGGTGGTGATTGTTTCGGTCACACTGCTTGTCGTATTCAACGTGGTATTGGGATTGTGGAAATAGCGACTGTTGTCGTCATGGGCTTGTGGGTAACAATCTACCATGGATTCCAATGGATTCGTTCTTGTGGTCGTCGTCGTAACAAAGCCATTTTCCACCAACTCGAGGACTTGAGAGACGGGAGGCAAGGCCGATGTCGATGACAACATGGGAATCGGAGAAGCCTTGCCAGTCGATACCACCAGTGGTAACATTGTGCCATGATGATGATGATGATGATGGTGCTGTTTCATGGGTGGTTCTTGTCCGCCCCCTGAAAAGGACGAGGCAGACGATGACGAGGACAAATCCTTGTGGTGCAACATGGGATCAGCCGAAGTACCATGATGAGGCCAATGAGATTGACATTCCAAAAACACCTCTTCGCCATCGTCTTCTTCTTGTTGTTGATGTTGTGGCTCGCTCCCATTCCACGGTTGAGGTTTGGACGAGCCTTGGTATTGATTGCGAGCTACCAGTTGTTCCATCATTCCAGATTCGTCTTCGTATTCATCTCGATTCGTGCATCGTTTAATGGACCAATTGATAAACTGTGCACAAGAGAAAACCATAACATGAGAAACTATAACAATTGGACGAATCCAATTCGACATGGAAACGTATCGAATAGAAACAAGCCTATTACAATAGACGTATACGACACGTACGTACCTTCATGAATCCAATTCCGGCAAAAAAGGCCAAAGTGGTATAGCAAAAGGCATTGTCTTCGGAATGACCTTGTTCGACAAAGCCGGCAATGGCCTTGTTGTAAATATCCACCAAACTGACATAGAGCATGACGCCACAGGCAAAGCCGAGGGAGGCCCCCAGGATGCGGGCCGTGGCCCAATCGGCCAAGGCTGGATAAAAGACGGCACAACTGCCAATAGCCGTGGCCGAAGCGGCCATGACCACCAAAGCAAAGGCCGACAAGGCGCGATTGTCCGAGACTGCGGCAGACGATGTGGATGTCGCCATGGCCGCGGCATCTTCTGGGGATGCCGATAAGGGAGAGGCCCAAAAGGTTTCGTGTTCGGTCGAATGGTCCATGGTTCCTGGATACATCAATTTCCAAACCAAGAATCAATCGATTCCTTCAAAAATCAGTGTTGGTTGCCACCACCACCTTCAGCTGACAACACTGGAGAGGAATCTCAAGATCCAGTGTTCCCCAAAGAAAAAGTCAAGGAAACAGAAGAGAAGCGCTCGTTCTTATATTCGCAATGGGAAACGATCGGACGTGCTTTTCTCGGTTCGGTCTTGGAGACCACTCCTCTCAACCAAGAGTTGCAAGAGGCAACCTCCACAGCAACCGAATCTAAACGCAGCAACGCAACACCAGAGACACAACCACAAACGGCTCAATAATCCAGCAATCAATGGAACTGTTGTGTGTTCTGGTATTCCTGTTTTCTTGTTTGCAGTAGTGGCTTTGAGAATTGGAATGTGTGTTGATGTGGAACCCAACAGAAGGAGAGACTACTCGAAAGACACTCACGGAAGTGTCACCCAACAGAAGGCAGGGACACAAGATCCACGACAGAAAAAAGAAGCAGACAACCGGATGCTGCTGCTTGTTGTTGTGTCGATTTGAGAACCTGTTATCTGTTATTCGATACTGCTACGGGACAAACACCTCCACCGGCTGTGTCTGTGACTCGCAATTGGCAGACGGAATGAAGCGGCAATGGCCGTTGACCCAATACTGTGTGGTGACACCGGCTGCTCGCACTGCCTTTGGGCGTGTCTGTTGTGGCGACAGCAGCGGGGCAGGTTTTTGTGGGTGCGTGTGTGAGAGTTGTGTGGGAAGTACCCCCAAGTAGGGGTGAATATTTGGGTCGCACATGTGTCGTGAATTCGAGGTGCATAGTTGCACACCACAATCGAATCACTAATCTTCATGACTCACCCCCGCTGGGGGTTATGTGGGAGGGTCTTGTGTCTTTTGAAACCGATCGAAGTCGTCGGAACAGATGGAATATTGGTCGCACATACCCTGGCTTCCGTCCTTGGGACGGCAACGAAGCGGCAACGAACCGGCAACGAACCGAAGCCCGACATCCACTCATAACACTCTTGAGCGTTTTTAAGAATCAAATATCGATACATGGTGAACGCGATTTGCACGTCGGAAACGCTGGATTCACTGACGTATGCTTGAGCTTCCGAATTCGGAGCCCGATTCTCATCCCCTCCTCCTCATCATCTTGTGGTCCTGGACCATGAGAATCCGAATATTCTCACGACAGTCGACAGCAGACGACCATCAGAACGAGTGGTGGTGGTGGTCGTCGCCCTCCCACATCACAGGGCGACAAGGGACCAACATCAACAACAACAAGCAAGAGTTTTCCAAAAGATTCGAATTCGGGCCTCAAGAGTAGCCAGCTGTGTGTGTCCCTGGACCTCCGGCATGTTCACACGAGTGCGGTGCTTCTCTCGTGGCTTTGTCCACATAGGACGAATCGCATGATGGAACCACCACCACCACCAAGAAACCCCCCTGTCATCAGAAGAAACCAAATGGCCCAGTTCGGCCGCAAACTGCCACCAAGTTCCAAGTGAGACATGCCGTTTCCGTTGAGTGATGGACGGATCCACAACAGAGAAAGAGAGAGGGAGAGAGAAAGAGAGGACAAATCACAAAATGGCCAACAAACAAAACTGAAAATTATTGACACTACAAGAAGAAGAAAACCAGATTACGGTACCGGATGGATCACTACAGCATAGTGTATTATATTCGGAGGTCCGACCGACTCGGCAACGACAGGAAAGCATGGACGACCGTGCAACACTGCCCACTCGTTCCAGGATGGTTTGTTTGTTTCGACGGGGAGAATGGGTCGGTCATTTGCCCACACAACTCTAGAGGATCCAGCGAGCGATTGGGTGCAAGCTGGACGACCACAAATAAGAATGGACTCGAGTAGGCAGCCATGTGGTGGAGGAGCGACTGCGGACCAATTCTACCACACAAGAGCGTCCCGTGAGATATTATATCCAAGAGAAGAACTACAAGGACGACTACAGAATATGGTGAAACACTGGGGAAATGCATACGGAGAACTGCCACAACTAGATGGTATCATGTCAAACGACTGGCCTAGCAATAGCAACAACCGCACAATTGAGTGCAAGTGTAACTACAAGAACAACCGCTTCGCTACCCTTGTGGTCCGCCCTTTCACTGAACCAAGTTTGCTCGAGAATGTCTCGTTGCATTGCAAAGCACTACTACAACCAGAACGGCGGCAGTTGCCTATAGGAAGGGTGGTGACTGGTGAAAATGTTCCGCAAACAACAAGGCGTCAGTGAAACCGACATGTATCGACAAGCCATGTCGTCACAAACCTGCCTCCATGATTCATCCAGGGGTGGTTGGGCTTTGCACAAAGGACGTATGAACCTTTGCAACAACGACGTTGTCTCATGGCGAATCTTGCCGATGCAATTATATCTGACACTGTCAATCCCAGACATTAACTTGCCATTCCGACTGCAGCTGAACGAAACATACCTGGCGGGATGGTTTGGGATGCTTTATTCAAGGCAAGAACAAGACGCATCCATGCGCGTACAAGCACATAGTGGAGAGCGTCCACGTGTAGTATAAAATCAGCATTAGATTTTGTCTTGACTTATAATAATATTTCAGACAATCATCCATCACCGAGGGCATGACCATGAAGGGACTTCGAAGCGCTACTAGCGCCATCAAAAATCAAGACACTGACAACACGACACCAAATCACTCCAAGAGGTCGAAGCGCCATTAGCTGGAATCGAAAATTGAGATCTCGACATAGGCAGAGGGTGTCCGTGTCTTGGGACAACTCTGATCCGGGACCGTAAGTGCGCTTGATTCTGGTCTTGGTCCATATGTATTACATCGAGGGCTATTCAATTCCCATGATGTCATGGACTGACATTACTCGTCTATTTATTGTGTGTTTGGGATTTATGTCCAAGCTGTTTTTTAGCATTTCACGCACGCAAGTCGTCGGTGTCTGTGCACCAAGCACGTGAATAACTTCCAAGCGTTCTTCCCTAAGAAAACCCCGTTTCTGTCCATTGCCTTGCATGGCTGTGAAGTTCTTGTGAGATGCATCCACCGCTCAGAGCCATGCCGAAATAATTATGTGGATCTTGGCTGTCTTGTAACAAACGCGCACACCAAACCCAACGACGAATCTCGACAAAGATTTCGTCCGTTCGATCATCCTCTCACAAATCGATGAACTCTCAACTTTACAAGCACATCAACAGCCAATTCCAACAACAACAAGTTGCACAAACATGACAGCCGGATGCTCCTCCAGAAGAATCTCGCTCAATAATACGCGCAGAAACAGTCATGCATACAGTGCCAAGACACAAATGACCATGATCCCAGGAAAGTTCGGCTTCCAGAGTGCCCATGCTCTTATCAACCGTGAACGTGTCAAGAGACGCCGCAGCTGCCTCAAGCGATGTGTGGACTTGGATCGATTGTGTCAAGCACACGCTCAAGCTTTGGCTCAGGCCGGTCAGTTGTCCCACTCCGTCGCGACCAAGACGCTGCGAAGCAGCATTCTCATGGATGCTGTCGTTGGGGAAAATGTCCAACGGGGATCCTCTGTATCCGAAATGCACCATGAAGCCATGACTCGACCAACCTTAATGAAGAATGTATTGAATGACCGTTTTTGTGAGTTTGGTGTCGCAACGGCACTGGGGAAACAGGACGGGAAGCTCTATATGGTACAAATGTTTCGTGGCAAGGACGAAGACGAAGAAGAAGACACGGCCACACAATGAGAAGATGAGGAAACGGAAGCCAAGTACGCTTTGAGTCCCTCTTTCTCTCTCATGCAGCGACCGACGACATTGTTCCACCTCCCTAATTTTTTGTTTAGTTTTGATAAGGGTGCGATTGGGGGGGTACCTTTGTTCGTCCGTCATCCGAATGGAAAAAAATTGTCTCGTATTTTTTCCCAAAGCGCCAGCCGGGTGATATCGCCAGCCTCCCTTCAGTCGTTCGAAATCGACGCGCCGGTCACGCCTTGTATTGCTGGCACATGGGGCCAAGAATCGTCTCACTTTTCGAGCAACACCACAAAAGACGACCATGAGCAGTGAGCACACCAAAAACCAAAAGAAAACCACCCAGCCGGACGAACGACCAAAGTGACAACTCTTTGGTCAAAACCATCCACCTAGATCACAAGTGAAGGTGGAATGCATCAAAGGAAGGATGACAACATGAAACATCACAATCCACCAGTGCAATGAACAATCAACCAGTGCACTGGTTGACAGCGTCATCATGGGGTATGTAAGCCCAGGAAGCAGGAAGCCTAAATTAGTAGAGGACTATGCTTTTATCTTTCCCATAGACAAAGTGCCAGGAGCTTGTTTTGATACTCCTCTAGAGGTGCATGCACCATGTGTGTGTATTTCATGGTTTGGTGTGCGTGTGTGTGTGATGATTCCGTGAAGCTAGATCCACTACTGCGTAAAGAGTACGCGCTTCTGAAACAATAGACTATTGAGTACAAAATGGGCTTGTAGATTTCTTTGTCCATGTCTTGTCAAGTCTGACGGCTCACGGTCATGCATGAGCGGAAGCGGCTACACAATAAGGCGAAGCCAGTTATTACAGTTGGCTTGGACGTTATAATAATGTGCTAAATCGAAAGAAATTTGCCAGAAATAATTTTAACATTTTTTAGGAAAATTTGAGAATAACCGTATGGACAGCAGACGGGAGGTACCCCCGCAATCGGAGGGTTTCCCTGTACGACAAATTTGAAATCAGCTTTTTGGATCTACCTAGGTGGATCGACTAGGTAACGAATGACGAACAAAACCGAAGTGTATAGTTGGACTTCGTGCGGAAATCCATGTTGTGGAGAACGTTTCGTTACTTCCAAAACGATGCTGTAATGACACTCTAGACTGGTGACCAGTGGTCATGCTCTCATGAACAGTGAGTGTGTCAAGAGACATCACAGCTGTCTCAAGCGATATGTGGACTTGGATCGAAAAGACGATGTAACGCTCTCTTGTCGCAACTCGTAACCATGGGAAAGGAAAGACAGCTCCATGTTTCAACGTACTTGAGCTTATGACCTCTGCTTGGGAAGACCAACATAGTCGATATTGAGGCAAATAAGAGAACCAATACCCCAAATATCTTAGATGATATTCAAAACTATGCTTGACTAATACACTGAATCAAACTCTGCACTGGCCCTGTCTTTGCCATGTATCTATCGAATTGAAAATTGGACGTCAGAAGACGAATGTGTGTTCTCCAATGGTGCCATACGTCAATGGTCATGACCAATTGGGTACTACATCGTCCAAATCAACTGCGGCACGTTGTCGACATCAGTTCGAGCTCTCGGAATGGGATGCCGCGGATCGTGTTATTCAAGGAACAGGTCTGGGGCTGCTCCAACAAACAATCTCTCAATTTTTTGTTTCCGGTACAATCACGTCTCCTCTGAAAAGCTGTACCATATAGAGCTTTCCGTCTGATCCTCGAGCAGTTCCCATACCAAACTCTGTGAACTTTCTGCTTATAATGTTCTTATAAGCGGATCGGCCTCCGTTCATTGCTTCTTCGTGCATGGCCTGAATATTTGGACCTCTTTGGATGTTCTCCCCAGCACTTTTGGAGTTTACAAGTTCCTGGAGTTCACTATTCGAGTCAGAGGTATGGGAGAGTTCCCCTTGTTCCGCCATGGTTTCGGCCTGCAGCTGGCAGACTCGATCTAAATATCTGTTTCTCCGCAAACTCTCTCGCCCTCGTCGTACACGTTCCTTGTTGATTAGTACATGAGAGCTCATGAAACCCAGCATACCTGGAATCAAAACATGATCGGACGAATTCGATGTTTCCGACGACGATTCCGACGACGTCTTAAGACGTGGCTCACGTTCAATCGTTTTCATTTTGCTTGCTTCTCAATTTTATGATTACATTGTTTGTTTCTTCACACCAAAGACGTCGCAAGTGCCGCAGGTTTGCTTCCGCATGTCTCTACCGGTAGATTCAATTCACCAATCTCCCCCATCCGTGTAATCCTCAGAGCTATGCATGTTCCGCAAAAAATGATCGACTTCAATATCTTTTTGGACTCGTCCATCTATCGTGAGTGCCACACGCGGGGGAAGTGTCCCAGGACGACTGATTCCCCCAGCTCGCGCGAGTTTCCCCCAGTCGTGGCCATTGCGAGCGGAGAGCGGACGGACGGAATCTTGTACTGAGTCGTGCGGAGCTTTGTCGTACCTATGTCCTCTATGTATGTCAGCACAGCTTCGACGACTTTGCATCTTCTCGCGTTCATCATTCCATCAAATTAGTTGGCCTGGTCCATGAGGCAACGCAAACCTCGTTCCCACTACTTGTCTCCGAACCGTTTAAAGTCTTGTGTGGGGCCATCCTCACTCCTGCTGAAGTCTACCACAATCGTTAACCAAAGAGGGATGAAAAGAATCGGTCCACACCATCAATGATATTGGAAAAGGCAACCAATGCAAAGTGGTGTTCGACCTGATACTCTCCAATAATGTTTCCAATGGAATCAGCAGCAAGCCATAATCCCATGGTGGCGAACACATGGGAAACGGATTCGTTCAAAACCAGTATTTGAAAGGCAATCCGTGTCCAAATGGCGGAAACGATTGTCACTTGCCAGTTCAAATGGCCAAACAAAGACAAGCATTGAGCAGCATTACTGTACCCGTCTTCTTTGCAAAACGCTCTTAGGTATCCCAAGGCAGCGGCAGCCCATAGATCCGAGGAATATCCCGATCGCGCCGGGGAAGTCGCCATTCCTCCGTGACCATTCCAGAGAATCACATCCAGGTTGTTCCAGTTGGCCAAGAAGAAACTCATGACATTTCCAAAACCAGACGTCGCAATCATGAAAACGGACACTGCGAACGCGTAATTCAAGTTTGAATCCTCGGTCGTCAATCGAAAGATTGACTTTTGCGCTTGATGTGCAATTTGTTCATCCATGACGGCCAAAGTGGGCGCCATGAACAACCATACATCCACCAGAGACACAAAGGTGGAGGACAAACGTCTTTTGGGCATGGGCCAAAATCCTCGCAACATGGCCTCTACCAAGGGATGATACGAACTCGGTTGCGATGTGTCCTGAATGAGCGTTAGAACCAAGGCAACAAGACACCACCCCAAAAGCAGTTGATAGGCTTGGAAATAACGCCGCTCTTGAGGTTCTTGATACCACAACAAATTTTCCAGTTCTTGTAGTTTGTTGAGATCCTTTCGCTTGGTACATCGACGTAGGGAAGGATTTCTTGGAAGCAACAAAAAGTCATGTGCCAATCGACAGACCTGAGATTTTTCGAGGTTGCATTGACTGGTCTGACCGGCCCCCAAGATTTGTAAACGAGGTTTGTTCCGCTTCGTCACCACTCGTACAGAAAAGAGCAAGTAGTTCACGACAACGCCATTTCCGGATTGTGTTCTTGAAGAGGACGAAGCATCGTCCGGGGAAGTCAGAATCTCATAGGCTCGGTACAGTTTTTGTGCGTATAGCTGCAAGTCGATATCTTCGTCGTCTTGGGTTCGTCGGCTCGAATTGGCGCTTTTCCAAGCTCTTGGAAATCGATCCATCCATTCTTGGTTGGCCGGGTTGGTAACGATGCAAAATAGAAACGCAATTGTGACGAGGAACAGCCGACCATAGTACCAGCGACGTGGTCGACCAGGACCCGCATCGTCTACAAGATGACCATCAACCAGCCTTCTGCCTCTTCGAAACATGGTGAACTTTGATTCCAAACAATTTCAAAGTAAACTGATGCGATTCGAAGGAAGGTCGTGATAATGGCGATAATGTGCTCTCTGTTGCTTTGATCACAAGACAAGTACCTACCTAGGTAGATCTGCCACAGAGCATCTCATCCGTTGTGTTGTGTTAACACCAAAACTGCCACATGTCGCGATTTCAGCACTGTCACGTATTCTATGTGCGACTGCATCTTTTCGTCCTTACATAAGTCCTTCTCCCAAGACTATGAATCTGCTAAAAATTGACTGGTGGACTCCATATCTCATGGAAATCCACAAATGGCTTCATTCATGGAGCTTCCGCAATAGAGACATTCACCTTTGAGTCATAGAGAATCTACCTAGACAGGTCATAATTGGCTGAACGTGTCGTATGAAAAGAGGATCTACTAGTGATGCTAAAATCACAGCCCCTTATATCTCTCTAAACTTGACATGCAATGAGTAAGAAGGTAGTGTCTGCGCTTGTGATTCTCAACAGGTGGAGACTTGTTTTTCACTGGTCACACCGAGCTAGCAAGCGCTGGAGACGAATCATTTAATTTCTTGGGGAATCATGTGGGCGTAACCAGTCCCCACGGAGTCCGACAATGCGGCAATAGGAGCCCAATTGGCAAGTGGTGTCACACTTTGAGTCGCTTTGAAGGGCCCGTCATGGTGTCTTCTACATCATCCTGCTGGTCAACTGGAGTCAAAGTAGTGCCTTCGTCGGTTGTGTTTGATGATTCCCTGGCTTCGGTTGGTGCGGATGTCGTTGACGGTTCTTCTGCTTCACTGGGGTTGCTTCGTTTCTTTGGATTTGCGAGTTCCACAAAGGTGGCATATGCAGGCCGTGACCATTTGGCAAGGCAGATTGATTCAGTATCCTGTCCGTTCAACAAGCCAAACCGGTCCGTGTGCAACATCTTGAAAATGCGGCGGTTCATCGTCCCAAATCCCTTATACCCACTCGTAACGATAGCTCGGAGAGAAGATTGGTCTTCAGCATACTCAACGGCATAAGCCGTTCCCTCCTCTAGATGCATCTTGGAAAACCAATGCATCCCATAGAGCGTTGAAGTGGAAATTCTCATTTTAAACAGTGACTGGGCACGATCCATGAGGACGCAAACGAAGAGGATGCGCGTCAAGCGAAAGTCTTGAAAGATGTTGGCAATTTCCTCTTCATATCTGTTCTTATCAGCAGAGGTCTCCCAGGCATTTACTAGTTCGTACAAAAGCTCAAGGCATGCCCCGCGATCCTTGTTGAGCGTCTTGTGGGGGTCCTGAAAAGGATTGTCACGAAACTCCAAATACAAGTTTCTTGCCCAAATTTCCCACAGTTCCGCATCTTGACTTCGCACACTATGACCGGAACTCGAATACAAGCGGTTCAACCGAGCTTGGAAGTCAGCATGATTGTACTCTTTGACGAAATGGCTGACTGGTTTGGAGAACATGGTTGTAATTTGCTTGTGTTGGACTGAAAATCTTTCTGCCTGCTTTGTTTTGGGTCAGTGTGGCTCGAGATCGAGAAGGATACACGGACCAGAAATCTGACCCGACGTACAATATGGCTAGAATGTATACTATCGATCATAAAGTACGACCCGCAACCTCACGCGAGTCTAGGTTGTGTGTCTCTAGTATTGATCATTAAGTACAGCTACTACTTCCTCTTCTGAGCCTCTAGCTAGAGAAGTAGTTGCGATAGTTGCGCTATGCTTCAACTACTCCTACCTAGGTGGATGGGGTGCGCTTAGCGAAATGCCCCACCGAGAAGGGAGGGGTGCAGTTTTCTGAGGCAGCGATCTGATTGGTGCCTTTTCCCCCTCCACTTTATCCTCCAACTGTCAACCAACCGTCGGAACAACACTATTAATTAGTCTAAAAAAATCCAATGGCGATCCAAATAGCTATAAAAATTGCGCAAGTACGACTATTCAATGTTTCAAAGTCGGTGGTCCCGGTCGGAAGGAATTGGAACTTGCCGATTCCCCACCGAGTTCACCAGAAAATGCCAACAACAAAAATTCCCTCCTCAGCTCTCCAGAAAAACACACAACACGCAACTACGCTCATAATTGGAAAAACAAAACAAAAACTAAGAGGGATGGAAGAGGAAGAATCTAATATGGGCTTTAATGCCCACAGTGGTGGTTTCTATGATGAGTCCAACCAAGCACCCGAAGACACTGCTCTAGAACCAACGCTCCCAAAAAAGAGTGACAAACGGCCGGCCCTCGATCCTTTCTTTTTTCGCTGCTACGTTCATTCTCAAGACGCCCGCAAAGTAGAAAAGGAATTGGATTCAACAGACAACAAGAGCAAGATGGGTATTCAAAGCCAAAAGCGCCAACCTGCCAACCAGGCAATCAAGCGCAAACCAGAATATCAGTTTGCCTGTTACCAAAATCAGAACCGAATGATTGGAGGTACAGGCGCCAACCCATTTGCATTTGAAGGTGTGGCTTTCGATCCTGTGAAGCACTGTGCCGTTTGCAACGCCGAAGCGAATGGCCGCAAGAAACCTCACCGCAGACACCACAAGCAATGTCCAAAAAACCGCAAGACCAAGGGATCTAAGAGCGACAACGACGTGAAGTTTGACGAAGCGGACAAAAAAGTTGCGGCTAACAACAGTAAGCCCTTCAACGGCTTCAACACTTCGAGTGCTCCCCCTCAAGTCCGCGAGTACGCACAGAAGATGCTGGCTCCTTTAAGGACAGACCACACGAATCTCCATGATGCTGTCCGGGACGCCATGTCTGACCCCGAATTTGTTTCTTCGGCGACAGACAGGAAGTCAGGGGCTCCCCTTCCTATTATGGCAGTGGTACGCCACCTGGTTTACCACAAAGAAAAGAAGTGGTTCCAACCCAACACACTGGAATTCAAAATTCCTGTGGTTCGGTACGGACAAAACATCGACCCTCACTATCATTCAGTCGAGGGACAGGTGATTCTGAATGTATGCTGGGAAGAACAATTTCCCGGACTGGAAATTGTGTGTCCTTCATGCTCTGAAGGCAAACTCCGTCGTGACCGGACAAACTTCTCTAAAAACAAGAGATTGTTCGCGATCTTCAAGCAGGGAGGAGCCCCTACTTGGGCAATCGTCATGACGTACAAGTGTACGCATTGTTCATTGCGTTACGACGCAAACGACGGGCAATTGCTCATGGCCTTACCCATTCATGTCCGGAACGCGTATCCTGTGTATCCAAAATACGCAGACAATACCATGTCGTTCCACTTGGATAAGCCGACATCACAAATCCTTGAAGGATTGATGTTAACTTACGGAAATGGTGACAAGGTTTCCCGGATGATTTACGAAGGGATCACCTCGCAACATCTCGAAAAGTTCACGGCGTACTTGTCGGAGTGGAAAAGTCTACTGACCATGAAAGGGAATGAAGACGCTCCACCCCTCTACCCTGATCTGCATGGTGATTTTATTACCACCTGGCCACCCAGTGGTGACTCGTTACGAGACCTGTACGAGAGAGCTGCGATTTCCCGATGCAACCAGTACGGAGTCTCGGACAAAGACCGCTGTACTCGAGAGATACAGTCCGTCACCACTACCAAGATGTTTGCTCAAGACCATACCATGGAACCGATCAAGAATTACAAGAAATCCCTGGGGGCTCATGCAGTATGGGACTCCGCCACCGAGACCGGAGAAATTGCTACTGCTGTTTGTGTCCGAAACACAAAGACAGCTGAATTTGCTCACGCTGCGAAGGCCCTTGTACGTCGTCATGGATTTGAACCTGTGGTTATGTATAGTGATACATGGCCCAACAAGTTGAAATTTTGGAAACTATTATTTGGTGACGATTTGAAAGGATGCCTTGGTCTATACCACTTTCAACAGCGTATCATAAAGACCATATCACCTGTACAACAAGGCCCTCAATGATCTCTTACAGTGTGTTTATGGATTCGATTCCGAATCATACAATACACTGCTGAAGAATCTGAAGAATGGCAAGATGGGTCGTGAGGGAATCCCGTATACCAACCAAGAGATACTCGACATGCAGGAAGGAACGGAATTCCGTCGGCGTTTTGCCAAGTATCTCATGAAGGTGATCCACCCCCCTGAGGTCATTCAACATAACCTTCAGAAGTGGTTCGACACTTACAAAGGTTGCGAGGACCCACGAACAGGAAAAAACTTTTCACTGTTGATACGAAGACAGCAGTTACAGAGCAAATTAAGAATGCGGAGCACATTCAAGATACTCTTCCCCTGGCTGACGTATACCGCTCTGTTCCACCCACCGCAGCAACGAAGCACGACTGCCACGAGTACTACTCACAGAGGTGTGAATCCAAAGTGGAAGCGTATCATGATCATCTGGCTCATTTCGCAAATTGCGGAATGAGAGTTGATCTATGTGACATTTTGAATCTTGTCGGAACAGCGAATTACAACGCAAAGATTCGCCACAGATTGCGAATGGCAGACGGTGCAAAAGGCTACGAATCGGTTCCACTTGGGTGGAAAACTCATCCTGACTATTACAATCATTCCGATTTGATTGTAGCCAATGGATTGGCTGATGAAGTGAATTATCCATTTCTTCCCTTTGATTTTGCAAGACCCTTGCCGGAGGACAACGGTGAACGCTTTTTCGCGCATTACATGTTGGACCAGATTGAGCGGGATAGGAAATATCCCAAAAGCAATCTATCCGATCGATGTCAATGCCCGTCATGCGCCACGAATCCAACGCCACTGCCGCACGAGGTCGGAAAGAACTCGTTGGTTCCGTCGCATTCTCCTCCTACGTGTCAGGAATGCCCACCCCATGATTCTCCCTCGGGAACTTTCGCGAAGATGTTGGAAACATCTATAGACACGATCACGGATCAAGCGTCTGATGAATCCGAGACGATCGTTCCTTCGTCTCAAGATTCTCGTGTCGATTCCATTCAGGATACGTTCGGGCGTTTGTTGAATGAATCGACACTCTCAGACAAGACCGACGTGCCCGAAACACCAGTGGTAATGACGTGTACCCCCAGTGCTGAGATTGTAGAGGTGGGACAAGAGAGTCGGTATTGTCAGGATGTGACGACAGAGGTAAAGGTCATCTCGGGATCAAGTTTTGTAAAGATTGAAAATCCTTACAAAAAGCGTCGAACTACCATCCCTTTGATGCCCTACAGGGAACATTCCATGCCCCCGGCGCTAATGGCGACGGGAACAAAGTGGAGTCCCATTGACGTAGAGTGTGAAGACAAGTCAGCAGGCAAGAAACGTCCGCCTTCGCAGTGGTTGAATGATGAGATCCAACGTACCAAGCGTCCGAAATCTCAACAACAGGTCTGTTGCTCTGCTTTCTTGGAGTGGGTGTGGAAGTACAATCGCAATGGACGTCCTCCCCATCTGGAAGGCTGTCCCAACCGTACGACCACATGACGTCCAAATAAAAAGGATCGTCACCACTACTAATTATTCACAATGACGTTCCACCAAAAAAGAAACATTGAATTCTGGAGCTGTGAAGTGATGTGTATTAATCTCTTCTGTTGCAGCATGCGTAAGGTACGAGTATGAACAAGACCATTATAAGTTAGGTACGAGTATGAACAAGACCATTATAAGTTAGGTACGAGTATGAACAAGACCTTTATAAGTTAGGTACGAGTATGAACAAGACCTTTATAAGTTAGGTACGAGTATGAACAAGACCTTTTTAAGTTAGGTACGAGTATGAACAAGACCATGGCAAAAGATGATATCATGGAAGACGTAACAACGATTTACATTATAGTAGTAAATCATTAAATTCTTTGCTGCCAAAGACCTTTTTATACTTTGTAGAGTTCTAGTACAACTGGAACTCCAATAACGAAGACAAGTATGGGTTGCAAACCATGGGCCCGTTCTAACGACGGGAATGGTGGGTGAGGTGCCCTCCTTCCACGTGATGTGTGTTGGTTGTCGTCGGAGGATGTTTCATCACGTCGGCGGCCTTTTCGTAGATCTTAGTCACGTTCTCCTTGTGAGGCATGACCGCATAGTATTTGACGTGTGGGACAATTTGGAGCGATTGGCCTTGCTTTAAGCGGATTTCTCCTTATCAAGGCCAATCACTTGGGCTTCCTCTTTCGCAGCAACTTTGCGATCTTCTTGTGGAGGAGAATCCTTTTTGGGAGGTTCCTTGGTATCATCATCATCCTCGTCCTCTTCCATGGCAGGACGGTCCTTGTCTGACTCCGGGGAGGAGTGGGACTCTTTTGTGTGTCCATCTGATGTTGGGGAGGCATCAGTGGTGGAAGGATGATGTTGTTGGGAAGGAGGACGAAGAGTCGACGGAACAAATGCCGGTTTGACTCTCTTAAAAAAGGTCACAACCACATTAAGAAAAGAGACGGCGTCTTCCAGGCGGCTTGCGGTCTCCTTTAAATCGTCGAGGGGCGATTTGGGTGGAGAGGAGGGAACCTTTCTACCATCTTTGTCGACGATGGTGAGATACCCCAACTCATGGAGAACCTTCTGCGTCACTGGAACAGTTGCGTCCTTTTTCCTGCTATACAACCATTGGCCACATACTGCAAACCCGTTGAATTTGCATTCACCTTTATTAGGTAGAATAACAGCAACAGGTGTTGTGACACTCACGCTTAGAATATCGAATTCCGGCTCTTTGAGCTGTCGCAAGCAGTACATGGGCCTGAGAAGTGTGTTGATTTTGTTGTTGAAAACTTGCAACAAATTCAATTTTTCGTTGGCCAGGGTGTGGTATTTGCAAGTTTTCATTTGCCAATATCCAAACAATTCCCCACCGGTACCCACCGGGTGTATTTTTATCAGTCGGGGTAGGGAACCACATGTTGTCATCGATGGCGTTGGCCAAGGCGACGGCGGCAGTCCCTTTCGTCCGACCGACTGCGGTGTACGCCAACGACTTAGGCATGTGTCGTGATTGAAAACGAAGCACAGCCATGTTGGGATCGGTGAAGCGCCAGTCTTCATCGTAGTCCGATAAAACCTCTTCCTCCTCATCGGCATCTTCGTTCTCGTCCGGTTTAGGCTCTTTGATTGCCTTTTTTTGTTTTCTGTTTTCGACTCTTTTTTGGATTCTTTTTTTCCATTCGGAAAAACTTCCTCCACGTAGTCTTTGGAGAACGAGTACTCCGAGCCAGAGTCTGAGTCCTTCGGTGGTGAAGGGTCATAACTCTCCTTCTTCTTCTTTTTAGGAATGGGAGAGATTTCAGAACTCGAAGTTGCACGAGGACGCGCGGCCTTTTTCCCGGATGAGGGAACGTCGTCAGTCATTGAAACAGGAGGTTTCTTTTTCAATGAATCATTGACGAAAAGGCCTGGAGTGGCTCTAGGAGGAAGAGGTTTTCGTACACGCCCCATTGTGTTGGAGACCGTTGCGAGATACGGCTCTGGGGGGCTTGAAGACCGTGTCAAGATGCGGCTTCAAAAAAGCAAACCGTGTCGAGATACGGTCACTGTAGGACGGGGAGGCGACTTCGAGATGAAGCTCCCAACGGTGGAGACGACTTCAAGATGAAGCTCCAGAGATTCAGGCCTTGATAGACGTTGGTTTCAAAATGGAGACGACTTCTAGATGAAGCTCCAAGGACTCGGGCTTTAGGAATGGAAGACGACTTCGAGATGAAGCTTCCTTTGGGTTTCTCTGTGAAAGCCACAATGGAGAACGTGGTTAGAGTTGGTGCAAAAAGGGTTGGTGCATCGATTGGACTTACTGTTGGGAGTACGGGTTGGGAGTTTAGACGATGGTGAGTAGTGGCTTCAGACAATGGACAATGGATTGGAATGATGGGAAGAATGGGATGTTAAGGGTTTCTCTGTGAAAGCCACAATGGAGAACGTGGTTAGAGTTGGTGCAAAAAGGGTTGGTGCATCGATTGGACTTACTGTTGGGAGTACGGGTTGGGAGTTTAGACGATGGTGAGTAGTGGCTTCGGACAATGGACAATGGATTGGAATGATGGGAAGAATGGGATGTTGCTGGATGGAGGGTGGTCGATCGTACTGTGTTGTCGCAAAAAAATTTCGGGTGAGAGTGTGTGAGCCGTGGTGATGGTGGTGATAAAATGAGCTTGGTTGTGTTTGATACTGAATGATCGTATAGTAATTTTCTGGTAGGAAGTTAGCGTTCAAAGGTACTTACATGATTCCCCAGTAGAAACCTTGGTACTTGGTTTCTGTCTGTGTTCCGTTTCGCGATTCATTTGATTGGATGGGAGAAGGATCGGCGAGTCATTTACATATGCCTTGTGTACCGAAAGAGGGGGAGTTGTGTAGGAGGATTTAATCCCCCACGACAAAAAAATGACTATAGGCAATTAAGTACTCAAGACTAACCAAGACTAAAATTAAGCGACGGTTATAACTGTTTCCCGTTAGGAAGTGGAATCCCCTTCCCTCGGGCAAGTCCTTTCCTTTCCCCTTCCTTTCCCCCCTCCTCTGCCTCTTCCCCCACTAAAGTCGGGGGGAGGGGTCCTGTGAGCGAACATAGGAGTAACTTAAAAGACAACGATATCTGTACGGAAAGGTGGTTTTTTTCATCAAAAATTTACTTAGGAAAAGTCGAAAATGGCGGTTTTCGTTGGAACGGTTTCCAACTAGTATCCGTTTTTATGACATCAATCGAAACATAAAGACGATAGACATAACATATTGACACCAGAACAACTTTCACCGTGTCGTTTTGGAGAGAGCCATGGTCAAAGTTTTACATCCGGGTGGCGAATCTGGGATCATGACCAAGGAACTGATACGAACAATGGTGAAAAAAAAGACTTGCGTTCACGCCTGACAACTCAGAACTAAATTGATCGATCAATTGAATGAACGGTGAGAGCAAAGATATAGTAGCTATTATGGAATCAAATACAAATGTGATTTGATAGTTCTTCGTCATGGTTGATGAAACAGATGATTCGAATTGATGAAGAAACAGGGTTGCACGCGAGCCTCGAGCCGGTATGGTCATCGATCTAGAAGTACACTTTAAACGAGAGTAAAATTGAAACGACTGACCAGGCGTTCAGGGAAATTCTGTGAATACAATGAGTCACGAATATGACGTTTTCATCATAATGCTAATGCAGTCCCCAAAATTTTTAAGTCACGAATAGAAAGCTCATGAGAAAGAAAAGGAAGCTCTCTTTTCAAACGAACCATCACGTTGTCTTCACTATGCCACTCCGCCATAACAAAAGTATTACGACGCCGCATAAATCTATGATATTAAATTTCATTCAATATGAGAATGTGACCTCATGTTGCCGCATATGTGAGGCCACCACAAACAACAGAATTTTTTCTAGATTGACTTGGATTTCTTTTCCCCTTCGATGGTTCGGTTCTACTCCCACGAGTATTGGACGGTTTCAAGTTTCTAGACGTCATGCTTAACTTCCATGTCTAATTTTGATTTTCGGTGTTTACTTTAACGTTGTCGATTTAATCTTCTATCCGTTTTTTCCCACTATTTACTACTTTGCGCGCTACTTGGCACTAGATAGCTCTAGGTAATGACCATAACCCAAGCGGCTTCTTTCTTAAAGCTTCCAAAAGAGAAGCAACGAGCTATGAGTAATAGTGACAATCGACAGGTCACACTATTGACAATGGTTTCGAATGAATAAGATTTTTCTCTGTACTTGGCATGCAATTAGAAAGGTAGGGCAACGGCGCTGCATACAAGGTGGTGACTTGTTTTTTCACTGGTCAGACCTAGCAACCAAGCGCTTGTGATCACAATCAATTGGTTTCTTGCGGAATCACGGAGGGCGCTGGGGCGCCACCAGCCGCAACATGTTCCTGCGGTGTGGTAATGGGAAGCTCCACAAAGGTTGCAAAGACAGGCCGCGACCATTCGGCTAGGCGAACAGATTCAATGTCCTCTCCGTTCAACAAGCCAAACCGTTCCGTGTGCAACAACTTGAAAATACGGCGATTCATGGTCGCAAATCCCTGATATCCATTCGCCTGGAGAGCTCGGAGAGCCCGTTGTTCTTCGGGATACTCCATGGCATAAGCCGTGCCCTCCTCTAGATGCGCATTGCAGTACCAGTGCATACCATATTCTGTCGAAGTCGGAACTCTCATTTTAAAGAGCGACTGAGCACGATCCATGACGAGGCAGATGTACAGCAAGCGCTTCAAGCGCGAGGTTTGAAATGTGTTGGCAATTTCCTCTTCATAGCGATTCGGATCATCAGAGGCCTCCCAGGCATTTACTAGTTCGTACACAAGGTTAAGGCATGCCCAGCGATCCCTGTTGAGCGTTTGGTAGGTTTCGTGAAAGGGATTGTCGCGCAACCCCAAGTACAAGCTTTGTGCCCACAGTTCCGGATCTTGACGACCCAAACTGGAATACGTACGGTCGATTCGAGCTTGGAAGTCAGCATGCTCGTAGTCGGTGACAAAATCGTTGACTGTTCCCATTCTTCTTTCTCTTTGGTGTGTTGGGTCAGGTGGATCAGTGATTTTGTGGGCATTCCAAATTCCAAAGGAAACAAGCCAAGGCAACCTGATCGCAACCTCTCGGAACTTCACACGTCTCATTCACTATCCCCAGCGGGGGAGAGAAGGATTCAGATTTTGACCATACAAAGAAAAAACTCACCCTCGCTGGGGAATATCTCATTCACATCCAATCGTACACGACTGGAAACTGGAACCCCCGACGGCAAACGCCCCCGAAGTTTAAACTTGACCCCAAAATCTGAACGTCGATTATAGAGGAGTTGGGTCCAAAAAGGTTTGCTTTCATCGGATGGTCTTACCCCCCAGCGGGGATGAGTTCAGGTCGCTCATGAGTCGAATGCGCGATGCGCATTCGTACACTCAACATGAACTATTGGCACAATGCTTCATGACTACTTAGATTGTATTCATATCTTTAATTTGGTTCTTGTTTATTTTGTTACAGTACTGCAGACACACGGAAAGTGGTTCCAATGCGGGATGAACAGGCAGCCTTCCCATGTTGGTCTTCAAATAGCAACTGGATGGAGCGTTCGAGTGATGACAGGCCATGGTGGCTATTGGAAGGGAACAAAGGACTGTCGTAGGGTTTTGGATGCACAGAAAAGTAGGAGCTCGGGCCTTTGCAGCACGGTCATCGGTCTTGTTGTTGTTGCGATCCGAAACCCTTGAATTGAGAGTGTCTTGGTCCAATGAGTAGAGGCTTTGGAGAGCCGGCGCCTTCGTAGAACCGTCGTGGGTAGTATTGGTGAGAGCCTTGTGGTCGGGATGGAGGTGCGGGTATCCATGATGGATGCATTCGTCCTCACTCGTTTGGCTCCGTGGTGGCTCCGTGGAGGTGAAATCCCAGCTCCGAAAAATCGGCAAGGGGGTGAGTAAGAGAAGATGCATCGAAGATGCTGACCAACCTACGACCTGGACTCAACCCCGCTGGGGGGTACGGATGGTCCAGGGTCTCTGTCGGAAAGACAAAATAGTTTTGTGATAAGTGGTTCCATTGCTTGACACATTTTTGAAAGAACACCGAAGGAGTAGCAAGCTATGTTGCGCTAGGCACGTTTCCAATATTTGCCACGAATGTCATTCGACAAGAAAGACACACCGCTCATACCACCCGCTCTCTCCACGCCCCTCATTCGTCCAAAACCAGACCAACTGGAGCACTCGTCATCGAATCAAACTGCTTCGCTCTGTTTGAGACTTGAGCCCACGTGAGTGTCACTACCGATTGTAACCAACCAACGGCAGGAGTCCTCTTCTTGGTGTTCTCTCTTTCCTTCACTTCACCACGTCTCTGCTCTGTTGTCTCGTTCCGCTTGGTCAACCCTAGGGACTCCCACTATTTTGTTTCTGCGGTGTCTGAGGAGTTTGTCAGTTTTCTCCGTTGTGTTGCGTCGGCCCCTCAGTTGGTTGGGGGAACAGGTCAAAAATAATGTTTATGTGTTTGCTGGTTGGGAGGAGTAAGGCTTAACGCCATTCAACACCGAGTATCACATATGCACCTCCCGACAACAACGAGGTGCACATACGCACCTCGAGTAACTTTGATTCATCATAACTTTCTAGCTTTTAGTTCTTTCTAAATTTTGAAACTTCCAAAAGAATCTACGCAAAATTTGGAACAAATCACTCTAAGACATCCTCGTACAATTTTTGACTTATGAGCGCCGTATTTCACTTTTTTGTACGAGGACTTTTACCAGTTTTTCGTTCTCCGGAACCCATCCCTCCCTTCTCCAGTAGATATCATCACACCTCCATTGAATGAAGTACCAACAGCCCATGTGTGGGTTCTATGCTACACAAGACACATTGCTGGCGTGTATCCATGTCATCATGTCTCTGGACTTGCCTTTACGGGGCACTCAAAGTTGGATGGATCGAAATCATTCCCTCGGACACACATCCAACAATCCAACAGAAAAACACAGCAGATGCTTTCCAACAACTTCCTCCTGCACAGCAACATGTCCATGTGCAACAACAAGGTGTTCATGCGCTAGCTAGCCAACAAATGTTCAGTAATGGTGCAGCAATCCTCAAAACTGTCGCCATGGTGAAACGACAGTGTTTCGCGCAACAAAATCTTAACTGAAATGCCATTACACGTGGAGCCATATCATTTGTGTTCACTTAAAATAAAGCCTTTTAATTTTCTGTTAAGGGCCGAGGTGCACGAAACGAGGATCTTTGCACCTCGATGCTAGTTCCTCTCTCTTTTCAGGACATCAACACCTTCTCGTTCTCACATTCTTACACACTAAGAAAACTATGTTAAAGTACTTGACCAACGCTGGGGGGGGGTTATAGCCCCCCACCCATATCCGTAGGAGGGATCCGTAATCGCGCCACAGTCGCAGATCTCCAGAATCTGCTAAACTGTGTTTGCCGTGGGCGAGTGTGTCTCCAGACCAGAACTCTCACTCCTTATCCTCACAAAGTGAGGCCGCATCCTCGAAATATCTTCGCAGTGATGCAGAAGTCAGCTGCTATGAGTTGCCACACTCTAACAACCAACCGTGGAGAGAGACTCCCAGTCCATGAAACAGGCCAGCTGACGGACAACAAGCGACCTGGGCTTATACCACCAAGGTAGTACAGCCAAGTCTTACCGGGCGGGCGGGTGGGCGAAAGAAGCGAATTCACAGAACCAATGGGTGATCAGATCCTTGATGACTGTGCTCCTCTTCTTTCCAACAATTTATGATTGCTGAACTTTTGTTGGGACGGTCATAGGGAATGACCGTCCCAACCAACTCTTACTCTTGAAATCTCGTTGGGATCGATGTCCTCTTCATCATTCGTCCGTCGGTCACTTCTTGACCGGCGCGGTACGATGCGGTACTAGTTCCTCTCTCTTTTCAGGACACCAACACCTTCTCGTTCTCACATTCTTACACACTTAGAAAACTATGTTAAAGTACTTGACCAACGCTGGGGGGGGGTTATGGCCCCCACCCATATCCGTAGGAGGGATCCGTAATCGCGCCACAGTCGCAGATCTCCAGAAACTGCTAAACTGTGTTTGCCGTGGGCGAGTGTGTCTCCAGACCAGAACTCTCACTCCTTATCCTCACATAGTGAGGCCGCATCCTCGAAATATCTTCGCAGTGATGCAGAAGTCAGCTGCTATGAGTTGCCACACTCTAACAACCAACCGTGGAGAGAGACTCCCAGTCCATGAAACAGGCCAGCTGACGGACAACAAGCGACCTGGGCTTATACCACCAAGGTAGTACAGCCAAGTCTTACCGGGCGGGCGGGTGGGCGGGCGAAAGAAGCGAATTCACAGAACCAATGGGTGATCAGATCCTTGATGACTGTGCTCCCCTTCTTTCCAACAATTTATGATTGCTGAACTTTTGTTGGGACGGTCATAGGGAATGACCGTCCCAACCAACTCTTACTCTTGAAATCTCGTTGGGATCGATGTCCTCTTCATCGTTCGTCCGTCGGTCCCTTCTTGACCGGCGCGGTACGATGCGGTACTACCGTAATTTTTGGATTCGTATACCCCCGGAATGTGCACGGATTTGTGAGGGGGGTACATGGCTAAGAGAAAAATTTCAAAATGAAAAAGTAAGATTCCGTTTTGAAGTACTACTTGATTCATAGTTGCAAATGCCAATGCGTTTTCCCTCCAATACTCCCTCCACCTCGTCCTATGTTCCCATCCGTCTTTACAAGAGTGGTGGTTCTTGAGGACAATGAACAGGCCGGACTGCGCCGGAAAAGGCGGATCATCATCAACAAGAGGAAGGTAGAAATTTGTGAGAAACTGATTGCTGGGAAGAGGATTCCTGGCTTTACTCTGAAAGGCCTTGCTCGAGAGGAAGGCGTTCAACCCTCTCAGATCAGGCGCTGGCTGAAAGATATTAACAAGTTGCGGATCTCGTGCGAAGGTAGGGGGAAATACCTTGCGTCTCTTCACACTGGGCGCCCCAACATCTTTCAACAAATCGATGCCTTACTGGACCGCATCAGGGCGCTCAGAGAAGCCGCCATGCCCGTGTCTGTCAACATGGTTGTTATAATGGCATCCAAGCTTGATCCGGAGTTTCGAAGGAGGACACAGAGTGGCAAGTATCAGTCTATGAGAAGACTGCTAAGAAGCAATGGAATAGTGATAAGAAGCAAGACACATGAAGCTCAATGCCATCCGAGGGAAAAGAGAAAAGAAGGCAAGACTTTTGTGCAGAGGATCATCCCCTCCATTGCGCAGCCAAACAGACATCAAGACTTTGTGGCGAACATGGACCAAACGCCAGTATTCTTCTCGATGACTCCTACCACAACACTGGAGTCACAAGGTGCAAGAACTATCAATGTAAGGTCATCCAGTGGTAGCACACTCCGACTTACCCTTGCAGTTTTTGTTACCGCTTCAGGCAATGTTCTGACTCCTTACATTGTCTATAAGGGCACGTCCAATGGACGGATTGCCAGAGATTTTCTTGCTCCTGAAGCACATGGTTACCCATCAGATTGTTTCTATTCATGCCAAGAGAGAGCCTGGATGGATGAGAAATGCTGTCTTCAATGGGTGGAGAAGTGTGTGAAGCCGTGGTCAGAGAAGGCTCCTCCTGGCGTCTTGCCTTTATGTTGTTGGATCAATACAAATGTCACCTACAGACAGCTGTTGTCAATGCCATTCATGATCTGGGAGTAGAGATTGAATATATTCCTGGAGGCTGCACATCTCTGACACAGCCTGTGGATGTCGGAATAAACAAGCCCTTGAAAAATAGAGTTCGTGCACAATGGGAAGAGTACATGCTTGAAGATGGATTGTTCCAAGAACAAACAAAGCCACCAAGTCGCCAACAAATGGCTCAATGGTGTGTGAAAGCTTTGAAAGATCTTCCAAAAGAGATAGTGAAGAATTCCTGGAGGCATGGAGATTATTCCTATTTTCCAGGAGAGGCAAGGTCAACAGTTGTCGACGAGATTTCAGATTCCATGGAAGAGCTTGATCTGAGTAACAGTGAAGATGAAGAAACTACTGAGAACGATACAACAGAGAATTAGGATGGTATACAACAGAGAATTAGGATGGTTTATTAAGTTTTAGAATACTTTTGTGTGTGACCTTCATTGTTATCTTGGTTGTTTTCTTGCTCTTCAGTACTCCGTGCTCTTTTCCTTGGGGGTGTGGCGACCATCTCCACAAGCACAGCTCTGCACACTCCTTTACCTCTGTGACTCTTTGCCCTCTGCTCCTTTTCTTCTGATTCATCCAGGAATTCAACAACTTGGGCAAGTTTCCCTTTGTAGTAGCTTGAATGCTTTATAAGGTATCGTGGTAAGAAACCAACACGACACCTATCCAGCCCATCTGTGACCCAATACACTGCGATGGCAGGCTCTTCTCTGCCTTCCACAGTGACTTGCACCAATCTAAATCTTACAAGAGAATCATGTTTCAAAACAGATCCACAAACAGCATGTGCTTCACAGCTTCTTCCATTGGAAGAAGTGTGGAGCCCCACTATATCGACCGTAACTCCTGTTGGGTGGACACCCATGGTACGTTTGACAGCTCGTTGTAAAGCTTATAAAACGAGGAATTACACTGTGCTGTACAAATTTGAGTACTAGTCTGTCCTCGGTTTGTACGACCCAATGTGCATGGAAAAGCAAGGGGGGTACGGGAATGCGAGGGGTACAAAACACCGAAAATTACGGTAGTTCCTCTCTCTTTTCAGGACACCAACACCTTCTCGTTCTCACATTCTTACACACTTAGAAAACTATGTTAAAGTACTTGACCAACGCTGGGGGGGGGTTATGGCCCCCCACCCATATCCGTAGGAGGGATCCGTAATCGCGCCACAGTCGCAGATCTCCAGAATCTGCTAAACTGTGTTTGCCGTGGGCGAGTGTGTCTCCAGACCAGAACTCTCACTCCTTATCCTCACAAAGTGAGGCCGCATCCTCGAAATATCTTCGCAGTGATGCAGAAGTCAGCTGCTATGAGTTGCCACACTCTAACAACCAACCGTGGAGAGAGACTCCCAGTCCATGAAACAGGCCAGCTGACGGACAACAAGCGACCTGGGCTTATACCACCAAGGTAGTACAGCCAAGTCTTCACCCCGTTTGGTCTTTCCTCCAACATTCACCTTCATGTCTCATATCTTCTTCTCTCTCTCTTTCTCGTGTCTTCACAGACCTTCTGAGAATTTCACCAACGCTTCCACAGATGCCTTTGCATCCGAGTACCGCTCGATCATTGACATTGATGGAAGTATCCCTCTACCCTTCAAGTGTTTTTTCCAATGGTTGTTCATCTCGATGATGTCCTTTGAAATGCCCCGGTTCTGCGCCTCCGTTGTGGCGCCTCTCCGGAAGGATCGACGGGTACTGAACGCGTCCTCAATTTTTGTGCTTTCGACTATCAATTGAGGATGTCGATGTTGTATCCTCTTCCATAATGCATGGAACAAGATACCACTGACCGAATCTTTCTGGCGGTCTCAAATTGGATTCTCTTCGAATTTCGACCTTCCCGCAACGTTTTCATCAGCAAGTCAGTACCTTGTTCGATCATGCGCGTCCCCGCGACCCAAATGACTCGGAGAAAAATGCAACCACGCATCTCCATCCGTTTCGTCCTCAACACCAGATCATACAACAATTTGGAGGTCGATGTCCCTCGGAAGAAGGCGGCCTCTGCCGTTGAGTTGTCCGTAAACATGAAGACCTCGGATCCATACTCGATCGTTCCATCGTCCACCAATGCTTCGAGACGCAATACAAGGTTGTAGAATTCCCGAAAATTGGACGATCGGGATCCGTATGCTCTTGTCCACAGCCCATGTTCTGTTTCTATGGTTGATGTCCCATAAATCCAGAGCGACGACCCAAATCCTTCGCCCGAGGCATCTCCGAACAAGATAGCGACCTTGGATCCTTTGAGAGGCCTCGCCAGAATCTTTGGCGGTGTTTCATCCTTGGTAAGTTCACTTAGGGCCGCGACATCGCCATCGTACCTCGGGACTTTGGCTACATACTCTGGCAGAATCTCACTCGCTTTCTCCCTCCATTCACGAACTCGCTTTCTGCGATCCTTTTCAGGCAATCTCCAGCCCTCCTCATCCCGATCCTGTCTCCACGACTCTAAGGTCAAATGGATCCCGGGATCATAATGTCGTATGTAAGTGAGACGTAAACAAGGAAACCTCGTATGCGTTCGAGTTCCTTTTGGTTGATCCGGTCCGGCGATTTCGCCCATTCGCTCAACTTCATTACATGTGCTTTTGTTTTGTTCCAGCGATCTTGCGCCACAGTCTTGTAGACACGGCATCCTTCTCCGTTTCCACAATTGCACCAGCCCAGGGTCCCGGCGACTTGCTTGGTTCTCTCCTTTTCCTGGCCGCATCCTGCAGCCCAAAGAATGAAGCTCCCTTTGCCATCCAACTAGCCGCAAGCCATGCCTCCTCTTCTGAAGGAGCCGTCTCACGCAGATCATCGACGTACAGGTGTACATCAGCTGCAATGTCACCATTCGCTCGCAACTTGCTTATCCAAGGTAGGGACAGATCATAGTGTGCGTCACCAGGTAAGTTCAATCTGACATCCACCCACCCGAATTATTCGCTTGACGCGTTGAGCGCACTGGGTTGTCTGGTAAGGCGAGGTTGTGAGGCCCATCGCACATCTCGTCCACGCCTCCCATATTCTTGTTCGTCCGAATTTGTCTTGCAATTCCTCCGGGAAAAGGTCAGTGATATCAATGCCTGTGTAACATCTGAGTTCAGGATGAACCCAAAAGTGCAAAAACATCTCACCAAAGTCGTTGTCCGCCGACCACGTTTTCCCTTCCATAGACCGAAGCATCGCATTTACATTTCCTAACCCGAACCACGGAGCAAACAGAGCGGCATTCAAACCGCTTTTCTTTCCATCATAAACCATTTGGATATCATCCTCGCCTTTCGGCACGGAGAAAAAGCTCGTCAGAGATTTGATGCCCGGTGTTGGAGCAATATACCTTCGCTTCCTAACCTTTGTCAATTTCTTCTTCTCCAATGCCTTGCTCTCCTCATTTGGATTCACTTGTTGACGACGTCTATACGCAGGTGGCGGTCCAATCCACATTGGGGCCACTCCATCTCTCATCTCGGTCATCCAACCCAAATCCGGCATCCTCCAGAAGAAAGGGGACGACCCCGCGTCCCAATCCCACCAGGATGCTCTTGATGCATGATCCAACGCGCTGAGTCCTGCTCGAATGGTTCGATCTCGCACATCCTCCTCGTCGTCGGCAAAGACTTGTCCCTTCCACCACGACCAGAAATCCGAGCAGACTCGTCGCTTCCAATACCGTAACGTAACTTTCCGTATCGCATTCAACGCGTTGATCACATCTCGGCGTTTCCCTTCATCTTGTATACCCAATTTTTGACAAATGCGGTCGTCCCACAGGTACGTTGGGATTTTGGCATCGTCTGATTTCGTTGCCTTGAGGTTCCTGTCCTCACGCCTTTCTTCTGTATTGAGAGAGCCCCCTCCTTCTTCACTATCGGGAATCGCATATAAAGGTATATCCTCTTCCGTCATTCGTGATTCATCAGGACACTCGTCTCCAGCCGTAAGCAGACTCTTTGAGTCCAGGTCGCTCTTACTTTTCTTCCCTTCTACATTTCCGATACTCCTTTCCTTCGTTTCTCGTGTCCATTCTTGCAGCGATCTTACAACCTGCACTCTTACCTTGAACGGAACCGAGATGGCCTCCAACCAACGTGCCAATTCCAATTCAGATCCTCGTTTGTGGAGACCCGCCGGGAAATCCATCGCAATAGCCAGCTCCTGTGAACTGAGCCGTCGTTTCACAAGGCCCGTCGACGCAAATACACTTGGCAACTCATGATCCGAGAGTCTGTCCCTCTTCCAGTTCAGTTTCCTGTTCAAAATCGACGACGACGGGCGTGCACCACGAACACAATCCAGCGATGATTTACATTCTCTTCCGTGTACCGTTGGATCAATCACCCCCCTCATGGTAGTTTTCTTGAGGCCATCCTCGAGAAAATCGGCCCAATAATCAACGAACCTCGGTGCGCACTTAGGCTCATCCCCTGCGAGGCCGTGGTTGCGTTCCGCGACGTGAATCCACGAAACCAAATCGGTAACCCCTCCAAGATACTGATGAGAGATTTTTATTACCGACTTTGACCATTTTTCTTGCTCGAGGTCCTCCCTTGGAGGACCGGCCCACTTCCGACTTCCAATCCACAACACCACTTGGACCGATTCCATGTTCCAAACCGGATGATTTGGACCCGGGGATAATCCACCCTCAAAAAAGACAACATCGACAGGCAACCGCCGCGACCATTCTTGCGATTCTTGAAATTGTATTCGCTGTTTCTTCACGCCACGATTCTTTTTTAATCTTGACTCCAATGGTATCGCCAGCTCTCGCCATTCCGAAGCGCCTGTTTCGTCGCCAACATCCTCCATATCCAACACATCAATCCACTCTACCGTGCCCAGCGAAGGTACCGCCCAAAACCAAAAGGGGGTTCCAACACTCGCTATACCTATTCTCCAATTTCCCTTTCCTACACTCCAACGACCAATCTTCTTTTCCGCGACGCCGGTTTGCGACTCATCTCTTGTGTTGACCGTATCTACTTAACGTTTCAGCATCGGACTCCTCGCTACCTCTCGCTTGTTTCTACCCTTCGCCTCGGCTCCTTCTCGCTCCCACGTCCTCTCCTTGCTCCGAGGCGGAAACACAATCTCCGCTTGCATCAACTCTCAAGCCTTTTCCTTCTTACTCGCCGCCTTGTTCGTGGCCGAGACCGCGGCGTTGACGGAGCGTTGTAATTTCTCAAGACGTTCCTCCAACGAGGATTTGAGAGTACCAAACTTCGATCTAGGAGTCGCAAAACGAATCAAATGCTCATGCAAGATGAGCGCGATTTTGGGGTGACCGCTGAACTCAGCCGCCCTGTATTCCTTCATCACGTCGTGCGCCTTCAGCGTGCCCCACAACATGCCCGCCGGAGTATTTGACGCTCGGCCCGGTGCTCGTGCCTCCCTGAGGCTTTTGAATACCGCCCGAACGCAATGCGAAATGAGGATCCAGACCTCTTGTTCGCTGGCCTCACTTTCCGTCTGGACCTGACGATGGTACCGGACCATCCAATGACAGAGATCATCCCAAAACGCTTTGCTTAAATGAAGCATCTCCTTGGCCACGCTCGATGGTGCAGTTCCAAACGCAAACAATTCACCGATTGCTTGTTCAAGAGTTTGCCTTCCATCTCTGACGTGATCAAGAATCCGTTGATGGATGCCCTCACGACCGGACGGAGGATGAAAATCTTCGAATTTCGGAACTCCACCCAGAGCTCGAGAGTTGGTGGTTTGACTCTGGTCAGTTCCCTTACCCAATAGAGGAGGTACGTCTAAGTTGAATGACGCGATGTAGGCGGTGTGATAAGACGTCTTGTCTCTCACTTTGTGCCGTCCTTGCGCGCTTGTTTGCAGCACGTTCTTCGTCCAAACTCATGTCCGAAGTTGCTAAAGACAGCAACGATACGGCATCCACAAAAACATGAGGATCACTCTCAGCATGATGCAGCGCGAGCCAAGACACACAAAAGGTACGAGACGGGAAGACAATGGAGCCCACAGTAATCGCTTCATTGTCCACCTGCTCTTGCAGATCACTCATCCCCATCTTCAACTCCTGCATCTCTTCTTTCATCCGCCGCAATTCAGCCAATGCGTCTGCAAACGCCGAGCCGCTCGAACTAGGTGGAGACATTGCCGTGGACCCTGTTGGAGCACTCACAGCAGCCCCCACTGTACCTCCACCCGACATCCAACCAAAACTTCCAACACCGCCAGACAACAATCCACCAGCTGTCGTGGGTGCTGCCGCCGCATTTCCTCGTTCCATCGCTTCCACTCGAGATTGAAGACTCGCTAACATCTGTGCCCACTTCCCTCCGGGATCCGCATTCGAACTTGACAAACGCGACAACAACGACAAGGTGGGGTTCACAAACTGCTGACGAAAGTCGCTCTTTTCTTCAAAAAACTTGTCCAGCTCAACTTGCACGATCATCCTAGCGGAACCCTTCACGGCATCCAACTTCTGTTCCAGTGCTTCAAACTTGGCTACGAGGCCTGGATCAGTCTTCTGTTTGCTCTGCTGTTGATCCAACAAATCTTGAACCGTTTGTAAGGTTTCCATACAATGCTTGAGGACCGAGAACGCCAAACCTGTTCCAAATTCTTCAGGACGAACGCCTAATAAGGCATGCAACACCGACATCTTCACATTCAACTGTTCAATGGCCTCCTCCTGCAATTCTTCAACTACCTTCCGCTTGTGGGAAACCCGCTGACAGTCGGCCTTAAGATGATTCACGTTCTCTACCAGATTACTCCACGCTCCTCCTTGGAGCACCTTGACCAAAGGAGTAGCTTGCTGCGAACCAATATCCAAAGGAACCTCCTTCCACGGGATCGAAGAACGCCCAGCTGGAGTTCGAAGTTGTACACCTTCCAGAACCTCCATTTCGTCTTCGTCATCACTATCATTACTAGAAACGGTTTCCACCTTTACACGCTTACTGGGCTTAGGCGTCATAGCAGCAAACCTGACTTCACCCTTCGTGTTGGCTATAACCTTTGCTGCAATAGTGGGATCGACACTCTCGCCTTCCTCGGATGCAACCTGACGCAGAGAGGCAAATGTGGCCTGCCAACTCTCGAGGGATCGCGGACTGAGCTCCATCTCACTCCAATCCACGTCACGGAGACAAGATCCGGGAAGAATTGGTTGACAGAACACGGTATCCGCGGTGTCCGAATTCTATGTTCCACTTCCGCCCCGAATAAAGATAAATGTGGCTTCGTCCCCCACCAGAGACGCCCAATCTTGCTTGCGGGCCGAATGTGAAGCGATTGAACAGTCCGAGCGAACACACACACGCTGCCCAGTCCCAATAATGCCCCGACACGCCGTCTCAAAACTAGCTTGTTCAATACGAACAATACCGTAGAGAGAACCCGAACGAAGGGTCCCCCCCCCCCCCCCCGGTCACAACAGACTCACCTGACAACCCCACAGAGGGTGAAGAATCCGGAGTACTTCCCCACTCAAACTTCATGACGAACAATGACAAGGATGAGGTGGATGGCACGGTCGACAGGGAGAAACACCAAAACCGAAGCGAAAGAAGCGAATTCACAGAACCAATGGGTGATCAGATCCTTGATGACTGTGCTCCTCTTCTTTCCAACAATTTATGATTGCTGAACTTTTGTTGGGACGGTCATAGGGAATGACCGTCCCAACCAACTCTTACTCTTGAGATCTCGTTGGGATCGATGTCCTCTTCATCGTTCGTCCGTCGGTCCCTTCTTGACCGGCGCAGTACGATGCGGGGTATGTCGAAACGAGGTGCATCGGTGGTACTCGAAAACTGCTAACAGGGCCTCAAGGCAAATGGCGTTAAATCATGAAATGATTTTTGTGCGACCTATACTGTACGTATTTGTATTGTACTTAAGTCGAACCGATGACTGGGTGTATCGATGTCCGTTCCAAAAATTTCGGTCGGGCGCGAAGACTAAAATTTGATACCGCATCGTACCGCCCCCGGTCAAGAAGGGACCGACAGACGAACAAGGAAAGGTCATTGCACCCAAAAGTCTCCCAATGCAAGACAACGTCGGTTGGGCGGTCATTCTATGAACGGTCCCAACAGAACTTTGACGATTCATAAATCGTCGGAAAGAAGAAGTGAACGGGTCATCAAGGATCTGATCACCCATTGGTTCCGTATATATTTTTCTTTCGGTTTGGTTTGCTTGTCTTGTCGGCCGTGCCAACCACCTCAAGTGTTCTGCCATGACGTTTGAGTGGGGAGGAACTCCGGATTCCTCACCTTCTGTGGGGTTGTCAGGTGAGTCGAGTGTTAGTGGCAGTGTGACCGGGGGGGGGGGGGGGGGGGGGGGGGGCTTCGTTCGGGTTCTCTCTTCGGTGTCGTTCGGTTTGATCAGTCTTCTTTCGAGACTGTATGTCGAGGGTTTGTGGGCGCTGGGCAGCGCGTGTGTGTTCGGTCAGAATGTTCCATCGCGTCGCATTCGCAACGCAAACAAGACTGGGCTTCTCTGTTTGGAGATGAGACCACTGGGGTAACTATCCGTGGTTCAAGTGGGTCTGCATCTTCCGATGCTTTGGGTACCGTCTTCTGTACACCTGTCCTAGCCGGCTCCTGTTTGAGAGGAATTGATTGGACTGAGATGGAGTTAAGCCCCCAAAGCTTAGAAAGTTGGCAAGCAACGTTTTCTACTCTACAGAAGGCTGCTTCCGAGTCTGAGGACGGAGTGGATCCAACCATGGCGGCGCTGGTGATGGAGTCAACCAAGACAGCGGTGGATTTCACTATGACGCCGGGAAGGAAGCGGCAAGCCGTCGTGGTCGAAACAGTGTCGGAGGAGGATGAAGACGTAACCACTGTCAGGACCCCCAAGATGAAACGACAGGAGATGCCTTGGAATGAGGTGCCCCTTGACATTGGCAACTCACAGCCCACTCCCACGGTGAAGGTCTTGCAGACTGGTGCATGGAGTAGTTTGGTGGAGAATGTAAATTTGTTGCGAGAAAATCATGACCGAGAAGTTTCGGATTGGCGTGAGGCAGAAGTAACGCTGGAGGAACAACTGGAGAAGATGCAAGTCAAGGTGTCAGTGTTGCACGAACTGTTGGGCAAGCGCCCAGAGCAGTTTGGGACGCGGTCCGCTTTTCAGTTATTGGAGGTTATCATGACCACTGTATCCGCTTTGGAACAGATGGTGTTGGAACGGACGACGGATAGCAAACCACCCACGAATGTCGAGGACAGAATGAACAAGCTGGATAGTCAAGTCGAAGAACTATCAAGCTGTCTTAAGAGTTCGGTTCGTGCGGCATTGAATGGTTTTCTGGGCGATGATTCGACCGAGTTTCGCAGGCAGTTTGTGAATCCCACGCTCACTTTGTTATCGAAGTCGTCGGCCTCGAATGCCAATCCCGGAGGCAAGTGGGAGCAGTTGCTTGAGAAGTTGCAGGACAGAATGAAGTCGTTGGAAAAGAAGGTTTTGCGAACAAGTGTAGATTCGACAAGCAGGGCTGGGACTAACACAGGAGGATCAATGGGTAGCATGTTTTCCTGGTTGTCAGTCGGACCGGATGTGGACAGTCAAGCAGCGAATCGGTGGGGTTCCTCGTCAGGAGTTGGAGTCAGATTCGAAGATTCCGTGGCCGATGGGGCTCGGAATGATATTTCAATGCTGAAAGAAGAGTTGCGTCAGATGCGTGCCGAACTGCACGACTTGCAGGAACAGGCGGATTCCCATTCAATCACCATTGGGTCGCTTGTTTTTCCGTCAAGGGCCCATTGTGTGACTTGGTTAGCCTTGCACAATGCAACGGCCAATCCACATGTCTTTGTGGACGCAATATCTCTGTTGTCACTTGCAACCTCCGATGCCAGCCCTGACGAGGAGAAAGCGGCGAATCAGCGAGCGACGACAGCCAAGGTTCGCGATAAGACGCCATATCACATAGCGTATATCGCGTCGTTTAACTTGGAGGTCCCGCCATTGCTTGGCAAAGGCTCCGATCAGTCGATGACTACAAATTCGAGAGCTTTGGGCGGTGAGCTTTGGGCGGTGTACCCAAGTTTGAAGATTTTCATCCTCCGTCGGGCCGCGAAGGTATCCACCAACGCATATGGGATCATGTAAAGGATGGCTCTTTGACGATTCAACAGGCGGTGGGAGAGTTGTTTGCGTTTGGTACCGAACCATCCAGTGTGGCCAAGGAGTTGCTGCTGTTAAGCAAAACCTTTTGGGATGAACTGTGCCATTGGATGGTTCGGTATCATGCACAGGTGCAGGCCGAAAGCGAGGCGAGCGAGCAAGAGGTGTGGATATTGATATCCCATTGCGTCCGTGCCGTTCTTAAGAGTTTGCGTGAAGCAAGAGCACCGGGAAGAGCATCCAATACCCCTGGTGGAATGTTATGGGGGACTCTTAAGGCTCACGAAGTGATGAAGGAATATCGTTTGGCGGATTTCAGCGGTCATCCTAAGATTGCTCTTATTTTACATGAACACCTAATTCGGTTTGCGACGCCTCGCTCAAAGTTCGATTGGTTACAGGCGAGTATCAACGAGAGGCTAGATAAGATGCAAAGGTCGATCAATCAGGCAGTGTCGTCGGCGAATAAAGCGGGAAAGAAGGCGTGATTGGGCGAGGAGGAGCGACGGAGCTCCACTTTGGATCGAAAGCGAAAGCTGATAGATACAATGGAGATAGAGGGATCGGAGAAGGAGGTGGCGGAAGATGATTGTTTAGTGAACCGTGAATTTAAGGATTACTTAGCACGACGTGCATCCCATGACGTTCAGGATGGTGTCGCCGAGAAAATTGTGTCGCGGCTGAATGTAGGTAAGGGACAGAGTCGAATTGGGTTGGTGAGTGTGGGTACCCCCTTTTGGTATTGGGCGGTATCTCCATTGGGCGATGTGGTGTGGATTGATGTAAAGGAGAAACAGAGGTTGATGGGCGAAACAGGAGCGAAGGATTGGATGAAGAAATCGCTGGAACTTCGACAATTTCAGACGAGAAATCGAGGGGCCAAGAAACAGCGATTCGTGAAAGAGGAGGTGAATTGGAATGATCGAGCTCCGGTGGACATCATATTTTTTGACAAAGGAATTTCACCAGGTCCAGAGCATCCGGTGTGGAAACATGATTCCGTGCGGTTGGTCTTTTGGGTAGGTGGTCGAAAGAACGGTGGTCCTCCAGAGAGACTGATTGACGATTGGAAGAGAGGTGTGATGAAATTGGCCCACAATGAGTTGGGAGGTGTCACCACCCTGGAATCCTGGATTCATGTGGCGGAGCGACGGGAAATGCGAAGAGATCCAACTTGCAAGACCTTGTCGTTCGTTGATTATTGGGGCGACTACCTTGAGGCTGGTTTGCAACATACCACGTTTCGAGGTGTTGTGGATCCCACGGTCCCGGGGAGAGAAAGTTCGTTCAAGGAGGTTGAAGAATCCAAGAAGCTGGGTGGTGGTTCAATTCTGGAACGCAAGATGGATTGGAAGAAGGATGTTGGAAAGGAGCATGTGCTCCCGAGTGTTTTTGGAGTGAGTTGTTACGTGAACCGACGGATCTCGGCCAAGGAGTTGGCCGTGGTTCTTGATTTTCCAGCAGAGTTGCACAAGAATGGTACGGAGTCCGAGCTGAAACGATGGACGCGGGAAATCGAGGTTCCGTTCAAGAGTCGGGTTCAAGTTGTTCTGTCGCTGAGTGGATGGATGGAAGATAGGGTGGAAGAGGGAACGAAGGAACAAAGCAGAAAGCGAAAGTTGGAGGACGTTGCGGAGACATCGGCTGAGCTTGCGGAATGGGACACATCACGCATGACAGAGGAAGAGACTTTGTTCACTCCTCTTGATAGTGAAGGTGGCGGCTCGCTTAATACAGAAGAGCGTCGTGAGGATCGAAATCTCAAAGCAACTAAATCGGATGATGCAGCGATTCCGACTTACCTGTGGGATGATAGAGTGTGTGAACGCTTTGGGTTTACGAGCGTTGCGGATTGAACTCGTGCAATCAAGGCCTTGAACTTGATTCGGAAAGGGTTTTACAATATTGGAAACGGTTGGTAGCAAGTGATTACTGGAGATGGTGGAGATTTCAGAGGTTCGATGAGACAACTGATGAGAGAGAAAGGACGAAGAAATCAGGGTTAGCAGCATTGGCACATGCGGCACAGGCTTCATGGTGGGATTGGGATCATGGATCCTCACCTTTTTTCTGGCGAATGCCGTGTCTGGAATGGATGGTGCAAATGCGCGATGGTGTGCCTCCAATGTGGATTGGAGAAGCACCCGCGTACCGAAGGAAACAACAAGCAAACACAGATGAGAAAATGAGAGCGTGCGAAAAGAAGAAAATTGCGAAGGTTCGGCATAGAGGATATATTGCTCCAACGGCAAACATCAAGAGCCTTACCAGTTTCTTCTCCGTTCCAAAGGGAGAAGACGATATTCGTATGGTGTACGACGGCACCAAGAGTGGATTGAATAAATCCCTCTTTGCGCCGTGGTCCGGACTCGGTAACGTCAATTCAATGTTGCGTACAGTTGAGCCGAAGACTTGGTCTGCCGACAATGACTTTGGCGAGATGTTTCTTAATTTTTGGGTGCATCCAGATCTCTGGCAGTACACCGGAATCGATATCACGGAGTTGTTTCCTGAAGAGTTGGCAAGAAAACATGGAAAGACACGAATTTGGGAGGCGTGGACCCGTTGTGCTATGGGTTTGACAACATCGCCGTACCAATCAACCATGTTTGCGCAAAGAGTAAAGAGAATTGTTTTTGGAGACAAGTCAGACCCAAAGAATATTTTTGGTTGGGTCGATGTGCGGGTAAACTTACCAGGAGATGAGCAATACGATCCATCCCTGCCCTGGTTGAGCAAGATCCGAGCAAAGGGGGATATAGCAGCCGACGTGCATCCCTATGTCGACGATCTTCGGGAAACAGCGCCAACAGAGGAGGAAGCTTGGCAAGCAGCCAGTCGAATGGCAAAAGGCTCTGCACATTTTGGTTTGCAGGACGCCGCCAGAAAGCGACGGGAACCAAGTAAAACTCCTGGTGCCTGGGCTGGAGCGGTGGTGGAAACCTCCGACAAAGGAGAAGTTTACAAAACAGTCTCTCAAGAGCGTTGGAACAAAACGCGAAACCACATCAAGAGGCTAAAGGAGTGGGCCGATGATGGTGGATTGGTGGATCAAAAGGAACTGGAGAGGATAAGGGGTTTCTTGGTGTATGTGTCCTTGACGTTTGACGTCATTGTGCCATACTTGAAGGGAATTCACCTGACGATGGAATCCTGGAGGGATGATAGAGATGATGAGGGATGGCGATTGCCTGTGAAGGATAGAAGGAAGAGAGAGGAGCGCCGAGAGGGACCATTGCTTCCACCCAAAATGGTGGAACAAGTACCTTGGTTCAAGGACGACGTTGAGGCTTTGGACCGATTGACACGGAGCGAGAAACCACCGAGGATACTGGCGCGCCCCACCAGTGGAGCCAGTGTTGCAATGATTTTTGCATACGCTTCTGGAGAAGGCTTTGGATCGTCCTTGTGGTTATATGGGACGAATCGAGTAGAGACGGAACATGGACTGTGGACGCGTGAATATGGTTCACGGTCGTCAAACTACCGTGAATTGTACAATCTGGTTTTGCGCTTGGAGGCCCTTGTCCGTGACAGGACGGTACCGAGAGGAACCGAGGTTTACATGTTCACCAATAATTCGACGGCAGAGTCTGCCTTCTACCGAGGAACTTCGTCGTCAAAGCTTTTGTTTGAGCTGGTATTGAGGACCAAGAAGTTGGAGATGGAAGGACATGTTTTCGTTCGCGTTGTCTGGGTGGCAGGGAGGCGCATGATTGAGCAGGGCACTGACGGTCTGTCACGAGGAGATCTGATGACCGGTGTTATGGCTGGCGCAAATATGCTTCTGTATGTGCCATTGAATAAATCAGTGGCGGATCGACAGGACGATGTGATACCATGGTTGAAGGAATGTGCTCGAAGACATACTTGGAAGTTGCTGAAAATCCACGAATGGTTCGATGAAGCGTTTGAAGCAGGGAATTTCATTTGGGCTCCACCACCGGCAATAGCTGATATCGCAGTCGACTTGATGTGCGAAGCAAGGCACATCCGAACACACACAGCCCACATCTTCGTCTGCCCAGCGCTTATGACAAATCGCTGGCGGAAGAAGTTGGGGAAAATTGCTGACTTTGTTTTTACTGTGCCCGTTGGGTCGTCATTGTGGTCCAAATCTCAACATGAACCTTTGATTGTTGCATTCGTTTGCCCTTTCTTGTGTAGTGTACCTTGGCAGGTCAAAAGAGCCGACGTCTTACTGGACAGAGTGGAAGGGCAATTGCATGGCTTGTGGTCATCCGGTGCAGCCGCTGTCAGGGATCTGCTGCGCGAATTATGGGAATTCACGGGGGACGTCTAGGGTTTGTCAGGGAATATGGCACGCGGCCTGTTACAAACAGTCCGAACATGACAAGTTTCCTGTGTACGAGACGGCTGATCTCGATGATGCTTTATTGGATGGAGAACTGCACGGAGAGATGGAAGATGATGACAAAAGGTTTCAAGAAGCAAGAACGGGGGATGATTTGATGAATTGCTTTCAGTGCGACGACTGTGCGTTTTACAACATGCAGGGAAGATATCCTCTCATGGAACACGACGCGGACTCGTTGTTGATGCTTTGCATCCGCCGTGCAAATTTAGATGCATTTTGGTCAAGAGAGAGGACAACTGTGGAAAGAAATTGGCGTGAGATGAAGAGTTTGATTGCAACAAGCAAAACTATGGGTTTGCACAAACCGTTGCCCCAAAGAGGACCGTTTCGAATCGCAGACGACGTGGGCATGAATGTTGCGTGTGTAATGTTGATGAAGACCTTAAGAGATGGACGCAACTCGAAGCACATTCAATTTGAGTCTGCAAGAAAAGTGAGGTCAGCTGTCTCCAACCTCATGCACTCACTCCCTGGGGGCACTGGTCTGTCGACAGTTGCGCAAGGCGAAAGGGGAGGTCAATTTTTCAGTGCAAGTCCTACCAATTCATATTGGTTTCGACGATTCATGTCTGGATGTCACAAGAGCATGGGTGACGTATGGTTGCCTGATCAAGCTGTTACTGTTGAAGAAATTAAGGCTGGTCTAGCAATATTAGAGGAGGAGTGGTCAGGCGGTGCGGTGGGTCATCGCAAGACCGAGTTGGCACTTACCGGGGCCTTGGTGGTAGTTGGTTATGCTGCGGCATTACGAGGCGAAGAGATTCCACAGATAGATGTGGGACTCATGCGCAAGTACTGGGAAGAGGGGTTGAACTACGAGAGAAAGAGGCACGTGCCTCTGGCTCTAGCTGGACGCTTTAAACAAACGTCTGGAACGTTTCGAATATTCATTCAACCCCTGGCCGACGTAACCTCATCGGGCATTGCGATAAGGACGTGGATTGAAAGAGCTATTCGTTGCCTGGACTCTGAGGGAGTAAAATCAGGCCCCATGTTTCGAACCGTAAAACGGCAAGGGAAAATCGCTCGAGCAACGGTTGGCGATCTGGACAGTCTATTCCAACCCTTATGGAAAGGAATCCAACATCATCGCCATCCCCAGCTGATTGTCGAATCAACAAAGATCGAAGATGTTTACAGTGCTCGGCGATCTTTTCGGCAAGGAGCAACGACGGAGGCTCAAAATCGTAACATCCCGGACGACATCATTCAAACCAACAATCGATGGAAGAAACATTTGAAGGGAAGGGGAATTTTGCCCTCCATGAGTATGATTGAACGATACTCTGATGCAAAGGCGTCAGTGGAATCGTTAGTGCGCTTCTCAGAGTTGATGTAAGGTCGATTGGAGTCTGATGTCGGATATGGAAAGCAAGAGGGAATTAAGTGAGAAGGAAAGGAGGAAAAGTTACACAAAGGAGAAAGAAGAAAACTGAACTTACGAGAGTGAAGAACGACCGCACGGGGAGATGACTTGACTATACCCTTCGGGGAAATAGTCCAGGTCGCTTGTTGATTGTCTGCTTGCCTGGTGAAGATTGGGGATCCTCTCTCTACGTTTGAAGGTTTGGGTGTGGCAACCTGGACCGACAAGCATCCATGTCTTGCGAAGATATTTCGGAGGCATGGCCTTACTTTGTGAGGAAATGGAGGGCGGTTCGTTGATTGGATCCACACTCGCACGCAACAAACATGGTATTGCAGAGTCTGGAGATCTGCGACCGTGGAGCGATTCCGGATCCCTCCTGAATTTGGGATTATTGGGTGGGGGGTCTATATCCCCCCCCCCATGTTGGTTAAGTATTATCTTAGTACACTGCAAGTCAATTTTTAACCGACTTCCAACAGTTTAACTTAAACGGTTAATAATGACTGTTTAAAAATTTACGATACCATCTCGCCCCCCAAAGCTTATTCGGTTAGCACATTTCCCTTATTCTGTAAGAAAATCACCAAGTCAGTTTCGAATCAGTTAAGAAAAACAAGTCAGTCAACCCCAAATTACTAACTGCTCAAGTAATTCAGTCAATTCGACATTTATTCCGTCGCCATCCAATATTATCCAGTCAACAGTCTCCATTCTAACCGACTAATATGCCTATCCAAACAATTGACCGAATAAACGGCTGATATTCAGTTTCACGCTCGTCTAGTCAGTTAAATTACATAGAGACGAGAGAGAGACGAGAGAGAGAGAGAGAGAGAGAGAGAGAGAGAGAGAGAGAGAGAGAGAGAGAGAGAGAGAGAGAGAGACGCGACAACGACGAGAGATCACATGAGACCACAAAATTACAGCATCAACAAGAGAGAGAAAGAGAATATATGAGGAAGAAGAAATGTATATGCTGTATATATATTATAGTACATAAGGTTTGTCTTCGTCACTTCATGATGCTCAAGCTGCTTTGGGTTTACGCGTCCTCATTGACCGGACCACAGCTCCTGTTTCACTATCATGTTTCATCTTCTCTTTCATTTTCTCCATGTAACATTCGTTACAATAGGCATGTTTACACGGATGAGTTCGCACACATGCATTTTTGCATGCCATTACAGGATTTGTCTGATTCACCTTTTTGCCAGGACCACCGAACCTCTCATTACAGCTCACACATGTGGATGGCCAATTAGTATTCTGTTCGTAGTACTTTTCCTTGAAGTATGTTGAAGTATCTTGACAAATCAAAAGGCCCAGTTCATGATTTTCATCTGGGCATACACATTTCTTTTTCCTTCTTTTTGGGGTCTGTTGTTTGTTACGAACACACTCCACTCCCTGTTTATCGACCAATTACAAGTGAGAGAAGGGCATATATCTGTTATTAGCACATATTACCTTCACGAAACAATCATACCTTCCTTTTGGTTGGTTCTGGACTATTGACCTGTCACATCAATCACCAATGGTTAGTAAAACAACAACCGCTCACATATAATAGTTCATCCTCGCTTTTTGGTACAATTCTCTTACTTTTTGTTTATTATTCTTGGTTTCACGATGACAAGACATGTTGCAAAACCACAATTTCAATCAAACATGAGCAACAATGACATGACGAGACCACATATTTTCCGCAATGAAATATTCTTTATCATACCTGTTTGTTTTCTCCCACACTGATATTATCCGGTTTCCCAGTCAATGTGTCCTTTTCCTTTTCGACTTCCACAATCTCTGTTGTTATCGTACTTTTTTGCGTTTTTAACAATAGAGCAGTATTGCTGCTCTCCTCTTCGACAGACTCACTTATACCATCTGATCTCTGACTTGAATCGCGTTGCATATCAATATCGTCGTCCACTATTTGTGCACCAGCCGACTGAGATGGAATACTTGGCTTGTCCAGAATATTGTGACTGACATCAGGTCTCTCATTCGCAATCAATGCGTCGTTCTCATTCGCAATCAATGCGTCGTTGGGGTTGGTAGTACGTAGAGCAGCAATACTGCTCTCTTCCAATTCTCTTGTGCGATGATTTTGACGACTCGGATCCAGTGTTTCTTTACCAGTCGATAATCTGTCAACGACGTTGGAAGCACGTAGAGCACCATTAGTGCTCTCTTTTGATTGTTGCGCGGGACAATCTGGCATCCCATTTTCCATTTCTTCTCTGGTTGTTTCTCTAGTTTCTGATTCATCTGCCAATACGGGGTTGCTATGTTGCTCCTCAAACAAAACTACACTCAAAGATTGAGATTCCACAAAAGATACACTCACATCCTCTTCATTCGCTGCATCATTTGGTGCATCATCTATTGTGTCAACCACCCCCAAAGGAACAGGACAATTCCTCTCGACCGCGTCAGACGTTGATCTCTTGTCATTCTTTTCTGTCGTGTTCTGGTTTCCACGCCGTTCTGATTCATTCTCTGTTTGGAGAACTTCATTGTTTCTCTCAGTCACATGTCCATTTTCCTGAACTGGTTCGGTCATATCAGAAATTTCGGCTGGATTATTCTGCACAACCAACTCTCTTCCGGTTATTTCTCTATCTGCTTGACGAGATTGTCGTGGGACAAAACATGTTGCATAGAGCATGCGGACACATTCTTCGTCAATGCGGAGACCATGTGCCTCGGTAAAGATTCGACTAGCTCTTTCGAAATCCGGTGTAGCACTGTCGACTTCTATTTCCCTCACATCATTTTCATCCTTATGATTTTCATCCTTTTCACCAAAGTCACATAGACACAAATATAAGGGACACTTTTTGTTGCCACGTCCAATCGATTTCGATGCTCTTTTTTGCATTCTGTCGTACCTTGTTTTTGCATACAACCACATAGAAGAATGTCGACGTATTGTACTTTACCTTTTGTTCGTAATCATGGTTTTTTCCTTGACCTTTAGTAAGGGAAATACTCCAGCCAGTGTTTCTGAGCATGGGGGCCATTAAACTCCCAACAATGGCGGATTTGGCCGATCGGGCAACAGCCGAAAATCCACCTCTATCTGTTGAACAAGTCCTCGTCCTTTTGCCATTGACAAATTTCTCCTTTTGTTGAGGGGCCAGTACCATTCCTTCCCTTGCAAACCATCGATCTATTGCGTCAGCAAGCCAGTGACGATCTTTGTGGAA
This sequence comes from Epithemia pelagica, assembly GCA_946965045.2. Classification (NCBI taxonomy): domain Eukaryota; phylum Bacillariophyta; class Bacillariophyceae; order Surirellales; family Surirellaceae; genus Epithemia; species Epithemia pelagica. Next base: position 3,482,751 of record OX337230.1, read on the forward strand.
TTTGTGTACGAGTTCAAAGACCATCCGTTGATTGGAGGGCGTGCTTTCGAGTGAATTGAGGATTCTCCGAAAATCAACGAGATGTACTGGATACGACGCAACTTTCGGCATCATAATAGTCATCTCCTTAGCACGGTCTCTGATGTCTTCGGTGTATCGTTCCACAATAAAGGATCGAGGGCTTTCTCTAATCTCTTTGATCTCTTGTAGCATAGCCTCTCCATCAGGTTCTTCTAAATCCGCAAGTCCATCTGTCCTCCTGTTCTTACGATACATCCACAGTCGTTTTGCTTGCTCCGCGTTTGCGGGGCCGGCACCAGAGTCATGCTTGAAAAAATTACGCGGATAAACCAATAGTTCACGATCCGAATTCGCGTTTGTTTCTGGACCACTTATTTCTGTTGTCGACCGATTATCCCAAAGATGCTGTTGTTCATCATTTATTGTGGTCGATGTAGAAAGAGCACTATTGGAAGCTGTGTCTGGATTGTTAGAACCAGAAGAATTCTCCAACGATATACGCGAAGCACTCCGGCCGTTGCTTTGGTCCACGTGATTTTGTATCGCCATTCCTCGATGAAAACATCTCTGAACAGACTGAAAATACATTAGAAACGATTCTGTCATTGCAAATATCAGTCCGTGCCATTTTAACTTACCATTGTCATCAATAATTTGTCTCAGATATTCTACAGGTATATTCGGTGATGACGGTGTGTTGTTTTCGTCAATGAACAAAACAGCGGAAAACCTCCATCTTTTCCATTTGAATGCAGACATACAACGGTCAATCCGAGTACCGGTTGATGAGTAACGGTTTCTAAGTAAAAAGGTGTCTCAACTAGTACGTCATGTCCGACAATCTAATTAAGATTGTGTCTGGTACTTAGGAAAGACAAGTATTATGATAAAATTCGAACACAGACGTTTTATCTTCATATGTATATTGATACCAGGCTATGGATACTTAACAATGAATATGTCCTACCAAGACTGATCCGGTACCCCCCAAATGAGGGCGAATTCATCCCCCAACGCCTTCGAACATATCATCCCTCTCTCAAATCTCTCTCGTCATATGAGACCATGACAAGAACAGCGAACAACACATACCGTTGATTCTTTTACAAAGGAGCACACTCCCTCATTTATGTCCCGAGATATGACAACCCCAAACACTCTTGTTACGATGAGGGTTCCATGTCGTCAATGTGGTGTAGAGGTTGTTTGCAAAAAAGTAAACCATTGCCCCGCATCCATGGTTCCATTTCTCTTCGAGGGATCTTGTTCCAACTCCGCCAAATCATGTACCTTGTCAATGAAAACTTTCTTTTGTTGCAGTATATGTACTGAGACAAGCGGATCCTTTCGAAGGGGGAAAGGCTATATAACGCAATGGAAATACATCGAACGTCACCATCAATCAACGATGCATCAGTCCAAATTGAAACTAAATCGCAACAAAGAAAAACGAAATGAAATTTCCATCGACACTTACGATTCATTCCTTCCTAATGATGACGAATCCGTGGAAAACGAATGTTCTGAGGGCAGGATCAAAGACAAGAATCATGACACCACCGATGACGCTCGACTTGGAAATTTATCGTTGGAAGAATTGTCCCTTCTTGGGTTCCACGAAGAATCTTGCACTCCAAAATATCTGTATTATGAATCAATGCAGAAAGGCATGGGTGCAAGATACCTTACGGGGAAAGCTTTTGGTGTGAACCCCACCTCTGTCACCAAAGAGGAAGCAAAGTTCTGTTTACAACTTTCGTCGTTGCTTATCCATCTTACGGACCATCAAAAACGAATGTTGGCGGACATTCTGACAACGGCTGGAAATAATGGACATCCATCCATGTCTATTTTCCGAAATATTCGCTTGCCATCTACCATTGAAGATTTTGAGAGGTTCTTTATCACGGGTAAGGATTCGTTCTTCCGGAATCTACCACATCCTGTTCCACAATCGACGGGGGACGGAAGCCATGCATATGTCTCTTTGTCAGATCTGCTTGCCAATGAGATTGGTAAAGCCACTAAATATGACGACTTCGAATTCCATACAAAACTTCAGCTACTCGACACAGATCAAGTTCCAAGTGTATCGACAACACCAATTGCCAAAAAGTTGTTTATGAAGATGAAACACTCGTCTACGTCCCTCAATGATCCTGGATCAAGTGATTCCTTCATTCTCTATTTATGGATAAGAGAATGGAGGGATGACTTCGATCCCAATAATACAAAGGCATCTAGAAACCAAGTTTGGTGTAATACCTACACGGTTTCGCCACCCACATCTGGGAATTTCAACGGATCGCATACGTATTACATGGGGATTTCAAGTAAAGGGGATGATCATCGGCCCATTGAAGAAATATTGACGGCTGAAATCAAATTGTTGTCAGAACAAGGTATACGATTGTATCACGGTGGGATGAAACAAATCATTCGTGTAATGGTTGGCAAGCTTTTCATTTCCGTCGATAGACCCGAAAGGACAACGATGTTCCAGATCGGCGATCATAATGGATCGTATTCGTCGGTTTGGGGGTACGCGACATTGGTAGATGGTTCATGTCAAATCAACCGACTCCCATCTTGCGAGGTATGCCGCCAGAACAGAGTGAATCGTCTGAAAACTGGCAATTATAGATCAACTACTACGATATCGGACGATCCAAGTACTATAGTGTGCCGAGATTGCTCCGATTGGTCCATTGAAGATCCCGCATTTGTATTCTTAGCACCAAACGACTATCCAAGAATCTTTGATCCAAGTCCTGACGCACCGGAACCACCACCCAAAAGAGATTTATGGTTTCGCGTTGAGGAACATACAAGTGCTGTCGTTGATGGGGACCCACCAGAAAACGATGCAGATGCCACCAATGGGTCCAGGAAACGTAGAAAGAGTCCCAAAAAGCCCCCGCCAAAAGTTTTCTTGCAAACAGTCAAGCTTACAGTGGATTGGCTGAAATCTGCGGTAATCTTTGCGTGTCACCAGATCAAGACACACCTGCCTGGAGGACGGCAAAACCAAATGTATTGGACTAAAGCAAACTTCGCTGCTTTTCTAAAAACTTGTGGGTGCACCAACAAGTTGATCGATACTCTGCACAAAGAAGCAGCAAATGACGATTACCCAAGATCCAACATGCCAGTGACTTGGGGCGAAGTAGAATCCCTTGCAAAATGTCATTATGCACCCATGCATATGTTATTCCTGGGTCACAGCAAGAGCAATATAGAAATGATCTCGAAGTGGATTGGAAAATACAACAAGTTGGCGTTGTTTGGCAAAGAAGTGAATAAGTACCTGACAGCTATCCGATCAACAAGAGCAACGAAATTCTACTGCGCCCAACCGCTGTCCACCTCTTCATGGGGAACCGGAGTATGGGTTAGCGAGAATTACTTGTTGGGTGTCCGTATATGGAAATTTCTGTTAGGTCTTCCAACAATTAACGAGAATCGACTTTTGTCCCTGCAAACATACAACGAAGAAAAGCTGTCTGTTGTAAGGTTCGCACATTCTATGACACTATGTTTCTCTCGGATTATGACGAACCTAAAGTGGCAAGATGAGATGCATGAATACATCTTGTTATATATGGACCAAATGGTAAAGTTGGACATGATTTTATTAAACTCGGATAGACAGAAGAAGAATCCAAATTTCGTAAAATCAAATTCTCTCGGCATACTCTCTGTCGCAAAGGCACACCAAGAGATGGGACCGGCGCTATTACATTGGGAAGGAGGATGGGAAGGCGAAAGGAAGATACAACAAGTAAAACCTCTACTTGGTATCAAAAGAAGTACAGCGGATTGGACTCGCATCACGTTGCGTCGCTTGTACCAGTATGATACCTTGCAATGGATGCACACAACCATGGAAGAAGGAGATGACGGAGAATGTATGAGAGCCAAGCGTGGAAGAGACTCATTGATCAAGATCTACAATTCAAGAAAAGATATGCTGGAAGATGTTGCGATCAATAATGTGTTAACTGCCATCCGATCTAACGACAACGGGCTGTATTTGGCCTTCCGCCCAATTGGAGAGTCGGAGGGAAATTCACGAATACAAGTGAAAATAATTCAAATTGAATTCGATGACAGAAATGGAAAATGGAATCATAGTCGTTGTTGGACCTCGCCTATCAAGTTGGGTGGGAATTCGATTCTATTTGAGTCGATGTCACAGCTCAAGAAGGATAGAATTTTGGAGATCGTTTTGATGTTACCAGAACTCTGTCCAAATATGGGCAGGTTCATAAACCAATACTATTGTATTGGTAATCTTTGGACAGAACGCAATGAGGATGGAGAGTTTAGATTGCCTATGTTGGATTCTGTGTTATTCTGATAATTGGGTAGAGTTCTATAAGTAAGATGAGAGTGTCCATGGATAGTTTACGACGTCGGATTGGATCGTCCATCCGTGTAGACGTCTCTTTGTTTTCATCTGTTTCTTGAGAAGACCAGCCTTTTCAATAGACCGAAGAATGTTCGTTGTAGTCCTAATCGTGGCCTTTTCGCAGCCAGCAACAGTGAGTGTGATCGATTGATGAAGATGGTTTGTAGTCAGCCATTGGTGGGTTATGTGATTGTCAACTAAATACCGGACCATGTGGTAGACACAGAGATAATGATATTCCATATGCGTAGAATGAATGAAAAGAGGTTGATGGGTCCATAAGATAACACAATGAAAAGTCTTCTCATTGACACAGGTCTTTGACCAAAGTGGTTCCGGAATTGATCGAATCTGGTCAGGTGGCGTGTCATTCAGTAAGGGGAGTAAGCGGTTTTGTGTGCCCATTCTTGTTCCCATAATCCGTCGTGGAATGAAGATAATCAAACCAACACCCCAACTTTCTTCTTCCATTAGGGAGGGAAACTTAAGAAGACACTTTTCTCTTCGCATTGTGATATCATGCAACATGGTTTCCAAAGCTTGGAAATACGGCAGTGGTTTGGAACAATTCAGTCCAGTGGTCACACCCCGTAAATCAAGTAGATCCTTTTTCTTGTCCAATATGAGGTCGTGATTTCGGCCAGTCAGGACAAGACCGCATTTACACCATTTACCCAACGTAACGAATGCAACTTGGTCTATGAATGATCGGGGTTTGCTCATTGTTAGTAACAGTCCTGAAGTTCGAGCGCCTGTTAAGATCTCATCCACAATAATTCGGAATCCATGGTGAGACGAAAGTAACCCGAGTTTGTGCAAGAATCGATCGCTTAAGATGCACCCATTCGATGCGAGTAATAATTCCAGGAATAGGACGGTGATTGGTTGTTGGATAGTAGTCTGGTATAGACATCGTATATGCAATTGTGAAAGGCATACATCTTCGTACGCATGTCGACGAGAATCCTCCATAGTTCCAGGTATTAGGTATGGTAAGGCAACCGTGCGTACCCGTGCTGAATGAGAGACTTCGGAAATGTCTGATGGATCATGGATGTAACCCGGACCATTATCGATATGGAATTTCGCCGTCGACCAATGTTGAAGAGGACCCAGATCACCAGCAATGTAGCTCCCACAACCCACCAACACACCGTTCGTATCGCCATTACTTAAGCTGGTTATAGCAAAAAGATTGGCGTCTGATCCATTCGGGGTCAACTTTTCGAGAGAGAAGAACCCCTTTGTAGTTCGGTTGATTATGGATCTCAATTCGTCTTCGCATATTCTGTCGGTCGGAAGGAATGAATCAACAGATGCTTTGCGTTTGGACGAACCCCGAGTCCGTTCGAGTATCACATACGATGATCCCCATTTGTTTGCAAAATCATCGACCATTTTCCAGAGCGAGAGAGAGAGGTGACGATGTGTGAGAGACATCACACACACACACACACACACACATCACAGAGATGAGAGAGAGAGAGAGAGGGAGAGGTGGAGGGAGTTGTTGTGGTAATCGGGGGCAGAAATCCGGATGTCCGGGGGGGGGGGACTTAGTTTGAGTCGTATTAATGGAATACATAGGAAATAACAGACAGTCATTGAAAGTTTATGGCGCCGGGCGAGTTTTGACATTTGTATCTATTTGGAATACTCTAGCTCGATATTATTGTCCAACACCGAATTATTGTTGTGTGAAATTCTAAGTATTTTTAAAAATCAAAAATACTTTAAATGGAATGATGGACGTTCAAAACTTTATAACGTTCGTTAGGTCGTGGCTACTAAGGTTCTTCTAAATGGGGTCGGTTGAGATCAAAATTATATATATAAACATCAGTTATAGCTTCATTGTTTGTAAATGTATGAGTATCTGAAGATATGCAAATTCGAAATACATATATATGTGTTGGTATTTTAAGAGCGTGCCTGTTTGTTGTGGACCGAATGTTTGTGGTTTTGTTAAGCACAGGGATACCCCCATTTTTTCTCACTCATTGTGTTTTTTGTGTGGTTTTGTCATCATGATGTCGGATGACGACGACGACGAGGAGAGCTATGTTAATACAGTTTCTGTCAACGACGTTCCTTATTTCGACTGGGTATTGATGGACAATATCCGAATCGGGTCTTTCGTGGCAATCCAGTCTCGTGAAGATAAGGATGAGCCAATTATCACTATTGCTCGGTTGGAAGAACGACAACAGGATGAAGATGAGGACCCAGATATTGCCGCAACTACGATCAGATTGCGGTTGTTTATCCCACTTTTTGTTGGGAAGCGCCTCGATTGGTATCCGAAAAAACCCAAACATAATCACCGTAAAATTGAAGAGGGTTGTGGATCCAAAAACACAGAACTGTATGAGACAACTGAGTGTGTGTGGATTGCTGGAGAAAAACCGGACGACAAGATAAAGCTTCTATTTCCGGTTTTTGTTTTCACATTCGAGGAATTGCGGCGTAAGGAGAACAAGTGGGCGGAGGGAATGAGAAATGTCTTTTTCGTGAGGTATTGGCACAATCGTATCTATTCCTACACTGCGCGAACTAAGCATCGTCTGGAAGATTTGCCATCGACTGCTTCCATGGGTTTCGTGAACAACAATCCAGCATATAAACAGCCTTGCAATCTTATAATGCAACGGCGTTGTCTTCATCGTAACATTTGGATGGGATTATACAAGATTCGGAAGCACATTATCAAGGTCTGTGGTATGGATGATAACACGAATGGTGCTAAACAGGGAGGAGTGTCTTTGACAATCGGATACATTCCAATGGAATGTGTTCAGTACATCTATGTTTATGAAAGCTACGTGTGGTATCGTAAACTCCACGTCTCGTATCGAGCAGGTGTTATCAAATTTGGGAAAGAAGATTTGGCACATATCCGTACGCTTCTCGGAATATCAACAGACAAGTATGATGGCTCATGTCTCTCGTTGGATAAAGATCAGAAAGTTCTTGGTGACAATTTGAATCAAAAGATTCTCAAGAGAGGTTATTGCCAAACGAGTACTGAAGGAAAAGAGAATATAGAGGGTAAAATGAATGTGATTACAGGAATTGTGAACGAGAAACATAACAACGACGACGACGACAGCGATGACAACAATGATGATGACGATGAGGCGACCAAGAGAATTAAACAAACAAAACTAAACTGACTTAGCATTATACGGTTAGTATAGACCGAATGAGCATTTAGTCGGTTAGTGAGACGGAATTAAAACCGAATGAGCATTTAGTCGGTTAGTGAGACGGAATAACTATTTACTCAGTTATCGATAAATCGATTAATTAATATTCGATAAGTATAACCGACTAAAAATTTGGTAACGAAAGATTGGGGTTATTCAGTTATCTTGGACAAGAATAATAAATATTCGGTTACTAAATTTGGTAGTCGGTTGAGTTTCGATTTGCAGTGTAGTTTAAGTTATGAAGAATGGATTGGGAACGATTGGGCTGCAATACCGAGACGCGTGAGGAAGAAGTACCGCATCGTACCGCCCCCGGTCAAGAAGGGACCGACAGACGAACAAGGAAAGGTCATTGCACCCAAGAGTCTCCCAATGCAGGACAACGTCGGTTGGGCCGGTCATTCTATGACCGGTCCCAACAGAACTTTGACGATTCATAAATCGTCGGAAAGAAGAAGTGAACGGGTCATCAAGGATCTGATCACCCATTGGTTCCGTACATCTTTTTCTTTCGCCCGCCCGCCCGCCCGGAGATGACTTGACTATACCCTTCGGGGAAATAGTCCAGGTCGCTTGTTGATTGTCTGCTTGCCTGGTGAAGATTGGGGATCCTCTCTCTACGTTTGAAGGTTTGGGTGTGGCAACCTGGACCGACAAGCATCCATGTCTTGCGAAGATATTTCGGAGGCATGGCCTTACTTTGTGAGGAAATGGAGGGGGGTTCGTTGATTGGATCCACACTCGCACGTAACTGCCAAAGAACAAACTTTCAACCAGTGTGACGCAGACTCATTCATTCCTTCATACATCCTCTTTCATTTCCATATCTTTGTCGTCGTCGCTTGAAAAAATCTTTTTGCGAAACACCGAATTCAATTTAGAGCAACGAGCTCACAAACCAAACGACCCAAGAACCGACTTGAAAGCATGTCTCAACAACAAGGACCTCCTCCAGCACAAATGTCGCGCTCGAGATCCTTTCAGCATCCTGCGCCATCACAACGACCTCCTCAAGCACGAATGCCGTCCTCTTTTGAGGATGGTGGACCGGCAAGAAGTCCAATTAGGTTTCAAGACGAAGAAATGAGAATGAAGAATAGTGCCCAACCCGCCCTTGTTGTGCCACAAGCCGACGGCAACGACAACGACGACGCCCCCGTGCACGATGTGGTGAATGAATGGGCACAAGGTACCAGTATGCACGGTGTGCCCTTTATTTCGGATTTCGAAACGTGGCAGCATTGGAAACGAGCCATGTGGTTAATTTTGGTCACTGGTGCGGGTTGTATCATGGTCTGGCAAATTTATTCTCTCATTACGGAATACAAGGAATTTGAAATCATTACGGAAACGGAAACCAAGGTTCCGCAATCCCTCGAGTTTCCTCAAATTACTGTCTGCAGTACCAACTATTTCAACCAAACGGCACAAGAAGAATTCGGAATTATCGATCCAATGAATGAAGAAGAATTGAAGCGCATTTCCATGGTAGATTTGATTTTCTTATCGAGTTTCAATGACGTGGACATGGAGGATGTGCGCCAAAATTGGACCGAAACTATTACGGACGATGGATTGTGCTACACCTTTCAGACAGACGAAAAGGTGTATCGGCCGGGCAAGTTTGGTGGTTTGGTGTTTTGGGCCGATTTGTATCAAGAAGACTTTGAAAATTCAACAGAAACGGCCGGAATCTTTGTCTACGTGGAACAAAAGGGGAGTCGGATTCACGACCAATTGCCCTTTTATTACATTTCGCCCGGTCGTGAAGCGGTCTTGTCGATTGATGTGACGGAATTCAATCGCGAAAAGAAAGCGCCGTGGGCCCGATGTACCTTGTCGGCACCCAATTACACGCAGCCCCTGTGTTATTCCGATTGCATCAATCAAAAGCTTCGAGATGATTGTCAATGCAAGCTCTATGGCGACTCGCAAGGCCCTGCGGACCTTCGGTATTGTCAATCGATTGAAAAAGAGGAAGATGCCGAGTGTACCTTTAATGTGTGGGACAATGAAGAAGCCATTTTTGCCAATTGCAGTTCGTCCTGTGAATTACCCCCCTGTGCCGAAACTACCTACAGCGTGTCCTTGACCGATGTCGATTATGCCGAAAACTATTACAACTTTGTCGAAGAGGAATACGGTCTTCCTCGTCAAGTCTTTGCCACCAACTATGTAACGGTGCGCATCAACTTTGGAGCCATGAAAAAGCAAGAATTGTCCGAAAGCAAGGCAGTCACCTTTTCGCAACTCTTGGGTTCGATTGGTGGATCCATGGGTCTCTTTTTGGGTATTTCGGCCATTTCCGTCTTTGAAATTTTTGGAGACTTGTTGTGGTTGCGTCTCCTTCCCCGCTTTTGTGGATACCGTCGATTGCATGGAGTGGGATCCCGTTCCTAAGTATATGTATAGTAGGAGTACCCACAGAGAAGCGGTTGGAACTTCAAGCTAGTACGAAGTGAAGATTCCAAACCAGAACTGCTGAGGCAGCAGTGTTTGGTCCACAAAATGTTGGTGCGTAATAGGAGTTAGTATTAATTTATCAGTAGAGAGAATGAATGAAGAACGACTCTTTTCTGTAGAGGATCAGGAAGTACGGATTATGAGCAACTTTGAATCCTTCAAACTCGTCTTGCACTCGCTGGGTGACAAGAAACGCCTGACCGACATGATTGTTCGGATGGTTGGCATCGACAACGATTCCATCCATAATCTTTTTCGAGTCGCTTGGTGTGACGATTGACGATTGACGATCCATGTTTTTCGTGGGAAAAGTTCACCCGACGCTACTGGAACATGGCGGATTTAATTCTTCCTTTTTTCTCTACAAGATCCTGTACTACTATAGAATCCTGCGAGCACGCACATATTGTATGGCCTATGTCTATCAACGGTCGAAATCCAAATCTTGGCTCTATTGTATTGTACTAGTATGGCACTTTTTCTTCCAAAAAATGTGTCCGGTGCAAGTTTTGATCGTAAACAATATCTTGGGTCTCAAGAAAAGAACAAGCCCTCTTCACCATGACGATGGATGACCATCATTCGTCCAAACTGGATGAAGAAAATGCAAAGGGAGGAGTGGGCATGGACGATCATCCCGAACAACATGAAGATGAACAAGAAGAGTCACCGGTGTCCTCGTCTGTGCGATTTACGGATAACAGCAAGAAGGAAACCTACAACCAAGACAAGAAGAAGAAGAAGACGAAAAGGATTCGAGTGATAATGCGGCAGTCCATTTGGTATTGGATGAATGGGCACAGGGATCCAGTATACACGGTGTACCGTTTATTTCCAATGGCACTCATTGGAAGAATTGGAAACGATGCATGTGGTTCATTTTGGTCACGGGTGCCGGTTGTCTCATGGTGTGGCAAATTGCTTCCTTGGTGACGATTACAAAGTCATTACGGAATCGGTTACCGTCGTGCCACGATCCTTGGCCTTTCCGCAAGTCACAGTCTGCAGTACCAATCCCAAAACAATGCCACCCGCATGGCCGAATTGGGCATTGTCAATCCCCAAAAATCAAGACGAGTTGCGGCAAATTTCCATGCAAAATCTCGTCCATGAAACCTGGTTCAATTACGAACCGTTGGAAGCTTCTCATAACTACTGGACGGAAACCATTACAGACGAGGGATTGTGTCATAGCTTTATCACGGACAAACGTGTGATACGGCCCGGTACCTTTGGCGGTTTGGAACTTTTGGGTCAATTTGCAGCAAGACCATTTTGACACTGTCACCGAGATTGCTGGTATTTATGTCCATGTCGAACAAGTCGGCACGCAAATTCACGATCAATTGCCCTTTTTATTACAGTTATCCTAGTACGGAATCCGTCTTGACCTTGACCGTCACAGAATTTCACCGCGAACAGGAAGCACCCTGGGCCAGCTGCGATTCGCAAGCGCCCGAATGTACTCAATCTCGATGTATCAATGACTGTGTCAATACGGCAATTCGTGACATTTGTGGGTGCCGATAGTACGGCGATCTGTTGGAACCGGACATGGCCTATTGTGAATGGAATGATTGGAATTCGGCCAATTCCAATGGTACCAGGGACTTGTGTGGTACCGGGAAACGGAAATTGTCGACCATTGTGCCAATCCTTGCGATTTGCCACCCCCTGTTCCAAAGTCACCAATCAAGCCATTTTGTCCGACATGGATCATTCGGTAGCCTTTTTTAGGAGCCCTGGGAATCGGAACGAGAACAGTGGGCCTCGGCCAATGAATTTCGCCACACATTTTGTCTCGGTCCATGTCAATTTTGCGCAACTCAAAGTGCCACTTTGGCCATTTCGGCCATTTCCGTCTTTGAAATTTTAAGAGATTTGGTCGTGCGGCGACTTGTCCCCCGACTCTTTGGATACCGACATGTCCAAGGTGTCGGAGCGCGAGTATAAAAGAGTGATCCCCGAAACAAACAACTGCAGTTGGTTGTTGTCGAACCAACATGGTGGTTCTGAACCTCTCTTGTGTTTTGAAAGCAGAATTTGGACAGGACGACGCAAGTACCTACTACTACTAGTTGCAACCACACATTATGCCACATATATTTTGTCGTGAACCATTCGGTTTATCTGTTCTGCCTACTGTCTCCCGTTGGATAATTCTACCACCACTAGTATACAGACTTAAAGTGTTGTTGCTATCGATTTTGGCGGGCCTGCAACAAGGTAAAGACTCGCACGGGTTCTCTGGATCGTGTCGTAATGAGCCGCGAAATATTGACGGGCGACAAGGCCGTGACATCCATTTCATCCACGGCCAGCAACCGATCTCCGACTTGCAATTCCCCTTGCAAGACGGAGCTTTCCTTGACGGTAAACACAACGGCGGGTCCACTGTCGGGAGTGTCCACCACGACACCAAGCTTTCCCGGGGGAGCCTGCACGGTATAAATGTATCGGGAATCGGCATAGTCCGGTCCCAAATGGGCCCAAGGATTGGCATCCTGGTTGTTGCTACTACTACCGCGGGAGTGTCTCCGGGAGGGTTCGCCACCCAAAATGTTGGAAGAATCCAAATCGGCCGTGACAATGGACCGAGCTTCATCCGCACCGGATACAATCTTTTCAAAATCAAAATCGGCTGAACGTTTCAAGGCACACACGAATGGGTGAGTTCCTCGTGGTACACAACTAGAATGCCCCCCCATAAGTGACACTGCGCAAGTCTCTGTGGAACAACGTACCGGTATGAATGCTTTGTTGTTCGGTATCAATTTCCACCACGAGGGGACTATACTTTTGGGGATGTCTTGCACCTGTTGGTACTTCCACGGGATCGTCGTTGTGGTCGTCGTCATGGTCGTGGTACAAGACATGATCTTGCTTGTCCACGGGGACATGTCGTTGATGTGTGTGGCGGCCCATGCGACGACGTGCCACCACCACCACGACCGAAAGGAGGAGGACACCGGCCAAGGCCCCAAAGGCGGCAATCACGGCCGTGCTGGGACCTCCGTCATTGTCATTCTGGTTATTGTTGTTGTTGTTGAGCGTGCCGAGTCCTCCTCGAATTTGGGCCAAGGAGGAATCGGGAGCGGCACCGGTAGTGACCACCAAGGTGGCAAAGGCGCCACCCGAGGTTTGCAACAAGTCAAAATACTCGAGTCGCAAGGTCGTGTCGGCAAAGGGATCTAAAATCAAGTCCAGGGGATCCAGTTGTGGAGTTGTGTCTGGATACACGAGCCGTTGATCGTAGGTAATAATGGTAGTGTTGTCCGTCGTGACGGTTTGCGATTGAAAGCTCACCTCCGTTTCAAACGAGGCCAAGGACGACGATGCGTCGTCGACCAGTCGTCGTCGTCGTCCATGGCGGACATTGTTGTTGGGTCCGTAAATGGACGAGTACCACGTTTCCGTCGTGACAATAAATTGGGCAATGTCCGTCGTATCCAGTGTCGAAACACCCACCAAGGTCAATTGCAAGTTTTGGACCGTGCGTTCGACGGTTGGTGCCACGGGTGCTGCAGTGGGACTGCGGGACGGCACGGCCGTCGTGGGGCGCAAGGAAGAGGGAAGAGCCGTGGACGGTGCGGGAGTCGTTGTGGTGGGAACGGGAGCGGGAGTGGGTGCCAGTGAGGTGGGTCGCCGAGAGGATGGTTCCGTGGTGGGAGTTGCCGCCGTGGTCGGAGTGGTTGTGGGGGATGCCGTCGTGGGAGGTTCCGAGGGTGCCGTGGGAAATGTCAGGGGAGACGGTGGTTGACTGGGACCAGCCGAGGGATGATGCGTCGTGGTGGGACCCGCCGAGGGCGACTTGGACGGCACGTGACTGGGTGAACGACTGTCGGTCGGAGCCGACGATGTTACGACGCTGGGAGTCGCACTGGGAACTGTGGAGGGCATCACACTTGGAGTCTGGCTGGGAGAGACACTGGGAGCCATGGTACGGGTGGGAACCGACGACGACGACGGCCGTGCGCTGGGTATCGACGACGGTACGTCACTGGGTTCCCTGCTGGAAGGCACGGTCGACGGAGCAACCGATGGGGCCGTGGAAGACGACGAGCCCAGGGGAGTTCTGGATGGCTCCTGAGACATGCTCGGTGGCTCTGTCGGTTCCAAGCTGGGCCAGGTAGAGGGAACCTCGGTCGACGTGGGAGTGATGGAGGGAAACGAGGACGGACTCGACGAGGGACCCACCGACGACGAGGAGGGAGCCGGGGTCGTTCGTGGGGCAAAGGTGGCCGTGGCCGGATCCACCAAGTCCACGGCCGGTTCCGTGCAGTTGATATCCAAGTTTTGAAAAAAGGGCTTGAGGGTACCATCCTCAGTCAAGAGTCCAAAATGTCCCTCGACATCGTCCAGGTCGTTGGCTTGAATCCGTTGCCAGTCGGAATCGTAGGCCACGAACCAATAATAGGCCCAATTTTGATCTTGCGCCAAACAGACAAAATCGCGCAACCACTTTTGCATGCTGGGACCATTGGCAGGATTGGCATTGACATTGACGCCCGCATCGGCCCAGCCGGTTTCGCCAATCACCACTTGTCGAGTGCCATCCGTGACATTACTCAGGAGGGATGTGACTCGATTCAGCATGTCGGTGGCCGCCTCATTAATGGTGGTCACGGTCGGTTCCCAAAAGGGAAAATGATTGAAGTGTACGACTTGAGTGTCCACCGTCACGAGCTCGGGATATTGCTGGTATGTCTCCAACAAATCGGCAATGGTCACGGGGACTTCAGTCAAGCCATTGGCGTCCAAATCGGCCCGAATGTCATTGCGCAACGCAATCGCTTGGTCGACGGTCAAGTCGCCCCGAGAAATGGCTTGACTCGACACGTGAAGGCCCACCACGTTGGAGACATTGCGCGTTTGAATCAAATTCAGCAAGGCCGCCTGTTCTTCGGCAAAATGGGTCCCATTGGGACCGACCCAAAGGCCCAACCACAAGCCCAATCCCACTTGTTGCGTGGCCTCCAACATAATGTCACCGGCTTGGCAATCCGTCAAGGAAAAGATGCGAATATTGTTGGTGACAGTGGCGAGTTGGGTCAGGTCGGCCGCGGCGTCCGACAAGGTTTTGCAACGATTGTCGTCCGTTTCCCAATCGGGTCCAATCCGTAAGGTATAATCGACGCCATGCAATTTGAAATTGAGGGCCTGGGTGGTACCCACCATCATGATCATGAGGAAAAAGAGGACGGCAAGGACCGAACAACACGGTGGTACCATCACCACCGTCCTTCTCTGGCTCATCTTGCTATCTATAGAATGTAGTAGATAGGGTGTCGTAATTTGTATGGGGACAATCCAGAACGACACTCTCTCTCTACAACAGATCCTCTGGAGCCTTGTTGTTGTAGCCTCGCTGGTTGCTGGACAAGCTTGTGTGAGGATGTTCTTGTTGTTGTCTTTGGTTCGTTTGTTCCTTCGGATGGAGCAGGGTGACCGGAGTCTAATTATACCCTCACTTTTAGACCCGGTCTAAAAGGGTATAATTATTTTAGACAGAGGTCGAGTCTAAAATAAAATTTTTAGACTCTTAACCTTAACCCTTCAGTAGCGCCGCCACCACTGCGTGAGTACGAGACCGTTCTGCCTCATTCATCTCAATGACATCTCAATGAACAAAGTAAGGTCTCAGTTATCCTCTCTCATGCTTAGAGAGTGCAAGAACAATGTCATACATACCATCCAATAACTTAGATGATGAAGCTATGAGGTCCTCTGGATGTGTTGTCATAGACAATGCTCGCTCCTGGTAGCTGTCTGTCTAGGGTTAGGGTTATTGCTTCGCCATACAAAACCACGGCGAGATTTTAGACCCTGTTTTAGACATTTTATACAGTCTAAAAGTACTTTTAGATTTATTTTAGACCCGAAATATTTTAGACTGTCTAAACGGTCACCCTGGATGGAGTGGTCGTTCCCGAGTGTTGGTGGAGTGCACAAAAATTGTGGCCAAAGACTGTTGTCGCTGGTCCGTTAAGGGGCTATAGTATCATATATCGTTCATGACCAAGCGTACCACGCCACACGATCTAATAGAGTATAGTGTCGGAAAATGACAGTGGACGGGGCTATTGTTTTGAATAAGTGGGTCCAAATTCTACAAGACCAAACCATAAGCAAGTGCGGTGGGAGAAGTGCACGATTGACCCTTGTGCGGACAAGAAAGCACGACACATCGAGTTTGAAACCAATCCACGACCTCACAAACTGCACAATGGGAGTTGCTTTCGTTTCTCAATGGAATCTTGTTTTACCCCCCAGCGGGGTGAGTAATGAGGACTAGCGATAGAATACACGATTTGTATTCTCTATGTAAGGGAATACAAGCGTAGCGTATTCGATCACGCGGGACTCACTCACCCCTGCTTGGGGGTAAATCTTGTTTCCAAGACGGATGCGGAAGCAAAATCAAAGAATGCCGCGCTTTTTTTGTTGGACCGACCATTACATTCAACAAAACAGAGTCCACGGTTGGCAGCAAAACACTAACACTTGTGTTGGATGCAATCGGAACTATCCAGCATCCAGGGTGTGCGTTTGTGAGCAAGTGCGTAGCGTGTTCGAATCAACACCAAGTAGGTAGTCAAGGAACATACCTACTTTCTACAATATATACGCTTACAGTCGACAAACCTCTGTCCTCTTGGATGGAGCGCGCTTCCTTACATCGCACCTCCTTGTACCCACTATCATTGTCATCCACGGACATCAATAAGTCTTTTTGGGGTTCCATCCTGGAGTTTCAAACGTCCCGGTGGTCCCTTTGGGCGGTTTCAGTTTCAGGCACTGTCCCGTCGTTGTCCCACTCCATAAAGGGTACGGATTCCAAACAAGCGAGGAATGAGACGCAGGAGTAAGAAATCGCCAAAGATTTCAAAAATGGAAATGGCCGAAATGCCCAAAAACAAGCCCATGGATCCACCAATGGACCCCAACAATTGTTCCCGCGTAATGGCCTTGCTTTCCGACAGCAATTCCAGGCCAATTTCCTTGAAATTAATGCGAATGGAAAAAAATTTTTGTCCAAAGTCGGTCGCATTGAACAGGTCTTCAAAGAATTCAAACAATTGGTTCGACAATTGCGCCGAGGTTACCGAGACACTGTATGTGATTTCCCGACAGGGTGGCAAGGAGCAATTGCAGGCTTGAAAAATTCGTTCCGAATCGGAATTGATGAATTCGGTACAGTTTTGATCGTCGAAATTGGTCAAGGGTTGACAATAGCGCAAATCGGGGTCGGCCAGGTCGTCGCCATAATTGCGACACTCGCACTCGTTTCGTATTTCGGCATTGACGCATTGGGAGTAACAGAGTCGTTGCGTGTATTCCGGGGCTTTGGAAAAGCAGCGCGCCCAGGGTGCTTCTTGTTCGCGATCAAAGACGGTCTTGTCCATCGACACAATGGATTCACCGCCGGGAGACAAGACGGTCAAGGGCAATTGATCGTGAATTTTGGTGCCTGGTTCTTCGACCCAAATCAAGAGGCCGGCCAACGGGGTATTCTCGTCAAAATCGTCTTGATCCAAAATGCCATAGAGTCCCAACCCCCCGTAAATGCCGGGTCGATAGACGGATTCGTCGGTCAGAAAGGACCAGCATTTGCCAAAATCGGTAATGCGTTCCTTCCAGACTGGATTAATGGTCGTGTTGGTCGTTTCGTCGAATTCATCCCACAATTCTTGCCCATTGAAATAGGTAAACCAAATCAAGTCTTGCACGGGCGGGGTAATGAGTCGCAATTCCGTTTCATTGGCCGGTTCGGAAATGCCCGTGGCTTCCATGCGCGTTTTGGAAAAGAGGTTAATGCTACAAAGGGTAATTTCCGGAAAGGGCAGGGACTGGGGCACGACGGTTTCCGTTTCGGTAATGACCTCAAAATCCTTGTATTGTTGAATGAGGGACGTGACTTGCCAGACCATGAGGGCACCGGACAGGCAGACGAGGCACAACCACAGAGCGCGTTTCCACAGCTTCCACGTTTCGCCATCGGCAATGCCGGCCACACCATGCATGGTGGAGCCTTGCGCCCATTCGTGCACGACCAGATTCAGAGGCACGTCTTCGGCGTCGTGTAGTTCGTCGTCCTCCAAAGGATTCTCCATGTCCTTCTTGGTGAGAGACTCATTGTCGTCGTTGTTGTCGTCACGGTGGTGGGGGCGGGTCGAATCCAACCAGTCGTTTGAACTTTCCTTGGCCGTGAGAACCGACGACGAGTGGGGCTGCAGGCTGGAAGGCTTTTCGTCGTCCGGATTGGTTGGGGGAGTGTTGGGTTGGTCGTCGTCCACACCGTCTTGCAGAGTTTGGGGTGTCATTCTGGTAGCAGTGCCTTGAGGAGTTGAATGATACGGACGGTGTGGTGGTGCCTGATGCTTCTTTTTCTTCTTCCGATGCCCCTTTTTGGGATCTTTGGTTGCTCACTAGCAACGACGAAGATGACGACGACAGTGGCACTGTGGCAAACCTAAAGTACGAACACCAAGAGTCCTTTGTTCACCCTTCATGCATTTTGCTCGCTAGAAGGATACAACAGGGATACTCGGTATTTTCTGTGGACGAGCTACAAACATAGACAAACCTCCACAAACTGTAGGTCGCATAGACATTTTGTTCTTATACTGTACATGTTATTACAGTTATAAAACGTTAATTTATAATACCCTCTTTGCGGCCTTGCGCATTGTAGATAAATGTTGACATTTGTTGAGCGTGCCGGAGACCTAAGTAGACAAATGGACACTTCTAAGTAGGAATATTAGGCCCCAGTTTTTGGCGACATCTCAGTCCCGAGTGGAACAAAGAGCCAGTCACAGTTTACAAGAACAGAGACGGAATGAAATTTCGCATCGACAAATCCACAAATCCACAAATCCACAAATCCACAAATCCACAAATCCACAAATCCACAAATCCACAAATCCACAAATCCACAAATCCACAAATCCACAAATCCACAAATCCACAAATCCACAAATCCACAAATCCACAAATCCACAAATCCACAAA
The DNA here is from genome assembly GCA_946965045.2 of Epithemia pelagica. NCBI lineage: Eukaryota > Bacillariophyta > Bacillariophyceae > Surirellales > Surirellaceae > Epithemia > Epithemia pelagica. The sequence continues at coordinate 3,501,870 of OX337230.1, forward strand.
TCCACAAATCCACAAATCCACAAATCCACAAATCCACAAATCCACAAATCCACAAATCCACAAATCCACAAATCCACAAATCCACAAATCCACAAACGACGCAACAACACAAATGACGCAACAACACAAATGACGCAACAACACAAATGACGCAACAATCAAACAACTCATTGTCTTGTTGTTGTTCATTTGTGGTTCCACGAAATGGTGGTCTTCATCCTCCTCCTCCTGGATGGTTTGGTTGGGTTCATTGTAGAGCTGTGTCCAGCGTCAAGCGCTTGACTTCTCAAGCGCTTGAGGAGCTCCAGCACAGATAGGGTGTTGCTTGAGAACTCAAGCTCAAGCACCCAGACTACGGGAAAGTCCCAAAACGTCCTCATTCATCTGCCTTCACACCTTTCCAAAATGGCCGAGAACTCCAGTGATGATGAGAATGAGTCATCATACCATCCAGATGATGATAATGATGAACAAGTGTCCGAAGAGGACCTAATAGCAGATGACAGTGATGATGGTCAGAAAAGTAAAATGTCGAGTTTGAAGTCAGTGACATGCTGTGAGAAATGATGGATGACGAAGAGGATGACAATGGAGAGTCCAGGAAGAGGTATAGTGGAGGGGTATCCTATGCTACCATCTGCCATCTTGAAATTGACAAGTTCTGTACAACGGCAGGACTGAAAATGTACTACGTGAACAAGGCTGGGAAGAAAGTTGCACAAGATCCTTTGCTCTCTTGGAAAGGAAAGGCAAGTGAGTTTCCCAATATTTGGCGACTTGCTCTGAAGTATCTTGCCATGCCGGCAACAGCAGCCTCCTCTGAACGGGCATTCAGTATTGCTGGCCTGATAATCACGCCAAAACAATCATCCTTCGATCCTTCAACAGTTTCTGATCTCCATTTTTGGCGTGAGAACTAGGGAAGTATATTCTAGCAGAGTTTCCATAGCATATCATTTACATAATAAGAGAAGTTACCATTTCATTAGAGGTACTGCGATGAGTCTATTGTCATAGTTTCCCGTGTTAGCCCTTTTCGCTGCCGCTTGAGCGCTTGAATTTGGTCTCGGCTCAAGCGCTCAAGCGCTTGAGTTCTCCAGCAGAAAAAAGCTGTTGCTGGACACAGCTCTAGTTCATTGTGTACATTCCTTGATTCGTGGGTTGTTGCATCATTCTTCTTCTTGTTCGATCAAGTCTGTTTCTTGTCATTGTCGTTGTCCCTTGGCCCCATCCACTCCTCCTCGTCCTCCTTCATCATGATGGAGCTGTGATTCCCCAGGTCGATCGTCGTTCTCATTGTCGTCATTCCGTTGGACAATGGCATTGGTTCCACGATGACAATTGCCTCCGGCCCGACATGCCATAGAGGCATACCAATATTTTTGGAGCCCAAAATGACCTTACCACGCCTTTTGGCTCAGACCATAGCTGGTTGATTTGGTGTTGGTTGCCGCTTCTTGTGTCGGGTCGAAGCAATGCTTGGGACGAGTTTTGGGGGGCACCAATTCGACTTTACCAAGGTTGAGGGTGCCAAGTCAAGTGGTCTTTGATTGCTGCATTGATAATAGTAATAAAATAAAATTGTTTGATTGTTGCGTCGTTTGTCTTGTTTCGTCGTTTGTCTTGTTGCGTCGTTTGTCTCGTTGCGTCATTTGTGTTGTTGCGTCGTTTGTGGATTTGTGGATTTGTGGATTTGTGGATTTGTGGATTTGTGGATTTGTGGATTTGTGGATTTGTGGATTTGTTGATTTGTGGATTTGTGGATTTGTGGATTTGTCGATGCGAAATTTCATTCCGTCTCTGTTCTTGTAAACTGTGACTGGCTCTTTGTTCCACTCGGGACTGAGATGTCGCCAAAAACTGGGGCCTAATATTCCTACTTAGAAGTGTCCATTTGTCTACTTAGGTCTCCGGCACGCTCAACAAATGTCAACATTTATCTACAATGCGCAAGGCCGCAAAGAGGGTATTATAAATTAACGTTTTATAACTGTAATAAGATGTACAGTATAAGAACAAAATGTCTATGCGACCTACAGTTTGTGGAGGTTTGTCTATGTTTGCAGCTCGTCCACAGAAAATACCGAGTATCCCAGAATCTCCGAATTTTTGGGCTGCGCGGACGACATGAATGAGGTGTTGGAATGACGACGATGATGATGTGTTAAGTGTTGGGTGAATGACAGACGAGGCAATATTCGCCGCGAGAATGGCCCCTTGGGGAGGGTACACGCGACCCGAGGTCGCTTATAGGAATTCTTTTTATTCGCGTATAGATCGCGGAACGTTCACAAAGTATCTTTCGCGAAACAAGCGCACAATGGCGTTGGGAGATTTGCAATCTCTCTCTGATCGATTTGGTCGAATCCACACCACCGTACATACCATGGCGACCAGTGACACACGAATCCTGATCGTTTGGGCAAAGAATCCATCTCGCTGTTTTTGTTTTCAAGAATCTTTGGGTGCAGTGCGTGGTTGAATTTCACGTTCCATTCCTTGGCGTGTTGTCCCCATAACCCCCTTTTTGAAAAGAACTACCCATTGTAGTATTGCGCTCCAACGGTGAGTCGAGAAATGCTTCGCTCTACTACAGAGGAATCGGCCTGTATCTTGGTTGTCGTCCTGTCCGGTCCAAGGTACTGCCTCTACTATAGTAGAGGTAGTAGTAGTGCTCGGCTGTGATGCCTTGGATTGGTGCACTGTGACAATCGAACAGTGGAAACACCCGACCACCACTCCACCATGGCCCTGCTCTTTCTGGTTCTATTCTACTCCCCTAAGTGTCCCAATTGCCTTGTTGCCACGGCTGCTCTCTCATGGTCATTATTGTCTTTTTTGTCGTGTGACAGAAAACTCTCTACTGCTACGACTGCCAGTGGCCGACGACACGTCTGTTGGAGAGATATTGGTGGTGGTGGATCATTCCAAAATGGACTTCTTCATTTGTTGTCGGTCCCGGATCCTGGTTCCGATCATGTGGTTGTTCGTGAGGAAACCAAGAGAATGGTTTGCGGTTTCTCTGTGTTTGTTGGTGCTGACTCCGATCGTTCTCCTTCCTGCCACGGTTGGAGCCATTCGTAGTGATGCACCAACAACCACAACCACGACCACAACCACCACCTGTGGGGACGACGATTCCTCATTCGACAAACAACGACAATGCATCCAAGCCGTACTGGATTGGATTCGGACCCATCCCCGAGGATTTGTCAGTCCCAAATTGGAGCTGCAACCACAATCCAGCAGCGTCGGGCCTGCTACCAACGACAAGGACAAGAAGAACGACAAGTCGTGGGTCTGGACCGTCACGGAACCAGTCGAACCGGAGGAAGTGCTCTTGTCCATTCCGTGGGACCAGTGTCTCGTGGTCATGCAACCACCACCACAATCACAAGAACAACCCTCGTCAGCGAACGGAACTACCGTTTCTGTTTGTGCTCTGATCCAGGCACTCCACAATCCACAGGGAGGAGGAGAAGGTGGAGGAGAGTCCGATTCCGCAGACACTGACAAAAGCCTTGCGGACCAGGACAAGGAGCCATTTTGGAGGAGGACACCACTGGTGGATTACATTTCGTCTCAAGTATTGTTGGGTGTACAATCACCACAAAACAACAACGATGCAGCTCTTTCTACACGGCCACCTCGATTGTGGTCATCCGCAGGAAGACAAGCCTTGCACACTCTCTTGGGCGAGGATCTCAAGAACGATCACCCAAACAAGGACTCGTCATTTTTTGTGTCTCTGGCTCATCCTTGGACTGTACGAGATTCCCATGGGATGGACAAGGATGAAGATACTAATCGCCAAGAAGGAATGGTGGACTCACACAGCGATTGTCTGGGACATGACCCACAATGGGTCTGGGCTCTGCACCAATGGATTGCATTGTATGGACGGCCTCTCCTCCAAACCGAACAACCACCAGGCGCAGTCTTGATTCCACTCTACGATTTGTTGACTTGGTGGTACCAAGAAGAGACTCCCAAAGCATCCTCGTCAAAGTTTCCCAATCTCAAGATTGTAACGCCATTGGATAACCATCAGAACGACCCGAACGAAATGGACCGCAATCCATTCCAGGATGGAGAAAGTGTCACGATTCAAGCGTCGCGGTTCATTGCAGCTGGACAACCACTCGCTGTTGCCACCCCAAAGGCCTCAACGTGGCATCCGTCTCATTCCAATGTTGCCCTCTTGCCCGAAATGGGCACCATGTTTCAAACGTATGGGATTGTCCACACCGAATTTCCTCAATACTGGATCCTTCCCGTCGGAACTCCAAACGATACTGACACCCTTGTCTTGACCGTGGATTGTGCAACGGATACCGAGTGGCAAGTGCACGATGCGCATCGGGAATTGCAACTTTTGTGGTATCCGGGCGGAACTCCATTGGTCAATCCAGACAGTTTGCTCTACGACGAGCGCAAGAAGACTAAATGGTTGGAGTTTGTCCAGCATCACATTCATCGCTTGTATTTGCACATTGCAAACGAGGAGAAGGATCAGGCACTCATTCCTCAAGCCGAGTGGGATGCCATAGTCGCTTATCGCGAGGCGCTATTGATGGTATTGGAAGCATTGGAAGATGTGTTGGATGGAGCAGGGTACCGAGAGTATGGTAGTACGAGTGCGGAGGACAAAGAACCCTTGCTTTTCTTTGCCACGACACGCCAAGGTCGATACAATCTACTAGATGTACCGTACAATGATTACCGTCGAGAGACATGTGATGAACAAGCCCCAATCGATTCCATTCAGAAACATTCCAAAATCATGGACCGTCTCACTACACCGTACCAAACGATTGTTTACGACCAAGATCCGGAAGAAGGCAATATTTGCTATGGCTTGGATGGCATCTACCAACAATGCACATCATACCGTCCGCAGTACCACGAAATGATGGTCCATTACCCAGCACGCTTTCTCCCTTTTGTGAAACGGGTCTTGTGGGTGGGCGGAGGCGACGCCATGCTGCTCCATGAGATACTCAAGTATACCAAATCTCTGGAACTCGCGGTTGGCTTGGAGCTGGATCAACAAGTGACGCGCAAGGCCTTTCAACACTATGGCGTCCAACCCCATTTCGACGATCATCGTGTCCAATGGTGGTACGGCGATGCCGCCAAATCCTTGTCCATGATGCCAAGTGAATATTTCGGTACCTTTGACCTTGTACTGGTTGATTTGAGTGAGACTGTCTTGAGTTTTCCTGTATCGGATGGGCTCGACATTTGGACAGCGCTGTCCTTGCTTTTGCAACCCAACGGCATTTTCGTAAAGGTACGTAAGAGTGGGCTCCAATAGATAGATGGCACCAAGGCTGATCACTCACACTCTGTGTCATCTCAATTGCTTCTCCATAAAGAATGGCTTCTATTTCCAAAAGTTGAACAAGATCTTTCCCCATTCAGCACAAATAATCAATTACGATATTCCTCTCATATACAGACAGAGTTTTGCTCTGGGGAGCTTTGAAACGGATTTCTTGCATACACATATGGCACACCACCATGGGGTTAAGACACTGTTTGCGCCATTAGAGAACGTCGACAGCGACTTGACAATGATGCACGACTATCACTGGAACAGCACCGCAAAGCCGTACAATGACAAGACAAGTGAAATGTCAGAAAGCACAAGTGGGAAGCCACGTCTGCAAGACAAAAGTCCCGGACTTCTTCTCGTGGTTGAAGCCGAGCAGATTTTGGACACTTCCATCATCGCGTCTGCGGAAGCACTTCAAAACACGATTGTCCGGGCTATTGAAATGAGCGGCTTGTTAACCATTATTTCGTCCATGACGCTTACGGATGGAGACCAAGTGGTGATTATTGTTCTAGCGGAGGGCTACATTGTAGCCAGAGGATGGCCGGCAAATGAATATTGCGCCTTGGACATTCATTTATGGAGCGCGTTTGATCGAATGGAAGCTGTCAAAGACGAACTCCTAGTTGCATTGCAAAGCCCATACTTTTCACTGTACCGCATGGTAGCGGGTGGTATGTTTGGTGTCCAAACATGGCAACGAGATGCCTCCCTTCGTGGTCCTCAGTTTCGTAATAGCTCTGACGATTCCCCCGCTTCTCACAATGATTCCGAGAACAAAATGCGCTCAGCATTTTCGAATGGCAATGCTCAGATGTATCAACATCTCCTTCATATCTACTATGAAGAAGTGCTCAGAACTTGGTTGCCCGTTGATAAACAGAAGAACCGTAATATAGCATTGGCTATCTGTGGATCCAGCGAAGAGCGTTGTCATAGCCCAGAAGTGTTCAGGACCATCTTCCACAACAACGCCTTCGACGGGACAATCATCCCTATTTGGACGTGTCCCAACTTGTTGAATGGCGGTAACGATACAAGCGTCTCCAAATTCCTGTGCGAGCGAGAAGTCAATGCCACTCTTCATGATCTAGTTGGTACAAGTGGACAAAGCTCAGAAAGTCAAGGCATATCACTCATCGCTCTTGACGCCACTGCTCCTTTTGCAATGGCACAAATTGTTCATAAGGTACTTCGGAGTTCCAGACAACGATCCGTTCTTCTATCGGACAGAAACCTTCTTGTACTGTCATCAAGTAACAACGGTGCCGACGACTCAACTTCAACTTGGCGACGAATGTTCGTTGATCAATTCCGCTCAATTCTTCCCCATCAACCAGCATTCGTATCCCATGTTACATTCTCCAATGATACCAACATATTCGATACCTTAAGTTTCGTTTCCGGTGACTCTTCGTTTACGATGCATTCGAAGAAAGCTACAAAGAACTTTGAGCTTCGCGCTAACATGGTGTCGAACACGCATCACATTGGTGGAGTTGAACTCAAATATCAGCGTGACTTCACACCTTCGCAGTTTTTCACCAGTCGAGATTACGACCAACGCGGTCCCTTCCATCAATGGAAGATGCAAAGACCTGTTGGTTTTCAAATTCTCGTACGAATCGAAGTGGACGAGTTCTTCAAGTCAGAGTCAGATTTGAAGTCTTTGCTTGATCTCGCGATCAAGTCGGCAGATGATGAGGTCGAGTACACATTGGAACTTCATGACTTTACTAACCTTGGAGAAGGTAGTGTGATTGTTGGGGTATTTTCTGGTGGCAAAAGCGGAGGACTTCCCATCGTCTGTCTATGGGATGGTCGAAACCATATTGATGTGAACATCTTTCGGTATCACGAAAACAGGGACTTTGCTGATAAATTCACTGAAAGCTTGACAAGTAGTTTCCAGGGATCCTTACATGTCGTGTTACGTGACGAAATGCCTCGCGGACATGGACGAGTGGTCAATTTCAAATCGGATCTTGATGATAAACGAAATGGCAAAACTCCTTACTGGGCCTCCCATCTATCATGATGTCATGATCTTGAAAACTTGTTACAGAGGTTGATGCACAGGGCATGTCGTTTTGTTTTTCTTCACGACCGAGTTTTGTGTCCTTGCTTTGGTTGGACGACAGGCTACCACGATTATCGCGCAAGCAGTGTCAATCACGTAGCTTCGACCATGATTCTGAATCATGGCTATCACGGAACCCTGCGAAGTGGAGACACTGTTCCCACGACCCCCGATTCCAAGGTTGGTGTGGCTGATCTGTTCCACGAGCCCGGACATTGTTAGTGGCGCGTGTGTTGGGACAACCGGGTCGCTACAAGTTCTTAGTTTGAGTTGGTTGGGGCTTGAATTCCAGGCATGCCGTTCTGCCCATCGACCTATAGCAAGACAAACACCCTCACCACTGGAAAACTATAAAAAGCGAAGACAAACAAACTGTGAAAATTATTCTTATAACCTGTCATCTCTCATTAACATGCACTTATGTAAGTTTTTTCTTCTTGTTGTTCTGCTGGCGTATTTTAATCATCATCGCTGTCACAGAGATCCACAAAGACGACTCTCTTGGGTGTAACCTTGGTGTTTTTGAGTTTCGAGAGAGCTCTTCCAATTTCCCTTCCAATCTTGGCACCCATTTCTTCATACTCTGTGTCCTTGGAACTGGTCCCCGAATCTTGACTTTCTGCCACATGCGATTCTACTCCACCAGCAACCATTGCCCTTGCAATTTTCGCAACCATTGCTTCCAAGTCCATTTCCTTAGATGCACCGCTTCGGGAATTTCCATTCTCCACCTGATTTTTGTCGCTGGAACTTCCACCTTCATTGACTGGTGGTGGTTTCTTGAGACTAGTACGCTTCTTGAATCCGGCAAAGCATGGAGCCAACAGTTTGTGTTTTCGCCTGTTCTTGTTCTCTGAATTCTCGGCCTCTGTGTTCCCAGCTGTGACGTTAGAGGCTCCCTTCATATCCTCAGGGTTCTGCTGTGGCGTCACAATCCGGCGGCAAGGGACATCAGGTTGTGGTTGCGGATGGTCACAGCCACATAGTTGTTTACCATTTGCTTGACAGGGTGTTGCTAGCCCCACTGGCTCAATGAAAGAGTCGGTCGAATTTAGATCCAACAGATCTGGATCCAGCCAATGTCCGGACTCATTGGATGACTCGTCTGGATAGTCCTCATCTAGCGCCATCCCTTCTTTCTTTTCCTCACCACACTCCATGATGTCATCATTCTGCGACAGATCTTCCGGAACAAAATATTCTCCACTATCGTTGATGAGCACCATTTTCCCTCCCTTGTGAAAGCATCGCTTTCTGGGAGGCTGCACTTTCTTCTTTGGTGCCCTCTTCTTCTTTGTTGCCCGCTTCTTCTTTTCTGGAAACTTATAGTCGGCGGCTTGCTCGGATGGGCGATAGTAATATCCATGCTCTTCCCATATACGTTTTCTCTCTTGGATCATAGCTTGGCGAGGGGACCGACGAACCCGCTTTCCTTTGATATAAAGTGGCTGAACGTACTTTTCGTAGACCTCTTCGAAGTGACGAGTGGATTCCCACTTGACCCACACTAAGGACCCATAACCATCGAACCGAGGTGGTTGATCTGTTTTTACCAACCATACCTGATGTTCCATGAACCGATTCTTGCCAACCAAGCGAACCATTTTGCCCAATTGAATGGGAGTTGGAGGTACGGCAGTCTTTTTCTTCATGGCGAAATTGTGTCACATCAACGAAGGCATGGGTTCATTTCCAGTTTTTGGGTGAAGCTCTCATTATTGACATCCGAAAAGATCTCGTACTCTTTAGGCCGCACTACGGAAAAGTTCTTACTACCCATCCCCCATCAAAAAGATACGCACTTACATACGAAAGGAAATTCTGTTGATGGTATCTTTTGATAGAGATGATGGAAGGAAAGGGAGTAAAATGGATGGGCGCGGGGTGGGGTCTCCAACGGAACAAAAATTCCTCCATGCCCATAAATAATTCTTATCCTAAATTTGGGGATCAATTCTTGTCGTTGCTCGAATCTCGGATTCGTTTATCTCACAAGAGCAGAGACATGGAACGTGGTCAACGATTGACCATTGGCACAGCATTTGTTCTGGGAAAGTATATCTTAAAACAAGGATGGAAGGCATCTCAGGTTCCGTCACAGCGGAATTGAATTCAATCTTTTTTTCTTCCCCTTATTTTGAGTCGTGACCACGAATCTTTTGGTTCGTGTGTGCTCCATCTCCCACGAGATTGCAGGGGACATATTATGTGTCACCATGAAAGAGACGGCCAAGGAACATCATCCGACACCCATGCTCCGAAAACGTCTACTACATGTAATGTGACTTCCACAGCAACAACAACTACGACCAGGTCGATTCGTCGTCTCGCCACATCCAATGTACCCGCCTCCTCCACGTAACCAACTCCTGATCCTTCCCTTCATGGTGGAGAACATCGTTTACGTTCCGAAAGCTTGGCCTTTGATATGGATGTGCGGTATCCACTCTTGGCGGATTTTACATTTGCATCCGTCTTTTGGCCCTTGACGCGACGTGACGCCGAGGCGATTATGGCCTTTTACAATACGACCCGTCGTCATGTTGAACGAAAAGCAAGCAACAGGAACAAGACTGTCAAGCCAAACGAAATTAGATTGACCATGGATCATGTCATTCTTCTTAAAGCCTTGGAACGGCGAATTGACCATGCGTTGCGAAACGATCCACATCTGGCCTCCCACAACACTACCTCGTTGGAGGAAGAAGGTGCGTTTTTGCGCTTGTATGGCCGGTCTCCCAAAGATGAAGAGCCAACGGATTTGGCAGGCCTATAAAGAGAAACTGCAGGAGCTCCAGCAGAGGGAACAAAAGGACATAGACGCCACAATGCGAGGGGAAACTTGTGTGTCGCCGCCATTTTGCGGACCATGGAACTTTTGCGGGTATGAACCGGAGCCGATGTCATGGCTCTGTTGCTCACATCGGAACGGGTTTACTCCGACCTCTTACATTGGTTGGAGTATGGGGAACCGGAACAAATGGTATTAAGGAAATGGTCCTCGGATTTTGATTTGACAACGTAATTTCTATGTCATGTGGGGCCGAGGGGTGTCCTTGTTGGAATCTGCCAATACGACCCTTAAGTGTGCCATGACTATTTGCAGGCTGTTCTTCAACAATGGATGTAAGTCCGAACTCACATTGAGACTATCGACGGCAGTTACTGGGCCGATTTTGGTGTCAACATGACTGTTGGAACGGCACAACTGATTGAATTATCACTCTTCAGAAAGTGCACTGGTCCATCCTTGTTTGCATGGAAGGGTGAATTTGAACTCATCATGCCAGAGAGATCCGATGTCAGCGACACATCTCGTTGGAAAGTGTTGACTATGGAGCCAGTTGGCGCCAACATGAAAGGATTCTCGGCTGACTTACAGAGTATTGTTATAAAATCGACCGTATTCCGCTGCCGATCAAAACCAATTCGGATTATCAGTGGTCTGAAGAGCGTCATGATGCCCCCACTGCCCATCAACAAGTGTACGAAAAAGTTTGGCAACAAGAGTCTTGGCTGAATCGTTTCTGATACCTTCTTTCTTCAACGCCCAGTCATGTCGCCATGTCGCTTCCCGAGTGGATTCGTCGCTCTATTTGGAGCGATGACAAGAACGAGAAAAAAACTGCTTTGTTATTTGTGTATGGAACTCTCAAACGACAGTGCCATTGGCATTCAAAATACCTGTCCGACTCTCAGTTTGTGGAAAGCTTTTCTTCGAACATACGCCGCGCTCCCAATTGTATGCAGATGATATGAAGAGTCCGTGGAGAGAACATTTGAAGAAGTACTCTAAACGGAGCAATCACTGGCTACATCGTCGGATATGCACTATAGTGAAACATTCGCCTTTCGGAGCAATTCACAGTACAATTTATATCGTTACTTCGAAAATAGTCTACAGGGCTTTTTCCAGTGTGTCTCAGAGCGCTGGCACTGACAATCTGTTTCTATCCCCGACCATTGGGGAAATGGAACTTCAAGCAACGAAAGGTGCTGAATCTATGTTCAGCAGACGACCTCGATTTACTCCTCCGACTATCGATTACGGTTTTCCCTCTTTTGGGGAGAAATGGTACGATGCACAACGACCGGTACCGAATCGTTGCGCAAGAAATGACTTCGAAGATTGTGGACGTTTAAAGGATCATGCTTTGTGGTGGAAATGGGGCTGCTTTGTTCAGACCATCGGGACTGTGCAAGCAAATGATCATATTCTCCCATTTTTGTGTACAGGAGGCGGTTGGAATGGGACCACTCTTGCGAATGGGAACAAATCCAGTCGACACGGCGAGAAACTTTCTGTGCGGACAATACGGCACGGCGGTGCTGTCGTACAAGTGCCTTGATCTTAGGATATACCACGTGCTCTAGGCCCCGTAGTTCTTGGCATTTCGAAAATGTCCAAAAGCAAAGTTGGATAGATTCCCGCTCATCTTGAAGTGTACTTGCTCTCTGATATTCGGCGCAGTCTCTGAGGCGGCTCTTGACGGACTTGCATGCTCTCTTGAGTGCTTTTCTATAGGGTCCCTGAAACTTTGTGACCCTGACCATTTCTTGGAGGTGAAGTTTTTGCAGTTCATTCTTTGACCACCACAGTTCCTCCCTAGGAACGTCATGTTCTTGTCTGAATGTTTGAATCGAGCAGTGCACGGAGTTTGTAGACTTGTTCAAGTCGAATGACACCGATTTTTGGTTTCCTCTTTGTAGTGTGTACGTGGATGACGTATGCGCTGGGCGTTTGAGACACGATCTTGCTTTCTTCGCGATCATTGGTCCTTCAGCTTTCTGTTCAACGCAAGGATCCTTGCATGGAACAAGCAGCCCATGCCGGAATCTAGAACGAGAGCATAGATCTACATTTGTCGTCAGCCACGAACAGGGGATGTTGATAAAGTCATCGTCATGACCACATGTATACGTTGGAGATTGGATCATGTTCACTGTAGTTTCTTTTTATGTGTGCTTGACAGACTTTGTTTTTGCCGTCTCTCCAATTTGTGACAGAGCAATGATCAATGATGCCCTGAGAGCTACTGTATAACCAATAAAGCCGAACTGGTAGGGTCACATAGTTTACTGGTAGGGGTGGATTCGGGGTAACCAGGGCTAGCTTTGCAGAACATCGGAGAAAAGGAGATTCCAATTTCTAGTTCCGCGATACAATGTTATGGTACAGTATCAAGTCTGGACCAACTACACGAAGTTCGTAGGACCTTGTGGGACCGGCGTCACTCTCTGATATGAATTTGGTAGCGTATATGGTTTTTGATGAAAAAAGTAGAGGTTGGACCCGCGAGCTCAAATCGATGCGGGTAGGTGAACCGCGCATCCTAATCATTGCGGGTCCAAATACCCGCGCGTTCCGCAGTTCCGCACTACTATGGGATTTTATGTACTCTGCACATATTTGACGTACGGACAGGCAGACCTAGAAAGCACCAAATCAGTGCCCACCGCGTTTACTATGCGTAGGTGCGGGTAGCGCGGATCGGACCCGCCAGTCTCTTTCGTTGCGGTTCCAGGGATCCGCACCGCGGATCCGCGGATCCGATCCGCAGCACCGCGGTGCGGGTCCCACCTCTAGAAAAAAGAGCACAGCCAAGAATCATTGATAGAAATCTTCTGTTCTTGTGATGGCCACCCTGGACCTGATTGGTGGCAGGGATGATGTGGGAGTTCTCCATTCTCCCGAAATGAGCTAACTTTTTCGGGGCTAGACACTGATAACAGACGTGGTAGTTATCCCTGTAAGAACCACGGAGTGATTCATGCCAACTATAAAGGGTGCGATTGGGGGGGTACCTTTGTTCGTCCGTCATCCGAAAGGAAAAAAATTGTCTCGTATTTTTTCCCAAAGCGCCAGCCGGGTGATATCGCCAGCCTCCCTTCGATCGTTCGCGCCGGTCACGCCTTGTATTGCTGGGGCCAGGAATCGTCTCACTTTTCGAGCAACACCACAAAAGACGACCATGAGCACACCAAAAACCAAAAGAAAACCATCCAGCCCTACGAACGACCACAGTGACAACTTTATGGCCAAAACCATCCACCTTGATCACAAGTGAAGGCGGAATGAATCAAAGGAAGGATGACAACATGAAACATGACAATCAACCACTGCAATGAACAATCAACCACTACAATGATGAAGCAACGGTTTGACAGCGTCATCATGGGGTATGTAAGCCCAGGAAGCAGGACAGCGTCATCATGGGGTATGTAAGCCCAGGAAGCAGGAAGCCTAAACTAGTAGTGGACTATGCTTTTATCTTTCCCATATACAAAGTGCCAGGAGCTTGTGTTGATACTCCTAGAGGTGCATGTGTGTGTATTTCATGGTTTGGTGTGTGTGTGTGTGTGATGATTCCGTGAAGCTTGATCCACTACTACGTAAAGAGTACTCGCTTTTGAAACAGTATAGACTTTAGAGTATAAAATGGGCTTGTAGATTTCTCTGTGCATGTCTCGTCGAGTCTCACGGCTCACGGTTCCTGTTTCCCATTCATGAGCGCAAGCGGCTAAACAATAGGGCGAAGCCAGTTATTACAGTTGGCTTGGACGTTACAATAATGTGCTAAATCAAAAGAAATTTGAAAGAAATAATTTTTACATTTTTTAGAAAATTTTGGGAATAACCGTATGGACAGCAGACGGGAGGTACCCCCGCAATCGGAGGGATCTTTCGCATTTACGGACAAAACCTTTCTATGTTCCCTATTGTACATCTGTCTCATTTATTTCGGAGATATGTCTGGCCGCCTCACCAATATGGAGGGGAAATAATGGCGAATAGCAACCAACCAGTATATAGTAAAGAGCCCATTCTAGGGTTGGGGGAATCTGGTAGCGGGAATTCCATTCCCCTTGGGAATGGGAATTCCCGTTCCCAATTCCCGTCGCCGCCAAAAAGCCGATGGGAATTCCCAAATGCGACTGCCTACATTATAGTGCGATTTTAAGTATGTGGGTGTCGAAGATATCTTTGAATGATTGTGGATGCCAAATATCTTTTGTAGTTTGAAAGCACAAAGTCCCACATCAAAGAAAGAAATGGATACTGCTGGTTGCGGTGAGTCGATCGACTTAGAGTTGGAGCGTCTGAAGGACAACGATGAGGAGATAGGAGGAGAAGAAGAAGAATGTGTTTGGTTGGAACACAAGAACTCCATCACCCGCATATGGAAGCAGGTGATGATGGCATTGACAGTGACTACAACATTGATGAACTCCTTAATTACTAAGATCTCAGCCATGTGCAACCTGCATTACGTGAAAAGGTGTCGTTTTGGGAATTCCACTGGGAATGGGAACGTTCCCATTGATATCAATGGGAACGTTCCCAATTCCCGTCGTTGAAATAGCGTTCCCCCAACACTAGCCCATTCACAGTGGACACGGACATGAACCGGTCACTCGAATCTTACCTCTACTCTAGGCCCTGGGGTTATCACAACATGTACCTCTAGGTAGGTTTCACGGATTGTCATCCTACCTAGTAGTCGAGAAGCACACCTCACTGGGCCCGCTCTTTCTCTTTGCCCATATCATCAGGAAACACCATGCAAATGACCCGACAAGTCCGCCCGGATGTGTATCCTTGTGTCAGTCGAAAACACATTATAATAATAGTAAGTCTCTCAACAAACGAATTCATATCGGACTGTAGGCAAGACAGGTCCTCGGATCGTGAAATGGCCCTGTACTTGCATGAGTTGGTCGATTGGTGGATTCTCTCCCAACACACAAGGAATCGTACCATTCGGTGGCCCACTGCGCGGGGAGAGAGACAGATTCCGGTAGTTGGTACATTGGACCAGACACTCCCAACGAAATTCTCACCATCGCTCTCCACGATCAATCGTGCTTGGCTGCGTTCATTCGTCCCAACCACGTCGATCGAACCTACAGTCTCTCAACAAACGAACTACAATCGGATTGTAAGCAAGACAGGTCCTCGAATCGTGAAACAGCTCAGTACTTGCACGAGTGGGTCAATTGGTGGATTCTCTCCCAACACACAACAAGGAATCGTACCATTCGGTGGCCCAATATGCACGAAGAGATCAAAAGATTCTGGTAGCTGGCACATTGGACCGGACACTCCCAAAGAATTGGTACGTCTCGGGCCGGAAGGGAAGGACTGTCTGTTTCGTTCGTGTGCCGCTGACTCTTGGATTGGGGGACTCTTGTTCGAAGAATGCCGTGAAACAATCACACCTCAGAGTTGTGTGGTGTGGGGACAGCAGTTAGGGTCCGAATTCGACTTCCAAGAGAGTGTTGCTTGTCGCCACCACGGAGAGGATCCAATGGAATGACTGTTTCGTTCGTTTGCCATTCTTGACTATTGGATTGTTTTTTCCTTGGAAAACTTTTCCACTAAAAAAACCTGCCTCCAGACACCACAACCACATCTCATTTGCAGAGTTCCAGGACTGTGAATCCCATTGTCACCATTGTAGGAATGAACAAATTTTTCTTGGGCAAACACAGATACAGATGTGGTCCAGAGTCACTATTTTGATTGCCAGTCCTCATTCCAATTCGACGAGCCTGTGGACATTGCAACTAGTGGGGGCATGCCGTAGTCCGTAGTAGCAGTAGTAGTCATGCCGTGTATCCGAGACGGTACTCCCTAGGATGCCCCATCATCACCTTTCGTACAGTTCCTGTTGTTTGGTGAATGTTCCTCTTGTTGTGTGCCTATTAGTTCTTGTTGTCCAGATTCCGTTCCTGGGCTGGCTCGGTCTGGTGTCCTGCAATCCTGGTAGGAAATCATACTAAAGGGGTTCTCTTCTCTTATTCTCGATTCTTGCGCTCGAGCAGTGACCCAAACGACAGGGGATTCTTTCAGTCGATCGTCTGTAGAGATCCCTGCTGTCTGTTGCTGTCGGTTTCGGGAAAGGGGTTTGCCGAGATGTAACTGGGTTTGCCGAGATAACTTTCCAGATTTTTGAATTAATTGTGAGGACACCATTCCAGTTCGAGACTCAATCATTCGTCGGCATCCGAGATGTTTGTGTAGTGCCCTCAGTCGTGGCTGCCGTTGAAGCGTGAACGAAACCATTCTTACTTCAAAGGAGATTGGGTAGGGACGGTAGAATTGCCCCTATAAGTGATCCAGTCACTCTTGGTGTCCCACAGGGTGGGCCTGGTTTGTCCACCGACAAAAACCGACAAGATAAAAACAAACCCAGTTCTTGCTTCTTGCTCCTCACAATGGTTTCAGTTTGTCGACGCAACACAATCCGAACCACTTCTCATATCATTATCACCACTTTGTTGTGGCACACAAACACAGATATACACACTCAAAAGACACCACAAGCAAGACACCACAGGTAAGCAAAAGCAAAAGCAAAACCAACACAGCAAATACTCCTCTCTCTTTCGAATACAACAGTCAGCATGGTACGAGTGGAGACATCCTCTCTGTTTCGTCGGCTCTTTGTGCCGGATGATTCCAAGCAGCAGTCTTCTTCCCAAACTACCAAGTGGCGTGATTCTTCTCCGCATGGAACAACAACAACAACAACGATTACTTCGTGGGACGATTCCCTGAGTTCCTTTATCGAAGTCTATCTTCCTTTCAAAGAAAACGAACCAGAAGAACCAATCCTCCCCGACAATGAATCACCCCGAGACTGCACTAGCAACAATGGCAACCATAATATAGTCGAATGTGGCGTTTCCAGAAACAAGAGGGTGCGATTTGTCCCCGACTCTCAAAACTGTTGGTACGACGACGACTCGAGTCTTTATGATAGTGACAAGAATGATGATGATGATGATGATACAAGCATGACTTGTGGTTGTTGTTGATACACGGACGAGGAATACAAGCAAATGAAGGCTGCCATTCCCCACATGCGGAAACAAATTGCATGGCTGGAACAAGAGGAAGAAAAGCATTATCACTACATGTTCTCAAAACAAGAACCAGCATATGGCACCAAGAGAGGCGACATGATGCTACAACAAACAGAAGGGTACATGTCCTTTGCCGATACCTTGTCCTGGTTGTTTCAGGAAACCAGTCAGGTGTCCCATGTCTTGTGGAATGCCCAACACTTGCTGCACTCCCATTTTTCCACGGACAGTACTAGTAGTAGTAGTAGTGTTTCGCATCGCCTGTCTCGCTTGTACATGGGATGCAAACTCGACTGGATTGGCTTGGAATATCATTGCGGTAGTCCAACAGTGCGACACGAAACCAAGGCCCGTCGCGAGGCCTTGTGGGAAGTCGTTTCCGACATTCAATCGGAATACGAACAAGGCTTGTGGACGGTCGAAGGACGCAATGAGGAATTGGCCGACTCGTGTCGTCAACTTTCGCAACCCCATGCTTTGTACGCGCAATTGATTGCTCACGCGCAACGTCAAGCTTCGGCCGTGTTTGACGAGTAAAACCGAATCATCATGACGACAACACAGGAGACTGACTGGCAGAAACTGGCAAACAGCAGGGCGTGACTGTGATCGTGGGACCCTAGCGAGAACCAGAGGACGAGGGATCGAATTCGAATGACAACGACCACCACCCCAAGACAGTTTGGCCTTGCGGGAAGCGCCCAAGTGCATCAAGCCCGGTCCGTGGACTACAAAGTTTGTTGGCTACGGATGGCGATGCGAAGAGGACTTTCTTTGTTCCTCAAACTATCACCAGTCCAGACCACGCTAAATAACGGCACCACACTGGGTCTGAGCACCTCTGATGGTGCTCTCGTTTGGAACGCGAAGCCTTGGCACGATGCATCATGTGGGATTTGAGGAGCGTGTCCGTTCCATTCCATTGAAGAGTATGTGTGATGGATGTCGATCGGTCGAATGTGATGTACCATGTGGGAACGACCCAAAAGGCAGTACAAATTTTCTGATTCTTTGGAAACGAATGAATGAAAACGGACGAAACACGTGTGTGTGATTCGTTGGAGTAAGATCTGTTTCATGGTGTATCATGGGAGTCTTTCTCGCAATCACCGCCCGCAAGATGACACAAAATACCGTGGCATCGCTGGGAAAAGGATTTTTTACCTGTTCCAAATCCACAATGGATATCCACGAACAAGCGTTCTTGTCTGGATTGGTTTTTACCCATGACCAAGACAAAATAGAACCGCAATGGAGGCCACAGACTAGGCCTCCCAGTGAGAGAGGGTGCCGTTCCTACCATGCGTCGGTTGTTGTGAAGTATCCAGACACGACCCGCGACGAGAATGTGGTGATAACGGGAGGTTATACAAGAGGCTTTATGAGTGAAACAAAGTGGACCATTGTCTTCAACGTTGGTAGTGGAGAGTGGCAACACGGACCTTGTATGCAAGAATATCGATATCGTCACGCATCTGTGGTATGCAATGGTGCTATTTACGCCATTGGCGGGCGCGGGGACTTCATTTCTAATGATAGCATTGAACGTATCAATATCAGGGATTTGCTTGGTCCCTCATCTTCCAGCAACGAAACGGATGGATGGACGATGTTGACGTGTCGTTTGACTACCGGACGGGAAGGGTGTGCCGCTGCTGTTGTACGTGACAGATTTATTGTTGTGGCGGGGGGATGGAATGGAAGCGATACTGTATCATCAGTGGATATCATCGACACACTATCCGGAAATCCATGTTCGGTCATAGCTGGACCATTGTTGAAAGTAGCTCGAAGCATGTTTGGAATGGGTGTGGTTGGTGAATGCTTATATGTTGTTGGTGGGAAAGTTGGCACGGAATTTGATACGGAAGATCGTGTGACGAAGTCAGTCGAATACCTGGAGTTTGATGGCTTGTTGGACAATACAGCGAGTAGTGCAACAACTGTTTTCCCTTTTTCCAAATCGTGGACGGTTCATAGCGATCTCAGTCTGAACACTCCTCGTAAGCTACATGCTGTAGTCCAAGTGGGCTCCTGTCTTGTTGTTGCAGGAGGATTGACGAACGGCAATGACCCCTTACGTTCTGTGGAAGTTTTAGATACTTTGAAAAGTATTGTTTGGAAGCTTCCTCAGTTGAGACATGGGCGGTCTGAAAAGGGGAGAGATGGTTGTAGCATGGTTTACTTGTCGAGGGGTGCCACTCTGATTGATCCGTGTGATCCGTTAGATTTGTGGCAAACACTTTCTCTTGGGGACAAGAACAGTTGGCTGTTTGCTCGTTTGTTGGCGTCTGTCAAAGTTCCCATCTGACAAGACTTAACGACTCGAATCAAAACTCCCCATAGTCTGTCAAAGGATTGGGATCCCAGCAAACTTTACGAACAGTTCAGACTTATAACAACTATCTCATACTGTTGTTTCTTGGGTCGTTTCGTATGTGGTGGAGGAAGCTGTTGTGGATGTCAATGATTCTTGCTACTCGGCACATCCCCCAAACGTCCACCCTGGGTGGGTGCGGGGTGAGAGAGGAGTAAGATGATTTTCATCTGTATAGTGTGCCAGTAGACTCCTTTCTCGTATGAAGTTGCTTTCGAGATAAGCATTAATTGTCACTTGTGTGTTCTATAGTGCTCTATTGGAAGCGGTGATTCGGTTGTCGTAGAAAGGGGTCGTCGTCGTAGGAAAACGAGTCGTCCTCTCTGGTTTCGATTTTCATCGATTGTCTTGCTGTGGCACCTCCTATCCAGCACCGCTCGACGGAGTAGCACCAAGAAGACAATGTTTGAGTTTCATGAATTTGTGTGTCTCCCGTGAAAACCGTGTCCCAAAGTGTCTGTCTCCAGTCCAATATCGAGCGCCGATCGTTCTCTCGTCGTTGTTGTTGTTGTTGTTGGATCATTCATGGTCTCGTGTGAAAGAGACCAAACGGTGCGCTATCCTCTTGTTGGGTCATGCTGTGCCATATCCCAGTGTCGTGTTCGTGTGTGTCCCCCGGTTGTTGTTACCGGCCCAATAGGCCGCGCACCTTGCGATGGCCCGCGGCCCTCCAAGTTACCGAGGGACAAGGGTACACAGTAGGAAATCGCCCGCCACTTGCCACAATCCCAGTGCCGACGCTCCCAAAAAGAATTCCAACGATCCTCCAATGGCCGCCAAGAGTTGCGCCGTTGTCATGGCGGGAGATTCCGTCCACAATTCATATTCCAAGGCGGCGAAATTGACCGTCACTTCCATAAAATTTTGCGCATAATACTCCTTGGCTTGAGTCACTTGTCCGTTCGTAATGTTGGGATTTTGTTCCATGCTGCGAAACACGGTATCAGCATAGACCACATCCGAGACTTGCGCATGATATTGTGTTTCGAAACAGGGTGGTCCTTGACAGGCAGCATGACATATGGCATGCTGGGACGGCAAACTGCCAGTGTCATGTCGTCTTGACAGTACCTCCTGGACACAGGCTTGATTAACTGCACCACACAGCGGCAAGGAGGATGGATTGTTGGGTGGTTTGGTACTCATCCACGGATCTGTGCTGAATGCATCGACAAGGTCCTGGTCCTTCATGGTATCGCTCTGGTTGTTGTTGTTGCTGCTGTCGATATCTCCCCAAGCTCGACAGTGACACTCGCTTCGAATCGTCTGATACCGGCATTACCATTGACACGCACCTTGTGTCAATGTCGACGATGAATCATTCTTGTCATTCTCAATACGACAATGTCGCCAGGGATCTGTCGTTTCCCGAATCCACGTGGTTTGTGTCAAGCCCACCACGGCACCTTTTCCGGGAGCAACCGTGACAAAGGGGAGACCGTCATAAATAGGCATGCCGCCATGAGATGATGGTTGTTGTTGTTGTTGTTGCACATAGACGCGAATGCCCGCCGCCCGGATTCCGTCGTGCACAACATGGGCATCGGATTGATTCAAATGGACATAAAATTCCAAACCTCCAAAAAATCCCGTCCGCAAGACGCGTTCCGAGGTGGTAAACATCCAACAAATGCCATGCGGTGTCATGCGAGGACGCCAGGCTTGATAGAATTGCGTTTCATTCAAGGTTTTGTCATTAAAGGTGGTGAAAAAGAAAAAGTCGGTCAACCGAGGTGACACTTGAACAAGTTCCCATTCCGATGTGGCTTCCCACGTGTCTCGAGTCATGTTATTAACGTCGTTGTCGTTGCTCGAATTGGCCGATAGCCGTTCCAAATATTCAGTGCGTCGCCATTTGGATTGCGTGTGCCAATTGCAGACTGTGACTTGCGGAAATTCGAGGGAGGATGGTGGAACAACGGTTTCCCGATCCTTGACAATGGCATAGGTTCGGTATTCCCGAATAAGAGCCATCATTTGCCAAGTCATGACACCAGCCGAGGCCAACACCAAGAACAATCATAGGGCTCGTTTCCATCGTTTCCACTGTTGTGCATTGACAATTTCTGGAATGCCATGCAAGGTCGTTTCGTGTTGTCACCATTCCTGCCATACCTCACGGAGCGAAACTTCTTCTTCTTGTTGTTGTTCGTCTTCGTTTGGGTCATTCACAAACATTGTCGTTGTTGTAGAAGAACGATTCATAGCGTGGATCCCTGGGTCCTTGTCCTGGTGGGGGTGGTCCTCATTATTTGTTCTCGTCGTCATCATCAAGGGTGATGCCTCTTCTTCCACATCCCAATCGTCATCCTTGTGGGAAGGACGTTGCTGGTGCTTGTCGTTCTTGGTGCTGGATCCGTCGGAATCCACTTGCGATTGTTGCATGGCGTCCCTTTGTGCCATCGCCATCGCCATCACCATAATAATAATATGCTTTCTGGTTGTTTGCGTGGAGTGGTTTGAAGATTCTCTCCTCTCTAATTATTCTTAGGAAACCAATCTCGTATCCTTCGAATCGTTGGGTGCTGGTACAACGGTCCCTCGCACAAGGTCTATGCACAGAGACAAACAACAGAACAGTGCATCGACATACTCGTACATTCCTCTCTTCTCCCTCGTTGTTGCTTCTGTGTTGTCGAGATGCGGATTGAGGCGATCGAATCTACACAAAGGTTACGGTTTACAATAGCGGTTATAAACGGTAGTTAACGTCAATATAACGTTGGTTTCTCCAAAAGAACCCGGTTTTACGCTGGAATGGTGTGACGCATCGCCTCCCAAGAACGCAGCAACACAGGGACGACGACCATGGCGGCGTCGGAACCGGATGCGGCATCCACCACCAACCATCTGGACGACAACAACGACGACAACACTTTATCCTCTCTCAAACAAGATGAACAACCACCACCAAACTCCAAGGATTCACCACTGCATCCAAAAGATGAGGAACAAGGCGATACACGAGTGAAAGAGTCCCAACGAATCCAACAAACAGCACAAGAGGGATTATCCAACAAGCAGAATGATCCCTTACCGGACAATAACGATGAGAACAAGAGTGACCAGGAATCGTCCTATCGTGCCACGACGGATGACGACGAACCGCACCACGACGAGGATTACGATGATGATGAACACGCTCCGTTATTTCGAGTGGTTCAAGAATGGGGTGAATCTTCCACGGTCCATGGGATGAATGTCATTTGCGATTCGCATCATGTGTGGACCATCTGGAAACGTCTGCTTTGGTTCTTCTTGGTGATTGCATCGGCCAGTGTCATGGTCTGGCAAATGACGGCCTTGATTCGCGAATATCGGGAGTATGCCGTCGTGACGGAAACCCAAACCATTCTCGATGATACCTTAGAATTTCCCGAAATTACCATTTGCAACATTAATGAATATTCACAAGCGGCGAGTCGCATCGTGGCACAAGAACAACAACAGGATGACGACTGGATCTTGCCTCGGACGACTCCTCAACTCGAACGCATGGCACAACCCTTGGAGGAATTTGTCCAAACCACCTCGTTTCAACAACAAGTGATTGACAAACAAGACTTTGCGCAAGTGTGGAAACGAAGGATTACCGATTTTGGGTCCTGTTGGGCCTTTGCGCCACCCCCCTCGGAACCACGGTCCGGTTCGTCGTCGTCTTTGTCGACAACGCCTCGCACCAGCACCAGTGGATTGGAATTTTCCGTCTATTTGAATCAATCCGATTATACCAGTCGGACGGAATTTGCCGGCATTCTCCTTGTAGCCCAGCTACCGGGCACGTTGGTGCACGAATTTTTACCCTTTGTCGTGGTTCCGCCCGGCACGGTGGCATGGATTGCCCTCGAGGCCACGCAAATGGTACGAGAACGCGAACCCCCCTGGTCTCAGTGTCATTCACAGGCGCCCGAGTATACCCAGGCCCAGTGCCGCGCCCAATGTTTCATGCCTCCTTTCGGCGCGACTGTCACTGTCGCTATTGGGGCGACCCCGTGACCAATGACAAGGATGACGCCGAGCTGCCCTATTGTACGACCAATCAAGATCAATTGTGTATGGAAGGCATTTGGGATCGAGAACAAGATCTCGTCCAACAATCGTGTGCCTGCGAATTACCGCCCTGTCAAGATACGCAATATCACATGTCCGTTTCGGATTTGGTCTTGGCGGCCACCACCAAAGCACCACACGCGTTGCCAAATGCCACCACCACCACAAGTACCGACGATGGGGCCCGCAATCTCGTGTCGGTGCGGATTCCATGGGGATCCACCCCAGTGACCCGTTTGGTGGAACAAAAGGCGGTCACCTTTGCCGAATTGCTCGGTTCCATTGGAGGTTCCATGGGTTTGTTTTTGGGCATTTCGGCCTTGAGCATGTTTGAAATTTTTGGCGACTTGTGTCTGTTGCGACTGTTGCCCCGTTTGTGTGGATATCGTCATGTCCGGGGATGGGGTGCGGCCGCGTAAGGACTATATATAGAGAGAGAGATGAATGGAGGGAGTCTGGGAGATGCTTGTCTCTCACAGGCCACAGCCGGGAAGCAGCGCGTCCTCCATCGTTGGCTGGTTGTACTCCTCTCTCTGTCCCACCAACCAACCAGAGGATTGGCATTACCACACACCCGGACAATCCTGGGTGTCGTTTGAACTGGAGCTCTCTCATTCCTGTGGAACGAGAATCGCACCGGTAGGGCCATATGGACAGACAAGGGCGAAATGCATTCACAGCCAACCGTTTCCTCTCCTCGGTTGGAATGCACAGTCCGTGTGGGAAAGAGCTGCGCACAAGAGAGCTGTGTCCCACCACCCACACGGAACGTTGTATTCCGTCGCCGCATCGAGTTCAACTGGGCCTGGGATCGATGATAGACTTGGACCTTCGAAGTAGACATCCAAAAACAAAACCAGCACCTCCTGGTCGATCGAACGAGCGTGCAAGACGACGATGGATCTAGATGGTCCGGAAGGAAACCGTGGTGTCGGATTCCATCCATCATCGAATTTGTTCCGGATGTGGATTGCGTGTCCACGCCTACAGTTACAGTACCGTAGGATGACAGCATACACATCTATAGATAGCGTTGATAGTTTTGGATAGGATCCACGTTTCGGTTTCGCGCGCACCCGCCAAACGTTCAGTCGCGCTCCATCGGGTGGTTTTTCGGTCGGGTTTTGTGGTGGCGTTTTGTTGCTGGGATGAGAGAAACTGCAGATTGCACCAAAGATCAGAGCACATAAATTGAAGAGGAGGATTCACGTCAACACCACCACCAGCAGAACTACCGAGGCACTACCGACGGATTGGATACCATGGCTGACAACGAGACCAACAACAACGACACTCCTACGACCACCGAGCCCTTGGCCGACGAGGCAGACAATGCCGAAGCTCCTCCCGCAGCTTCTCTATCGACGAAACGCAAGGCCTCGGAAGAGTCCGACAATCGTTTGGTGACTTTGGAAAGTTATGATGGACAACAATTCCAATTGCCCTGGAAGGCGGCCCGTCAAAGTGGCATGATCCGGACGGCCTTGTGCGGAGACGACGACGAAGAAGAAGAAACAGAGGAGGAGAATGAGGCAGTGAAGACGTCCTTGGAACAACAAACGGTTCCTATTCAAAAGGTGATGGGACCTACTTTGGAAAAGGTTGTCGAGTTTCTGATCCATTTGGAACAAGAACACTTCAAGTCTATCCCTCTTCCCTTGCCTGGGATTAGCTTTGATGAGGTACGTATGGGAATGCGTGTTGGAGTTGTCGTGGCAACAGGAAGCGACGGACGCTGTTGGATGGGGTTTTGAAGTGAACCGTCTTCTCACTGACGCGTGCTCTTGTGTGTGTTTGCTACAGTGTATGACCCAAGAATGGTACCGCAATTTCGTCAATGAGGGCGTTGCCGAGTCCGAAATGGCCTTTGGTCTCTTGGAGGCTGGGCACTATATGGACATTCGTCCCTTGATTGAACTCATGTGCCTCCGAATCACCTTTGTCGAATTTGCCGATCGATCCTGGGAAGAAGTAAGTGCCGAATCCACGGTTGGACCCCACCACGCGTTGCGGGTGTTGTGTTCTCACGCCTTTTTTTCATTCCAGCTCCAGGCCATGTTTAACAATGAAGCTCCACCATCCGCCGCAGCATCCACCAACGAGGAAGCCGCTGCAGCTGCGGCGCCCGCTGTCGAAGCCGGCGGAGACAACTAGAGTGTCTTGTTTTTACAACATAAGATGGTGAAGGGGGCTCCATCGGTACCGGCATCTCATGCTTTTTTTCCAACAAGTATCCAATCCAGATATTGGTCTCTACCGCAACCTGTTTATCAAACTCCTCCGGCCTGTCAAAGTGATGCTTTTGATGCAACCATTGTGTTACAATAGAATTAGCCTGAATAAAGATAAAGTTGCATTCATTCACACTTGTTTCATGTCCTATTCGACTAAGGGCTAGCCCTTACATCGGTTCACCAGTATGTTGGTTCACCAGTATGTTTGGTGGATGAGGATACGTCGTTGGAGCTGCCGAGATTCCTCGGTAGCAATAATGAGTGTTCATCCTCTTATGGAAACGCGTTGTTGCTCTATTCTCACTTGCTTTGGACCGCACTCGGTTGTCGGGCACTGGATTTGAGTGCATAGATTTCACGTGTTGGTTTCGGCTTGAGTGAGGCATATTTTCGATCCAAGTCGACCACCTTGGCCAGAGCGCCCCAGCTTCTCCAATACCTCTTGGCCTCTTCGAATCGATACAGCGCTTGCTCGGAATCTTTCATGACGGTCAATTGATATTCCCCGAGCCGTTCACTGGCCAACGCCGCGTCATGTTGGTAGCCACCCCGTTCGGCCAACAAAATGGCCACTTCGTACTCCTTAATGACGGCAAATTCGGTTCGTCCCCGTTTCTTCAAGGCCATGGCTTCGGCATCCAACAGGGCCAAGTACTGCCTGACATTGGGATTGCCCATATCCAACCATTTCTTAACCTTGGCCCGAAACATGTGACCCAGTTTCAAGTACTTGTGGCGGCCCGTCTCGCGGGCGGCGGCATAACACGAGACACCCTTGTGAAAGGTATCCCACATGAGTTTGGAGGTGGACAATTGCGTTTTTTGCAAAAAATCGTGACCCACTTGCAGGACCAAATCCGCGTGTTGGACATGATGGCCAAAGTAGGTCCACAAGAGGCCCTGAAAGGCTTGGACGCCAGCGGGAAATTTAGCAAGACAAAACTCGTGACTTGTCACATTGCTGATTTCGCCCACCATGTTGGTCGGATCGTCTCGATTGTCCCAACCCATGAGATTGCAAAAGACTTGGCGCATGGAATGTGAAGTAAATACCATGTAAAAGGCATGATCGCCTCGCAAGTCACACAATTGTTTGGTATAATTCCGGAAATCGGCTTCCAAATCCGCCAAGGGCGTCCCCTCCATGATGCGCAAGAGCATCCAATGGTACGTGATCCATGTCGCGCTTTCCGTGTCCCTGTTCAAGGAATATACAAGGGCAACCAATGAGGCGGACGGCAAATCGGAACGATACACCCATTGCGTGGTCGGCACTTACCCAGTCTTTAAGGCAATATCGTACGCCCGTAACAAGGGTGTCAGGACGTCCTTGGCGGGTCTCATCCAAGGGTACAAGTAGCTATACACGATAAACATGGTTCGTGCTGCTGTTTCCTGTCCGGGAGACTTTTCCATGAGCCGCAAGGCATGTCGGCCATACAAAAAGCCTCCTTCAAAGTCTCCCAAGGCTCCCGCCAATACCACACCGGTACTCGCAAAGGCGGGAGACGAAAACTCACAAAATCCATACTTCATGGTCCAATTCACGGCCTTGAATACCACCAAGGCAAAACGTTCATCGGGCAACCGGTAGCAACAGGTGGCCAATTTGTCCAAGAGTCTCATCAACTCAATCCTAGTCCGATCCGTCATGTACTCCAACTTGGCTGTATTTCGTTTTTTCATGGTCGCCTTGATTTGAAGAATGTTGCCCAATACCGACAATTGTACGGAGGAGGCCTTGCGCGGTAAGCGACAATCAAAGTTTCCCAACACTTCCAGCAAGGAAAAAATGGCATCCTGCAGATTCCCACGTTGGGCCATGCTATCCACCCAGGCCGTGTACACATCAAACTTTTGCGCCATGGGAAGGTTCTGAAGCATGACTTCTTTGCAATACCGTTCCATCGTTTCCACATTGCCATTGTAGTTTTCCGCCATGGCGCCAATCGAATACAGCGCCAGGCACAATTCGGTATGATCCATCCATGCATTGTCCGGTAACAATTGAATACCCTTGGAGGCATACTCGGCGGCCCGATCAAAGGCACACAGCGACATGGACCGTTCCCCGGCTTGACAATTCAAGTGCGCCAGTTCCACTCGGCGACTGTCCGACTGGTCCTCGTACTCACTGGTGGTTGCTCCGGCGGAATTTGCAGCATTCTCACCCGCATTGAGCAAATTGACCACGACAAAAATAGCCGACGATGAGGTCAACCGTGCTGGATCCAAGTGCTGGACCAGGATTTCACCCACGACGCGACCAAAGGCCACACGATCTGTTTTGGGAGCAATCAAAGATGCTGCCTCTTGGATCTTGTCATGAGCCCAGCTATAACTCGTCGTCGTTTCACTCTCGTTGGTCGCCGACGATTCTTCGAACAACGAGGTAGAATGTCGACGAATATGATCGTGGTTCTGCAAGACCTGCAAGCCCGATTCAAGCACCTTGCGTTGTCGTTGTTTCTCTGACAGAATCGAATCGGGAAAGTGTTGCCATACCAAGTACATGGTGTCCAATTCAAACGTGACACCAAAACACGACGCCAAGTGGACCAGTTGCAGCATGGCCAAATCCACTTGTTCTTGGGCCAATGTTGTTAATTTGACTTTTAACAAATCAATGACATTGTCCGTGGCACTCGTGGAGGCTTCAATCTCTTCTTCTTGCCATGTCCAAGACTGAGACGCTCGGTGATATCGAAGAAAGCGTCGATGGTAGAGCATGGACAAGAATTGGAGTAGAAAAAAGGTATTGCCCAGCGTCTTTTTCTGACAAAGTTCCGCCAAGGCCCACGTTTGAGCCTTGCTCATGGGTGGCTGCTGCCGCTCGTGGCGTCCGGGTCGTGGGTGTTTGCCACCCGGGTGCTGGATGCGCAACAATTTCTGAATAATCGTGTGAATGGACGTAATGTCCAAGTTACAAATGTGGAGTTCAGTCATGGCAAACTCACCCGCCGCTGTTTCTTCAGTTCCTTCTGGTTTGGGCACTGTGGTCGATTCCCCTTGCTCGTCGTGTGGTCGTTGTTGTGGTGGTTGTTGGCTCTTGGTTCGCAATTTGGTGACGGTTGCGTGCAAGTTATGGGTGGAGCTCACTTCATTGGATCGATAAATGCCAACAATCATGAATCGATGACGATTGCCTTGATCGGTCAACAAGACTTCCAAGAGTCCCAATGCCGGTCCATCGGCTACTTGCAAATCATCCAGGACGAGAATCAAGGGATCAAAATGTTGACACAGGATGCGAAGAAATCGCACAATGGCGTAATACAAACGATCCTTATTGTTTTCGGACGATGCGGTCGTGGTTGTGGACCCTCCACCACTACCAGTCGTCATGGGTCGGGAGGAAAAGGAGGAGGATCGGGTCATGGTGGTGGTGCTGGTGGGTGCGGCGGTTGCTGCTGCGGGGGGAGGTTGTCGTGTGGAACGTTGGGCCCCCGCTGCGGCGGCTGGACCTCCAGCACTGCTGGTACTACAAGTACTTTCACTGCTCTTGTTGTCCGTTCGTCGGCGTGTGGACGACGCAATTCCTCTCTGACTGCTGTTGTTCGTATTGGGGTTTCTTCCTGCTTTGGTCATTGGCGTTGTCGTGCCTTGCGGTTGGGTCCCTCCTGCTGTTGGACGCGATGACGACACGGGTGTGTTGGTGTTTGTGGACCGTTGGGGTACAGCTTGTTTGTTGTCTGATGCTGACGCTGGTACGGATAACAATTGGTGTTGTTCCTTGGTCTTTTTGGGGACCAAGACATGATCGAGTATTTCCGTCAAGACGGGCAAGACATGGACGAGGAGGGCCAATTCGGAATTCAATTCACAATGCAATTGCCGACAAATTTGCACATAGCGCCGTTGGGAGGCGGCATGGCAACTCGTTTTGAGTTGCAACAAGGCACCACATACTTGACCACAGGCACTGGCCAAGCCCGAAAAGGGTGCCGCCGCTGTATTTCCCGTAGTGGCACCTGCCGTTGGAGTGGTGGTGGTGGTGGGTGGAGATGGGGACGATGAGTCGTTGGTCCAGGACGACGAGGCCGTTCCGACATCAAACTTGCCTCGAGCCAACAAGCCTTGGACTGGATGCTGGTCAATGTTGTTGTTGTTGCGGTCTGCTGTGGCATTTTCTGGATTGTGGTTATTGCTGATGCTATTCGTCGTCGTCGTCGTCGTCGTCGTAGTGCTATTTGTAGTACTGTTATTGCGAATGGATTTGTTGTGTTTGGTCAAGAGTTTTTGCAAATAGTCCGTGGCCAAGGTGGTTTTGCCCGTGCCACTTTGGCTCGAAATCAAAATCAATTGTTTGGTTGGAGGGGCGGAAGTGTCCACGAGGGTTTGAAAACACGTCTTGAGGCATTGCAATTCCACGGATCGACCTTGAATGCCCAAGGATTTGAAATTCAATGTGGCACCGTTGGTGCTGCTGCTGGTGGAGAACGAGTGGGAGGGATGACTGGTACTAGGGCTGTTGCTCCTGGTCGTATCGGGTGTCGTGGTGGAACCCGCCACAGAGGAAGACGCTTGACTGGACAATGTATGTTTTTTGGTAAACAATTGAAATTCGCCACTCAAATCACTGCATTCCGTGTCGACATCACTTTCATCCTCCTCGTCGTCCTCCTCATCCTCCTCTTCCTCCTCCTCATTTTCGACAATGTGTTTCATGCTATCCTGGTCGTCGTCGTCGTCGTCGTCTTCCTCATTGTTGTCGGCCACGGAGGGCGGCAAGGCCATTGGTAGAGGAGGTTCCAGTATTTGTGGGTCGCCTTGCGGAAGCTCGGCTGTATCATTATTTTCATCATCCTCATCCTCCTTGTTCTCATCATTGGGGTGTTCCATGCGGTCCGCAGCATCGTCGTTTGGGGGTGGAGTCGTCAACAACAAGGACACTGGTTCCAGGCTCGTTGCAATTGGCAGGCGTTCGTCCTCTGGAGGTGCAGCAGCAGCGGCGGCAGTTGTGGAGTGTGACAACCGCTCGTCTGGTTGTCCTTGTGGTTGTGATGGTTGGTCGTGGACCGACGCCACTGTCAGGGGAGGAGGAGCATGTGTTTCTGGGTCCATTGCGACGACTGGGGTGGCTGTTGTTGTTGCGGCTTTGGTCTCCTGCGGCTGCTGCTGCTGCTCCTCATCATTATCATCTTGGGCGCTGCTGCTCAATTGGTGAACCACCACAACTTCATCCTCTTGTTCTCGGGTGTCGTCATCGCGAGGACTCATTCCAGAAGTCGTCGTTGTCGTATTATGGAGGAGGATGTTGGTGGTGTCGTCGCTGTTGTTGCTGTCGTTGTTTTCGTTGTTGTTGATTTGTGATGTCATTGTGCAATGGTAGATTCAACTTGAGTGTCCCTCGCCAAACGATGTAGAATGTATACAGGAACGAGACGAGATCAAGAGGTGATGGCAGGGATTCGTTGGGTGTGTTGGGTAGTCTTCTCTTATTTTGGATTTTGGGGGCTTGGGGAACAAGAACCCACAAAACTCAGTTACTCTATATCATTGTCTACAGGCCGCATAGTGAGAGTCAAACATTTCTCCCGCGGGAATTGTGGCAGAGCCGACCGGTGCCAAACAGTTGAGATTTCTTTTAGAGAACATTGAGTGTCGTTGTGTTGGTATTTAAGGAGGCGCTCGCTTTGAGGGAGTCAGGAGTGATGTTAATGGCCGTAACCGCTTGGGGTTGGTCATTGTCGGGTCTTTCGTTTGGAAGGTTCATGGTTGGTCCTAATAGAGATACGTTTTGGTAGTGTTTGAAAGTTATGATATTACGATTAGGTCTAAGAGGTGATGGTGAGTGCTGAGGTCGATTTTGTATGTGGGAATTTATGAGACAGATGTTTTTCTGTCGGACAGATGTTTGTTCCGACACTCGCCCTCGACCGGGCGTCTTACCATCCCATGATTTTCTTACGGGAGGTTTCAAACAAGGTTGCGTCGAGTGGTTTCGTAAAACAATCTCCGAGTTGTTCGTCAGTGGCGATTGGTTTCATTTGGATGCCGTTGGGTCCGTTGTTGAGTTTGGACCGGAACCAATGGTATTTGACCCCGATGTGTTTCGATCGCGGTGTCATGCGAGGGGGGTCTTTCGTAGCGAGTTTCTATGCGGCTTGATTGTCTTCCCAAATGGTAGTAATTGAAGTAGTGCCAGGT
Organism: Epithemia pelagica; assembly: GCA_946965045.2. Lineage (NCBI taxonomy): Eukaryota > Bacillariophyta > Bacillariophyceae > Surirellales > Surirellaceae > Epithemia > Epithemia pelagica. The sequence goes on from OX337230.1 coordinate 3,533,969, forward strand.
TGGGCGAGCTGGAGATGCGTAGTCATTTTCTTTAGTTGTCGTTGAAGTGGGAGTAATGTGCGCATGCTGGTACTGGCAGCGATATATTCTGCCTCCATTGTAGAGAGGGCGATCTCGGTTTGCAATTTGCTTGACCATGTCACAGGGGAACCGCCTAGAGAAATCAGGAAGCCGGTACGCGATCGTACACTAGAAGGATCTTGGGGGTCGTCGTTTCCCCAAATTCCGGCGAAATCTGCATCCACAAAACAGTCGAGATTGAGATCTTTCGAGGGCTTAAGTTTTAAGCCTTGATCACTTGTGCCCTGTAAGTATCTTCCAATTCGTTTTAAGGCTTCTCCGTGTGTCACTCGTGGATCGTTGCTGAATCGTGCTGCTTGGTGGATCGCAAAAGCACAATCTGGACGAGTATTGTTCCCAAGATACAATAACATGCCGACCACGGAACGGTAGTTGAAGTCTTCAGAGAAAGGAGGCTTGTGTTTGTCTTTGCCGAGTGTCTTTGTCGCGGGTGTTTTCTTTGGAGAGCTATCGTTGAGTCCCAGTGCTGAAATGATACTGCGAGTGAGGTGTGGTTGTGTGAGTGTCATGCTGCCGTCGCTCGAACGGGTAATCTGAACTCCGAGGTAAGTGGGCAAGTCTCCGAGGTGGTCAAAATCCATTTTCAATTTGGTGAGACCGTGTAACAACTCATCGACTGCTGCTTGATTTACTCCACAGATGATAGCATCGTCGACGTATGTCACCATGATACATCCAGCCTTGCAGAAGAGACAAGGATCGTTGCCGTCCGGTGTGAGTCCAAGTGTTTCAAGCCGTGTTTTCAGGTAGTCATACCACAGTCGTGGTGCTCGACAGTCACCGTACAAGCTCTTGTTTACTTCAAGGATTTTCTCACTGTGGCCTTGCCCGTAGCCGGAAGGTAAATTGACGTAGATGGGCTCGGGCAAACTGGATTGGACGAAGGCATTTTTGAAGTCGATTGAGGCTGTAACCAGGTTGTGCTGCAGTGATAGAATCAACAATAAACGAACAGAGGGCCAGTCAATGACGGGTGCGAAAGTGTCCTCCTTGTCGGAGGTAGCCTTCTGTTGGTCGCCTCGAACCACCAGGCGTGCCTTGTAACGGGAGATGGTACCGTTGGGGAGACGCTTCCGTTTGAGTGTCCACATTGTATCTACAATCTCTTTGCCTTTGGCGTTGCTTCGTGGGACAAGACGAAAGGTCCCTTTTCCTTCCAATTCATCCAATTCACGGTCCATGGCGATGAACCATTTCTTTGTTCCTCAGGAGTCATCCGTGGTAAATCGAAGTAGGAGGGGTTGTCGGCGTCAAACGATTTGGAGGCGAAGTAACGTGGATCCCAATCATCAATCAACTGTTGAGCGGTAGTGGCTTGGAGAGAGAAGGATCGATCGTTGAGGTAGCACGGTTCGCCCAGATCAGGGTCGCTCCAGTGAGTCCAATCGAGAGCGTTGGCCATGGTAGCGAAAGTGGAGGCATCGTTGTTGACAGATGTGGTTGAAAAGAAGAAATGGGCGTTGTGGACAAAGGTGCTGTGGTGACGAAGGCAGTGCGTACTCCAGCTGCTGTCGTCGGACGGGAGATCGAAACGAACGTGGCGTTCAGGGTCGGGAAATCGTCGTGTCTGGGAACGATTGCGACGAGATCGACGTGGTGCCGATGGTTCCAACTGTGGCTCGCCCGTTTCGTTTGGGAGTTCCAACTCTGGCTCGCCCGTTTCGTCGATGGGTTCCAACTGTGGCTCGCCCGGTTCGACCGGAGGTGGAGGTGGTGGTTCCAACTCTGGCTCGCCCAACTCCAAAACGGTGGGTTCCAAGTCATGTCCTGGTGGGTTGCCAAGTGGGAACTCTGTCTGTACTTGTGGTTGTAGTTGTTGCTCGCCCTCGACAGCGTGAGGATCGGACGGAGGGAGCATGGTGTCGATGTTGGAATCACTTGGAGGCAACCAGGATGGGTCCAAAGGTGGCAAGGGACCGTCAATGCTGGAATCGTGGTCATCAAGGTAGTGGTCACGTGTGACAAAATCGGGAAAATCAGCGCCGTCGGATGGTGGTGTCCAATTGCTGTGGACTGTGTGAAACAATTCATCGTGGACGACGTGAAATTGTGGACTGATGTGGTTGGTAGTAAGATTTCGAATCAGGCCCACCGTCGTCGAGTGCTGGTTGGAGAAACCCAAGAATTGTCCTTGGCGGGCGCGAGAGTTCCATTTTGGGAGTTTCTTGCCGTCTTGGATACGTGGATCAAGTACGTAGGAAGGGCAGCCCCACACGCGGAGACGACGAAGTTGAGTACATGGTTCCTTCAACCCGGTAAAGATTTCAATGGGAGACAAGGTGGAGTCTTCAGTGGGAGTGTGGTTGTAGATCCACGTGGCGTAGTCCAATGCCATGGGCCACAATGTCGGAGAGAAACCATCAGGCCAGTGAAGGTGGCAATGGATCATCATGGTGCGAGCCATGCTCGTCACGGTTTGTATGGCCCTTTCTGCGCCCCCATTTTGATGGTGAGCGCCGACGCCCGAAACGGTGTGGAGTGGTGGTGGTGTTTGAACCCGATCGGCGCGGAGAGATTTCTCAAAGGCAGTACTTGTGAGGATGCCATTGTCGGTGTGATAGCGACGAATGGTTCGACCAACCTGGGAGGCGAATGTTTCGAACGTAAACTTGGACCGAATCGTGTCGCTGCCTCCAAGGGATACTTGTGGATAGACGAAAATGGCTCTTGAAGCGTGATCGAAAAATAGGGTGCCGCCTGTGAGATGTAAGTATCTTGGTTTTGGGATAAAGGGTTCCGAATCAGTGTCGAAGCCGAGGGAATCGATCAAGGTAATCCAACGTGGAGAGTCTGCAACGAAGAATGTCTCAAAAAGTTGACTGGCGACCTGTGTATCGGTCAAATTGTTCACATACGTTTCCCATAATTCGAAATGTCGTCGTGCTCGGAGATGTTTGCGTCGAATCTCGCCCCAGAACCGAAAAGGGCGTCGAAAGAGTTGACGACCGAGAGGGTATGTACTAGAAGCGAAACGAAGTTGACGACGGTGAATGGCACAAGTGGAACTGGGAGTGAGAGCAATGGCGTGGTCAAGGATCAACAGCCGGGAGTCGAAACCGCTTGGAGGAAAGGCATGAGGAAGTAGGAAGTCCGAATCGAGCCGAGCCAAATAAGGAGGAAGAGAGGACACAGCCGTGGGAGCAAAGAAACCAGTTACACCAATCAACCAAGAGTCGCAGACCGTCGAAACGAGAATCCAAAGGTAAAAGAGAGAACCAAGTCGTCGCGTCCGAAGGGAATGAAACCGAGTGTGAAGTAAAGGAACCAACAATAAGACTGTCAGAGTGAGGACCAAGGGGCCGAACTAGGACCAAAAGTAAAGGCTGGACAGGGACCAAAGGCCATGGCACCACGACAGAATCTCCATGTAAGTGGGAAAAGGGGCGTGCGAGCACTGGAGAGATGCTCGCCCCATTAAAAATCCCGTAGGCGAAGAGAGGACACCGAAGCCGTCACACCGCTCGGAGAAGACGTCGAAGGTGAAGAAGGGGCAGTATCGGAGCCGTCATTCGGAGACGAGTCAGCAGCAGTGGTGGTATTGGCTGAATTGGTTGTTGTCTCGGGTGCATGGGCTTGGGTACGGCGAGCCTTGACTTTCGACGGATCGTGGCGAGATGTACTGTGGTTGCCCCACCGGCCCAGACCATCTTCAGTACCATTGGGGCATAAGGCACACCACCAAATTTTGCGATCCTTGTTCAGTGGGTGAGGGCGCCAGTTGGGTTCGCCGTCCTTGGGAGGTGTCGTGTCGATAGGAAGACGGTTGCGACGACCATTGCCAGAGTCTGAAGTTTTCTTGCTGTCGGACAGTTTCTTGCTAGAACTTGTGAAGGAAGAGCTGTCATGGCTACTCGTGGGTAACCATTTGTCGGCAAGTAAAAGGTCATTGTACTTGAGGATCACACGTTCACGGAGAGCCACGAAATCAAGAAGAATCGGGTCGTCATTGTTCTCGAGATTGTCCAAAAGACTCACGAACTTGGGAACTGTGCAAGTTTGTAGTTGCACAAAGAAAATGTTGGCAACGTCCTTCGGGACATGGCCACTCACATTGAGGCGCATAATAGCGTTGTTGAACGTGGCACAAAAGTTGGGAATGTTTTCGCCGGGATAGTCGGTTACGGAGTGAGATTCCAAACGGCGAACAATGTGACGGGCAGCTTCGTGGGTAGTGGACATCATCTGGTTGAGTATCATGTGGAGGATGAGCGGTCCGCCTTGTTCATTCTGAGGGATTGACACCAAGCGATGTTCAATATCAGAACGAAGCGTTGAATCACACGAGGCAAGTAGCATCTCCTGTGTCCAGGACAAGTTCTGAGGATGAATCTTCTCACTTGTGTTCTCAGCGTAAGCTTGGTTGCTAAGACGGACTTGGGCCTCAGAAATGGTACAAGCGGACTCAAGCAAGTCTGTAGTAGCCCTGGATTCGTCAAGCGTGCCGGTGATCGGGTCGATGGGAAGGACCTGAAAGACGGATTGCATGCAATAGCTAGTTAAGCGCCCCTTTAGGTTGAAAAGTTGCATCATCACCTTGTTGTTATTCCCGAAGAAATCAGTGTCTTCCGTGATACGAATGCTGGCTGTTTCCAGAGTAAATGGAGGTGAGAGAGCAGTCACGGCTTCGTTGCGAAACTCAAACAGGTTCTTCCCGCCAAGGGACTCGCGATACTTGGGCGTTACCGTGTCGGCGAAAGCGCCAAGTTCAAAGACGCGATTCTTCTTTGCCGTAAACGTGATTCCATTGATCGTAGCGGTGTCGCCGCCCATGGTCGGTTCAGCGGCCTTTGTAGGCGTGGAGAAAGGGGTGTTAAGCTTCATTGTTGTTGTTCTTGAAAGTAGCTTCAGAGAGTTTTCAGGTACCAAATGTTGCTTTGGTTGTGCAATGAGGACGTTCCGATGAAAACTGATTTGTGAAGCGGTCGTGAAAGTGGTAGATTCAAAGGAATCTGAATCACACTTCACCTTGAAAGGTAGCGGATACAATCGGTTGGGAGTCAAGGGCTTTGTTTTCTTGAGTCTCTCCACGATTCGAGGGTTAAGTAAAGAAAGAGAACCTTGCATGTTCCAAAGCGAGTATGTGAGAAAGAGTATCAACACCCAGCGGTAGCGTTTGGGCTCATAACCTGTCGTTGTGTTGGTATTTAAGGAGGCGCTCGCTTTGAGGGAGTCAGGAGTGATGTTAATGGCCGTAACCGCTTGGGGTTGGTCATTGTCGGGTCTTTCGTTTGGAAGGTTCATGGTTGGTCCTAATAGTGGTGGAAGTAGAGATACGTTTTGGTAGTGTTTGAAAGTTATGATATTACGATTAGGTCTAAGAGGTGATGGTGAGTGCTGAGGTCGATTTTGTATGTGGGAATTTATGAGACAGATGTTTTTCTGTCGGACAGATGTTTGTTCCGACATTGAGCGGACAATGATAGTAATCATTAACGTTACTTGAACAAACCCGAAATCGCACTGCGAACTAACGATCATTCGGGTTCTCTGGTATATACGAAAGGCACTCGAGCGAAAATGATGGCAACAGCACAACGAGCGCAAACTTTCCCCCGAGAAGGTGGAGTGTTGGAAGCGGTGACGCCCTTCGACCGATTCAGAACCTAGCTAGAATCGCTACAATTTCGTTTCGAATGGGTGGGAAACGGTGTGCTTTTCCGAGCGGTGTTCCATCCGTCCCGCCAGAACCAAGAGAGAGCACCACGCGTCTGTCTGTTGTGGTCGCCTCCCTTCGAATTGGTTGTGCATCGATACAACCCTTCGTCATGCGAACGGAGAGTCCGAAAAATAGCTAGAATCACTACAATCTATTCAAATCTGCAGAAAACGGTTCCATTTAAAATTGTTATTCCAGAGGAAGCCCTCCCATCGCTCGCTCTCACCATGTGCCATTTCCTGGACAGCGTCGTTTGGTTGTTACCAGACGCCCTGATCGAGGGGCCAGCCCGCGAGGGCCCGAACTCCCTGCGATTCGGCCGGCACAAAGGCCAGCTCGGTCCCGTCGGCGGGATCCAGGACCACCAGGGCGGGAACCCCCGACCGACGCCCTTGAAAGCCGAGGTTCATCATCTCCGATCCGGACCACACCCCAAAGGTTTTCTTGCACTTCCGTGCCTCTTCGAAGGGCACGCAGGGCATGCCCAGGGCCCCGGCCCGTGCCACCGCCTCGGCCTCGGACCGATCCGACGGGACGTAGATCAGTGCCACGGGCGTGCCCGCATCGTCCGCCGCTTGCGCAAACCGCTGCAGCGCCGGCTCGAAGGAGGTGCACATGGGACACCAGCCCGCGGAAAAATACAGGGCCACCCGCTTGCCGGCCAGGTCCTCGGCGAGCTCTTTGGATTCGAGGAGGGGCGCCAGCGAGGCCAGGGCGGCTTCGGTGGCGGCCATGTCCCGGGCGATGTCGGTTCGACGAGGTCCCGGCTCGGAACCAGGATGGAACGGCCGGGAGAGGAGTGCCATCGCTCCCTGGTACCATTCCGTCACAGCCACAAGAGTAAGAAGCAGCAGCGTGGGAAGCCTGCGACACCGACGGGAGAGCATCTTGATCGTCGTCGATTTTGTTGGGTGGTCGCGAAGAGTGTTTCCAACGAGAGAACGATGCCACGAGAGAGCACGGCTGGAAAGTTCAATGGATGGATGAATTCGGGGAAATGCAAGCCTCCACTCTAGTTGAGTTTGAAAAGGACAAGGTAGAGGAACACGAAAGGAAGACGGCCGAGGCATCTCTTGCTAGTAGAGAGACTTGACATCGCCTCACGGGAGGTGTTTGTTTTTCTTTTTTAGGGGCTTGATTGGTAGATCAATGAATGAATGCGTCAGTCCGAAACAATCAGTCCCGCAGGGGCAGTCCCGATCCAGGAAAATGGGTCGAACGAATCCATCATCCAAACGCGTATCAAACCGCCACCAAACAGGCCTGGGGATCGGAGCTCGTGCCGAAGGAGAACGCTTCAACAATCTGGTGCTAGTACATTTAGGGATCTTGCATTCCCGAACCGCGTCTTCTTTCAATCACCGTGCGCTACGGCCCACACTGGCAATATTGGGGCAATACATTCGAAAAAAATCGCAGCCCTGCGAATGAAAGTCGAATTTGGTGGCTTGAAAATCCAATCCGAGTCTTCCAAAGCTCTATTCGTTGCTCTCACGCTATCATTCGAAAGAAATCGCAGTCCCGCGAATGGAAGTCGATTTTGGTGGCTTGAAAATCCAATCCGAGTCTTCCAAAGCTCTATTCGTTGCTCTGACGCTATCAAAGTAACGTGCCTTAAATATTCCAACAACGTACTGATGACGATTTCCGAAACTACGAAGAAAAGAACGAGACTGCATTCAGACACATACAGAACTTCAACCTCACTTATTAGCAGGCCTTGAACATCGGTGCAGTAAGTAATTTCTGAATCACATAAACCCTCACGACAAGAGAACAACGCGTTTTGGAGGATCGCTTTCCCAAAAGAGAAGAGGATGACGTAGCACCACGAAGGGAACGCTTCGCTTTCAACAATACCGCGCTTTCATATGCTCGCGTTCCGGGAAGGGAATCAGATGGCGCAAAACCGCGAAGGGAACGTTCCGGAAAGGGAAATAGATGGCGCAAAACCGCGAAGGGAACGATCGACTTTCAATGAGTAGACTCGTTTGCCGACCCGAGACTACGATCAACAATCTTGTGAAGAACTTGTCGCAAATCGCATGAAAACAGGTGGGCTACACCCAACGCACATAATTTTGAATTTTCATCATCGAAATTGCAACGAAAACGAAAATACTCGACGACTAAACCGCCCCGAACAAACCGCCCAGCATGTTGACATTTCGTGGTCTCCTGTGCATCACGATGATGCTCTGCGTCATCACTCTTTCCGAGACAGCCGGAAAAGACACAAAACACTCCAAGGCAGGCAAGAACTCCAAGAAAATGAAGAAGAAGGATAGCCAGGCACCAAGTGATCGACCGAGTAATTTCCCCTCGGCCTTTCCCAGTGATGATCCTTCGTCCCATCCGTCTGCTTCACCCTCTGCCTCTCCTAGTGATAGACCATCACTCTCCCCATCTGGGGAACCAAGTGATATCCCCTCTGATACTCCAAGTGATAGACCATCACTCTCCCCATCACAGGAACCCAGTGATGTCCCCTCTGCCTCTCCAAGTGATAGACCATCACTCTCCCCATCATGGGAACCAAGTGATATCCCCTCTGATACTCCAAGTGACAGACCATCACTCTCCCCATCACAGGAACCCAGTGATGTCCCCTCTGCCTCTCCAAGTGATAGACCATCACTCTCCCCATCATGGGAACCAAGTGATATCCCCTCTGATACTCCAAGTGACAGACATTCACTCTCCCCATCACAGGAACCCAGTGATGTCCCCTCTGCCTCTCCAAGTGATAGACCATCACTCTCCCCATCATGGGAACCCAGTGATATCCCCTCTGATACTCCAAGTGACAGACCATCACTGTCCCCATCATGGGAACCCAGTGATATACCCTCTGATGCTCCAAGTGACAGACCATCACTCTCCCCATCACAGGAACCCAGTGATGTCCCCTCTGATGCTCCAAGTGATAGACCATCACTCTCCCCATCACAGGAACCCAGTGATGTCCCCTCTGATGCTCCAAGTGACAGACCATCACTCTCCCCATCGGGGGAACCCAGTGATGTCCCCTCTGATGCTCCAAGTGGAATTCCACAGAAGCTCGGGTTAAGATACGTCGGAGTAGTCTATTACACGTATGATAGATGTAGTTATTACCATGGGTACGAAAATAAGAACATCATCTTCAACGACGACGATGGTAATTGTGCGAATGAGAGTTGTGTGGCAGGACCCTACCGGCCCCTCTACCGGTTATTTTGCACTGGCAGCTCTCTTCCTGTGATTCCACTTGAACGTTCTTGTACAGCTAGATTATCATCTGTTGGTCAAGGTGCCGACGCCAACTGTTGTGATGCCGGCAGTTCTCCTTTTTACCGCATTGATACCGATGTGGTGACTTTGGATGCGACTGGTGGTTCCATCCGCTATGTCTATAGCGCTCAAGCAATACCCGGTGGAAACAATGCGGGTGACTGGTATGACATAATGGTTCAATTGCTCAGAAAAGAAACGGGCGGGCGGCAGCTCGTTCTTGAAGGTTGTGTGGACTACCGGGGTGAAAACGTTGATGGATACAGGGGTTCTTTTGAGATTACCCGTCCGGGTAATTATTTCGTCCGTTTTGTTGTGGGTTCCTACGATCGAAGCAACGGAGGCCTTCTTGGTGCCGAATTCCAGCTGCATGATGTTGTGTACACCCCGAACTAATGGAGGTACAGCACGGCAACTCTCTCGGACAAGTCCCCAGTCATCGTTTACATATTTACATATTTACATATTCCCTCGCCTTCCCGCGGCAATCACCAAAAGGACAAGAAGACCCGCGTGGCGATTGTTGTGCGCGGGCTCTCGTGTATTTCTTCTTTTTTTTGCATATCACAATGAACATAGTACCTAAAATACATAATGAAACCTTAGTAACACTCCGAACTCCTGCCCGTACAAAATGGATCTGATTGTGGAGGTGCGCACGATGGATCGAGACGATAGAGGTTGGCAGAGAAGTGTTGTGTGTGCACACACTTGGGTTTTTTTTTCGACCCCACACTAGCCAGGGGCGTTCCCGGTTCGCGCGGGTTCCGGCCGCAAGCCATGTGGGACTGTTTCGCGCGGTTGACGGAGCGTCCGGCGCGCGGGTCGTGCCGAGAACTCCGTTGGGATGCCAACGATCGCGAGCCTCGTGGGTGGGGTCGTGGAAGGGGTTCGCTCGCTAAAATTCCCGCTGGAGCCCGTTCCGATGGGTCGCCGATGGATTCCCCATGCGCGGGTTCGCTCCCGCCGCCCATTTGGTCACAGTGTCAGAGACTCCGTCGCAAGCCTGTTTATTTGTGCCACTGTTTCCCAAATTCTTCCACAATCGATACCAGTTTTCATTCGCTCCTTCCCAAAGCAAGCTGCCTCGGTGAATAATTGATTCGACACAATCCCTGTTTTGGAGCGATACCGAAGAACACCCAAAAACATCCCACGCACACACACAATGTCCACCCCTGTCCGTTGTTCCGTTCCGAGGTTCTTCCTCCTGGTCGGTTTCCTAACGCTTCTGGTGTCACCGCCGCAAGTTTTGGCGGCGTGGCAGCAACGCAACACCGCCAGGCTTCGAGCCGGGGGAAACTACTACCAAACCGACGAGGCCGACAACGAATTCCTAAACCTCCAAGACATTCGGTCCTGGAGTGGCAGCGGCGGCAGCAGCAGCAGCAGCCGCAGCAGCAGCAGCCTTCCGGTTTCCGATTCCGCCAACGCTCGCACGGACTAACAAAACGGCCGGAGGCGTGCTTCGTGGGGGCACCCCGGGGGGGTATGTGCTCCTGTGCGGGGGAAAACAAGCATCGCGGTGGATGCCACGGTTGGAAGCGCCTACCAAGGATTGTTTGCCGGTTTGTAACGCCATCGCCCGCGGTGCATAGATTCGTAAGGGCACCCACCCGGTGTGGCAGAGAGTTCGAATGCGTGGCATCACGAATCGGGGATGGAACGAGATTCGATGCGGAGGTTTCGTCGAAAACCAAAAAGAAGTCTTGCTACGATAGATTATGTTAAACCTGTATAATAGACCGAAAACCATACGCATATGTGTAAACAATACAAAGATTGAATGGATAGAGTTCGTCATGAGGAATTCGTATTGAAATGTTATTGAAATGTTATTGAAATGTTATTGAAATGTTTAACATTGGAATTTTTACAAATATGTTCACAAAATCAATGTTGACAAGTTTGTAGGTTGTAAGTCACGAACGGAGAGGACAGATGGTTGGACGGTCGCAATTCGCAAGGTCACGGAGTTGCATTCCACTGCCCCCTGCCGGGCACGCGCCTTTGTTTTTACGCTAACGACCGATCGTGGTCCCACCTCACAATACCATGAGAAAAGCCGATCCCCCCGGAGCCAAGCGCCGGAAGCACGCATCGTCGGATGCTGCTGCTGCTGCTGCCAATGCTTCTGCGCTCCACCACCCATCGTATTCGAGGAGGCTGCTCCAACGACTCGCCTCCGTCGTGACCGTGGTGACGATCGGGGTGTGGATCGTTGTCGAGACCGTGGACACGCGGTGGTTGCAAAAGAACCATGCCACCACCGTCACGGCCAAGATTCCTCCCCGCCTGCGGGCATCGCCACAACTCGTGGCATCGCTCGACGAAACGATGATGGACGACGGGAACTGGATCGACGTGACCAACCTCGGGGAAGAAACAGCAATGGATTGGCTCAAACCCTAAGGGGATGCTTCCACGGCCTTTCGTTTCACGGATTTCTGCCCTTTTTGCCAACACACACACCGAAAGAGAAAGGGTCGTGCGCTCTCTGCTCGAGGACGATCCCTTGGCCCGGGACGGGGGATCCAGATCCAACGGGAAAACAGGCCCCAAAAAAAAACACACACACAACGCGAACGCACGCTGCCATGGTTCCATGCCAGTGGGACTCGAAGATAACCATAGAAACGGAACTAAAAACTCGCAGCGACGAACCCTTCGGCTTCGTTTTTGTTTCCAATACAATCGTTCGGTGCTCGAAATCCTTGCTCGAAATCCTTGCCCACCACCGTCCGAAACCGCATTCCGTACCGTTCCGGACCGTGCCATCGTCCATCGATTCCCGCCGAACCGTAGTTCGGGAGGGGCATGGTTGCCACAGTGTTGGAAGGCAAACCCAACCCATCGTTGGTTGTCATCCCCAACCCCGTTTTGTTTCGATGGTCAACGACAGGGTTTTCGTTCGTTTTGTGAATGGGGAAGTCCCACAACCATACAGATTGCTGATGCACCACACCAACCACTTGGGTTCGTTTTTTCGGAGGGAAACTTGGTTTTTCGGAGGAAACCTGGTGGAAACTTGGTTTGTCAAGAGAAACTTGGTTTTCCAACAGAACTTTGGTTTTCGAATGGATGGAAACCTGGTATCACAACAATTTTTCTTCTCGTGCCTTCCGTTATCGTTTGGGACTTTTTCGTCTTCGCCGTGCTACAAAAGTGGCGGTTTCGCCAACCCTTGGCAATCGGATGGCCGTTCCTCGTTTGCCAACAAATCCACAACGATGGGCACAAGTTTCGACTTTTGAAAATAGGCAGGGCACTGCTCGTTCAAGACATTCGACTTCGGAGGTTCCGTCAGTCCCGGAATGTTCTCGAGACGTGCATTCCGTTTTCACGCGGTCCTTCAACGCGCGCCTCGGAATGTGGAAAGTGCTTCAACGGATCAATCTGGCGACAGTGATCGAGCGTTGAATGGGCCGGACGATCAATCGACCCAAGTCCCACTTGTTGGGCTGTTCTGACGAACGAGCGTTGCGGAATGGAAGAAACATCCAACCATCATCCCGAGAAAACATGGATGTGAACGCAATGTTCCCTGAGGCACGAGCGATCTAGTTCCATAGCTCGTTGAGCAGGAGCACAAAAACGCGGAAGAATCGATACACACGAGGGAAACCAACACATCCGATTCGTCAACAATGTTCCGCCGAAGCCGACCCTCGGTGACTTCCACGGACAAGAATACCGCTGCCAGCCGGGACGATCCCTTGGGACTCGCGGACATGATCCTCAGCAATCCTCCTCCCTTGTTTCGAAGCACGACCAACATCGATAAAACCCGCCTGCTATCGGAGGCCAAGGAGGTGACGGAAAAGTATGTCTTCAATTATCCCTCGGCGCTCTTTGCTGCCTCGAAAGGAAACAAAAATAACGGAGAGGCCGCTACCAATCGCTCTGCGGGCTCACAACGCTCCCGAGCTGCTACCAAAGGAAACAACAACGATAGCAACAACCATGGCAGGAACCATATCAACCAGAAAACGATGAAAAGGACGAAACAAAATTCCATCCCTCCCGTCGCAACTACTTCGGACCGGGAAACGAAAAATTCCTCTCCGATTTCCGTCACCGACTTTTTCAATACTCCCACGGCTCTCTTGGGAGAGACCCAGAGTGCCTACGAAGCTTTGAAAGCCGCTTCCGAGACTCTTAACACCAACGACTTCTTCCAGCTTCCCTCGACCTTGTTTTCGCAGCAGCAGCAGCAGCAGCAGCAGCAGCAGCAGCAGCAGCAGCAACAACAACAACAACAACAACAACAGCAACAAGAAGAATGCGACAAAGAATCGTCTTCCTCACGGCAACCATCGTCTTCTTCGAATCCTTTGCAAGAGGAGGCAGAGGCTCGGAATTTACCATCGCAACACAATACGGCAGAACACATCCGGAAACGTCTGCAAAGGCTCGAAGACACCATCGATGCTCTGCGGCACCCATCGTCACCATCACAATCCACGGCAGCAGCAGCAGCAGCAGCAGCCACCCCCGCTGCCGTCACCCAGCTCTGCCTGATGCTGGACGCGATCGAGATTCCCCGCGACGAGACTGCCCTGCGATCCAAGCGCAAGGAACTCATCCAGAGAGCCGAGGCACTCAACAACAAAGTTTCTCCCGCCAAGAAAGACCCTCCGGGAGAATTCCAAACCACCAATAGCGATGACGATGGCCAAAATGAGGAACCACCACCCTCTTCCACCCAAGAGGACAAGGAGGACGAAACACCCGCTGCAGCAACCACGCTGGCCGAATCCCGCTTTGTAGCCATCGAGCGCAAGATCCACGCCCTCGAGCGAAAGCTCTCGGCCGACCACACCATCACCTCTGCCCCGCTCCACGAAAGCGTGGTGGCGGAGCTCGTTACCCAGCTCTGCTGCCAGCTGGACGGAGTGGAACTCCCGTCCTCTCGCGACAACCAGGAGGCGTGCTCTAGGCTCAAGGCTCGCCGCAAGGAGCTCTTGCAGCGGGCCGAAGCCATCGAAGACCTGGCGTGGGTCGGAAGCACCCGCGCCGAGTTTTGAGCACAATCGTTTGGGACGGAAGCGATATACATTCAGCCTTCGACAGGCGACCATTCGCGTTATCCAAATCTCGGTCGAAACGGCGCAACACGTCGTGCCGGCAACCTTGTACCAATCATCACCCTCCAGCTAGGAATGGGACGAACGATGGTTGGGTCACTCTTCCGCGGAGAAACATTAAGCCATCGGAACGCTTTCTGGTTCCAATTCGCGACCAGAAGCTCCCGGGTAGTAGTAGTACGGATAAATTCAGTTCTCGCGCAACACTTCCGTAGAGGAGAAGCGGAGAAACAAGAGGATATCCGTCGATATCATGTCTTCGGGTGAGCCAGTCTCTGACGAAACGCGAAAGACATAGGCTATGGTCAGTAACATAGCAGAATTTTTCATCTGCCTTCGTTTTTTCAACCTTGTCCCCATGCTATGTGTTTCTCGCGTGCATTACACGGAACCATTTCCGGAGCGGCGGAAAGAGGATAGTTAGGGACATCGTGTCTTTGAATGATCCAGTAATACGAAAATAGAACTACAATTTTTTCTTCTTTCTTCTTCTATTATAACGGTGTCACCGTTCTACGAAACACAACCAGTGCATCCACACGGATGATCTGGTCGAACCGTTACGTATATCACAGAAACTTGGTTTTCCTACCATAGCTTGGTTTTCCAACAGATACTAACTTGGTTTTCCAACAGAAACTAACTTGGTTTTTCGGCAGAAACCTTGTTTTCCAACAGAAACTAACTTGGTTTTCAAATTAACATTCGTAATTTCTCTAACAAAGGATTACTTTTACATTACAGTATTACTTGTAGCACTATCTATTCAATCACCATTATACGATATCGACACAAACAAGTTGGTAGAGAAACGTCCAATCCCCTCTCATTGTGGTCGGTGACTTAGGGCTTCTATCCGTTCGCAATCAGTGGTTTCGATCGAAACAAAGCGTTTTGTGTCCGCACGAATACAGGCGCAATAGCTCCACAATTGCGATTTCGTTGAGGCTCGTCCATCGTTGTTTCATTGTGTAATACAGGGCATCGATGGCCGGATTTTCCTCGAAAAATTGCCTCCCATTGTGCCTTTTTGATCATATTGAAACACATACACATTCATTCTTTCATCGTCCACTCGCGACCACCAGAAATTCTCGGCATCCGAATTTTTGCAGTGTCAGGAAGCCCTAACGCGAGCCCGCAACCAGTTCCAGTTTCGTGGATCATCGTCATGATTACCCTTGGTGTATTTCTCGGGAGGTATTTCGAACGAATTATTGTGGTCTAGCGAGTTGTCTCGGGCTCGTTTTACGCATCTCCGATCCAGAGCCTCTTCCGAGGGCCCGTGATCGTTGTCATCATCGACAACGTTGAGAAATTCCAACCCGTTGTCATTGATGAGGCTTCTCGCGAGCGAGGAAAAGGGATGTCGAGGGGTATCGATACTCGCGGTAGCGGAGGAAATGGTTTCCTTAGCTATGGATTCCCGAAAGACGATGCTCGACAGCCGGGCATCGACGTGGGTCACGTCCACGTTGTTTCCGCACAAGACGATGCTCCGACAAAATTCCGGTGGCTTGGGATTTTCTTCGGGAGCTATCGGTGGCTCCGACCGTCGGGCGGCCACGTCTTCCAGAATGCTCGCTGCCGCGTAATCGTATCCGTACCGGTCGCAAAACTCGAAAAATCGTGACATGTAACACGAAACCACCACCCCGTCGGCTTTTCGGTAGGGTTCGGCCTCTTTTTCAACGGACACGGGGCGGTAGGGAAGCTCGGTGATCAAGAACCGGAGGGGCCCTCGGTTGGATCGAAACGTAAGAGCGTATTCCAGCTTGGCACACGAGGACGTCCTCGAGATTCCGTTCGTGTCTTCGCCCCGAATCAAGACGACCCGAAAGGAGCGAAAGGGGCGGTAGGACAAAATTCCGTGCCGAATGATGGCATCGGGGAGAGCGATCGGGAGTGGTGGCAGACTCCTCTTGCTGCCGCTCAGTTGCTTCTCGTTCGTGTCACTCTGGACTGCGTCTTCTCTTGGATTTCGGAGAACCAGAATCGCGGCAAGAATGCACTTGGTCTCTTGCTCGTCGGGCATTCTCCTACTTTTGGAGCCAGCTCTCGTCTCTGGTAGGGAAATCAATAATCGGTGGTTTAGAAATTCTCCGGGGAGATTTTTTCAATATCTTGGTCTTGTTTCTTTGTCAATCTCCCTGGAATTTTTTTCTTGAAACACCGATCAAATTATATGATTGACATCAGAATTCGATTCTGGCAGGAATACGAACAATTCGGTATTTGTGTGGAGCTGTATGAAATTGGAATCGTCGAAGGTAG
Organism: Epithemia pelagica; assembly: GCA_946965045.2. NCBI lineage: Eukaryota > Bacillariophyta > Bacillariophyceae > Surirellales > Surirellaceae > Epithemia > Epithemia pelagica. The sequence continues at coordinate 3,550,340 of OX337230.1, forward strand.
GAAAATGCCTTAATGCCTTGCTCGGTGATCCACGAGTGCTCGTTAGTAAAGTTCTTGCTTTGCTATCGAAAGTGTGCTATTATGGAAGCAATTGGTGTTTGGGACATGAAATTCTGTAGAAATGTGATGATGATGTTCTTTTCATACTTCTATTTCGAATAAATTCCGCGTGACAACACACCACACGTACAACCGATCATGATGCGTATGACTGCTTTACGTGATGGTTTCTGTCGTGCCATGAGAAATTCTGTTTCGGGAGCGAAAAAGTTGGTCCCGGATGCTGACATTGGGGGTGTCACAATCCGCGGGATTCTTCTTCAACGAAGTTCCTATCGCGCCCGCCGGAACCTACCGATACCGAGGTGGCCGACACGAGCATGCAACCGTTATTGGCGGGTAATTTCTGTTTTTGACGAATTCCGAACGATTTTCTCCATCTGCACAATCTGTCCTCTCGAGTCATTCGGAAGGGGCAATTCGGAAGATGAGGGGCTTCCCGAGAACAATGGTGAAAAACACGAGCAGAAATCGACCAGTGCATCAAAAGAAGATGACACATGCAACGAAGTCGCGCAATGCAAATGCCACGATCCATCCGATGATGGAAAACGCAAACAGTGTGAAACACACAAGAGTGCCAAAAATGTTTTGTGTGTGAGGACAAAAATGATGTCATGGGAAGGACGCATTCCAAATGGGAAACCTCAAACTGTGTGCTCTTCCTTTTGGAGACAAACTCGAGAAAGGAGAGGCCATTGGTGCTCTCCAGCCTTGCTGCATGGAGACAGCCAGCAGGAGCCTGCTGCAGGATGGCAACAGTCCCAGAGGCGCCTCGCTCTTCCCTGGGAAAGAGCAGGAGAGCAGAGAGAGAATTCCTCTGGATCAGGAGCGGGTGTGGCAGCCCATCAGTTGATCCAACTTTGAGGAGCAAGAGGCTGCTGGATGAGGAGCGGCAACTCCTGACTGATCAGAGGAGGACAAAAAGGAGCAGCAGCTGACACGGAGCTCTGTTGGCTGTTTGATGGTCTGACTTGTTGGAGCTGCTTGACATGTCACTTGGTGGTGTCTCTGGGGCTGCTGTGAATTGTGCAGCTTGGGGCAGCGCGCTTGCGCTTCCTGCGTGTCCCCACCACAGATGGCATCCTTCCCTCCTCTCTCTGGTGCGGAGTCACTCCAGGGTGTGATCTGTCCTGCTCTCCTGCTGTCTGCAAGCAGCTGTCCTTGACCCCTCTTGGTCACCATCCCTGACTCCAGCCTTGTCTTGCAAGTGCAAGCAAGCCACCTGCTGCTGGCTTGCCTAGCCTGGTTGTTGGTTGCATTACTATGGTTCTGTATCAAATTACCTGGTGCTGCCGCCAAGACAGGGCCTCCCTGCTAGCAGCACATTAGCTAGCCCTTCTCGGGGGAATATGGAAAGACAAAGAGTGTTTACCTTTGCGAACGATGGACTGAGAGGGGCTGCTACTCGTAACCAAATGGAGTTTTTTTTAAACCAAAAATTTATGCGTTCTCAAAATTGAGGAATTTTCTATTCTGAAGCACAGTGAATACTACTTCATACCACGTCGAAAGAATATGTACTCCACCATTTGTATCTTTCGAATAGTAATGCATAACACCCAAGAAAGAGACGGAAGAGACTTTTAATGCCTTTAATGCCTAGGCAAGTTGGGCTTGCTCCCATATGCGATCGTAATACGCAACAATCTGATCAATATACTCTTTCTTTCTTCCATACGGAAGGGGCATAAAAGATTTTTCAAAACCTGTAATAATAATATCCTTCAATTGCTGAGCGGTCAACTCCAATTTGGTTGCGGCCAATTCCAATTCTTTCACCATGTCCGTATGGGAAACTGTGCAATTGTCTGTGTTCAATGTAACGGCCATTTTTGCGTCGAGCATTCTTGTAATGGGATGATTCCTCACATCCCCGTGCATCTCGGGAATAGTTTGCAAGTTGCTGGTCAAGCAGACCTCCAGACAAATACGATTGTTGGCCACGTATTGGCTCAGTCGATCGACGTATTCTTGTCGTTTGGCAGGGTCGTTTAAATGCTCAACCTTCGATGCATCAAAGATGTTAAACCCATGCCCGATGCGCTGGGTGTAACAATCGACTATGGCCTCATAGATGCTAGCAGCACCGTAGGCCTCCCCCGCATGCACGGTCTTTTGGATCAAATGCTTGTGGGCGTAGTGAAAGGCTTCGGCGTGATCAGCCGCAGGATTGCCATTCTCGGCGCCGGCAATGTCCAGCGCCACAATGGGCAGTCCCGCATTCCGTAACTTGACGGCTTCGGTCGCCAGTGCCATGGAGGCTAGACCGTACACCCTATGGGGATCTTCCGCCGCGTGGACTTCGAACAACGCGGCATAGTAGGGGGAAAAGTGCTCGTTAAAATATCGCAAGGCGCATATTGTAGAATGATCCCGTAGGAATACTCCGGCTCATTCCCGGCTTGGATTTCGGGTGCCGCATTTTGTTCTTTCGTGGCTCGCTCCAATCCAGCGAGTACCGCGTGACAAATTTGTGGGATCGTTAGTTTTCCCGGAATCGCCAGTAGTTGCGGCCCAAAACGGACTTCGAAGTAGCGTACCCCCACGGCATACTAGGCCGTCCCCATTCGATTTGAACAACATGTGTCAGCGACGATAAGCTTCGGTAAATCATGAACGCAAACAGCGAAGACCATAAACCTAGAAATAAAGTTTTACCTGATCCTGTGCGAATTCGTAGGCAACACGCTCTAGCGCTGGAGCCTGGCGCAAAACGGCGGTCGTGTACTGAAATCCACTAAGATATTCTTCCAAATTGGCATACGACGGTTTGAAGACTTTTTCTATCAATCCCTCTACGGTATCGGCCGGTAAGTCGACATCTTGCTCTTTTGCTAATTCCAAGAGTGTGCTCAATCGCATACTGCCATCCAAATGACAGAGCAACTCTGCCTTCGGCAGAGCTTTCAAGACCTCTTTGGGCACTTTCATTATGGCCGCTGTTCTTCCGAACGTTTGGTAATTTTATGGATGATCTTGTAATTTTCATTCATGAAAATTTGAAACACTCGACACTAGTGACTCGGTACAAGCCTATAATTTGCCTGCTTGAGAAAACTGGACGCTTTTCGAAAAATGTTACGAGGTAATATCAATTCTTATGCATTGTCTCTGACGATTACACTTTATAGCGAAGATCTCGAAATATCGACCATTCCTATGAAGATTATTATGCTTATCATTACTGTTCAGTGCAAACAAGTATTCCATTGTTTGTGACATGCCCTTCTCGCGAGTAGAAGATTGTCCGATTTCCACAGGTGATGCTTTTTGTTTGGGACGAAATTTTGCTTCCTTGTCTCTTAAAAGCTTTTGTCTCCCCTTCCGAAATCACATTGGAAATAGGAAGTGTCCAATTCAGAGTTTTCTTTTCACACTCGCTTTCATCGTCAAAGAGGTAAGGAGCACACCCAAACAATGGACCAAGCCACACTTCCAACGAGCATTGAACATGCTTGCACTTTTTTTCACAGATGGCTTCATTCAGCTCTGCGTAAGCAGATCGAGGATGCCTCTTTATGGTGGATCGACTGATCAGGAACTGGCTTCTCCAGGACGTTGTCCAGGACTTTTGTGTGCGCAATCCTGGTGCCAATCGATCCTGAAGACTCTGTCTCACGGTATCGTTTTTCATATGCCATCCCGACCGGACAATGCGTCCAAGACCGGCATAGGATACACCATCCATGCGGTTTCGTATGTCCTGGACAAATTCAGGGTTTTCTTTCCGAGCCTCTCCTTGCAAAAACGCAATTTGTTTGGGAAGTGTGTCGTAGCGTTTGATAACATAGTCAAAGTACGAATAGGTTTCTCGTCCGCAATTCTTGACGTCGCGATGAATGCTCACGCAGTCCTGGACATGCTTGAACCCTGGAATTGTCCCATTGCAGGGGGAGAATATGTGGAAGTGAAGGCCATCGCAGGAACCAAAAGCGTCCAAGTACGACAGATCTTCCCGGCAGTGTCCAACGACAATTTCTAGATCGGGAAGTGGCAACGAAGAAGCGTCTTCCGGAGAAGCACCAGCAGTTGCGATGGTGTTTAGAGAACTGTTTGGGTCGTTCTTGATTTCCATTTCTGTCACGATTGCCGCAGCTAATTTCATTGACCGGACGAGACTAAGTGATGCGAAAACTGTCGCCAAGGCCACAAAAAGCAGCAGTGACAGTCGAAGAAAATTCTTCGGTCCTTTGGCTTTGGATTCGACAGCCAGATTTTCGTCCGTGTCGTGGCGGGACGTCCTGGTGGTGGTGCAACGAACAAAAGAGGGAGGGGAACGAAGCAATGGTGCGCAATTCCATGGTCAGCATGACAATCAGTGCTCCCGAGATGCGAGTTCAACGCGCGATGGTTGGTTCGTACCGACGCCGGTTGTGTTTCAGCAGGCGCTTCGAGCGGTGGTGTTTCGTCCGGGCACTCCTCCAGCACTGGCAGACCCGGTCATCCTCCGCCGTCTTTCCCGCATCTAGGGAAGGAGTCCGAACAGAGCCGGGGAGATCCAGCGGAGAAGCAGTCATGGTGGAACTCTTTCTTTTATGCACCAGCCGATGCGCGATGAGCAATACGTGAATGGTTATGGATCAAATCCGTCGATGACCTTTACAAGATCTTCTTTCCAACAATTTATGATTGCTGAAACTTTGTTGGGACGGTCTTTCCAAAAGACCGTCCCAACACACTCTCTCCTTCCAGGAACTCCTTTGGGTGTGATGACTCGATCAGCGTTCGTCCGTCGGTCCCTTCTTGACCGGGGGCGGTACGATGCGGTACTTGTTCCTCACTTTTCCTCGCATCACACTCTTCATCGTTCCTGGGTTATTCTTTCAATGATAAACGTTATATTAAAGTACTTAACCAACACTGGGGGGGTATAGGCCCCCCACCCATCAATCCCGTATAGGGAGGGATCCAGAATCGCGCCGCGCTGTCAGAACTCCAGTTTCTGAACAGTACGCGTCTGCTGTGGGCGAGCGTGCGTCCAACCAGTGAGCCATTCTCCCTTTACTCACGAATGAGCCTGTACTCTCGAAATCTCTTCGCAGTAGTACAGTAGTCAGCTGCTGTGGAGTGCCACCCCCTAGCAACCAACTCAGAGAACAACCCCCTCATTTTCCGCAGACAAGCTGACAACAACAAGCGACCTGGACATGCACCACTAGGTGGTACAGCCGAGTCTTCACCCCGTGTGGTCGTTCCTCTCACAAACCTTCATCCGTCTCTCTCCTCCATATCTTTATTTCGACATTACATCATCTCGGAGAATCGCACCAACGTCTCCACAGACGCTTTGGCATCAGAGTATCTTTCCACCATAGACATGGAAGGAAGCACTCCTCTTCCTCGTAAGTGTTTTCGCCATCTGTTGTTCGCCTCCAAGACTTCCGTGGGAATTGCCCTGTTTTGCGCTTCCGTCGTCGCACCTCGTCGCAATGACCTTCTCACACTGTACTCCTCTTCTATCTTGATAGAATCAGAAAAGAGCTGAGGACGCCTGTGTTGGATTCGTTTCCACAAGTCGTGGAACAGCACGTCCAAGTCTCCCACAGATGCCCGAGCGATTTGACCCTTGCGTTTGCTGACACGAAACATCGGGCCCGATACGATTTTGTTGTCGTTCAAACAACGTATTGCCCTCTCAAACCATACTCGAATCTTGATTCCCGATGCCGTCTCATCCGCAAGAGGATGAATGTAAATTCTGTATGTACCGTTGGTCTGTTTGAAGCGTCCAGCTAACGCCAGTGGGACGTGCCTCTTTCGCGTGTACTCCAAACCCTCAGTCCAATACTTCCTCATCAATCCCACATCAATCTGCGGTATCTCTTCGCCTCTCAATGCTGCGACAAACCCAGCAATCACCATGGCTCCAGTCAAAGCGACCTCTGTTCTTCTCGCCCCCTTCGGGCCCCCTTGCCAATCTTCCTCCAGAATTTCCAACCCTGCTTTCACCTCGTCAAGAGTCGTCGCCTGATCAGGGATCCAGACATCCCCCATTCGCCTATGGCACCCAGTCATGAACCTTTTGTACCAATGGCTGTTGGTGGTACTTGCACTAAAGAACAATCCACCACGTTCTCCATGTCCCACTGTGGAGAGACCCGTGCCTCCTGGCAAAGTGTGATAGATATTCGATACGGCCGACCGAACCTTTCGAGCTGTCTCGAATTGGATGTGCCGAGAATTGCGGCCTTGATTCATAGTCTTCATCAGCATTAAACAAGCCACATTGAGGCCTTGCTCATTGACGATCGGACACGGGCCTCTGGGTGGGAGTGGCTCCTCCAGACCCATTGCTTCTCCCGTTGCAACCAGGCTCTTAATCTCTCGCCAGTTCTTTTCAACTGTGGTCCGTTCTCGGGCCCAAAACGCGTCCAAGATGGCCCGTCGAATACACAACAATAGGAGCTTATCCGCTTCCTTGTTCTCGTTGGGGTACCTTCCTTGCAGGTTATAAAAGCTGCAATCATCGCACTGAAACGTGCACATTAAGTCGTCGCCAACCCGAGCCACCTGGAACCTGTGCTGATCATCTGCCAGTTCACCGTTCAACTCATTATCCAACAAGGCATCATCCAAGTCACCAGCCTCGTACACCGGGAACTTGTCCTCGGCAAGTTGAGCATAACATTTTGCGTGCCAAATTCCTGCGCATGTCCTACTCGTCCCCCTTGTATTCCCAAAGTTGGCACAAACGATTCCGCACAGTGGAAGCACCGGATGTCCACAGCACTTGCAATTCCCGGTCCATTTGGTCCAACAGCGTCGTGCTCCTCTTGACTTGCCAAGGTCGTCTGTAAAGAAAAGGACAGATAAATGCAACAATCAAAGGTTCGTGTTGAGATTTGCTCCACAAAGAACTGCCCACCGGCACAGTGAAAACACAATCCGCGACTTTTCCCAGCTTCTTTCTCCAGCGATTAGTCATCAACGCAGGGCAGGCAAAGATGTGTCCGGTTCTTGTTCGAATGTGTCTTGCTTCACATAATTGGTCGACGGCTACGTCTGCTATCGCAGGCGGTGGAAGCCAAATGAAGTTATTGTCCTCGAACGCCTTGTCGAACCAATCCTTCGTGCCAAGCCTTTTCCAATCTAATACGGGTGCGCAGCTCTTCAGCCACTCAGCCAATCCGGGTTGTCGTTCTTCCGCCGTCTTATTAAGCGGCACATACATAAGCATGTCCCCTCCTGCCATCACTCCAGTCATCAAATCACCCCGGGACAGACCATCCGTCCCCTGCTCTATCATACGAGTACCTGCCACCCAGATGACCCGAATGAATACCTTCCCCAACATCTCAAGCCGCTTCGTTCGAAGGACAAGTTCAAATAGCAGTGGAGATGATGACGTCCCTTTAAAAAATGCGGATTCAGCCGTCGAATTGTCGGTGAACATAAACACTTCTGACCCTTTTGGAATTGTGCCATCGTTCACCAACGCTTCCAATCTCAAAACGAGATTATACAATTCTCGATAATTCGACGATCGAGAGCCGTATTCGCGAGTCCACAGGCCGTGTTCCGTCTCAACGGTTGGAGAACCGTACAACCATAGCGATGACCCAAACCCGTCGCCAGAGGCGTCTCCAAATACTATCGCCACTTTGGCTCCTTTGGATGGTCGTGCCAAGACCTTCGGCGGCGATTCATCTTTGGTCAATTCACTCAACGCAATTACATCATCCTTGAACCGCGGTGCTTGCCGAACCTCCTTTGGCGGTCCTTCTTGATTCGCCAATTCACCATGCTTGCGTTTTCGCCTATCCTTCTCAGGCAATCGCCAGCCCTCTGAATCTCGATCCTCTCGCCAAGATTCTAACGTGTGGTGAATTCCCTTCAGGTAAGGGACCATTGTTTCGAACGTAAGAGAAACATACACCAAGAATCCTCTCACCCTTTCAAGTTCCTTTCGATTGATCTTGTCGTCGCCCTTCGCCCATTTCCTTAACGTGGCCACATGACCACGCGTTTTATTCCACCGCTCTTGCGATACAGTCTTGAAAACCTGTCCATCCTGGTTTGAGCCAACCACTGCTCCAGCCCAAGCTCCAGGCGTTTTGCTCGGTGGTCGTCGTTTCCTTGCTGCGTCTTGTAACCCAAAGTACGCGGCTCCCTTTGCCATCCGACTTGCCGCCAGCCATGCCTCCTCCTCGGTTGGTGCTGTTTCCCTTAAGTCGTCTACATATGGGTGAACGTCCGCGGCTATATCGCCGCTTTCTCTAACCTTGCTGATCCACGGGATGCTGGGATCATAGTCCGAATCCCCGGGTAAGTTTATTCGCACGTCGACCCAACCAAAAATGTTCTCTGGATCTAACCTGTCTCCAAAAATTATTCTCTTTACTCGTTGGGCATTTTGAGTTGCCTGATACGGAGACGTCGTGAGGCCCATCGCGCACCGAGTCCATGCCTCCCACAAACGCGTGCGTCCGTACTTCTCTTTTAGTTCTTCTGGGAACAAGTCTGTTATGTCAATACCGGTATACGCCCGTAGATCGGGGTGCAACCAGAAATTTAAAAACATTTCCCCAAAGTCGTTGTCTGCCGACCAAGTTCTTGATTCCACAGTACGAAGCATGGATGTCACGTTTCCCAGACCAAACCATGGGGCGAACAAGGCGTCGTTGAGACCACTTTTGGTCCCATCATACACCATGCGAATATCGTCCTCCCCCTTCGGGACCGAGAAGAAACTGGTAAGCGACTTGATGCCTGGTGTGTGTGAGATGTAACCCCGCTGTCTCACTTTCGTTAGTTTCTTCTTCTCGAACGATCTCTGCTTCTCATCGGGGTTCGCTTTCTGTCTTCTTCGGTACGACGGAGGGTCACCGATCCACATTGGGGCGATGCCATCACGCATCTCGCGCATCCACTGTGCATCTGGCATCCTCCAGAAAAAGGGGGACGAACCCTTGTCCCAGTCCCACCACGACGCCTGAGCCGCGTGGGACAAAGCACTCAGGCCTGCTTTGATCGTTCGGTCTTTCAGACTCTTATCCTCACTAAAATCATCGTCGAATCTCTGAAAGCGCCACCAGAGCCAAAAGTCCGAACTGACAAGACGCTTCCAGTATCTCAGCGCCCCTTTTCGAATGATCTCGAGCGCCTTAACACATTTTGCTTGATGCTCTACTTCTTTTAGACCCAACTTCTCACAGATCCGATCATCCCAAAGGTACGTGGGGATTTTCGCATCGTCAGATTTGGTTGCCTTCAAATTTCGGTCCTCACGTCGTTCCTCTACATTCAAGGATCCGACTCCTTCATCGCAATCAGGAACCGAGTACAACGCCTCGATATCCGTCATTCGCAATACTTCGGTTTCTTTCCCGTCATCCATATGAACGTCGTGGGCCGACTCTCTCCCTCCAACTTGTGCACCATGAGTCGTCGTCTCTCTTGTCGCCTCCCTCTCATCACTCAGCCATCCTCGTAACGAGAGCGCTACCTGCACCCGACTCTTGAACGGGACCCTTAATTCTTTGACCCAACAATTCAACTCCTGCGCCGTTGCACGCTTGTGCAACTCTGCTGGAAAGTCGAGCGCAATGGCCAGTTCTTGTGGAGCCAACTTACGACACACCCAATCAGTCTTTGAAAACACACACGGCAACTCATGTTCTTGATTCCGGTCGTGTTTCCAATTCATTTTTCGATCCATCACCGACCGTCCTTGTACCCCAGGCTCGTACGCCTTTGGTGGTGGACATTCGCGTCCATGCACAGTGGGATCCAGAACACCACTCATCGTTGTCTTCACCAGTCCTCCTTCCACATAATCTCTCCAACAATCAACAAAACAACGACTTGTTCCTTCCCTTACTCGCTCTGCTACGTGGATCAATGAGACTTGCGTGGTTACTCCTCCCAGCTCATTGTGCTCTAACTTCATCACCGTTTTTCTCCATTCTGTCCCTGACTTGTCGAAAGGTCCAGCTCCTTGTCGCCCTCCTATCCAACAAACCACCCGAACTGACTCCATCTTCCAAACTGAGTGCCCCGGTCCAGGCGACAATCCGCTATCAAACAGAACAACATCAACCTCTGGGCGCTTTTGCCATGATTGCGGTTCACTGAATTCAACCCTTGACCTTTTGCTCCCTCTGTTCTTTGACAGTTTCCCTTCTCGCTGAATCGCCATCGTCGCCCAAACACTCGAACCGGTCTCGCCACTCTTCGCCCTTTCTTCAGGCGTATCAATCCACAAAACCGGTCCCAGCGACGATACCGCCCAAAACCAAAAGGGTGTTCCACCACTTATCAACCCGATTCGACACTCGCCCCGTCCTACTTTCAAGCGAGTTAATTTTCGCTCTGACACTCCAATTTGCGAGTTGCAAGTCGACAGATTATCTACGTAACAATTATTTGCCGTCGATCGGTTGTCACTCATCCCATCCTCCTCTCCAAATTTCATTGCCGCCTGTTCCTCCATTTCCAACGCCCTTCTCTTCCTTCCCAGCACTCCTTCCATCTCTTCTCCTTTTCACGACGAGCTCTTTTTTCCTCCGTTCTTATTGGCCGCCGCCACAGCTGAGTTCACCGAGCGTTGGAGTTTTTCCATTCGTTCTTCCAAACCGGTTTGCAAGGCCGTGAATTTAGACCTTGGTGTGGCAAACCGAATGAGATGCTCATGTAAAATGAGGGCTATCTTCGGATGGCCACTGAAATCGGCCTGGCGGTACTCCTTCATGACTTCATGGGCGCGCAACGTACCCCAGAGCATTCCAGCTGGAGTATTCGTTGCCCGTCCTGGAGCTCTCGCCTCTCGCAAACTTCGAAACACCGCCCGTACGCAGTGAGAGATGAGTACCCATACCTCATGGCTACTCGCCTCGCTCTCTGCCTGCACTTGTTGATGGTACCGGACGATCCAGTGACATAGATCGTCCCAAAAGGTCTTGCTTTGGAGCAATAGTTCATGTGCAACGCTTGCAGGTTCAGTCCCAAAAGCAAACAAGTCACTGATGGCCTGTTCCAGAGTTCGCCGACCATCCTTTACATGGTCAAGGATTCTTTGGTGGATCCCTTCTCGGCCAGACGGAGGGTGAAAATCTTCATACTTTGGTACACCTCCCAACGCTCGAGAGTTCGTTGTCACCGATTGATCCGAACCCTTTCCCAATAACGGCGGCACCTCCAAACTGAACGACGCGATATAGGCCGTATGGTACGGAGTCTTATCTCGTACCTTGGCCGTCGTCGCTCGCAAGTTGGCCGCCCTCTCTTCATCCAAGCTAATGTCCGACGTGGCTAGTGATAACAGAGAAACTGCGTCCACAAACACATGAGGATCCGATGCCACCTCGTGACGAGACATCCAAGACACACAAAACCCCCGCGAAGGGAACACAATGGATCCCACCACGATTGCGTCTGATTCCGCTTGGTCCTGGAGGTCTTTCAGGTCCGTCTTCAAAACCTTGATCTCTTCTTTCATCCGTTGGAATTCCTCTTGCATCCATTGCATGCTATTCGGGTCAATACTCGTGGTAGAGGACGGCTGAGCCGACCATCCCGCAGGAGTAGTGCCCACAGTCCCAACTCCCAGTGGCTGCATGGGCCACCCAAACGATACACCTGAACTCTTGGAGGTCTGCAATCCATTCATCTGCCCTCCATGTTGTTCCATAACTTCAATGCGCTTCTTCAAATCCGACAACATGAGCGCCCATTTTCCGCCCGGGTCACTCTTCTCCGACGTTGAGCGAGCCAGCAATTGAAGAGTAGGGTTGACAAACTGTTTCCTGAATTCGCTATGCTCCGCAAAGAAGCGGTCCAACCCTTCCTGTACCAAAACCTTGGAGGACGCTATCGTCTGTTCGACCTTGCGATCTAAGCCTTCCAATTTGCTTAAGAATGTCGCATCGAGTGGCTGGTTCAAACGTTTTGTCACAAGTTCTTGGAGCGATCTCACTGTTGTCATGCAATGAGTGAGGATTTCGAAAGCCGATTGAGTCCCGAACTCAGCCGACCGTTCTCCCAACAAAGCGTGAATCAACGAGAGCTTCACGTGCAGCTTCTCTATCTCCTCATCAATAGAAGCTTCAACATCATCTCTATCTTGCCCTTCCTTCTCGTGCTCCATTCGTAGCGTGTTTACATTAGACACTAGGTTGGACCAAGCTCCTCCCTGGAGTACCTTCACACTTGGCGTCGCCTGCGCACTGCCAATGTCATCTGGAACCTCCTTCCACGGAACTGCGCGCCGTTTTTGCGGAGTAGAGACCGCAGTAGCCTTGACTCCCATCAAGTCATCATCCTCTTCACCCTCTACAGTTTCCACTACCACCTGAGCACCGCGTTTTCCTCGCTTGGGATTAGGCGTCATGGCCACAAACTTCACTTCTGCCTTGGTGTTCTCCATGACCTTGGCCGCTGTTGAGAGATCAACACCGTCGCCCGACTCGGATGCGGCATGCTTCAGAGATGCGAAGGTGGCTTGCCAACTCTCGAGGGATCGCAGACTGAGCTCTATCTCATTCCAGTCGAGAGAGCGAACGCAATTCCCTGGCAGTACTGGTTGACAGAACAGCGTCTCGGACACATCGGAACTTGAAGAACTGCTTGCACCGCGAATAAACACGCCCGCCGTGTCGTCACCAACTAACTTACTCCAGTCTTGCTTCTTGACGGCATGAGCAGCTACCGAACAATCCGACCGAATACACACGCGCTGCCCTGCGCCGATTAAACCCCGACAAGACGCCTCAAAGGTATCTTGTTCCACCCGAACAACACCGAAGAGAGAACCCGAACGAAGGGTCCCCCCCCCCCCCCGGTCACAAACACAGAAGACTCACCTGACGACCCCACAGAGGGAGAAGAATCCGGAGTACTCGTCTCCCACTCAAACATCACGAAAACGACAAGGATGAGGTGGCTGGCACGGTCGAACAGGGAGAAAAACCGAAGCGAAAGAAGACTGCAAAGAACCGAAGGGTGATCAAATCCGTCGATGACCTTTACAAGATCTTCTTTCCAACAATTTATGATTGCTGAAACTTTGTTGGGACGGTCTTTCCAAAAGACCGTCCCAACACACTCTCTCCTTCCAGGAACTCCTTTGGGTGTGATGACTCGATCAGCGTTCGTCCGTCGGTCCCTTCTTGACCGGGGGCGGTACGATGCGGGATTAGTTTAGACTTACTAGCTAGCAGCATGTGCGATAGTGGCGTGCTCATAATGATAAAAATTTGGAAAGTTACCTTTGCTACTCTTTCTGTCGTATGTTCAACAGAAATGAGATTGGGATTGTGTCTTTCTAAAAGCTAAAAGTTTGGGGAATCCCACAAAAAAGGGGATTTTTGGCAAGCAGTCTTGCAGCCTGGCCGGAAGGGACTGAAACAGCTTGGACAGAAAAAGGGAGCACGGAAGCCTCATGTGATTCAGAGGGATCTAACACAAAGGAACACAATTTAAGACACACCAAAATTCGGGGGGACGCGTGTTGGGGGACAGAGAACATTGAATCCGTTGGTTCTGCAACAGAAATTGGCGTGTGTGTGCACTGCACGCAGTATGGAAAGTTCAACGCATAATGGGGGGGGGGGGGGTGCGCGCGTATTGATAAAGTCGATTGATTCTCTTCTTGACAACTGATGTACGTGTAAATTTACGGTTTCTTGGTGAGAGCAGGAGCACACATTAACGCGCACAATCACGCTCATTTCTGTGACTTTTCTATGACCAGAGCATTCTTCTCATTCATGGCATCTGCTGGTAGTCAAACACTTTGCTCTGCACTCTAGTCTCCATTCTTCCCCTTCTGCCACAAAGCAGCAGCGATCATCATGGAACCACCCGAACCACGACACGGAAGCGCCATCCAAACCACCACCACCACCACGGCGGCGGCCCAACGAAGCCACCGTGCGGGCGGCAAGCGACGAACCATTTGTTTGGCGGCGGGTGTGGGGGTGTTGTTCGTTTGTGGCTGGGCGCTGTTCAACGAAACCCAGCAGATCCAGCAATTCCAAATCTCGGAACAGATCTTGGCAACAAACAAACAAACAAACAAACAAACAAACAAACAAACAGACGCACACTCCGATGGTCGATGCATCGGTCTTGGATCGGAGGAAGAATTCGATGATCTTTTGTCGACCGCCGAGCTGGTGTTTGTCGGTGCGCCCGACAAGGGCGGTGGCTCGACCATGGAACAATTCGTCAAGGAGTGCGTCGGCGCTGCCGGAAATCCGTCCATGTGCCTGAACAAATGGGGGTGTGAACACCATTGGTTGTCATGCGGCAACCGATTCTTTTCCTACGTGGACAAGGTGGAAGCACCAAGACTCATCGGTACGCACATCACGAAAGACCAAACACTGATTCGCATGTTTCGAAATTCCAACAAGCACACGTGGGTTGTGTACGCACACCGAGAAGAAACCGATCGACTGGCATCGGCAGTGAAACAAGTGGTGGAACGACATCACGGAAAACTTCGAACGGATCCGGAAACGATCGTCGAAGGCAAAAAGGTTCTGGACGAAGAAAAACTCATCAAACTCATCCAATCCAGGATCAATGAAATTGGAAACGGAGGAGTCGAAACCCTGACCTGTGACATGTACGACGCCATTGAAGAAAACGCACCCAACCTATTGTTTGTCGATTTTAAACAATTGAACAAGCTGCAAACCATTCTTTCCAAACACTATTGCCCGGAACGCCTCCACGAGGGTCCGGTGGAAGCCAACGTGGCCAAGCACAAAAACCTCAATTATATGGTAAAGATGCCGGCCGTCACCGACTCCAAGATTCAAAACACCACGGGCGGCCTCGTGGATTTCCACCGGTGGGTGGACGGGAAGCGCCACATGTTCGAATGGGCGATCGACCACGGGCGCAACCGCACGTGCCTGGGCAAGACCAAGCGCGTGGAGGATCGGATGTCGGCGTGCCCCGACAAGGCCTTTCGGGTGATCACCAGCAACGATCGACCACCGAGCTTGTTCGGGTAGGAACCTGGTTGGTTTGTTCGTTTGTTTGTTCGTTTGTTCGTCACAACCACCCGTCCTCGGTTTCTTCCGACGATGTATTCAAAATCAATTACTTTTTTTGTGACGACGACGAAGATGCTTCCGATGGCGAGCTGTTTGCCGTCGATATGACGGGTCTCTACGATGCCGATGAAAAGCGGTTCACGACGTACCGATTTCTGTGAAAAGCCGTATCGAGACACCAGATCGTAACTGCAAGGGGATATTTTATTACTGTCCAATGCATTGGTGTTATTTAGCTTCAATCAATCAATTTTCTATGAATAACGTTTGAAGTTTTGGTAGATCCGTCACCTTCTCAGTATAGATAGAAGGAATCATAGTGCTCAATTCAATGTCCTCAATCACTCACTTCTCTCCAAGGAGCCACATGCATGTCACCAATTCATGCCTGCCACCCAGGAGCCCACCACTGCCCATGCTCAAACTGCTCCTGACCCCCAGACTGCACACACCGACAACCAACTCACCTGTCATGAGTCACCCCCATCCACCATGCAACCCATCCCAGCACTTCTAACTCCACCATTCTTGCCTGACACCACCTGCTGCCCGGCAGCACTCCAAACAGAGGGGGAGCCTGCCCAGCAGCTTGGCCGCCTCTGGACCCACTCAAGCTCACACACACTGGTGGGTCACCCAGCATGCCCAGATCTCCACATCTTTGTTCCCTCGTGCCCCATGAGTGTCATTGTGTGCACTGACTGCAAGTGGGGCCATTGTCCAGCCACTCACTGCACACAGCAGTGACAGGGGGCTCTCACCCGTTGCAGCCATCTGGAGTGCTTGAGGCCAGACCCGTGGCATGCATGACAGGGGATGATGCTGGATAACAGCATTGTTTTGTGTGGTGATCATCAAGCCCCCAACTCACCATCCAACTCACTCCAGTGTGTCAAGTGCGTGATGCGAGTTGCTCCCAGAGTTCTGAGCTTGTGGCCGCAGAAGTGCTGTGAGTGCTGTGGCTCCAGTTGTGCACCATTTTTTCCACTCAAAGCAGCATGGGGTGCTCAGGCATGACAAGAGTGTCTGACAACATCCTTGGGAGTGTGCTGGGAGTGAGTTTTGTGACCACTGGAGCTCAGAATCGCGCCTTTTCTTTTGAGTAGGAGTAGCTTTTGGTAATCCTTACTTCCCACTTCCCAGAGACAGTGGTTTTGTGTCTGTACAACTACCTGCGAAACACCCCCGCTGGGGAATAATCAATCCGTATTCTGTATCGTTGATCGTGCTACCGCCGCCAAATCGTGCATACACTGAGACACGACGACGAGCCATTTGGTCGTTCGTGGTCTTCCGATTGTCTCCCCCGATCCAGACGCTAGGAAGTGAAAAGCGACCTTGAAGCGACTCCTATTAAAACTGCGACTCATGTAGAAACGCCAGTCCTTGGAATGACCGACGTATTTTGCACGCCGGCTCAACCTTCAGTCCAAATAATAAATCTTGTTTCGAGCATGCGTGGTCTGACTGACCTGCGCGCAGAACCGAGTGACACCCGAATGGAAGCAAACCCTCCGCTGCATTGCAAGCAGCACCTCTTCCACATTCGAGTGAGGTAGAAAGGATTAGGCCAAGAACAAAGCAACAGACACGAACGACGACGCAGGACACAGTGTTTGTTTCATATATATTTCGTTAAAGAGAGAGAGACAGAGAGACGTGTGTGAGATTGATTGGATTCATCCCTCGCAGTCTGTAGATCAATTGCCAACCAAGAATTCTCTATCCAACCCTCGCAAAATGACGGACCAAGAAACCACCACCACTACCAGCTCCTCGGTTCCCATGGTTACCTTGGTGAGTTTGGACGATGCCAAATTTACCTTGCCCGTCGAAGCGGCCAAGGAAAGTGAAATGGTTTCCAATGCCTTGGGATTGGGCGATGACGAAGACGAGGACGAGGACGACGACGAGGATGAAGAGGACGACGGAAACAAGACGAGCAAAAAGGAGGTGAAATCGGTCGATTTGCTCAAGGTGACCTCCCGTTGTTTGGAACAAGTGGTGGAATTTCTCAAACATTATCATGAAGAAAAAATGAATGAAATTCCCATGCCATTGCCGGGCAATAATTTTGATGAGGTACGTTTGTTTCTTGTTGTTTTCTTGTAGTAGAGCCTGCTGGTGTTTGGACCATGGTTCGGACGGCAGGTTTCCTTGTCAGGACTCGAATACTGTCGCAATCTCGTGGGAAACAAGTTCTGTCCATTCCTTGATTTTGTATCTATTTTGAGTTTCGGCAAGTCTCCTGATGGATTCTTTTTCTTCTTTGTTCTTTTTTTTGTTTCTGTGCGTTTTCACAGTGCATGACGCAGGAATGGTATCGAACCTTTGTCAATGACATGGATCGGGACATGATTTTTGAAATCTTGGGAGCCGCCAATTACATGAACATTAAACCCTTGCTCGATTTGGCCTGTTTGCGAGTGACCTTTGAATTGACGGGCAAATCGGCCGAAGAGGTACGTGGGCTCTCGCTCTAGAAGAAAGGAATGAAGGAATGAAGGAATTGGAAGCAACAAATTGCCTCACCACACAATTGGTTGGATGGATGGAAATTGCGGTTTCTTCTCGTTTGTTGTGTCACAGATTCGTCATTACTTGAACTTGCCCGAATTGACTGCCGAAGAAGAAGCTCGGGCACGAGAAGAACATGCCTGGATCTTTGAAGAAAACAACAACTAAAATCCGTTCATCATCACGTTACAAGGATTGTGCGCCTGGGTGATGGCAGTAGAGTTGGTGCTTGTCCAGGGAATCCAGGAGAAAACAAACAAACAAACACACACACACACAACTGGTACTGGGGCAATCGTTTCAGGATAAAGAGAGAGACTGGAGGATCCGGACGACCCGAAGTGCTGTGGGACTCTTGTGTGTACTATTTATATTCTAGGACAATTTTGCACGGGGGAGTCCACTGTCAAAGACACTTAAACTCTATAGAGAGAACGTCTACCTACTCCCATATGGTTCTAGAAATATTGCTGAAGGTTGGAACGTTTCTCGTGGAGCCAAATGGCAGTCGTCGCGCCCCTGTAGCACTCGATGGCGAGTGGCAGGGTCCTTCTCGTGGTGTGGTGATAGACACCACAGTCATGTGAGTGCGCTTGAGAAAGCGAAATTGCACATGTACAGTCAGTACTTCCCTTTTCCCCGTGGATAAATCCCCTGAATTTCCCCAACCTTTCCTTTGATCTGCCCCGTCGAATCCATGTGCACATTCATGTGTCTCGTTTTCGTTTGTGCAGATTCGGATCTGCGGCAACCTCCTCCTCCATGGAATCCTCTCCTCCTACTCCTGGATTGGTAGTCGTAAACCATTCATGCTCTTGTATTTGTTGTAGATTGGTCCATCGTTTTTGTGGATTGGGATGCAACAAGGATTGCATCAAATGGCAAAAGGAAGGACTCCAGGTCCGACCATGGCGTTGATTGAAATAGACTTGAACATGTTGCGTGACCCATTCAAAGCGTGGATCGGCGGCTTGGGGTATGGAATACAACAATCGATCCATATCCTCGACACCCACCATGACAATCAACAAACAAATACTCGCCGACCACAAATCCAAAGCAAAGGGATCCAATGTTGGTGCATGTTGTTGTTGTTGTTGTGTTGCTTCTGGTTGCGACGACGACGACGATGTGGAGGATGCGATCCATTCGGGTGCCAGATACAAGGGCAATGCTGTCGACGGTGGTACAAGTGGCAAGACGGCAGATGATTCCGTCGGTTCGGCATCCATTTTCTCCTTGTCGTTGTCGTCGTTTGGTTGTGGTTGTTGCGAATGGACTTGGACGGCCCAGCCATGCCGGGCCAAACAAATGCGTTGGTGACACAAATTGCGATGTCGTTGACTCGTACGGTGGGTGTTGGATGGTTGGCTTGCACCAGTCGTCGTTGTAGTACCATCCGCTGTTTTGCCGGGTTCTTCCTCCTCCTGAAATGGCATGGCGGCATCTTCCACCAACAAGAGATTGTGAAGGGTAATATTGCGATGACACAATTGGAGTTGTTGCAGTCGTTCCAAACACTACCGAAAAACACGCACATGAAAAACAATAACAACAAGGCACAAAAAAGTTGTTGGACATGAATTCGTCATTCAAAATACAAGGAAGGCAACTCAAGAAAAGTAACATACCTGTAGAATTTGAGTAAACACATGGCGTGCTTCGTCTTCCGTCACAAGTGCCGACGACGAGGACGGTGATGCTTCGTTTGGCTTGTTATTCTTCTCTTGTTTGGCTTGTTGTTGTCGAGCACAGAGTTCATCCCACAAACTGGTGGGATACAAGGGTGTGACACTGTAGTACAGGGAGGAATTTTGTGGTAAGGCTATGGACGAGCCAATGGACGAATCGTCTTGCTGCATGCTCATAGTACTACTGGCAGCAGTAGATTGGCTCTGTAGTACCAGAGCATCCTTGGAGGACGACGAACAAGAGCCCATCCATTCCGATCCTAGTAAACAGGAGGACAATGCGTTGTTGTGGTCGTTGCAGCTGTGACTCCAGACAAACCATTCGGCACGTGGATTGTACTGTACCATTGTAGACTCTTGAGC
Organism: Epithemia pelagica; assembly: GCA_946965045.2. Taxonomy (NCBI): domain Eukaryota; phylum Bacillariophyta; class Bacillariophyceae; order Surirellales; family Surirellaceae; genus Epithemia; species Epithemia pelagica. The sequence goes on from OX337230.1 coordinate 3,569,979, forward strand.
CATGCTTGTGGTTGTTGTGGTTGTCGAATCGGAATCTGCGCTCATGGTATGAATGTGAATGGCCATCAAGGGAGCATTGGCTTCCACTTGCCATATTCGATGGGCCAGCGAACTGTTCCTGTTGTCCTCGTCATCTTCTTCGTTGTTCTTGTCATAGTCCAGTAATGCCAGTGGATAGCCCGCTCGAATCGTGTAATTTCCTTTGGGAGTTTCTTCCAATTTGCGCTGCAACAAAAAGGCGCGATACTCCTTCTTCGTCTTGTTCGTTGTTGTGGTATCATCCTTGTTATCCTTTTGCAAGAGGAGGACATTGCCTGCCATGGATGCTTGTCGTTGCAATCCCGAGCTGAGTGGTGCAACAATTGGCACTTTTCGAGCAGTGTCCAGAGATGCCGTTTGGTCCGGTGTGTTGGTGGTTGCCGAAGAAGAAGAAGAAGCATGGGTCGACCTTGCCATGGGTGTTGGAGTGGTGGTGGGTGGCTGTGAAGGCAAGGAAACATATCCAGGGATTCGAGACGCTTGACAAAGATTGGAAGGTTCTGGAAACGGAACAAGTTTGTACTGTGGAGGAGGATTCATGGTGTTTAAGTTGTTGTTGTAGTTGCAGAAGCTGTCTTGATGAGGATGTCGGGAGGAGAGCAATTCACATTGCCCTCGTCGTCACATTCTCTTGTGGTGCGATCCTTTTGGTGTCGGCAGGGCGCCGGAAAAAAGTCAGTACAAAAAGTCAGTAAAATCTGTCTTTCATTTGACGGACTCATATGTCTGTCCGTCGGTGGTCATCTTCAATCGTGAATCCGTCTGACCGTCAATCGTCCGAGAAAGTCCTATAAAATCCAAGGAAGATTGAACAGAGATTATTGGTAGGGACTAAGAACAGTTGGGGGGCATAGATCAAGAAGTTTTGTCGTTGCTTCTTTGAAACTGGTAAGGTGATGCGAACTCGTATTGGGAGCAATACGAGGTAAGCAAGCGGAATCCACTCACAATTTGTTTTCCACGGGAACTTATGAAATCGGAAATCGGAGAACCGAGAGACAGTTATATTACCAAACAACAATGTGTGTAAGTGGTGGTGCTTGTTACAATTCTCCCAACAGGGCCGAAGCGAGAGCGACGACCGAGGGGACATCGGTTCCGGCGGCGACTTGGATTTTGGGTTGCATGCGTCGATCGTCCAAAAAGGATTTGCCAACCACTTGGCCTTGCATATCCAACACCAAGGCCCCGTACTTGACCTTGGGGATTTGTACCGCCTTGTAGACACTAAGCAATTCCGGACCACTGCCTTTCCATACCACGACACTTAAAAAGGCAGTCACGGCCGCTCCCGAACGATCCACATCGATTTGTGCCGCACAAGGAACATCCGTGTCATTCTTGTTGCTGTTCTTGTCGTTCTTGGTGTTTGTTCGCCGTCGTTGTTCCTCGACAAAGGCATGAGCGACTACCGAAGCACCGGATGCAGAATGTTCCGAATGGTTCGAATGCAAGGGATCGTTGGAGGATGAGGACGTCAAGGATGCCAAAGCCGTGCGAGTCGATGGCGACCGCGTGAGATTTTTGGGTGCTCGAAAAATCAATCGCTTGCCCTTGGTCGGATACGACGTCAAGAAGAGGATGCGGCCTTTGCTATCCTTGGTGACGGTAATCTTGGTATTGGCATCGACCGTTTTGGTAGTGGAAACGTACAGGGGAAGCATGGTGGAAAAATCAAAGAAAATGGTACTCTTGCGTTGATTGTCATGTCGGACCAAGACCGTCATGGGCTCATCCAAAAGGACAGAACCAGGAGCAATCATGGCATCCTTGTTGGGCAAAGTACCATGACCCAATTCCACATTGTTAAAGTCTCGGACAATACTGTTTCCCATGATGATTTTGTGGTCGAATGAAACTGTGTTTTCAGTTTTTGGCTTCTTCTCTTGTAGGTCTCGTTTGGAATTGCAGTTTTCGGAATCCCTTGTTGTTGTTGTCTTTGTCTTTGCTACCTCTTTTGGATTGTGGTCGTTGGATGGAGCTGGTGTTGGATTTTTGTGGGCGTCCGAGGACTGGGTCGCTGGTCGGACGGCAATTTCTCCCCGTGATTGCTCTATCCATAACATTCATCGGTTGGTGTATTCCTGTTTTTGGTTGGGTTTCTCCTCCGTGACCTTCCGAATTCCCTATGTACCAGTGCGAGTAGAATGAAACAGTACTCACAATGGCGTTCTACTAGTAGGAGTACACCAATAATGTCCTTACAAACTGTCAGGCATAAATAACAGATGACAAGGTTGGTCTCTCAGATTCTCTTACATATAAGGTGGTGTGGGAGCATCCCTACCCACACAAGACTCGAAGGGGGTATATTATCGGGCGCGCGGAGCATGTGCGGAGCATGATATGGGCGGAGAAAGGCCAAACCAACCCGGATATAGAGCTTTCCTCCGCAAAATTTACATGCGGAGGAAGAGTGCGGGTGGAGCATGGTTGGAAGCAAAATCACGCGCCCACACACCACACACTCAATGCGTCGAACAGTCGAAGTCTTCCGATGATGGATTTGTCATGGACAAAAGCGATGACAGAGTCTATCTAGGCACTAGTATTGTAGACAAGTACATATAGTCGGCCAACTGTTGCTGCCTTGCTCTTTAGGAGTCTTTTCCATCCTCATGGTGGAGGTTGTGTTTCCATAGAGCATGGAAATTGACGTGTCTTTCCCACATGAGCTCGTAGGGCCAACAGAACAACAGGTGAAATATCCAATGGATACTCTAAATGATAAGTAGTCTATAAAGGGAATGATTATTGTGTCCGGAAACCACCCCTTTGCTTGCCATCGTCTTCCCAAAGTTGCTCTTCTCCTTCGTTTTCGATTCCATACTTAAGGCGACCCATACGCGTTTCCGTGACGGTCGAGGATTTTGAGCGCGCGCGCCGCGCATGCTCCGCATCTCTGCATCCGCCCACCGATAATATAGACGCGCGGAGCATGCATCGTGGAGCATGCATTGCTCCCCCCATATCCATGCTCCGCCCATGCTCCGCGCGCCCGATAACATACCCCCTAAGACCGGCCTCGGCATCTCCCGGAGCAAACGAGTCCCGTCTGGATATAAGCGCGACTATGAGGTCGCGGAATCCATCTGACGTCCCTCCTGCGTTCCATGCATAGTATTTAAAAATAATTCATAATTCCCTATGAGTTAACGATTACAGAAATATAATCATCTGTATATGTCCCTACAATTTATCAATAGTTTTGTAGAGTACAACATGTGGTATGTGGTGCATCCGAAAAGTGTCCCTACAATTTGTCGAAAGAGAAATTTTAATATAATTCATTTATTATTTTTCCCACACCAAATGACCCTTCGCATTTCATTGACACAGTCTCCAATTGCCCTCACATTTGCAAGTGGACTGGGTAACTTCGTCGTGTACTAGAGTAGTGTTGGGGGTTGGGGGTGACACATAACGGTAACGGTACTTGCACCGTCGGAGATCGGGCACCCATCCACCATGGCGGTCTCAAATCTACCAATGCCTCTAAGTGAGACGAGAACAGCCAAGAATCCAACATGGATCACTGCCCTCTTCCGTTTCGTGACAATGGATGGTGAATCTTTTGCGCATGGTTCCGGCAGAGCATCAAAAAACGGGGTGCGACACGAGATGAATCACAGCCCTCAACGTGTAGTAGTAGTAGTAGAGACTCTATGAATCCTAGTAGACTGCCGCACAACATTGCTCCTGGAGAATGACTTTGGGGGCAGTCGTATTCGAATCTTTCAAAAATACCATTATTACAGATCGGTTCTATCGTCCTTTTGCCACCAAGAACTTTGGGAATTTGGTGAGGCAACACCAATCAATCATATGTAGTGCTGCAACAAGATGCGATTTGACTTGATGATGGTAGGTTCTCTCTTTTTGTGTGTTTCGTGGCCACACCATGAGACAAAGTTCTGGAATTTGTTGGAATGCGATCCAGCCAAATACATTACAAAATGATGTTTGGATCTTCTTCTTCTTCTTTGTATCTTCTCGAAGGTACTTCCCTCTAGAGAGTAGCCTAGATTGCCTTGAGGTTTTTTGGAAACGGACCTGTATCCAAGGAGGCAAACGCATGTATCTGGTAGCAGGAGTAGCTGCTGGATGAGGGACATGCTGGCTGCAACGGCATGTCCATTTTCGTGTGGTTCTGGTTGTCGTGGGAGTACCGCAACAAGGCCTAATACTACCACCATGGACGGACACCATGGATGAGAGATGAGAAAGTGGTTACTAGAGAGTGTTGGTTCGTTTGTTTGTTGTTCTCTGTGCAGATATAAGGAGAAAGAGTTGTTCCAAGACGACGACACGTTTCTCGTCGGCCGACTTTACACCGTACCATAGCAGAGGTAGCTTCTTTTTCGTGACGTTATACGTGCGACTCATTCATTCGCGTTTGGGTCTCTCCGTAGGAAACCCGTTCTTCGCAAAGCACGTGCTTCCGCATCGTGTGTCTCGCCATGACGCATCACACTTTCCGTTCGTGCCGTCGTCCTTGTCCTCTGTCTCTTCTCTCTCATTCTACCCTGACTCTCTCTCTCTCAATGATCATCAGCCATTGTTGGTCGACTCTTTGTAGAAGAGGAAGGATTGTTGTTGTTGTTGGTTTGCCGTTTCATCCACCGCCGTCGCGTCCCATCATCACCCGGTCCTTGTTTGGTTCGTCGTCGTCGTCCTTGTCCTCTTTTACCTGTTCTCGAAGTGATCAGAGCAGTTTGTTTTCCTTCTACTACTACAAGACCATGACTACGGCTACTACAACGAGCACTAGCACTAGCACCAGTACCATTCCGGATATCGAAGACTTGCATCGTCACGCCATGCAACAGGGTTCCAAAACCTACATTGATCCCACAACGGGCTTTACCGTCTTTACGGAATTGTCTCATTTGCAACGGGGCAAGTGTTGTGGCAATTCCTGTCGTCATTGTCCCTATGGATGGGCCAATGTTACAAAAAACAAGACGACGAAAAAGAATGCCAAGGTTCCATCGGGCGATTGGCCGGCAATTGAAACCTATTTGCGCACGGTCTGGAATCTCGAATTGCCGGCTCCCAAAGCACGACGTCAACGACAACAACGATCACAACAACCCGAATCCACGTCGTCGCCGCCCACCGACACTGCTGCCACTGCCGTGGTCCCACCGAGTGATTCGTGGACTGGGTCCTTGAATCAATTGTCTCCCACGGTATCATCGTCGTCATCCTCGTCGTCATCCTCCTCCTCACCAGATACTAGTGGCAGCAACAAGTCCAAAGAACAAGAACAACAGCAACAACATCAAGACAAACCGGAACCACTCCAACCGGCAAGACCCCCCACCACGACTCCAAACCAAAAGGACCAGCAGAACAAGGGCAAACCCAAAACGGGGGGTCGATGGGGTGGTTTGTATACGAGCAAAAATGTTCCCTATACCCGTACCGGCGATGCCGGAACCTCGCAATTGTTTACCGGAGAACGCCGATCCAAAGCCGATGCCGCCTTTGAAGCCATGGGAACCATTGATGAATTGTGTGCCGTTGTAGGTGTCGTCTATGCCCACTTGCAGCAGCAGCAGCAGCAACACGAAGAAGAACCAATCACAACCACAACAAGAGCGGACGACAATGAAGATCCACAACCACCTACCGTCACGAGAGCCGCCGTGGAAGAATGGTTGTTGGAAATCATGTCGCGATTGTTTGACATTGGATCGCACGTGGCCAAACCACGACCCATTTGTTTGGACGAGGACGACGACGACGACGAATCACCGCGGGTAGGCTTTGCCTTTGGCCCACATCATGTCACGGAATTGGAAGACTGGATGGATGCCATGACGGAAGATTTGCCAGAATTAACCTCCTTTGTCTTGCCCGCCAGTCCCAGTGTCACGGTCGCCCAATGTCATGTCGCCCGTACCGTGTGTCGACGCGCCGAACGACGATTGTTGCAAGCGCTGCACGACGCATCCTATTCCCAGGAAACGGGACACGGCCCAAACGAACAAGCCACGGTGTACGATCCCACCATTGTGGCCTATGTGAATCGCTTGTCCGATTTTTTCTTTACCGCCGCCCGATGGATTCATTGGTTTGTCGCTCATCAACCCTACGATATGGAATACAAACGACCCACACCCACGGCGCGACAACGGGTACGAACCACGGCACCACAATCACAACCTGCCGCCCATCAGGGACCAACGTCCTCCTCGGTCCCATCCTCTACCACCACTGGGTCGGAGTAGTCCTGCCCAAACGACAACGACTACACAAGTGCCAAACGATGCGAGACGGGTGAACCACAAAGGTACTATTTTCCAATGGCTTCTATTCAAAGGACCTATGAGGGATTGAAAATCGAATTTGCATGCGTTTGGACGGGTCAGAGTAATCCAGCCAAAACGACGACTACACAAGTGCAAACGAACCGATACAGGTGAATCACAAAGGTATTATTTGCCAATGGCTTCTATTCAAAGGACCTATAAGGGATTGAAAATCGAATTTGCATGCGTTTGGACGGTCGGAGTAGTCCTACCAAAACGACGACTTCACAAGTGCCAAACGAACCGATACAGGTGAATCACAAAGGTATTATTTGCAAATGGCTTATTATGAGGGACAGAAAAAGAGACGGAGAGACCGTTTCCATGATCGAATTTGCATGCGTTCCAAACCGGGCCTCCACACAGCAACGCAACACAGCCGGCGAGCAATCCAGTTACCATGGGGAAGCAGCAACATGAAACAAGGGCAAAAGTCATGAACGCTTGTGTGGAATGGTTACGACTTGGGGAAAACGATCCATCGCACAATCGCCTGTCCTTTGTTTTGTTCGCGTTTCAAAGGATGCGAGCTCTGCCGCAGAGGGGCATCCAACCGTTTCGTTCTATGGACAATTGAACTTTGAATGGTGTATTGATAATACAACAACGATCCTTACGTTTCGCGTCCTGAATCTCGTTCCTTCTCGAGTGGCGTTGTGACTCACGCAAGGGGAACCAAATTAGGGGAGTAGGTTGGAAATGACACGTTTGGCGTCCCAACGTTCGCCCACCATGTCCGGGTCGTCCTTGGTCTCTTTCCAATCTTGCAGCAACAAGTGGTCGTCATGGCTTTGTCGTTGACGATAGTGCGTAATGAGTTGTTGACATCGGCCCAAGTCCAACCAAACGGAACAATCATTGTCACGGTTGTGATCCAACACAATGTTACACGCATCTCGTGGACCATGCGAATCCTTGTCCACCGCCAACGTGTTGGCCCAGGCAATGATAAAGTCCAATGCCTCGTGTGTGCTAGAATTGTACTCAGTATAGTCCCCTTGGCTCTCTGCTCCTTGTTCATCGCTGCTACGACGGGCTGGATCTACATTCTGTTCCTCGTTTTCGAACGGAGCTTGACGGAGGATCTGCTCTCTCACGTAGTTCGCGTTTGCGACAATCTGGGACATGATCGTTTTGCGATCGCCATATCGCAGAAATTGTTGTTTTCTATACAAGAGTTCTTCTTCTACCGCATCGATCCATGGATCCACTTGCAACGGGATGGCTGCATATACAGATACGATTCGTTTCAAGTGGGAGGTTGACATGGCGGTGACACTCTCCATCAAGACAGTCTCGGTGAGGTGTGCTAGCAAAGCCTTGCATTGACTCGGAACGTCCATATCAACGTCATTGGTGATGGTTGTCTTGTCTGTAATGTCTGTACGATGAAGCATAGTCGCGGTGACCGACTTGTTTTGTTTGAGTCGAGTAGCTTCCGCGAAAAGAGTGCCCAAACTTTCCACCAAATCACACAAGACGTCACCAAACAAAGAAAGCGGCCCTTTTTGAACACGGCGTTCTACTGCCCAGAGAGTCTTCTGTGCGAATTCCGGATTATGAGGTAGAATTTCCAAGTTTACAACTGCTCGCAACTGTCAAACACCAAAGCGACAAGAAACAAAGAGGGGATAATGAGAACCACGGCCTTCTGAACACTCTGGACAAGGAACAAAAGACCTCACCATCTGAACGAGAACGGATGGTGGGAGCAAATCAAGGTCACGCGAGTTAAATCTAGGTAGCGGCGAAACGAGTTGAAGACGACGATAGATGGTACTGGCGTCCTGTCCATGACTTGGATTGTATTTCACACCCAAGCGACCCAACGAAAACAAGAGCGCAGCAGAGTGAATAGGTGGACTGGTCTCCCATAGACCTGGACATTCATTCAGAACTTTAACCAAGCGCCTGGCAAACAAGCTCACCAGTTCACGAAGCGAAGAACCCACGGTAACCGCAGCACGAGCTAAACCAGCAAATTCATAAAGTGAGAACCGGTGGAAAGTAGAGGGATACGTCTTGTTTGTAAAAATATAAAATAACGTACCAATTGAAGCCAAATCGAAGATCTGACATTCTTCGCGAAGGAGCCTTCCATTCCTCGAAGTGAAAAGTCGGAGTGCCACCCGAGCCAATGTGTCGGAAGTGGATGGGAAAACACTACGAGCGAGACAAGAAGAGCTCCAGGTAAGTTTGGATAGTGTTGACGGGTCAACGGGAAAGTCCTTCAGCAGGGGAAGTCGAGCCTTTTCGCTTAACAACGAAGGAACTGTATAGTCATCGTAGTCCTCTGATGATTCTTCGTATTCATGATCCCTCTTTGACCAACGTCGTCCAAAAAATGACACCAGTCGCGAGCGACGTCTTCGGTCATCTCGATCGCGAGCCTTGGAAGCTGCTAAGGCACCACTCTCCCATTCTGACAGCGAAAATTCCACTTTCACCAGCAGTTTTCCGAGTTCGATATCTGCTTCCGCCAGTTTCCGATCCGACAACAGGGGATAGACAAGCTCCAAGTAGGCGAAAACAATACATGCGACTTCTTCAGGATCGCACAAATCCCCTTTCTCCCCGGCGATAGCAAGAGCCATGGTAACCAGGCCCACAGTTGACTTGGTGGCACGTACGTCATCCCCACAAGTCGAGCAACGAGCAGCTGCAAGAGAAAACACCAGACGACTAAGCTCTGGTGGCTCAAAGTGTTCCAGCAATCGTCTCGATAAGATATTCATATTTGCCTCATCATTCTGGTCGAACAGTTCGCCTTCTGTACTGCGATATGCTTCTTGAGCCACCCAATCAAGGACCACTTGCAAATTATCAGAGTTTTCGTCGTTGCCAACTTCTACTACAACTTTCGAAATTGCTTGTGCGATATTTGACAAGGTGCTACCACTCTGCCCAACAAGACATTCAGATCCACGCAGCGCGATGTTTTTGGCAACTTCCATAATCACAGATACTCTAAGGGAGTCTTTGAGTTCTGTCACAGCCCATGCAATGGTGCACAACTCTGAAGGCCCAAATATAAGTTCTCGATGTACGTATTCGTCTTCATCCTGTGGCTTGGGACTCTGATCATGAAACGGTGCAGCTGACTCATCCTCCGGATATTCGTAGGGAACACTTGATCCAGCGTCAGGAATGGGTAGATTATTTAAAAGAATCGATTCTTCGTTGTTTAGGACACCGGCTTCCAATCCATCTAGGGTATCATTGAGGATGACCTCATCTGGACTTTCGCTGCGCGAAACTGGGAATTCACCTGCTTCTTCGGCAGCAAGGAGCGTCGCGGCATCAACAGCAATCCCACTTTCGTCACCAGAGATTTCTAGCATACCTCTAGAAAAATCGGGGTTTTCTGTCATGAACTGTTCTGATTCCTCCGCGGCAAGAAGTGTTGCTGCATCGACAGCAACTCCGGTCTGCAGTACTCCCAAATCTGCGGCCTCATTCCCAGTACCTTGCGGTACTGCCTCCCTAGGCCGATTGATAACGTCATTAATATCATCTCTATTCTCTTCATCCGATTCTTCAATCCCAGGGCGTAGAAGCGTAACTGGAAATGTCAATCCTTCATCAATGATATCATCCACGGGCCGTTCTCGGTCAACTTGTGATGGCTCGTCCCGTGATTCCAGTAGGTCGTCAGAAGACTCAATTTTCTCACCAACATCCTCCGACCCTACTTCCTGGGGTTCAATCTGCTCTGGTTCAAGCGATTCTGTGTACTCGCTTAGTTCACCCTCGTCACTGTCGGGCGCTTCGAATGGTTCCCGCTCGAGCCTTAGTTTTAACGTTTGTCGATCTTGTCGAAGCCATGCCAAAATCCGGTCAAACGAAATGTCACAAAGCGCGGCAGCTGTTTCCGAGAGTCTATCATCTACGTGCAGATGATGACGTCGCTTCGGATGCTTGGATGATGCGCCCTCGCGTCGTTCGCCGTGCGCTGCCAAAGCCCACATAACATCATTGACTTCCTTGGGCGACAACCAATCAAGCAGTACAGCTCCATCATCCAACTCCTCTTCGTTCCCATCGTCCATGTCATGGATTTTCACATCCTCGTCATTTGGTGACGTGGAGCTTGGTGACAACGAGTCCTTTGAGTTTTCTGACTGTTCATGTTCCCCTTGGCTACAGCCTTGAGACGATTCGAACGCGAGCTCCTCCTCACTGTCGGAACCAGTAGCTTGATCCAAGTCGTCATTACTATGAGGAAAGTCTTCGGATCGGGCAAGTTTCTCGACGGCATCATTGGATCCAATAACAAAGGATGCTTCCACATACGAGGCTGAGGAACTGCGCTGATCCCACAAGTAGAGGGGGTAATCATTTTGCGCCCGTTGTCTCAAATCCATTGGATTTTGACACAAAATAGTACAGCATACTTGCAGGAGCGCTTCGCTGGGAATGCCCGACACGGCACGGACGTAGCCAAAGGTCCACAAGGCCAATGCTGCATCCTGCGCAATCTCTTGTGCCACATCCGACAATCGTTCCTCAATAGTTTTCTCATTCAATGGATCTGTTCCAACGAATGTTGAAACATCGGCTTCAGCATCATATTTGCTGGACAGCAACTCATCGTCTTGACATAGATATTTCATTCGATGAAACAAAAGGTCACGGGTCCGCCATGCCAGCGCACATAGTAGATCCGTCACCTTAATATCACCATCGACGACTGGATATTGATGCATGCCCAACACAACGAGTCCCCATGCCGCCCGGCAGCAATCCAACAGGGATAAACCCTCTTGGTTCCGAAAGAGTGGGTCGTTCATGTTCTCATCCACGGTTGCATCCTCGTTCGTACCACTGGCCGACGCACCAATTTCTTCCGTCGTGTCCATGAGTTCAGGCAACCAATCGGCTCCTTCGCTTTCTTCCTTGCTGGTTGAATCATTCTTTCGTTGCAAGGCGCGTTGGTAGCGCTCTTCTTCTTTGATTCGTTTGGGAATATCGACACCGCACACGAGACACTCCATGAGCTGTTCAAATCGACGATCCTTGACCAGTAGATCCACAACGAGATTGGTGCGATTTGGATTGTGAATGACAGTTTTGCTGTGCCTTGATCGATCGTCATGGGAGTCGTCGACATGGGACGAGGGCAGGAGGCAAAGCGATTGGCCGACATGCGCCAATGTGGCAATCAAACTGGCGGCCAAACCCGAGTCTACCGTGGCCTTGGCCGAAACGATCCGGAGAGCAATGTCGGGAGAGTGGGTAATGGCTGGTATTTTGGCAGCCAAGACATGTAACAATCTCTTCAGCGCCCGATTTTGTTGTTTCGTGTCCGTCTCTACATCTGCGTTTTCTTGTTCCTGCAAGAACTCTCTCTGGCGATCCATAAACAAGTGTCGCAGTGGCAGAGAGGATAAGGAGTCGTCTCCACCTGGATCCAGGCCTGCACTACTCGACACGGTAACATCCAAGAGGACATCCAATGCCCTGCGTTGCGTTGGGTGCCTGTGCAAATAAGACTCCTCCCGTTTGTTGTTGCTCTTCTTCTTTTCGGTGTCTTGTTCGTTGTATTCATTGGACACAAAAGAGGGCTCCTCATTAGACCGTGAATCCACCGACACGGTGCTACCAGACTCTTTGTCGTTTTCTTGGCCACCCCCTCGAAAATGGTATTCTGGGATATACAAAGACCAACGAGAAGCAGCCTTGTCTTTTGTCTGTCGATCAGGTCGCCTCAATGGTGGAATCGAATGGATCGTTTTGTACTCTACTGCCGCCACAAACTGCCACATGTACAAGGAAGAAAGGCTTGCCGAGGCCACTGTCCAGATTAGTAAGAACCGAAGCAACGATGGGCCACGCGCTGTTTTCATCAAGACGGTTCGACCGGCCTCCGCATCGAATGAAAAAGGACCAATCGATTGACAAAAAGGAGCAATTTGGTCGTCATCCCCAATCATTTTGGTGATCAAAGTTTCTCGCACAGATGATGATTCTTCTCCACAACTCGATGATTCCAAACGCTGGATAAGAGAGAATTGGCGAGTTGTTCTTCTCATTGTCGTTTGGAACAGAACAAAACCACTCTCCTCGTTCGCAGTACACGTGGAACCACAATCGCCGCAATGGACACAAGTCTCCACCAGAATCCGATGTGGAAAAATCCTTGGATCCTCCACCAGTCAGCCAAACCTCAATCTCGCAATTGCCGTTGACACCACAATGAATCGAAAGAGACGAGATGGCTTCTGCAGACGGAAAGTCGTCGTAGTCACACCTTTTTTCTGGTGAACCAACCAAACGCGTCAACACCAACGTCCGATCAGGCTGTCCCAACAAGTGCGGCAACAGCAACAACAACAATAGTGGATCAATCTACACAACGCCACAAGACATTCATTCGAATGTTCGTAGTCCAAACCCGTCGACGAGAAAAACGACCATGGTCCAAGACGAGAAGGCAAAAAAAAAGTGTCACACTCCCCCCAAAATTGAAAGTGGAGCCGCGGTCTCTCCGTAGTCCGTTGTTACGGCCTTTGAGTCGCATTAATTTCGTCTCATAAATAAGGACGACTTAAGGGCGACTTCTTGCACGTCTCGCCACACGCGGTGGCGTCCCTCATTTTTCGGAGCACATCTTTCGAAAATATCTTGTGATCGTACGTCATGGAGGGAAGCGGCGGTAATCCAGGTGTCGGAGCGGAACCTGCAGAACCACCACTCCAACAACCACAACAACAACAGCAGGAGCAGCATCAAGCCGCAAGAGCAGCAGCGGCAGGAGCTGTGGATGAGGAGGGCCCCTTGATTCCGGAACGATTGCGGGTGGAAGATGAAGATGCCTGGTTTCGTCGTCATGGGTTGCGTGAGCCTCTGCAACCACAACCAGACGAAGAACCCACGTTGGATCAACAAGAAGCGGTGGAACGATGGAATCAAATGAACGAATATCAAACGACGGTGTTCCAATCCATGTTTGCTCATGAACAGGCCAAGGAACAAGAAGAACAACGGAGCAAGGCACAACAACTGCAAGCTTGGAACAACGACCAGTTGGTGTGGATCCTCAACAAACCTCCTCAGGACGATAGGCACTCGAACATGGCTGATTCTTGTTCGCCTTGTTCCATGCCTCCCCTTCCCTTGACTCCGTTTGCTCAATTTTGCGATGTCATTTTTGCCTTGGCCCGGACGCCTCCGACTGCCACATTACACAGTACTAATACCAGTCGCACTCCAAGCCCTTCCTTCCGTCCCGATGGACCACGTGTCCTGGAGTGTCCCTTGCTGGATTCGTATACGACAGGTGACATTCAAGTGTTTGTTCGATTGGTGCTGAGGCAATACGAAAAGTATCAACAAGCCACAAAGGCGGGTACTACCAACACTGACAAGGACGGAACCAGGAATGATACTACAAACACCACACACCTTTTGGATGTGGATGAGGTTTGGCACATGCTAGAGGAAGATTTAGAACAAGACCAAATGAAGGACACTGACGATTCCGAAAAAATGGACGACGAGCCGGCTCCGGAAATGGCACATCGAGTCGTTCAAGTATGCTGCATGGCGGACTATTTGCAAAATATCGAACTGCGAGATGTTTTGGAACGTATTTTGCAACAGTCCATTGATACCTCAAATTGTTTGTCTCTTTGTCAATTGGCCGATCAATTAGGAATGCCCACCCTTTTTGAATTGGCCTTGCAGCACATGATGGAAACATTGGAGGGGAGTCGGAATGGTTCCTTGTTGGAGGATGTTGATAGCCACGCAGCGGGAGAATCAACGACACTGTCGTCATCGTCCTCCATGGCGGTCTTGACACCGGAATTACGAGAACGGATTGCCTTGATTCAAACGGCCATTCAATCCTCGGTTCACGATACCCAACGATCCAAACTGTATTTTCACAGTGTCAAGGAATACATTGCCCTCTTTGCCGAACGTGTCCAATATTTTCAAGAACGGTTGGCGCAAGCCAAGGAAGATCAATTGCATCGCTGGGAACAAATGCAACAAGAACAAGAACAACAGCATTCCCACAGAGATGCATCGTCGAATCGGTCGCATTGGTGGAATTTACGGGCCTCGTCCAATCGCAGTAACAACAACAACAACAACGACTCCGACCATAACCAGAACACTGGGGATGCATTGTGGAATGACACACAAGCCAAGATTGACAAACAAGAACAACGAGTCCAAACACTCAAGGCTGTCTTGGCCGAACAAAAAAAGTTGTTTGCCCAACACGATCAACAACAACAGCAACAACAACGCTTGTTTGCGTCTCGAGGCCCGAATGCGACGCGGCACGAATAGGTAAACAGCGGTAGAGGAGCATGTCCCAGTCCATGATCGTGTGCTATTATAGTCGTTGGAACAATCGCACAGAGAAATGGGGGACCCATGAGAACAAGACGCAACAACAGCAACAACCACAAAGGCAATCAAAGCGCCATTTCCCCAACGTTAATATAGACGAATAATCTATGGAATGGGTTGTACGCACCAAGGCTAGATTAGGAAGATTACCTACCTCTGTCTAGGAATCTGTCTATAGCCCCTTCCTATTATTCGACTCTTCGAAAAGAAAGAAGGGCTCTCTTTGTCTCTCGACTGTCGTCGTCGTCGTAAACAAGAGTCAGGGCGGTTCGACTGTTCCGACCCCATTATTCACGTTCCTGCAGTATCTCTTCCTTCTCAATGCTCCAAGAAAAACATTGTACAATGTCAAGTTTCTATCATGGCCATGCTAATCTATCTTATGAATGAACCATACCAATCAGGTTTACATCCGATTGCTTGAGCTCCAGCATTCCTGAATGCAACAATGGTTCCTCCCTGAACAAGAACAGGATCACCTTCCAACTTGAAAGTGGGATGGTGGTAAATACTACTGCGAACCTCCAAACGTGTGCTCTGAACCTTCATGCTCAACATCGTAGTAGTCTAACCATGGAACATCCATATGGTCCCAACCCAACGCACCTTCTCGTACTATTACTAGCGACTGGTATTAGGCTTGGGTCTGCCGTTCGATGGTAAAACTCACTTTTAAATGGTTTTTGTTTGTTTCGAAGGTTGGTGCAAACGTGAGAGGACTGTTTCAGCGCGGATCCAAGGTTGGTATCAAGTACACATGTTTCAGTCCTATCGTCCATGACAAAAAGGTAAAAACTTCAATCGACGATTTAGACCTTGAGGAAAGATAAAGTTTTAAAGCTTGCATATGCCCATCCTCCACTCTCGAGTTCAACATTCACCATGGCTAGAGTAACGTCAGTAGCGACAACAACAGTAGGGCCAACATGGCTATGCCTCACTCAGCTCGCCTTGGGCAACAAGCAATTGGGACAAAGAATTCATGGAATCAAGTGTATCAGGATGGTCATCCCCGAGTACGCGCCGACGTGACGACAAAGCCTCACGGAAAAGTGGCTCTGCTTTGCTCAGCTGGCCTTGATCCTCAAGCAATGCGGCCAAATCGCTGATAGAATCAAGTGTATCAGGATGGTCATCCCCGAGCACGCGCCGACGTGACGACAAAACCTCACGGTAGAGT
Organism: Epithemia pelagica; assembly: GCA_946965045.2. Classification (NCBI taxonomy): domain Eukaryota; phylum Bacillariophyta; class Bacillariophyceae; order Surirellales; family Surirellaceae; genus Epithemia; species Epithemia pelagica. The sequence goes on from OX337230.1 coordinate 3,585,879, forward strand.
GGCTCTGCCTTGCTCAGCTGGCCTTGAGCCTCAAGCAATGCGGCCAGATTGTCGATAGAAACAAGTGTATCAGGATGGTCATTGCCAAGAACGCAACGACGTGACGACAAAGCCTCACGGTATAGTGGCTCTGCCTCACTCGATTTGCCTTGAGCCTCCAGCAAAGCGGCCATGTTGTTGATGAAAAGAAGTGTATCAGGATGGTCATTGCCAAGAACACGCCGACCTGACGTCAATGCCTCACGATAGAGTGCCTCTACCTCACTCAATTTGTCTTGCGCCTTAAGAAATGCGGCCATATTGTTGATGGAAACAAGTGTACTCGGATGGTCATCCCCAAGTACGCGCCGACGTGACGACAAAGCTTCACGGAAAAGTGGCTTTGCCTCACTCGATTTGCCTTGATTCTCAAGAAAAGCGGCCATGTTGTTGATGGAAACAAGTGTACTCGGCTGGTTATCACCAAGTATGCGCCTACGTGACGACAAAACCTCACGGTAGAGTGGCTCTGCCTTGCTCAGCTGGCCTTGATTCTCAAGCAAAGCGGCCATGTTGTTGATGGAAATAAGTGTATCAGGATGGTCGTCACCAAGTACGCGCCGACGTGACGCCAATGCCTCACAGTAGAGTCGCTCTGCCTCTCTGAGTTTACCTTGAGTTTCAAGCAATGCGGCCATATTGTTGATGGAACCAAATGTATGAGGATGGGCATCACCAAGTACTCGGCGACGTGACAACAAAGCCTCACGGTAAAGTGGCTCGGCAAGACTCAGTTTGCCTTGAGATTTAAGCACGTGGGCCATGTTGTTGATAGAAACAAGTGTATCAGGATGGTCATCACCAAGAACGCGGCGGCTTGACGACAAAGCCTCACGGAAAAGTGGCTCTGCCTCACCCAATTTGCCTTGATCCTCAAGAAATTGGGCCATGTTGTTGATGGAATCAAGTGTATCAGGATGGTCATTTCCAAGTATTCGCCGACGTGACGACAAAGCCTCGCGGTATAGAGGCTCTGCCTCACCCAGTTGGCCTTTAGACTCAAGGAATACGGCCATATTGTTGATGGAATCAAGTGTATCAGGATGGTCATCCCCGAGCACGCGACGACGTGACGACAAAGACTCACAGTAGAGAGGCTCTGCCTCCCCCAGTTGGCCTTTAGCCTCAAGGAATACGGCCATATTGTTGATGGAATCAAGTGTATCAGGATGGTCATCCCCAAGCACGCGACGACGTGACGACAAAGACTCACAGAAGAGAGGCTCTGCCTCCCCCAGTTGGCCTTTAGCCTCAAGGAATACGGCCATATTGTTGATGGAATCAAGTGTATCAGGATGGTCGTCCCCAAGCACACGACGACGTGACGACAAAGACTCACAGTAGAGAGGCTCGGCCTCACCCAATTTGCCTTGAGCCTTCAGCAATGCGGCCATATTGTTGATGGAAACAAGTGTGCCAGGGTGGTCATCACCAAGTACACGCCGACCTGAGGACAAAGCCTCACGGAAGATTGGCTCTGCCTCACCCAATTTTCCTTGATCCTGAAGAAAACGGGCCATATTGTTGATGGAAGCAAGTGTATCTCCTTGTGTAATATCTTGAGAGATGGATGTCCAACAGTAATCTATCGCCTGTTCGCAGTACCAGTTTCGTACCCATTCCGTTACTTTGCAGCTTACTGTATAATGCCCAAAAGTCTCCATTGTTTTCAAGATCTCTGAACGTGGAGCATGGTCTTTCGATTGCGCTTCTGTAGTCCTGATTTTTCCAAGGGCATGCTGGACTTTATCATCCCTCACTGAAACCGCTTTAAGGAAATCCTTCAACTCGTCTTGGCTCATCAATATTTGTGCATGGGCCTTGACTTTAACAGCAGTGAATACCTCCCATAGCACCCCAATTTGATTCAATGTATAAAGGACTTCATCCCATTTTTCCAAAACCAACGCAATTCTCTTGATGCTCTGGATTTGTTCCGGCAATCCGGTGATCAAGTCTTTGCGTAGTTGCGTGACGGCTTGGGATTTGCGTTGTCCAGTCCAAGCAAATTGATCCACGCAAAAAACGTCCATCCAAATGTATTCACCTCGGACTTTCTCTAACACTTGAATGAACTTGGAGAACGAATACCGGCCTGTACAGGACATGAACAAGGTGGGTAACTCTTGTGTGATCGAACCGTCACGAAAGGATGCTGTGGTGGCATCATCCAAAGATTCATGGAGTACTTCGACATGGTTCACAAGCGGGCCTGACCATATATCCAGTCGAGCTTGAAGCAGTTGAATGATGCAGACCTCGCGTACGAAAAACAAATTACAATCGGCCTTCAATAACGTTGAAATAAAAGGAATTCGACAAAAGACGTCCAAGATCCAATCCACGGATATTCCTGCCGCCGACATCAACGAAGAGGACGCTTCCGCCATCGACAAATCTCTCTGTGTCAACCTTTGAATAATTTCCAAAGTGGTGCGACTGTTGCCAGTGGTATGAGTGGGTTCTGCCAAGCAAGATTCATCAAATAGTTCTCGGGCAAAAGACATCTGTTGTTCGAGTGTCGATTAAGGACCCACTTTCTTCAACCATTGTCCAAACTTCGATTGGCTAGTAGTCTCACCACCAAAATCCTCAACAGCTTCTTGTGTTTCCTCTTTGTCATCCTCGTCCTCGCTTTGGCCATGTGTCTCGCGTGCTCCTTTTTTCTTCGTTTCTTCGTTATTTTATCCTTGAGCGACGCCTTCCGAACTCGAGCTCGGGTCATCGTTGTTGTTGACGTCGTCGATGATGTTGTTGTTGTTCCCATTCATTGTTCTGAGTATCTGCAATGAATGTATTTCGATGTGTTGACGATTATGTGTTCGTTGTTCATTCATCGCGATCGCACCGTGCCAATCGCGCTCTCGTCTCACGTGCGTTCCAAAGCTCTGAATGTCCTGTTGTTGCTATGACAATTTCGTGAGAAGCCCGCTGGGGTGTCGTTTTCGAATCCGCATCCTAACGCGACTGAAGAAAAGAAGAAGTGCCAATGACGACACTTCTCATCCCTCCATATGAAAAGCTTTCAAGAGGCAGGCCCTCTTAGAAATCGCAAGACCGCTGAGGTGTTCGCGAGGAAAAAACAACACTAAGACAATTCATCCTTCAATCAGATCTTTCATCACCCACACTTGTTGATGCAATGCACCATGACGACTACAAAGCCTACGATTACGCGTTTTGTTATCCGTCCTGCATCATTCGTCCTCTTCCTTGTCGTGGCCTTGATCAGCTATATTCTCATTGGTCAAGAATTGGAACGACGCGCCTGGTTGCTGGAGCAGGATCCTGCTGGCATTGGCACGACGACCCTGTTTTTGTATACGACCAACGAGACTTGTACTGCATCGTCGGGTCATGTGTTGCATTGCGGTGTCTGTGGCGCCTGTTCCAATCCTCACGACATTAACATTTTTGAGCAAACGTCGCAGACCTTGACCACCATCATGGCAGATTGTACAACCTATGGCTTTTTAGCGGGAGCCTATCAGGACAGCAGCGCCGACAGGATTATGCGCTGTCTGCATCAACGCTCCAATTTGACTCTGCCGTGTGCCAAGTGTTGGACGTCCAATGCTCTCTGTACCAAACGACACTGTATGCGAACCTGTATTCGCGAACGCTTTTTTCCATTCTTGCCATCGTCCTTGTACAACGACGACAAGTGGGTTAAGGACCATCCACACTTATCTCCCTGTCTTGCCTGTGACGAACACTTTTGTGGACCCGAATTTCTGACCTGTGCCGGGGCCAATCGACGACGAGTGGGTATTGTCAGTGATTTGCAACGTCACGAAGAAGTGGAACTCTGCGACAAGACAGATTGGGACTATGTTCGAAGAATGAGTCACGATTCTTCATCACCCCCTGCCGTTGCGCCACAACCGAATCCATCCTCCCCACAGAATCATCATCATGAGGACTTGTGAGAGGAGGAGACCAAGGTTGGAGCTTGGTCGCGGAGAAATGCAATGAAACCAGCATGACAGCTCTGTAGCTCCAAGGATCCGGTGTCAAATGGTGACTTCTTGGATACACACGTGCAAGTCTAAGTGTAACGCTTAGTTTCATTGGTTCCATGTATTCATTGTATGCATTGGTGCGACAGACGTAGCTCTGTTGGTCATTCACATGAACAACAGATTCATCCACAACATACGACACGCCCCGTGAAAAGGAAACAAAAGTATGAGATGGTCGTTAGAAGCCTTAATTGTTCGTAAGCTTGTTCGAATACCATTTCTTTGACAGACTACCAGGAGTTTTGGTTCGAGTCATTGATTCTCTTCAGATTGAACTTTGTCAAACGCCACCATTTGCACAACTCAACTCATTCCTTCATTCAATATCCATGGCTGCGTTGTTGCTGTCCATTGCTTTCTTAGTTTCTTTCGACGCTCTATTGACGCCCTCCGCTGTGTCGATGAATAGGTCTTTCGCCGCTTTTCGGTAGCAACCAGTGAAACGTGAAAGGCTTTCTCCTCGAGGGGCAATAATGCCGCTCATAAAGCCCTGGATCAATTCACAATGTGCTGCAAATACTTCCGATCCCTGATGGTCCTTCAACGTTGTACCTGATAGCAGAGCATCATGGATTCCAAAACAATCCTCATGAATGCATACAAAGCAAGGAACGAGCGACTCGCGGTTTTTGGACGGATCGAGCTGTAGAGCATTCAAGAAGCTTGTATCATTTTGTTGCATGTCTTCCATTGCACTATTCTTGTACAACTCCGCAGAAACATTTTCGTCTGGACGATCTTGGCCAACAATGACGAGAAGGCAAAGCCCTCTTGTGATTCCTGCCTCTGTCAGTTTTGTCCAGGAATCATGAAGGAATCCAGTTGCTTCATTGGGAGACATGTATCCAAAGTTCTTGACAGAAATAACTATGGGAAGGTAATCCTCTGGTAGGCCTTCTTTAGGTGCTGCGTAGCAAGGTACGATAAGATCAATTGCCTCCATGTCGGTCGGGCAATAAATGCCGCACGCTTTGCGATAAAGTCCTTCGAGAAACGTTTTGTTCGCCATTTCGCTTAAGCTGAATCGGATGTTTTGCCGAAAAAATTGAATACAGTTCACCAGAAGGTCTCGGTCCTTGGTTCTGTTGACCTTTTGTACATCCCCTTGGTTCTGTAGAATGTTCATCCATGCAATGTAGCTCACCGCAAACGCGGTGTACCTGTCATCTCTTTGCTTTCGAAGCACACCTCCGCAAAACAAGACGTACAACGCGGCTGCAACTTCGCCAAAGTCACCTCTTGCAGGAACGCACACCCCTTGAGAAAAGATGGTACCCATCATTTCAGCAATCTTTCTCTTCGACACACCTCCAATCGGAAAGGAATGTTGTGCTGAAGCTTGATTCGTACCATGGCCATCGAAGGTCCAGGATTCGTCCATTAGACACATTGCGATACGAGCGCATACAGGATCTGGCAAGAAAGCAAAAGAGGCCCGGTCCGAAGTACCCTTTACTTTTCCATGCTCATAATACGTCAGATGAGCATAACCTTTGGAGACCAAGTCTGAAACAATTGGAACACTCGCTGGCCCCATTTGGATGCGTGTTCCAAGAACACTCAAATATGACGTCATTTGATCCTTCCAATCGACGACACGGCCAAGCACGACTTTTTTTGCCATCTCGTACTCTTTTCTCTCATCAAGTTTGCCGTCCTTATACAACTTTGCAAACAGCGGACGGCTATATCGAATCATTGAGTGGTATTCTGTTTTGTCGCCCGCTTCTGGCCATTTACGGGCCAAACACCCCATTGTTCGCAGGATGAAAAAAGGAGGGAAAGGAACCGTTCCCTTGTCGTAATGACCGCCTTCAAGCATAAGAGTGCGAGATTCGGTAGCTGCCTTGTTTTCTTTCTCCGGAAATAAATTGGCAAGGACCGAGTTTGTTCCTGCCAAGACCACGGTGAGCTTGCAATGCGTGTTGTTACCATCGATCCTGAACTCTTTCTCGCGCGTGATCCATCAAAGCAGACGGATCAGGAAACCATCATGATGTGCCAAGTGTTGAGCTTCGTCGAAAAAAAGCCTGACTGCCCCATCGTATTGGTCTGACTTTGCACAGTTTTTGCATTGATCTATTACAAGGGTTCGGAGGCGGTTGCCGGCCAACGTATTGCTGTTGGATGTATCCACGGTGTACAATGCGTCGTATTGCGTACGCAGCTCCCTCTGTTGCGCTTCTGAAAGAGTTTCACCCGTCAACAGAATCGTCCGCGATGTTCCTGTGTAGTAACTATTTCGAACATGATTCATCAATCGTGATTTGCCCGTACCGCTCGATTGAATAATGGCAAGGAGAGGGGCGACGTATTGATCGCGTACTGTGGGTTCCGAGTGCCACTTTTCAACGTCACACAACCTTGCTTCCAGTGCCTGCACATCGAGTTCGTGAGCCAACTCCTCCTCAAAGCCATAATTTTGAGAAGCCATTCGGCCCATTGATAAACCCGTATTTTGATCCAACTTGGCACTCAAATCAACCGATTCATTGAGTAAATCAATCAACCCATCCCATGCTTCCTTGTCTGTGTCTCTCCAGTTTCGTACTTTCCCAATGCTGTGTTGGAGACAAGGTCTCGCAAACTTCTGATACTCCTCCTTAAAATCATCCTTCGAGATCAGTCTGGAGAGTTCATCTTCGTCGGTGAGCAACGTTGCCGAGGTCACCATAGTTTTACCACTCGCACTCGAACTACTTGTCGAGGCACCCGTGACCGTCTCTGTCTTTTGCTTTTTCGGCTGATGACGAGATGGCTCTGCAAACTGGACGTTGGACATTGAGCCACAAGTTTTGACTGGTTGACAGTGGCAGGTCTAGAGGGGATAGTGCCGTGGGCAGCGGCACCGTAAAACCCGAAACCGTGGGCCGGACGCACGTACGCGGTGTCCCCCGCGGAGACACGGACCGACTGCCCATTATTGTGAGACTTCGGATTACCTTTACACACCACGAATGATCTACAATTCGACCCATCTCGACTTCCATCACACACACTCTCTTGGTCCAATGGAATGGGCACGCTCGTAAAATCCCACATATGGCATCGTGCCAAGGATTCGACGTTCCAACAAGTATTCACCGGTGGGAGCGAGCAAGCCTCGAACAGGATGAGCGCAAGAGTACCATCTTCAGAGGTGGAGAGCTGTAGTCGTCCCTGGAGCGTGCCGGATCTGGACTGGCGATAGTGTGAGGAACGAAGAAAGTCCTTCTTCGCATCACCATCATCTCCAATGACAACAAAGCCGTTGAGAGTTGAGAATCTTTCTCGATCACCCGAATATCTTTTTCAATAGGGGGCGTGTGATGATGGTTTTTGTCTTGGGGGCGGAAACAAAAGAAAAGCAGGGACTCAATCGCGGTCCGTCCGCCTGTCCACACCCGACCATGGTTCGTCGATGATAATAGAGTCTCATTGGAGCAGCAGCAGCATCACCATGGGAGAACGCAAGGTGATTAACAAGTACATTCCCGCGGACTTTGATCCATCCTTGATTCCTCGTGGTAAGAAATTGTCCTCCAAAGATGGGACTGTTCCAGTTCGAATGATGTTGCCCTTTTCCATGCAATGCGACACGTGTCACACCTTTTTGTATCGGGGTCGGAAATTCAATTCCAAAAAGGAACCGGTCCAAGGTTCGGCGGGAAAGTATTTGGGCATTCAACGATTTCGATTTTACATCAAATGCAGTCACTGCAGTCGACCCATCTCCTTTTTGACGGATCCCCAAAATGCCGATTACGAAATGGAAACGGGTGCCACACGAAACTTTGAACTGCATCGCAATACCAAAAAAGAAGTCGACGAGGACAATCCTGGACCCGGATCTGGTACACACAATAATCCTGGAGAGGAGGAGGACGATAATGATGATGGTGGTGGTAAACCATCCAAGGAACAACAACAACAAGATCCGATGAAAGCCTTGGAAAATCGTGTCTTGGAGTCCCAACGAGAAATGGCCGATTTGGACAATTTGGAAGAAATCAAAGCCATGAATGCTCAGCATAGTCGAATGGATCCATTGCAAGCCTTGCACAAGAAACAGTTTCCATCGGAACAGGGCGATTTGTTCTTGTCGGAACAAGAGGAAGCCTTGATTCGGTCCATTCAATTTGGTTCTTCTGCCGCCGCCTCCAACCGAATTCAACGACTGACGGAGCAAGACGAACAGCGCATGGAGGAACAACGACGAACCCAGTCCTTGATGCTAGGACGACAACAGGATGCAGACGACGAACCCACGACACGGAAACGAACGGCTGGATTGCCGGCTGGACTGGTGGTGGTCCCAAAGAAAAAGAAACAGAACCCAGCCACCACCAGCACCAACGCCACTCCTGCTACGGCACGCGTTTCGGCGTCGAACAACAAGAACAACAACGACAAGTCGTCGCAGTCCACTACGGACGGCGGTAACACTGGACTGGCTGGTTTGTTGGGGGAGTATGGGTCCGACTCGGAGTAACACCAGGACCCTCCGTGTTGTGTGAGGGCAACCGTGAGACACGCAACAATGGATTCTCGCCATTGGGACACTGCTTCCCTGCAAATCATCACTCCCTACTATCAAAGATGAGGATTCACGAGTCCGGTGCGTGGAAAAATGCCCCAAGGTGAAAGCGAGTTGTTCAGTTTGGGTCAGTCCTTCGATTGCTCTCATGATGGAGAGCTGCTGCCGGAATATTCCAACCAAGAGAGTGCAGATTTGACACCACTGCACTCTCTCTAGACTCTTATCGTTGGTGTATGTGTCTCGAGCCACAGAGTACAATCTGGTCGTCGACGAGTTCGAGCAAAAGACCTGGACATGCTTTCTTTCCCTCGGGAGGTACGGGATGAGATGCCATCTTTCAAAAGTACATATTTGTGGAAAGGTGTTCATCCGAAAGCACAGGACATTTCCACTCCTCTAAAGGAAGCCCCCGTCCAGGTGCAACATACATACATAGCCCACCTAGTTGATTTCAAACCCGTCATATTTTCGAGGCCAAACTTGAGTCGGGTGTGCTGCCCGTTTGGTCTTGATCATGCGCCACCGGCAGTCCATGATAAGCCCACGGGACTCGGAGAAGTAGTCCTGCGAGCAGGGCGGGCCAACAAGGATTATGCCGAGGGCCACCATGCCGACCGACACTTTTTTCTTGGGGTGCAATATCCATCCATCCATACGAACCAAGATCGTCCATCGACAAGCATCTCTCGACAAGAACCTTCCAATCTTTGAACACCGGACCAAATTTTACGGTGCGACAAGCCGCGCATCGGCCAAGCGCTCTCCCCATAAAAGCAAATGCAGGGCTGCTCCGGCACGTTGGCAGTCGTTTAGATCTCATTCGGAATCACAACCATAGCTCATTTTTTCTCATTTTCCGCTTATTACTACTACCAACAACAACATTCCCCCTGCTCCTCGAACCATCACACTCACATAAGAAACTTACCTTGAATGATGCAACCCATTCACAACCTTTGGTGGTCGTTGCTCCTGTCCTTGACGACACAAGCATCACTGGCCCTCAATTTCAAGTTGCATGGTGTGGACTACTCACTCCGGATTGGACCCGATTGGGAAACGGACGCCAAACGATGCAAAACTCTCCCGAATGCCATTGCCGACATGACACAACTCGCAACCGTCACAGATAACATTCGCATCTTTTCCTTGACGGATTGCAATGCGGGTGATATTTTGTTGCAGGCCACACAACAAGTGGGAGGATTGGGTTTGTGGTTGGGCCTCTGGGTTGGTCCCAATGGCACCAACTTTGCCGAGGAACAGGCCGAATTGCTGAATCTGATACAGAATCGTGACGTTTCCAATGTCGTGGGCATTCATGTTTCCAGTGAAGCCATTTATCGAGGAGAATTGACCGTCGCCGAGGCCATTGCGCTGCGCAATGATATCAAGGCCGATATGGACAGCAATGGTTTGTCCCAAGTCCCCGTGACGATTGCGGATATCGTCGACAATTACATTCAGTATTCTGAGCTTGTCACGGTCGATGATCAAGTGGTACACTTTAATCAATTTCCCTTTTGGTCCCTTGCGACCAACATTAACGATGCCGCCCCCTTCTTTTTGAGCCGCGTCAATGCCTTGCAAAATGTTGGTAGTCGACAAATTGTCATTGGAGAAACGGGATGGGCCGGAGATGGCGTCAATGCCAATGCGAATCCAGCCAATGAACCCAGTATGCAAAAATGGTTGCGCGACTTTGTCTGTTTGGCGCAAGATCAAAATTGGGCCTATTATTGGTTCATTGCCTACGATTCCGATTGGCAACGTTTCAATGCCAACGACCTGGACGATGTGGAAGGACATTTCGGACTCTTTACGCAAGATGGTACTCTCAAACCCTTTTTTCAAAATTTTGACATTAACTGCACGGAACCGGCCGTGGACTTGGTGGATCCGGCCACGGCCACCTTTGCCCCACAACAACCATCCCTCCCATCCTCCCTGCCTCCCAGCTCGACTCCGACACGTTCCGTGGCACCCTCCATGGCTCCTTCCAGAGTTCCCAGTTCCAGTCCGACAGTGTCACCACCCACTGATGCCACGCCAACTTCCCAGCATCCCAGCAATCCACCCAGTCAGACACCGTGGACGACATCTGTGGAACCCAGTTGGACGCCCTCTGCCTCTCCCAGTTCCACCCCGTCTCGTTCCATGACTCCCAGTGTCGGGGGACCCACAACAACGTCCCACCCGTCGACCGTTCCGTCCGGGGCACCCTCGGGGAGACCCACGGTCCAGGAATCGTCCTTGGACGATAACAGCAGTGACGCACCCAGCAGCAGCGACATGCCTCCGTCCCTCCGTCCCAGCAGCCGTCCGTCCACCACCACCACGACCATAACGACGACGACGGAACCCGAAACCACCACTCTCACCACGGTCACGGCCATTCAAAATCTGGAATTGATGCTGCTGGGAGTGTCCAGTATGGATGTCACGGCGGTCGAGCAGTTTGTCAATACCACCAAGGAATGGTATCTCAGCATGTATCAAGCCCCAGGGTCGTCGACTCGTCGTCGTACCCGACGACGACTGGAAAACGCCACAACGTTTTTGGAATTTGATACCGACATTGTCGTGCGATCCCAAGATGTCACGGACGTGGGCAACCGGGTGACCTATGACCAAGTTGTGAGCTTTCGGGAAGAAGCCTCGACAACGACATCCAGCAGTGTACCGACGTCTCCGCGGGACCTTGTGCTGAATCCGTTTGACAATGCCACCCTTCGATCCAACTATTACACTTTGTTACGAAATGCCGGTCCAACCTTTCAAACGGTCGCCGATTCGGGAACTGCTCCCGACGGGACCGCTGTCCCCTTGACCAATACGGAAAGTACCACGGACGATGGAGGAGGAAGCAAAAAGCTCGTGATTGTGGGTGTCCTCTGTGCCGTGGCCGGCGTCCTCATGATTGCCATTTTGTACCTGGTCCTCCGACGACGCGCGTCGTTGGGTCGAGGCAAGCATGTCTGGATTGGACACGACTCGTACGACAACAACAACGACAATGATGAATTGTATGGAGACGAAATTGTTGTAGAACCCCGAGAGCGACCCACTTCGGAATTTAGTTGGAGTCTGCCCCGGGAATCCGAAGTCAGTGACTTGCAAAATCCGTCTCTCTACGAGTATTCGCGAGAGGCCGAGTACAGCACATCGACCAGTAAGTGACCATGCGCCGCGAAACACAGAACGAGAGAGGGTTCCCTCCATCTTGCTGTCATTTATATATGTGTAGGCTGGCCATGCCTGACAGTTTTCTCGTTATGATTGCGCTTGTTCTGTACACAGTGGATTACGATTATCCCAAAGTGATTGCGGGCAACCAAACCGTCATTTCCACTACGGTCGGGACACGGGGCGAAAGCACGCAATCGCGTTCGCATCCCGAGGGATCGTCGGCCTCCCGAACTACTACCAAACAAGACTCGTATACGGATCATAGTCCCCTGACCATGGGGTCGGATTTTATTTACGACAGTCCCTGGGCCCAACTGGGACCGCAGTATTTGGACGAACGCAACATTTATACGATTGACGCCCCGCCGGGCAAGTTGGGTGTCGTGGTGGACACACCGGATGAAGGACCACCCGTGATTTTTGCCATTAAAGAGTCCTCTCCGCTGCAGGGCAAACTCCAGATTCGCGATCGCTTGTTGGCCGTCGACCATGTCGATGTCACGGCCTTGTCGGCTGTCAACACGTCTCGTATCATTAGTCAACGGTCGACCGCCACCGACCGGACCTTTACATTGTTGCGGGTTCCGCCCAAGTGACGAAAGACAATAGAATCATGGGTGGGGCCGTGTCGTTTTGTACGGTTTGTTTGTGACAAGTGGTGTTGACGTGTTCCTGTCTAACTGGGTTGTATGGATGCATAGGTCTTGAGGACTAGAGTAATGAGTTTTGGTATCCACAAGGGAAGCCTGATTTTCTCTTGTACGTACAGCAACAACCAGAACTCTTTCGAGATGCATGGATGGATCCAACATCTATTGATATATTCTCGTTAGGAGTAGTGTGTAGATACGATTTGAAATTTTTGTGAGAGCAGTGTGTCCACCACGATGATCCACGTCATGCAACGTAACCCAATGAGTTTCGGAATTCCCTCCAATCACATGGAGCGACCGAATGTTCGCACTCAACATTCATCTGGTTTTCGGATTCGCCGACAATTTCGTGGCAGTCGAAATTGAAAGTGACCTGCTTTCTGCCCCTTTAAGAATACTTTCTGCCGTCTCGTAACTTTAGTACCGAGTCTTACGCACCAGAAAGTGCGTAGAGGCTGTTCCGGAACGCCGACGACCATGGCCGAACCGCCGCCAACCACCGCTGCATCAACAAGAGACAATGATGCAACTATGACTGAGAACAACTCGAGTGTTCAGTTTCGCACAGCTGATGCGCCAAACGATAGCCGTGAACAAGGTTCCTCTACAGAGAATCAAAACACCTCCACCGAAGATGACGATGCAAGTGCAGCAACAGCGACGACTACTCACCAACCGATTGCTTACGAAGGAGACGAAGAAGAATACACCATCAAATTCGTGTTCCGTCCACAAGACGATCAAGCCAATAGTCAAGTGGCTAAGCATCACTACGCTATTTTACAGATCATTTCCAAAGTATACCCCGAGGTGAAAATATACGACAACAGGGGAGCACACTTGCGGTCGAAGAGAATCGAATCTTTGAAGTCATACTCTGCTTATCTACGTCATTTTGACCTACATTACTCAAAGGGTAACAAGAATAAAAACAGGACAGCGATCTATGTGGTGATCCACCGGTTTTTGTCGTGTATTCCAATTAGTGAGATCAGGAAACATTTCTCGGTACAGGAAAAACTGAAATCAGGTTCCGCAAAAATGACAAGGCATATGTGGAAAGAGGACGAGACCAGAATCTCTAACTTAGGATTCTTCGTTGGGTTCGACCCAAGCAACATTCTCCCCGAAGACATGCGCGAGATAGTAGAGAACAAGATTATCAGCCAAACGGGAGTTCGGAAGAAAAAGATACCAAAATTTTGCTGCAATTATTCATCACCGATTCTTTATGAAAAAGAAACTGATGACAAATTTGTCACGAAAGCTTTCGATCTACAGTGTCGCCAAAGCGATGCGAAAGAGCTATTGCAACTCTTGCATGCAACCTACGTTGAAGACCCAGACTTTGTTTTTCACAAATCAAGACACACGCACAAGCAACTTTATATCAACGCGATGATGGAACAAAACAGCTACTTACGCGATTGCCGTATTATCCCTATATCAGGCATCCATCCCACAATCATGTGGACACTCGGCGATAAACTATGTCAATTCGAAGGTGTAACGCGAGTCACCAAGCATAAAGATAGTGACCTCAAAGGACGCTTCAATGTTCACACAAGCGAAAGACACTTTGATACACTAAAAGCAAGATTCCGACGCGAAATTGAATCAATGGTGCAATCGGAAAAGAACCTATGCAATTTGAATCCACCACCATACGAGGACGGAGGACCAAGAATAGCATTCAAGCGCAACGTCTATGGAGACGAGGAAGAAGAAGATTCAGCCAATACTTCTCATGCAGGGTCATACGCAACCTACATTACGGCAATGAACTCACGATACGCCAGGACCACCGATGACACGGACGAAGGACCGTTGACAAGTCCACCAATTTCGACAGGACCTGTAACCCAAGCGTGGACAAGCAGTGTGCCAATCCAGACGGTAGTTGCATCAAAGACAGATTATTCTGTCAAGAGTCAAGTGAGCCAAGAAGAGTATGATCGTATGAAATCAGATCTTACGTCTAAGGTAGAAGAAGTAGAAGACAGATTCCGAGCTTTTGTGGAAGAACAACGCCAGAAACAAGAACAAGAACGCGAAGCGCTAATGCAGACAATCATGACAGCAGTCCAACAACAACTAGCCACCTCTTTCCAACAACAAATGCAAATGCCACCGGTTCAAGTTCCCTATTATCCAGCACACCAACAAATGCCGTCGACACAAGCTCATCATCAACAAACAGCACAAGCAATTCCACCTCATCATCCTGGAATGTACCATACCCCGCAACATCACATGATGCCACCACAACCAATGCCGCTGCAACAACAACAATACAATCCGCATCAACTGCATCAACAGAATCTCAATCAACCGACAACACCGATCCATCCCCAGCAGTTACTCCCGAGAGAAACTGAAGCTCCAACACAAGCAAACAGTCAGGAACACCAAATGAATGCAAATAACTACCGTCAACCAATTAACACTCCGATCAGGAACCCCAATGAAATGGGTCATAACTCAACAGACCCACAGCAGCCGGCTACGCCCAACATGGACGTGAGCATGGTCCAACCAAACTCGCCCTTGCAAGCGGACGGGTCGTTGGCCAACACAAGCATGTTTAGTCATGAGTCGAAATCTTAACATCGTGGAGATTAACAACTACATAAACCACAATCAATACACCACAACTATTCAAGAACCCACACAACAGGAAGATTTTCCTGACCATTTTCTACATGATCTACAAGAACAAGAAACGCCATCTTCACAAGAAACATTCAAGCACGACGAACCAATCGGAGTGCCATCTCGAGAAAAAGACAACAACACTTTCCGTGTATTCGGGAGCAATCCCAATGGATTGACACTAGGACACGATGGAGGGGACTTCGCTGAATTATGTCTAGAAATGAGCAATTCGGAAGTCGATTGCTGGTGTATTTATGAAACCAAGCTAGACACTACGCAACATACAGTGAGAAACAAGCTACATGACACGATTCGGAAACATACTGATCACTCACGGATTGTCTACGGAAGTAGTACTATCTCTACAGCAAGAGGACGATCGTATAAACCAGGAGGAATATTACAGGCAACACAAGGACAGACAACAGGCCGCGTGGTGAAACAAGGACAAGACGCAATGGGACGATGGGCCTATCAAGTATTCTCATGCAGAGGACATAAGACGCTGACAGTCATAACAGCATACCAAGTCTGTCAACAAACGATAGTTGACCAATCTACACAAAGACGGAGGTCCTTTACAGCTTCAGCACAACAAATCTCAATGCTACGGCAAATGGACCGGGCATGCACCCCGAGAGAAGCGTTTGTCTCAGACTTGAGCGTTTTCATACAGGAAAGAACAGCCTGCAACTCAGGCATCTTGCTAATTGGAGATTTCAACGAGGCTTTATCTGATTCATATACGGGAATGTCCAAGTTATGCTCTGATCATAATCTACAAGACCTAATGTGGCAAATGGTTGGTACGACTGAATTTGGAACGCAAGTTAAAGGAAGGGAAAGAATCGACTACGTTCTGTGTAGCGATTGGGTAGCGGCTGCGGCTCGCAATGGATACTACGAGGCCTTCGGGTACCGCCCAAAAGGAGATCACCGCAACATTATGATCGATTTCGATACGGACAAACTGTTTGGAAATCGAACCCAACCTCTTGGACCAATCTCTAGCCGTGATTTCACGAGCCAAGATAAATCATCCAACAGAAAGTACATACAAGCGAAACATCAATACTGTACGGATCACAATGTTGGACAAAGATTAGCCGCGCTGAAAGAACGATGGGACTCAGACGAAGCTGAAAAGCTAGATAGAGACTGGCAACGAGCAGGCGAATTTGCCGCAAAACAATGTTCGAAGAAGCCGAGATCAGTACCATATGTTGCTGAACTGGCTGAGTTGAGGAAACGCAAAAATTTGCTACTCAAACTAATTTCTGCCGCAAAACTACAGAAATCGTTCGACGCCGGGATAGCACACTTGACAAAGGATGGTCACCAAGGTGGATTTCCGTCTTCCTTAGCAGAATGTCAAACAGAATGTCGACTTACTCAACAAAAAATCAAGGCAATAACAAAAACAGCAATTTATAGACGACAGAATGAGTTACGGATCGCTTTACAGGAAGCGATTGATTGTGGTGATAAACAGAAATCTAAAGCCCTCAAGCACAGAATCTCTGCGGAACGCACAAAAGCTATGTATGCAAAACTCCGTCAGTGTCGCGAGAACCCTAAAGCTGGCATCACTCGTCTAGACGTTCCCTCCGACAACACGACCACCGACTATAATTCCTGTTCCAGTTGGATCACAATCGATACACCAGCGGAAATTGAGGAAAGACTGCTACAACGCAATCGCAAACATTTTGGGCAGGCCGATAAGACTTTTCCCACGGTACCACCATTCTCAGAATGGTGCGACTGGGGTGCATCAACACATACGGCAGAATTGATACTCGAGGGTGAATGGCAATCCGACGAATTAACTGCCATGCAACAAAGTTTGGTCAATCATATGAAGGCTCGAGTCGCCTTGGATACGATACCTGATACAATCAACACAGAAGAATGGATAAGCAAAATTCGGTCATGGCCTGAATCTACAACAACGTCACCATCAGGCTTCCATCTTGGACATAGTAAAGCGCTGATTTCTAGCCACGATTTGGATACATTATCACCGGAAGGCGAATCGCTTGAACAACAACGGTCAGATCTCATCGAATGGCAAGTGTCGCTGTTAAACTGTGCCCTGTCGAATCAATACTCCTTTAAGAGATGGCAACACATAGTGAATGTGATGATTCTAAAGGAACCAGGAGACTTGAGAATCCACCGTTTGCGAGTTATACACTTATATGAACAAGACTACAACCTTGTTCTGGCCATAAAATGGCGGAAGATGATTCAAGTATGTACCAATCAACAAGCTATACACCCCACCCAATTTGGAGGTGTTCCGGGACGTGATGCGATCATACCTACTCTCTGTGAAGAATTTCAATATGAGATCTCTCGTGCAAGCAAACGCCCGCTTGTACACCTAGATTATGATGCGACGGCATGCTACGACCGAATCGTACTCTCTTTCGGCAGTCTTGCGTCAAGAAGTTTTGGACAACACCGGTCCATTGTCTTTATTAACGCTCGTACACTTGAACAAGCCAAATATTATCTGAAGACACAACTGGGGGTATCAGAACGCTACTACAAGCATTGTACTCTGTACCCAATTTATGGCACTGGTCAAGGGGCAGGAAACTCTCCGGCTATTTGGTGCGTGGTGTCCAGTATTCTCTTCGAAACCTATGAAGAAGGCGCCCACGGGGCGTCGTTCGAATCCCCCGATGGCTCAATCCGAACGAAAATATATATGATCGGGTTCGTAGATGATACTAGTGGCAGTGTAAACGATTTTCGTCGTCCCACTTCAGCTACTCCAGATCACTACATTAACAAGGCTCAACAAGACGCCCAACGATGGAATGATGTTCTTTGTCTTTCTGGTGGCGCATTGAATCCTCAGAAATGCTCCTACCATTTCATGTACTACGATTTCAACATTGATGGCCTCCCGCTACTTCAAGCTGGTTCTTTCGGTCCGACCATCACGATCTCCTTCAACGATGGCACCCAATCATCATCATTATCCCAACTCTCCGCCTTTAAAAGCCACAAGACATTAGGGGTTCAGAAATCACCCTACTCGACCAACAAAGGCTTATATCTTGCTCTCGCTAAACGCAACAATAGTCATACAAAGACGATGGCTCGCAGCCCCTTCAGCAGGACAGACGCATGGGCCTACTATCATGCTATATACTTGCCTAGTATGAGTTACCCTTTTCCGTCTTCGACGATCTCGGATTCTTTTTGCACAGCACTACAACGTCAATTCAAGAAAGCCTTTCTACCAAAATACGGCTTTAACCGAACCATGCCCAACGCTGTTGTGTATGGACCATCGGAACTCGGAGGCATCGGACTTCGCACATTATCGGTCGAGAGAGGCATTGCTCAAGTTTATCACTTTCTTGCTTGCATTCGGTCAGAGGGCGTGCAACATCAGCTAGCCAAAATTATGGTGTCTTGGGGTCAATTCCTCGCGGGCACAGGAGTTCCTATTTTAGAGGACGTTCATACATTGCTTCCACACATGGACCCAATGCAATGGCTACCTCAAATGCGATCCTTTTTGTCAACAGTGGATTGCCGAGTGGAATTGGAACAGACATTCGTACCTGATTTACAAAGAGAACATGATGCCTATTTGATGGATTTGGCTCTTACATATACATCCTCACCAACTGATCTAAAGCTGATTAACGCTTGTCGCATCTACCTTGGTGTGACTTTTGTCAGCGATGTGGCCACTCCAGAAGGATCTTCATTAACTCGAGCAGCTTATGATGGACGCATGGATGTCCTGACTCAACATCGAGGTCTAATTCCGTATCAACGCCGACCAGGGCCTAAATCATGGACTAAGTGGCGCAAATTCCTTACAAGTCTCCTTTGTTCGACACAACAGCGACGCCTGATTCAACCATTGGGGAAATGGTTTTTTGGGGGATCATCAACATTTCGCAATTGGCTCTCATATCTAGATCGCCCCTCGTCTCGGCTCTTTGTCTCTGCCCCGAACGGTCAATGGCTCGAATACCGTTATCAAGGCATGGTATTTTTACCTACAACGATACTTCATTACTCGGTTCCGTCTACTGCAACCCCAGCACAAACGCTTACTACTGGTCCTGCCAAGATTCTTTCATCTAGCCATTACGTGATTCCCCGTCCGCTACCACCAATTCCAAATACTCTCGCAGACCATTTACTACAATTGGCACCTTGGGAACGGTCCCTGTGTTCTCAGTGCACCTTATTGTGCTCGACTGAAGACTTTTCTGTTTTTCTACATTCTCCTTCACCTCTTCTGGTTAGCAGCGACGGTTCTGCTGGATCCTTTGTTGGTAAATTTGGATGTGTGTGTGCAACTGAGAATGGTCAGCGGCTCTTTCGGATCAACGGTCCCGCGCCGGGTTACAAAACGTCTTCGTTTCGCGCGGAGAGTTACGCCTTCCTCGCAATTCTTCGATTCTTGATACAATCTTGTCAATTCTTGAGCTGCTCTCTCCCATCAGCTCTCCAAATGTTCACCGATTCAGAGAGTCTGGTGAAGACAATTCAGAAACGGTTGGAATGGCTCGTCGAGTTCCCTTACTCCACGATGACTACGGACTGGGATCTTCAGCAATGCATCTCTCGGTCGTTGCGTAAGTTTGACCAGCTTCCTCATATTTGCCATGTCAGGGGACATCAGGACAAATATCAGGCCTATTCAACGCTGCCTTTACCGGCACAGCTTAATGTTGATGCAGATCATGCTGCAGCGGAGTTTGTGTATACACAACAAGTATCTTCGTGCTTTGCACCCATTACAGAAGGCTGTCATGCTCTATTACATGGGGCTAACGGGACTATCACTTCTAATTTTCGCGCTACTTTACGTCGGCTCGCTACTTTCGAGAATCTCCGTCAATATCATTGTACCAAGTATGACTGGTCAGAATCTGTTTTCGAGTCAGTGGATTGGCTAGCTCATAGCCGTGCTATCAACTCTCATTTTTCCCGTCGTCACTTTCTGTTGAAATTTATCCATGATTGGCTTCCTTTGGGGTACCAGAAGTCTCGCTACGCTGATTTTTACTCTGATACTTGCCCCCTTTGTTCTACCACTCTCGAGACTCGGTCTCATTTTCTTCAATGTCCCAACCGGGACTGGTTTGGCAATTTGGCAGACGACCTTCGGTCCAAATGGCATGACCTTGAGGTTGATCCTCTCATCCGAACCCTACTGATGGAATTTTTCCTTTCTTATATCTCACAAACCACTCCATCCTTCCCGACTGTACCACATGCTTATCATCACGCAATTCTCTCCCAATTGGCCATCGGACATGAACAAGTTTTTCTTGGACGCTTCTCTTCGCACTGGGCTAAGCTCCAGGATCAATACTTGCAATCTACTTCTCTCTCCCCCACATTTTTCTCTGGCACTCGGATCATTACCGCCACCATCAATACTATTTGGCTCCACGTTCTTGCTCTCTGGACTCGTCGTAATCACGATCTTCATGGAGACTCTCCTGAAACTATCGAGACTGCTGCGTATGCTCAGGCTAAGCGTGAGGTTGTCGCTTTATATGCTCTCAAATCCCAAGTTCACCCCCACGATATCATTCTCTTCTATGACACACCCGAACTCCATTTCTCCATCGATACCACCTCACTCGCTCTTCGCAACTGGCTCAACACATGGCGACCTGTTATACTTCGGTCTGCGTCTTCCTCGTGATTTCTTACATTTTTCAGTACTGTTAGTCCTCGCCTAGACTCCTAGGCCAGGCGCGTCGGTCGACGGCACCCCAGCGGGTCCGCGCGGCAGCGTTAAAATAGACTGTACCTTTTTTTTTTTTGGTTTTCGGATTCGCCTCGCTCGTGGGGGAAGTCACGAGGCGAATGAAGGAAACGTCATCTTCGGAGCATTGACGTACGGTGAAGCGTTCCATGGAAGTCCGTGTCGACTGTGATTGGTGGAAAAACGTCCCCGCAAACCACAAGAAAAAACCCATCAACGTCGTGCCGAGTGCCAACACGTTTGTGCACAATGCACTACCGTAAGGTAGGTATTGTATCGGATATCGGCTCACATTCGAGATTGCAGTGTGTGGCATTGTCATTTGAGTCCAGAGAAGAGAAAAAAAAATACCATTCTCAATCTCTCTTCGTCTCTCTTCTCTCTTCACTCTCTCTCTCTGTCCAAGGCACAACATTGTATACCAAATCACTCGAGTCATGAGGCCATTTCGATATCAACTCCTCGGCCTATGGATTGCTTCCTTGTGGTGGATGGTTCTCGAAACCACAACAACGACGACGACGGAGGCCTTTTCCATTCCCTTTGGCAAAGCGGGCGGACGAAAGCCCAACCAACCCGACAAGATTGATTCGGGAGACGACGACAACTTTTCCATTGAACCAACGCGGCCATCGGAATGCCGACTCATTCTGTGTCAAATCACGGATGTGTACACCTTGGAACACTTGGCCTCCTTCAAGACCATGATTGCCGATACCAAGGCCCAGGCCGGCCCCGATACCACAGTCCTTTCCATGCTCACGGGGGACTTTTTGTCTCCCTATCTCTTGTCGTCGGTGGACAAGGGAGCCGGCATGATGAATGCCTTGGCCAAACTGCCCTTGGACATTTTGACCTGGGGCAATCACGAGGCCGATATTGACCATCGCTCGGTCGTGCGGCATGTGCGAAACTTTCCCGGCAAATGGCTCAATTCCAACATGCTGGACTACGAAGCCATGGATGCCCAACAGGAATATGATATCATTCAACTCTGTTCCGCCGATGGCACGCATCGTCGCAAAGTAGGATTGTGTGCCGTGCTCAGCAACGATCCAGCTCTCTACTCGCATTTCAAGGCACCGGGTGCCTTTGGGGGAGCCACCGTGACGGATCCCTGGGAGGCCTTGGCCAAATACAAACACTTGTTGGAAGAGGAGCACGGTTGTGACTTGGTGGTGCCACTCGAGCATCTCTATGTACCGGATGATCATAAAACGTGTCGAGACTTTGATTTTCCCCTCGTCTTGTCGGGCCACGACCATCATCGCGTCGATGAGGTGGTGGACGGAACACGGTTGCTCAAACCGGGCATGAATGCCGTGTATTCAACCGTGGTGGAAATCTCCTGGTCGGATCAAGAACAACGGAAACCTCGCATTCGAGCACGCTTTGTCCACTGCGCGGATTGGCAACCGGATCCAGTCTTGGCGGAGGAAAATGATCGAGCCTACGACGCACTCATTCCCCTCCGCAATACCGAGCTGTCGGCCGTTCCGGCCAGTTTTGAACCCTTATCGTCGGGCAATGCGCGAGGAGAAGTCTGTACCATGGGAAAATACATTTGCTCCTTGATTCGATCCGCCTTGAATGTGGATCGGGCCGACGACAGCAGCCCCGGTGTCGATGCCGTCTTGTTAATGGGTGGCAACATTCGAGGCAATGTTCAAGAATATCCTCCCGGATCCTTTTTTTCGTTGGAAGCCTTGGAAGCGGAAACCAAATCCGATGAGGTGGTGGGAATTGTGCAAATGCCGGGTTGGTTGTTGGAACAAGGCGTCCGCGCCACCCATTCGGGAGATCCCATTCCGGGATGGATGCAATACGATGTGGGCGTCCAACAGGATGCGGCCACCAAACACGTGACGCATGTGGCCGGAGAGCCCTTGGAACGGAATCGCCTCTACCGCGTGGCCACCAAGATTAGTGATTTGACCAATGGCCAATGTGCTCCGTGGACCGACTATTACACGAAACATAAGCACTGCTTGCCCCCGAATGGGGCCTACACCAATATCCAATCGGCCCTCATGACCTACTTTGCCAAGAATTTGTGGGAAGATTTGTGGGACAAAACGTCCGAACTGATTGATGTCGATTGTGACGTAGACGACGATTGTGGCGCCGAGGCGCGCATGGAAGTGTTGGATAAAAATGGCCACGGCGTCGTGACCGTCGACGATGTGCAAGAAGCCTTGAGGGATTTGTTGGGAATCTCGGTCGACGAACGCGAGTCCACCTTGGCCGAAACGGTACATTCCTATGCCGACCAGACGGGAGATGGGACCGTGACACTCCAGGACATTGAATGCTTTTGCGAAGACATTCAACAAAAGATTATTCTCGAACAAAAACGGGAACCACGGCCCATGGCCCGAAAGTAATGGCCCTGCCAACGCACACACACACACACACACACACACACACACACACACACACACACACACACACACACACACACACAAGACCCGAATCTGTTTTATTCGGGTGGATTGTGTTGTTCCAATCCGTTTTTGTTTCTGGTAGAACCACGCAATTCACAAACAACAGTGAGTCGTGGCCCATTGGCAAACGTGCCAACAGGACATGTGCTCCAACGTGCGGTCGTTGGCTCATCCATTCCACAGGAAAGGATTGGAAGAACACGACGACGACAATCAAATGCTACCCCAAGCCGCTGGATGCACACGCGCCAACACAAGAAGGAAGTTGTCGTTGGGATTCCATTCTTTTTCACAAGGCCAGCAACGATTTTTATGGACAAATATACAGCACCAACAGCAACCAACGGGTTTTATGGACAAATACAGCAACGACAGCAGCAGCAGCAGCAGCAGCAAACCATGAGGGAGTCACCATCCACTTTTAGAGTATAAACTAGCTATAGCTATAGGTCAGGTTTTGAAATCTCCTCGTCGTCTACCTCCATTGGTCTAACCATGACTTGTAGTAGAGTGCTTGAACCAAACACTCTGGTGTTTCGTTAGCTTCGTTGTGTTCTATGGTTTATGGTAGGAGTACACTCTACACAAGAACTACCTCGCTGGGGACTAATACCTAGGTAGTAGTAGACTTATCATTGTTCGAGAATAGGGATGTGTCCAGGTGCAACTCATAATGCTTCAACACCGTGTGGTTGTGGTTTGGATCGTCCTTGTCGTCGTCGTTGTAGTAGTAGTTGTAGTGGGAACAAAAGAGTGGTACATCCAAGGATGCCACCATGGTATCGGACTGCCACCGGACCCGGTCTCCTCGTAGACCACGTTTTCAGTCGGACTCATTGTTCAGTCACGAATTCACGCCACTCATTCTTCGGGTCATTCGTCACAACCTTTGTACGCGGTTGATACGACAGGTGAAGCAACCTTGATTTTGCACAATGGCAACCGAGCCGCTTCCTGAATATGGCAGAACAATCCCCAACAATTCCATCCTGAGTGGAATGTTGGTGTCGGTCTCACAGTCCCCCCAACACAGTGTCAGGAAGACCTGAGCCCGGTTGGACGAAAGAGGTGCGCAACAGTACTCTAGCAGAGCGGTTTTTTCTTGTCGAATGGGAACCAAAACGGTTTCCAAAAATCAGACGTGTGCAATGAATCGTTTGGCATCTTCGCGTTCTTAATCTTGTCACACAAAAAGAGTAATCATGAGGGACAGTTCAGCTTTTTATTTATCCTGCATCAATGTTGCTGCTTTGGTAGTTTTCGTTTACCACATGTCACAGATCGAGCAACGTGAACAAGAAAGAGAACAACGTGAGCAAGAACGTGAACAAGAAAGAGATGGCGAACGCAAGCTGTTGCTGCATTATTTCCCTTTTATGAGAAAGCCCTGGGACAAGTGTAAGATAAAGGTAGGTCTCGAGGCAAACGTTCCCAAGAGACCTCGTAACATCAAGACCAAATCGGCCAAATTCTACTTCGAGAACATGAATGTTCCAGATGGACGTTTCAAATGCCTTGTAACGGGCAAAATTGGAGTTGGTGATGAAGTGAAACTTGCCCACATCATTCCTCGACGTTCACCCGACCAATTTTTCAAATACATTTGCCTGGATCCCAATGATCGTGACCAACCGAGGAATACCATGTTGCTTGCGGACAAACTAGAATCGGCATTCGATAATATGCAGATTTCGTTTTGTGAAACACCGGAATCAATCGAGTGTACTGAAGCGCGAGAGCGCCAGTACCGAGTCATGGTTTGGGATCAAAACATTCTGAATAAGAGTCTGTGGCCAGGTTCACAGTACACAGTTGAAGACTTTCAAGGTCATGTGTTCTCTTTTCCACCGGGTAAGGAGCCATTTACGCGCCTACTGAGTTGGCAGGCGCAAGATTCCTATGACAATGCTGTCAAGCTACGATGGGTATCTAAAAAAGAATGTAAAAGACCACCTAAATTTGGAACCCCGGTGAGAGAAGTTTTCACAACACCGATTGATAATTGGATTTCCTATGCCCGTGGTGAAAGTCCACAAGCTGACGAGAAGCAGTTTCGCGGTTGTCAAGAACGGCTTTTTCAAGATGAAGTCTCAACTAGCATCGTTTCAAGTAGTAATATTCCTTCTACCCTCTCCTTGACGGACGAAGGAGAGGGGGTGTCCACTGACGACCTGGAAACAAAAAAAACCCACGACAAGGGTGCACAACGGAAACCAGACTCGTCTGTCGAGGAACTTGGCGTGCCATCACTTGGAAAGGATGAGTGCAGTGAATCAGTGCAGACGAACCGGACAAGCTCCAAACGGTCCATTACCAATTCAAAGCGGGGCCCTCGTCGAATGCTGCATCATCCACCGCAAGACCTGGAGAACAACAAGCGCGTTCGCAAACTCGATAACGACCAGGAACTGGGGACCAATGGCATGGAGTCAATCCAACGGCCCGTGAGACCACTGTCATCCTCTCGAGCACTGACACGTCCCAGTGCTAGTACTACTCATCCCAGTCAGAAACATCCTGCGTCCAGCAATCAATCTGTCGTATCCAAAGGCTCGGTTCGTTCGTCGTCTTCGCCTTCTTCCCAACTGCCGTTTGGCAAAGCCGTCGGCAAACGCAGCACGGTCGACGCAGGAGATGAACCCGTCCTGGTGGCGACTGCTCCTCGTAAGAGTAGAAGACCAGCAGCGTCATTGTCATCCAACACTCGAGGACAAGAACTGGTACCGCCCGTCCACCAAGCACAGGAGCCAGACTTCGAGGAGACCCAGCCCGACCAAGACAACAACAACAATGTCCAGTCCAAACCTCGCACGAGCCGTACCCGGCGTCGCTTGAAATTTTTCCTTTGTGTATGCTTTTGCGTGGGTGTGGCTCTGACTCTGCTCGTGTTGGTGATTTTTTGGCCATGACGTGGAATTCCCGACCTGACAAGCTGGACGAACACTCTATGTGCTGGAATGAATGAATCACAATTTGGGAGAAACACAACACCTGGATAAGAAGACTGCAATTAATGTGAAAGATGAAAAATTTGGTGCGACGATCCAGGGGGGGGGGGGGGGTTGAGACTGATTGTTTATTGCCAAGTCATGCAGCCGATGTAGTCAATAGTGTTGAATAATCTTTATGTAATGCACATCGACCTTAGTTGGGAAAAATGTACCGCAGACTGTTTATAGGGGAAGTAATCTATTGATGTCTCGGCGAGATACCCAACCGAGCAAGTTGAGGAAAAAGCGGGTGCAGTCGTCATGACTGTTGCCAAAACTGCAGGTTCGACGACTGATTCGCGCAACGACGGACGACTTGTTCAACCAACGAAGAGCAATTTTGAGTTTTCTTGTTACTCTAGCACGATATTCGCCGATAGAGAGCAAGGCGACAAAGAGCGCCATTGTCGGACGATGGAATGGTATATTCCGTTGTGTGATCCTTCTGGCTCCTAGAGAAAGTGCAAGTTACCTACGGCGTATGGCTTTGCGGTTGTCGAAATTGCACTGTGGCTCCATCCAAACCAATAGCATTTTGCAACTCCAGAGAGCTTGCACCAAACACGGTATAGTGATTCGTTTGCTTTGTTGTAACATGGTACACTCTTCACAAGAACTACCTTGCTGGGGACTACCTGGTAGTAGACTCGTTGTTCCAGAATGGAAATGTGTCCATGTGCAACTCATAATGCTTCAACACCGTGTGGTTGTGGTTTGGATCGTCCTTGTCGTCGTCGTTGTAGTAGTAGTAGTAGTGGGAACAAAAGAGTGGTACATCCAAGGATGCCACCATGGTATCGGACTGCCACCGGACCCGGTCTCCTCGTAGACCACGTTTTCAGTCGGACTCATTGTTCAGTCACGAATTCACGCCACTCATTCTTCGGGTCATTCGTCACAACCTTTGTACGCGGTTGATACGACAGGTGAAGCAACCTTGATTTTGCACAATGGCAACCGAGCCGCTTCCTGAATATGGCAGAACAATCCCCAACAATTCCATCCTGAGTGGAATGTTGGTGTCGGTCTCACAGTCCCCCCAACACAGTGTCAGGAAGACTTGAGCCCGGTTGGACGAAAGAGGTGCGCAACAGTACTCTAGCAGAGCGGTTTTTTCTTGTCGAATGGGAACCAAAACGGTTTCCAAAAATCAGACGTGTGCAATGAATCGTTTGGCATCTTCGCGTTCTTAATCTTGTCACACAAAAAGAGTAATCATGAGGGACAGTTCAGCTTTTTATTTATCCTGCATCAATGTTGCTGCTTTGGTAGTTTTCGTTTACCACATGTCACAGATCGAGCAACGTGAACAAGAAAGAGAACAACGTGAGCAAGAACGTGAACAAGAAAGAGATGGCGAACGCAAGCTGTTGCTGCATTATTTCCCTTTTATGAGAAAGCCCTGGGACAAGTGTAAGATAAAGGTAGGTCTCGAGGCAAACGTTCCCAAGAGACCTCGTAACATCAAGACCAAATCGGCCAAATTCTACTTCGAGAACATGAATGTTCCAGATGGACGTTTCAAATGCCTTGTAACGGGCAAAATTGGAGTTGGTGATGAAGTGAAACTTGCCCACATCATTCCTCGACGTTCACCCGACCAATTTTTCAAATACATTTGCCTGGATCCCAATGATCGTGACCAACCGAGGAATACCATGTTGCTTGCGGACAAACTAGAATCGGCATTCGATAATATGCAGATTTCGTTTTGTGAAACACCGGAATCAATCGAGTGTACTGAAGCGCGAGAGCGCCAGTACCGAGTCATGGTTTGGGATCAAAACATTCTGAATAAGAGTCTGTGGCCAGGTTCACAGTACACAGTTGAAGACTTTCAAGGTCATGTGTTCTCTTTTCCACCGGGTAAGGAGCCATTTACGCGCCTACTGAGTTGGCAGGCGCAAGATTCCTATGACAATGCTGTCAAGCTACGATGGGTATCTAAAAAAGAATGTAAAAGACCACCTAAATTTGGAACCCCGGTGAGAGAAGTTTTCACAACACCGATTGATAATTGGATTTCCTATGCCCGTGGTGAAAGTCCACAAGCTGACGAGAAGCAGTTTCGCGGTTGTCAAGAACGGCTTTTTCAAGATGAAGTCTCAACTAGCATCGTTTCAAGTAGTAATATTCCTTCTACCCTCTCCTTGACGGACGAAGGAGAGGGGGTGTCCACTGACGACCTGGAAACAAAAAAAACCCACGACAAGGGTGCACAACGGAAACCAGACTCGTCTGTCGAGGAACTTGGCGTGCCATCACTTGGAAAGGATGAGTGCAGTGAATCAGTGCAGACGAACCGGACAAGCTCCAAACGGTCCATTACCAATTCAAAGCGGGGCCCTCGTCGAATGCTGCATCATCCACCGCAAGACCTGGAGAACAACAAGCGCGTTCGCAAACTCGATAACGACCAGGAACTGGGGACCAATGGCATGGAGTCAATCCAACGGCCCGTGAGACCACTGTCATCCTCTCGAGCACTGACACGTCCCAGTGCTAGTACTACTCATCCCAGTCAGAAACATCCTGCGTCCAGCAATCAATCTGTCGTATCCAAAGGCTCGGTTCGTTCGTCGTCTTCGCCTTCTTCCCAACTGCCGTTTGGCAAAGCCGTCGGCAAACGCAGCACGGTCGACGCAGGAGATGAACCCGTCCTGGTGGCGACTGCTCCTCGTAAGAGTAGAAGACCAGCAGCGTCATTGTCATCCAACACTCGAGGACAAGAACTGGTACCGCCCGTCCACCAAGCACAGGAGCCAGACTTCGAGGAGACCCAGCCCGACCAAGACAACAACAACAATGTCCAGTCCAAACCTCGCACGAGCCGTACCCGGCGTCGCTTGAAATTTTTCCTTTGTGTATGCTTTTGCGTGGGTGTGGCTCTGACTCTGCTCGTGTTGGTGATTTTTTGGCCATGACGTGGAATTCCCGACCTGACAAGCTGGACGAACACTCTATGTGCTGGAATGAATGAATCACAATTTGGGAGAAACACAACACCTGGATAAGAAGACTGCAATTAATGTGAAAGATGAAAAATTTGGTGCGACGATCCAGGGGGGGGGGGGGGGGGGTTGAGACTGATTGTTTATTGCCAAGTCATGCAGCCGATGTAGTCAATAGTGTTGAATAATCTTTATGTAATGCACATCGACCTTAGTTGGGAAAAATGTACCGCAGACTGTTTATAGGGGAAGTAATCTATTGATGTCTCGGCGAGATACCCAACCGAGCAAGTTGAGGAAAAAGCGGGTGCAGTCGTCATGACTGTTGCCAAAACTGCAGGTTCGACGACTGATTCGCGCAACGACGGACGACTTGTTCAACCAACGAAGAGCAATTTTGAGTTTTCTTGTTACTCTAGCACGATATTCGCCGATAGAGAGCAAGGCGACAAAGAGCGCCATTGTCGGACGATGGAATGGTATATTCCGTTGTGTGATCCTTCTGGCTCCTAGAGAAAGTGCAAGTTACCTACGGCGTATGGCTTTGCGGTTGTCGAAATTGCACTGTGGCTCCATCCAAACCAATAGCATTTTGCAACTCCAGAGAGCTTGCACCAAACACGGTATAGTGATTCGTTTGCTTTGTTGTAACATGGTACACTCTTCACAAGAACTACCTTGCTGGGGACTACCTGGTAGTAGACTCGTTGTTCCAGAATGGAAATGTGTCCATGTGCAACTCATAATGCTTCAACACCGTGTGGTTGTGGTTTGGATCGTCCTTGTCGTCGTCGTTGTAGTAGTAGTAGTAGTGGGAACAAAAGAGTGGTACATCCAAGGATGCCACCATGGTATCGGACTGCCACCGGACCCGGTCTCCTCGTAGACCACGTTTTCAGTCGGACTCATTGTTCAGTCACGAATTCACGCCACTCATTCTTCGGGTCATTCGTCACAACCTTTGTACGCGGTTGATACGACAGGTGAAGCAACCTTGATTTTGCACAATGGCAACCGAGCCGCTTCCTGAATATGGCAGAACAATCCCCAACAATTCCATCCTGAGTGGAATGTTGGTGTCGGTCTCACAGTCCCCCCAACACAGTGTCAGGAAGACTTGAGCCCGGTTGGACGAAAGAGGTGCGCAACAGTACTCTAGCAGAGCGGTTTTTTCTTGTCGAATGGGAACCAAAACGGTTTCCAAAAATCAGACGTGTGCAATGAATCGTTTGGCATCTTCGCGTTCTTAATCTTGTCACACAAAAAGAGTAATCATGAGGGACAGTTCAGCTTTTTATTTATCCTGCATCAATGTTGCTGCTTTGGTAGTTTTCGTTTACCACATGTCACAGATCGAGCAACGTGAACAAGAAAGAGAACAACGTGAGCAAGAACGTGAACAAGAAAGAGATGGCGAACGCAAGCTGTTGCTGCATTATTTCCCTTTTATGAGAAAGCCCTGGGACAAGTGTAAGATAAAGGTAGGTCTCGAGGCAAACGTTCCCAAGAGACCTCGTAACATCAAGACCAAATCGGCCAAATTCTACTTCGAGAACATGAATGTTCCAGATGGACGTTTCAAATGCCTTGTAACGGGCAAAATTGGAGTTGGTGATGAAGTGAAACTTGCCCACATCATTCCTCGACGTTCACCCGACCAATTTTTCAAATACATTTGCCTGGATCCCAATGATCGTGACCAACCGAGGAATACCATGTTGCTTGCGGACAAACTAGAATCGGCATTCGATAATATGCAGATTTCGTTTTGTGAAACACCGGAATCAATCGAGTGTACTGAAGCGCGAGAGCGCCAGTACCGAGTCATGGTTTGGGATCAAAACATTCTGAATAAGAGTCTGTGGCCAGGTTCACAGTACACAGTTGAAGACTTTCAAGGTCATGTGTTCTCTTTTCCACCGGGTAAGGAGCCATTTACGCGCCTACTGAGTTGGCAGGCGCAAGATTCCTATGACAATGCTGTCAAGCTACGATGGGTATCTAAAAAAGAATGTAAAAGACCACCTAAATTTGGAACCCCGGTGAGAGAAGTTTTCACAACACCGATTGATAATTGGATTTCCTATGCCCGTGGTGAAAGTCCACAAGCTGACGAGAAGCAGTTTCGCGGTTGTCAAGAACGGCTTTTTCAAGATGAAGTCTCAACTAGCATCGTTTCAAGTAGTAATATTCCTTCTACCCTCTCCTTGACGGACGAAGGAGAGGGGGTGTCCACTGACGACCTGGAAACAAAAAAAACCCACGACAAGGGTGCACAACGGAAACCAGACTCGTCTGTCGAGGAACTTGGCGTGCCATCACTTGGAAAGGATGAGTGCAGTGAATCAGTGCAGACGAACCGGACAAGCTCCAAACGGTCCATTACCAATTCAAAGCGGGGCCCTCGTCGAATGCTGCATCATCCACCGCAAGACCTGGAGAACAACAAGCGCGTTCGCAAACTCGATAACGACCAGGAACTGGGGACCAATGGCATGGAGTCAATCCAACGGCCCGTGAGACCACTGTCATCCTCTCGAGCACTGACACGTCCCAGTGCTAGTACTACTCATCCCAGTCAGAAACATCCTGCGTCCAGCAATCAATCTGTCGTATCCAAAGGCTCGGTTCGTTCGTCGTCTTCGCCTTCTTCCCAACTGCCGTTTGGCAAAGCCGTCGGCAAACGCAGCACGGTCGACGCAGGAGATGAACCCGTCCTGGTGGCGACTGCTCCTCGTAAGAGTAGAAGACCAGCAGCGTCATTGTCATCCAACACTCGAGGACAAGAACTGGTACCGCCCGTCCACCAAGCACAGGAGCCAGACTTCGAGGAGACCCAGCCCGACCAAGACAACAACAACAATGTCCAGTCCAAACCTCGCACGAGCCGTACCCGGCGTCGCTTGAAATTTTTCCTTTGTGTATGCTTTTGCGTGGGTGTGGCTCTGACTCTGCTCGTGTTGGTGATTTTTTGGCCATGACGTGGAATTCCCGACCTGACAAGCTGGACGAACACTCTATGTGCTGGAATGAATGAATCACAATTTGGGAGAAACACAACACCTGGATAAGAAGACTGCAATTAATGTGAAAGATGAAAAATTTGGTGCGACGATCCAGGGGGGGGGGGGGGGGTTGAGACTGATTGTTTATTGCCAAGTCATGCAGCCGATGTAGTCAATAGTGTTGAATAATCTTTATGTAATGCACATCGACCTTAGTTGGGAAAAATGTACCGCAGACTGTTTATAGGGGAAGTAATCTATTGATGTCTCGGCGAGATACCCAACCGAGCAAGTTGAGGAAAAAGCGGGTGCAGTCATCATGACTGTTGCCAAAACTGCAGGTTCGACGACTGATTCGCGCAACGACGGACGACTTGTTCAACCAACGAAGAGCAATTTTGAGTTTTCTTGTTACTCTAGCACGATATTCGCCGATAGAGAGCAAGGCGACAAAGAGCGCCATTGTCGGACGATGGAATGGTATATTCCGTTGTGTGATCCTTCTGGCTCCTAGAGAAAGTGCAAGTTACCTACGGCGTATGGCTTTGCGGTTGTCGAAATTGCACTGTGGCTCCATCCAAACCAATAGCATTTTGCAACTCCAGAGAGCTTGCACCAAACACGGTATAGTGATTCGTTTGCTTTGTTGTAACATGGTACACTCTTCACAAGAACTACCTTGCTGGGGACTACCTGGTAGTAGACTCGTTGTTCCAGAATGGAAATGTGTCCATGTGCAACTCATAATGCTTCAACACCGTGTGGTTGTGGTTTGGATCGTCCTTGTCGTCGTCGTTGTAGTAGTAGTAGTAGTGGGAACAAAAGAGTGGTACATCCAAGGATGCCACCATGGTATCGGACTGCCACCGGACCCGGTCTCCTCGTAGACCACGTTTTCAGTCGGACTCATTGTTCAGTCACGAATTCACGCCACTCATTCTTCGGGTCATTCGTCACAACCTTTGTACGCGGTTGATACGACAGGTGAAGCAACCTTGATTTTGCACAATGGCAACCGAGCCGCTTCCTGAATATGGCAGAACAATCCCCAACAATTCCATCCTGAGTGGAATGTTGGTGTCGGTCTCACAGTCCCCCCAACACAGTGTCAGGAAGACTTGAGCCCGGTTGGACGAAAGAGGTGCGCAACAGTACTCTAGCAGAGCGGTTTTTTCTTGTCGAATGGGAACCAAAACGGTTTCCAAAAATCAGACGTGTGCAATGAATCGTTTGGCATCTTCGCGTTCTTAATCTTGTCACACAAAAAGAGTAATCATGAGGGACAGTTCAGCTTTTTATTTATCCTGCATCAATGTTGCTGCTTTGGTAGTTTTCGTTTACCACATGTCACAGATCGAGCAACGTGAACAAGAAAGAGAACAACGTGAGCAAGAACGTGAACAAGAAAGAGATGGCGAACGCAAGCTGTTGCTGCATTATTTCCCTTTTATGAGAAAGCCCTGGGACAAGTGTAAGATAAAGGTAGGTCTCGAGGCAAACGTTCCCAAGAGACCTCGTAACATCAAGACCAAATCGGCCAAATTCTACTTCGAGAACATGAATGTTCCAGATGGACGTTTCAAATGCCTTGTAACGGGCAAAATTGGAGTTGGTGATGAAGTGAAACTTGCCCACATCATTCCTCGACGTTCACCCGACCAATTTTTCAAATACATTTGCCTGGATCCCAATGATCGTGACCAACCGAGGAATACCATGTTGCTTGCGGACAAACTAGAATTGGCATTCGATAATATGCAGATTTCGTTTTGTGAAACACCGGAATCAATCGAGTGTACTGAAGCGCGAGAGCGCCAGTACCGAGTCATGGTTTGGGATCAAAACATTCTGAATAAGAGTCTGTGGCCAGGTTCACAGTACACAGTTGAAGACTTTCAAGGTCATGTGTTCTCTTTTCCACCGGGTAAGGAGCCATTTACGCGCCTACTGAGTTGGCAGGCGCAAGATTCCTATGACAATGCTGTCAAGCTACGATGGGTATCTAAAAAAGAATGTAAAAGACCACCTAAATTTGGAACCCCGGTGAGAGAAGTTTTCACAACACCGATTGATAATTGGATTTCCTATGCCCGTGGTGAAAGTCCACAAGCTGACGAGAAGCAGTTTCGCGGTTGTCAAGAACGGCTTTTTCAAGATGAAGTCTCAACTAGCATCGTTTCAAGTAGTAATATTCCTTCTACCCTCTCCTTGACGGACGAAGGAGAGGGGGTGTCCACTGACGACCTGGAAACAAAAAAAAACCACGACAAGGGTGCACAACGGAAACCAGACTCGTCTGTCGAGGAACTTGGCGTGCCATCACTTGGAAAGGATGAGTGCAGTGAATCAGTGCAGACGAACCGGACAAGCTCCAAACGGTCCATTACCAATTCAAAGCGGGGCCCTCGTCGAATGCTGCATCATCCACCGCAAGACCTGGAGAACAACAAGCGCGTTCGCAAACTCGATAACGACCAGGAACTGGGGACCAATGGCATGGAGTCAATCCAACGGCCCGTGAGACCACTGTCATCCTCTCGAGCACTGACACGTCCCAGTGCTAGTACTACTCATCCCAGTCAGAAACATCCTGCGTCCAGCAATCAATCTGTCGTATCCAAAGGCTCGGTTCGTTCGTCGTCTTCGCCTTCTTCCCAACTGCCGTTTGGCAAAGCCGTCGGCAAACGCAGCACGGTCGACGCAGGAGATGAACCCGTCCTGGTGGCGACTGCTCCTCGTAAGAGTAGAAGACCAGCAGCGTCATTGTCATCCAACACTCGAGGACAAGAACTGGTACCGCCCGTCCACCAAGCACAGGAGCCAGACTTCGAGGAGACCCAGCCCGACCAAGACAACAACAACAATGTCCAGTCCAAACCTCGCACGAGCCGTACCCGGCGTCGCTTGAAATTTTTCCTTTGTGTATGCTTTTGCGTGGGTGTGGCTCTGACTCTGCTCGTGTTGGTGATTTTTTGGCCATGACGTGGAATTCCCGACCTGACAAGCTGGACGAACACTCTATGTGCTGGAATGAATGAATCACAATTTGGGAGAAACACAACACCTGGATAAGAAGACTGCAATTAATGTGAAAGATGAAAAATTTGGTGCGACGATCCAGGGGGGGGGGGGGGGTTGAGACTGATTGTTTATTGCCAAGTCATGCGGCCGATGTAGTCAATAGTGTTGAATAATCTTTATGTAATGCACATCGACCTTAGTTGGGAAAAATGTACCGCAGACTGTTTATAGGGGAAGTAATCTATTGATGTCTCGGCGAGATACCCAACCGAGCAAGTTGAGGAAAAAGCGGGTGCAGTCGTCATGACTGTTGCCAAAACTGCAGGTTCGACGACTGATTCGCGCAACGACGGACGACTTGTTCAACCAACGAAGAGCAATTTTGAGTTTTCTTGTTACTCTAGCACGATATTCGCCGATAGAGAGCAAGGCGACAAAGAGCGCCATTGTCGGACGATGGAATGGTATATTCCGTTGTGTGATCCTTCTGGCTCCTAGAGAAAGTGCAAGTTACCTACGGCGTATGGCTTTGCGGTTGTCGAAATTGCACTGTGGCTCCATCCAAACCAATAGCATTTTGCAACTCCAGAGAGCTTGCACCAAACACAGTATAGTGATTCGTTTGCTTTGTTGTAACATGGTACACTCTTCACAAGAACTACCTTGCTGGGGACTACCTGGTAGTAGACTCGTTGTTCCAGAATGGAAATGTGTCCATGTGCAACTCATAATGCTTCAACACCGTGTGGTTGTGGTTTGGATCGTCCTTGTCGTCGTCGTTGTAGTAGTAGTAGTAGTGGGAACAAAAGAGTGGTACATCCAAGGATGCCACCATGGTATCGGACTGCCACCGGACCCGGTCTCCTCGTAGACCACGTTTTCAGTCGGACTCATTGTTCAGTCACGAATTCACGCCACTCATTCTTCGGGTCATTCGTCACAACCTTTGTACGCGGTTGATACGACAGGTGAAGCAACCTTGATTTTGCACAATGGCAACCGAGCCGCTTCCTGAATATGGCAGAACAATCCCCAACAATTCCATCCTGAGTGGAATGTTGGTGTCGGTCTCACAGTCCCCCCAACACAGTGTCAGGAAGACTTGAGCCCGGTTGGACGAAAGAGGTGCGCAACAGTACTCTAGCAGAGCGGTTTTTTCTTGTCGAATGGGAACCAAAACGGTTTCCAAAAATCAGACGTGTGCAATGAATCGTTTGGCATCTTCGCGTTCTTAATCTTGTCACACAAAAAGAGTAATCATGAGGGACAGTTCAGCTTTTTATTTATCCTGCATCAATGTTGCTGCTTTGGTAGTTTTCGTTTACCACATGTCACAGATCGAGCAACGTGAACAAGAAAGAGAACAACGTGAGCAAGAACGTGAACAAGAAAGAGATGGCGAACGCAAGCTGTTGCTGCATTATTTCCCTTTTATGAGAAAGCCCTGGGACAAGTGTAAGATAAAGGTAGGTCTCGAGGCAAACGTTCCCAAGAGACCTCGTAACATCAAGACCAAATCGGCCAAATTCTACTTCGAGAACATGAATGTTCCAGATGGACGTTTCAAATGCCTTGTAACGGGCAAAATTGGAGTTGGTGATGAAGTGAAACTTGCCCACATCATTCCTCGACGTTCACCCGACCAATTTTTCAAATACATTTGCCTGGATCCCAATGATCGTGACCAACCGAGGAATACCATGTTGCTTGCGGACAAACTAGAATCGGCATTCGATAATATGCAGATTTCGTTTTGTGAAACACCGGAATCAATCGAGTGTACTGAAGCGCGAGAGCGCCAGTACCGAGTCATGGTTTGGGATCAAAACATTCTGAATAAGAGTCTGTGGCCAGGTTCACAGTACACAGTTGAAGACTTTCAAGGTCATGTGTTCTCTTTTCCACCGGGTAAGGAGCCATTTACGCGCCTACTGAGTTGGCAGGCGCAAGATTCCTATGACAATGCTGTCAAGCTACGATGGGTATCTAAAAAAGAATGTAAAAGACCACCTAAATTTGGAACCCCGGTGAGAGAAGTTTTCACAACACCGATTGATAATTGGATTTCCTATGCCCGTGGTGAAAGTCCACAAGCTGACGAGAAGCAGTTTCGCGGTTGTCAAGAACGGCTTTTTCAAGGTGAAGTCTCAACTAGCATCGTTTCAAGTAGTAATATTCCTTCTACCCTCTCCTTGACGGACGAAGGAGAGGGGGTGTCCACTGACGACCTGGAAACAAAAAAAACCCACGACAAGGGTGCACAACGGAAACCAGACTCGTCTGTCGAGGAACTTGGCGTGCCATCACTTGGAAAGGATGAGTGCAGTGAATCAGTGCAGACGAACCGGACAAGCTCCAAACGGTCCATTACCAATTCAAAGCGGGGCCCTCGTCGAATGCTGCATCATCCACCGCAAGA
Organism: Epithemia pelagica; assembly: GCA_946965045.2. Taxonomy (NCBI): domain Eukaryota; phylum Bacillariophyta; class Bacillariophyceae; order Surirellales; family Surirellaceae; genus Epithemia; species Epithemia pelagica. Next base: position 3,623,547 of record OX337230.1, read on the forward strand.
CCTGGAGAACAACAAGCGCGTTCGCAAACTCGATAACGACCAGGAACTGGGGACCAATGGCATGGAGTCAATCCAACGGCCCGTGAGACCACTGTCATCCTCTCGAGCACTGACACGTCCCAGTGCTAGTACTACTCATCCCAGTCAGAAACATCCTGCGTCCAGCAATCAATCTGTCGTATCCAAAGGCTCGGTTCGTTCGTCGTCTTCGCCTTCTTCCCAACTGCCGTTTGGCAAAGCCGTCGGCAAACGCAGCACGGTCGACGCAGGAGATGAACCCGTCCTGGTGGCGACTGCTCCTCGTAAGAGTAGAAGACCAGCAGCGTCATTGTCATCCAACACTCGAGGACAAGAACTGGTACCGCCCGTCCACCAAGCACAGGAGCCAGACTTCGAGGAGACCCAGCCCGACCAAGACAACAACAACAATGTCCAGTCCAAACCTCGCACGAGCCGTACCCGGCGTCGCTTGAAATTTTTCCTTTGTGTATGCTTTTGCGTGGGTGTGGCTCTGACTCTGCTCGTGTTGGTGATTTTTTGGCCATGACGTGGAATTCCCGACCTGACAAGCTGGACGAACACTCTATGTGCTGGAATGAATGAATCACAATTTGGGAGAAACACAACACCTGGATAAGAAGACTGCAATTAATGTGAAAGATGAAAAATTTGGTGCGACGATCCAGGGGGGGGGGGGGTTGAGACTGATTGTTTATTGCCAAGTCATGCAGCCGATGTAGTCAATAGTGTTGAATAATCTTTATGTAATGCACATCGACCTTAGTTGGGAAAAATGTACCGCAGACTGTTTATAGGGGAAGTAATCTATTGATGTCTCGGCGAGATACCCAACCGAGCAAGTTGAGGAAAAAGCGGGTGCAGTCGTCATGACTGTTGCCAAAACTGCAGGTTCGACGACTGATTCGCGCAACGACGGACGACTTGTTCAACCAACGAAGAGCAATTTTGAGTTTTCTTGTTACTCTAGCACGATATTCGCCGATAGAGAGCAAGGCGACAAAGAGCGCCATTGTCGGACGATGGAATGGTATATTCCGTTGTGTGATCCTTCTGGCTCCTAGAGAAAGTGCAAGTTACCTACGGCGTATGGCTTTGCGGTTGTCGAAATTGCACTGTGGCTCCATCCAAACCAATAGCATTTTGCAACTCCAGAGAGCTTGCACCAAACACGGTATAGTGATTCGTTTGCTTTGTTGTAACATGGTACACTCTTCACAAGAACTACCTTGCTGGGGACTACCTGGTAGTAGACTCGTTGTTCCAGAATGGAAATGTGTCCATGTGCAACTCATAATGCTCCAACAACGTCATATTGTTGTGAATTGGATCGTCGTCGTCGTCGTACAAGTAGAAGTGGGAACAAAAGAGGGGTACATCCAACGATGCCACCATGGTATCGTACGCCGCCTGGACTGCCACCGGACCCGGTTTCATGTTCCACGGTCGTACCGGCGGCAAATTTTGAATGGACAAGGACAGAACTTGGCGGCACGGTGGTTGTGTGCGATGATTGCCATTGCCATTATGGTCCCCAACAATGAGTCTGGAAACCTCCAAGGGTCCCGGTGGTGATGGTTGGTGAGACGACCGAAACGAACCCACCTTGAGATTGACGACACGCTCCAATTTGTTCGTCTTGTTGTTGCCCTTGTTGCGGCGCGTGGCAGAAAAGGACTCGAGGAGGGCTGGCAAGGCTAGGATACCGGACCGGTCTTGAACGCCACCATCAATCAAGTAACGAGTCCTGTACGAATGACTGCCATCATTCTGTTCGTCATCATGACTTGCAAAAGAAGTGGGACGCCAACGAACGGGTTGAAACAAGAGCGGAAAGGTCGCGGACGCCCGAGCGGCTCTTGCCATGTTGCCCGTCGTCAACACCCGAGTCGTACGACTGCGCACACAAAAGGCTGTCACCGCCACGGGAACCAAGGCATCTTGAAGCTGCAACGAAGATGTGGTGTTTTCAAATTGTCGTTGTTGTTGATCCTGTTCTTGGAGAAGGAACTGGTCCATGAGTTGTTCAAACCACTTTCCTCGAAAGAGACCTCCCCATCCGGGAAAATCTGCATACTTGTCCAACGTTACGGTAGAACAAAAGTCGGCGGCTTTGCGGGGAGCAATACCGGCCGCTGTCAAGACAGCCGCCATGGCACCGGCCGAAGCTCCGACCAAACCGTGGACCAACTCCAACAACGACGGTGGTGGATCCAAGGATGACGACTGTTGTTGTTGTTGTGACAAGTGTTCCTCCCAGGCGGCCAAGACACCAAAATAGCCATAAAATCCAAAGAATGCCGGTGCCATGGCCAAGGAAAATCCATCCTCGTGCTGCAAAAAGGATCGGAGAGTCACATTCGACAAGGACACAGTGACATTGGTACCACCCTTCGTGGAGTTGTTGTTCCATGCGGCGCCTTGTGGTGCCAGAATGTGCGGATGCTTCGTCCAAACGTTGTGGAATGCCGGATCCTGCCATTGCTGTACATTTTGGTCTTGATGATGGTTTCCACGCTTGGTAGGAAACAACAACAACAACAAGTGTTGTGTCGTACTTCTGCTACTACTTCTTCCTTTGGCAAACGTCGATCCTCGGTGGACAAACAAAAAGCTGCTGCTACTGCACCCAAATAAAACCAACCAGATCAACACAAGCGCAAATGGCTTCATGCTACAACTGGTTGAGCATCACACTGCATCTAGTACCTAGATCGATCGACCTTTGCTCGAATAGAGTACAGAAGCGTATTGTAGTCGTTTTGTCGTCATGGTCGACCCAGATGAGGCGAAGAAGTGCGTCAGACGAACCGTGATTCAAATGGGGCATAGAGCAGTCCTGTATAGAGCTGCTAGAGCGAGTACCTTCTCCTGCAGGGACACCCGGCAAAGTCGACAAGAAACGACAAAAGCGACAAAGTGCTAACACGGCTAAGACACGAGATTTCGAAAGTGAATTATCATCTATTATGCATAGCGATGTTCACATACCGTAGTAGCACACTTTCTTCGTCTTACTCCTACCTACTCCTACTCCTACCTACCTAGAGGTCTTACCTATGTGCTATATGTTCTGTGCCAATAGTCTACTAGGAGTAGGAGTATGTGGTATTTTGCGCGTTCTAATGAGAAATTCGCAATAAGAGCGACCCAAAGCGACCGAATATGTCAGAAACACGACATTGTCACGACATTCTCACGACATTTAATGTAATTGTCACGACATAGACACGACAAGTACACGACATAGACACGACAAACACGACAAACACAACATTTTCACGACGATGGTGCACTAGAGCTAGCATTTATAAGTTATCCGTAAGGCCGTTCCTATAGCATCGACAAAACCAAACCTGAAGCGTGACACGTCACTAGAAACCCGGAAATATGACGTCAAATCCGGGTTTTCTGTCATTTCAGGTTTTGCAACGACAAAAGCTGAGCGCAGGTTTTGTAATTTTTTTAACCCTCCAAACCAATTTTTACCATTAGGGATAATCCGAAATGACATTAGGGATAGTGTTCTATCTATGCTAGTGTATGTTTTTCCTACAGAAATGACAAATGACGGTTACTATATGCGCGGTGCGCGTTCGACTTCAACGGTCACCCTACTTGTAACCCCAATGAGGCTACATGAAACATGCGGGCTTGATGTCCTACTTTCAAAACTTTTAGTATTCAACTATTAAAAGTGAATATGGGGACTGTTGGGGGCCTTGGGGGAATGCAGCGCGGAATCGGGTTTTGGTTTTGCCGGTGCTATAGGACGGCGAAACGCGCCAAAACTGAATTCAGTGATCACATTCCATCTTCTCCTTCTTCTCCTTCTTAATACGCTGTTTCATCTTCTTCTTCTCTTTCGGGTCAGCTCGAGGTAGAAGACAAACTTCTGACGTCGGATCTCCTGGCGGATACGCTGCCGCAAGATGTCCGGATGAAATTTGCGATACTGCGGTCGCGAGTTCCAGAAGTCGGATGGACTCAGACTTTCATGAACCTTAATGGGGCATGACATGAAATGTCTTCTGCCTGTCGGGAAAGTCGCATTTTTGTCGTACTTTGTCGATTTTGCCGGGTGTCCCTGCTGTGCGAGCGGGATCAGCACGACACAACACCACCAAGGCACCGCAAGCAGCAACAGCAGCAGCCGCACACCGATTGATCGTATATTTCGAGCACAATGTCTGGCGACCAATTGATGGAAATCGACGTCGAGCTCTCCGTTGGCCTACAAGAAATATTGGAAGCAGGTCAGTTTTCCAAATGCAAGATTGACCTCACAACACTTTTCGATGCAAACGGAAATCTGAACGCTGAGGTTGGTGAATTTTTTCAGCTATCGTGCCTGGGAGCGCTACGTAAGACTTCCACCCATTTTGTGCCTGATCGAATATATGTTCGTTCGGAAATGAAAGATCTTTTCCCTGGTCTGTTGATTAAAAGAGACCAGGATGAGCGCAGGAAAATTCTTACTGGATCTCCGGGGATTGGCAAGTCGGTCCTTTTCTTCTTAGCGGCCCTGCGTTGCCAATTGCTACCACAGAATGCCAACAAGAAAGTTGCCTACATACGCAAGGTCGATGAAGAACCAGTTTCTTACTATTTGATGGAGCCTGGATCATCTGGAAACTCTGTGAAGATGATATATTCCCAGAATATTGAACCAAGCGACCACGAGAATCTCTTCGTCATGTTTAAGGAGTTCCGTGGTTACACGAACAAGATAAAGAACGAGGACTATGTGGCGTTCGTGGATGGCCCAAATCATAACCAAAAGATGGATTTGCTGAACAACGGTTTTGACTTTCTTTGCACTTCGGGTGGGTGGCCCACCCCTTCTCAAAGTGCAATTTTTGTGGAAGATGCCATAATTTTAGGTGCCTGGAAGGAAGTCCCTGAAAAAAGTGATGCTACTTATGGGTCAAACCGAGGAACAAGCCCAAACTATTTACACACTGTCTGGCGGTCGAATCCGCTTGGCTATCTGGGGCATGCAAAAGGAAGGTGGAATTGATCGAATCAAGCAGTGGTACGACCGGCTGATTGAAGGCATCGAGTCAGAAACAGTGCTTTTGGCCGTAACAAGGCTCGATTCTTCTGCATCTTCAAAGAGCAGCGACAGGTTGCGCTCCCGTTTTCTCAATTATGATGGAAAGGAGAACAGTCTGTTGATAGTTGACTCTCTATATGCAATGACTAAGCTGAGAGACAAGGTCAGCTTCGAACATTTGTTTGAATCCTACAATTTGGCTAGAGCTTGTGGTCTCAGCTCTGCACGGGGTTGGTTTTTCGAGGAAATTATGCATTTGTGGTTCAGACAAAACAGGGAACCTACCGGTACCATCCAGGGCTGGGTGAGAAGTCAGGGTACCAGTTCTGAAGGCATCCTGGCACTGGTTGGCCGGAATATTTATTGGATACCTGTCACATCCAATTTTGCTAACATTGACGCGGCTGTTCTTAATGGCAGGGTCTTGCTGTGTCTTCAGTACACTGTCCAGACTAAGCATGGCTTTGACCCGCACACATTCTGGGAGTCCTTTGCCAGTAAGGTGCACAGCAAGGCTGAGACTTCCTTTGATTCTGTTGAGATTTGGTTTGTCTCCCCGAGTGATACCAATTTCCACAACGACCATGTCAGCTACAGCCAGTTCATTTCTGGTGGATCTCTCAGCCGAGGTGAAGCCAAGAATATCCACATTTCATTTCTCACTGCAGAGGTGTTGTGTGCAAGCGCAAGCCAGCTGGGAGATAGTGTACCTCAATTGGAATTCCTTAGGAGTGAAAGTGCATGAGAAAGAGACACAACCAAACTGTTGCGTGCTTGATAACATCAGCTGCACGCGCGATTTCGTATTTCGTTGATGCCAGTGACGACGCAGTGAAAATGTACCAGTAACCGGCAGTTAAGATAGCGAAACAATAGAGCTCTCACATTTGCCTGTCCTGTCTCAGGATGGACCAAATTCTTCTCATTGGGTCTGTGCAGCTTCTCCTCGTCATCCTCTAAGTGCCAATGAATCAATTGTCGCTTGTGCGTTCCTTCGTCGCCCTTGACTTCCTCCCTCATCAACGTCGTCTCTTCGATGATGTCAGACGCCTCCATGACAGTGTCAACAAACAACACTCCATTTGGCGTACCCCTTCGAAGACCATCCATGATCCCGTGTTCTACTGTGGCCGCAAAGTTTATGCATTGGTTTGGCGGGCCCTCGTTTGGCTAGCTCTGTTTCGTAGGTGGGTTCAGCAGTCTGAGGCAGGTGGAGGAGCCCATCCTGAGCCTTCGTTCTGGCCGTCACTGGTAGATACGCAGTCAAAAGCAACAGACCTGAACCTTGTATGGAGAGAAGGCTCACTGATGTGTGCTTTGGTGCGTCGCTAAAGTCCAAGGGTAAGGGTGGGAAGATGGATGTGGTTGCAATGCACGTGGATTTCAATCGGTCAAAGTTTCGCTGACAAGGTCCAAACAAGGTCCATTGACGTGCGTTCTCGTGGTGATTGTGTTGGCTGGCCTGTCGGTGCATGGGCCATGATCCATCCAGGTGCCACGGTGGAAAGCGATTGGACCTTGTTGTTGGGCCTGCTTGTGGGCGTGCCGCTGGGATTTCTCATCCGATTAGTGCTCGGGGTCTTTGCCTGGTGTGGAACCACAATCTCCAACAAATTATTGCGTCGTTCCGGGACGAAGTTTTGACGCATGGCTACGAGGTGGAGCTGGATATTGACCGCTACTACAGTGGTTGCTATCCGGACCTTAAAATGTGCGTTTCGTGGAGGTGGCGAACCAGGAGACCATGGAACAACAGCCGGTCACAAAGTAGTATGGTTGGGTCTACGTCAGAAATGACGACGAACACTGGACCTGCGACGATGAGTCATCCGTGGCGCCACTCGAAGAACCACCCATGGATCCTGCTGCTCCAAGAGTTTGAGTGTTGTGGTGTGCCCCAAAAGTTTGTGCGGATCCTCCCAAACCATGGCGATATCCTCGTATCCCATGGACGACAGAAATTCCCTTTTCGTCGTCGTCCCCATGGTGATTTTCGTCCTCCAAATCATGATGAAACTAGGGGAACTCCTCCACTACTGCAGGATTTAGAACAAGGCAAACTTGATCCATGGTCCTCTGTAGCTCTCCGTCCAAAGTCTTTTTCTCGACATCACGAATGCGGGGTCATTGAGAAGAATGCACAGTTTGTCCTTCAGGAACTGCTGTCCGAGTTAGACGTATCTGCGCTCGATGGAATCATTCTTTGTACCCAGAACTAAAGAAATCTTTTTCGTTTCTGATCCATCCTCTACTACTAAGATAGAGCTTTATACGCAATATGTCTCTTGAACCCCCGAGAAGCACAGTACTCCTACTGAAAACCCTTATAAATCCCGGATGTTCAACGTCCCCACGTCCACAAAAAAATGCTAACGGCCATTCTTGTTGGCAGACCCAATGGTGATCTCTTGAGCCAGGATTCTGGCTTCTTGAGCGTTGAGACGATCGGAGACAGTGGTGAGGCGATCGGACACGCCGATGAAGCGATTCGATATACCCACAGTATTCGTCTGCAGGCAAATAATAGTCGCCCCAAACAGGGAGATCATAAGGCCCCCCAGCCCAAACCCTAGCCCGATCGTCATTCGATCAATGACTCGATCAAATTTAGCATCGGCTCGATCAAATTTAGCATCGACTTTATCAAATTTAGCATCCGAGTGGTCCTTGAATTCCCTGAGTCCAACGCTCAACTTCTCGAGGTTGCGACTAATATTCGATAGTTCCTTTGATAAGTTGGGCGTCTTATCTTCTTGGGCCATGGCTGTGGATTTATGGCGGCCAACACGACGACTATACATGGTGAGAGCCCGTTGGCTAATGCGGCGGTGAGAAATCACCTCATGGCGCAACAAAGGATGAATGGTAAGGGTACGCAGTTGCAAAAGTGAAGAGTTGTTAGTGACGACTTGTCGCAACAAGAGTGGGGATGGGAGGAGCAAGCAAGAGGGTAGCCCCTAGCGGAAGGTGAGACCTGGTTGATCGTGATTGACAGACAGACCAAGAGCATTCTGAATCTCACCCCCAAGGCGCGACTGGCGATTTTCCGACTTTGACCCAAACTCACAACAACCACAACGCAAACACCACGAGGCCCATCTTGCTGTGGTTGTAACAAGGTCCATCAAATCAGTTGCTCTTGCAATGATTTGGATCATGCCGCCATGGAAATACAACAGATTGGTGCTGTTCCTCTTTCGTTGTCTTAGGTCGTGGAAGTATGCTTGGAATTGTCACCGTCGTCATCATGGAATTGTCACCGTCGTCATCATCGTCCAATGGGGGAAATTATTCACTTGACCACTCAATGATTTTCGCAAGCGGTGAGGCATCCTACTTGATTGCCCAACAAACGAAGCAGTGTTGCAACGGTTGTTGCTGGTGGCTTCAATACTGCTTGGTATGGACGTTTCCTGGGCCTCCGCATCACCATACGCCTCTCGAACCTCGTACTGGGACCGACGGTGTCGCTTGTGTGACGAACAGGACTTGGAGGACGACATGGTAGGCTGTTGCACCTCCACCCACCGTGGTGGATACAGTGAATGTGTGCAATGAAATTTTGGTTTGGGTCAAAGTGGGCCGTGGGGGTGAGTTTCAGATTGCACCTTTACCCATTCACGAGCAGGACTCACCCTTCCGCTAGGGGGTAGCAAGATGGGAGCAGGGTTGATGTGGAGTAGCGTGGCCGATGCTGGACAGACTTCGGCGACTGACATTCCAGGTACGACCGACCCGCCTCGTCGCTACTAAGGGCTGGGTAAGCCGATCCATGTTCGGCTAAGTAGGCTCAGTACATTAAGCTACGTAGAGTACATAAAATCAGATAGTACACGTCACGCCGGAAATGGTCGGAATTTCAAAAAAATGCAAAAACGCTCGACAATGATGGCGAGATCCGGTGACGCCGTATGCATTCACCCATGCATCGCATAAACATCCAACCACCGTAAGTCCTTTGCCTTTACCTTTGAAATTGTTGTCTGAAATTACAGAAGATTTGCCAAGTTGGCTGAAAAGGTACGCTCATTTTTCTGCAGTGATGAAATCGAACGACCGCCCTAACTCATTCATTTTTCAAGGGTGCCTGAATCAAAGTGAAAGCAAAGTTGCTCTAGTAGTAAAGATTCTTATTGTAAAAGTGATTCAGGCAGGCTCAATTATTGAGGAAGTTATGGCCATGGGGGTGACGGCTTCCACCATTGTCGAGTGATGGCTTCCAATTTGCATTGTTTCTCGTGGCAGCAAGTTTTCAATTTGAGACCATCCGCCCCACTTGTTACACTGATGAAAATAGTACTACGTAAATTAATGTACTGAGCCTACTTAGCCGAACATGGATCGGCTTACCCAGCCCTTAGTCGCGAGGCGAACATCCGATTTCGTTCCCTCTGTTCCACGATTTGGATATGACATATGACCGAATGCGTGAAAAGAGTTTTCACCTTTCACCCTTCTGGATTCCAACACCCTTTCCGGCCTAAAACGAGTTCAAGACGATCGCAACGATCATTAGGACCTTTCAGGAAACCACACTAGCTAGCTAGCTAGCTAGCTAGTTTATTTTGCTCGCAGACTTTCACCATGACCTTTCTGGATGCCATCCCTTTTATCGACAAGGAAACAACGAATCTTCACTCGTGGAGGATCTGTTGTTGTTTCTCAGCAGGATCAGGATCCGCACGACCAGAACCCCAACGCTTCTTTTTCTTGTGGTGGTGGTGGTCGTGCCCCTGGGATGGATTCAGCCTCTTCCTCCAAGGCTGAAAGGAGGTGGATCGTTTGACAACATTACTCGTACGCTGCTCTCTCGTCTGACTCTGAAATCCAAGAGATCCCCCCCCCCCCCCCCCTCGTGACTGGAAGAACACAAGTCCAACAAGAAGATCAAGCCCAAGATCACAGCGAAAGATCTGAAATTGCAATCTACCGCTCACCACCCAGCTTGAGAGGAGACGACAGTCCCAACGTCGACACCACTGAATGATTGGATGTTACGACAACCACGCAAGTAAGATCGGAGAGGAAATGGACCCGCCCGCAGGAGGAACGAGGAACCGGGGCAGATCCAGAAGTGGGGTGTATTCTTCTGGTGTGGCGGTCCAGGAATGATTGTTCGAACAAGACCTCCCCATCCGGGAAGATCCAAACGAACGCCAAACAAAAAGCTTATTCAGCTTCATACCACATATATACATATACATGGTTGGACAGAACACTGCATCGAAATGGTTCAACCTTCTTTTCTTGCCCTTGAGTACCGAATCGTAGACTGCCCTCTCCTCTTGCGTCTCTCTATAACACAAAGCCCTATTTTATAACTATGTATTGGAGTAGCTAGATATGGAACGTCAATCTGTTCTAGGTAGTAGTAGTATCCCAAAGCCTATGGAAAGAACACGAATGGTTCTTCTTCCAGTCCTGTGGATTCGATCGTTGGAGCCTTTTTTTTATTCGAAGGCACCCACCTCGTCGTTGTTGAGAAACATTTTGAGACTCAGCGACGAGGATGGCAGAGTGAGTTTGTCCTTGGTAAAGTAGGAACTGGGATTGGACACATGCACGGCCGTGGCCAATTTTTGCATTGAGGTTGCCATGGCTTGTTTGGTGAATTCGTTCCGATCCGACAGGGCACAGACGCCCGCGCAACCCTTATCGGTCAAATCGCAATGCCCCATGTTCCTGCCGCTTTCCTCCAATTGAATTTGATACAAGACGCGATAGTCCGGCGAGGATTGTTCATAGCCATATTTGCCACCCGCATTTACCGTCACTCGACAGGTATCTTGCGAATTGCCCCACATGACGGTCGGAATCGAGGTCAAATCCAAACCACTCCAGGGTTGAGCATTGGAAGGAAGACGTCGGTATTCCGGTTCCAATCCCACCACGCCATGAATGGTCAGTTCCGATGACGATCCTTGTTCTTGACTGACTTGGAGGACCACTTCTCCCACAGTCAAGGACGAGGCCGAATGACCGCCCAAAATAAATTTGGTGGGAACATTGTCACACACTTGATGCACATGAGAGGCAATATTGGCTTGGACGTACACGGCCAAGTTGTAGAGTTTGTCGCGGGGGTCCTTGTCCCACCCCCACCAGGCTTGTTTAAAAGGATTGTTGGGTCGATGATCGGCCACCACAACGGCAATACTCGTCCCACGAGCCGTCACGGTGGACAGGGTGGAATAATCGCCCACCGACATGGCCGTCCCCACGGCAATCATGACCACGGTATCAATGCAATTGACGGTTTCATCATAGGCGACGCGAATCAAGCCTTGAGTACGAGAGTTGGGAGGCACCAAGACACCCTTGTCATCTTCCGGATGAAAGACGACCGTTTCGGTGGCCCGAGCGACTCGAATGGATGCCGAGAGGGCCAAGAAAACCAAGAACAAGGTGGGGAGTCGGAGAAGCGAGGAACCAAAGACAGTCTTCATGGTTGTCGTTGTCGTTATTGTCTAATAGATATAGAGATGGTTGTGCTTTCGTCGTTATTATTTGTGACACTCTGCCAATGATGATGACCTCACAATTGGCTCGTCGCAATCCTCTTCTTTAGTAATCACGATTTTTCCAAGACAGGGTCTTGTGCCTTCTGCATAATATCTATCTCGAGACGAACCCAACAAGGCAAAAAAGATCGCGAGAGCAAAGATACCTCAACCTGGATCGGTCGCACAAATCTCCAGAGACACATCCAAAAATCCGGTCTTTTTTCCACTAAAATCTACGTGTTTGTGTCGACGAGAAAAGAGGGATGACTTTTTTCCAAAGTACAGTACTCTGGAGAGAATTTTGGAATTTGGAGCATTTTTCGGGGAAAAAGCCACTGCCAATACTGACGTGATGTTCGTCAAGAAGTGCAAGAAAAGACAGGAGTCCTCGGCTTGTTCAACGGCTGCTCGGGAGAGTAATGAACCGACGTGTGTTGTTTTCGCTGTCCTGCTCCAAACAAGGTCGCAATTCGTACTGTAGCAGTAGTAAGATCGTATCAGTCAGTCGTCATCGATAATAGAGACCGCCTAATGAAGAACCAGAATTCGACTCGATCGCTGGGGCACCGTCGTCGGTGTCGCCCTGTTGGTTCGTCGTGGGTGGACAAACGGTCATGGTTGTGTGTGATGCCGGTAGTCCTAGCAATACTGGGCCTCCTCCTTCTCCCTGTTACAACACGGGCCGCGGTGGTCTTTGATCCGGACGATGACAAGGGTGTCATGGTGCCTCCAACCAACTCTCGGACGCAGGGCTTGATTCGCGTCGCCTACGACGAAACCAGTCCTTGTATTGACACGGTCGTCATGATTGCCGTGGGGACGGCCATGTCGGTGGGCGATTATTCCATCTTGTCGCGTCTCACGGCCCAAGGGACGAGCATTGCTGTCGTGGTGGCCGATCATCGACCCAACAATCTTTTTAAACAAGCCTGGGTGAATTGGGATACCGATCCCCGCGACCGACTCTTGGCCTTGGCCATGTATGTGCAAAACAATATTGGGTTTCATGTCCATCACGTGTGTGCCGACCGCAAGACCCATTTCATTTTGGGTGGTCATTCGGCGTCGGCCTTGACAGTGGGAGAAGTCTTGTTGGAAGTCCATCGGGGAACCAAATCCTATCTCAAGGTGGATGGTGTCGTGGGATTGGATCCAGAATATCGACGATTGCCCATTTCTCCCCAAATGTGGAACGAATTGGATTTGACGCACATTCCCTCGGTCATGTGGGGTCATTCGCAAGATTCCTGTCAGGTCATGGTCAATACGGGCGGCAAATATGGCTACGAAAAATCCTCGCCGTATTACCGTGTCTTGTATCAAATGCAATGGGAGGGACCGCAAAATCAAGGCCATTGCGATTTGACCAATGACGGATGCATGGCCTTGGCTTCCATTCCCGGTGTGGGATCCATTCCCATTTGTGTTCTGTCCGATCGACATGCCAGTACCAAACAACTCATGGCCTTGTCGATTCAAAAATTGGCCACGGCCGTCGATCGACCCGATCCCAGTGCCTTTTTTGAAGAACAAAAACGAGAGGCCCAAACCTCCTTTGCCGGTACGCCTCGTGATCTCAAGGTGTTTTGGAATACCGATACCGTCGACTTTTCCGCACGGGCCCAAGACGGAGGAGGAAACCACCGAGGAGGAGGAGCAGGACGACTCCGGATTCCGCCTCCTCATTAAATTCAACCACAACCACAAGAATATACAAGTGTCCAGAGGGACCGATTGCCCGCGGTACTGCAGTGTTTCCTTCCAATAGCCACCACCAAACACTATTTATCGATTGGAACAACGGTATGTTCCTTTTCCTTTACCAGAAAAGAAGAAGAAGAATGGGGGATTCCATCTCTATTGTACATACATTCACACACTTTAATATCTACGAATACATCTACTATGAGAGGTTCTGTGGAATAGTGGCGCAACAGAGGCACTGTGGAATAGTGGCGCAATACGGGAACTGGGTGCACACCATGGCCATGGTGGCGGCGATTGACATACATTGGTCAAGTCACTCCGAAAACTGTGGGATGATTGAGTAGGTAGGTCCCTATCATCTTTTAGCTTCCTTGTGGAATGCAATGATCCATAGTGACTCCAATTGGCTTACCATCATAGAGTATCCAAGTCGACTCCATTTGGGTGACCATCAAATTGGTTCTGTGTCACCAAAAGAACGACACACATGCGACCCAACTACTCACCCCCAGTGGGGGTAATCGTAGGTCCTCCTCGCCCCACCCAATTCTCGGCAGTTTGCGACCGTCCGTCGGCGGGATATACTCAAACCCAGAAAACTCAAGTTTTCTCTCGAATTCGTCGCAGTGAGAGTAAGATGTGTACCATTACAATCAGCCCCGGTGTTGCATCCATGCCAGCGACGACGTGAATTGCTTGCTTGTTATTACTCGCAGGACCCCCCATCGTAGACAAAACTTGAGCGTGTTTTCTCCTGAGGATGGCGACGGCGACCAAGGATGCATCCGTTGTGGTGAAGGAGTTTCTGACGACGTACTTTGAGAAGAATAGTGACTGCATCAAGCTTGAACCGGCCCTCGAAGAATTCAGCCTCAATCAAAATGCCGTTTTGGCTCCATTTTGGAAACCATTTGTGCGTGTCCCACAGCGTCCGTTCCATTCGGGCCGAGATGAAGGATTCATATCCAAGACGTGCCCAGATCTTCTATTCTTCGGTCTCAAAGACAAGATTTCACAGCCCGCTGCGTATGAACACATTGCTTATGCTCAAGAACAATGTCCTACCTTTCTCTATGGAACATCGGGTGCAGGAAAGACACGAACAATCTTTGAGTACTTGAGTCGACACAAAGGCTTTTACCTTGTGGCAGGCGACTTGGTGAGAAACCCAGGCTCGAATGATCTTTGTTGGGTTCTTAGATGCAACTTGAACGTGGTGCCGCTGCATGACTCATTCCAGGATAGATGCAATCGGGACAAAATCATCCGCTGGCTTTCGATGCTCTTGTTTGTTCGGTTTGCTGTTCATGAAATGCTTGAACAGCATTTGGATCGAGAAATCACTCCTTATGAATGGTTGCTTTATCAAGTGTTTCCGACGCAGCTCCTTGGTGCAGATTTATTCTTCGATGCATTGATGCATTGCGAGAATGAACACGTCGAAGAAGAAATTCCATTTTTCAAGTGGGGTGACCGTGGGACAAAGAAGGTTTGGTCAGTCTTCGTTGACGAAGCACAAATTTTAATGGAATTGAACAAGCACCAGTGTCTGAGTAAAGATGGCAGAAAACATCGGGCTGCTTTGTCGGCAGTGGTGGAAGGACTGCTGCTTCAGCAACCATGGGAGGAAGTTCACTTTCCAGTGTTCTCGGGCACAGGTTTCTCGCTAGACGGTTTTTACAGACAAACAAATTCAATCGTTGGGAAAATAAGAGGTGGCATAGCTCGTCCCTTTTTTGCTAATTTCCAATCGCTCAGCCCGACGATGGTCAAGTCTTTCCTCGATAAAATTCTTGATTTATCCGATGCAAATGGTGATGTCGTTGAGCACGTCTGCAAGTGGCTTTGCGGTCGACCCAGGTGGACGGCCTCCTTTGTGGAGCTCTATTCCATCCGCCAGGAGAAGAAAAGCTACGCGAGTCAACCATGGAGAACGCGTGGTAAGGTCGAATGCAAGAGTGTAAAACTTTTGGAAGCTTTGGATCGCTTTTTGAACATCATGACACGTAAGTATGAGGGTCGGGAGTCATGGAGCGCTGGGGAGACTTCAGCGTACGCGTGCTTTCGTAGAGCGCAAAACATGGGCCTGTCACAAGAAATCCTGAGCGACCTGAAGCTTTCGGTGTGCAAGTATGCTGTTGGGAAGGGACACCATATCTTTTCCGATGAAGCATCAAAGGTCTTGATCCGAAATGGAGTGGCGGTCGTGCTCGATACAGATTGGAAAGGGACCATGATAAAGGGTTACCTACACGAACCTATCATCGTTGCAGCTGGGTTGAATTCCTACGACCTTGACAAATTCCTCCGCGACAGTATGGCGAACCAGGAACAAGGCGGCCTCGGCGAAGCATTTGAAAGTTTGATTTTGCCTGGCCTATTCATGGAAAAGGAAAGACTTCCAAAATTCATTCAAAATAACGTGAAAGAACAAGACTTTTCAGTTTTAAAGTCCTTCGAAGTTTCACAAAGGTCTTCGTACGGCGTGGTCTGCGTTGATGCGAGACAGAATATTAAAAAGACGATTGAAAGGATGACAGCGATATGGAATTCCACTTTCGAGGGTCAAGTTCCTCCTTTTTGTTATCCCGATGTTCATTTCGGGCCCGATTTGATGTTCTTTTTGCGCAACCTGGAAGATTATAAAGACTTTCGAGCTTGTTTGCTGCAGTCGAAGTACGTTACGGACGTGGGCAATCAACAAGATGCACTCCGAACACTGGTTCCGGATGTACTTCACTGCGAGAGTCGGGGAAAGGAAGGCAAACAAAAGTTTTCTGGGAAAATCGACCAAGATCTTGCGGAGAAGTGGAGGGATCTCAAGGACCAGCTAGTATGCGACGAGCGGCCTTGCCTTCGACTACTCGTTCAGATGCCCGCCAAACCTAGTTCATCAGCGAGTACTGGAATGGTTGCGTCCGGTGCAACCGGTCCAATTCCCACAAAGAAAGGAAAGAAGCGCGACTGGATGATTGTCATCGATGACAACGAGGCGGGGGAGCTCTTCAGTGCAAAAAGTGCCGATTTAGTTAGGCTTTTGAAGAGAAAGAAGGAAGAGCAAGTGGAATAGAAGACTGTGGACTTTCCTTGTGTACACGAGGGTTCATGAAAAAGTCCTTGTGAAGTTCTTGATGATATTGGTGAAAAGTTGACCGCGTGTCATCGTAGTCAGCTGTAAAGCCCGCCTGATTGGTCATCAAATTCTCCTGTCTCGCCGACATATCTAATAGATAACTACTCCTCTAAACAGTCTGCAGTACATTTTTCTAACTAAGGTCGATGCGCATTACAAAAGTTCAATGTTTTCAGCACTACCAATGACACCAGCTGCAAGGCTTGGCAACAAACAGTCAGTCTCGGATCGTCACACCAAATTTTTCATCTTTCACATTAGTTGCAGCCTTCTTATCCAATTGTGTTGTGTTTCTCCCAAACTGGCATCGTCAGCGCGATTCTCCATCGGTGTTATGAAAACTTATCTCACCGGGGTGCCAAATGGAAGTGGTCTTTCACAATATTGTGATGATATCCATCCTTCCATGACAGCATTGTCATAGGACTCTTGCGCATGCCAACTCAGTAGGCGCGTAAATGGCTCCTTACCCGGTGGAAAAGAGAACACATGATCTTCATACTCAGCAACTGTGTGCTGTGAACCTGTCCACAAAGGCTTATTCAGAATGTTTCGATCCCAAACCGTGACTCGGAACTGGCGCTCTCGCACTTGAGGACAATTGATTGATTCACGCGTTTCACAAAACGAAATCTGCATTTGATTGAATGCAGATTCAAGCGTTTCCGCAAGCAACATGGTATTTCGGGGTTGATCACGATCATTGGGATCCAGGCCAACGTATGTGAACATTGGGTCGAATGAATCTCGAGGAAGGATGTGAGCAAGTTTCACTTCATCACCAATCCCAATATGGCCCGTTACAAGGCATTTTGTACGGAAATTCCTACCGAAAACCGGAATGTCCATGTTCTCAAAGTAGAACTTGGCTGATTTGGCCTTGATGTCAGGTGGTCTCTCGGGAACGCTTGCATCACGATTGATCAAAAACGCGAGATTCTGCAGCATCAGTTTGTATTCGCCATGTCCTTCTCGCTCACGCTCACGCCCACGCTCATGCAGCTTCTTCACGCTTTTCTGCTCAATCTGCTCGAGCTTGCAATCACGTTGTTCTCTTTCTTGTTCACGTTGCAGCAACAGCTTGCGTTCGCCATCTCTTTCTTGTTCACGTTGTTCTCTTTCTTGCTCACGTTGCAGCAACAGCTTGCGTTCGCCATCTTTTTCTTGTTCACGTTGTTCTCTTTCTTGTTCACGTTGTTCAATTTTCTTTATCTTTTGCTCAATCTGCTCGAGCTTGCAATCACGTTGTTCTCTTTCTTGCTCACGTTGCAGCAACAGCTTGCGTTCGCCATCTCTTTCTTGTTCACGTTGTTCTCTTTCTTGCTCACGTTGCAGCAACAGCTTGCGTTCGCCATCTCTTTCTTGTTCACGTTGTTCTCTTTCTTGCTCACGTTGTTCAATTTTCTCAATCTTTTGCTCAATCTGCTTGAGCTTGTAAACGAGAACTACACAAGCAGCAACGTTGATGCCGGAAGCAACAGCAGTGATGCAGGATAAATAAAAAGCTGAACTGTCCCTCATGTTTCCTCTTGTTGTGTGACAAGATTATGCGCCGTTTGAAGAAAGCAAACATGCCAAACGATTCATTGCACACGTCTGATTGTTGGAGACTGTTTTGGTTCCCATTCGACAAGAAAAAACCGCTCTGCTAGTACTGTTGCGCACCTCTTTCGTCCAACCGGGCTTGAGTCTTCCTGACATTGTGTTGGGGGGGGGGGGGGGGGACTGTGAGACCTACACCAACATTTCATTCAGGATGGAATTGTTGGGGATTGTTCCGCCATATTCAGGAAGCGGATCAGGAAGCGGATGATCAATACTTGTAGAGCAGGAACATCTCGGTTGCCTTTGTGCAAAATCAAGTTTGCTTCACCTCTCTCGTATCAACCGTACACAGGTTGTGACGAATGACGAATGTCAATGTGAATTCGTGACTGAACAATGAGTCCGCCGCCAACGACGACTGTCCAAAAATTCATTCAAGTTTTGTCGAGAAATTGAAAACGAAAAGTGCAAAAATGGATCATTTGTCGAGAGTAATAGTGTCCAAAACGAAAACTGCAAAAATGGATCACTTTTTCACTCTTTTTTATTGTCGTCAGTGCCATCAATCGTCGTTGACACCTTTTGATGAGGGGAATCCAAAAGATTCCAGTCTATACGAAAGGCAAGAAGAACGAAAGAGCGAGAGCGAGAGAGAGAAGGTAAAGAAACAGACCATGAACCATTGGTGGCTGTCTGCCTGCTTCCGAGGTACCGTATTTTGGTTTGTCCATATAATAGCTGGTACAGCTTTACTTGTCACTTTCGATTTTGATGTCGTTGGTGCCTTGACCGTACCACAACCACCACAACGACGGAAAGCCGCAGCAGGAGGACGAACCCCTTCGCAACCAGATCGTCTTGACCAGCGTGATAGCAACGACGACAGCAATGATCTAGGAGAGTGGACCATTCAACCGACGCAACCATCGGAATGTCGACTCATTCTGTGTCAAATCACTGATGTTTACACCTTGGAACACTTGGCCTCGTTCAAAACCATGATTCAAGATACCAAAACCAAGGCTGGGCCCGATACTGCCGTGCGTTCACTCTTGACGGGTGACTTTTTGTCTCCCTATTTATTGTCGTCCGTCGATCGAGGCGCTGGTATGATGAATGCCTTGGCCAAACTTCCCTTGGACATTTTGACCTGGGGCAATCATGAAGCCGACCTTGATCATCGAACAGTGGTGCGCCATGTCCGTAATTTTCCTGGCAAATGGCTCAATTCCAACATGCTGAATCATGAAGCCATGGATGCGCAACAGGAATATGATATCATTCAACTCTGTTCCGCCGATGGCACGCATCGTCGCAAAGTAGGATTGTGTGCCGTGCTCAGCAACGATCCAGCTCTCTATGCTCATTTCAAACCACCCGGTGCTTTTGGGGGTGCCACCGTGACGGATCCCTGGGAGGCCTTGACCAAATACCAGCACTTGTTGGAACAGGAGCAGGGATGTGACTTGGTGATTCCCCTCCAACATTTATACGTCCCCGACGATCACAAGACGTGTCGAGACTTTGATTTCCCCGTCGTCTTGTCCGGTCACGATCATCATCGGGTCGATGAGGTGGTGGAAGGAACACGACTCCTCAAACCCGGCATGAATGCCGTGTATGCAACGCTCCTTGAAATTTCGTGGTTGAACCAAGAATCACCGCCTCGGATTCGAGCGCGGTTTGTCCATTGCGACGATTGGGAACCGGATCCGGTATTGGCGGAGGAGAATGAACGCGCCTACACTGCCTTGCTTCCTCTTCGCAACACGGAATTGGCTCGCGTTCCATCCTACTTTGAACCCTTATCGTCCGGAAATGCCCGAGGCGAAGTGTGTACCATGGGCAAATACCTTTGTTCCTTGATTCGATCGGCCTTGAATGTCAAGCGTCGACAACGCCAACACAACATTGATGCCGTCTTGATCATGGGTGGCAATATTCGAGGCAATGTTCACGAATACCCTCGGGGATCCTACTTTTCCTTGGAAGCTCTGGAAGCCGAAGTGAAATCGGATGAAGTGATTGGCGTTGTCCCCATGCCCGGATGGCTTTTGGATCAAGGCATTCGTGCCACACATGCCGGAGATCCCATTCCGGGATGGATGCAATACGATATCGGTGTCCAGCAAGATGCTGCCAAACACGTGACCCATGTCGCCGGAAAACCATTGGATCCCAATCGCATGTACCGCGTCGCCACCAAAATTAGTGATTTGACCAATGGACAATGTGCTCCCTGGACCGACTATTACACACAACACGCAGACTTGTTACCACCCAAGGGAGCCTACATCAATGTCCAATCGGAACTCATGTCCTATTTTGCCCGCAACTTATGGCGTAAAATTTGGGACAAGACGACCGAATTGATTGGCAGCGACACTACGGACGACGACGACGACGAAGAATGCTACGTGGATGGGTGTGATGCCCCGGCCAGGTTGCACGTCTTGGATACAGCGGGAGACGGAGTGGTAACAGTGGACGATTTGCAAACAGCCCTCAAGAACTTGTTGGGGTATTCCGTCGATGCCCGTGAACCCACCTTGGCCCAATTTGTCCATGCCTTTGCCGACACGACCGGAGATGGGACAGTGACCGTGGCCGATATTGAAAGTTTTAGCGATGAAATTCAAGACTTGTACCAACAAGACGAATGGCGTCTGGCCTTTCCTCGATCCTCCAGTCCACCACCGGATGTCGTGCGGTCCTAATACCATCACCATCACAGTACACTGGACCGTCGTACACCGGGACCCTCCTGCTCAACAGTCTCTACTGTCATGTCTCCCTCTACTGTCATGTCTCCCTGATCTCATTATTGGAGAAAAATCACGAAACAAGAAAAAACCAAATCGTTCTTCTTTGGCGAAACAAGTCGTCGTTGCGCAAGTCAGTCCCCGAACATGCAGATTTGACAACAGCCGTGACGACTGTACCCGCTTATTCCTCGTCGTCTCCAGAGGTTTCCGTATTCTTGCTGGTATTTTGGTCGTCCATTCGAGTCGACCACGGATCTGGTGCTATTTGACCGGCAAGACGACAAAAAGAGTGTCTAGGTTCCTCCTCATAGCCGTACTCATGGCTTGGTTCGAGTCGCCTACGATGAAAATGTCAAATGCATTGATACCATTATCTTGATTGGTATCGGTACCGCCAGGACGCTTTTTGGGCGGTCATTCGGCGTCGTCCTTGAAGTTTGGAGAAGTGGTCGTCCAAGTCAGTCAACAAGGATCGTCGTCTGATCTAACCATTGATGGCGTTGTAGGATTGGAACCGCAATACCGACGTCTTCCTTCCAATTCTCAACCCTGGAGTGGATTGGATTTGACCTCGATTCCGACCGTCATGTGGGGCAAACCTGTCAAGTTACGGTGAATGCGGGTGGCAAATATGGCCATGAACAATCCTCGCCCGACTACCGCGTCTTGTATCAAATTCAATTGGATGCGGACCGCAAAAAACACTTTGGACATTGCGATTTGACCGACAAGGGTTGTGCTGGAGTCTGTGCCTTGTCCGATCGGAACGAATTCACCAAACAAGCCATGACAGCCTCGATGCAAGAATTGGCCACGGCCGTGCATGTGTCCAATCCCAGTTCGTACTTTACCGAGGACAAACTCACTCTGCCGTCGTCGCTGAGTCTCAAAATGTTTCTCAACAACCATGAGGTTGGTGCCTACGAATAACAAGACCAAACTATCGAGTAACTATATCGAATCAATAGGACTTGGAAGAACGATTGGTGTTCTTTCCACAGGCTCTGCGATACTTCTTATAGACCAGATTGACCTTTCATACCGACTCCAGTACATAGTTAGTCCTAAGGGCTTTTTCTAGAGTATATTATAAGCTTTTATTCTGCGATGCTTTATATTCTCGCAGATGGGGAGGTCTCTTTCGAGGAGAGTGGTTGGAACAATTGATGGACCAGTTCCTCCTCCCAAACACCCTTCTTTCGGATTTGTCCGGTTCCTCTTCCTTCCTCATAGCCGGTACAGTTTCTCCGATCGTACACGGGTTTTCGTAAAATCGAATTCAGTGTCGACTTGGGCGGTCTCCTCAAGCTGTGGCGAACGACAAACATCAATTTCAAATTCAGCTTTTTCTTCACTTGTCTGTCGTCCCATACCCCTGGAGGACAATAGTGCTTGGGTCAGAGAATGCAGAAATACATATGTATAGCAAAAGGAACATGGTTTTGGAGGATCCGCACAAACGTGGGGCACACCACAACACTCAAACTCTTGGAGCAGCAGAATCCATTTGTGGTTCGAGTGGCGCCACTGATGGCTCATAGTCACAGGTCCAGTTTTCGTCGTCATTCCTGCCGTAGACCCAACCATACTTTGTGACCGGCTTTTCCATGGTTCCCTGTTTCGCCACCTCCACGAAACGCACATAGTAAAGGTCCTGATAGCAACCACTGTAGCGGTCAATATCCAACTCCACCTCGTAGCCATGCGTCAAAAAGTCGTCCTGGAACGACGCAATAATTTGTTGGAGATTGTGGTTCCACCAGGCAATGATCCCGAGCACTAGAATGAGAAACCCCAGCGGCACGCCCACAAGAAGTCCCAACAAGGTCCAACCGCTTTCCACCGTGGCACCTGGATTGATCATGGCCCATGCACCGAGGCCAACAAACACAATTACCACGAGAACGCCAATGGACCTTGTTTTGATTCGGCAGGCACGGCGCAAACGAGTCGCAAACGGTGTCCATATCTCGTCCGGGATGGCCGCCAGGGCCGTTGGTTTGCCATGCTTGAGAAACAAATAGCCCGACCCCCAAGTCTGTTGCGCTTTGGAAGAATCCAAAGCTATTCGAACTTCACCGTCGGGCAAAAGAACTTGACGGTACAGCTTCCATGTCCTGTCGTTTGTCATGGGCGCGGAAGGGGTCAATCATCATGTGATGTACTCCTATATATTATATTGCGTCCGTCAAAGCAGCAGTGGCAGTGCCCCCTTGAGCCGTACTCTCTAGCTAGAGGAGCTATATAGCTAGGGTACTCGCTAGCAAGTCTACAGGACTGATCTATGCCCCATTTGAATCACGGTTGGTCTGACCTGCCGACACATTATTTATTGGTCGACCATGGCGGCCACACCTACTCTATTAGAGCAAGAGTAAAGGTCGAACGATCTAGGTAGATGCAGTGTGATGCCCAACCATTTGTAGCATGAAGCCATATAAGGTTGTGTTTATCTGGTTGCTTTCATTTGGGTGCAGCAGATGTCGTTTCGTCGGGTCTATTCTTATTTGCTAGTAGCCAAGCTTGTCGTCCCATTCTTGTTTGATTGTTGATTGAATCGCACTCGATGATAATCCCACGTTGTAACTCCATTTCTTTCGGCCAGCCAAATTTCACCTAGAGGAATACATCTAGAGGTGTTGGGGCACATTGGAAAAGAAAGATAGGTAGCAAAGGTATCGTCTTATTATGGATGCCCATCCATACTATTATGCACCTACATAGTTGCACTCACCGTTGTATTTTGTTCGGATACTCTATTATACCAGAAAACACGAAACAGAACCAACACCATGAGAGATGAGCACCCGGACTGCTGCAAGCATATAGCCACCAGAAAAAAAGATGAAATCTACCGCGGATCTTGATGCACCAGGCGTAGCCGACTTCGAGGATGTGTGGACTGCATTGTGCATTTCCGAGAAAAGCCTCACAACGGCAGAGTCCCTTTTTGGCAACGACAGGCAATGGTTCATTCGCGCGTCCTACATCAAGCTCTACGACGACATTGTGGCTGACAAAAATAGAAGACATGCTCAAATTGTCAATGGTACCGCGGGCGTTGGCAAGTCGTCCTTTTTGCTGTATGCGTTGGCTCGATGCCGATGCGCAGGCAAGTCCGTTCTGTTGCATTATCATCCTACCGACAAGGAAACAGCAACTGCAGCCTTTTTCCCACCAATGGCACGCCTTTGATCATGAGTACATGTGACTCAGGTTACTTGGCAACGTTCCGAAAGTGGTACAAACAGATTGGGAACGAATAATCCCTATTCTTAGTGGATGGCGTTGTGTCCTTTACGAAGGATGACTTTCAAGGTGTTATATACGTGGCAGCCAGATCTCCCAGTTGTAGCATTGGCTTTATGGAAAAAGATCAGAATCGATGCGATCGCTGGCTTGAATTTTGGACACACTCGGAGCTACTCGCCTACGCGACAACTGTTGGTATTCCAAACGCAGCCGAGATTATCTATGACAATTGGTGTCATCTAGGAGGTGTCTCCAGGTATGCCTTTACTGCCAACGCTGCTAAGGAGGCAGTCATGAACGCTATTTCAATTGTGGGCGCAACTTCACTCCTCAATGTTGTCATGACTGGCCTTATGGGACAAAACGAACAGCAGAAGGTTGTCGACAGACTTATTCACCGACATGCACCTGACGACAAGATTGGAGTCTATTGCACTACCTTCACGTTTGCGTCGGAGTTTGTCGCAACCATAGTTTCCATGGCTATTTGTCTTGAGACAAAGATTACAACCGATGAGCTCTTGCGTTGCTTTGAAGGGGTTGGTGCTGCGGGTGACTTGCGTGGAGTCTTGTTTGGGGCATACGCGGCACGAAGACTGGCAGCTGGGGGGAACTTTCCGATAACTACTCTGACTACCTGGGGCAGCTCGGACGATCCATTTGTCAAAGTCTACCATCGCGTCAGCATTGAGCCAGCCATCATGACGTGACACGCCATAGACGCCGGGTATCGTTGTGAGTTGATTGTAGGAGGTAAAAAATCACTTCCTTTACTGCAACCGTATGATCCCGAGCATCAAAAGACCCCAGTGTAGTCGGGTCCGCAACGCCAGGAATAGCTGTCGTCCATGTCAATTGGAATATGCCATCTGGATTTGCTAGCTCCTCCATGTGAAGAGAAACTCGCCGATTTATTTCGCAGTCAATATAGAGGGGCTGGAAGTATCGGTAATTATCCTCGACATGAATGGATATATTGTTCGGGAGGAAAGGCCGCCAAGTTTGCTCTTGTTTCGCTTGGCGCAACCAAAGATGAACCAAAAGACGATCCACATCTTCTCCGTTCACAAAATGGACACCATCCATAAATCTTATTGGCTCAAGGCAAACTTGCGGAATTATATCCAGATTCACCCCATTGCCACGTCCAGTACCATCGAATTGCTCACGAGCATCATTGGAAAGCGCAAGACGATTAAATTTCTGTTTGTCGAGCCACTCATACACTCCTATGCACTTAGCTTTGGGAAAGATGTGCGCACCTTGCGCGTTGCATCTACCAAATGCTGCGTCAATCTCAATGCGTTGGAACTTGAACACGGTGTCATTCTTCTTGTAAGACGATGGGGCAGAGGACATGTCGACCGAGGAGAATTCGACATTACAAACAGGGGAGTCGTTCGGCGATTCGCCCTCGGGTTCGTTTGGTCGATACTCACTCTCGTACACAAGGGCCGGATCATCAATAGGATCGACAGTGCGCCGTTCCAGATGAGGACTTGCGTAACAACGAATGCCACTATTAGAGTTGACATAGCCATCGACAGCTCTTTGGAATTGCTCAGCGGAGGATAAATCGCGAAACACCACGGACAGGGAAAGCAGCCTTTTTTCTGGATCGCTGGGATGAGTACTTGTAGCAAAAGCAGTATCGACAGTTGTGCCACTGGGATAGTACCCATTTAGTGATGCAAGCTGCATCATTTTGAATCGAACTCCAGCAGTAGCTCGATTACGCTCTATCGTTCCATAGACATTATGCCACACATGCTGTTGTTGTTGTTGTTGTTGTTGCTGCTGCTGCTGCTGCTGCTTGTATTGAAGGAATTGATCACGGAGACCTCGGCGGTCGTTGAAGGCAAGTTCGTTAAATTCTTTCTCTGCGACCGGGTAATTTATCAGCCATGATTTGTATTCATCTTCTATTAGTTCCCAAGCAGTCGTCATTATGATGTTGTGATTTGGTTTTCTTGTCTTCGATGATGCACCTTGCCAACACATCTTCGTCTCGCAGCACCTATTCATGAAACGATGCAAACCTCTAGATACTAGATACTATGTCTGAACAAATCCCTTCGAGAAAGGCGGCCGAGTTCATAGTCATAACCATACCTTACGGTAGACAGTACTCCTACAAGGAAGACGAAAACGTAGGAGTAGAAAGAAACAGCGAAGGAGTACCCGCTACGACTAGGAACGCTATATATGTCGAGAACTAATTTGCACTGCTCCTGTGTCAAACAAGCGTGTTCAGGGTTCAGGGGGTATGTTATCGGGCGCGCGGAGCATGGGCGGAGCATGGATATGGGCGGAGCAATGCATGCTCCCCGATGCATGCTCCGCGCGTCGATATTATCGGTGGGCAGATGTAGACTCCAACCCCTTCCACCACCATGAATGGAACCAACGATGCAACCAAAGGCACCGAAGACCAACCTTCGCTCTCTTTCCGCCAAACAATGGCAACCCCTATTACCTCCCACAATCCCTGCCCGGTGGATTCCTCCCTTACAATCACGGCCATGGGGCTGGCATGTCCGTGGCACAACTCACCCATGGACTCTTGACCCTTCCACACTTGTTGTTGCGGGTGAAACTACACTACGAACCATCCCACGCAACGACAATGACGACGATACGGACCAATCCAGGGCCGCGCCCCACGACGAGTCGTTGTGCATTTTCCAACAAAAACAACAGGCGCTCCTCGTGTTTTTTTTGCCGAAACGCCCCCCATTGTCATGCAAGTGACGCATCAACAATTGTCCTACTTTTTACAGGGGCCTCCACCATGGATTGTGCCACCTGTAGTTATTTGCATTGGAAGGGATGGGAATCTTGGATTGGTTCGTAGCATTGCCATGGAGGAAGAGGACAACGACAAGGACAATCCGTTTGACAACAATGGGACCGTGCCAACGAATCCTAGAACCACAACGACCCATTCGTGTGAGGTCTGGCAACAAGTGCATGCATGCATAGAAATCGTTCGTACTTTTTATTTAGTAAGATTCGACTTTTACACCTTCGGGAACAATGCCTTTGTTCAGTTGGCATCTCTATAGCTGATTGTGTTGTTGTTTTCGGCGATGTTTTTGTCGACGACTTGTGTTGTAGGGAGGGACAACCGTACAAAGGTATGGTGCGCTGAAAACCTTGTCTTGGCATCGTTTTGTTGGGTCTGTGGAAGACGACGACATTGGATGCGATATAGGGCTACTGCACCTCCACCACTGTGATCAATGAGGGGATTACTGTTGAAGGATGTCCCGTCATCGGTCGCGGAGGCGGATGCAACTGCGACCAAGGATACGTCGCCTGGAGCACCAGATGGAGCCGAATGGGTGGAAGTTGAACGACGTGGCAAGCAATCGAAGAAAGAGAGCCAGAGAGCTCATTCTAAGGAGAATACGTAACTTGTAATCGATTGTTGCCTTTACAGCACAGTTGTTAATAGGTTTCAACATATTCTCCTTAGAAAATAATCTCACATTGTGCCGTGAAGTACTGCCGGTCAATGTCTGAGGAACCAAGTCGCCTCACCACTTTATTGAACCAGTTGACTTTGTTATCGATCGAGCAGCAAGATCGCATCAACGAGACCTACCGCAGGCACGAGCATAACGTGCAACAGCGGGAAGAGGCGTTTCGTGAGGCCCGACGCGAGCTTGAGGATAATCACTAAAACGAGATCGCGCACGACCGGCGCCTCCTCTGCGACGCTAAGGATCGCATTTACGCCGAAATCCAAGAGAGGCGCAGGAATTTATTGATTCAAATCCGTTCAACTTCAACTGTGACTGAAGAACAAGAATTGGTGCCAAAGGTATCCAGGACCGTACAACAACGCACCTCGGAAGCAGAATTGGATTCATCTCGGGACGAATCTGCTGAGCTAGCGGACAATATCAGGGAACTAGAGGACGGACGCATCGAAATCATCATCGAGATTCCAGATCTCCCCGCAGACGCAACCACCAAACCAAAGAAGCTGGCGATCGGTAGTGACGTGTGGGTGTTGAATCCTTTGAAGCTCGCTCGTGTTCAAAAACGAACACACCTCAAGGCCAAAGTGATTGGAACCACCCCATCCGGACAATACAAGCTCCAGGTGTGGAACCCAATCCTCAAGGTAAACGAAGAGCATCGACGAATCCGGAAGAATCTGGCCCTCAGATAATCATGTCACGCCAAGAACAACCACAACCAGACGGCGCCCCATCCTCAACAGCTAGTGGCACGGGGAGATATGGACGTAATGGTGGCCGCGGACGCGGTCGAGGTAGAGGAGGACGTGGCTCAGGTGGCCAACAAGGAAATACAAAGTTCCAAGGGCAGGAACCGACCCTTAAAGACTGTATCTTCGATTATTCAGAAGACCCACAGTCCAAGCGTTATCTTCGGAACGTCGAACACTTGATTGGTTATGTTGGGACAACGTTCAAGAGGTACAATCTCCAATTCCAGCAAGCTCTGGAGAATCTTGATTTACCACCACCCGATGAAGTTGTGCCTCCCAAGGATACGACCAACACCATCAAGGTCGAAGAATGGAAGATGAAATACAAGATGAGAGAAGAGCAATTGATCGAATATCAAAATTTTCGTGCCTCCCTCTATAGCCTCATCCTGGGTCAGTGCACCCAGTTGATGAAGGATTAATTGCAGGCCAAAGCGGAGTTTGACACAGTAAAGAAATCAAGAGATGGAATCGAATTGCTCAAGTTAATCAAACGGACCACATTCACCTACGATTCAGGGCGGATTTATGCTCTGGTGGGCCGTGACAAACTCAAGGAAGAATTCTACGGGTTGAAACGAAGACAGAATCAAAGTATTCAAAGCTACTACGAGCTTTTTCGTGCGAAAGCCAAAGTAATCGAGGAGCTTGGCATTCTCCTCTATGACGATGACCTTGCACAACAAATTGCAGCAGACAACAGACACACAACGGGGCCCACCGAAGAAGACAAGGAAGAAGCACAACAACGTTGCATCGCCATTCGCTTCATTCGCTCATGTGGGGCGAGGGAGTATGAAACACATTTACAAAATACGTTTTTGGACGGTCCGAACCATTATCCGAAGACCCTCGCCGATGCCCGAGCCATTATCGACAATAGACTGTCAGGGCATCGCAGCGGGCACGGGCTGCAACCGGTACAAGAAAGTAATGCCACCGGACTGGCTTACCATGCTAGAGAAAGCACCAACAATGGCGACGACGATACATCAAGTCTGACAGGAGCCACATTGAACACGACAGGACATCAGAGTGGAGCAGCCAACAATGATGGAGCACAGCGCAATCCTCCGAACACAAACGGTACAGTGACGTTTAACAGACAGCAAACAGAGCTGTCAGCAAATTCTCACCACTTCTCTTTCGCGTCCTCCTGCTTTCAGCCTCGTAACCTATCCAAAGAATGGCTCCTCCTTGATAACCAATCTACTGTGGATATCATTCACAGTGGACACCTTCTACAAAACATACACACAGCCACTACTCCCATCACCATCACAAGTCATGCCGGGGAAAGACAACTTACACAGCAAGGATTGTTCCCTGGGTATGGAATAGTATGGTATGATCCCGAAGGATCAGCCAACATTCTATCTTTGACCAACGCTCAACACCGATTTCGAATTCATTACGACAGCCACGACGGCAACACCTTTCAACTCTTGGACCCTGCTACGGGCAGACTCAAGCACAAGTTTACTCAGAGCCCACAAGGTCTTTACTACATGCATCTCGATTCCCTACAAGGTAGTAGTTTCGTAACTACGGTTAACGATAACGAAACTCATTACACTGCCACCGAGATCAGTAGGGCCAAGGGCGTACGTGCATTACAAGCCAAGATAGGGCGCCCTTCCACAAGGGATCTCATCTATATCCTCAACCACAAGCTCATCCCCAACGCTCCTTTCACCAGCGACGATGCGAGAAGGGCAGAGCTCATATATGGTCCTGATCTGGGATCGTTAAAAGGAAAAACGACCAGAAGGCGTCCACCAGTTGTTGACACCACAGAAACAGTACCACCACGCCTCGCGGAAAAACATAAAGACGTCACGATTGCTTTGGATGTGATGCATATCAACAACATCTCCTTTTTGGTTACAACCTCACGCGTGTTCCGGTTTTCCACCATGGATGCCATCAAGGATAAAGAAGAAGACACGCTGATTCGATCGATCAGAAAGACATTGTCCGTGTTTCGTCGTGGCGGTCTGCAACCAAGGTTTATTATGGCCGATGGAGCTTTTGCAAGCGACGGAATGGAAATGAGTATGGGAAACTTAGGAGTGAAATTAAACACCACTGCTCGCGATGAACATGTGGGTCTGATCGAACGTCACATACGAACTGTGAAGGAACGAATCAGGAGTGTTTATGCAACTTTGCCGTTCCCGACTCTGCCGAAGATTATGCTGATCGAACTGGCTAAATTTGCCACCTTCTGGCTCAATAGTCTCCCAACACAGAATCATGAGTTGTCAACTACTATGAGCGCCAGAGAACTTGTCACAGGCGAAACGCTTGATTTTAATCGACACTGCCGGTTTGAGTTCGGGGAGTACGTACAATGCCATGAGGAGCATGATAATACCATGGCTCCCCGCACGGTGGGGGCACTTGCATTACGCCCAACAGGCAATAGGCAAGGAAGTTATTACTTCCTGAGCCTCGAGAGTGGTCGTGTGATTACTCGGAACCATGCCACCAAATTACCAATGCCGAAAGAAGTGATCCAGCGGGTGGCACAATTGGCAGCTGCCCAAGAGATGCAGCCTGGTCTTGCTTTCGGAAACCGAGATAACCGAATTCTCATGTTAGATGAGGATAATCCCCTCCTGGAGGACGATGACAGTGTGTATACTCATGTGGAGGAGGAAGACGATGATCTCCGCTATGATGACGATGTGGTTGATCATGAACTGGAAGACGAGCCAGATCCAAACGGTCCACTGATGGAATGGGACCAAGATGGTGTTGAAAACCAGGAAAACCAAGGAGTGAATGACCCAGCTGGTGGTTTCGACAACGGTGACGGTGAGATGGAACCTGTGGAACAGGGAATCATGGAGGAGCCAATGGAGGTAGAGGCAGGGAATGTGGAGGAATTGATGGAGGGGGAAATGGAACAAGAGAATAATGACAATAATGACAATAATGACATTGTTGTGGCGGAAGAAGATATCCAAAACAACAACTATGAAGAAGCGATTGATATGCCGGACAACGAGGAGATGGAGATTATCTTCGAGCCTGCAAACGACGATGGAGACACAGAAAATGACAACGAGAACCCGAATGAGGGTGACAATGAAAATCAACGATACAACCTGCGCCCGAATCGTGAGCGCAGTTACGCTCATCGATTTGGCCACACATTCGCATGTGTTGACAGCCTCGAATCGAAACAACGTTATGATGGATACCTGCTCTGCGGAGTGCTATATCTCATTGAGGCAGAGACAAACCTAGCAACCCCACAGATGTCTATGAGGCTAGGGATCAAGATGTTCGGCAACAAAGGAAGAGAAGCCGTTAAAAAGGAAATAAAACAGCTGCATGACCGAGGGGTTTTACGAGCCGTCCACAAAGCCGACTTATCGTGGGAACAAATTAAGCAAGCACTGAACTACCTGATGTTTTTAAAACGCAAGAGATGTGGAAAAGTAAAAGGTCGGGGCTGTGCTGACGGGCGTAAACAACGAGGTGTTGTCCCGAAGGAAGATGCCGCTTCACCCACCGTTTCGACAGAAGCAGTTTTCATAACGGCAGTCGTGGATGCCGTGGAGAGACGCTATGTTGTCATAGCAGATATCCCAGGCGCGTTTATGCATTCCGACATGGATCCAAATGTCCATATGCGTATCGAGGGATTAATGGCAGAATTGCTCTTGGAAGTAGACTATGAAATGTACAGCAAATATGTGGTATACGAATACAACAAACCAGTCATCTATGTGGAAATGTTAAAAGCTTTGTACGGCACCCTCAGGGCTGCTCGTCTCTTCTGGATCAAGTTGAGTGGGGTCCTGCAGAGTTGGGGGTACATCATCAACCCCTACGATCACTGCGTAGCAAACAAGATCATTAACGCAAAGCAATGCACCGTAACCTGGCACATTGATGATTTGAAAATCTCACATGAGGACCCGGCGGTTGTTGAGTCGTTCTTAACCGATCTACAGGCTGAATTCGGATCTTTGGGAGACATCTCGGTTTCCCGCGGAAAGCGCCATGATTATCTGGGGATGTTCCTCGATTTCTCCGAGGACGGGATTCTTCAAGTCGACATGCGCCCATACTTACAAACAATTTTTGCTAACATGCCATCCGAGATGGTTGGCAAAGCCCAAACGCCAGCTGCAAATCACCTGTATCATGTGAACAATGAAGCAACAAAACTCAATGAGCAGGATGCGGAGCGTTTTCACAGTATCACGATGCAGCTAGCCTACCTAGCACACCGCGGTCGGCCCGATATTCGAACTGCTGTCGCCTTCCTGTCCACCCGAGTGGCACAACCTGATGAAGACGATTATCGGAAGTTGTCACGAGTGTTGAAATATTTGCAAACCACCGTGGATTTGGTTCTTCGCTTGCAAGGTGCAGCTGAGTGGATCATCAGATGGTGGGTAGATGCGTCATATGCAGTACACCCCAACACCAAAGGACATACGGGTGGATTCATGAGCCTTGGAAAAGGAACAGTCATCGGCTTTTCAGCCAAACAAAAGTTAGTAGCAAGAAGTTCCACCGAATGCGAGTTAATTGGCATTCACGACGTGATGCCATCACTCATCTGGAGTAAGAAGTTTATGGAGGCCCAAGGATTGAATGTGCAGGATGTTATACTGCATCAAGATAATCAGAGCAGCATCCTCTTAGCCAAGAACGGTCGACTGTCCAGCTCCAAACGAACAAAGCACATTGATGTTCGCTATTTCTTTGTGACAGACCGGATCAAGAACAAAGAGTTGAGTGTGGAGTTCTGTCCTACAGAACAAATGATAGCGGATTTCTTTACGAAACCACTTCAGGGTCGCCTCTTTTACCAACTACGGGACCTGATCATGAATATTGCTCCTCACGATAAACATCATTCGTCCCATAGGAGTGTGTTGAAGGATGTCCCATCATCGGTCGCGGAGGCGGATGCAACTGCGACCAAGGATACGTCGCCTGGAGCACCAGATGGAGCCGAATGGGTGGAAGTTGAACGACGTGGCAAGCAATCGAAGAAAGAGAGCCAGAGAGCTCATTCTAAGGAGAATACGTAACTTGTAATCGATTGTTGCCTTTACAGCACAGTTGTTAATAGGTTTCAACAATTACACATGTGGTGTTTGGAGTTTTGTATCACCCTCGAGAGCTGGGTGGCCGCGCCGTGGGGGTGAGTATACAATTCGCCAGAATACACGACACATGTGCGACTAACTACTCACCCCTGCTTGGGGGTAGAGCTCACAGCGAGGTCTCAAATAATTATCCTCCCTCGACCTCTCGATTATAGAGCGACGATGGATGATTGATTGACTTGCGAGTTTTCGTGCAGACCCATTCAATGTCATCAAAGTGAAGCGAGAGCCTAGAGCTAACTATAGAGTTCTTGTAGACAAGAGTTCTTGAACAGAACAAACCACGAACCAAAAGTCACCATGTCGTCAGACAGTTTCAGTGAGGTTCCTGCGTCGTCCGAATACCCTGACGACCCTGCAGGAATGTCACGAAAGGAGCTACAAGAGGCATTGAAAGCCTGGAGACTTCCCTCGGGGGGAACTAATGTACAGCTTCGAGAGCGCTATTCTCTGTGTATCCTCGGAAAGAGTCCTGAAGAAATCATCACCGCCACGGTGACAACGTCTCCCCACCAGGCAAAGAAGAGCCCACCGAAACCCAGTCCAAAAAAGAGCCCACCGAAACCCAGTCCGGAAAAGCGTCTACAACGCCATCGAACCCACTGTCCACGAGCAACGCAACAGCGCATTGACCGGGCCTGCACCCAGCGCATGTACCTGGTCACCAAAGACGCCGAGCCCGACATGGAAGCTCTGTGCTGCAATTTTGTAGTCCTCGGTTCCACTGGAAATGTGTACAACGTTGCGATCCAGCGCATCCCGAGCTGTAGCTGTCCAGACCACGCCAGGGGCAATCTCTGCAAGCACATTCTCTTTGTACTGTTAAAGGTAATGGCGGTCCCATCCAACTCGGACCTGATTTATCAAGCCGCTTGGATCGGCTCGGAACTCCGAGAAATGTTTGAGGGCATGCGAATTCGCTTTCGACAAGTCAGTGGAGCGGTACTGGCGAACCAGTTGGTTCAAGAAAGCTATGCCAGGTTGAAGCGTGGAGAAGAGGTCATTGACGTGGATGATTCGGCGGCGGGCGTTGCTCGTCGTCCTACGGAGGATCAAGACTGTCCCATTTGCTTTGAAGCCTTGGGTACCAATCTCTCCAAGACCTGCTATTGTCGCTCCCGTTGTGGTGCCAACTTTCACACAGCCTGCATTCAGCATTGGCTGCGATCGCAACGCAGTGAACCAACCTGTCCCATGTGTCGTGGTCCATGGGAAGATCCAGACAAGAAAAAGACTAGCGGCGACGACGAAGGCTATACCAATTTGGGACGCCTACAAGGACAGTCACCGGATCGTGATACGAGCACCTATCATTACGAGTACAGAGGGTACAAGAGATACCGACGCTGGTAATAGTCGATGTGGCCCACTCTATCGTATAGAAAGTCAAAGCGAACGAAAAGACTTGAAAACTTGACTACGAAAAACTGGCATATTAAAAAGGAGTCACCGGATCGTGATACGAGCACCTATCATTAGGAGGACAGAGAGTACAAGAGATACCGACGCTGGTAACAGTTGATGTGGCCCACTCTATCGCATAGAGAGTCAAAGCGAACGAAAAGACTTGAAAATTTGATGGCGAAAAACTGGCATAATAAAAAGGAGTCACCGGATCGTGATACGAGCACCTATCATTACGAGGACAGAGGGTACAAGAGATACCGACGCTGGTCAAAGTCGATGTGGCCCACTCTATCGTAGAGAGCCAGAGCGAACGAAAAACAAAACTTGAAAAATTGATTGCGAAAAACTGGCATATTAAAAAGGCTTCCATATGTCTTGTCGTGAAAGATACTTTGAAAGCTGGAGATGAAAAGTACCCACCGACGCTAAATGACAATGGTTCGAAGTCAACACCCAACTTCCCGCAGACGAATTTCCGACACCAAGGACAGGAACAGGCAAAATACCTCAAGTATAAACACGTTGTTTGTCTGAAATCTCAAGTCCTGGTTGTAGTCTTTGGTGCCAGTGACACGGGCCAATCTGTGGAACTGATGGCACGAAGTGCGTACACGTGGTCAGCTCTCATCTGTCCAAAGTAGGGTGGTCTCGTTGGGATGAAACGTAATTATAGTGAGACACACACTGACAAGGAGCAACGGTATAGGAGGACACTTTCGAGCTCATGAAGAAACTATGCACAATGATAACGAATGGGAATCTTCAATCTTTGATGACAGATACGTCCAGTGTGTGAAGGGGGTTAATGAGCTTCGAATTGTCTTGTGTCTAGGTAGATGAGATTTGTGGGCGCTGATTGCCAATGACAGCACTTTTGCTTAAAAAGGCTTGTCAGTGTCTGTGTGGGGCAAGGCCCACACCATCACCTTGTCCCGCAACTCTTGTGCCCACATTTTTCGGGTGGAAACAAGGGCCGCGTGCCTCATGGACCCAAAGAGCCCAAACAATGCCCTGCTGCTCGGTTTCCTCCTAGCACAATAGATGTGTTGTTCTATGATGATGATGATGATTATTCCTCGACCCGATGAATCGGACCATTGGGAATCCCTGCCAAACGACTGCGTTGGTACAAGTGTTCGTCCTGCACCACATCTGTCGCAGTGGTCCACCAAACGGGTGCACCAGCGTGTCCTGGCTGTTCTTCTTCTTCTTCTTCGTGGCTGTTGTTGTTGCTGTTGTTGTTTTGGTTGCCCTCCAATGGTTCCTGTAAAGTCCCGAGTACTGGCAAAAGGATTGGGGGGACAATCTGACTCCAACGATGGACTTGCTGTTCCATTGTCTCGTGATCAAAGGGAGATTCGTCGTGTAGTGTATACGTACGCTTCAAACTCGGGGCACAACTACTACTCGTACTAATAGAACTTTGCTGCTGCTGCAAGAAGGAGTAGGGTTGGTCAATGAGGATCCACGGAATGACAATCTCGGGATAATCACGGCCTCCAGAACCGGGAGGACTTGCATAAGAAAAGAGAAAGGCACCCGCCTCTTGGTATGGATCGCGCAAAAAAGGTGTATCATAGACAAGACATCCCTGATAGTGTCCGCGAGTGGAGACAATGGGTTTCCAATCCACCAGTCGACATGGCACCAACGGTGCATGGAAAATCGTTCGACGACGATACATTGGATCGGTCCTTGTCGTCGTACTACGACTACTGCTTTGACGGAGTGACGCTCCTTGCCAGCACAAGGTGGACAGTTTGGCATGTCTCAAATCGGCTTCGCCTCGGGCATCGACATGAATTCGTACTTGATGACGACAATTGTCGTATTGCAAGGAATGGACCTGACAGGCATAATAGTTGTGGTTGGTCAACTGTCGATTGTGGGCCTGATTCTATTTCC
Organism: Epithemia pelagica; assembly: GCA_946965045.2. Lineage (NCBI taxonomy): Eukaryota > Bacillariophyta > Bacillariophyceae > Surirellales > Surirellaceae > Epithemia > Epithemia pelagica. The sequence continues at coordinate 3,660,216 of OX337230.1, forward strand.
AAAAGCTTGTTTCATGCACCGTCAGGGTGGGAACCGCACCCCGACGATTGTCGTCCACAATCATGGCGCGCCAGCAATTGTAATGATGATGCTTCGGATGAGTTGTGGTTCTTTTAGTTGTTGTTGTTGTTGTTGGAGGACACTTTTTCTTGCGTTTTCTCTTGTTGGTTGGCTGGTCATTCTCGGACTCCTCCTCCTCTTCCTTGTCTGCATTGGTATTGTTGTCGTTGTCGGTAGTGCTGTTGTACAAGTGAACCGTGGCAGTGGCCATGCGTCGTCCAAAGCATTCGTATGCTGCCGCTTTCCATACCTCGGGATACTGAACCGTCAAGGAATAAAAGGTCTTGTTGACTCTGGCACACGACAAGGCCAAGTCTCGGACCGTACCAAAGGACAAGACCTGGACCAACAATTCCACGGGCACAATCTGCAACAACAAGGAAGAAGAAGAAGAAGAGGAACTTGATGAGGATGATGCAGCGTCGGTTTCATTCGACGTTGGAGGAGGAGAAGGAGGAGGAGACATCGTCGTCGTCGTCATATGGCAACTACTATCTAGAGGATCAGCCATCATGGATTCATGGTCTCTCCACAAAAAAGTGTGAAAAAAAAAGATCGTCACGATTCACGACTCACGACTCTCACGAAACGCGACTACTTTCTTTGGAGCGACCTACAAGCGGTCTAAACGTGACTAAAGAATGAGTCCTGGACGGTGGAACAATGGCCATTCGATGCTTTATTCCTTTCAACGGGCCAAACCAAAGAATGTGGCGCATCCCGAGGTGGTTGTTTCTTCGGGTGCTCTTTGTACTGGCATGGACCAAGGTCCTATTGGTACACCGACAACCACAGGACATGGCACAAGCCGCAAACGTGCCAGCCGCCATTCGTGCCGAAAAAAGTGTCAACGATGATCCGATTCGTACGATCGAGCAATCCATCCTGGAGGGAGAACCGACGAAACCCCTGCCCTTTTCCTTTTCGTCTCGTGTTTCCACAACGGCTCCCCTTGTGAGTAGTCTTGTCGTCGAGGACGACCCTTATAACAAGACGACGACAACGACGAATCCATACCATTGGAAGATTCAAGACAATCACATTTTGATTGTGGAGAATACCACATGGAGTGCCGCTTCCATTGTCCAAAATGCCTTGGTCTTGGACAAGACCATCCTAGTCTTTCCTGGAGCCACCTTGACCATTCAAGGACGGCCTCTTGGGACCTCCGAAACAACCAACGACCACCTACAAGAGGAAGAAGAAGAAGTGAACAGTCAGCAAGAGAAAAGTTTCAACAACCAGGAGGATGATCGTCCAATGGACCCATTTGTGGTTGTATTTTTGGACGACACTTACGACGACGTTAGTATTACCCTGCACCCTGGTGCCCATATTGTCTTGGACCATGTCGTCTTTTGGAATCCCAATCAGGACAAGAACGAGACCAATTCTAGTGATTTCAGTAGTAGTGACATGTACAGCGTGCCCTCTCGAGGTCCTGCCTTGCAAACAATGGGCGATTCCTTTGATTATGTGGATATTCTCAAGAATGATCCAAGACCTACAATTTGGGCCCGACATTGGGAGTGCCACTTGGTGTCGTCGCAGTGTTTGTCCAGTTGGGGAAATGTGGAGATTTCGCACAGTCGCTTTCACGTGTCGGGTCCCACCTCCTATGCGATTGCCGCATCGTGGGGAAAGGTGCACATTCATCATTCTAGGTTTGTCACGACGCAGGGCGCTTGTGGTCTTGTTCCCAATCAGCCAGGATCACCGAGCAATGGTCTCGGCGTGACGATTGTACAGTCACAGTTTGATGCGGGCGACACGGGCTTTGACGATTCCTATTTTACATCGGAATGGTACGATTGTATCGATTCCGTCAACACGTACAGTACCGCGGTTCAAGTACCCGAGGCGGTTTCCTTGACCATTGATCAAAGTACCTTTGTGGGCTACCACAAGGCCATTGTGGCGGGAGGTGAGGGTCAAGCTGTGGTGACCAATTGTACCTTGATGGGCAACAAATTTGGCTTCATGGGGTACGACAATGGCTACCTAAGTCGAGGCCGAATCGAGGATTGTTATTTTTGGCGCAATGGAATTGCCCAAATTGGACACGATGCCGCTCGAAACTTGTATGTAGAAAATGTCGTGGCCTATCAAGCCACACGGTCCGCGGTAGACTTGTTGATGTATCGCAACATGGTGGGATTTTGGATTTCCAATGCCAATGATTATACGAATAATCATGGTGTTTTGGTACCCTATGCATGGAAAACCTGGGATGATATATCCCCGGATGCCGGACGACACGTGTCGAATCTCACCTTTCTCGGCAATGGTGTGGCCGTCCTGGGGACCATTTGGATCCCCCCTCGTGGTGGAAATGTGAATTTTATGAATTCTGGTTGGTATCACATTGATTATACTGGAACTGCCACGGTGCCCTTGCTCGAGGACATTATGTGGAGCAATACTGGACAAGCTCGTACCGTTTCCGAACAGGCTGTTCGCGAAAAGATTCGCGATGGCTTTTCCGGTGGTGGTCCGGGCATTGTCCAAATCAATGTGACTGGTGCTCCCGTATCGCCCTTTCGGCATTCCATGTTTTCGCCAAGCTCATTTACAGCTCCGTACACTCCGCCCACCTTGGCGGAATGGTTTCAAACCAAACAATTCCAGCCAGTGGACCCCACCATTGTGCATCAAACACCACCTCTACCCAGCACACAATACCTTGATCTGCCGGAGGAATTGGCAAAGCACAACATGTCCGACTGGTTGGGATTGAACGAAACCAAGAACGTCACGTCCAACGAAAATGCACAGAGCCACAATGACGACGACCACCACAAGATTGTTTGCAATCCTCGTACTGACAACAACCACAAACAAGAGGTACAAGAGGATGATCCTCTAGCCGTCATTGTGAAGATCCATACAGCATGGTCTACCTGTGCCCAGCTTTCCGCCTCCTCTGAGGAAGAATGGCAGAGGTGGTGTTTGGCTCCCGATTCCATGGCTGCCATGGTTTGTCCTCGCTTATGTGCCTGTGGACCCATGATTCGTAATCATTCAGACTCTTCGGTTGGTATCTCTGAACCGCCGATGCTCGAGGAGGAAGGACCACCACCCACGGTCGCCATGATGACGGCCACTGCTAGTACTACGCTCTTTCGGCCCGACGACGGCTTGGCGGATCCCACCACAACAGGAGGAAACGCTTCCACGACCACGGGAAATGCGGCGGACGACTTGTCGGGGATAAACACACCGCCGAGCAACGCGTTTCTGGACAGTCTCGTCCATTCATGGTGGTTCGTTGGAATGTGTTGCGTGTACTTGACTGTGCTTCATTTGCTCTTGGTGTTTCTCGTACGACACTGGTGGTTGTCGTCGTCATTGCCGTCGCCACTGTTGCCAACACAGGACTGTTGCACAACGACTCATCCAACGGATCATCTGCCAATCCAGTCCAGTAGTAGTACCAGACGTGGTGGTTACACGTCGGTACCAACCAGCGAGTGAATCGAGCCGCCCAACAAGTCCCTGAGGAGCCATCCACCGCGGCGAACGACTAGTTGGGCATAGCCAAACAGCCAGTACCATCGAGCAACGAGCTTCTTGACGAGCCTGGTCCATTCGTGGTGGTTCGTTGGGTGTGTTGCTTGACTGTCCTCCATCCTCCATGTACGTTTGGTGTTCCTTTTACGACAATGGTAGTGGTCGTCGCCGTTGTCTCCGCCGGCACAGGATTCTACAGCAACAACTATACTCCAACACTACATCCGTTCCAGTCCAGTCCCGACGTGATAACACTTCGGTACCAGCCACCGAGTCGATGGACACCCCTACGGCTTGTGCCTCGACCAATCTTCTTGTGACTCCAAGCATATGTTGAATTATTTATTTTTCAGAGAGCATTGCCAATCCATGAGAATCGGAAAGCGCTCCCCGAAAGAACCATTTCATGAATATTAGCGCTTAAAGAGTTTCTCACACATGTATTACTAACTAGTACTCATACGGATGAATGGCGGGTTCTTCTTTGTTCATTTCTGCATCTCCCATTCCATTCCTGCTTTAGTCGAAACCACTTCCCACGGCCGGGTTGGACCACGGTTGTTCTCCTCCAGTTGGCGGCCAAGGCACCTGATTGTTGTTGTAATTGTCCACGCCACCAGTACTTCGCTGGAGAGCAATGCGTTCATTGACTACAGTCACGACAATGGTGTCACCTTCGCTCCATTCTCCATTGAGAATACCACGTGCAATGACAGTCTCTAATTCACGTTGCAAGGTTCTCTTCAATGGTCGAGCACCGTAAATAGGATCAAAGCCAACATCGGCCAAGAAATCCAATGCGGCATCCGTCATGTGCAAGGTCAACTCGCGTTCGGACAAGCGCTGTTCCAAACGACGACATTCCAACTTGACAATCTGGCGCAAGGCAGTCTTGGACAAACTGTTGAAAATGACGTATTCGTCAATGCGATTCAAGAATTCTGGTTTGAAATGATTCTTCATGGCCGTGGTGACACGTTCGCGCATCAAATCTTGTTGTTCGGGGCCGACATCTTCGCCAGTGCTGGTGGTACCCAAATCCAGAATATCTTGGGAACCAATATTGGATGTGAAAATGACAATGGTATTGCGGAAGTTGACCGTGTTGCCCTTGGAATCGGTTAAACGACCATCATCTAAGAGTTGGAGCAAAACGTTGAAGACGTCGGGATGGGCCTTTTCCATTTCATCCAAGAGCAAGACGGCATAGGGTTTACGACGGACCGCATCGGTCAATTGTCCGCCTTCGTCGTACCCCACATAGCCGGGCGGGGCACCCAACAAGCGCGAAACCGTGTGCTTTTCCATATATTCGGACATGTCAATTCGGATCAAGGCATCTTCACTGTCAAATAGGAAATCCGCAAGGGCCTTGCAAAGTTCTGTTTTTCCAACTCCGGTTGGACCCAAAAAGATGAGGGAGGCAATGGGTTTGGACGGATCGTTGAGACCGGCGCGTGATCGTTGGACAGCTTCGGTGACGACTTGAATGGCTTCGTCTTGTCCCATGACCCGTTCGCGCAACTTTTCGCCCATGTTCAAGATGCGGTCCTTTTCGCTTTCCAAGAGTTTTTGAGGCGGCACACCGGTCCAGACTGCCACCACGGCGGCAATGTCATCGGCCACGACTTCGTCGCGCAACATTTTTTCTCCATTGTCTCCCACCGCATCGGCCTTGTCGCTATTAATGGCTTCCATTTGCGTCAATTCTTGTTGCAAGGCCGGCAGAGTCTTGTATTTGAGTTCCGCGGCCTTGTTGAGATCATATTCTCGTTCAGCCTTTTCAATTTCCAAATTGACGGCCGCAATGCGTTCCTTCAACTCATTGCTGGTATCGACGCCGCCCTTTTCGGCCTGCCAACGACGATTCAATTCTTCTTGTTGACGCTTGAGAGAATTGAGCTCTTCGTCAATCTTTTCAATCCGGGCCGCTTCTTCCTTGGCGGCGCGACTGCTGTACCCGTCATCGGCGTCGATACTTTCAAAGTCAGATTGCAACGACAGACGTTCCATTTCCAATTGAATAATGCGTCGATCAATTTCATCCAAAACGGTTGGTTTGGATGTGATTTCATTCTTGAGTTTGGCACAGGCTTCATCGACCAAATCAATGGCCTTGTCCGGCAAGAATCGATCGGGAATGTACCGATGACTCAATTTGGCCGCAGCCAAGAGGGCTTCGTCCCGAATGCGGACTCCATGATGCAATTCGTAGTTGGGTTTCAATCCTCGCAAAATACTCACGGTATCTTCCGGCGACGGTTGATCAATCATGACTTGTTGAAAGCGTCGTTCCAGGGCCTTGTCTTTTTCAATAAATTTGCGATATTCATTCACGGTCGTGGCCCCAATACAGCGCAATTGTCCGCGGGCCAGGGCTGGTTTGAGCAAGTTGCTGGCATCCATACTCCCCTGGGCGGCGCCGGCCCCCACGACGGTATGCATTTCATCAATAAAGAGAATAATTTCGCCATCACTCTTGGTGACTTCTTCCAAGACGGCCTTGAGACGTTCTTCAAATTCTCCTCGCATACTGGCACCGGCCACGAGAGCGCCCATGTCCAATCCAATCAAGCGACAATCGCGCAAACTTTCCGGGACATCGCCATCTACCATGCGCTGGGCAATGCCTTCGGCGACGGCCGTCTAAATATAGTGTAGAGAGGTGGAGAGAGAGAGAGAGAAAGAGAGCAAAAGAAGAAGGAATCGAATGCCAGTAAAGAGAATGAATCACATTCGAACAAGCACAAAGGAAACAAGCTGGAGTGAGGCTTTTTTGTTTCATTGATTCATCTCCAACAATTCCAGACAAGACCAGGATCGTCTGGAATCCTCGTCGTCGTCCTTGTCGTCCTCGTCGCCCATTCGTTGGTTCGGTATATCACACACGCACCTTTCCAACACCGGGATCTCCAATCAAGACGGGATTGTTTTTGGTCCGTCGACTCAAAATTTGAATGGCCCGTCGAATTTCATCGTCTCGTCCAATGACGGGATCGAGTTTGCCCTCCTTGGCCTTTTCGGTAAAATCAATGCCATATTTCATCAAGGCTTCGTACATGGTTTCGGCGCCGCGACTATTGGCCGGTCCCGATTTTTCTCGCATGGATTGGACAACTTTCAACAAATCTTGGTAGCTGACACCCTGTGCCTTTAATGCGTCTTGGAAAAATCGATCGTCTTCCTTGGCCAAGGCCAACAACAAGCCTTCGCTCGACACAAAGGAATCCTAGAGAGAGAGGAATACGAAAACAGCAACAACAGGCAGAAAAAAACACACAAAACACAGTTAAAACAAACAAACAGACCATGAGAAACTCGAACCAGTCACGTGCCAACCGTGCGAATCCTTCCACACCAACAACAAACATCATCACTACTACCAAAAGAGGCATCGCCACCTCTCCCCCATTGGTACCACCTTCACAACCACAATCACCACCAAAAGAGAAAAACGACAACCACACTTACTCCCAAGACTGTTTTGCCATCGCGTGCCGTTTCCAAAACTTTTTGGAGGGATCGTGCCATGGTTTTTTGTTGCGCACTGCCCTGAACCTTGGGTTGTTTGCTCAAGTAGGTTTCCAACGAGGCTCGCAACACTTTGAGATCAAGGCCCGTCTTGGCCAAGGTGGTTTCGACGACGCGTTGGGCCGATTGGGCTGCTTCGCCAGCGCCATGCTTGGCTGGATTCAACAGTACATCGAGCAAAATGACGGCTTCCACCGTACTGGCTTGATAATAATCGGCCGCCTTGGTCAAACTGGCAATCGCCGCCCACGCCGCTTCGGTATACTTGTTTTCACTAAAATCGTCCGACGACGACAAGTGCAATCGACTGGACGACGAACGAGGACGGAACCGAAAGGATGGTGGGGACACTGCCAGTGGACTTGTCGTCGTCGTCGTCGTCACGAGGGACGATGACGACGACAAGGTTCGAGAGGGAGGAGCATACTGAGGATGGGGAGGACAAAAGGCATGACACGTCAATGTCGTGGTCGTCGTCGTGAGGGTGGCCACCGCCACCCAAGAATAAGTGGAGCCTGAAATCTTCATGAGGAATCAGCAAGGCGTTTCTGGTTCGTCGTCGTCAATAGACGAGGGATCTTCTTGTTGTCTGAAAAAATGAGGGACCACAGAGTGACACCCAATCACACACCAACCAAAGAGTCAAGGAAGCAACGAAGGAAGCGAATCGAATCTCAAGGAGGAATCCAAAACTAATGAGAGACAAGAGAAAAACGAGAAGCTCTCACAACGACAGGTGTTGAGTTGAATGAATAACAAGACAACACAGAAGAGAATGGGATTGCGAAAAGATCCGCGAGAATCTTGTTGTCGTTGTCTTTGGTGTGAGTTTGGATGGGGGTGCACGGCGCGGTTTTGACACCATGGCACGCCCAATTTTCCACGTGGAACTCTTTATGGGACTGATTCATCCGCGCATTGGTGGGAGGGTGCACGTCTGGCTCGTTGGTGCATGTGGTGGGGTGGAAAGGGTGCGACACCTCCCCACCACATCGGCAAAAAACTACTCCTATGGGACATATCTTCTCACAAACCATAGTTCCACGAATGCGTTCCAAGTTCCCATCATGGAACGATTCCTCCATGTTGGTTGATTGTTGAAACTAGAAAATCATCCTCATTCCATCATCCAAAAGACCTACCTGCCTACCTAGTTTGTTCCCCCAACGACGCTTGTTCGCGCGGGGGGTTGTGGAGAATGCGGCACCTCCACAACAGGACAAGTGTGATTGGTATGGGCCACCTATATATTACCCTTAGCTACAGTGCTCTCACATTCCTATCCTGCAGAAGAAACCGTGTGCTGAATACAGGGAACCCAGTTCTTGCCAACACCAAGGATATCGCAAAAGCCCTCACACACAGCACAGGAATGAGTCCACAACGAATGCTGCGTGTCAATGGCGGCGGGGACTTCATTCGAACAAAACAGGGTCGATTCACTCGTGTACCGACGGGTGAAATACTGTCTGCTAGTACTACTACCACTGGACCGCACCGACAAATGGTCCGTGAGTTGTGCAAGAGTCCTGTGTTGGCCATATAGTGGCGACGGCAATGACAACCACCACCATTGTCGTAGAAAAAAAAACACCAAAACCACGGGAAGGACAATCAAGTATACACGCGAGACACACATTTCCACAAACCACCACGAGGAAACGACCAAAAATACCAACAAAGGCCTAATACGTACGTGCATAAAGGGTCTCATAGAATCCGGTTGCCAACCGATATCCAAAGCGCCCTCCCACACACACATGACATGAATCATTCCACAAATCCTTGGTGTCTGTGGCGGAAAAGTCGTGGCACTCGCCGCATGTGATGGCTGTCCATGGACTCGGTTGTGGGAACGGACGTGTAATCACGTTGGCTACTGGACTGGAGCGGCAGATGGTCCGTTGGAGTAGAAGTTGCTGCAGAATCCTGTTTTTTTGCGATTTGCAATGGCGGCGACAACCACCGTTGTCGTATATGGATCACCAAAACCACATGGAGCACAGTAAAGTACACGCAACACATACCAACGAACCACCACGAATGAACCAGGTACACGCCGTCTTTGGGTGGCTCGTCGTCGAGCGCCGGCTCATCGATTACAGCCGAAGAGTCGGAATGATTACGAATCATGGGTCCACAGGTACACACACGAGGACAAACCGTGGAAGCCATGGAATCCGGAGCCAAACACCACCTCTGCCATTCTTCCTCGGAGGAAGCGGAAAGCTGGGCACAGGTAGACCAAGCTGTATGGATCTTCACAATGACGGCTTGAGGATCATCCTCTTGTACCTCTGGCGTGTGGTCGTTGTCACTATGAGGATTGCAAACAATCCTGTTGTTGTCATTGTGGCTCTGTGGATTTTCGTTGGACGTGCCGTTCTTGGTTTCATCCAATCCCAACCAGTCGGACATGTTGTGCTTTGCCAATTCATCCGGCAGATCAAGGTATTGTGTGCTGGGTAGAGGTGGTGTTTGATGCACAATAGTGGGGTCCACGGGCTGGAACTGCTTGGTTTGAAACCATTCCGCCAAGGTAGGAGGAGTATAGGGATTTGTAAACGAGGTTGGCCAAAACATGGAATGCCGAAAGGGTGTTTCGGGAGCAGCGGTCACATTGATTTGGACAATGCCCGGACCACCTCCGGAAAAGCCATCCCGAATCTTTTCCCTCACATCCTGTTCGGAAACAGTACGAGTTTGTCCATCATTGCTCCAATAAATATCCTGGAGCAAGCGTACCGTGGCGAGTTCGGTGTAATTTATATGATACCAACCGGAATTCATGAAATTCACATTTCCACCTCGAGAAGGAATCGGAATTCTATCACCAAGGACGGCCACACCATTGTCGAGAAAGGTGAGATTCGTCACGTGTCGTCCGGCATCCAGGGATATATCATCCCAGGTTTTCTTGGTCGTATCGTCCCATGTTTTCCATGGCTCCGAAAAAGCAATCCAAAATCCCACCAGGTTGCGATAGATCAACAAGTCTACCGCGGACCATGTCTTATGATAGGCTACAACGTTTTCCACATACAAGTTTCGAGCGGTATTGAATCCAGTCTGGGCAATGCCATTGCGCCAAAAATAGCAATCCTCGACTCGTCCTCGAGTCCGGTCTACAAGATCGTAGTCGTACCCCATGAACCCGAATTTGTTGCCCATCAAGGTACAATTCGTGACCACAACTCCCTCACCTCTTGCTGTTGCCACAATGGCCGTGTTGTAGCCAACAAAGGTACTTTGGTCAATGGTCACAACGTCACCAGAGACTTCAACAGCCATATTGTGTGTGTTGTACCGTCCCAAGGAAACGCCAACTCCCAAGTTTACCGCATCGAACTGCGATTGTGAAATTCTTACATCTAATCGACTTGAACCGCATTTTCGGTGCTTTACGAGACCACTGGCGCCCTGTGGCGTAACAAACAAGGAACGATGAATGTGCACTTTACCCGCCGAGGCTGCAATCGCATAGGAGGTGCGACCCCGACCCGACACGTGAAAGCGACTGTGCGAAATCTCCACATTGCCCAAACTATCTAAACATCGCGACAAGAATTGGCACTGCCAATGTCGGGCAAGAATCGTAGGTTGTGGATCATCCCTGTTGTTGCTCTTATAATCACGCAATTCACCCAGGGTTTGCAAGCCAGGACTTTGTTTGTCACCACGTCTCTCATTCGTCTCGGTCTTGTCATGACTGGCATTCCAAAAGACGACATGGTCCAAGACAATATGAGCTCCAGGGTGAAGGCTAATACTCACATCGTAATCGTCCAAAAATACGATCACAAAGGGATCCATTGGAATAGTGTCCTGCTCTTGGCTACTGGAACTATTGTTCCGGCCGTGTTCTTGTTCGGTGGTCATTTCAGAAACAAGCAACGGTCGTCCTTGAATGATCAAGGTTGCGCCCGGAAAGACCATGACCGTCTTGTCCAAGATCAACGCATTTTCGACAATCTCGGCACTCCACGTGGTATTTTCGAGAATCAAGATGCGATTGTCTTGCATCGTCCAATGGTTTGGATTCGTCGTCGTCGTGTTGCTGATATTGTTTTGCTGGCGGACAACGAGACTACTCAACAGGGGAGCCGTGGAAACACGAGACGAAAAGGAAGAGGACATTGGGTTCGTTTCTTGATGGTTCGAAGGTTGGACCGGATCGTTGACATTCTCGGCACTGCCTGTTACTTCTGCGGCTTGTACCATGAATTGGTTCTGATCCTCTGTCACTTTGGCCCATACTAGGACCAAGAAGAGCAGCCTAAGAAACATTCGCTGGATCCACCACATTTGGTTTTGCTTGTTTTGAAGGACCATTTCGGTCCTCTCTCACTTATTCGGTTCGTACCAAAAGCAAGTTCTAGAAAAGACTGAGATTATCCACTATAATCTACTAGGGACCTCCTGTCGAGTAAGGAGGTATCCAATAATGACCGACAAGATCCGATTCGGCATGACTTCCCCCAGAACAATCCCAACGACCGGGATCCGTGAGTCACGCTCTGACCACCTGAATGAAACATCTCAAATCTCAACACACAAATTTTTTGTCACTCTCGTCCAAGAAATGGTCGCGGTTATGGGCGAGATTTTAGCGAGACATAGACCTCTAGGTTAGAGGTTCCTAATGGTCACTCTTTTAGTTTATGAGTTAATGACATGACCGTATTTTGGTTTATCAGACCCAAGACTCTGATTCGTAAGAAGAAACGATGGCACAATGGGCCTGGGAAGGTCGAGAAATATCTGGATCGGACACACATGGTCCCATTTGGATCCGCCCATAGAGAGACATAACTAGTCTCCTACTAACCACGAGAATATCCGACCTGCAACGGGGTTTGGACCGGGTTAGTTTAGAGGTACGGTCTGCACATGCGCGAACCTCGGGCAATGGCGGACGCGCCACTCTTTGCCGTTGAAAAGAGAAGCCTGCCATGCGACCATGCGGTTATCACAATTATGTGACGCTGGACGATAATGAATGCAGCTGTGCACGCTTTCTACTTACGAATCGCCAGCATGACAAACAGAAAGATTGAAACAAAACCACACTTCCGAATAACCGGAAAGTCTGAAAGAGTCCTGAAAAAGCAAACAATTGGTAACCATGGCAATGCCTGCGCCTCCTGGACCCGTCGTTCCCCCGGCACCTCCAACTCCTCAAGAACTACTTCAACAGCTAAATACCTACTTCCAAGGCACGTTGTTGATTAACCAGCAGAACGTACGAGACGCGTTGAATGCACAAGGGCTGATCTCAATCGGCGATTTCGAAGGTTTGACAGAAGATGACATCGCTGAAATATGCTCCAATGCTAGGAAACCTGGAGGGACGATAGTAAACCCTGACTACGACCCTGTGAATCCAGTTGCCGGTGTACCTCCTAATATTACTAACCCAGGAGTCCTCGTTGGGCATGTGATAGAGAAACGGTTGAAGATGCTACGTTATTACGTTCATCACCTGAAGAAGATCTCCCGCAAGTTCGATCCCAACGCAGCGCACGCATCGTTAGAAAACCTCCAAGATTTGTACCGCTTCAAGACGAGTGAGGAAGAATATGACAACGACATTGACCTACCAGAACGCTTGACGACTGTCGAGAACATCAGAACCGTCTTAGAAGACCTAGACGATTATTTGGAGAGGAAGCGAGGGTGTACAGGGATCCCACTGGCTGCGTATACTCGAACGATGCAGACGATCCCTCCAGTGAACATGGACCCTGGATTTGCAACTCCGAGTATTATCCAGGAACTTATTCGTCGAGCACCTCATTCTGGTCCAACGGCTCTCACGGATAATGAAGCCGTATGGGACGCAGTGCGTCATGTGACACATGATGGACCAGGATGGGGTTGGGTCCAGTCTTTTAGTAAATCAAGAAATGGACGACAAGCGTATCTGGCACTCAAGACACACTACTTTGGAGATGCCTACCAGACTAGGCTTAGAGCTAAGGCCGATCAAGCTCTCGAGACAAATTACTACGACGGTACCAAAAGGAATTTTACTTATGAACGGTACATTGAAACACTACATAGGGCTTTTGCTGACTTGGAATCCACTGGTGAATTCGTCAGCCATGAGAGAAAAGTCCGTGTTCTGATGACCGGGGTACATGATCCAAGATTGGAAAGTGCCAAAAACACGATTCTGGCAACCCCAGATTTAAGGGCCACTTTTGAAACAGCGGCAAACTATATGGCCGAAGTATTGGACAACAAGGTCTCATACAGCGCGACGACTCGTAAAGCTCGAATCTCAGCTGTACAGACAAACAAGAATAGCCAAAATGGGAACGGAAGTAACAAGAAAGGGAAGAATGGTGACAATAAGACCTTCAACCCGAACAAGTACTATCCATTTCGCCAATGGATTAAGTTGACCAAGGAGCAGCAACAGATGGTACGAGAAGTACGCGACTCCCAAAATAGCAGTACTAAGAAAAGGGCCACGTCGGCCATAAAATCTGGCAAGAGTAATAAGAAGAGGAAGAACGAGAATGGCTCGACAACTTCAACTGCAGAGGATTCATCCAGCAGTGACGGTGATGAAAGCAAGGAAGCCGGAATCGGAGCCGTCATGAGTCAAAGGAAGAAGAAAGGAAAAGACCGTGTCTGACGGACGGTTAGTACCCTGACAAGTGAGATTGAAACCGAGTCATCCACTTGTGAATTGGATAGCCATGCAGACACGTGTTGCCTCGGTAGTGTCTGTCTTGTCTTGTACGAAACGGACAAAGCAGAAGTGAGCGGATTCACTAATACGCTCGGAAGCATCAAAGAAACACCGATTGTTACCGGAGTAGTAGCATATGACGATGAAAGGACAGGAGAAACTAATCTTCTATATTTCCACCAGTCGCTACACCTTCCGATGATGGAGAAATGCCTTTTGAACCCAAACCAAATGAGAGAGGCTGGTCTCATAGTCAACGATGTACCGTTGAAATATTTGAAGGAAGACCAAAGAGAAGCCACTTCACATTCAATAGTTGCGCCTCTTGAAGACAGAAGCGACAACCTCATCATCCCATTCAACTTGGTCGGTGTAATGAGCACTTTCTCAGTAAGGAAACCGACATGGGATGAAATCCGTGACGTGGAACCGTCGAATAGGATCCAGATGACCAACCAGACACCCGAATGGAGTCCGAATGACTCAACTAATGATGTTGACGAGAGTAAACTTCGTTTGGATCTGGGGAGCGGTTCGATCCGACACAAGGAATCAAGAACTTTACACCAAAGGATGGCCTGTATGGTGCGTGTAAATTCAAGGACGATTGCAGATATTCGGCATCGTCGAAAGGGGACAGTTGACCCTTTAACACTGTCAACAAGGTGGGGAATAGGAATCCCAACAGCAGAGAAGACATGTGCTGCAACGACCCAATTGGGAGTGAGAGATTTCTCGGACACGGTCGGCAGCAAACGGTTAAAGCATACGGCGTATCAGTTGAAGCACCGTAGATTAAGAGCAGACGTGTACACTGATACCCTGTTCTCCGATGTCAAGTCTTTGGCCCAGAATACATGTGGGCAGATATATGCAACGGACTTCGGATGGGTACAATTTTACCCCATGCAGAGGAAGAAAGAAGCCCATCGGACTCTAGAGAAAGTCTTCAACGATTTCGGCATCTTTAACAGTGTCATTCCCGATAACGCTCCGGAGTTGACGAGCGGGGAATTTAGAAAGACCGCACATAAGTTTGGTTGTCGAGTAAAGCCTATCGAGGCTTGGACGCCAAATCAGAACTTAGCGGAAGCCAACATCCGGGAGCTCAAGCGCATGTACAGGCGCGAGATGAGAAGGACGAATTGCCCGGCTGTTCTGTGGGACCATTGCTTGGAGCTTATGGCCAGAAGAAGATCCCATACGGTACTGACGACCAGTCCGTATGTTGAAGGTCCGCCAATGAAGGTTCTTACAGGGGACACACCCGACATATCCCATTTGGTGGAGCATCGTTGGTATGACCCAGTTTGGTATTCCAACCCTGGATTCGAGGGAAGGAAACTGGGACGATGGCTTGGTCCAAGTCATAGTGTTGGACAAGCCATGAGTTCGAAGATACTCACTGCGAAAGGAAAGATTGTACACAGAACGTCTGTTTGGCCGTTGTCCGTAGAAAAATCCCATGACGAGACCTTCACTGCGCAAAAGGAGCAATTTAATGATTCGCTCCGAGCAGCATTGGGAGCAAGAATAGAGGGTTTGCCACCGGAAGAAGACGATGAAGAACCTGACGAATATGACAATGAAACCCCGCATTATGAACCTTATGAGGATGACGAGCAAGGGGACGTCAGGAAACCCGAGATGGATGAGCAGAAAGTAGATGCCTATGACAAATTGATATCGGCGAAGGTAATGCTACCACTCGGCGACTCACTACGATCCGGTCAAGTGAAACGAAGGAAAAGGGACGCAGAAGGCAACTTAGTGGGCAAGGCGTCGGCAAATCCCTATTTAGACACGTCTATGTACGAAGTGGAGTTTCAATATGGGCATGTTGAAGCTTATGCCGCGAATATAATCGCGGAAAACATCTATGAACAGTTAGATGATGAAGGCAACAAATACCGACTGATTGATCAAATAATTGATCACAAGAAGGATGCAACAGCAATCCCACTTTCTAAGGGGACGCTAATGCTAAACGGACGCGAACACAAGAAAAGGACGACGAGAGGATGGTCGCTCTGTGTTCAATGGCGTGATGGGTCGACGAGTTGGGAACTCCTTAAAGACCTGAAGGAGTCGAATCCCCTGGAAGTTGCTGAATATGCAGTAGCGAACATGATCGACAAAGAGCCGGCATTCGTATGGTGGGTCAACTTTACGCTTAAAAGGAGAGACCGCCTCATCAAGGCTGCCAAATCTACGAGGTATATGCGTAAATGGCAGAAGTACGGGATAGAAATTCCCAAGACGGTCGAAAGAGCGCTGCAGATCGATAAAGAGACGGGCACAGACTTCTGGGCCAAAGCATTACGTCTCGAAATGTCCAAGATCATTCCGGCAGTCAAGATCCTTGATGAAGGGGCCGCACAACCTGTTGGGCACCAGGTTATACCCTGTCACATAGTCTTTGACGTTAAAATGGACTTTACCAGGAAGGCCAGGTTTGTTGCTGGAGGTCACAAAACACAAGAACCCGAAACACCGACCTACGCGAGTGTCGTTTCGAGGGAGAGCGTTCGGATTGGTTTCTTGTTGGCGGCGTTGAATGGCATCGATGTCATTGCTGCGGATATCGCTGGAGCTTATTTAAACGCTCCTTGTCATGAGAAAATCTGCATGAAGTGTGGGTTGGAGTTCGGAACGGAATTCGAAGGCCGATTCGCCATCATAACAAAAGCTCTATATGGATTGAAGACCAGTGCATTCGCATGGAGGGAGCATTTGTCAACGACGCTCCAAGAATCTCTTGGTTTCAAGGCTTGTTGTGCAGACCCTGATGTTTATATGAGACCGACAGCAAAGGCCGACGGGACTAGATATTACGAGCTGGTATTCATCTACATCGACGATGTTTTGGTATTATCTGATCAAGGAAAGAACATCCTCAACATGTTAGACCAGCATTATCTCTTAAAGCCGGATTCGATTGGACCGCCCAAAATCTACCTGGGCAATCAAGTAGAGACCTTCGACGTGGACAATGACAGTTCCAAAAGATGTTGGGCATTGAGTTCTCGGAGGTATGCGAAAGAAGCAATCCGTAATGTGCAAACATGGATGGATAGTCGAGGGATGCAGTTCAAAACACGTACAGCCGGTGTCCTCCCGAGCGGCTACAGGCCGGAGCTGGACACAAGTGCATATTGCGATCAAGAATGGATGAACTTCTACCAGCAACAGATAGGCGTTCTACAATGGTTAGTGGAACTTGGCCGGATTGATATTGCAGCGGAAGTTTCTATGTTGGCGGCTTTCTTAGCTGCACCAAGAGAAGGACACGTCCATGCAATGCTGCATGTTTTCGCGTATATCAATACGCACGACAGATCAAGATTGGTACTGGATCCCGATTATATAGTACATGGTGAGGAACCTTCTGTGGATTGGACGGGGTTTTATCCGGATGCAAAAGAGGACATACCCCCAGATGCACCTGAACCACTGGGGAAGGCAGTGCAAATGACCGCCTTCGTGGATTCTGATCATGCTGGAGATTTGGTAACACGAAGATCCAGAACCGGCGTTTTGATTTATCTGAACCGAGCTCCCATAAACTGGTACAGTAAAAAGCAGACAAGTGTGGAAACTTCCACCTTTGGGTCTGAATTCATGGCTCTGAAAGTTGGAGTGGAGATGATAAAGGGACTCCGTTACAAGCTCAGAATGATGGGTGTACCTCTTGACGGCCACACCCATGTCAGAGTGGACAATATGTCGGTTGTCCAAAACAGTTCAAGGCCCGAGTCAGTGTTGCGTAAGAAATCAAATGCAATTGCGTATCACTTTGTCCGTGAGAATGTGGCTAATGGTACCTGTCGAATCGCATATGAGCCGTCACGTACTAACCTTGCGGATCTTTTGACAAAGATACAAACAGGAACAGAAAGGACTCGGTTGGCTTCTTTGATATTGTATTAGTACGTTTCCCACTGACTGCAAAGCGGGTTTGGGTACGTCCTGCACTCATAAGAATTGGGCTTTAAGCAGGTCATGAAGGAATATAATGATGAATGGGGACACGATTACCCTAGCAATGGCCAGAGAATCGTGAGGGGACCAAGAAATGGTCGCGGTTATGGGCGAGATTTTAGCGAGACATAGACCTCTAGGTTAGAGGTTCCTAATGGTCACTCTTTTAGTTTATGAGTTAATGACATGACCGTATTTTGCGTCGTTGTCCTTTTCCACTTCTTGGGGGTGGGGGGCTCTGTTGTCATGATCAAGTAGATTCTTCTACGGATATTGGTAAGGAGGTAATAGGAGGTATCTGGTAAGGACCGTTCTTCCCAGAGTTCCCCAAGGACCGGGACTCAACTGAGTCATCATAGGGGTCGCACAACAGGCCCTTCGAATCGCGTTTCCGATTTTTTGTGACATCAGAAAAAATGGACGCCAACAAAACTCGACACGTCGGCGTCCTTGACAATGAGCAGTAGACGGCGCTGCTGTTGCTGGAGGTGGATTTTCGTCCTCCTCCTAGTAGGTCGTGCCTCGTCAGTGGTATGCTTATGCTATCCATCCGTGACTAGCCCAAAACCAACCATAACGACGACGACGACGACGAGAGCAAGCACACACAGTCGTCGTCCGCTTCCGCTCCGCATTGATGGCATATGGTACGATGTATCCGACTACGCGGAACAACACAAGGGCGGACGGTGGATACTGAACTATGCCGCCGGTCGTGATGTGACGGCCATGTTTTATGCCATTCATTTGCATGGAGAAGTCAAGGCACGGGCCGTCTTGGATCGTCTTCCCAAATTGAAGGAAGAGCAGCTGCAACAACCGCCACTCGATCATGGCCCACACGTACTGGCCTTGGACCACAAGTTGGAACGAACCTTGCCACCTATACGTTCGCCACTTCGTAAAGATTTACAAGACATGCTTCGTCGACGTTTCCCGACCATTGAATCTACCAAAGCGACACGGGCCCATTGGGCACGCACTGCCCTCTTTGCTGTGGCAGCTCTAGTTTGTTGGGTAGGGTGGTCCCCGGACAGGTTGTCGCCACCCTGGTCTTACCACTGGCACAATGGCTGCTGGCGGCACATACCGTCCACGAAGCCACTCATGGTGCCTCGAGCACTCATGCTGGCGTGAATTATTGGGCGCAATTTGTCGGTGCTCATCCACTCTTGTTCAATGTGCATGTATGGGTCTCTCAACACATTCTTTCGCATCATCCTTACACGAACGATCCACAACACGATGTTGATGTGCATCATTATGCTGCCGCACGTTTATCACGGGCTCAAGGGCCATATGTTCCACCGAAAAACAACGTGAACCCAGCCTGGAATTTTGTGTGGAAGGGTTGCTTGGCAACGTTGGGGACATGTATTTTACAGCCACTGCGAACCCTTGTTCAAAAACCCACGCCTCACTTTAACGACAACATCACCCCAGTTCCGCGGAGGGCCGTCTCCAAATGGACCTTGCTGGTCAGCATGCTCCCGTCCCTGTTTGTTGTCTTGTATCCAATGGTCGCTGCGACGGTGTGGCACACCATGAGTTGGTGGCGGGCGCTCTTGGCCACGATTTGGCCCTGGGTTGGCACATCGGTAATTTGGACTACCATGACCCAAATATCTCATATTCAAGAGTCGTGTCAGTGGGACGATCCAACGAATGAAAATGACCACAACAACAGCACTGCGGCAGCACGCTGCTGGACCGCTCAACAAATTGGTACAGCCTTGGATTATTCCGTCCAAAATCCAGTCATGACGTGGGCGACGGCGGGTCTCAACCATCAAGGGTTGCATCATGCCATGCCCACGATTAGTGCCAGTCACTTTTGTAGCTTGCAAGAAGAATACACCCAAATTTGTCACAAGCACGGTGTCCATCCTCGTCGATCGCCCAATTTGCAGACTGCGGCGCGCACGTGCTTGGAGTTTGTCTTTGACTTGAACCGGCCCGTCGCCCAAACAGCACCACAATGAGAGATCTACCCAAAAACCAGGAGAAACATGCATCTTGTTGTGTGGCTCATGGCCTAGTATGTATTGCACCACTCAATCCTCTGGTACGCTTTTGGATCCATACATTTTTGTATGTTTGGATTCATGCAATACTGCTGATACTTGTTGCGCAACTAGGTAGGCAAACAAGGTTTTCTGATGTTACTTGACTTGTTGACTCAATTGCTTTGGCCATTTCGAACGAGATTGTCCAACAGAGTTTCTTTTCTATGCCCCGTCGTTTCGTAACGGTAACGCTGAGGGTGGTCCGCATTTGGGGCGACGACAAGTGTTGCAACACCGCCGACCACCGGCCGGAATCGTCTCGCCGAAGCGCGTAGTGTCCATCAATGCGACCGAGGTCGCCATCGAACCCATGTTTGTCAGATTTTTGTGTGGACACAACGATCCAGAAAAAGATTCTTATGGAGACCGAGATGATGGCCGATCGTCTTTGTACTGTCATGCGACAACGTCTCCTCCACCGACGTCTTGTGTGGAGGGATGAGTAGGTCCAACCATGTAGCACCGACCGACAACAGGCCGTTTCTGGTTTGTTGATGTTTTGAGACAAGAAAGAAAGTGAATGCGAACATTTACGGCTCGTATCCGTCTGGCTCCAGTCGCGTCATCTGGAATCATTGGGGTTGGCCACCGCGTCTGCTTATGGGGGACCTTGGGGGACTCGTGGAGGCGACTGAACCCTGAGCGCACGTCGGCCTCTAGCACCGTCACAAATGTCGGTTGTCTGTCAGTGAAAGTTTAGGTCACATTGATTTTCTTTGGACCATTTTGTCGGTGCGATGTCGGTTACATCTGTCGATTAAATTTTTGTCCTATTTCCGGACATGCAGCATGCAGGCTCGCGATTCGCGATCGATTTCTGTGGGATGACGCAAGACTTTCTTTATGGGGAATCTTCGCATTGGTTCCCAGAAAGGTACTCGTTATCGCTCAGTAAGTTTCTGGCCACCTCCGCAGCGAATTCGGAATGGAAGAAGCGAACGATGACGAGGCACGAGTTTGAAGCAGAACTTCCCACTTCCCACACAAGTACGACTCTAGGCTCAAAGTGTACGTTCCAAATTCTGTGGTTTTCCAGCGGTGTTCGGGCTCCCACCATCTCCCATCTCACCCCCACAGCGTTTCAGTGGCACGATCTCCGGGCCAATGGACTCGGCTTGATCTCACAATTCTAAATTCTAGAAATTCGCACTTTGATCTTCGGATTTGGGGCGAGTGGGTGTGGGTGTATCCAAAAAAAGGCAGACACACGGACACATCTGTCTCGTTGTGACAGAACAATCCATCAATCGTCGTCATCGACTCAGCGTGGTCTCATACGACGATCATACTAAACGAGATTGTCTGAGAAAAAAGAGAACCAAACAACCACCATGAATGTCAATGTATTTGACAATGTCCTCCAAGAGGACTACTTTGACAAACAACAACAACAGCACCATGGTAAAGAGAACCCTCCTCAATTGATTGGGTCGATTGATCAGGGTACTTCGTCAACGCGATTTCTAGTCTTTACCAAAGAGGGTCGTATTGCGGCTTCGGCACAAGCCGAACACGAACAAATTTACACGGAAACAGCCGGATGGCATGAACACGATCCCCTCGAAATCTTTGACAAGACGCACGCTTGTATTCAAGCCGTGGGCGATGCCTTGCTCAAACATGGGATTGATTTGCGAGCCACACCGCTCGTGGCCGTGGGGATTACCAATCAACGCGAGACGACCATTGCGTGGAATCAACGCACGGGCATTCCCTATTACAATGCCATTGTGTGGGATGATACTCGTACCCAAACGGTAGCCGATCACATTGCACAGGGAGATCGTGATCGACTTCGCGGACAGACGGGCTTGCCCCTGGCCTCGTACTTTGCCGGTACCAAGGTCAAGTGGTTGTTGGACAATATACCAGAATTGCGTGACGATTTGGCCGATCCGGTGGAGCAACACAATGTTCGGTTTGGAACGGTTGATTGTTGGCTCATTTACCAATTGACTGGAACTCCGGCGGAGGATGAATTTCAGGCCATTAATCAGGGTGGACTCTTTGTGACAGATGTCACAAATGCGAGTCGTTGGTTGCTCATGGATTTGCACACGGTACAATGGGATGCCGACTTGGTAGACGATGTGTGTTCTCCGCATCATGTTCCCCTCTCGTGTTTACCCGAAATTTGTCCCAGTTGCCACATTTTTGGTCATTGTCATCCCGAAAGTGGAGTCGAATATTTGGAGCATGTTCCCATTGCTGCCGTCCTAGGTGACCAACAAGCTGCCCTCTTTGGACAAACCGCCTTTTCACCTGGTGAGGCCAAGAATACCTACGGAACTGGTCTCTTTCTTATTATGAACACGGGTACCAAGGTTCCCAAATCCGAAGGTCTCTTGTCGACAGTGGCGTACCAGATTGGCAAGGACCAACCCGTCCATTACGCTCTCGAAGGCTCCGTATCGCATTCGGGCAGTACGATTCAATGGCTACGCGATCAATTGCAAATTATTCCATCGGCACCCGATTCCGAAGCCTTGGCCACGGTCCAAAACGATGGCCTCTACTTTGTTCCAGCCTTTGCCGGTCTCTTTGCTCCCCATTGGCGGAGCGATGCCCGAGCCTGTTTGGTGGGCCTGACCACCTCGCATCACAAGGGTCACGTGTGTCGGGCCGCCTTGGAAGCTTCAGCCTATCAAACACGAGAAGTCTTTAATACCATTGAAGCCGATTCCGGTGTGGAACTCCAATCCCTCAAGGTGGATGGCGGTGGTACGGCCAACAATCTCATGATGCAATTCCAGGCTGACATGCTCAATGTTCCCGTGGTCAAACCCAAAATCAAGGAAACCACGTCGCTCGGTGTCGCCTTTTGTGCCGGATTGGCCACGGGCGTGTGGGACAGTGTCGACGAAATCAAAACCTTGTGGGCCGTATCCAAAACCTACCTGCCCCGCATGACGGAAGCGGAACGCCAACGCAATTGGAGTGGATGGAACAAGGCGGTTTCGAAAAGTTTGGGGTGGATCGATCCCAAAGATGAGGAAGAACAAGACCAACAACAACAAGAGACTGCGAGTACCGCTCGGGTCCCCACCGAAGCGCCACAAAAGCCCATCCTCAAGTTGCGTCCGGCAAGCAGCAAAATTGACAAGAGTCATTCATCCATGAGCAACAACCACCAAATCGACGACTCCAAAAAGCCAGCCAGCACCAAACCAGTTCTGGAGGAACCGGTTCTGATTGTCACGGGTGAATTGCTCCAACAGCGATCGTCATCGTCCAGCAACAACCACCACCACCACCAGGACGACCTTTACTACAACAAGCACATGTATGGAGCTTCCACCGTCCTGTTCTGTTCGGCCATGGGTTTGGCCGTGGGAGCCTTTTTGGGTGGTCGACACCACAAGCAATGAGACACGACGCACCTTCGACTTGACCACTTCCGAACAAGCCACGTCACTTGCACATCCAAGAACCGATACATTGCATGGTTTTGCATTCTATGCCAAGTTATTTGTGTAGGACGCTGTGGTTCTTTCATGTGTCTTACAGCGAAACGACTTGTCGAATCCACTTTTTCATGACGAGAGACTTATTTGTCCCGAGCTCTGTGCCGCAAACCTTGCATCCTTGCTGCGTTTCCGAGCTCAACTGCATCCACCTGTTCCTGTCTTTTCTTACGTTACACTTCTACTATTATTTGAGAGATATTACTACTACTACCACTTTCTTGTCTAAAGCATTCCTATCGTTGAATCCTCATGGATGACCTTAGAGAAGCAGTCTGCGGAGCGAACACTTGCTGCGGTACAATTCTTGTTCAATAGCCACCAAACGCCATATTTGATATGCCTCGAACACAACTCCCCATTCCTACAACGAGAGAGTGCAACAGTGAGTTGGAGCTTTTCAGTCACTATAATATGATTGACAAGAACGTATCTGCGGAGTGATATGATTGTCCTACAAGCTGAGAATCTCGTGGCGCAAACATGACAACTGTTTGAAAGTAGAATTTCCATGAGATTGCTTCTGCAACCTGTTGCACATTTCAAGTGCCATCCTCCACTTCATCACCATGGCTTGTATTGGGCCTCGCTAGTTGACGAGCTAATGTCGAGGTGGAAAAGGGTGAAATATCAGCACCTCGGATAGACCCTCCTTCCCAAGAATGATACCATCCCTTTGGTGGTTGCTCACAGAGTCGACGAAAACACCACGAATTCCTGTCCATTAGTGGTAATGTCAGACAGGAAGGAGTGTTCCATCCACCAATGAGTGCAATTTGATCGGCAACAGTCACCACACTGCCGCTTGCAAGGCAATTTTCCAATAGCGGGAGATCCCACACGCGGTTTCGGTGCGTATCCAATACTTCCACGGTTCGTATATATCCTCCGGCCGCCACCAGACAAGATCCTACAGCAGCCACTTCACAAAAACCTCGAGGGACGGAAAGTGCCAGATCAGAGTGAGTCGTCCAGCCACACAAGGAGGACATGACCGTAGACAAAGCGTCGCCTTTGCTCTCCTCATTGTAACAGGGCTTGGCAAAGTCCAAATACTCCACCGAGTCTACTTCGTCGTTACAGCTTTCGCCTCCAACGACAAAGATGCGGTGACCAATGACCGCACTGCCAAAACCTGATCGTGGAACGTTCATGCATGGTCCCGTAGTGACAGTGTGATTGCAAGTATCAATTATCTCAACGGAAGACAAGTCCAGCCCATCGTCATAGCCACCCGTTACAACAATGTATCGATTGTGTACCGCAACAGCACAACATGATTTTCTTCCTGTTACTAATCGACAGTTTAACGTCGTCCAATTGCTCTCATGCGTACTCATCGTTGTTAAAGATGATTTCAGCAAATCATTGGAATCAATTCGTTCCATACAATCGAAACTTGAATCTAGATTGCTTGAATCTAGATGGTCTCCTCCTATAACGTAGATCCCTCCGTCGCACACAACAGCGGCATGTTTGCCACGTTGCTTATTCATGGGTGGTCCTCGTCGCCACTGCTTATCTGGGTCTGCTAAATTTAGTACAAGAACGGAATTGGTAATGTCATCACCTCTGTAGTATCCTCCCGTCACGACGACGCTTTGTCCCTTGTTGTTGTTGTTATGGTCGTTGTTATCAAGTACGACCGTAGCATGATGAAAACGCCATGGTCCCTCAAGCGGAGGCCAGTCGTTTTCATTCCATTCTGGTGTCTCGTCCAAAAGGACAAGGCCCGATTGCCATGCTTGCTCTTTCAGTGTCATGGTGAATGGTGATGGCTCGTTGAAACTGTTTTAGAATACCTTTTTAAAACTATGATTGGAAAGTTGGATACGGAATACGGAGAGCATTATTTGGCGGAACATAATGCGCGGCTACCCCGCCTAGCCTAGTCCGCTCCGCTGCGGCCTACTATTAATGATGGGTGCTGGGCATGATGGCACTATAGGGTCCCACCCCTCTGCCGGGGTGTGCCCTGCCAGGGCCCAGAATGGCTTGCCTCCCATCCTGGCGCCGGGCGGGAGAGGTGGGTTTTAGACGAACCTAGGAATTGTTCAGTGGTTGGACCAACCCGAGAGGCTCTCGTTGAACAAATCTATGAGGAGAGATGCGCTGCGCTGCTGCTGCTGTTGCTCCCCTTTTGGCCCGTCCCGACCCGGTGGCGGCCAGACGTGTCCTTCGCTCCGCTGCCCAGGCACGGCGGCTACCCCGCCTAGCCTAGTCCGCTCCGCTGCGGCCTACTATTAATGATGGGTGCTGGGCATGATGGCACTATAGGGTCCCACCCCTCTGCCGGGGTGTGCCCTGCCAGGGCCCAGAATGGCTTGCCTCCCATCCTGGCGCCAAAAGACCATGTGGGAGAGGGGGGAGGGAAAGAGAAGGGAGGAAGGAACTGAACGGTTAATGAAGAGGGACGGTGGCATCGGCCCGGTGGAGCCGATAGTTACCGCCCCGAAGCATGGTGCGGGCGAAGCCCCGCATGATAGGTTGGGCTTGGAGGTGAAGATATCTCATCATGACGTCACTCTGCCAGCGGCCCAGCAGGCGAATGAAATCAGTATCCACCTCAGCACAAAGAAGAGCCATGGCCCCGCCGGCCCGTAGACTGCGAGCAGAGATGTCAGCAGGGACCAGTCCCACAGTAGGGCCAAGCATCGTCACAGACACACGCAGGGTATCGGTGATGTGGGAGGGAGTGACGGGCCGACGGCGGCCGTTGTGGACATAGGAGGCGAGGGGAGTGGTGGGAGGCATCCGGTGGGACCGGAGGTGAAGAACTTGGCGGGCAAGGGCCCGGACGGGGCAGACTAAGTCATGACCGCTGAGTCCATGGGCCACGACTTCGCCGGCAACGCCATTTTTCTGGGTGGTGAATGTCAAGGATGCACCTGTGGCAGCCATAATATCAGCGCGGGACGAGGCAGTGGTGAGTACACGGTGCCCGAGGCGAAGGGTGACATCCTGCAGAGCAAACGGGGTTGTGTCGGATGATAGGCCAGTATATTCACCCGGTCGGAGAAGAAAGAAATAGGCAACAACGATCATATTGCCAATGGCTTGGGTGCCAGAACTACCAGCGGATGAAAAGGCAGCAGTTACAGCATGTTGGACAATCTGTACCGGGATTGGTCGAACGCGGTGTGGAGGCGGATCGACCCGAGTGTAGGATCGAAGCTGTCGTTGGATCCGAAAATCGATGGAACCTGTGCTGTCCTTGCGGATGTCCCGGGTCCCCACGCTGGCGAACGTCTGGCCCACCGAACGTAAGGCGTCCTCCACTGTACGAGATCGGACGGGGTGACGGCGTGGGGCCAGGCGTCCATCGCGATATTGCGCCCCGAAGACCTGGAGGACAGGAACGGGGTCTTCCATTTCTGTGAGCCACGGATCCAAGTTGTGCGCGGTACAAAAGGCCACCCAACGTGACCAGTGTTGTGTTGCGGCATTGGCGCGTGAAGAAACGACTCCGGCTCGGACCGCGTCTTGCACAGTGCCGAGGTCACGGCAGAAAGCATTGCGGTGCGTGGATGGCATAGCTGCCACGGTGTTGGCTGTGGATAGTGAGAGTCAAAATAGGAGAGAAGTTCAGTGTCAGAGAGGTGCCAGAGACGACTACAATCATCTGCCATTGCGTTAACTGGGCCCGGGATGTAATCTTGGTGAGCAATGTAGCGGTGGAACCGCTGGTGGAGGGCTTTGACCCGCAGAAGGTAGGCGGCTGCATTGGAGGCTGACACAGATCCTTTGTGCTGCCAAAAGACAGTGGCCGTGTTGTCATGTAACGTGGTGACAGTGCGTTCCCGCACATCGGCAGTCTGCGCCATTACATCGAGATGGGTGACAGCACCCGCCAACTCAAGGTCACTGTTGGTGAGAGTGCCAGAAGGGTTGTCCCAAGTGACGAGACGCCGTGTGATGCTGTCGGGGAAAGGAGAACGCCACAGATATGAGGCATGGGTGCGTCCAACATGAGAAGATGGAACAAAGAACACCCCACCCATGCCTGGACCAGCCGCATCAGTTGTCCCCAGGATGAAGTCATCACGCTTAATGATTTCTGTGAGCCGCGTGGGTCGTGCAGTGATGTCACGGGCAAGCCATTTAAAGTCCCGGAGGAAGGCATGGATGTTGCGGTTGAGGCGTAGCCGCCTGCCGGTCACACTCTCGGGGTGACGGAAGGCTTCTTGAAGTGTGCTGAATAGCCCTTGGCCCCCAGGAAGGGCCAGTGCCATGGACCGCAGCTCCCCCAAGACCTGATGCCAGGTTTTTGCAGCAATGCGTTTCTGAGATGGTTCGATGCTGTCGAGGATGGCATGGAGCCGGTCCTTGCGGTGAGGAGGCAGCTCCAATGTTCCAGACACCGTGTCAATTAGCCACCCGAGAATGACCTTTCGGGTGGTCCAGCAAGCGTCACCTTTTTTCAATTTTTTGATGGAGGCTGGCTCCTGGCGCTCGTCAGGGTCGGATGGCTGTCCGCCACGCATGACCTGATCGAGGGCATGGAACAATACGCGATGAATTTGTCGCAGTCGATTGGGGTTCCCTTGTGCTGCAACAAGAAAGTCATCCACATATACATCCACATAGTTGAGGGGTGCACTGGTGGAAGTTGGTGCTCGTTGCCACGGTCGGTCAGGCAGTGGAACTGCCACTGGAGTCTGAGGGGGAGTCAGTTGTACTGTGGACTTTGCCTCTGGCGCCGGAATCGTTTGAGCCAGGTTTTCCAGACGGTGTGGTGGTGCATGTTGCAGGTCTTGCATGCTTGCATTTGCCAAGTCCGCCACTGTTTCGGTCACAGCGCAGAAATATGGAGGAGAAAGCACCCAACCCATTGGCAGTGCCAGGGGAAATGCCAGTAATTGAGGCTGTCCATCTTGCTGAGGGAAGGCGAGCCCCAATGCCATGGAGTCTCGAGGCAGGAGCCATATACGGTAGAAACCATCTGAGATATCAAGTTTGGCTAGAAATACCGGCCCAAACCTTGGATCTGCATCCACAATGCGCTGTAGGACCCGGAGAAGGGCCTTTCCAAATTGCATTGCCTCGGGTGGTGCTAGTGGTACGGTATCTGCGTTCACTGAGTGAAAGGTGTAGTCACAGATTGTACGGGGCCGCCTCTCCCGCTGGGGGACAACACCCAGGGGGCTGACCCTCAGCCCTGCTTGTTGACGTACTAGGTCGGCTGGGAGTACTGTCCACTGACCTTTCGTCATCATGTCTTTGAACTCCTCAAAGAGAAAGTCAACATACTCCTGTGCAGAGGCATGGGCTCCCCGGGTGATGCACTGATCTACTTGTTGTTGAGTCCACGGTCGAGTTTTCATCCGGACAGGGGCTCCCTTCCGGAGACGGGCGAGAAAGTGTGCGGCTGGATGTTGAATTTCACCCACCTCTTCCACTAGATCACTGGGACCCCGTTGTTGCTTGATAAAGGTCTCCCATGAAGGCGCGTTTAGGTAGGACAAGGATGCATGTGTAACTAACTCACCTAATTCAGGGGGTAATTGGCGCAGTGACGCCAAACTAGACTTAACCAACCCCGCCGGCAGCTCTGGCCCAGAGGCCTGCCGAGCAGGTCTCTGCGAGAGAGGTGCAGGTGGGGATGGCTCCGGACAAGGCACTGCCGTGTCCTTGCCGAGCCATCAGGCAAATGCCACCTTGCACCATTGGTACAGCTCTTTGTCTTCGGTGGCTGTGTGTGGTGCATGATCCAAACGAAGTCCGCACCGCGAGTTGCACACTCCTCGGAGGTGATAGGATCCACACATGTTGACTTCAATCGTCTTTCCGTCTTGGTCCTGACGCTTGACCGCGGGTGGATTGCCCGCCTTCTTGATGGCATCATTGAGTTTTGTTTTGCCAAGGGCTTCCTCGAACTCCTTGAACATGGGATTGACCTGAGGGTTGATAACTTGGGCTGCTCTCTCCTTGCCTGCAGCCTTGGTGCCTCCATTGGATTCTCCTCTGCTCTCGGATCCCGTGGATGGTGCCATGGATGGCGGACCAGTCAGTGCACTGGCACTGCCATTGAACAGACTTGGCAGAAGATTGGGAAGGATTTGTTTTGGTAGGTATCGGCTTGGAAGGCTTGGTGCCCAGCCCGTTGAGGCCAGGTCTAGGGCATCTAGCACTTCAGCAAAGTTGGGTGGTGACAATGGTGGCAAAGTGTCATGGACCCGCATGTTCCGCCACCAGATGCATAGCTGCAACTGGTTGTAACGTATCAGCTTGGTTGCGGCAAAGGGCAAGTTTAGAGAATAGAGGCGTGTGATATAGGCTGTTTCCTTGTTGGTGAACCTCTTTACAAACCTGTCGTAAGCCACGTACACACCATGGGTGGGTCCTATGGCAGCCTTGAGCACCAAACGCATGGCCTGGAGGAGTGGACGGATGTGGTGGCCGTTGGCCGGAAGTGAGATCTTGGTGGTCGCTCGGAGCGTGCGTACATCTTGGAGGTCCGATGACACACTGCCTCCCATGAGCTGGTCGTATTCCTCTCCTGCCTTTCTGGCCTTGTTGGTGGCGTCTTCTGCTTCTGGTGACAAAAGATCAGCCAGTTGCAACGCAAATGGTTGCAAACCCTCTTCGAAATTGTCCATGTTGTCGCTGGCAAAACGTAGTGCGGTAAATAGTTTTGCAAGCTGTGGCGTGACAATAGGCAATTGTTCTACCGCATCTTCGTGACGTGCGACATCTAGCAATGTGGTTTCCAATGCGAGTCGATCCTTCTTAGCACCGGCTGCGGCCAGGCTGTGCCACAGCTCTGGCAGCGACGATTCTTCGTGGACCCCACATAGAATGCACAGACGACGTGTGGCTGTCTCACCCCAGTATCCTGAGGGCATCTTTGGTGCCCTTGCCGCTCTTGCTTGCTCCCTGGCTTCGTCTCTAGCTTGCTGTTGGGTGTTGACCAGTTGGCCGACCAGGTTTACCAATTGTGTGGGGACATGGTCAGTCTGAGCTTTCTGACTTGGGTTTGCTCCAGGTACCTGTTGGTACAGGATAGACCGGCGATGCTTGTTAAGTGCTCCATCGGCAAGAGGAGGAGTCAAAGCTGCTTGGATAGACGCCGAGGGCTGCCCATCTGCGGTGCGCATTAGGGCTAGCACACAGAATTGAACTAGTTCTGTGCAGTCTCCAGCTCTGTTGTCTGCACGAATTGCTCCTACAAGGTCGGTCCAAAGCTCCCGTGGTGTTAGTCGGCGGTTGATGACGATGGGGAGATATGCCGGCGGCACAAACATGAGGGATCTGGTCCGGGCCTGTACAATATTTGGTTCTCCATCTGCCAGTGGGGATAGTAACTGGGCTTCTTCACCAGCAGCTGCTAGTAATTCATCCACTCTCGCAACGGATCCTGGAATATTACTGTAGGTGACTCCTCGGGTGCGATTGAACATATTTTCAGTAATTTCCACGGAAGTGATGTCTTCACCTTCAACATCTTGCACAAATGCATAGGTCTTTCCATCCCATGGTGTTGGGCGTCCAAGCATTGGGGGATATGTTTTGAGTCCGTGAAGGACGAGGCTACGTCCACATTCTTCACCTTCGGATTCAAAAATTCCAATGTATGCGTTGGGAGACTCTGTCCCTACATTCTTGGCAGCTTCATATAGTTGTGCACCTGTTAAAGGTCCATCTCCATCACGGAATGTACGCATGACTGCTTGGTATTGGCCTTGGTAGGGGTCACTGGAAGACAAGGAGTACAATGATGCAAATGTCTCGGGTGGAGCTGTTGGGATGGCGACACCACCGGCAACGGGGCCCGCAGCAGGTCCCATTGGTTGCGGGGGTGCTGACATCGTGTGTTGTTTTAGACGAACCTAGGAATTGTTCAGTGGTTGGACCAACCCGAGAGGCTCTCGTTGAACAAATCTATGAGGAGAGATGCGCTGCGCTGCTGCTGCTGTTGCTCCCCTTTTGGCCCGTCCCGACCCGGTGGCGGCCAGACGTGTCCTTCGCTCCGCTACCCAGGCACGGTAACATAAATTTGGGATGGAATCGTGTAGAACGAGAATGCAATAGAGAGTAGGAGACGTATTGTAGGATTGTCTGTCGTGCGTACGTCGTGACGCGGCAGGAGTTCGGGAGCAGATGTTCGGACATCAGATGGACGAGCACGCGCGGAGCGCGCACGCGGCCACGGCCAGCGCGCAACTTTGGTTTGGAGCTGGATGTGAGAACATCGGCATCAAAGTCGAGCTCACAATCTTGGGATAGTGAGCAGAGACACGATCACTGCCATCTCAAGTGGAGGTCATCAGACTAGATAGTTCTAAGACATTCAAAACTAGCCCCATACCCGCCCTTGGGAGCCATCTTGGTTCCGGGGCCTTTACGGCACACGCGTCTACTCCTAGCGTGCAAGAACTACTTTGTGTGAGACCTGCACGACGACAGAGCGCCACGACAGCTGCAGGATGTGGTCGCTGGGTCATCCCCTCGTCGTATGAAACCTCACACTCTCTGAACACAAACAAAACGAAAAGTGCGCTTTTGAGACGTGCTAGGACATGGCGTGTCTGTCGTCCGTGTGGGGTAGCAAATCGCACATAAACTACATGACATAGACCCTGAGTATCTTTTTCATGTGATCGAATAGTTCTCACAAAACTCTTCTATGTTTGTCATGACAGATCCTTTTGAGGAACCGGTTCCGATTGTCAATATCGGATATGCCTCGAGAACACAACAACTCCCTATTCCCACAACGAGAGTGCTACATAGAAACAAAAACGATGACCAAGTCGTAGAAGTTCGGTGACCTAGGACCAATCGCTTCTTCAAGATGCCATGACTATGACAATTGCTAAGTAGTTCTGTATGTGATTTCAATTGATGTTGTATTCACTGAATGTCTACAATTGGACGGCAACGACTATGGTCTTACTTGGTGGCAGGCGCCGTGTAGCTGTCCGTATCCCAATTGTGATCGGCCTTGACCTTGGTGGCAGGTTCATCTTGATTCCAAATATCCAAGGTATTCATTTCGGGACTCTTGAAAAAAAGAACAAGTTTCTTATCCTCTCCAACCAGCTTGTAGTTCAAGGGATCCACAGGAGTCAAACTTCCATGAGCCATTCCAGTGCCACACCTGTGTCGAGAATGTGATGCAAAGATATGGAGTGAGACGAGACGAGTTTCCAGCATTTGCATCACGATAGGAACCCTTCCTTGTCAATTGCGAGACGTACCATCCTCCATAGAGGGGAGCGTATTTGGCAGGGTTCTCATCAAAGAGCTTTTTGGCGTCCGTCGAGGCAAAGCGGTAGATGGCACCTTCGTATTCACTGACGTGATCGGGCAGACCCAGTACAGGAGGACCAAATTGGTAGGATACAGGACAGTAGCCTTCCATGGCCAGTTTTGAGTCGTTAACATTCATTACATGCGGCATGATTCTTCAAGTTCTTTTTTGTGGTTGTTGTTTTCGATGGCTGTTTCGTTGGGTGCGATTGGGGGGGGGTACCTTTGTTCGTCCGTCATCCGAAAGGAAAAAAATTGTCTCGTATTTTTTCCCAAAGCGCCAGCCGGGTATTATCGCCAGCCTCCCTTCGATCGTTCGAAATCGACGCGCCGGTCACGCCTTGTATTGCTGGCACAAAAGGGCCAGGAATCGTCTCACTTTTCGAGCAACACCACAAAAGACGACCATGAGCACACCAAAAACCAAAAGAAAACCATCCAGCCGTACGAACGACCACAGTGACAACTTTGTGGTCAAAACCATCCACCTAGATCACAAGTGAAGGCGGAATGTATCAAAGGAAGGATGACAACATGAAACATGACAATCAACCACTGCAATGAACATTCAACCACTGCGCAATGATGAAGCCAAGGTTTGACAGCGTCATCATGGGGTATATAAGCCCAGGAAGCAGGAAGCCTAATCTAGTAGTGGACTATACTTTTATATTTCCCATAGACAAAGTGCCAGGAGCTTGTGTTCATACTCCTAGAGGTGCATTGCACTGTGTGTGTGTATTTCATGGTTTGGTGTGTGTGTGTGATGATTCCGTGAAGCTTGATCCACTACTGCGTAAAGAGTACTTGCTTCTGAAACAATATAGACTATAGAGTACAAAATGGGCTGGTAGATTTCTTTCGTCAAGTCTCACGGCTCACAGTTCCTGTTTCACTTGCATGAGCGCAAGCGGCTACATAATAGGGCAAAGCCAATTACAGTTGGCTTGGACGTAATAATAATGTGCTAAACCAAAAGAAATTTGACAGAAATATTTTTACATTTTTAGGAAAATTTGGGAATAACCGTATGGACAGCAGACGGGAGGTAAGGGCTGGGTAAGCCGATCCATGTTCGGCTAAGTAGGCTCAGTACATTAAGCTACGTAGTACTATTTTCATCACAGTAACAAGTGGGGCGAATGGTCACAAATCGAAAACTTGCTGCCACGAGAAACAATGCAATCCGGAAACCATCACTCGACAATGGTCGAAGAAATCACCCCCATGGCCATAACTTCCTCAATAATAGAGCTTGACTCGACCGCTTTGACATTAAGATTATTTACTACTAGAGTGACTATGCTTTCAATTCGGTCGAGTCACCGTTGAGAAATGAATGAGTTAGGAAGGTTTTTGGATTACATCACCAGTATACCTTTTGATCCAACGCGACAAATCTTCTGTGGCTGCAGAACACAGTAATACTAGCAAACTCAAACAACTTACAGTAGTAGGGTGTTGATGCGATGCATCGGTAAATGCATGCGGCATCAACGGATCTCGCCGTCATCGTGGAGTGTTTTTGCATTTTTCGGACTTCCCACCATTTCAGGTATGACGTGTACTTTGGGATTTTATGTACGCTACGTAGCTTTTGTACTGAACCTACTTAGTAGAACTCTCACCGAAAATCATCGGTTAGGTTCGGCACCTCATCGGTTAGTCGAGTCCCGTGGCTTCAAACATCACCTACATCACCTACATCCACACTACATACCTAGCTTCGCGCTAGCTCAACCTATATTTCGGTCGCATATACCAAAAAGTGAGAACAGATTGACGAACGTGCTATCAAGAATCAACTTTGGTCTTGATATCGCATCAACGGATGATCATCCGTTGAACATCCGAGCCTGACCTATGCCCTAAGCGTGCGTGCCCAAATTCGTCAAGATGCGCGCAAGAACTATCCGAGCGTGGCGATCATGTATCCGACCCAACGGTCTAAGTACACAAGGCACGAATCACGATCACGCGAGACCATATCATCGTTCCCACTATTTCAAGATTGCAAACAAGAACGCGCCAACAAAACTACATATACCAACTTTAGCCAAGAATCGTTGAGGCTGTATATGATATACAAGCACATATACATGTTATATACCTCACATACATCAACTCCAACCATTCCAGTCCTATCACCGCCAAGAACCTATTTCACACGATCAACAACAAGAATGGAAACCTCACACACCAAACCTAGTAGTAAGCTCACAATCATTAACATTACCATATCATCACGTCTTCAGTGTCCTGACTATCCCTACGATAGAACCCTTGGGTTTCCTTTGTTCTCTGACCCGTGGAGAACTTTGGTATCAGTTGGTAATCGATTGTGGCTCTTCTAGAGCGTGTACTGACGGAATTCTACTAGATTAACAGTCTCACCTGTCTCATTTCCCCGAAGTTTTCATGTCCAGTGACTCCAATACTCCTGTCCGTCGGATCTACAACGCTTTCCAGCAGAGTGGTGACCCAACACAGCAGATTGCCGTCCACCCTGGCGAATTCCTCATCGAGACGCCCTCTAACTCCCCGGAGAAGGCTAGCGCGCCTAATCCGTTCCAGACTCCCGATCAAGTCGTCCCTCCGCCGTCCGACCCGAATCGCCCGCCGAACACCCTTGCACGCCGACCGAGTACACCTCCTCGCCCGAACCCAACTCGCACCCGACGTACGAGCCGTCTCATCAACGCGCACCTCCGTTACTTCCGCGAGCCATCCGAGTATCAGAGCGACCCGGACCACATCCGTTCGACGCTCGAACACGAGGTCTCGTTCGAGTCCGTCCAACCCGTCGTCGACCTAGAGGATATCCAACGACTCCTAGACTTGCTATACCAATCTCCAAGCTACCGATACATAGCGACGACCCTATCGACCACCCCATCAGGCTGCCTTCGGGTACGCTTCCTTACTTTCCAGCGTCCGGTCAATTACTTCCATACCATTTGGGTCGTGAACAAGACTAACCAACCTCTTCCTACCTTGACTACCCGTCTCGACGACTACGTTGGTTTCATCCACGTTATCAAGTTGCACCAGGACTTCCGTGCCACTATCTTCCCTCTACTCACCCAACCAGTGAACCACCTAGTTGAGGACCACAACGGCAACGAAGAAGCTACCTCTATTACTGAGTCTCCGATTCAACTTGATTACCACAACGAGCCCAGAAGTGACCACGTTTAAGTAATTTTAAGTAGTTTTCACACCAAACCAGAGACAAAACCGAGTTCCGCACATCCGGGTTACCTTTCGGACATCACATCACAAGGCACACCACACATCCTGGTTACAAATAATAACTAAAGTTTTCGACTAAGACATCACAGGACACATATCAACATATCTTATCACCAAGTCAAGCAATCATGGAACCAACTA
Source organism: Epithemia pelagica (assembly GCA_946965045.2). NCBI lineage: Eukaryota > Bacillariophyta > Bacillariophyceae > Surirellales > Surirellaceae > Epithemia > Epithemia pelagica. Next base: position 3,696,173 of record OX337230.1, read on the forward strand.
CACCGATCACACCAGAGTTCAGCACCAATCAAAGTATATCTGATCAAGAAGTCTTTGATCATATTACTCAGGTGTTGTTCAACTTTTCCAAGGAAAGGGTCGATGTACTCGTGAAATGGATGCACCATCATGCTTTTGATGATATCCTTAGTATCATTGAACATATGGCAATTGACCCTGAGAAGAACATGGATAATATGACAAAATACAAGTCAGGAAAACAAATGCACGACCTACATGTCAATACAAGCCAGCAGATCAAGTTGCTTGCCCACTGGTTCCGACAAACGAGTATCGACATTCAGGGTATACCTTCCAAGGCAACCTGGATGAATCTGACCAAGGCAGAATTTGATCTATGGAGGATAAACACTGACTTTCGCTCCGGAAGCCCTATCAATGACCCAGTATCACCTATGAAATCTCCATCCCATTCGACGTCACCCAAATCGTTTAGTACTACTTCTGCTGCATCACAGTCCCAACTGGACCTAACCGCATTCAAGAAGGGAACCAAGCGTGACGCTATGGCATATGAAACATTCAAGGATGAACGATACTACGACACGTTCTGGAGGACTTTCAAGACCACAGCAAAAGCCCAAGGTTTATCTAATGTTCTTGACTTCCGATACAAGCCGCCGACGAATGATACGTATGCAACAGAACTTTTCCAAGAGCAACAAATCTTCCTATACTCCGTCCTTGTGCGCATCATCCAGACTGATCAAGGAAGAGCTTATGTTTGCGAACATGAACATGATGAAGACGCACGAGCAGTGTTACAGAAGCTTCACACATTGCATACGAAGTCAGACTTAGCAAAACGAGAGGTCTTACGATTAACCAATTACATCTCCAACCTTCGCCTCGATGATACATGGCGTGGATCATCACGTCAATTCTTGCTTCATTTCCAAGACAAACTACGTTTACTCGATAACCTTATTGATCTCTCTGATCGCATACCTGATCACACCAGGATGACGTTTCTTATGCAAGCTGTCGAGAAGGTACCTGATCTTCGCAGAGTTAAAATCTTGGACAACGTCGTCAACACGAAGTCTGGAGCAAAGTCTTTATGTTATCAGTCGTACTTCTCCATTTTGATGGACGCAGCATATGACCATGATCAAGTCACGCAATCTTCTGCAACTGGTCGTCGTCGTAGTGTCAAGCAACACGAGCAACACGAAACACAACATGATATTGAGGGATCCCTTCAGGAAGACGATGCATATCAGATAAACAATACCAATGTCCAAGATGATAACACGGCATCTCCAAAAGCCAGTCTTCCTCGTGACCTATGGTTTAAACTTCCTGAGGATGCTCGCAAGATGATTGTTGAGTATAACAAGAACGTGCAAGCTTCTACTCCGAGTCCAAGAAAAGTACAGCAACACTCCCTTGACATTGATCCTGAACCTGATCCTGACCCTGGTCAAGATGTTTTCGATGACCTGGACAACCCCACATATCCGCAGGATGATTCCGATCCAGCCACCCATCTCATCCATCAAGCAATGACGTCAACCGACATCAATCACCCAGCTTCTGATTTGTCTAATGTTCTATCCAATGCCGCATCCAAGACGAGTAAGAAAATTAGTTTCAAACAGAATGAGCACAAGCAGAAGGTCCACATGACTCAATATATGTTCTCTCGAAAGTCGACTTATACTGGGAATCAACTCATTGATCGTGGTGCCAATGGTGGTTTAGCCGGAGCTGATATGCGTATCCTTTCCAAGACAGGTCGTAACATCACGATTGTGGGAATCGACAACCACGAACTTACTGGTCTCCCCATTGTCACTTGTGCTGCCAAGTTTGAAACTAATGATGGACCAATCGTTGGCATCTTCAACGAATATGCATACTATGGAAAAGGACAGTCTATACATGCGCCTTGTCAATTGGAACATTATGGGCTATCTGTGGATGAACGTTCTGCCAAGGTGGATGGAAAGCAACGTATCACTACCCTTGATGGACGTGCTTTACCTCTATGTATCAAGGATGGACTTGCCTTTATCCACTCATTAGGTATCCCTTCTGATGATGACATGGACCGATTGCCGCAAATCATCTTTACTTCGCCATCTACTTGGGACCCCTCTGTTCTTGACCGTACTCATTCAGATCCACAGCATGATGCTTCTACTGCATGGCATCAGGTTGCGACCGATGGCAGTATGGCACGTTATCCATATGACACGTATGGGGAGTACACTGATCGTGTTGTCTGCAATCTCAATCTTCTCCTTGACCTTCCTTATGACCACGGGCCCGACAACACCACATATTTCTCTATCTATGCTGATGCTAATGGTGAAGACCCAACCCTTCAACATGCATCTGTCCATCGTCGTTTTGTGGAAGAACATGATTGGAAACAATTTCGTCCCTTCTTTGGTTGGCAATCCGAGGAAGTTCTTGCCGATACTTTCAAGCATACTACCCGACATGCTAATGTGACTTTTGACTGTGACACTCTCAAGAAACATTTCAAGGCACGGAATCTACCACGTCGTCATGAACCCGTTGCTACCGATTCGATCTTTTCTGATACACCTGCTGTTGATCATGGTGGAAAGGTGGCTCAAATTTTTGTTGGCCGCGATACTCTTGTCACTGATATTTACGGTATCAAGTCTACCAAGCAATTTGTGAACACTCTTCAAGACAATATACGCATGCGAGGTGTTATGGAGACACTCATTAGTGATGGGGGTTCATCTCTTATTTCCCATAAGGTTAAGGATATCCTTCGCACCTTGCTCATCGGGGAGTATTGCTCTGAACCATACCACCAGCATCAGAACAAAGCCGAGAATCGTTATCAGACCGTTAAACGAATGACGAACGCTATCATGAATGCAACTGGATGCCCGGCCAATGTTTGGTTACTTTGCCTTGAATATGTCTGTGACTTATTGAATCATTCTTCTTCACATGCACACTCTGGACGGACTCCTATTGAGGCTCTCACCGGTCACCCTCCCGACATTTCGCACCTCCTGTTCTTTCCCTTCTGGGATGAAGTCTACTATCGTGTTGACCCCTCCGAACCGTTGTCTGGTCCCTACCCTTCTTCGACCGATGAGAAACTTGGCCATTGGGTTGGTTTTGCTCACAACGTTGGTGATGCTTTTACATGGAAGATTTTGTCTGCTGACAACCATATCCTCTACCGTTCCGCTGTTCGCCGTGTCGCTTCCACTACACCCAACCTTCGTGTGGATCGACCTTCAGGGGAGACGTCTCCGAAAGATGACACTGATAAGCAGGCTGACACTGTCTTCATTCGCAGTAAAAGTGAAGATCCATCCAAACCAATGCCTACAATCGATTACGAAAACATGATAGGACGCACTTTCCTATGCGACACTGAAGAAAATGGGGAGCGTCATCGAGCACGCGTTGTCAAACGAGTTATAGATCTTAATGAAGAATCACTCAAGCAAGAAGAACGCATCAAGTACATCTACCGCAAGACAAATTCTGACGTTGATGAAATGATCTCTTATAACCAGTTGATGGAGTATATTGAGAGGGACAATCAAGCGCAGACCTTGGGAGATAATTTGTTCCGTTTCAGGGATGTTATTGCACATCAAGGCCCACTGTCTTCAACTGACCCGGATTATAAGGGGAGTAAGTATAACTTGCTTGTGGATTGGGAAACTGGGGAGACAACCTATGAACCACTCTCCCTTATTGCCAATGACGACCCAATCACCGTTGCCATATATGGAAAGAAGCATGGGCTCCTCAACGAACCAGGATGGAAACACCTGAAACGCTACGTCAAGACGAGTAAACGCCTGATACGTGCTGCAAAACAATCAAGGATCAAACAAGTACGTCGATCAGTCAAGTATAAGTTTGGATTCCAAGTCCCTCGAGATTACGCCGAGGCTGTCAATCTTGACAAACAAAATGGTACCACAAGGTGGCAAGACGCAACTGAATTGGAACTGTCTCAGATACAATCATATGAGACATTCAAGGACCATGGGAGGGCCATCTTCACAAATGGCAAGGTATCAAATGCACCTGAGGGATATCAAAAGATTCGAGTGCATCTCGTTTTTGATGTGAAACATGATGGTAGACACAAGGCACGACTTGTTGCAGATGGACACTTGACGAAGGAACCTGTGGAAACGATCTACTCTGGAGTTGTTTCTATTTGCAACCTACGAATTGCTTTATTCCTTGGATCTCTGAACGATCTAGAAGTATGGGGAGCAGACATTGGGAATGCGTATCTTGAAGCATTGACTGGGGAGAAGTTATATATTGTGGCAGGACCCGATTTCAAGGAGCTAGAAGGTCACATCCTCATCATCTACAAGGCCCTCTATGGTCTCAAATCTTCAGGCGCACGATGGCATGATGTCCTTTTTGACGTCCTCACCGATATGGGTTTCTCACCAAGCAAGGCAGATCCTGACATTTGGATGAGAAAAGCACCTGGGGAGGATTGCTACGAATATATCGCCGTATATGTGGATGACTTAGCCATCATAGCTACTGACCCTGGAAACATTTGCAAAGTCTTCAAGGAAAAGTACAACTTCAAGCTTAAGGGAGATGGACCTATTGACTATCACCTGGGATGCCGGTACACCAAGGACCCTGACGGAACCCTAGTCTCTGATCCACGCCGATACATTAGCAAAATGATGGACACCTTCAAACGTATCTTCAAAGAGAAACCCAAGAAGGCTAAAACCCCTCTCATTGCTGGTGATCACCCGGAATTGGACGACACCAAACTCCTTGATGAAGAAGGTACACAGCACTTCCAGACCTTGATTGGACAGCTTCAGTGGGTGATTACAATTGGTCGCTTTGATGTTTTTACTGCTACGATGACCCTTTCCAGGTTCTGCGCAGCTCCAAGACAGGGACATCTCAACAGAGCTAAACGCATCTATGGATACCTTTTCAATCTTTCTGATGGTGCAATCAGATTCCGAATCAGAGAGCCCGATTTCTCAAGCATTCCAAGTCAAGACTTTGATTGGAGTCGTACGGTCTATTTAGATGCCAAGGAATACATCCCTCATGATTGCCCAGAACCACTTGGACGATATGTGACGACAACGCATTATGTTGATGCTAACCTTATGCACGACATGATCACAGGAAAGTCTGTAACAGCCATCCTGCATCTCTTGAATGGGACACCAATTGATTGGTACAGCAAACGACAGAGCACTGTGGAAACGGCAACATATGGATCAGAATTTGTGGCAGCAAGGACAGCAGTCGACCAAATCACTGAATTACGGCATTCACTTCGTTACCTTGGAGTACCAATCAGGGATCGCAGTTATCTGTTTGGAGACAATCGATCTGTGGTTGTTAACGCAACAATGCCTCATTCTATCTTGTCCAAGAGACATTATCTCCTTTCATATCACCGGGTACGTGAAGCGATAGCAGCGCAATACGTTGCATTCTATTGGAAGGATGGGAAGACCAACCCTGCCGACATCCTCAGCAAGCATTAGGAATTTGCAACTATTTGGCCTCTACTCAAGCCCCTACTGTTTTGGAGAGGAGAAGTTCAAGATCTCTACGAATCCAGCGATGACAAGGCTGAACCAACGAGCTGTGGGGAGTAGTAGAACTCTCACCGAAAATCATCGGTTAGGTTCGGCACCTCATCGGTTAGTCGAGTCCCGTGGCTTCAAACATCACCTACATCACCTACATCCACACTACATACCTAGCTTCGCGCTAGCTCAACCTATATTTCGGTCGCATATACCAAAAAGTGAGAACAGATTGACGAACGTGCTATCAAGAATCAACTTTGGTCTTGATATCGCATCAACGGATGATCATCCGTTGAACATCCGAGCCTGACCTATGCCCTAAGCGTGCGTGCCCAAATTCGTCAAGATGCGCGCAAGAACTATCCGAGCGTGGCGATCATGTATCCGACCCAACGGTCTAAGTACACAAGGCACGAATCACGATCACGCGAGACCATATCATCGTTCCCACTATTTCAAGATTGCAAACAAGAACGCGCCAACAAAACTACATATACCAACTTTAGCCAAGAATCGTTGAGGCTGTATATGATATACAAGCACATATACATGTTATATACCTCACATACATCAACTCCAACCATTCCAGTCCTATCACCGCCAAGAACCTATTTCACACGATCAACAACAAGAATGGAAACCTCACACACCAAACCTAGTAGTAAGCTCACAATCATTAACATTACCATATCATCACGTCTTCAGTGTCCTGACTATCCCTACGATAGAACCCTTGGGTTTCCTTTGTTCTCTGACCCGTGGAGAACTTTGGTATCAGTTGGTAATCGATTGTGGCTCTTCTAGAGCGTGTACTGACGGAATTCTACTACTACTTAGCCGAACATGGATCAGCTTACCCAGCCCTTACCCCCGCAATCGGAGGGTTTGTGAGACCAAGAGATGCACATTCGAATGGTGGAGCTCCTGAATTCCATGAATTCAATGGAACATCTCTTTGTAACCCGTCATTCATTCCCTTCGATCCAACATTGCTTGTGCCGCCAATATATCATCTGTTCCTCATGGTGGATTCGCAAACGGAAAATGGCTTCTCGTGCTTGAGGCGCATCGGGGTGGTAAAAAAAATTCGAGGCAAAAATCAAGATTCGAGTTTCGAGGTTGGTCTAATAGGTTATGAATAGGTTATGTGTACCCTCGAATCTTGACCTCGACTTTTGACCGAGGCGCACTTTTAAAAATTTTTGGGCCAAAGTGCGCTCCGACCAAAAATCGAGGTCAAGATTCGAGGGTGCTCTTCTGTCGTACGTTTTCTCACAACTCCAAACTCCAAACATCATCCTCATCTCTTCTTGCTGTTGTCTTTGTCGAAATGCAAACTAGTTTGGGACCGTGTGCAAAGGCTGACAATACCAACAGACAAACTAGTATTTAGGGTATGTATGAAGCCCCACCCCAGTTGTTGTTGACTCTCCCCTTTCTCGTCATATCACTTTAGTGTAGTAACTGCTAGACAACACCATGGACATTTCTCCGTCATTGTCCGAACCTCTTCTTGTTGCTCTTGTCGCAGAGATGTTGCTCTTGTCGCAGAGAGTAGTGCGTACAGAATGGTTTGTGTCGTTTCCAATCTCGTTCTCGATTCTCGCACGTCGAGCACAGGAAACAGGCGAAACGCGACCTTGAAACTCGAAACTCGAAATTAATCTTTTACCACCGTGAAAGATCCTAGGTTAAGAATTCGAGGCCTGTAGAAGACCCCACCTCGAAACTCGAATCTTGATTTTTGCCTCGATTTTTTTTTACCACCCCGATGCGCCTGAGCATTCTTGTTTGGGGGATGTTCCATTTCCTCAGGCCGTTCCTTGATATTCTGCAAAAACAAAAGTTGGAGGGTGACACGTCACAAAAAACCCGGAAATATGGCGTCAAATCCGGGTTCGACGCTGTTTCAGCTTTTGAGGCTGGGTCCAACTTTTGCAGGCCGGCAAAAGCTGAACAGACATTAGGGATAGTGCTTTCTTCTTGCTAGTGTACATTGGGCCCTACAGAAACAAAAATGACGGTTTAGGATTTGAACGGCGCGCGTTCGACTCCAACGGTCCCCCTAACCTCAATGAGGAGGAAGACGGAACGTCCTCCTAATGTCTTACTTTGATAATTGTAGTAGTCAAATCATCAAAGTGAATATGGGGACTATTGAGGGCCTTGGGGGAAAAAGTACGGTTATAGGTTTTGGTTTTGTAAATGCCAAAGGACGGCGTGTCGCGCAATTGTCTACAAAAAGGTGATGTCATGTGTCGATTTTTGTTTTTGCAGAATATCAAGGAACGGCCTCAGTCGCGCAGCTATAGATTGCCCGAGAACAACCTCGCAGTTCCTTTTTGCGCCCGCGACTCATCACATTTTAATGCGACTGACTGTGTCTATGAGCGGAGCACATAGCGTTCTGCGTGAGATAGAGTCAACAGGCTTGGTGATCGCAACATCCGCTCGATCTGCAATGCCACGGACAATCTTATTAAAACAAGAAAGAATGATTCCTCCGTCAGATACTAATTGCCATCCTGACCTACAGGCAAAAACGTGCTCCGACACATTTGTATACGAGACAAAACCGACCATGATCTCATACTTTTACCGTGAAACAATACTCCTGTTGTCTGTTGTAATCAAACTTGTCGCTTGTCTATTATATCTTCTCTATGTTTATGTGTCTAGTGTCTTGCGACTTTCAAAAATGCAAGCTGCTTCAAGTCCATCCACTGAACTCGGCGAATCAGCTTTGTGTCAAATGCGTTGCTCGACAATTTTAGTCCTCATTGTCACTATCTTCTTCTTCTGCGATACTGGCGTCGTATTCTTCATCATCGTCATCGCTGTCGTACTCGTCATCATCGTCATCGTCGTCTTCTTCTTCCTGCAGTAACGAGGTATGCAAGGCCACGGCGATTTCGTGAGCAAACACTTGTGATCCTCTGGATACGGGCAGAAGAAGGTCGATCCGGTCCAAAGATTGACGGGTCACGCTTCGTCGTCGTGGTCGATTGGGAAGCGTCAAGAATTCTTCCAATCCGAGGAGTTGCGATCCCACCCATTCGTACACTTGGACCAGCTTTTGATGCAACAAGGGAATTTCATCCAAACTGGTGCGATCGGTACACTCTTGATAGACACGATTCAGTATACGATGTCCCATGCTCCAAGCTTGTGCAGGAATTGGTTTGCCATTGTCGTCATGGAAGGAGCTGAAGTGAGAATTGGTGATACGACTGGCCAACAAAAACTGTCGGGCATCGTCCACGGCCTGATCACGAAACATGGCAATTTCCATGGGCGTGTACCACAATTCTCGAACTCGCGATATAGGAATAGCAGAATCATTGGTGGTAGTAGTGGAGTATCGCTCAAATTCGTGAACTTGATTCAAGTCGGTCCGAAACTGAACCGTGTGGCGTACTTTGCGACTTGTCGTTGTGACAGAGTCTTGTTGTTGTGGTTCCGCAGATGTGGTATGGTTCGTTTGGTGCATCAAGGCGCCTTTTCTTGGGGAGTCTTGCACTGCCGTCATGGTTGAGCCAAGCGAAGATGCATCGTCATCATCGTGATTGTGTGGTTGCAGAGAAGCTGGAGGTTGGAGGAGTTGCATCCATGGTGCGGGTTCTGTTTCCAAATACATGCTTTGAGTTGTGGCGTTTTGTTGTTCTCTTTTTTGTGAGACCAAAAAGGTTTTTTGGTTTGTCAACAAAGACGAAAAAGTTCTCGTTTTCCTCTTCAAAGTGTTTGTTTTGTGAGAGCAACGATGGTTCTGTTTCCGTGACTGACGATGCGATACGGCACATGCAGTATGCAGTGACTTCTTGCGAAGCACCTCTGTTCTTGCGGAAGCATCCTCGTTGTTCCGGAATCCCGGAAAAACCCCAAACCAGAAGACACCAGACGCGCTTTCAAGGATGCTTCTGTGACGACGTCACAATTGACGCACGTCACGTGACGTGACGTAAAATTGACGACGTCACGTCAGGCCATCAGGCTGTGACGAATGACGGGAATGAAAAAAAGTGACGGGAAACAAAAAAATCTTTTGTGGATCTTTTGTAGTCAAACAGATACGTCGAGAAACGCACAAAAATGGCATCCAAAGTGATCCAAGGAATGAACAACAATCAACCATTGATGATCAAGCATGGTCGTAACTTTTATGTGTGCATGATCGATGTTGACTTATCGTGGTTGGATGTCAGAACCACTACTGTGACGGGACAAGGACAAACTTTGGGGATTCATCCTTGGAAAAGGAGACGAAGTGGAGCTTCCGTCCACTTCAGGCACCATTTACAGACATCAGAGACCATTAATCATGATACATACAGTCAAAACATCCTATTTCTATCATACATCCCTATTGTCTTATCAATATCCCAAAATTGACGAAAGTGACGGGGAAAACCTGACGGGAACATATTCCCGTCATTATTTGACGGCGTCACGTCACGGTTGTGGCCCGTGACGCGACGTAGTAGCAACCTTGGCGCTTTTGCTCCATACCTTCCCCAACCATCCGTGTCTCTTTGAGGGCTTATGATTATTTAACGAAAAGCATTCCGTCCCAACCGATATCAAGCAAGGGTCATGTCTTGAACATAAGCCTTCTTGATCCTGTACCGTTACTGAATGTATGGCCAGCTTTAAATTCCAAAACCCCTACCACAAACCACGAGCCAATGGCTTAAGTCGAGGGAGGGAAATTTTCCATGATAATGCTCCGGGGAAGGAAGTAAAAGTCAAAGGGACTTTTAGGGCAATAATAAGAAGCTCGCGCACCGTACCCCAAAGGTCAAGAAGGGACCGACGGACGAACGACGAAGAAGAATGACGTGTCACTCAACAAGATCTCATCTCCACGTCAGGATTGGTTGGTTGAAGTTGCAAGATACTTCCTCTACGAAAACAAAAGAATTCATAAGTTGACGAAAGGAAGCAACTGCAGTGACCTTCTCTTGTCTCAAGAATGGTTGTGGATGTGGGGGAAATTCACCGAGAGACTCCACGTCAGGATTGGTTGGGTGAAGTTGCAAGATACTTCCTCTACGAACAAAAGAATTCATCAGTTGACGAAAGGAAGCAACTGCAGTGACCTTCTCTTGTCTCAAGAATGGTTGTGGATGTGGGGGAAATTCACCGAGAGACTCCACGTCAGGATTGGTTGGGTGAAGTTGCACGATACTTCCTCTACGAACAAAAGAATTCATCAGTTGACGAAAGGAAGCAACTGCAGTGACCTTCTCTTGTCTCAAGAATGGTTGTGGATGTGGGGGAAATTCACCGAGAGACAAACAGAGTGGGCGTTCTCACTATTTGGCGGAACAGAACAATGGGCAAGACAAACGGAGACAGACCAACCACACACTGCCGATTCATTTTCGTTTTTCCTGAGCAAGACGGAACGAAAGCCAACCGGCCAAACCAAGAGTTACGATCACGTTTGCCTTGTTTCTGAAACGTTGATCGTGCTGACTACCTACGGATCGATTGTTTCGTCATGTCTTGTGACCAATGATATTGATACCACAAGTACGTAGTCTTGAGCTGCACACAAGTTGGGAGATAGAGAAACTTATTAAGATCCTAGGCTTGTACAAATATAGGTGGCTCTCGTGACGACTGTCTTTTGGATGAGATTCATTTGCGAAAACGTCAAAATGCAATAACAGTACATGTAATTTTCTAAATCTAATCAAAATCTTAAATACAAAACCAAACAAAAGGGAGCCACGACGATTGACACTTTACAAAGAAGCTTGAGCAAAGGCACGCACCAGCTTGGACTGAATTCCTTTCATGAGGATCTTGCGAAGAGGCTTTTCCATAGATTCATCATAGTCTTTAAGTAAGGAAAGGGTCGCATGTGTGTCAACCCGTAGAACGGTGGCACCGCCCGGACCCACTGTCCACGATTCACCCGTGTAGGCATTACTATCGTCGTGGAACAATACACATTCTTGATCCTCATCCTCCGACTGCATACATCCCAGAAAACTCAATCGATTCAAAATTCCAGACACGACCGATTCGGTCATGGTTCCATCCAGTAAGGAAGGCGAGGACGATGCTGAGGGAAAGTCCAGTTCTCCCAACATGTCCAAATCTCCCAACAGTCCTGCGTGCAAATCATTGCCCGTCCACTTTCGTGTAATGGCGTTGGATTTCACATTGTACGACGACTTGGACAATGGATTGTGCACTTGGACACTTCCCTTGTACAACCAAAAGAGCGACTCGGGCGATGTTTCAATGACTTGACCTTCTTCCAAGGAAACCCAATCAATTGCAAAGGAGGAGAGTGTATTGTACTGGTGCACAGTCATACCACAGGGTTCAAACAGCAAGTGAAAGGCTCGATAATTCTTGGCCGAAGTGGACACTGTGCAACCCTGAGACAACCATTGACTAGCCGCCATGTGCGATATGTGTTTAAAGAGGCTCGAGAATGCCACGAAGAGCGTCACGAGTTGAATCACCCATTGTTCGGGTGCTGTTGCAGCCACATCTTGCACTTGAAACGCACCCGTGGCCAACAATTGACCCAAGACGGTCCATCCTCGAAATTCCATCGTGGCCGACTCGAAAAGTGCCGTACAAAGCGGGGCCACAACATCCAGGGCAAAATGACTCAAATCATTGAGCAGTTTGGATTCCATCATGACTTCATTCACGGGGACTCCAGGAGGAAACATGGTGCCATCCGGGGCTATCATATACAAACTATCCATGGTACAGCTCCAGGCATCGCCTAGCTTATCCATGGCGGACTGGGCAAAGAGTGTTTGAACAGCAACGGCTCCAGCGGCCAAAGGATGACTCACATGGGACGCAATCTCTCGAGGATGAGGCATGGTTAATCCGCCATTCATGGATCCAGCCGTCCACAAGTCTTTTGAAAAGGGTACCGTCCAGGCATTGTCCTCATGTCGTGGCGTGTCAGTCCATTCGGTGGGATGAGGGTGCTGGGTCACCAGTGCGGAGGTATAGGACCGTACATGTCCTGGAATAAAGGCACGAGAGGTTGGTTGTCGTCGATCAGAGGCCAAAAAGGCATTGCTGGGTGTCATCCACAAGAAACCAGCCAGAATGGAATGTTCTAGAGTATAGCGTGTCGACCAGCAGCACTTGAGACAGTCGAGGAAAGTTTGCGGTCTCTTGTTGTTCTCATGTGACAGAGTCATGATCAAGCGTGGAACGTGAATGCCGAGAGGCTCTGGTGAAAAATTGTGAGTTGATTGCATGCAATCATTCTTCTGAGTCATGTTGGATTCTCCAAATGGATTTTTTGGTCTGTCGATCCATCGGAGATGGGTCCAATGGCGAAACCAAGTCAAGCCAGCACAATGCCATAACAAGCGCTCCATGGAAGCCAGTTGGATTTTTGGTCTGTCGAACCATCGGAGATGGGTCCAATGGCGAAACCAAGTCATCCTACTAGAAGCCAGCACAATGCGATAACAAACGCTCCATGGAAGACAGTCGCTCTCCGTGTTGTGTGGAGGTGCGAACGTATTCAACGAATCATTCATGGACCATGACGCATAATACTAGGTTTGCATGGTTCGCATTCCCCCTCTCCTCCTCTTCTCAACGATGGCCTTTTTTCATGGTGCATTGCTCCACAAGATGTGGTCAAAATAGTCCGAAAGATGATGCTGCATGCTCTGGCAACACGTCCGCGGTGAAATCATGCTGCTGATGTGGCATGCTCTGGCAACACGTCCGCGGTGAAATCATGCTGCTGATGTGGCATGCTCTGGCAACACGTCCGCGGCACGTGCCTATTCGGAACGCGAAACTACCGATAGATGCTTCTAAGCAATGGGTAGATGGACGACTCGATAGCAGTGAACGATGGGATATCCATTCGACATTCGAGTAAATCCACTATCGATCCACTGTCATCCAACCTGTAATGGAGAATCTTGAAACAACACCTCAGTAGCTCGACCAGATGTTGGACCCTGAACGAGAACCTGCCGATAGATGCTTCTAAGCAAAATGGGTAACTGAAAGCGAAAGCAGATTCTCCCTATCAAACGAATATGGATGGACTGGTAAAACGTGCGTTCGATCCGTTTATTACTCAAGTCTTCCACAGTGTATTTTACCTACCGTACACCGTTTGTATCAGGGATCATCCGTCGACTCGAACTACCTAGGTATTAGTACTCCCATGTGTATTCGGCGAAGAGTCACATCAGAAGCCCCCCTTGAATCGCCATATCATATTCGAATCCGAGAGGTTTCAGTGGTGATACCGAGACAAGGGTCATTCGAATGGAGGAATCATTCCTCCATTCTCTCTACTAGTCTAGAGCGGCGCGAAGTGGTGGTATTCGCCTCGTGTCCAGTGGTTGGCGCTTCGACAACGACGTTTACTGGTCCATGCACGAGAGTGCTGGGCGTCGAGACCATTGGCACAATGCTGCTCCATTGATACAATTGCTACGAGACAGGATTGTGCATGTCCACCTTTTGGTTGTAGAGGATGGTAGGGAGATGACATGCTTTTGGATACCTAGAATAGACCCAACGTTGGACCGCAAACTACGCCCCGATTGTGTGGTCGCAATTTCGGGGCCTTTTCTTATGGGAGTAGTAGATAGCGATACGGTCCGCATTGGCTGACATAGATGCAGTTAACCCACAAGAGAGAAAAGGTGATCTTCATTGTCTCTCTATACTGATGGTAGAGCTACCATCGATCGAAGACAACCACCAATTCGTAACCCAGGCCTCGTGTGTGGACTTCCTAGTATGACTTGTCGAATGAAGGGGCAATCCTCCAGTGTGTGTAAAGGGATGCCCTTTGTTACTATCATCCCATGAATGATCATGCAGAGCTTCCATTGTATTTCTCTGCAACTTGGAAGAAATCCTTCTGGTTTCTAGGAGGAATTTTGGAGCTACTCCTGCTTCTATGATAGAGGAGTATATGATGGTCCTAGTCTAGGTAGGTCAATGCCTTAAGTGAGTCACATTTCCTGATGGCATTCACGAATGCCCGGTCCTTTTTTTTGCACCCGTCGCGATAGAATGGGCCCTCAGTGGTTCTCTTCATCAGTTGAACTAAAACAACCCTGATTTCGACATTGGACGACGAGAGAGTGTGAAGAAGCCGCGTTTTGCTTTCTTAGGATATTCCCGTAAAAGAGAACAGGCGCAATGTCGTTGAAGCGGCCGAAATTGGGTCAAGCACAGCACATGACTCTGTCGCACCTGGTGGTGGACCTCGGCGCTGTAATTCCAAACTTGTCACGGGACAAGGCAGGCTTGCAGAGTTCTGCTCACACCCAAGACACTGGGCATAAAGACGCCGCCATCCTGACAGACATGTACCGGAGAAAAGCGATTGATATTCCGCAGTTGCTGTCGGAGGGCAACATTTACACCGATTACACCGACACACAGCCGTCCAGTCTTTTGGATTGTCTCCAAAATAAACCATCGCTGGTGTATCAGAACGAAACCGAAGTCCAACTTTTTGTTATGGACGCCCTAAGAGATGCAATCAAGTTACTGGGTCTCGCTAGTGATCTCACGGTGCGTCCAGACATTTCCCTCTTCTCCGACCGGCCCGACAGTGTCGTGGTGACACACTCGGTTTGGGGTATCATTTTAGTTGTTGAGGTCAAGAAGCTAGGCATGGACGTATTTACATCGCACAGCGTTGGTGGGCAGATTTACGACCATCTGGTCGGTATGCTGGTCAGAGGAGTTTCGCGACCATTGGCAGTTTTGTCCTCCTATGAGCAAATGGTGATTGCTCACCTTGACGACGATGGTAGGTCCAGACAATTGCTAGAACAAGTTGCAGGCGCCATGGGGGATGATATGGCAGACGAGATTTCCTTCTTGAGAAGAGACGATAGAAGCCCGTTGCCGAATGTAAATTCTGTGTTTTCGGGCGTCAGCCACCAAGCGGTAAAGATTGCAGCTTCTGATTGCAAATTCAAAGACACTCAGGACGATGACGATGTCAATGACGACGACGACGATTGGAATCGCGCTCTCTGGTACAGCAAAGTAGTTGAGCGGGATGACATTTTGAAGAGCCTCTTACTGGCGAGTCGTTGCGGAATAAAATCGTGCATGTCGTCGCCACGGGTTCCGCTTCCTTTGCAAGGCGATTCTCCTTCCCTTGCCTGTATCCGAGTGAACGAGACTGGAATGATTTGGTGTGATTTGCCTTCAACAGTGGTAATTGACTACCATTTGTTTCCAGGAGAGCCGAGTGATAGTTTCTACCTTTTGCGTGACCTTGGAAAAGGGAGTAGTGGACGAGCGTTCTTGGCGTGCAACTCTGGTGGAAAAACAGTGGTTGCAAAGTTTTTCCTTGTCAGGAACAATGAGGCTCATAGAACTCGCGAAAGCGCTCACGTGCGCCAGCAGCAGCGTATGTTGCTCTTGGAAGTGAGGAAGGAGGAGGCCACGACAGAGATGAGGTATTGGGAGACTGTATACGGTGGAACGTATAGTGTTCGGATGATGAAACTGTATGGGCATTGGTGCCTGTTGCTTCCATATTTCGACTCCCTTGTAAGCGTCGAAGCGAGGAAGGCCGCTCTACCCCGTATTCGGTCAAATTTGGAACACTTCAAAAGGCTCAAGTTCCGGTACAAGACGGAAGATATCCATTGGCGGCATGTCGGGACCCGAGGAGAGAACGAAATCTGCCTTTTTGACTTTGGATCCCTGGAGAAATGCGAGAATGCTGCGTCCATTGATGTAGAGGCACAGTTGCGAATTCTCCAAGACACCGTTGAGACACCTTGAACTTTTTGCGTAGTGGTAAATGGTGGCTTTCAGTTGACGCTTCCGAGTACGTCTCGTACGAGAAATCACCTTTCTCCCTGGGAGGGCTTTATCGAGATTTCCCTCCAAAATCAGTGTAACGTTTGGCGAGTCCGCGCAAACGACCAACAACAACAAGAAGAAGAACAAAGAGCACCCAATGGGGAACAAGTCTGCGAAACCGGTTCCTGTACAAGGCGTGGAAACAGCGTTGTATCCCATCCAGTATGACTTAAAGTCCCCTTGATGATCGAAAGGCTCATCAAGGGGCCTTTACGTGATCCTTGATGGGTTGCAACGCTGTTTCCAAGTCTTGCAGAAAGTTGGTTCCAAAAGAAGGGGGGACTCGTGTCGCCAGGACAAGAACGGTGCCGATTCCAACGAATGGCGGCCACACGAAGTTAGAATGGGTCAGGCTGTGCTGGTCGTTACGAGGGAGGATGCGGCACCGTACCATGTGAGTTTGGACGGACGCGCCTATGTGTTGGTATAGGTAGTTGCTGCTCGAACTGAAGGAACGGATTGTTCATTGTATGGAGGGTTTGAACCAGCAGCTTGCCAAAAATGTCGTCCATGACACCATCGACGACCAAGATTCGAGTCACCATGTTTGTTCTCGGCTCGGTAATACTACTTTGGCCATTTTCCAAACACAATCATCCAAAGCCCCGGAATCGCCATGTGATATTCAAAGTGGTTGTCGAGACCATTGGCACACTGGTCCAGTGATACAGCAAATGCTTTGATACAGGATTGTGCACATCGATATGATCCGCCTTTTGATTGTAGAGAGGATGGTAGGGAGATGACATGCGTTTGGAGACCTCTAGAATAGACCCAACGTTGGACCGCCAAAGTCTATGCCCCGATTGTGTGGTCGCAATTTCCGGGCCTTATAGATAGCAATACGGTCCGCATTGTCTAACACAGATGTATCGTAGTTAACCCGCAAGTGAGACAAGGTTTTGTTGTTTCTTTGGATCCGCTAGTGACCAGCAAGAGCAGAGATATTGCAGAGCTACCATCGATCGGAGCCAACCACCAATTCGTAAAACGCCTGTTGTGTGGACTACTATCGCTTGCTGAATGGGGAGGCAATCCTCAAGTATGTGCAAAGGGTTGTCGTCGGTCCTTTACCAACATTCCGACCTTCCATGGTACTCCTAGGACAGTATTTCTCTGAAACTAAAAGAGCTAGTCTACTCCTACTCCTATATATGATAGTCCTACGAAAAAGTCTAGAGGACTTGCATGCGTCACGTTTCGTTATGGCGCGCGCATGGCATTCACGAGAGTGACCGGTTCTATCTTTCGTATACTATATAGTGTACATGTAGACTGTAAATGTAAAGGTTTCGTTGGTTGGGTAAGATTCGGCCCAACACATACCGTCTCCATTTTCGTTTGGACAAAGGCGAAATCGTCTTTGGGGGTATATGCTGCTGATTGGCATTTCGCCTTTCGCATTTCGTGGCTCTAGAGGTGTATTACTCGTAGGCCAAGAGAGGACCAGAACAATGACAAGGACAAACGTCCAAGCACCCAACAGTGCGGAGTCCTTGTCCTTGTCCTTGTCGTTTGGCAATAAAGTCCATCGCAGCAGCAGCAACAAGGACAGCAGGACGTTCCAGGACGATGTCGAACAAGGACTGGGTTGGAAGCATCCACCAAAGACCAACAAGAAGGACAAGGACGACACGGCTGTCGTCATCTCTTCCAGTAACCATGACAGCAACAACCATAGCGACAACAAGGAACACGGCACAATCAGCAACCAGCAGGACAAAAAGGACCATAGGACGACGACGACGACGACGCCCATTCCTCCCCATGTCTACGTCTTGCTCGGTTTGTCGACCCTTTCCGTATCCGCCTGGGGCCCGTTATTGGAATTGCAAGGCTCTGTGGCATCCCCCATGCTTCAGGTGGTCTGGCACATGTCTGCGACTGCCCTTTTCGTGATTCCACTAGTCATGGGTCGATGGATGTACAAACTCTTGGGTTTCAAACAGCCGCATACTGGTTGCTGTCAGACCACGGACGTTCGCACCCGAACGACAGGATCGTCGTCGTCGTCGTCGTCGTCGTCTTGTGCGGTGTGTACTTCCTCCATGTCGTCGTCGTGTACGTGTTCTTCGTCCTCGTGTCCCTGGCCGACCTTTGCCTGGCTCGTACTGGTTTCGGCCCTTTGTTATACACTGGTCTGTCACGGCTTTGCCGTCGCCTTGCACTCGACAAATCTCAGTACAGCCGTGACATGGAGCAATTCCCATTCGGTGTGGTTGTTGGTGGGTCAGCACTATTATTATTTTGGAAACAACAAGACCAACAAGAAGCAGCAACAACCACCAGGTCGGTCTCAACAACAATGGGGTGCTGGAATGGCAATCGTGGGTGTCCTATTGCTCTGTCTCGCCTCGTCAGCCTCCTCTTCATCCTTGTCCTTGTCATCGGCCTCGGCCTCCCAGCAGTACCTGGTACCCACACAATGGGACGTCAACAACAACGAGGAAGCCGCAGCACTACCGTATACGACCGACGACTGGCCTGGAAACGACGAGTCTGCCGAATTCCCCACCACCAGCACTAGTGCCGCATCCTCCACCATACATTCGTCATGGTGGTGGGGTCATGGGGCAGCCCTGCTGTCGGCCATGGGAGGGGTGGGATATGGATGGTATGCTCCTCGTCTCCGATGTGCCACATGCAATCTGGTCGACTTTGGGGCCAGTCTCCTCTTGGTGAGTGCCGCGTGTTCGTGGCTCCTCTTCTTCTTCATGTCATCGTCTGGAGTCCAGTCGTGTACATGGGATTGGCATGTCCAACAGGGAATCTTATTTGGTTGGATGTCGACCCAGGATTGGGATCGGTTGCCCTTGGAACTTGTGTTGGTGGTGGTCTGTCATGGTTGTGGTGTCTTGGGATATTGGTATTGTGTGCCCTATTTTCAACCACCAGCACAAAACCCACAACAACCACCAGCACAACAACCACATCAACAACTGTGTCACAGGACCAATCATCCCAAGACGTCGCTCGTCTTGACCATGGCAGCTCTCTCGGAACCCCTACTGGCCCAAATCGTGTCGTTGTTCGTGTCGTCCTATGGGCGGTGGTCGGTGTCGTCGTCCACGGCGGCCACCACCATTCCTTGGTGGTCGTCCTTGTCCACAACGTGGATGGATCCCTGGACCTGGGTGGGCAATGTCATGGTCTGGATGGGAACCTATACCTTGGTGGTCAACAGCAGTCCATCCCCCTCCCATTCGTCGTGGGTGCGAACGCATCCTTCCCACTAATCCCAATACGGGCCTGGCAGCAGCAGCAAGAGTTGCCAAAAGGAACCAAAGAACAACCCCGCATTGGTTGGATCGAAACGAGTATCGACCTGTCCCATGCAAGTGAGCTCTGGTCCAACGTTTGTTCCTCCCACGATCCTACTACTACAACGAAAGAACGAGCCATGACGGTTCATCGTTTGGAGAGACCAAATGGACCCGTGTCGTCCCTGTCGTCGTCGTCGTACCAGTATCCTCTGGGCATGAACTCGAATATAATAGCTGGACGGATTTGCAAGCCGTATCGACCACAGCGCCGACAGGGACAGCAGCAGCATGACAGCAAACAAAACCAAGCTCCAAGCCTTGGAAGAGGACCACACTTGGTCATCCTCCCAGGGCTTGTCGGTGCGACCACGGTCCTTGCGACGACGACAAAATGGTTTGAAATTCAGTCGCTTCCTTCCAAACGTGTAGTGGTTGCCCAATAGCACCTTGGTCCTCGGTCAATCGACCAAAGACAAAGCGGGTTCCCGATGTTCCGCCCATGCCAATGCGAACTTGCGAATTGACAAAGGTGGTGTCCAATACGACACTACTGGTGGGACCCACTTGCCAATCCAACCAGGACCTTCTTCTTCGTCTTCTTGTCGTCGTCGTGGAGGCTCGACCCGGTCGGACCAGGATTCGAGGAGCATCAAACAAGGCTTGTACGGCCAATGGCGACCAGGGTCGTATTTGCAAGTTTGGAGGGTCCTCCCTGTTGTTGTTTTGCAAACTCATGTGGATGCCTTTTTGGAACAGTTCTGTTTGGAACATGTCTGGACGACGGTTCGACGACCTGTTGGGGACGACCGATTGCCACTTTGGTACGGACGGCGGTCCGTGAGAGATGGACCCTGCCACTGGAGGCCCGAGGCCGTGGAACTCCACACAGTGCCCACGGAGAGAGAGAGAGAGAGTCCAGAGTGCCGCAGTCCAGTTGGATCCAATTCTCGTGAGTTTCCGCGGCACCTCATCCAACACAAATGCCAATGCCGTCGTGTAGGACCCAAACGTGAAGGAATGGGCCGACCTGTCTATGCCGATTTGCCAATGGAATATCTCGTATTGGTCCTTTCCAACAAGACAACAAACGAAGGATCAACCGAAGGACGGCGACGCGGCCAATGGCAGTAGCAGTGATAATTTCGACGTGGAGGACACTAAAGAGAGGTGGGTTCATCAAAATCATGTCTCGGAACAAGAGGAGGAAAAGCCTTTCCTGGAGGCCGTGACAGAAACAAACGTTTGGAACATATGGCGGAATAACTATTGTCGTGGCACACAGGCATCGGGTAACAAGTAGCTCTACGCTAGTTTCTCGTGCTCGTAACGCATGTATTAGGTCAAAGTCCAACCACCGCATAGATATAGAACAGGGACTGGCATGTTAGGGGGAGTCGGTTGCGGCCGAGGATGGATTCCTCCTCCTGACTTGTGGTTGTCGTCGTCGTTGTTGCTGTTCAATGCCACCTCTCGACACGGCCAAGGCCAGGGTCAAGAGGGTTCCCACAGCCGTCATGGACCAGCCCAACGTCTGAATCAATCCCTGCAACCCGGTCACCACCAGCATGGAGGAGGGACGAATCCAACGACCTACCAGTGAGGCCACGAGACCTCCCGCAAGCGCCAGGACCAAGGCCGTCAGTACAGCACCCAAGAATGCCGTCGTGTTGTGGTTGTTGTTTGTCGGAGCAGCACTACTACTCGCAGTAAGGGTCTGCTGGGACGCCGGAATGCAATCGCCTCGCAACAAGACTAGGATTCGAATCCAATCCCCCCACACGGACAGGGACACGACATTGACAGCTTCGGCCACCACAGCAACATTTGGCTCTGGTTGTGGTTGTGAACTTGTTGTATCATTGGTGGTGGTTTCTCGTTCCAGGGCACCGATTCCAGTCGTATTGGGAGGCAGGACATGTTGAAACAAGTATCGCGTTTGGGGAATCCAAAAGGCTCGTGCCGACGCTCCAAACCGACGTAACCACCCAGAGGATTCTTTGGGTCGTTGTCCCTCTGGCTGCTTGGATCGCCGCCGACGCGTCCATTTTCCTCCCACTGGATTGTTGGTATCATTCTTGGCGAGTGGCAAGACGTACGAGACATTGTACAAACCAAACACCGGTTCCAAGGACGACGACATGGTGCTGCCAGCTACCAAATCATCACTCGAGTGCTCCAGCTGTGCCACCAGGCGAGCGACAGTCTCGCGTTGCGACGGATCCTCCTCCGTGCCTTGTGGTTGTTTGTCCTGGTCTTTGCGTTCTTGCACCGTTTCCAGCAAGGCTTGTGCTACCATTTCCTGTTGTTGCTCGTCCATTATCATCCTGGTTGTGGTTTCGTCGTCGTCCGACGAGCGTCTTGTCGTAACGGCCAATGGCAGCCCTCGTGGATGCTCCTGGATGGTGGTCGTTCTCATTGAAACCGACGATGGAGGATTCGTCCATGTGGTGGTGCTGGTGATCACGGGCCGTTGTTTCACTGGCGAGCCACTCCTTGATTTCGTTGGTATGGAGGATGACGATGATGCGATCCATCCAGCACCCTCCACAATGGACCACCACTCTGCAAACACAACCACAACAACAAGGACGACATGGTAATGCATCCTCCTCCTCGTTGGCAGTCTTCTCCCAGCCATGGACAACGACATGGTGGCTCCTGAGTAGTAGAATCTCTCTCACTGGGAACACCCTGCAACGTGTGTGAGGGACAAGCTCCCCTTCGAAGTTGACTTGAGGAAGCAACAGCAGATTGAAGATTGTGATGTTTCCATTGCTACCCTTGCTATCCCAATACATCATTCATCAGTACTCCTAGCAATGCTCTAGATAGAGTAGGATTGCTATGCCATGTACCATCTTCGGTTGAAAGCGATTCAAATCTTTTGTCCATTGCGCCTCTGTTGTGCCATCGTTGAGATCCACCCCCAAGAACCGAATCGAAACAGCAACAGCAGCAGCAACAACAACAACTTGTGGTCGACGAGAGAACGTTGCTTTCGATTGGTTTCATTTCTCTATTCCCACCGCCAGGCGTTCCGTTCCTGTGGAAACCCATTAGTGCAATGGATCTAGCTAGCCTCTCGCAGTTCGAATGTGCAATGAACCAAGTCAAAGATATGTTTACAAAATGTGGACGAGACGTGTCTACCTAAAAGCTTAGGAAGGGGAAAACGATGATGGCTCTACCAAATAATGCTCATTCGCAACAACATTCTAGGATCCTGATTTGGACCCACGACGACATTTTTCCACCAAACACGTGCATGCCGGTCCTATCGGTAGTTCTTCCATGCGATACAATACCCGGTGGAGTCATCTTCATTTGGTTGAGAGAAGTGAGATCTGGACCAAATCCACCAGGTGTGGAAAATGGCCAAAGTAGTAGTACCAAGCCGAGAACAAAATCGAGACTCGAATCTTGGTCGGCGATTGGGTCATGGACGACATCTTTGGCAAGCTGCTGGTTCAAACCCTCCATACAAAGAACAATCCGTTCCTTCGGTTCGAGCAGCATCTACCTATACCACCACATACGCGCGTCCGTTCGAACTCGAATGGTACGGTGCCGCATCCTCCTCCCTCGTGACGACCAGCACAGCCTGTCCTATTCTAACATCGTGTGGCTACCATTCGTTGGAATCGGCACCGTTCTTGTCCAGGTGACACGACTCCCCCTGTTGTGGAACCAACTTTCTACATGACTTGGAAAAAACGTTGGAAACGACCCAGAATGACTTGGAGGCCCCTTCAGGAGCCTCTCGATCATCTCAAGGGGCCTTCAAATCATTCTGGATGGGATACAACGCTTTTTCCACGTCTTGCACAGGAACCGGTTTCGCAGGCTCATTCCCCATTGGGTGCGGTGTTCTGGTTCTGTTGGCCGGGTGTTCCTGCGGCGGGTGATTGATTGCTTTAACGATACATCTATTTCCCTTGTTTTCTTCTTCGTATCCTCTCTTCGAACCTTCCCGGTCCCTGTTGTGGCCACAGTCAGTGACTCTTTGTGTTGATATCCACGAATTTCCAAACTCCAAACTCAGGACGGTACGTGGGCGTCACCCTTGATTTCAAACCCAAGTTCAACCTGCCTCGATCACTTGTTGCGAATGATTCTGAAGAACACTCCTATCCTTCGGTTCGAACTAGATACCAACCGACATGCGCGCGCGGCCAAACTCCAATACCTAGTACGTGGTGTTGCCGCATCCTCCCTCGTGACGACCAGCACAACCTGTCCCATCAACGCCGTGTTGCCGCCATTTTTGGAATCGGCACGGTTGTGGTCCTGGTGACACACGAGTCCCACTATTTGGGACCCAACCATCAGGATGGCCCTTTGTGCAAGACTTGGAAAAAGCGCCAAAACCCATCAAGGATGACTTGAACAATGGCAACAGCAACGACGAAGATGACGGAAACGCTCAGGCAGCCTTTGTGACAGTTCCCTGAGTGATGATATCCGAAAATTTGCTGTTTACAACATTGTCATGGGATTATTCGAACTTGTTGTTGTTTGGGTAATTGGAGTTGAAGTCTTCTCACCAGACTGGCCGCATCGATGTGGGCTCTTTCTGGCAGGTGTAGTACTTTCATTCCGTGTGCCAATGGTCTTCCTTCCAAGTGACTATTTTATGGTAGGATTTCGCTTGACCGACGGAACTGGCATCACACCGGTCTGAATGATCTTGTTTGCTTTCTACACAGCCTCCTGTTCCAAACGAGAGGAAGAGACTTCCGACTGGGATGACGTTGAGTCACTGGTAGAAGAATCCTCAGGCTCCCTGCTCGCCCGACGAATTTTGTGCCGCAAGGCTTTTATCCCTTTCTCTACTTTTTCCCCGTCTTGATTATCCTTGCTCGTCAAAAAGGTTGCTTCTTCAAGGTACCTTTCGAGCACAAACATTACCTTTTTGAGATGTTTTTCTGCTTTGCGTTCTACTTCGTTTCCGTCTGCATCAATCTCGGTAAGGCCTGGTAGTACGTCATCAATGTCTGAAGTATTTTCCATGATCGGCCGGAAACCATTGTTTTCACCGATCATGGAAAATACTGTAGACCTTGAAGACGTTTTATCGGTTCCGCCGGCTGGTAGACATTGGGTCTTTCCTAGAATTTTTTTTCATCTCTCTTTCGCTTCTTGGAGGATGTAGATTCGTTGGTATTCGCACCCCTGCTATTTTTTGTCGCTTCGGTGTGGTTCAAACCAGAGGAAAATGAGTTGGTGAGGTACGTTCAGAGTCTTCTCCATGACTTCACCCAGGACATACCAAATATTCTTTTTCATTGCCCACAGCTTTTCTTTTTTATCCCGCAATTGGTCTCTTTTCTGCAACATTTGGTTTTATTTTGCCAACGCCAAAACAATAACAGTGACGGGATAGGTGATGAATTAATTAAAGGTTTGATGGCCAGCAAACCTTTTTTCAATTGATCACTGATCCCGCCACTGTTGTCGTCGTCGCCGCTGGCGTTGAAAATCAGTCGGGCACGGTCATGGAATCTTCTGTGGTCGCCCAATTATGGTATTGGTATCCTCTCCCTCCAGATTGATTTCCCCACCCGGCCAAATCTTTCTCCCACTTTCTTTCGTGACTTGAACTCTGACGGCAGAAAATCCACGAATTTTCTGGGAGCCTTGGGTATCTTGGCATCAATACCGAAATCACGTTTCTGTCGCTCGTTCAGTTGCTCCTTCCCAGCCATTCTTCTTTGCCCTCTGCTATTTTCTCTTCATCTCTCGTATCATCTGTGTCGCCAATAGTCCATGATATCGTGGGGTAGTTAGAGCGTCCGTGGCGTGACGGATTCTCCTTGGCAACGGCATGTTCTTTCATCGCTTCCTCTGCCGAAGGCTCCTCCTCGTCATTAGACTCTTCTTCTTACGGTCATATATGTTTCCATCGTACAAAGAGGGCAAAAGTGGCTGAGCGCTCAGCCAACCACCGTCCAATACATTTCGCGTGCAAGGCGTGCAGCTCCAAGACACGAATGCGGTCCCCCGCTTTGTTGTTATCCAGACATAATGAGCACATTGACAATTCCAAAGGTTGAGGCACCATCCATCATTGCGTGAACCACTGAAAATGAGGAAGAAAGAGCAACCACACGCACCCATTCAGGCTGCGAAAGAAATCCATAGTGCGGTTGACTGCTGTATGACCAAAGTACCAATCCTACCGTCCATCGATATTGGAATACCTCCGCTCTTCTAATACGACAAAGTGGTCGATTGCCACTGGAGCAAATCAAGTCGATATTGTTCTGTGTTTAAAGAGACATGCAAACATATGCGGTGGAACGAAAGTGTCACGTCGATTACCATGTCGCCTTTCCCCCCGTAACTCTTCATCTTCTTCCTCTCCATTTCGTCCTCATCCTCGTCCGCAATACCTCAAGGGAGTTCGATTCAGACATTCCTTCCAAACGTCCTTCTTCCCTTCAGGAGCCTTTCGATCATCAAGGGGCCTTTAAGTCATCCTGGAAGGGTTCCAACGCTGTTCCCCCGTCTTGCACAGGAAGGCTTGTGTGTGTTCTCCATCCGGTACTATGTTCTTGTTGTCGTTGTTGTTCGGTTGTTCCTGCAGTATGTATCTTAAAACCTGGCCAGCACACATTACTCCCAAGCAGGGTCTACCCAGTCAGTCGCACTATTATGTACAGTCCTTTGTCAAGCCAACTTTTTTCCGACTGAGGCTTGCGGGACTCACTGTCCCCGCTGGGGGTAGGCCCCACACGCACGGCGGAAAGACCCCCCGCCTGAGTCGTGTTTCCGAGTCACGGGTCTGGACCGTTGGGCGAGAGAGAGAGGTGGATGGGTTGGTTTTGTCGTTTTGTCTCTTTTCACATTGCTTCTTGTTGTGGCGCATTGTTTCTTTCTCAACATATCGAGAGAGAGAGAGAGTTTCTCGCCTTTTGTGCTCAGAGACGCTTGTTTTGTTTCTCGTTCAAGAAAGAGAGAGAGAGAGAGAGAGAGAGAGAGAGAGAGAGAGAGAGCTCGTTATTTGTGGCACACAGACAGACACTACAAACCAACCATTCCAAATCGTCACCATGCCCGCCACGGCCGGTCGTGTGCGCATGCCGCATGACAATCGCTTGTCCGTGTCGGCCAGTTTGCAAACGACGGGCATTTGGGCCACCACCATTGGTCACGATCCCTATGCGGGTGACGCCACAAATACTACTACAACCACCAAAACAACGGCCGAGCAAGAAGCGCAACAGGAACGAGCTCGGGAATTGGTCAAGCGTCAAAATGTCCAAGATGGTGTCGGTCGCGATGCCGAATCGAATGAATTTGCCCTCAAAGTCTATCACGGATTAAAGGGAACCAAGAAACGACGCCGGGGCGATCATGACCAGGCCGAGGTGAATGCCGTGGCCCAACACGAACGACAAGAACTGTTGAAATTGTTACAAGAAGAAACGAGTAGCAGTGAAGACGACGAAGAAGACAATGACGAAAAAGAACCACCAAGTCGACGAAAGGACCATCGTCGACAGCGGCATGAAACAGAGCGCCGTCGCAAGCGAAAATCCAAACATGGGAAACGAAAACGACGATCTTCCAGTGGGAGTAGTAGTAGTAGTTCGAGTGATGATGATGATTCTTCCTCCAGCAGTGATGAGGATTCCGATTCCTCCTACGAACGACGACGACGTCGTCGTCGTCGTTACAAGAAGAGACGACGAGACCGACGACGACCACGAGATGACGACGACGACAAGCGCAAACGACGACGTCGTTCCGAGGAGGAAGAACAAACGAATCGTAAACAGAGTCCACCACGTGAGGAGGACGAAGAGAGTACGACAAACGTGGCCGACGATGAGCAATCGATCCAGTCCAATCGTCGCACCAAAGAACGACGACGACGTCACCGGCACCGAGATCACAAGACGAGTCGTAAGCGGAGACGCAAGGATCGCCGCAGCCGTCGTGACGACGACGACGATGACTCGGAGGATTCCAAAGGCGACAGTCGTCGCCGCCGTCGTCACCGAGACCACCAACGACGCTCCAAGGAGGAAACACACAAGAACAAGGGCAACGACAAGAAAAGAACGAAACCGATGGCTGACTTTTTGGAGGCATCCTCCTTTCAAGGTTCCAAACAGGGCTACGTCTTTCAACAGGGATCCAAAGGGTTGGGCTACTATCGCGATCGAATGGGTGCCACGTAATTCTGAAGGAGCAATCCAATTCCTTGGCTGGAAACACACGAGTGAGACTGTAGAGTTTTTCGTTGGCGCATCGTTGGGGGAGTTTGCTTTTATTCTGACAGTACAGTGAACCTTGTTGGATTGTACCCAGAAGCACGAGCTATAACGCAGTGATTCATATACAATTTCACAGAGATGAGGAAAACTAGGAAGGGGGGAATGTGAATGGTTCTTTACCAAAGGATGGCCCATGATTTGCTATAGAGATACAGAGCCAAGTGTTGGATGGTGATGGGATGTGGGTGACTGGAATTGCGAGCCAGAGTTTGGCTGCAAGCATATACTCGAATCCATATTTGAATGTTCCGTAGGAGAGGGATGTTCTCCTATGTTGACGGGTAGTAAGTTGACGGGAGAGAAGTTGATGCTTGAGGGTCGTGGTTGCTTTGGCGGCTAAAGCTATATCTGCCATTGCTCTAAGCCGGAGCGACTTGCTTCAATGTCGCAATTCGGAACAGATCTCGGGTGGATAGAGAGCGTCGAGACTGCGACCTTTGAGGTGCAATCGAATTCCTTCGGACTCGACTGGTTGTTTCTACGGCGGTGTTGCTTGCTGCTGTGGGGCTTTTGGAAAAGAGCCGTGGTGCCGAAGAACGTCGTTCCATGACACCAGACTTGGTGGCCTTGATCAGTACCTTGCGGAAGGTATCAAATCGACCACTTTTCTTGAGGTTGGTTTCGCGGCTCTTTTGGATTGTTTCGGCAGCTATCGACTCGCGAAGAATGTCGCTCAAGGTATACCCGGAACGTAACAATCTGTCAGAAAGGACCATATGAAAAAGAGGTGTTTGTTAGTGGATGGTATCCAAAAGTGCCTAACGGTTTTCGGGTCGACGTGCGTTCCACTTACATTTTACTGCGGTCGCCCTTGGAGAGTCGAAGACTGGACTTGGATCGGGAAGGACTTTGTTTTCGGATGAATTCGACATTATCGACCCGTGCGGTAGAATGAGAAGTAGCTTTCCAGTCCATTGTGACGGGTGGTCCCGACGAGACACTTGGATTGTCACCCAAAATCATGGGAAAGGAATGAAGGACGACGGAACCCCATTGAAATCGCTTCAAGCCTCGGCGCTCGGTGCGGACGGTTTCTTTGCTGGTCAGGAGCTTTGGATCGTCAGCCGAACATTCGCTGCTGGTTTCATCTTGTTCCATTCGCTTTACCATCTTGAGAGAGTTTATGTTGTCGGGTTTGTGGTGTGCTATTTTTTATGTCAAGAGGGAAATAGGGTCAACTGGAGGATGACTAATTTGTGATCAAATCATACGAGTTCGGTTTGTGCGGCTCGAGAGTTCCGGCAGCGTAGATAAGGAACGAACAGTTATGTACAATTTGAGGACGCTGTCTTCCCACTGTTTTGTGTGATCTTGGGCGTGCGGCAGACGCTGCGTCGATGAGCGAAACTCCATTTATTTCTGGCATGCGTATGGAATTCACTACGAGCTCGTACACAATCACCATGTAATATTATAGCTCTATCGTCTTTCTCATTTCGTAGGTAGAATGAGTAATGCGAGATGAGAGAAAGCCGTTGACAAAATCTAGTCGGAGGTTAGAATAAAGAATGGAGATCGTTTTTATTGTGCTTCACCAATAGGCTTGTAAGTGACACGCATCAAACTTTCTAAACACTCCGTATTTAAGAGAGTCACTCTATAGTGTGAATTCCCTACTGACATTAGATCTCATTCTCGTAAACTTTTGTCCATCTTGTTGTCTATCAGCTCGTGATAATCCGCTAACTTTCGTGGTTTGGGAGAGTGCTACGAATGATGAGAACTGTACCCCCAATTAGTACTGCGTTGAAAGTCCACCCCTCTTGGTGGTTCCATCATCATGCCTTATATATCGAGAGAGAAGAGCAGGGGGAGGTCCCCCATACCCAATATTTCATCCTCGTTAAAAGGTCGGTTCTCTTTTCAATGCCCCCTTTTCCCCTATCACAACCACAAGGATAATGCACAGATATCCCCCACGCCCTGCCAGATTTATAAGAGCTATTCAAATATCTCTCTATGCGAGTGTATTGGTGTATTCGGGGAAATCGTATAGCGCTCTGGCGACGATCGGAAAAATCGGAAACACACAATGGGAGACGCTCAGTCTCAGTTACTTCCATCGGGCGAACAGCTACTGCTGCTGCTTCTCTTTTGGTCAGTCTTACTGTCCATCTTCGATCAAAGAAGGATATCATCGCGAGTCGCTTAAGTACCTTATATAGGAGAGTACCTCCATCGTCCTCTCAATCCATCAGGACGTGGTACCCTCTAACTTTTTTGTTTTGAATTAGTTGTTATAGAGGCCAGCGTTTGAAAAATACACATTTCCGAGGCACGAAACTTGATTTACTCTCGACCACGCATAAGACGCAAGGTGGAAATATGTCACACGGTTTGGTCGACACAAGAATGTTTTCTCTGCTTCTCGTTCATGGCAAAAGTAAGTGGGTGCTCCTGGCACTTACTTTGCTTTCGACAAAATGCAATGAACCATAACAGAATTAGAACGCTCTCCTATTTGTTCCTATCGTGTGTCTGCTGCAGTATCCGTTGGAGTATGTTGGCCATTGTTAGCAGGACGACAATCAACCTACAACTACTAGGAGTACCAGTCTGACTTTTGCATGGCTAGCCAACGGCTGCTATCGGTAGCCCCGTGAGAGAAAAAGACGATCCAAACGCGACCTCCAACGCACATAGGTAGCTTTTCTGTTGCATGACCTCAGCGCGTCCAACGTCAACAACCCTCAAGTTGCGCAACCCGTTGAACAATTAAGACTGATTCCATCGTCACCAGGGATATTTGAAAAATCCACTTTTCGAGAAATCAAGCTTGAAAGTTTTGTGCGGTACGCGCGCTATATACCCCTATTGTCATTCACGTGCGCGACTGCAGTACCGTTTTTACGTACCTCTTAGCACATCTCACATTAGGGTTTTGAATACTAAAATTTTGCCGGCCATACTTTAGTCCAATATTTCAAAGTGTATATCTTAATTTGGCGAGGCATATATTGAACCAATCGAAAGAGCATTCAAAGACGAGTTGATCTATGTAACGAACTCAAATTGGAACCCCTCTGAAATATCCCAGCCCACAATGGAAACAGTCTTAATTATTTGATTGGTCGCCATCCACAACAGCATCGCGTCCACGACCATGGCGGCGACAACGAGACTTCGGCAACCGCTGCAATTGGCCGTGGCGTCCGCATCGGTCGCCGTGGTCGTTCTTTATCGAGTGATTTTGTGGAGAGCACGAACCCGAGCCAAAAAGACGGTCGATCGAATGGAGGAAATTCTGCAAGACGGAGGACCCTTGGTACGTAGTATGTATCGACGCAAGAATGCGATTCCACCTCGACGTATTTGGTAGGAAGCTGACCTTGTTGCATTGATCCGTGTCTCATGT
The DNA here is from genome assembly GCA_946965045.2 of Epithemia pelagica. Classification (NCBI taxonomy): domain Eukaryota; phylum Bacillariophyta; class Bacillariophyceae; order Surirellales; family Surirellaceae; genus Epithemia; species Epithemia pelagica. Next base: position 3,727,512 of record OX337230.1, read on the forward strand.
TCGATTTTGGTTCTTCCTTGGTGTTGTCGGACGTCTCAGATTGACATTCATGATGCATCGGTTCGAAACCGCATTTTGGGACGAGCGATTCGCCGTGCCTCGAATTGGATGACGCTTGCCAACACACGAAAAGCACAGCCCATGATTGGTCAGGTAGGCGGAGCTTCGGTTCACAAGAAACCGTTGCTGACCTTATCTCCCGACTATGTGCTCAAACCGGTCTTGACGGATCACCGTGGCATCCGAGAGATTGCCTTTTACGAGGCCATGATGGAAGCTGTCAATATTGCCAACAATCATCATCGACAACATAGTCGTCAACAAGCATATGCAAACTTTTTGAGAGGAGCCACGGTATCTCATCGAAACAACACAACAACTCTGTTTTTTCGGGTACGAGAAATGCTGGACATTTTGGCCTTGGCCTTTGCCATGGTACTCAAAGACGACTATGTGGTGGCTTCGGAATTAGCCGTCGAGGCTTCCTGGCGAACGATCAAACGCGAGGTGGAACTCTTGCGCACTCTGAGCAAGTTTACTCCCCCCTATTATGGGATCGTCGGACTCCCGAGTCCGTCGATCGAACAGCCGTTTGGCGTCACACCGGACACGCATTTGTTGCTGCATGACTTGACGTGCAACTTTTCGCAACCAGTCGTCATGGACTTGAAAATGGGCACCCAATCTTTTGAACCCGATGCGCCACTGGAAAAACAAACCAAGGAGGCGAGCAAGTATGCCCAACAAGAAACCTTTGGCTTTCGCATTGTGGGCATGCGCATCTATCAACCCGATCATGCACAAGCCGATGAATCGGGGTATCGGTTCTTTGGCAAGCATTATGGTCGAAGCTTGGAATCACGGGAACAAGTCAAGGAAGCGCTCCGAATTTACTTTGGAGCCGGAATTGACTCGACGGAATCTTGCTTCGACGAAACACTAGCTGGTTCCAAGGAGTCTGACACCACCAATGGCAGTTCCCAGGAAAGGCTCAATGGCACATATCCGAACGGCACAACGAATGGACAGCACCACAAGTTCACACAGTCGTCCGACCCCGTCAATGGCACACGACCACGAACGTACCAAAAGAAGAATAGCATGGGAGTCCGATTGCGGGCCAAATCGGTATCCAACATGTTGGTTCAATTGCGACTGATTCGTCGTTGGTTTGAGGATCACAACAAGGGACTCTTGTTTTGTGCCAGTTCCTTGTTGTGGATTTACGAAGGACAATTGTCCTGTCAAGCGCCGGATGTCACGACCCTCAAAATGATTGATTTTGGCCGGGTGCGCCGCAGTCATTCTCCGGCGGCTAATACTGCCTTGTCATCTGCTGGCTCTCGTTCCAACAATCCTCATTCTCATCATTCGCACAAGCACTTGTCCCCTTCACAAGTGGGGGACCCTGGATACTTGCAGGGACTCCAAACGCTGCAAGAGTTGCTGATTGAACTCATTCAAGAAGTCCGAGCCGAAGAAGAAGCAGAAGAGGGACTCGAAAGCATGGATTTGGACTCGTCGAGACATTCGACATTTGACATGAAGACCAGATAGTACCAACAGCAATGTGTGCGACGGATTCCATTCACTCGGTTTGTGGAGGTAGGAGTGGTGGTACTCTCTGTGGATACTGCCTTGGAGCCGTTTGGGAACTCTTCCCGAATGGCGCGTCCTGGAATGTCCTGTTGCATCGACGAAGACCATTGCGCGCACCCAGTCCCAGACCTTGACTCACGCGAGTCTATACAAGCTGTCGTCATTCGTCATTGCCATGGATGAACCATGGGACAAAAAGACGCTCTCTCAGTTGACGCCACTGGGGCACTTGTGTGTAATCTCCTGCTATGCTATTGTATGTGTAAACTCTCAAGTTGTGGTAGTAACGAGTTTTGTTCCTGGTCTAGCGTCATGTTATTGGTCCAGTCATGACTTTCATTTCTCAACGAAACGTTATGAGATGATGGTCTAGAAAGTTAATACTTGGCAAAAGATGTCAAGTCACTGCTTTTCTAGACTCCATAACCACAACTACTTACAGAGTAAAACAACCTAGGTAGTATACTTTCCCCTCCATGCCATGCGTCTACATTTCTTCGTCTTCGGGTTCCTCCTGTGCCTCGTCCTCAATGCCTTCGTACATGCTGGGATCGGGTTCTTCATCCATCATTTCGGCACAAAAATGAATGACTTGTTTGCGTCCCACTTCCAAGGCGGCCCGTGGTCCCATGGAATAAAACCACGTATGAGCGTCCACCGCCTCGCCGCCGTGATTGGCCTGAAACAGGGCCACCAATTGTTCATTGTCCTTGGCCAGCCAGAGATAGTCCATGTGGACAAACTTTTGCAGCAATTGGTCCACATTGGGCGATTCCCCGGCGGCCAGTCCCGTGGCAAAACTCATGGCACTCGCAGTGCCGCCACTACTACTGCTTTTTCCCGACGTTCGATCGGGCGGTTGTCCACTGATATTGTCATCCACCTTGTGCAAGAGGGCGTACAAGTCTGTTTCAGCCAACCACCGTGTTCCATCGGACCGCGGTTCGCCCTGACAAAAAATGAGGCCCAGAACAATCATGAGCAAGCCTTTTTCCATGACACCTTGGGGTGAGACGGCATGCATTTCGCGACTGTGGGTGCCTTCCGGATCTAATAGCGCCACATTCAAGAGATAATAGCGATCCTTGTACCGTTTGGGACAGTCCTTGATATCTTGCAGATAGGCGGGCATGGCCACGAGCTTGAATCCAAAAATATCGTCGAGGCGATCCTTGACTTCACTGAAAATGGCCGAGGAAAAGCGCGTCCCTTGCAGTCCAGCTTCAGTCAGGATTTTGGAACGATCAATCGGTTCACGAGCAAGGCCTTTAAACAAGACCAGTTGCAGGACATCGCTAATGGACTTTTCTCGGGCATCGTGTCCCAATCGATTCAAATTGTTGCGATCGCCGGCTCGAACAGGCGCAATTTCTTGGGACAATTCCGGAACTTGCGAGGAAAACATCATTTCCTGGTCTTGCGAATCGGCGCCACCATTGTTGTCATCGTCTTCTTCTTCCAATTCTTCGACTGTAACGCCTTCGTCTTCTTCGTCTTCAATGGCACTTTGTCGTCTGCGACCTTGACGGCTACTGCTGGACCGACTACGACGACGACGGGTCGTCGGAGGAGGGGATGCGTCTTCTTCGTCTTCTTCTTCCAGGTCTGCTTCTTCTGCTTCCTGCTGTGAGAAGGTAACTTCCTCCTCTTCCTCTTCGATTACTTGACGAGAACGACGTTTGGCTCGAGGCATGATGATGAATCAATTCGTTTGATCAACGACAACAAGTTCCTTTTCCTTGCACCACGATGGTGTCGTGTTGTTGGAAGCAAAAAGCTGAAGCCATGGGATGAGCACAAGAAGAAAGACCCGCGCTCCTGAAGGGATGGCCGGGCGCGCGAGTTTGGGCGCGTGAACATGTCACCGCATTTGAGTCGCTCATAGTGTTTCGATTCCCACGTAGCTTGCATAGCTATTAGATGTGTAGCATCGATCATGGTTTTCTTGATGAGGAGGCAGTCAATGCTTGACCATGGCTTGTCCCTAGTCTCTAGTAGACTCCCCACCAATTCGATCATCTTGTCGCCAGGAACATGTCGATATACTGGGATAGTGCGTGAGGAACCACCGGTGTTTGTTTTTCAAATTCGGCCACTGCCCGTCTCTCTACCATAGGTACAGCTTGGCTGCAATCTCCAACAGACTCTCCTACCTAGATAGCTATCATCAGCTCTTCCAAGTACTACTACAAGCACAGGCACAAAGTAACAACGTCCAACAGGGGGCACAGTCTCTAGGGTTCCGTTTATATGCTATTCCATGCGTTACTCACATTGACCGTCACCATCCCTGATACACACACACTCACACTTTCTCTCTCGTTTGGATGCCCACTTTTCAACATTCGGTGTTCCGAACGGCAAAAGTCTGCAGTTTGATTTTTCGTTTTCGTTCAATTCATACACATATTTTCTAACGTTCGTTGGGGGTGTCCACACACACAGCGGTACGGTCACGGGGTCCACCCCAGTGCCTCCTCCGTCCATGCATGATGATTCGTACACACACACACCCATTGACCAACCTTAGGCGGCGTCGGTCGATCCCATCAAGACACGTTGAACCTTGGCCATCCAGGAGGAGTCTTCTTCTTCGTTCGACGAGTCCTGGGTAGCCGCAGCAGACGATGACGCATGGACTCCATTGGGAGGCAATTCAATGACACAGTCGGTCGCATCTTGAAAGGCTTCAAAGCCACTTTCTTGCAAGGCGGTACACCAAGCATTGGCCCAGGCTGGATCCGACTTGTGGTGGTGCTTGTCGTGGTGATGGTTTTCGAGCAATATGGCCTCCTCGACCGCCTTGGGAAAATTGTCATCGTCGTCCGGACACAAGGTACAACCCCACTGCACATAGTACAGCAAATGGTCTGTCATTGTCGTTGGTTGTGGATATAGTGATGTGGTCCAACCAACGAGCGAGAGAAAGAGGCAAAACAGAGGAAATCGCGCGCAAGTGTCAGAAACCCCCATGGCGTTCCGTCTCGTCTGTAGAATAGAATCGATACTACGTACAATGGTTGTGGCCCATTTGTTGAAGCATTCGTCCCTCTTCGACTTCAATTTCATCCAGGTAGGCATATTTGGAATGAAAGGAATGTTGGGGACTGGTTTCATCAAAGGTAAATTTGACAGCGGCCGTCATGTACTCCAATTCGGCATCCGTCAATTCGGTAGGATCCATGGGAAGGGAGGCATGAATGTCCACTTGTTCAAATCCCGAACTTTCGTCCAAATAATCATGGGGCTTGACTTGGTGAAAGGATGCAGGAAGAGGCACCTTGGTCCATGTGGAGGGCGACGGGTGGTCCTCCTTCTGGTCGGTGGTGGTGGTGGCACGAAGGGTCTGACCGGAAGCAAGGGACAAAAGGGTAGGAACAAGGGCAAGGATGGTCTTCATGGTGGCAAATTAAGTTGGAAAAACAAATGTTTGGCTGGATGAAGGAATGGCTTGAGCTTTTTAAGCTAATTCGATTTGTGAGAACCAAACGAGTCGAAACCAAACCTAGACCAAAGGCATGCAGAGGATCATCGATTCGGATCGGATTCACACACACAGATCATTTGAGAAGCACACACACACACAAGGTATTCGTGGATTGGGTTCTGGTTGGGCAGCAACCCGTCCGTCAAGTGTGTTTCAGCCATGGCAAAACCTGTGGTGCATGATGGGTGGCGCCACCCACCATCACAGAGAAGGATGTGATATGCCCGTTTCATGGCGCGCCACCTGTGATGGTACCAAGACCGATGGGAGGCTCCGAGAGGCATGGCTTTGTGCGTGTGTGTGTGTGTTGCTAGTCATGAGTTGGATGCGCCATACTTGTAGAGTGTATAGCGCCTCGAATGTGTGTCGTCTCGTGTGAAAGTTGTACCACGACCCTGCTTCGAGGCTGATCGACGAGTGTGTGTGCGTTGGTAGTATAGTCATGAAAGTTTGGTTCGCAATACTCGTAGAGTACGGTATAATCATGAGTTTGATTCGCAATACTATTGCGCCTCTGATGTGCGTCGTTTGCGTGTGCGTGTATCTCGTTTGACTCCCACCACACTCCAACAACCATACTATAGTTTTGACTCCCACGCTGCCGCCGCCCAATGGCATCGAACCACGACAGTTTCTCCGACAGCCGTGTGGTTGGGAAGCAGTTTGACTCCCATTCATTCGCTTCCAATCGTACTAGGTAGTCGTAGCTGGAACACCTTGTGAAATCATCACACATGCACACAGCATGTGGTTCGGGTCGACCGCGCCTCGTGTGGGGGGCTGTTCGATATACCAAACGACGACATGGTGGTGGTGGTCTCTGGACAAGAGAGAAGGCGGGTTGGGTTCCAAGCGCTTCTTTTGTGGTTGCACCTCACATGATTCCTAGTTGGTACCATAGGAGTGCAGTGGTTCCGCCACGCCCACACATGGTTTTGCGCAAGAGAGAGCGAGAGAGTTGAGTGATTCACAAACACTTGGGGCTGGACCTCTGCAACACGATCCTTGCCGTGTCACACACATGGTTGGACTTTAGGTGGGTTCCGATCGTCGACCCTACCTCAACCAAGACGAAGAAGAAGAAGAAGCAGCAACTGACCCACAAACCACAACGACCCCCCAGTAGTGCCGAGCACCGTTCTTGCGCCGGTTTATTGGTAGTGGCTCTCACCCAGCACCACTCTACGAATACAATAACAGCGCCTGGCCTGTACCAGAGTTTCGTGGTGGGTCTGCCAGGAGTGTGGTTCGCGACGGTGTGTCTCACGAGCGCACAGACACAGGTTGGTACGTTTCTCGTTTCTCCCCTATGCCAGTCATGGTTTTGGTGTTTGTCCATGTGTGGGAGGATGGCCCGTTCCCATACGAAACGGTCGTGAATCGTTTCGTTCAGGTTCCTGATACGATTGCTCGGTTCCTCCTCGTTGTTTTCCTGGGGCGCGTCATTAGTGACGACGAGTTGGAAACAAAAAAGCCATTGGCCATGGTCCCTCTCTACAAATTTTGTCCTGGAGTTGTCTTGTCATGTCCATGTCCTCTGTGGTTTGTTGTTGTTATTGTATGTTGTTGTTGTTGTTGTTGCTTCGGAGATGGTTTGCGTGTGTTAATAGTTGTGGCAGAACCAAAAACTCTCCAAGCCGACCGACATGTGTCCTATAGACTGATGTGTCGTCTCGGGGATTCTTGGTATTGGTTTGCGTTTGGTTTGGAGTCGGACGGAGAGTTGCATTCCACACAAAACACATGTAGATTCCCACTATTGTGACACGAGACCAAACGAACCTTGGTCTCTCTCCAGAGGTAGTATTCGAAATAGAGTGCCACATCGTACTGTAATAGATTCAAACTCTAGAGATTCGGAAACCTTTTGTTGGTTCCTTGGTCGACGTGTTTCCAGTCAAACTGCTTTTGCTCACTGTGCTCATGTGTATTCCCCAAAGAGAGAGAGAAACAAAGAAAGCCCCGCGCTGAACAGAAACCGTCGTCATGGTCCCTACGGTCGTCATGGTCGTCGTTTGTGTGTGGTGCTGCAACCTGCGACCGACGATTCGGTCGCGGATTAAATTCGTGCTTCAAGGAGGAACGAAGGTAAGGGCTGGGTGCACCGATTTGGTGTCTTCTAGGTCTGACCGCGCGTACGTGTTTTGTGGGGGAGGGGATGTCATCACATTTTACTCGCACATCAAAAATTTCATGCCCCACAAGATGGAAGACAATTCGACCATGGTATGAACCTCCCGATCACAATAACTTCCTGAATATACAGAACTAATTGAGACAAACTTAGGATACTCTTTGTAGATGCCTTATGGATCTGAGGTTCAGTTTGTCTCAATTACCTCCCAAAAATGAGCATGCTAACCAAGAAGACACCAAATCAGTGCACCCAGCCCTTACAAGAAGGTGTTACTCCAAAATCCCAACGAGTCTGTTGGAGCAACACAAACAACGACAGTTTGTGAGATTGCATCTCATGTCGAAAACAGTCTTGGGCAACAACAAGGACCTTGGAATGGCAAACAACAACAAGACAGCCGCGACAGTGCCCACGAACCACGATGCGCTGCCATGGACGCATTGAGATTCTCGAACCAGGGTCGACGGTCCGTGTCCATTTAGCAGAGGGATGGGAACATGTCCTGCCGCAAAAGGGGGAAGATGATCCCGGGTGTCTAATCCTGTGGAATTATGATAATATGGCCGCTTCTGTCACGGTGTTCAACCAGGCGATTGCAAAAGGTGTGGTCCCGCCTGCTTGGTTCCCCGAGGCTCAACCAATTACGATTCCAGTGTTAGAATTCTCACCGTCTATGGTGGTTAGATTCTACATCTCATCGATTCCCCATGTCACATAGCCTCGTGCTATCGCATCATGCCATCTAGCTTCGAGCTATGTTCCCTAGCTTCGCGCTATATCGACCTATATTTCTTCGCAAATCATGAAAAGTGAGAATAGATTGACGAACTCACTCTCAAGACTAAACTGGGTCGTGCGGTATTACAACGGACATAAATTTGGCCGTTGCTCGGACATTATACTAACGCCCTAAGCGTACGCGCCCGAAATCATCGAGCGCGCTCAAGCGACATCCGAGCGCTATCGGCATCTATCCGATCCAACGGTCTAAGTATCCCAAGCACGACACACGATCACGCGAGACCATATTTCCATTCCCACAATCTCCAAATTGTCAACAAGCTGCGCGCCATGAAAACAACTATGCCAACCCAAAGCAAGAGCTGTTGACCCTGTATATGTTATCCGCCCACATATACATGTCATATACATCACATGAATCGACTCCAACTATTCCAAACCTGTTGCCGCCAAGAACCTATGACACATGACCCTTGGCAGGACCGAACATTTCACGTAGACCTATCGTAGTAATCAACACACAATCTAACAATATCACCATTTATCACATCTTCTTTTGTGTCCCGACTATCCTTCTGATAGACTTCGACTTGCTTGCTTCTCTGACCCTGAGAAGCTTGTATCGGTTGGTGACCTACATGATTGTCTGCTCTACCGAGCATCAATGTCCCTACGATTCAGAAAGAATTGTAACAGATTAACAGTCTCAAAGCTTATTTCCTTGTGGTTTCATGGATACTAACGAGATTATCACTCCTGTACGACAGATCTATCGAGCCAACCTGCATCCCGGGCAGCCCGATACCCTGGTGCAGCAGGAACTGGTGCCGACGCCGAAGGCAGCCAACACATCGGTCAACATCTCCGTCGACAGTTCCAACAGCAACCCATTCGAGACTCCAACCCAGCCTCACGCTCCGATCCCTGCGCCGTTGCTTCGGCCCCCGAGTCCGCCTCGTCGGCTCGTCCCTTCTCGATCCCGTCGTACCACCCGGTTGATTGCTGATCATATCAAGTACTTCCGCCAACCAACTTGTTCGACCTTCGATCCCGAGATCATCCGTGGGGAGACCTAGATCGAACGCCAGTTCCAATCGGTGACCCACATCGTCGACCAAGAAGACATTGACCGTCTGAACGACCAACTTCATCGTTCTCCGAGGCGTCGCCTCATCTTTGCCGCCCTCTCGGGCAACCCCATCCGTACTGTCCATCTCCGCTTCCTAACCTTCGAGCGCCCAACTGGATACTACAATACCATCCACGTCGTGAACGCGACGACTTGCCCTCTGCCTCCTAACGTTGTACGCCTAGATAACTACGTTGCCTACATCCACGAGGTCCATACCATCGAGGACCATCGTGCAACTATCTACCCTTTGCGTACCGAGGTCGAGAACCACCTGGCTGAAGGTGATACCCCTTCTTCTGTTGCTTGTGCTGCCCCATCTGAGCCTGGAAGCGACTCTGATCATTCGGAAGAGGGTGAGGATTCGGAGACCGAAACTTAATTACTCATAGTTAACTCCCGTCCTCTCAAAACCTTTCCAAGACTTAAACTAAACGCACATCCGGGTACCCTTGGTCGCACAACACGCCACACATTCCCGTCAAATCGCGAAAATTCGGCGAAAATTTGTTGAAACTCGGCGAAAATTTGTCGAAATCAACGGAAATTTCCAGGAGTCGCACATCACAACACACATCCGGGTATCACATACGTGGTACATACGTGGCACACGTGGTACATCCGGGTTCACATCACATCACACATTAAATAAACCACATCACACCGCACATTAAATAAACATCGAACCAACCAAATAACACCATGGATCCTCAATCACCCAAGACACCTACGACTCCTAAGGGAGAAGATAACCAAGACAATGTCTCGGACACAGACCTATTCGACCACATCATATTTACTGTCTGCCAATTCTTCACCAAAGAAAGGGCCGACTACTTAATGAAGTGGATGAAATACCATGGTTTTGAGAACATTACCCATGTTATCTCGTATATGCAAACTAATACCGAGGAATCCATGAAGGAACTGACACAATACAAGGTCAACAAACAGACACATGATCTACAAGGCCCCACAAGACAGCAGATCAAGCTCTTGGCTTATTGGGCCACATACAAGACCAATGAAATTCAAGACGAGCTATCCAATAGCGACTGGATGAACCTAACGAGGAAAGAGTTCAACACTTGGAGGATCAACACAGATTTCTCTAAGGGACCACCTAGCCAAGTCCCAGTCTCGCCAATGAAGTCACCGTCATCTGTGAAATCTGTCAGCACAGTTACTGCCGCATCCCAATCTCAACAAGACCTTACAGCATTCAGAAAGGTAACTAAGCGCGACGCAACTGCATATGAGGTATTCAAGGATGAACGATACTACGATTCATTCTGGCGTGTATTCAAGACTACAGCTAAGGCTCAAGGCCTATCCAACGTTCTGAATTTCAAATACACACCACCCCATGATGATGAGTATGCCGAAGAACTTTTTCAAGAGCAACAAGTATTTCTTTACTCCGTTCTTGTCCGTATCATTCAGACTGACCAAGGTCGAGCCTATGTACGTGAACATGAACATGATGAAGATGCGCGTGCTGTATTGCAGAAGTTACACTCTTTGCATACCGAATCCGACCTAGCAAAGCGAGAAGTCCTCCATTTAACCAACTACATTTCCAACCTACGTCTTGACGACACATGGCGCGGAACAACACGTCAATTTCTTCTACACTTTCAAGAGCAGCTACGTTTGCTAGACAATCTAGTGACATTGTCTGATCGCATCCCTGATCATACCAGGATGACCTTCCTCATGCAAGCTGTAGAAAAGGTACCTGATCTCCGCCGAGTCAAGATCTTGGATAATGTGGTGAACACCAAATCCGGTGCAAAATCCCTTTGCTATCAATCATACTTCCGTCTCCTTCTAGACGCAGCTTATGACCATGATCAAGCAACCCAGTCATCTGTTCATAGTCGCCGTCGACATGTCAAACAACATGAATCACTATATGGCCAAGATATAGATGCTGACATAACCTCACAAGATGATATGGAGTATCATGTCCACAACACCAAAGCGACATCTGAATCTCCATCCTCTTCGTCCAAGGTTAGTCTACCGAGTGACCTATGGTTCAAACTTTCTGAAGAAGATCGCAAGTTGATCATTGAGTATAACAAGATGATTCAAGCACCTTCATCAACAACACCGAGGACAGTGCAAACACATGCCCTCGACATTGATCCGGAACCTGATCCTGACCCTAACCAAGTTGCATCTGATGACGACTCACCTGGCGTAGTCCCTGAGCATTCAGATGATTCAGATCCGGTTACACAATTCATCAACCAAGCCATGACGACTGATATCAATCACCCGGCAACTGACCTGACTAGTGTTCTTTCTAACGCCAAGTCCAAGACGAGCAAGAAGGTTACTTTCAAAGCCAACATGCATAAACAAGCAGGACATGTTCCACGCTATCTGTTTTCCAGGAAATCTACTTTACCAGGGAATCAATTGATTGACCGTGGTGCTAATGGAGGACTTGCTGGTTCTGACATGCGCATCCTTTCTAAGACTGGCCGCCATATCACTATTGTGGGTATTGATAACCATGAACTTACTGGACTTCCTGTCGTCACATGTGCCGCAAAGTTTGAGACCAATGACGGACCTATTGTCGGCATCTTCAATGAATATGCTTATTATGGGAAGGGCTTATCTATCCATGCTCCTGGTCAATTCGAGCATTTCGGACTTGCTGTTGATGAACGATCTGTTAAAGTTGATGGTAAACAACGCATCACTACACTTGATGGTCGTGCCATACCCCTTCACATCAAGGATGGGTTAGCCTACATCCACTCCTTGGGTATCCCCAGCGACGATGACATGGATACCTTACCTCAGATCATTTTCACGTCACCCGACACATGGGGTCCTGGTGTTCTGGACCATTCGTATTCTCCCACACCCTCTGACAATGATCCTGATTGGAAACACGTCAAGACTGATGGTAGTATGTCGAACCATCCATATGACAACTATGGGGAGTACACTGATCGTGTTGTTTGTAACCTCAATCTCCTTTTGGATCTCCCATACGATCATGGACCTGACGACGCACCCTTCTTTTCTATCTATGCTGACGCAGAAGGTAATGATCCTACACTTCATGCCTCTGTCCACCGTCGTTACCAGGACGCGTATGACTGGAAGAAGTTCCGTCCATTCTTTGGTTGGCAATCTGAAGATGTTATTGCCGATACGTTCAAGCACACTACACGTAATGGTAGCATTACTTTTGACCACGACACCCTCAAGAAACATTTCAAGGCTCGCAATCCGGTCCTTAATATACCTCGACGCCATGAACCCGTTGCTACTGACTCGGTTTTCTCCGACACCCCTGCTGTTGACCATGGCGGTAAAGTCGCACAAATCTTTGTTGGTCGAGATACTCTGGTTACTGATATCTATGGGATCAAGTCAACCAAACAGTTTGTCAATACTCTTCAGGACAACATCCGGTTTCGTGGTGCCATGGAGACTCTTATCAGTGATGGTGGTTCATCTCTCATCTCTCAAAAGGTTAAAGACATTCTTTGCACTTTGCTTATTGGGGAGTATCGATCCGAACCTTATCATCAACACCAGAATAAGGCTGAAAACCGTTACCAGACCGTTAAACGTATGACCAACGCTCTCATGAATGCCACTGGTTGCCCTGCCAACACCTGGCTTCTTTGCCTTGAGTATGTCTGTGACTTATTGAACCATACGTCATCACCCACCCACTCCGGTCGCACTCCTCTTGAGGCTCTCTCCGGACGCCCACCCGACATTACTCATCTCTTGTTCTTTCCTTTCTGGGATGAGGTTTACTACCGTGTCGACCCCGCTGAACCCAATTCCGGTTCATATCCATCTTCTTCTGATGAGAAACTTGGCCACTGGGTTGGTTTTGCTCACAACGTTGGTGATTCTTTTACTTGGAAGATTCTCACCCAGGATAACCAGATAATCTACCGTTCTGCCGTTCGCCGTGTTGAATCCACTACACCTAACCTACGTGTGGATCGACCTTCAGGGGAGGATTCGTCTGAGAAGGATGACAATGATAAGCAAGCTGACACTGTCTTCATTCGCAGTGATAGTGAAGATCCATCCAAACCAATGCCCACGATCGATTTTGACGACATGATAGGACGCACATTCCTATGCGACACAGAAGAAAATGGGGAGCGACACCGTGCACGTGTCATCAAACGAGTCATTGATCTTAATGAAGAAGCAACGAAACAGGAAGAACGTGTCAAGTACATCTACCGAAAGACAAATTCTGATGTTGATGAGATGATATCCTATAATCAACTCATGGAGTATATCGAACGAGATAACCAAGCTCAAACCTCTGGAGATAATCTTTTCAGGTTCAGGGACGTCATTGCCCATCAAGGCCCACTGAACACAACTGATCCAGATTACAAGGGGAGCAAATATAATTTGCTTGTTGATTGGGAAACTGGGGAGACTACCTATGAACCTTTATCACTCATCGCCAATGATGATCCGATCACTGTAGCAATTTATGGAAAGAAACATGATTTACTCAACGAACCTGGATGGAAGCATTTGAAACGTTATGTCAAAACAAGCAAACGTCTCATTCGAGCAGCCAAACAGTCAAGGATTAAACAAGTTCACCATTCCGTCAAGTATAAGTTTGGATTCCAAGTACCACGCAATTATGAGGAAGCTGTCGCTCTTGATAAACAACATGGCAACACAAAGTGGCAAGATGCAACAGAATTAGAATTTTCACAGATCCAGTCCTACAAGACATTCAAGGATTTTGGGAAAGCCATCTTCATTAAAGGGAAAGTATCCAATGCACCTGAAGGATATCATAAGATACGTGTACATCTTGTCTTTGACGTAAAACATGATGGACGACATAAAGCAAGACTTGTCGCAGATGGACATCTCACAAAAGAACCTGTTGAGACAATCTATTCAGGTGTTGTTTCCATTCGCAACCTCCGCATTGCCTTATTCCTGGGTACTTTGAATGACTTGGAAATATGGGGAGCAGATATTGGAAACGCATATCTGGAAGCCTTGACAGGGGAGAAAATTTTCATTGTCGCAGGACCTGAATTCAAGGAATTAGAAGGTCACATCCTGATTATATACAAGGCACTTTATGGATTGAAGTCATCAGGCGCACGCTGGCATGATGTCTTATTCGATGTTTTGACAGACATGGGATTTTCACCAAGCAAAGCAGATCCGGATATCTGGATGAGGAAGGCACCTGGAGAAGACTGTTACGAATACATTGCCGTATACGTTGATGACTTAGCCATTATTTCTACTGATCCTGGGAATATCTGCAAGATCCTGAAGGAGAAATACAACTTCAAACTCAAAGGAGATGGACCTATTGATTTTCACTTGGGATGTTGTTACACCAAGGATTCTGATGGAACATTAGTAGCAGATCCAAGACGCTACATTGGTAAGATGATGGACACTTTCGAACGAATCTTCAAGGAGAAACCCAAGAAAGCCAAAACACCTCTTATTGGTGGAGACCATCCTGAATTGGATGATTCTGAGCTCCTTGATGAAGAAGGTACTAACCATTTCCAAACTCTGATTGGACAACTCCAATGGGTGATCACTATTGGTCGTTTCGACGTCTTCACCGCTACAATGACGCTATCACGCTTTCGTGCTGCTCCGAGGAAAGGACATCTTGATAGAGCCAAGCGTATCTATGGATACCTTGCACATCTCCCAGAAGGCGCAATCAGATTTAGGATTGGAGAGCCTGATTATTCAAGTCTTCCTACCCAAGAATTTGATTGGACTCGCACTGTCTATTCGAATGCAAGTGAACGTATTCCTGAAGACTGCCCAACACCTCTTGGCCGCTATGTTACCACAACTCATTATGTTGATGCCAATCTCATGCATGACATAGTCACTGGTAAATCCGTCACTGCTGTTCTACATTTGTTGAACGGAACACCTATTGACTGGTACAGCAAGAGACAGAGCACGGTGGAAACTGCTACCTATGGATCCGAGTTTGTGGCTGCAAGGACAGCAATAGATCAGATTACAGAATTACGACATTCTCTCCGCTACCTTGGAGTACCTATCCGAGAGCGAAGTTACATGTACGGAGATAACAGATCTGTTGTGCTCAATGCAACCGTTCCTCATTCCATATTATCCAAGAGACACCATCTTCTGTCATACCACCGAGTTCGTGAAGCCATCGCAGCAAAGTATGTTGCATTCTACTGGAAAGATGGAAAGACCAACCCTGCCGATATCCTTAGCAAACATTGGGATTTCGTATCTATTTGGCCCATGCTCAAGCCATTGTTGTTTTGGAAAGGAGAAGTTCAAGACCTCAACAAATCCAATGATGACAAGGCTGAAACGACGAGTTGTGGGGAGTGTTAGAATTCTCACCGTCTATGGTGGTTAGATTCTACATCTCATCGATTCCCCATGTCACATAGCCTCGTGCTATCGCATCATGCCATCTAGCTTCGAGCTATGTTCCCTAGCTTCGCGCTATATCGACCTATATTTCTTCGCAAATCATGAAAAGTGAGAATAGATTGACGAACTCACTCTCAAGACTAAACTGGGTCGTGCGGTATTACAACGGACATAAATTTGGCCGTTGCTCGGACATTATACTAACGCCCTAAGCGTACGCGCCCAAAATCATCGAGCGCGCTCAAGCGACATCCGAGCGCTATCGGCATCTATCCGATCCAACGGTCTAAGTATCCCAAGCACGACACACGATCACGCGAGACCATATTTCCATTCCCACAATCTCCAAATTGTCAACAAGCTGCGCGCCATGAAAACAACTATGCCAACCCAAAGCAAGAGCTGTTGACCCTGTATATGTTATCCGCCCACATATACATGTCATATACATCACATGAATCGACTCCAACTATTCCAAACCTGTTGCCGCCAAGAACCTATGACACATGACCCTTGGCAGGACCGAACATTTCACGTAGACCTATCGTAGTAATCAACACACAATCTAACAATATCACCATTTATCACATCTTCTTTTGTGTCCCGACTATCCTTCTGATAGACTTCGACTTGCTTGCTTCTCTGACCCTGAGAAGCTTGTATCGGTTGGTGACCTACATGATTGTCTGCTCTACCGAGCATCAATGTCCCTACGATTCAGAAAGAATTGTAACAGATTAACAGTCTCAAAGCTTATTTCCTTGTGGTTTCATGGATACTAACGAGATTATCACTCCTGTACGACAGATCTATCGAGCCAACCTGCATCCCGGGCAGCCCGATACCCTGGTGCAGCAGGAACTGGTGCCGACGCCGAAGGCAGCCAACACATCGGTCAACATCTCCGTCGACAGTTCCAACAGCAACCCATTCGAGACTCCAACCCAGCCTCACGCTCCGATCCCTGCGCCGTTGCTTCGGCCCCCGAGTCCGCCTCGTCGGCTCGTCCCTTCTCGATCCCGTCGTACCACCCGGTTGATTGCTGATCATATCAAGTACTTCCGCCAACCAACTTGTTCGACCTTCGATCCCGAGATCATCCGTGGGGAGACCCAGATCGAACGCCAGTTCCAATCGGTGACCCACATCGTCGACCAAGAAGACATTGACCGTCTGAACGACCAACTTCATCGTTCTCCGAGGCGTCGCCTCATCTTTGCCGCCCTCTCGGGCAACCCCATCCGTACTGTCCATCTCCGCTTCCTAACCTTCGAGCGCCCAACTGGATACTACAATACCATCCACGTCGTGAACGCGACGACTTGCCCTCTGCCTCCTAACGTTGTACGCCTAGATAACTACGTTGCCTACATCCACGAGGTCCATACCATCGAGGACCATCGTGCAACTATCTACCCTTTGCGTACCGAGGTCGAGAACCACCTGGCTGAAGGTGATACCCCTTCTTCTGTTGCTTGTGCTGCCCCATCTGAGCCTGGAAGCGACTCTGATCATTCGGAAGAGGGTGAGGATTCGGAGACCGAAACTTAATTACTCATAGTTAACTCCCGTCCTCTCAAAACCTTTCCAAGACTTAAACTAAACGCACATCCGGGTACCCTTGGTCGCACAACACGCCACACATTCCCGTCAAATCGCGAAAATTCGGCGAAAATTTGTTGAAACTCGGCGAAAATTTGTCGAAATCAACGGAAATTTCCAGGAGTCGCACATCACAACACACATCCGGGTATCACATACGTGGTACATACGTGGCACACGTGGTACATCCGGGTTCACATCACATCACACATTAAATAAACCACATCACACCGCACATTAAATAAACATCGAACCAACCAAATAACACCATGGATCCTCAATCACCCAAGACACCTACGACTCCTAAGGGAGAAGATAACCAAGACAATGTCTCGGACACAGACCTATTCGACCACATCATATTTACTGTCTGCCAATTCTTCACCAAAGAAAGGGCCGACTACTTAATGAAGTGGATGAAATACCATGGTTTTGAGAACAGGATGAAATACCATGGTTTTGAGAACATTACCCATGTTATCTCGTATATGCAAACTAATACCGAGGAATCCATGAAGGAACTGACACAATACAAGGTCAACAAACAGACACATGATCTACAAGGCCCCACAAGACAGCAGATCAAGCTCTTGGCTTATTGGGCCACATACAAGACCAATGAAATTCAAGACGAGCTATCCAATAGCGACTGGATGAACCTAACGAGGAAAGAGTTCAACACTTGGAGGATCAACACAGATTTCTCTAAGGGACCACCTAGCCAAGTCCCAGTCTCGCCAATGAAGTCACCGTCATCTGTGAAATCTGTCAGCACAGTTACTGCCGCATCCCAATCTCAACAAGACCTTACAGCATTCAGAAAGGTAACTAAGCGCGACGCAACTGCATATGAG
Source organism: Epithemia pelagica (assembly GCA_946965045.2). Lineage (NCBI taxonomy): Eukaryota > Bacillariophyta > Bacillariophyceae > Surirellales > Surirellaceae > Epithemia > Epithemia pelagica. Next base: position 3,745,493 of record OX337230.1, read on the forward strand.
GTATTCAAGGATGAACGATACTACGATTCATTCTGGCGTGTATTCAAGACTACAGCTAAGGCTCAAGGCCTATCCAACGTTCTGAATTTCAAATACACACCACCCCATGATGATGAGTATGCCGAAGAACTTTTTCAAGAGCAACAAGTATTTCTTTACTCCGTTCTTGTCCGTATCATTCAGACTGACCAAGGTCGAGCCTATGTACGTGAACATGAACATGATGAAGATGCGCGTGCTGTATTGCAGAAGTTACACTCTTTGCATACCGAATCCGACCTAGCAAAGCGAGAAGTCCTCCATTTAACCAACTACATTTCCAACCTACGTCTTGACGACACATGGCGCGGAACAACACGTCAATTTCTTCTACACTTTCAAGAGCAGCTACGTTTGCTAGACAATCTAGTGACATTGTCTGATCGCATCCCTGATCATACCAGGATGACCTTCCTCATGCAAGCTGTAGAAAAGGTACCTGATCTCCGCCGAGTCAAGATCTTGGATAATGTGGTGAACACCAAATCCGGTGCAAAATCCCTTTGCTATCAATCATACTTCCGTCTCCTTCTAGACGCAGCTTATGACCATGATCAAGCAACCCAGTCATCTGTTCATAGTCGCCGTCGACATGTCAAACAACATGAATCACTATATGGCCAAGATATAGATGCTGACATAACCTCACAAGATGATATGGAGTATCATGTCCACAACACCAAAGCGACATCTGAATCTCCATCCTCTTCGTCCAAGGTTAGTCTACCGAGTGACCTATGGTTCAAACTTTCTGAAGAAGATCGCAAGTTGATCATTGAGTATAACAAGATGATTCAAGCACCTTCATCAACAACACCGAGGACAGTGCAAACACATGCCCTCGACATTGATCCGGAACCTGATCCTGACCCTAACCAAGTTGCATCTGATGACGACTCACCTGGCGTAGTCCCTGAGCATTCAGATGATTCAGATCCGGTTACACAATTCATCAACCAAGCCATGACGACTGATATCAATCACCCGGCAACTGACCTGACTAGTGTTCTTTCTAACGCCAAGTCCAAGACGAGCAAGAAGGTTACTTTCAAAGCCAACATGCATAAACAAGCAGGACATGTTCCACGCTATCTGTTTTCCAGGAAATCTACTTTACCAGGGAATCAATTGATTGACCGTGGTGCTAATGGAGGACTTGCTGGTTCTGACATGCGCATCCTTTCTAAGACTGGCCGCCATATCACTATTGTGGGTATTGATAACCATGAACTTACTGGACTTCCTGTCGTCACATGTGCCGCAAAGTTTGAGACCAATGACGGACCTATTGTCGGCATCTTCAATGAATATGCTTATTATGGGAAGGGCTTATCTATCCATGCTCCTGGTCAATTCGAGCATTTCGGACTTGCTGTTGATGAACGATCTGTTAAAGTTGATGGTAAACAACGCATCACTACACTTGATGGTCGTGCCATACCCCTTCACATCAAGGATGGGTTAGCCTACATCCACTCCTTGGGTATCCCCAGCGACGATGACATGGATACCTTACCTCAGATCATTTTCACGTCACCCGACACATGGGGTCCTGGTGTTCTGGACCATTCGTATTCTCCCACACCCTCTGACAATGATCCTGATTGGAAACACGTCAAGACTGATGGTAGTATGTCGAACCATCCATATGACAACTATGGGGAGTACACTGATCGTGTTGTTTGTAACCTCAATCTCCTTTTGGATCTCCCATACGATCATGGACCTGACGACGCACCCTTCTTTTCTATCTATGCTGACGCAGAAGGTAATGATCCTACACTTCATGCCTCTGTCCACCGTCGTTACCAGGACGCGTATGACTGGAAGAAGTTCCGTCCATTCTTTGGTTGGCAATCTGAAGATGTTATTGCCGATACGTTCAAGCACACTACACGTAATGGTAGCATTACTTTTGACCACGACACCCTCAAGAAACATTTCAAGGCTCGCAATCCGGTCCTTAATATACCTCGACGCCATGAACCCGTTGCTACTGACTCGGTTTTCTCCGACACCCCTGCTGTTGACCATGGCGGTAAAGTCGCACAAATCTTTGTTGGTCGAGATACTCTGGTTACTGATATCTATGGGATCAAGTCAACCAAACAGTTTGTCAATACTCTTCAGGACAACATCCGGTTTCGTGGTGCCATGGAGACTCTTATCAGTGATGGTGGTTCATCTCTCATCTCTCAAAAGGTTAAAGACATTCTTCGCACTTTGCTTATTGGGGAGTATCGATCCGAACCTTATCATCAACACCAGAATAAGGCTGAAAACCGTTACCAGACCGTTAAACGTATGACCAACGCTCTCATGAATGCCACTGGTTGCCCTGCCAACACCTGGCTTCTTTGCCTTGAGTATGTCTGTGACTTATTGAACCATACGTCATCACCCACCCACTCCGGTCGCACTCCTCTTGAGGCTCTCTCCGGACGCCCACCCGACATTACTCATCTCTTGTTCTTTCCTTTCTGGGATGAGGTTTACTACCGTGTCGACCCCGCTGAACCCAATTCCGGTTCATATCCATCTTCTTCTGATGAGAAACTTGGCCACTGGGTTGGTTTTGCTCACAACGTTGGTGATTCTTTTACTTGGAAGATTCTCACCCAGGATAACCAGATAATCTACCGTTCTGCCGTTCGCCGTGTTGAATCCACTACACCTAACCTACGTGTGGATCGACCTTCAGGGGAGGATTCGTCTGAGAAGGATGACAATGATAAGCAAGCTGACACTGTCTTCATTCGCAGTGATAGTGAAGATCCATCCAAACCAATGCCCACGATCGATTTTGACGACATGATAGGACGCACATTCCTATGCGACACAGAAGAAAATGGGGAGCGACACCGTGCACGTGTCATCAAACGAGTCATTGATCTTAATGAAGAAGCAACGAAACAGGAAGAACGTGTCAAGTACATCTACCGAAAGACAAATTCTGATGTTGATGAGATGATATCCTATAATCAACTCATGGAGTATATCGAACGAGATAACCAAGCTCAAACCTCTGGAGATAATCTTTTCAGGTTCAGGGACGTCATTGCCCATCAAGGCCCACTGAACACAACTGATCCAGATTACAAGGGGAGCAAATATAATTTGCTTGTTGATTGGGAAACTGGGGAGACTACCTATGAACCTTTATCACTCATCGCCAATGATGATCCGATCACTGTAGCAATTTATGGAAAGAAACATGATTTACTCAACGAACCTGGATGGAAGCATTTGAAACGTTATGTCAAAACAAGCAAACGTCTCATTCGAGCAGCCAAACAGTCAAGGATTAAACAAGTTCACCATTCCGTCAAGTATAAGTTTGGATTCCAAGTACCACGCAATTATGAGGAAGCTGTCGCTCTTGATAAACAACATGGCAACACAAAGTGGCAAGATGCAACAGAATTAGAATTTTCACAGATCCAGTCCTACAAGACATTCAAGGATTTTGGGAAAGCCATCTTCATTAAAGGGAAAGTATCCAATGCACCTGAAGGATATCATAAGATACGTGTACATCTTGTCTTTGACGTAAAACATGATGGACGACATAAAGCAAGACTTGTCGCAGATGGACATCTCACAAAAGAACCTGTTGAGACAATCTATTCAGGTGTTGTTTCCATTCGCAACCTCCGCATTGCCTTATTCCTGGGTACTTTGAATGACTTGGAAATATGGGGAGCAGATATTGGAAACGCATATCTGGAAGCCTTGACAGGGGAGAAAATTTTCATTGTCGCAGGACCTGAATTCAAGGAATTAGAAGGTCACATCCTGATTATATACAAGGCACTTTATGGATTGAAGTCATCAGGCGCACGCTGGCATGATGTCTTATTCGATGTTTTGACAGACATGGGATTTTCACCAAGCAAAGCAGATCCGGATATCTGGATGAGGAAGGCACCTGGAGAAGACTGTTACGAATACATTGCTGTATACGTTGATGACTTAGCCATTATTTCTACTGATCCTGGGAATATCTGCAAGATCCTGAAGGAGAAATACAACTTCAAACTCAAAGGAGATGGACCTATTGATTTTCACTTGGGATGTTGTTACACCAAGGATTCTGATGGAACATTAGTAGCAGATCCAAGACGCTACATTGGTAAGATGATGGACACTTTCGAACGAATCTTCAAGGAGAAACCCAAGAAAGCCAAAACACCTCTTATTGGTGGAGACCATCCTGAATTGGATGATTCTGAGCTCCTTGATGAAGAAGGTACTAACCATTTCCAAACTCTGATTGGACAACTCCAATGGGTGATCACTATTGGTCGTTTCGACGTCTTCACCGCTACAATGACGCTATCACGCTTTCGGGCTGCTCCGAGGAAAGGACATCTTGATAGAGCCAAGCGTATCTATGGATACCTTGCACATCTCCCAGAAGGCGCAATCAGATTTAGGATTGGAGAGCCTGATTATTCAAGTCTTCCTACCCAAGAATTTGATTGGACTCGCACTGTCTATTCGAATGCAAGTGAACGTATTCCTGAAGACTGCCCAACACCTCTTGGCCGCTATGTTACCACAACTCATTATGTTGATGCCAATCTCATGCATGACATAGTCACTGGTAAATCCGTCACTGCTGTTCTACATTTGTTGAACGGAACACCTATTGACTGGTACAGCAAGAGACAGAGCACGGTGGAAACTGCTACCTATGGATCCGAGTTTGTGGCTGCAAGGACAGCAATAGATCAGATTACAGAATTACGACATTCTCTCCGCTACCTTGGAGTACCTATCCGAGAGCGAAGTTACATGTACGGAGATAACAGATCTGTTGTGCTCAATGCAACCGTTCCTCATCCCATATTATCCAAGAGACACCATCTTCTGTCATACCACCGAGTTCGTGAAGCCATCGCAGCAAAGTATGTTGCATTCTACTGGAAAGATGGAAAGACCAACCCTGCCGATATCCTTAGCAAACATTGGGATTTCGTATCTATTTGGCCCATGCTCAAGCCATTGTTGTTTTGGAAAGGAGAAGTTCAAGACCTCAACAAATCCAATGATGACAAGGCTGAAACGACGAGTTGTGGGGAGTGTTAGAATTCTCACCGTCTATGGTGGTTAGATTCTACATCTCATCGATTCCCCATGTCACATAGCCTCGTGCTATCGCATCATGCCATCTAGCTTCGAGCTATGTTCCCTAGCTTCGCGCTATATCGACCTATATTTCTTCGCAAATCATGAAAAGTGAGAATAGATTGACGAACTCACTCTCAAGACTAAACTGGGTCGTGCGGTATTACAACGGACATAAATTTGGCCGTTGCTCGGACATTATACTAACGCCCTAAGCGTACGCGCCCGAAATCATCGAGCGCGCTCAAGCGACATCCGAGCGCTATCGGCATCTATCCGATCCAACGGTCTAAGTATCCCAAGCACGACACACGATCACGCGAGACCATATTTCCATTCCCACAATCTCCAAATTGTCAACAAGCTGCGCGCCATGAAAACAACTATGCCAACCCAAAGCAAGAGCTGTTGACCCTGTATATGTTATCCGCCCACATATACACTCCAACTATTCCAAACCTGTTGCCGCCAAGAACCTATGACACATGACCCTTGGCAGGACCGAACATTTCACGTAGACCTATCGTAGTAATCAACACACAATCTAACAATATCACCATTTATCACATCTTCTTTTGTGTCCCGACTATCCTTCTGATAGACTTCGACTTGCTTGCTTCTCTGACCCTGAGAAGCTTGTATCGGTTGGTGACCTACCTGATTGTCTGCTCTACCGAGCATCAATGTCCCTACGATTCAGAAAGAATTGTAACATCCAGGGCTACAGGCCTCTCTCCTAGAGCATGTTCAGGTCGCCGGTGGAGGCGGCGGAGTCGTTGGCAATGCTCTCATTGCTCCGAATGATATGCCACAGTACAGCAATGTGAAAACACAATTTGGTTTTTTGGGAGTGGAGCCGTTTTTTGTCCAACACGCCCAGTGCCCCATTGGTCGACATTACGTTCTCGCGGACCAAGGCAATCCCTCCACGGCTGTCGCAGATCCAATTCCCGCTCCACCGGCTGGGTTGGGAGTGCCCTTGTTTTCCTAATGAGAGAGAGAGAGATGATGATGAGATGAGACCACAGAGCCTTGTGTGTATGGCCTGCAGTAGTTTGCGATACAAGATGTGTGCTCCTATTATTATAGCAGCATGTCCTCCTAGAGAGACTCTCTGCGGATGAGGATGCCAATCTAGAATAGTAGCGGCAGGATGGCTCCAAAGAATACCATAGAAGAACCAGTTTTCTCATATTGGGTCATCTCCTCAAGAGTGCCACTCTTTGTTTTCTCCAAAAGATGGGCAAAAGAGATTCCCCGCCTCTTCTTTGTACCGAGGCTGGGCTGTTGGTGCAACCTGTTGGTGCACACTAATGTTTTGTTGTGTCGTAATCAGGATCCAAATCTCCCTTCTCCTCACGCTATATTGGTGAAACCTTGGACGAACAGGATTCTACAGTCCAACCCGCAGTCTGGTGTTCCAAAACCCGTCACTTGCTGCGACGACGAGGCATGCCGGTTCCCCCACAATATAGGATTATGTCCCATACTACAGGAAGGGAGGAGCCACAAATCGTGTGATTGTCCTTGTTGTTGTTGTTGTTGTTGTTGTTGTTGTTGTTGTTGTTGTTGTTGTTGTTGTTGTTGTTGTTGTTGTTGTTGTTGTTGTTGTTGTTGTTGTTGTTGTTGTTGTTGTTGTTGTTGTTGTTGTTGTTGTTGTTGTTGTTGTTGTTGTTGTTGTTGTTGTTGTTGTTGTTGTTGTTGTTGTTGTTGTTGTTGTTGTTGTTGTTGTTGTTGTTGTTGTTGTTGTTGTTGTTGTTGTTGTTGTTGTTGTTGTTGTTGTTGTTGTTGTTGTTGTTGTTGTTGTTGTTGTTGTTGTTGTTGTTGTTGTTGTTGTTGTTGTTGTTGTTGTTGTTGTTGTTGTTGTTGTTGTTGTTGTTGTTGTTGTTGTTGTTGTTGTTGTTGTTGTTGTTGTTGTTGTTGTTGTTGTTGTTGTTGTTGTTGTTGTTGTTGTTGTTGTTGTTGTTGTTGTTGTTGTTGTTGTTGTTGTTGTTGTTGTTGTTGTTGTTGTTGTTGTTGTTGTTGTTGTTGTTGTTGTTGTTGTTGTTGTTGTTGTTGTTGTTGTTGTTGTTGTTGTTGTTGTTGTTGTTGTTGTTGTTGTTGTTGTTGTTGTTGTTGTTGTTGTTGTTGTTGTTGTTGTTGTTGTTGTTGTTGTTGTTGTTGTTGTTGTTGTTGTTGTTGTTGTTGTTGTTGTTGTTGTTGTTGTTGTTGTTGTTGTTGTTGTTGTTGTTGTTGTTGTTGTTGTTGTTGTTGTTGTTGTTGTTGTTGTTGTTGTTGTTGTTGTTGTTGTTGTTGTTGTTGTTGTTGTTGTTGTTGTTGTTGTTGTTGTTGTTGTTGTTGTTGTTGTTGTTGTTGTTGTTGTTGTTGTTGTTGTTGTTGTTGTTGTTGTTGTTGTTGTTGTTGTTGTTGTTGTTGTTGTTGTTGTTGTTGTTGTTGTTGTTGTTGTTGTTGTTGTTGTTGTTGTTGTTGTTGTTGTTGTTGTTGTTGTTGTTGTTGTTGTTGTTGTTGTTGTTGTTGTTGTTGTTGTTGTTGTTGTTGTTGTTGTTGTTGTTGTTGTTGTTGTTGTTGTTGTTGTTGTTGTTGTTGTTGTTGTTGTTGTTGTTGTTGTTGTTGTTGTTGTTGTTGTTGTTGTTGTTGTTGTTGTTGTTGTTGTTGTTGTTGTTGTTGTTGTTGTTGTTGTTGTTGTTGTTGTTGTTGTTGTTGTTGTTGTTGTTGTTGTTGTTGTTGTTGTTGTTGTTGTTGTTGTTGTTGTTGTTGTTGTTGTTGTTGTTGTTGTTGTTGTTGTTGTTGTTGTTGTTGTTGTTGTTGTTGTTGTTGTTGTTGTTGTTGTTGTTGTTGTTGTTGTTGTTGTTGTTGTTGTTGTTGTTGTTGTTGTTGTTGTTGTTGTTGTTGTTGTTGTTGTTGTTGTTGTTGTTGTTGTTGTTGTTGTTGTTGTTGTTGTTGTTGTTGTTGTTGTTGTGGACGCCAGTGTGGCGTCACTGTCGGATGCCGTCGTCGTCATATGGTCCAGGAATCCAACCGTTTCATGTGTCAGCGGGAGACAACCACCCCACAAACTCTTTGTCTTATTGGTCGTTGCCGTATACGATTCGAGTCAATTCCCGCAAGTGTTGGGGACTACTGCATTCGAGTGCGACGGCACATTACTGTGGAAGGTTCCACAAGAGTACCACTTGCGCCGGCGACACTGGATTGTCATTGTTGTTGCTACTGCCATGCCGGGCCGCCAGGTCGACAAAATGACGGGATGAGCCAGCAATTCGTCGCGGCCAAGGGTGAAGTAGCTTGCAAAACAATATTGTGATGGGCACACACACATCCATCCAGACCCATTTATTGCGGTAAGAGGGGATGCCGTTCGACTGGATTCACGACGGGCCGTATCGTAAACGACGCCGTCAAGGCCGCGCCATTGAAATTGCACACTCCCAAGGCTCAACATTTGCCGTGCTGGTCACAAGCCTCCATGGCCTTCCAGACCGCGGACAAGGTACCCGTCGCCATGACGTCGCAAGGCCAGTGCAACAACAAGGAGATGGACCGATGATCGTTGCAATTTCGTCAAGGTAGCGTCCAGTTCTACGGCCACTTGTTCGGGTTGAGGGATTGGTTGGTGGTGGTGGTGGTTGGGTCGACTCCTTGTTGTTGTTGTTGCCTGGTTGCGATTCTGGTTCGTCTGGTGGAATGGAGAATGTTGTAGTATATTGAGACTTGGTGCTGGTGCTCGATTTGGCGTCTTGTTGTTGCTGTGGTGGTTGCTTTGGGTTTGGTGGTTTCTTGGATTGAAAAAACGACGTCAAAGTGGCTTGTTGTTGTTGTTGTTTTCGCTTGCTATGATTGCCATTCGTGATGCGGGGTCGTTTCGTCACAGGTTCACCATCATCATCATCATTTGCAGTTTGTCGCTTTGTGTGTTCCTCGTCGTTGTCCTGGTTGTTGTTGTTGTTGTTGTTGTTGTTGTTGTGGTGTTGTTGTTCGGAGATGGCATCCTGTCCGGATTGTTCTGGTGGGACGACGACATGATGATGATGACAGAACGAAACTGTCGGCGATTCCCCGGGTCCTTGTCTTGTTGTTGTTGATTCGTACTACACCACACTTGTTCATTCCTTCTTCTTCTTCTTTGCAAGGGGGGCCGTCGGGTTGTTGTTGTTGTTGTTGTTGTTGCGGTGCCACACAAAAGCAACGGCACCACCACTACAAAAGAAAAACAACAACAACACCAAGAGTGGTTCCACGTCAACCACAGCCAACAAAGGAGGACGAACTTTTGTTTGTGTCAAGCAAAGTGATGCCACAGAATGTCTATAATATGTTACTCCTATAATATAATAGATCGATAGATTGCCAACGATCACGTATACTCTCTCACACATGCGCAGATTCTTCTCTCGCTTTGGAACAGCAAGCACGCATTTAATCCGCGACCCATTTCGGTCGCAGTTACTCTGTGGTGACGATGATCTTTTATTTGCTCGTCGTCGCTCACGCAAGTTTGCGATTATCATTATCCCATACCTTTCATCCTTTGTTGTGTCATCTAATCATGTCTCTCCTTTACCAAGGTGATTTCGCACGGCCGCATTAGCCAACGGGCGCTCCCACAATTGTCGCCGGGTGTAGAGACGACGTTTGCTCGTCGTGTTGGCCTATGGCGGTGCAAATCCACAGCAATCGCCGAAGAAGACGATAAACTATCCGAGCTTTCAAGCCACGTATCGAATTTGTATTTGTTATTCGATACCAAATTTGATAAGATGAATGCAGACATTGACTTAAGGGCTGCCGCTGGAGGGGGGAGGGGTTATGACATCCCTTTTTGGGGCGGCTGTCATTTGCCTGCAGAAGCAGGAACGACGACTCTGATTACCCTTTTCATCTTCAAGAAGAAGGATGGATTGGTTCCTTCAAAATGTCGAGGACGCACCAAGATGGTTATCACTACACAAATATCTGGAGGATGCGTCCAAGTCACGGCGGATATTCGGTGAGGTGCCTGATCGGAAGGAGATTGTCCGGAGCCGTAGCGTCAAGGCGTTTCTCAAAAGTGCCTTCCACGAGTTCCCTGGTCAAACAACTGTTTGTTACGGAGTCTCCGGATGCGGAAAAACTACATCCGCAATGTATTTATTACGTGGAGACTAATCCATCGACCCGACCGTGCCTTCATGATTGAGGCAGAAGGAGCTCTGATTTTCTCACTTTCTGAGTTTGGTACTTTCCGTTTAGTGAATGCACTCCTCCTTGTACCGTGGTAGCCGCGATGGATCCGGTCTGGTTGGTGGTATTAGCGGGGGAGAGGACTTTTGAAGAACCAACCGCGGTGGATAAGTACCATGTGTGAAAACCACATAAGGGGAAACACAAGAAGGTCCAGACTGCCGTATGGGTACCACTGTTTCCACTCCAAATGCCGTGAGGAGGGATTCCGGCTTCCACCAATCACAGCAATTGGATGAACCACATGGTATCCTCTGTATGGTGGTCTGGAAGGATCTATCATCCTTCCTCGAAACCTCGAAACCTCGTATATCCATCACTCCGAAAGGAGCAGTGGTATGAAGGAGAAAGAGCACCTTTTAGAGTGTCGTCCTCCGCCATCTTGCGGGGGCGTGCTACAGGCACCGACACAAGGAGCGGCCCATGAATGCCTGCTCTCGTCTGGATGGCAATGGTATTCCTCTGTATTGCATACTAATATATTGGATGATTCGTTTGCCATTGCGAAATGACGCTCATATTGGATCGTGAAGATGAAGCTTAATGCGCATCCATGTCCTAAATAATTGGCAAACGTATAGAAACATCATTTTGGCGCTCGAACCCATCTACCTATTGAGATATATATATATATCATGTAAATCCTTGTGTGTGTCGTGGAACTGAAATCCTGTTTTGTGGCGGACAGTGCGGTCCTCCGCAAACTCGTCGTCGCGACTGTGCGGCACTGGTTTCGTCCGTCATGCCTCTAGAGTACAGTAGGCGGACGTTCCCGTCCAGGAACAATGAATCTGGGCCACCTAGGATTGTTTGCCCTCTTGGTTCTCTGTTGCGAGTCCTTGGCCGCCGCCGCATGGACTCCATGGGGAGGCCATTCCGTGCCGCAATCCACTTTCTTGCAAGGCAGTACACCAGGCATGGCCCAAACCGGATCCGACATTGTGTCATGTTTGTGGTGGTGCTAGTTCTACAGCAACATAGTCTCCTCGGCCGCCTGGGGGTAATTGACATGGTCGTCCGGACAAAAGGTACAACACCACTGTCCATGGTACAGAAAATGGCCTATTGTCGTTCTTGTTGTTCATGGTGTTGGAGTCCAACAAAAGAGAGAGAGCCAGACATAGAGAGGAAGGAGCGCGCAAGTGTCAGAAAACCATGACATTTGGCGCATCGTTCATCCACGTGTGCAGCTCTCTGTGAATGAATAACTATAGATACGTACAATTGGTATGGATTTGTTGAATCCCAAAACATACCTTTCATTCCAAATATGCCTACCTCGATGACATCGAGGTCGAAGATGGATGAATGGTTTCATCACAAAGGTGAATTTGAGTGCGGCCGTCATGTAATCCAATTTCTGATCCGTCAATTCAGTTGGATCAATGGGAGAGGGGGGTCCACTTGTTCAAACCCACAACTTTTGTCCAAATAAATGCTGGGTGTGACTTGATGAAAGGATGGAGGAAGAGGGCCCTTGGCCCAGACCCGTGGCACATGCTGTACTAGTGGGTCGAGATTGCATACTCTCCGAGTCAACAAAACTAGTCCATTGTAGAAGAATGTCAAGCAGGTCGGTGTTTCTTTCTCGTTGGTCTGCTGTTTTGTACTACGCAGCATTGTGGTGGTGTTCTTTTCGTTGGAGACGAAACAATCCATTGTAGCATGCCGTGTTGGTGGTTCGTTGTCCGGACCACGGTCGTGAAACGGTTGGGTTGGTAGACTCCTGATTATTCGTATTGTCGTGTGTCGTATTTGTCCATGGCTGCTGCTGGTTCTGTTTCGTCGTAGCAATAGGGTGGTCGGCGGGTACCACACAATCCCAGGTAAAGTAGTCGGGTAACACGTCCCAAAAGGTTCGAGAGGCGGCGGGAATTCGCCAGGTATGATAGAGCAAAATCAAGGTTTGCCGTGTCGATAAGCGATGCAAGGCTTGAATCAAGGCTTGGACCGAATGCGATTCATACACCACTTCGGACGCACAAATACAGGAAAACGGGCCGGTCCGACGCGCCACACCATGGATCTCCTCCTCTGCCTCGCCAGACAAGGACCAATCCTCCTTGTCATGGTTATTGTGGGACAGGGTCCAATCCCAGTGCTGCACGACAATGGGCGTATCTCCCGGTCGTGTATTGGCCGCCACATTGCGTTGCAAATCGGGTAGATTATGTTCAATCTCGGCATCTCCTCCATCCGTCGCCCAACAGCGGTCAAAGCAGCGCAATCGCGACGCCACCAAGGTGGGAATACCCGAACATCCGGCCCCCACTTCCAAAAACGTTCCTCCCTGTGGTATGGCATGTTGTTGTTGGTGCAAGTCGATCAAATAACGAGCCAAGACAATGGATCCTTGCCAACAAGAGGAGCCGGTCCCACCCGCACCTTGACATTCGGGATCGTCCGACCAGAATGGTTCCAAAATGGTCAAGGATCCACTCAATTTGTTTGGTAACACAATGATGCGTTTGCCGTCAACCTCTGTATCGTCGTCTGGATCATCCTCATCTTTGCGGTGATTGTCCTGGCTCGTTTCCGGGGATGTGTGCACTGGATCATTGTCCTGGGCCTTATTGGCATTCGGTGTTGCATGCATGACGGTCTTCTATTGTATTATCGCCGCAATGAGCACCGTCATGGTTTGCCAAGGAGGTATATGTCAGTAACGTCAGTTTTGTCTGGCCTGTTGATACGGTGCACGTCTGGATTCTATGCCCTCTATCTGTTCGTAAAATGTTCTCTAACCTCAAGTAGACGTTCCCTTGTTGGGGTCAGCCGAATAGAAGCATCAGGAGAGAGGTGTTGCGCCTTTTTTGTGGCCCATTTATTCCACACATGGAGAAGGTGTGTGCGTGTTTGCGAAAGTATTATTATTACAGTAAGAGTATTATGTTCCTGGGTCAATTTCAAAAGCGGATCCACCATATGAGCGGTGTCCCCCACCAGCAGTCCCCCTTCCTCCAATGCTAATTATTATTAGTTGTCATCCTTGTGTTCTTCTGCAGCCCGACTCTTTTCCACCATACTTTTGAACAAACCATCTTCCTTGTTGAGCAAGACTTGGGGCGAATCGTATTCGGCAATGTGTCCACTGTCAAAGACCAAAATCTTGTCACTGTCCATAATGGTATTCAATCGATGCGCAATGGTCAAAATGGTGGCCCCGGCAAAGTTTTGTCGGATCATGGTTTGAATGGCCGCATCGGTACTATTGTCAATACTGGCCGTTGCTTCGTCCATGAACAAAATCTTGGGTTTGCGCAACAGGGATCGGGCAATACAGAGCAGTTGCCGTTGGCCCTGCGAAAAGTTTTCTCCACCCTCGGCCACTTGTTCTTCCAATCCCAAGGGAAGGTTGGCAATCACTTCGTCCATTTGCACCTTTTGCAACGTGTCCCAAATTTCTTCGTCCGTGGCCTTGCGGAACGGATCAAGATTGTACCGGACGGTATTGGAAAAGACGATTGGATCTTGCGGAATAATGGAAATGTTACTGCGCAAGGTGGACAAGCCAATGGTGGAAATGTCGACACCATCAATCAACATTTTGCCACCGTCCTTTTCAATCTCCGAAACACGGAACAGCTGTGGAAAAAGCAATCAGCGAAATGTGGCGTGAGAGAACAGACAAGAATCACGAGGAACCGGAACCAAACACCGAGCGGCACTTACGCAAACCATGAGACTACTCTTCCCAGAGCCGGTTCGACCGGCAATTCCAATTCGTTCCCCACCCTTGACATTCAGAGTAAGGTCCTTGAGCACCAAGGGGCCATCACGGTATCGCATCGAGGCGTTTTGAATTTGAATCGAACCCGTCGAGGGCCAAGTGCCTTCGGGAGGGTCGTTTTCCGGAACAAATTCGGCCGCCTCGGGTTCAATGTTTTCACTGTAATACAAAATACGTTCCACTGAACTCATTTGGGCCTCCAATGTGGCAAGCATACGGACTCCGTGTTTCAAGTAGTTGCTCACTTCAATACTATAGGCCAAGGCCAATCCCAACCATCCGGCCGAAATGAAATTCTCCTCGTATGTTGCCAAAGCTACGACTGCAATCAGTGTGGCCAAGATTCCACCCAAGATATCCAGTCGGAATCCCAACCACATGTTGGTCAATTGTACCAGCACGTAGGACGCGTTCATGGTATCAAAGGACTTTTTGCACTCTTCAAAAAAGCGATGCTCGGAGCCATAGGCTCGAATCGACGAGGTTCCCGAAATGGCTTGCGAAAAGTCGGCAAAAATGGGTGAATTGGCAATGCTCGTTAACCGTTGCAACTCGGTCGATGTTTTCCGGAACCATTTCTGTACGACATAATAAATCCAACCCATGGGCACCAGAGGCGCAAGGAGGGTGCCCTTGGTGGCCGCCACAATGGCACCAATCGCACCCAACACATTAAAGACCGTCGTCATTCCTTGCGACAGTGTTTGTGTCAGTTCCAAATCGACCTTGTCCATATCCGCCGCAAATCGATTCAAGACACGGCCAATGGGTGTCACGTCAAAAAAGGCAATGGGAGCCCGAATGATACTTTCGGTCAGGTTGTCGTGGAGTTTCTTGGATGCCCTCAGTCGATGAACGGCAATGACCACTGCTCTCAAGGCCAAACAGCACACTCCAAACAGACCAAAGCTGGCATACACTCCCAAATAATAGTACGTTCGTCCCGAACTGTGGGGTTCTCCTTCATCCACGGCGTCTACCGACCGTTCCGCCCACAAGGCCAACCAAAAGCCGGCCATGATTTCCGATGCACGTCCAATGCCAGCCACACAAATGGCGGCTGTGGCGACCATGACACCTCCGGCTTGCGCGTAATGATAATAGGCCGATCCCGCGACACTTCCTTCATTGCGTTCTTCGGTCGACACGAGTTTGGCTCCGCTCTTTTTCAAGGCCGCCTTTTTCTCGTCCGACAATTCTTCTTCCTTGGCCTTGCCCGTGTCAGCCGTTTCGTCTTCTTCTCCCTCTTGCGCTTTCGAGACATCGACCGCACCGGCAAATGACACTCCCTGTTCCAACAAATCCTTGTATTTTCCTTGATGCTTAATGGTACCGCCCTGCAAGACAATGACGGAATCGCACCGCGACAGCAAGTGGACATGATGTGTTACCAACACACGTGTGATACCGGTTCCCAAGGTTCCGGCAATGGCTTGAGAAAAAATGTGTTCTCCCACATGGGTATCGACGGCACTGAGAGGATCGTCCAACAACATGACCTTGGTTTGTTTCGAATAAAAGGCGCGCGCCAAACTGACACGGGCCTTTTGTCCACCCGACAAGTTGATTCCCCGTTCTCCAATTTCCGTCATGTCGCCGGCGGGAAGCATGGCAATATCATCGAGCAAGGCACAGGCTTGAATGACTTGATCGTATCGATCTTGATCAAATTCGCGTCCAAACAAGACATTGCCCCGCAACGTGTCATTGACGACCCAGGGACTTTGCGCACTGTACGAGACAAAGCCTTCGGCGGCCGACAAAATGGCGCCATCGTAATCCTCCTTGCTAGCCGTGGTAGTGTTGGAATGATTCACGCGTGGAATGTACACTTTGGAATCTCCAATACTTTCCATTTCTCCCAAAATCGCCGACAAGAAGGAAGACTTGCCCGATCCCACTTCGCCCACGACAGCCACCAAACTACCGGCCGGAATGGTAAAGGACAAGTGTTGCAAGGTAATGGGTGTTTCCTTGGGAGTTCCCGTTCCGTCGCCACTCGCTCGACTGGCAAAACTTCGCACACTGACACTCATTTCGGCATCGGTTTTGCCGCCATCGGATTTGATACTGTGCCGCGAATTGCGTCGCGAGGCTCTTCGTTCCATGCGTTCCTTTTTCTTGCTGGGTTTGACTTGATTGATTTCTCGAATGGGTGCCGCATCGGGATCGACCCAACTAAAACTGGCATCCACGACCGTGATACTGCCCTCTTGGGCGGCCTCGTCGGTGGGATCTGTGACGTTGGGCGGGGGTGTCGTTTGGACATAGTCACCCAATTCCGGCAGGCCCAAGTATCGTTCAATCCGACCCACGGCAATCTTGGATTGAATGTATTGCAACAAGCCCATGGGCAAAAAGGCAAAGGGAAATCGCATAATATTAAACAAGGCCACGGTCGTAAAGGCCTTGGCGGCCGTCAAGGGTTCATCTTGAATGGACACGTACGTGGCAAAGACCAGAACGGGTTGAATCAAGGGCGTCGCCATTAACACGAGCGAAAAGCCAATGGCGGTCGTATAGGCCAATTTGGTCAAGGCCTTCATTTCATTCCGGCGCAATTGACCCACTTCTTGTCCAAAGGGACGTTCCCACGCATAAAATTTGATGATACGAATGCCCGACAAGATTTCATTCATCATTTTGACGCGCAAATCGGAAAATTTGAGTACTTTGCGGCGTTGTTTACTGACAATACTAAAGACCATGGTATTGACGGGGGCCAACAAAATCATGTACCCGACCCCGACCCACGTGGCATTGCCCACCTGTCGATAAATCAAGGCGAGGGCCACCACAATTTGAAAGGGTGCGCCAACCAAAAAGCCCAAGAACTGCAAAAATCGTTGCAATTGGGCCGTATCGTTGCTCATCATATTCACCACTTGACCGGTCGAGGTTTTGGCCCGACCGGCGGCTGACACGCGCAAGGCCTTGCGAAACAACAAGGTACTCACGGCGGTACGGACAAAGGTGGCACAATGGGCCATGATCAATTGATTCCGCGTCACCAAGATTGTGACCATGATTGGTACGACACCCAAGATGGTGACTTGCAACCATGGATGGGGAAATTCATCATAATCTTGAATGGATTCGCCCGATTCAAAAAAGGTGACGAGTCGATTCAACATGAGAACGGGGACGAAGCCCAGTGCCGCGGAAACGAGATAAAAGGAGGTGGCAACAACGACATTCCAAATCCCAAACGCCTTGGCAATGGCGGCGGCCAAATTCGGTTCTTGCAAGGGCGGTGTTTCTCCCACTTGTTTCCGTTGGGCCTCGGTCGTGCACTTGGCCAATTTGGCCGCATGATCGCGTCGAATCTTGTCATTGACCACGGCGGCCTTGGCGGCTTGTTCATTCCAGGCTTGAATAGCCTTGTCATAGGCCAAATCGGCCCGATCTTGTTCGGAAGGGACACCAATATCGTCCGCGTCCAAAACTTTGCGACTCCCCAAACCTAAAAAGGGCGTCATGTAATACAGGGTCCAATCGGACAAACAACCCGCCTGGTCTTCCAAGGAGCGTTCCCAAACTCCCAAATCGTCGCCCGTTTCCGGCAACTTTTTCTTGTTCTTTTTGTCATTGTTGGTGGTTGTAGTAGTAGTCGAGGATGGTTCTTCTTCATTCTTGTTGTTGTTGTTGTTGTGTGGTGTTTCGTCCTCTGGAACATGTTCCATGCTGCTTTTCACGTCCTGCTTGTTGTTGTTGTTGTCGTCTTGTTGTTGTTGTTGATGCTCTTGGGACAAGACGGCGTCGGACTTGCACATTGTACGATTGGTATAAAGCTTTGGACACACACACAGTCTACTCTTGTCAAAATCCGTCCTCCAAGCGGTTTGTCACCGAGAAACCTTGCTTTGGTGTTGGTTGTGAGGTGTGTGTGATATCGTCAGAGGACGGCTGGTGGTTCGTTCGACTCTCTATACTCTTGAAGCAACACAAACTTGGACAAATAATACGCCAATCAATCACTCAATCAGGAATCGTGTGTATTATGAAACAGAATGGACGATGATGGCACTATACAATCATGAATCGGGTCAAAGCCTCGAAGGAAGGTAGAGGAACACGTTGAGAACAATCACGAGTGTTTTCGATGATGAGTGGTCAGATTCTCTTGTGCAGTGGATGTATTCACTCGATGGTAGACTCTATTCTCTATTCTCTTCTCGCTCTTGCTCAGTCGCATCGTCGTCACTTGGTGGAGAGTGGAGAGCGAGAGATGTGTGTCGTCAGAAAGTCTCAGAGAGAATAATATAATAGAATACCGTAGAGAAGTGGTTGCCGTGTGTGTGCCACTCTGTGCCACTGACTTTGTGCTGCCACCACCCACCACCCACCGGATGGGAGAGAGATAGAGAGAGCTGGTTGGGTCCGAATGAGTCAGCTGCACGCATGCCGGCTATTACGGGACTCCACTATGTTTGCTACCTTATCTTTTTCTCAGAAGGTCTTGGTTGGTCGCCGATTAAAACTCCGGGTCCGCCATATTTGGGGTCGCGGATTAGATTCATGCCACTCCATCTCTTCAGTCGCGAATCCATACGTACACGTTGTCGTGTCCACAATCTTTGGACGAGCGAGATCTTTCGAGTTCATCCTTTTTTCTCGACCCAACACAAGGAATCGACGACGACACCTTCTTGGGATTGAACACTCCATTCCCAATCATACCAATATCAACAACAAATACAACAACAGCAACTACAACAACGATGAAGTTTTTGATTTCCTTGTCGTCTCTCTTGTTGTGCAGCAGCAACGTGGTGGCCTTTGTGCCGGCCCCTCCCACGCGTGGCAAAGTGTCGGTGGTGGGGGCCTCGGTCGAAGCCGATACCGTCTTTGATCAAGAACAATACATTGCCGAAAGCAAGGAAATGCGTCTCAAACATTTGGAAGAACAATCCATGTTTGCACTCAAAATTGCCTGTGAAAACTATGGTACGTGGGACGAGTATACAGCAGCAGCTGGTATTACTCCCTGTGGATTCTCGTGTGGATTGGATCCAGATTGTTGGTGGTGTGGTTGCCGGATTCATGGTCGTGTTGTTGGGCCGTGACTCTCTCACTCTCGATATTGTGACTGCCAATCCTTTCTCTCTCCAGGCAATGCCGTCTTTCCCAATGCCATGATTGCGGGCGATGTGGTGATTACCGATTTGTTGGGCCGCATGGGCTATTTGAAGGATGGTAAGGCCAAAATCATGGTGGTGGATACCTTTCACTTGTTTCCCGAAACCATGGAATTCCTCAAGGTGTTGGAAGAAAAATACGAATTCAAGGCCGAGGTCTTTTGCGCCGACGGCATTCCCATTGGCGACAAGGCGGCCTACGACAAGCGGTACGGAGCTGATTTGTGGAAGGAAGACATTGACGAATACGACCGTGTTTGTAAGGTGGAACCCTTTCAACGGGGCCTCAAAACCTTGGAAACCGATTGTATGATTAATGGCCGAACCCGATGGCAAGGAGCCGAACGAGCCTGGATCAATCTCTTTGAAAATGCGCCCATTGGCGGTGGATTGGCCAAGTGCAATCCCCTGGCCTACTGGACGTTGGAAGATACCTTTGACTACATTACCAAATACAAGGTCCCCTATCATCCCCTCCACGAAAAGGGATATCCCTCCATTGGAGATGCGTAAGTAACACAACACACACAAAAGATGAACAATCTGGGAGTGTCTGGACGGATTCCATCTCTTACACGGTGTCTGCGGTTCCATCTTTTGTGGTTGTTGTTGTTGTTGTCGTCGTCGCCGTGGATCGATTCTTTTCTTTTTTCGAAACCCCCATTGATACAGCAAGGATACCATTCCGGTTCCGGAGGATGGTTCCGTCACGTACAAGGACGGTGAATGGACGGGTGACAAGACCATTTGGCTCGATTACGGCAAGGAACGTATTGGTCGCTTTGTTGGATTGACCAAAAAGGATGGTTCCACCAAGACGGAATGCGGCATCCACGTCGATGGTGCCGAACGTACCTGGGATCGGGATTTGTGGGAAGAAGGATCCAGTGCCGTCCAAAAGCTGGCCACCGAAGACGACGCCTCGGCCCTCTTGGCCGGTGGCGACAAGCCCTCGATTGTCACGGTCTACGCGCCCTGGTGTCAATACAGTCAAGCCATGGAAGAGTCCATGGAAGAATTTGCCAAACAAGTGGGTGACGGCATGAATGTCTACAGTTTCCGTGGGGATGACAAGCGTGAATTTGTCATGGAAAATTTGAATACCAACTCCTTTCCCACCATTAATGTCATCAAGCCTGATGGAACCGCCGTCAAGTACGAATCGGAAGAACGAACGCCCGAAGCCTTTGCGAAATTTGTTGAAGAAGCCTTGGCATAATCTTTCATGAGTGTACGCGCGCGCTAACAGGGTCGTGGTGACCAACCACGGTTGTGGATTCCAGAATTGTGGTTTTGCGGTAACCATCAAGTCTACAGTCTATTCTAAATTATTCTAAAATAAAAAAAGTCCTCTCTAGGAGCCTTGTTTGTCGAGGGGTACCCATTTGCCATAGGTTCGTAGGGCAAGGCCGTCCTTGTGCAAGGGTTGATCGTGGCCGACTTGGACAAAGCCTTGACGAGGATAAAATTGATTGGCCTGTGGCAGCAGTGTAAGTGTTGTGGCCAGAAACAGAATGGAGTGTGGTGGTGATGGGGTGGTTGGTGGTGACCGTGACGCCGTCTTATTGGGTTTGTGCTTGTGCTTGTGGGACTGTACCACGGCGTCCATGGCCAGTTGCACGAGTTGCGTGGCAATGCGTCGTCGTTGAAAGTGCGGATGTACAAAGAGACGTTGAATTTCATAAGTTGCCACCACGACTCTTTTCGTTCTTGTTGTGGTGGTCGTCGTCTTGTCGTCGTCGTCATTGTCGTCTGGACCCACTCCTACTCTCGTGTCGGATGGGGGACACAATCGCACTCCAATACAACCCACCACATAATTGTTGTTGGAAGTTGTCCTCGTCGACGAGTTGGTTGTCGTGTCGTTCTTGTGAGGATTGGTGACACTACCTTGTCGACCATCCTCTTCCCCCGTAACAGCAGTTTCTGCTCCTTCTGCATCTTCTTGTTCTCCCATTCTTTGTGCGTGGTAGGTGGTTGTTGTGTTGACAGCCACGAGAAAGATTCCTTGATGTTGGGGAGACGAATAATGGGCTCCAATCGCACTCCTCCTACTACTGGAGGTTGGTGAGGTTTGTGTCGTCATGTGGTTTGGATTAGAACGAGGCGTCTTGTCGTTGTCGTTGTCGTCGACAGTCGTCGTGGCCAAATCTTGATGCAAGGCGTTGCGGACCAGTTTGCGAATCGAAGGATAGGAATCCACATATGCTTGATACGAGTGTTGAAACAAGTCGCGGACATGCTCATCGTCCTCGGCCCGTTCCAATGGCAACATCCACACGATGGAATTCTTGTTTTGTTGGGGAGTGGCACGCCCATGAATGCATTGCGGAGACACAATTCTGTGGTTTCGATGCCTCCTACTCGTACGACTCGTTGTGGATCCAATCAGGCGTTGCAACAAACGCGTCGTCGAAAGACCCGCCGCACGCTCCTTCTCCTCCACGACGCATGCTGGTGATGGTAGGACCCATCCCACACAATAGGATTGCAAATACAAGCGCAAGGCGGCATGTTCGTCGTACCGTTCCGGTGCCAGTCCCCAATCACCACGACGACGACCACCACGACAACCGGCGGACCGGTTCGCCAGTGAGACGGCTGCCTCATAGGCCGTTTGGACCTGGACGTGTACCGGTAGACCGGAAGCAGTGGTTCTTTTTGTTCCTTGAAACACTGCCACCACCTCATCCACGGATGAGGCCAAGGGTGAAAACCGGGTCGTGGTACGAGGTGCTTTGGTTGGCGATTGTCGTCGTGTCGTCGAACTGCCACGGTGGAGTTTGGCGTGAAATTGTTCCCAATACCTCCTTTGAAAGCCCGTCGTGACCGAATCGACTGGTAGCGTGTCGTTGCGGTGGTTGTCCTTGTGGTTGGTATCATGATGATGATGAGGAGGATCATCACTTGGGCGTTTGTCATGGTTGTCTGGATTGGGAAATGGCCCCACTGGTTCCAACCACAGTAGGGCATTCTGTTGATTGTTCTTGTGATTGTCCTTGGAACTCAAAAAGGTTTGCCTCACCCAGTCCAAAAGGGCTTGTCGTCGAGATGGCGGTTGGAGATAGGCCAAGACGACTTCCGAGACAATCAAGGTGGCCGCACAACCGTCGTCCTGATGCGGATTCTGGTGATGGTTGTGGGTTTGGTGTATTAGTCTGGGGGAATTGGCATGGACAATGTCCTGCAAGACCGTCTCCAAACTTGGAGTAGTAGTCGTCGTGTTGGTGGTGTCGTCGTTGTGGTGGTCCTTGTCCTTTCGATTCTTGGTGGTGGGTTCCGCCGCCGCTTTGTGGTTTGCTGCCACGTCGTGCAAATCGGCCGCCACCAAGCTATAGGTGGAATGACGATTGGGAAATTGATACTGAGCGACCACAACGGCGCCTGGAGGGACGACCCTTTGTGTGGTGTTCTGGTTCGTGGAGGGTGGACTTGTGGTATTGTTGGTGGTTGTGGTTGTCGTTTCCGTGGTTGTCGTTGTTGTTGTTTCCGTGTTGGTGGTGGTGGTCGTCGAACCAACAAGGGTCCAGTCGGGATCGTATCGTGTGAGCAAGGTCTGCAAGTTGGATTCTGATTGTTGGGATTGTTGTTGTAGAGCTTGAAATTTGGTGTGACAAACACTGGGCAAATCCACATCGACGACATGAACATTGTGATTGTCGTTGGGATTGGAGGACACGAGCGTGGCCAATCCCAGAACGTCGTAACCGGCTCCCAAACTCACCAAACACACTGCTGGGGGAGGAGGAGGATCCTCTGGATGTGGATGTGGTGGTGGTGATTGGTTTGTGCATGTTGGTGGAATGGGTGCTGGTCGATGGACTTGCCAGAATCGCTCGAGTTGATCGTGCAGAATGGCTACCCTCAAGGCGTAACCGGCATGAACCAAGGGCGTACCACCACCAAACGAAGACGAGGATGATGACGACGACGACGACGACGACGACGACGACGACAAGAGGGTATCGGCCATGACTTGCAACAAGGTCAAGTAGCACTTGGACCAATCGTCGTTTGGGTGTCCCCGGTCATTATCATCATCATGACCCTTGTCCTTGTCATCATCCACTCCCAACAAGACGGACGCCGCATAGCCATGATGCAACAAGGCCGAACACTTGACACGAAGCGCATCGTGTGCCGTCCGTACCACTGCATCCATCTCGCAACAGCTGTTGCACTCTTCGTCTCTCTTCGTCTTCGTCTTCTTCTTCTTTCTTCTTTCTTCTTTCTTCTTTCTTCTTTCTTCTTTCTTCTTTCTTCTTTCTTCTTCGTCTTGTGTGTGAGTGTGTCGATGGGAATAACTATTAGCTCTCGTTCTCCCTCTTGTGTTGCCTCTTCTCTCGTCGTCGTCGTCTCAGAACCGCTCTCCATCATCCGGATCTTTGGATATGGATCTTGCTAAGAAGACGTTATTGATACGGTATTTTCAAATTTCAAACTGGGAACGCCGGGGGACCTCCCATAAATTTGGCGCGCCTCAATCACACAAAATTGACCACCCCCGTGTCATTGCTCCCCATTCTTCTGAGAAACAAAAAAGGCAACGGATATATCTTCTCTTTGTGGTGCACACAAAGAGAGCCATGTGGAGTAGTACGAGTTCCCGTGCTACTACTACGAGTACTACGAATCGCCGCGGTCCCACCACCACTAGGACCACCAGTGACCACCATCCTGAGGAACAACGGCTCCACCAACCACCAGACTCTTCGTCGTCCTCCTCCTCCTCCTCCTCGGAGTTTCCACAAGCCCGTCACATTCCCTTTCCCTATCCCACGCCGTATCCACAACAAGTGGATTTGATGCACACCTTGTTGGAATCGCTGCGGCTCAAGGAACAAGAGCAACAGCAACAGCAACAAGAACAGCAACAGCAACACGAACAAGAACCACATTGCAACGATGACCACCAAACCAAGAACAACAAACCACTGGTGCTCTTGTTGGAATCGCCCACGGGAACGGGCAAATCCCTGTCCTTGGCTTCGGCTGCCTTGGCCTGGCTCGACTACCAGGAACGACGCGATGTAGGCGCCGTTGCCGCAGCATCATCCAGTCCAGCATCACCACAACAACAACAACAACAAGCACCCAAACAACAAGAACCACAACAACCACAGTCGTCGTGGTTGGACGATTGGATACCACCAAGTCAACGTCAAGAGCAACAACAACTGGTCGACATGCAAGCACACGCCGCCCACACGCGACACGAATTGACTCAAACCTTGCAGGGCATTCGACACGAGCGACAACGCCACATACAACAACAACAACCATCATCGCAGCAACAATCGCCCACACTGGCGCAACAACACGCGGCGCGACAAACGGTCTTACAACACGCCTTGCAACAACAGCAGCAGCAAGACCAATCCCGAACGAACCATGGTTGGAAGAACCACAATCACCACCCAAAGAAACCAAAAACGACGACCAAGCCACCCAACGCGGCGAATGCCGTCACACCCGAACCACTACGCACAATCGACGACGACTATGACCATGACGATGAAGACGACAAACACCATTCGGATCCGGAGGAGGATGCTTGGTACAAAAAGAGCAACCCCAACCAGTTTGTTCCATCCCAACGCCGCCCGAAACCACCGCGGTACACGGCGCCACGTTCTATTACAACCCGCAATCCTTTGTTGCAAGGTCCGGCCTTGGATGGATCGGCCGCCGTCCACAAGGACTCGACCTCTACCCCGGCCACTCCTCCTACGACTACGGCGGCCGCCGTCGGTGGCTTGCGGCCCGGTCTGGGCCGCCGCAAATTGATTTATGCGGCCCGCACCCATTCGCAATTGGCGCAATTTTTGCACGAACTGGAACCCCTGCGACGACACTCGTATCCCCACGTGACGGTCGTGACATTGGGCGGACGACGGGCCCTCTGCACCCATCCCCAGTTGCAAGGGGAACCGGAAGCGGTGATTACCGAAACCTGTTTGGATTGGCAACAGCAGTCCACCAAATCCAAATCAGCCACCACGACGGTCGGTCATCGTCCTGGTCGTGCGCCTCGCAAACGAACGCACGTCTTCCTCCAAGAGGACGACGACGACGACGACAAAGAACCAGAAGCACCACAAGGGACGAAACACGCCAGGAGCCAGCACCCGAGTCGTCGTACCACCACCAAGGGCGGGTGTCCCTTTTTGGCCCACACCAAAGGCAACAACAACAAGGACGCGGTTGAAACCTTGGCCTTGCATGTCTTGGCCGATCCCCTGACGGCTCCCCAAGCCGTGGCCTTGGGACAGTCGGTCCACACGTGTGCTTATTATGCCAGTCGTGCGGCCGTGGCGGCCGCTCAAGTCGTGGTCCTGCCCTACCCCTTGCTCTTGTTGCCCCGCGAAACCCGACTTCAAACCCTCGGATTGTCTCTGGACCAGTCCTTGGTGGTGGTGGACGAAGCACACAATGTACCCGAAGCCATTCGACACGTGCATTCCAGTCACTTGTCCTTGGCCGTCGTCCAACAAGCGCTGCAGCAATTGCAACGATATGTCCAACGCTATCAAGACCAATTGGCCAGCCGCAACTTGTATCCCCTGGGACAATTGCGCAAAATACTCGTGGCCTTGCGCAAGGCTCTGACCAAGGGAGGACTCGCGACGGGTGGTGGTCGAGGTGGCAGCAGTAACAACCACACCAACCACTCCAACCACCATACGACGACGAATCACAAAATGATGACGGGCATGCAACTGTGGACGGCCCTTCGTTTGGAACACACCAATTTGTGTCAGGTCTTGCAGTACATGAAGGACTCGAGATTGGCACAAAAACTCAAGGGATTCCAAACGACCAATCATAATACTAATGATCACTCGGACAAAGACTCCAACAATAAGAACAAGAATTCTACCAAACGCGATACGGAATCACAACAACAACAACAACAACAACAACAACAACATCAGGGAACAGGAGAGACGGCCAGTCCGGAATTGTCCAAACACGTGTCGGCCATGTCCCTGGTCGAAACCATGTTGGAAAAGTTTCTCTTGACCCACGGAGAAGGAAAATTCGTCTTGGAAATTCAGCCACATGACGACGACGACGACGACCAACCACCCGCAACACAACGACAATCACCACAACAACAACAACAATCGTGCCTCCGCTTTGTCTTGTTGAAACCAGCCGTTTTTTTACAACCCGTCTTGGAAGAAGCGTATGCCGTGGCCCTGGTCGGTGGGACCTTGCAACCATTTTGTCATGTCGCGGCAGAATTGTTGCTTCCCGAGACCCAGGACGACGTCCTTGGTGGGACGAACAAGGACGACGAGGCCACACACAAGTCGTCGGTGCAGACAATTTTGCAGCAGGCGGCACAAGCCGATGCGGCCTTGACTCAATTCTCCAAAACCAATACCAACATGGTTTCGTCCATTCCCACGCAACATGCCGATTCCTATGCCATGGTGTCATCCTCCTTTACGGCATTTTCCTGCAGTCATGTCGTATCCCCCGACAATGTCTTGTTGCAATCGTGGTCGTCCGGTCCCACGGGTCAACGGTTCGACTTTCGACATTCCAGTCGCTACCAGGAACGACAAGTTTGTGAATTGGGCCGTGCCTTGATTCAACTCTGTCAAGTCGTTCCTCATGGAATGGTCGTTTTTGTGTCCAGTTATGCCTACGAAGCCTTTTTGGTCCAGGAATGGAAAACGTGTGGAATGTGGCAGGAATTGGAACAGACCCAACCCGTCTTTCGAGAACCGCACCAATCGCACCAAATGGAATCCACCTTGCGGCGGTACACCAAGGCGGCGGCGTCCAGTCGGGGGGCACTCTTGTTTTCGGTCATTGGAGGCAAACTTTCGGAAGGCATCAACTTTTCCAATGACATGGCCCGTACGTATCCAAGTTTGTATCG
Organism: Epithemia pelagica; assembly: GCA_946965045.2. Lineage (NCBI taxonomy): Eukaryota > Bacillariophyta > Bacillariophyceae > Surirellales > Surirellaceae > Epithemia > Epithemia pelagica. The sequence continues at coordinate 3,772,644 of OX337230.1, forward strand.
AAAATCATGAGAGTTGCGCGCAGTCTCGTCGGTCCTGGCCAGTAACGAGAGAGAGAGTGAGACTCTTACCGTTGCTCTTGTTTCGTAATGTTTTCTTTTGATTGGAACAGGTTGCGTTGTGGTTGTGGGATTGCCCTATCCGGATATCAAAGATCCCGTCCTGCAGGAAAAAATGGCCAGTATGGATCAAATGCAATCACAGTCCGACTTTTCCACAGGGTCATCATCGGCCACCATTTCGGGTCAGTCGTACTATCACAATTTGTGTATGCGAGCCGTCAATCAGTCGATTGGCCGTGCCATTCGACACCAAGGCGACTATGCCGCCATTTTGTTACTGGATCAACGCTACGAAACAGATGGCCGAGTTTGGTCCAGTCTCCCCCATTGGCTCAAAAAGAAAAAGACCACCGCAACGACCAATGAGGCGACGGCTGGAAATGATGGGACCCGGCCCATGTCACAGCCATTTGCCAAACGAATTCAAGACATTCGTGCATTCTTTGAGGAAAAGGCTGAGTACTAGTAGAGAGCGTTTGGCATTGGTTGTGGAGCAGCAAACGGAACAACGAACATTCATTCTTGCATGCTCTCTAAAACACTTTCCACGGGTCCATGGTTTACCGATTGCGCCACCTGCTTTCCTTCTCATAATAAAGATAAACCAATGCATAAAGAATAGAACTTTGATGTAAATAGATTCAAAAGCTATATTAGGTACAATGACGAGATGGTCCAACAAAACGCTTCCCATCACTCCCACGAGGATTGAGAAACGAAAGGTAGACAGGATGCAAATTACTCAAATCTTGCGCGTGACGCCGCAAGTTGGCTCTCCAATTCATCTATTGGTCGTTTCTTGTTGGCATTTGAGGCTTGTGCTGCTTCGTTCAACAGGGCTGCTTGATGCGCCGCAGCGGCCACTCCCGTGGGCCCGGTAGCTGCTCGCAATTGGGAAAGGGCAGCAGCACTCAGCGAATGCAACAAATCTTGTGTACGAGAAGTTGTGGAGGGATAATCGGCTCTCAACGAGGCGACAGCGGCTTCATTGCGTATACTTTGTTGCAACAAGGGCTGAACCAAGGTCACTAGCTTGTCGTAATCGGCACTGAGGGCCGTCACTCTTCGATTGCATTCGTACGATAACTCCGCCAGTCGGCGTTCAAATTCTTCCTTCATATGCACATTGGCTTCCTTGAGGCGTTGCATGTCTTGCTTTAACACATCTACATCATCCTTGGATTGTTGATCGGTCTTGGTGGCTCGCTTTATCTGATGCAAGAGTTCTGGCTTGTCCTTCTGAAACTTTTCGTGAAAAAAGCGAACGTAGCAAGCAGTTCGAGGGTCCACATCGTTGGTCAAGATGGGGTCCGTCCGTAGTTTGCGAAAGCCATAAAAATTCAGCTGGCGAGCAAAACTTGAGAAATTGGAATGCTTGAAGTACAGGGGTAGAACAGTCTGAAATGATTGAAATCACAGAAGGTAAGTGTGTGTATAAGAAGCATAAACTCAACTTCATCTCCAACAAAGCATGAGGGTACGTACCGTTGCAAACTTTTCCACATTCTTGACGACAAAGTTATCCCCATTCTCACTCCACGTAGCAATTTCCGGATCGCACCGATCAATCATGTGATAGGTTTCTGTGGGAACATAGCAACCACAACATGTTAAGGTTTCGTGTTCGCAATACAACAAAGAAAGATACTAGGTAATCGCCAGAGAAAAAAGAGAACTTACTGCTGAGAAACATGGGTAATTGCAAATGTTTGGGACAGGTTTTGGAGTTGGCAGAAGAAGCTCCACCTTTTTTGTTGGATCGTTGTTTGCTTGTAGGATTCTCACAGGAAACGGAATCGAATTCGTCCGAATCAAAGGCGGAGGAAGAAAGAGTATTCGCTGTTGTAGAGGTAGTAGGATGATTAGAAGGAGATGTTGTTGCAGATCCAAGAGAGCACAAGGCGTCACACGTCATTTGCGTCGCTTCGTGATCCAAAGCGCTCTTGTTGTGATCACTGGAAGTATTGGTTGTGGCAAACGAAGGGATATTGGTGTTGGCGGTGCTTGTCGACACATTGGATGTGACAAACGGATTGCTTGTGGAGGCCCTCGGTTTATTATTAATGCCAGTCGATTCATTCCTTTTGTTCGAACCTACAAGGTTGGATGGAGTGCTCATGATTGCAACAACACCAAAGAAAGGAGTCTCTTTACGGTTCTTGGCTGCGTCGTGTGTTTTCGACTTCGATGGATGCGCTACAGTGACGGTTGTTTGCCCGAGCAACTCTTTCGTGAGCCGTCACCTTCGATCGAAGGATCGTGCGAATTCGGGTCAATTCCTGACTTTGTCTTCGATGAGCATCGATGAAGCGCTCCTACGTTGGTTGGTCCACGGAAGCGTTCATGTGCCCGTCATAGGTTCAACTTACTGACAATTTGCGTGGAAGCTACTCTCTAATGTCCCGCCTGGTAGTTGATCTCCAGGATTCGAAGTTCCCTGTCAAAAACGTGTGGTGACAAAAAGTACCACAATGTGTGGCTACGAGTATAAGATAAAATGTACGCCGAATCCTAGAACTTCCGGAAGTTCGGGATGGTGGTTCTTTGCGATTCCTCAGGGAACGTTTTCCTCAGATTACCACGAGCTAAACCTCCGCGACGTACAGACGTCGCTAGAGACTGACAAATTGTCACCAATGGGTTCACCGACAGCTACCACTGACAAATAAAGATGCGACTGCCACGTTGCATTTATTGCAGACGCGCACAGGTTGAAAGTGTGTCTGAAGCCGCGACCAAGACTACAAACGGAACAAAAGACACTTCGAGTTTTACCTCACAAAAATTCCTCTTTTGCCCCAGAAAACAACAAAGATAAACTCAAACACCAGGACTGCATCTACCGACAACACTGCACTCTCATGAGACTCTTTACAACAGTTTGGCCATGGATCTTTGTCGTGGCCATTCTTTTTCATTTCACAGTGGCACAGGAGAGGATCCAACAAGAGCCTCCTCAAGTCCAATTGTCCCTCGACGAATTCACGGAACTATACTCCTCGGCCAAACTCAAAGAGGTCGAGAGACGTCTCTTGGATGAACAAACGATATGGAAACAGGCTCAGAAACAAGAACGCGACCGATTCGAAAGAGAGGCTCATGAAATGGTCCAACAGCAGGAACGCCTTGTCGTGCAAGTTCAACAAGAGCTCTTTCCCCAAAATTTTCAAGTTCTCCATCACACCGTGTCTGGTGTATACAACAGTTCGTCGTCACTGGACTCTGGAGTCGAGGGTGATTTGGCACGGTTTGACATTGAACTGATGGTACGGGTCATGGACTATTCGGCATTTTCCCCAAACCATGCGTTGCCCCGTCCATGGACAGTGGTGCCGCTGGTCAATACAACATCCACGGTGGCTACCGACTGGAGGGTTTTCCATCATCAACAAGAAAACTTGAACAATGATGGAGAGTTTGAAGAAAAGGATCCAGTCTCGGATCCTGGTGTTTTGGTCATGATACAAAACGAACAACAAGCCTTGGTCACCAACCAAACAGGCTTGTTCAAGATCCAGTTCACAGCGTATACACGTGTGAGTCAGACACGAAACATGCACTCTGTATCCTTGAGCAGTCTCTTGTATCCATCGTCCAGTCTGTCCTTTCGGATTGCCCAAACTTCCCCTTCCATGTCCGCACAAGACCTGAGCATTCAACCCTCCTCGGCAGTGCTGTTTGTGAAAGCACAAGAATTCTTTACCGATATTCAAGCAACACTGCCACTGGACGCGGACCACTTTAAACTGAGATGGGTCAATGTCACCCACGATACCATCCGCGACGAGTGCCGCCAAAGTAGTCAAGGCCATTTTCAAAACGTCACAAGTTGCTTCCTGCCAGGTGACATTGCACGTGCACACAGAAATGAACCGTGCCGATGCGACATCCTACAATAACAAGGACGAAGACGACGACAAGGAATTCACCATGGTGGAATTGCCTCGCCTGGAATGTCTCCACGTGGTTCGTCAGACCGGTCACGTGGGTGTCATCAAAACCGCCAAAGTGGAAGTCCACGAGCATGAGTTGGGTTCCAGTTTGTTACGCGTGGAAGCATCCGAACTGTCATCGCAACTTCGTCTCAATGTGGATCGACCCATTGTTCTGAGCTACAAGTACCGGAATCCTCAACACAATCAATTGCTACTTTCGGTGCAAGAACACGAGGCACTCGAAACCTTGGAGGCAACCATCGACCGCGTCCATTACAAGGTGGTTGTGACCGAGACACATGCCGTTCATTCACTCCTTGTCATGGTCCAAAGTACCCAGCTGCAATACTTGAACGTGTTTGGTTTACCAGCCTCCTCGTCCAAGTTTACCGTCTTGGTCAATTCGGCTCCGACGAAACCCGTCCGCGGCCGGAAGAAGCAGTCGACCGTCACAAACAACAACAATAATACTACCAATATTCTCATTCCTCTCCACGTGGGTCTCGATCCGGAATCGGCTCATCGATCGAGCCTTCTTACGTCGGTGGAACTGACCTTTGTCAGTACCCTGGAACAAGCATTGACAACCAAGCCAGAGGTAACAACCACGACCAACAAGAATGAAACGCTGTTGATACTCGATCCACCACGGTTTGACATGCCCGTCAGTGTCTTGACCACTCATTTGAATTTGCCACAAGAGTACACGTACAACTTTTCGGGAACCCTGGGATCACATCGATTGTCCAATCGTTCGGCGATGTTACCCATTCCACAAGCCTTGCATCATGTCCAGGGAAAACGAGTCGTTCATCACGATTATGAATTTACCATTCTCGATGACATGATGTATGACGACGACGAAGACGACCAAGCCGCAACGGGGGGTGCGGCCGTTCGCATCCTGACACCCGAATCAGGAACCAATGCGTACTTTAAAAAACTCTTGGTCTTCTTGGAGGACCAAGCTGACGACGAAACCAACGACAGTCCAGCCGTACTTCATGTCCGAGTAACAACCAGGAAACGACCTTCCAACCGTTCGTGGCTGGAATCACTCCAACGCCGCTTGCGTTTTTGATGAAACACGAAAGCGCATGTAGTATCCGCACTGTCTCGAATACTACATTGGTAATAGCTGGTGCTGTTGATTGTTTTTATATGATGTCATGTACAAAAAGGTTTCCGTATGTTTAGATGCCATCTTTTTCAGGTTGTGGAGGTCTCAATCCATTGTGTGAGTCATTGTATTCGGTTGGTCATTGCTCCTTTCGGAGTGTGGATATCCTTCCAGACCATGCAGAGGATTCACGTGGTTCATCCAATTGCCGCGATTGGTGGAAGCCGGAATCCCTCCTGTCCCACAAAAAGGATTCCAATGTCCACCCATCACGGCATTTGGATTGGAAACAGTGGCAGGTTTCGAGGAAGGGGCGGCATCTCGGATGATATATATCCTTCCCGACCATGCAGAGGATACCATGTGGTTCATCCAATTGCCGCAATTGGTGGAAACCGGAATGCCTCCTGTCCCACAAAAAGGATTGCAATGTCCACCCATCACGACATTTGGATTGGAAACAGTGGCAGGTTTCGAGGAAGGGGTGGCATCTCGGATGATATATATCCTTCCAGACCATGCAGAGGATACCATGTGGTTCATCCAATTGCCGCGATTGGTGGAAGCCGGAATCCCTCCTGTCCCACAAAAAGGATTCCAATGTCCACCCATCACGGCATTTGGATTGTAAAAACAGTTACACCCATACGGCAGTCCGGACTTTCTTGTGTTTCCCCTCTTGTGGGTTTCACACATGGTACTTATCCACCGCGGTTGGTTCTTCAAAAGTCCTCTCTCCCGCTAAGACTAGGGAAATCTTGGAAGGAACTTTTAATAAAAGCCATGACGTTACGGCTCACGACAATCTCTTTCCGATCGGCCACCTCACCGAATATCCACCGCAACTTGGACGCATCCTCCAGATATTTGTATAGTGATAACCATCTTGTTGCGTCTTCGACATTTTGAAGGAACCATTCCATACTTCTTGAAGATGAAAAGGGTAATCTGAGTAATGAGCCTCGTCGTTCCTGCTTACCGCGGCTTCTGCAGGCAAATAACAGCCGCCCCAAAAAGGGATATCACAACATACTCGTTGGGATTTTGGAGTAACCTTACCTTTTTTCTTCGAGTTCCTCCGTGAAGCATGAATTTAAACCGCGACCGAATCGTCGGTTGCACGGCACAAAAACGAGACGACGACGACCAGGACGACCGTAGGACCATCTATTTCGAATTACAACCTCTGGAGAGAGACCAAGGTTCGTTTGGTCACGTGTCACAGTATTTGGAATCTACATATGTTTTGTGTGGAATGGAACTCTCTCCTTTCGACTCCAAAGCACTTGACATTTTGGTTGTAAAAGTGGTGTCTCTTCGTTCGCAGAGAATACGGATCCTGTGCTCAATCTAGCTCAGCCGCTTTGCTTTGCAAAATGCTCCTGAAAGACTTTTATGGGTGTCATTTCACCATCATTGAGCTCTATCTCACCAACTTGGTCCAGCTCCACAAGCGCCTAGATGTCTTTATCGTCCCAAAACATACCAGTCCAGCCAGGAATCTCTTTGAACTGCGCGGAAGCGCGTTCTCTTGGGTTGTCAATAACCTCTTCCATTGGAAGGATTTTGACACCACCGTTGATAGCGATCATTTCATTCGCCCATTCTCTATCCTTGGTGAGAATTAGTACATTCACTGTCGCCGCAAAAGCGGCAGTATAGAGTCGACCCACAAATTCACGATTCGCTTCGGACTGAGGTAGGTCGTCAATGATTATTCGAGGCCCTAGCTTGTACGAAGGATCTAAATTGAGTGCGAATGGAGGGTGTTAGGATTCTCACCGAAAACTAGGTGGCGAAACCTACAACTCATCGAATGATGCTAGTATTTTATGGCATCCGATGACATTTTCCTAAAAATGAGAAAAGAATGTCGGCATGCTCGCGAAACTATAAATTTGGCCACGGCATGCTCGCAGTGCACGCGTTATCGGCGACCGCTCGGATATTAACTATGGCCCAACACGTGCGCGCCCAAAACTATCAAGTGCGCGCCTCTACTATCCGAGTACGCGCATCCACGATTCGACCTAACGGTCTATGTAATCAAAGCACGAATCACGATCACGCGAGACCATATCTCTGTTCCCACAAATCCAAGAATGCAAACAGCAACGCGCCCAGGACAAGACTTATACCACGACAAAGCAAGAGCTGTTGCATCCCATACATGTTATCCATCACCCTATACATTCAATACACACCAATGCCGGTCTACTCCAACCAGTGAGGACCTATCACACCAGATCCATGGCCGTATACAAGAGCCAGGACTTCGACACCATCAACCACCTTAGTTAGTAATCGTCTCACAATCATTAATATCACCATTTTAACACTCATCTTAAGACTTACCTCTTATCAGTGGACCGACTGCCCCCACCCACGGCGGACTTCGACTTGCAACTCTTCTCTGACCCGTGCGTCTAAGGAGGTTTTTTGAAGATAAGTGACTGGAATTCCACCAACAGGCGCGTGACACACGCCCAATAGGCGCGTGCAGCACCCCCAGAACACGGATCACGCGCATTTGGCGCGTATGAAGCGCGTGGCGCTCCAGATTGCGCGTGAATGCGCGTGAAACGTGTAGACAACGCGTGAAACGTGTTGACACCCGCGTGAGCATGTTTATTGTATGTGGAAACGCGTGCACAGAGCCTAACCTTTGCCTAGATACCTAACTACTAGCTACACATATAACACCTAGTATTCCAGTCGCACGTAAACTCCAAAAGCGACCCACAAATTTCTCCTCCACCACCAAATCACGTCACAGTGACATACGAAGAACAATGGACACAAAATCACAGAAGAACGCTGAAAATTAGATTTTCCTCACACAACAACCGCACAAAAGATATACTCTCCCACTTTTGTGATCACTTTTTGACGATAGTGTCATAGAGTGCCTCATCCAACTCACACCAACCCCCAACGCCCCAAAAAACACACAGCAGCAGCAACAACAACAACAACAACAACACAACAGCAACAACAACAACAACAGCTACAACAAACAGGCGAAAACAAAGAGAATCATTTCCTTTTTCAAATTGGAAAGGTGCTAGGTAAGCCAAGTCGACAAGACAACAGTGAGAGTTCGTTTTGTCGTTTTCCTATATGCCCACTAATCATTTTCTTCTGTTTCCATGAAAACCCAACCATGTGATCGCTGTTTGGCAACTATTTCTTCCCTCCTATCATCCCACAAGACAATTTTCAACGCTCTGAACGACTGGATTGGTGGTTCTGTTTGAAAAAGGGCGAAGACACCAAGTTGGTGCACCCATTTCATTCTCCCATCAATTTCCATCGACCAAAACTGGTTGGATTGCTGGATTGCCGCTGCTTCTTCCCTCCTATTATCCCAGAAGACCATTTTCAACGATCTGAACGGTCGGATTGGTGAGGATTCTATTGAACAAAGGGCAAAAAGGTAAGCCAAGTCGACAAGACAACAGTGAGAGTTCGTTTTGTCGTTTTCCTACATGCCCACTAATCATTTTCTTCTGTTTCCATGAAAACCCAACCATGTGATCGCTGTTTGGCAACTATTTCTTCCCTCCTATCATCCCACAAGACAATTTTCAACGCTCTGAACAACTGGATTGGTGGTTCTGTTTGAAAAAGGGCGAAGACACCAAGTTGGTGCACCCATTTCTTTCTCCCATCAATTTCCATCGACCAAAACTGGTTGGATTGCTGGATTGCCGCTGCTTCTTCCCTCCTATTATCCCAGAAGACCATTTTCAACGATCTGAACGGTCGGATTGGTGAGGATTCTATTGAACAAAGGGCAAAAGACACCAAGTTGGTGCACCCTCTTCGTTCACCCCTCCATCTCCATCGACCAAGACCCTGTTGGATTGCTGTGTTGCTACCCCTTCTCAATTGGAACAAGGGCCGAGACACCAAGTTGGTGCACCCATTTCCTTCACCCCTCCATTTCCATCGACCAAGACCCTGTTGGATTGCTGTGTTGCTACTCCTTCTCGATTGGAACAAAGGCCGAGACACCAAGTTGGTGCACCCATTTCCTTCACCCCTCCATTTCCATCAACCAAGACCCTGTTGGATTGCTGTGTTGCTACTCATTCCCGATTGGAACAAGGGCTGAGACACCAAGTTGGTGCACCCTCTTCCTTCACCCCTCCATCTCCATCGACCAAGACCCTGTTGGATTGCTGTGTTGCTACTCCTTCTCAATTGGAACAAGGGCCGAGACACCAAGTTGGTGCACCCATTTCCCTCACCCCTCCATTTCCATCAACCAAGACCCTGTTGGATTGCTGTGTTGCTACTCCTTCCCGATTGGAACAAGGGCTGAGACACCAAGTTGGTGCACCCATTTCCTTCACCCCTCCATTTCCATTGACCAAGACCCCGTTGGATTGCTGTGTTGCTACTCCTTCTTGATTGGAACAAGGGCTGAGACACCAAGTTGGTGCACCCATTTCCTTCACCCCTCCATTTCCATCGACCAAGACCCCGTTGGATTGCTGATTTGCTACTCCTTCCCGATTGGAACAAGGGCTGAGACACCAAGTTGGTGCACCCATTTCCTTCACCCCTCCATCTCCATCGACCAAGACCGTGTTGGATTGCCGTGTTGCTACTCCTTCCCGATTGGAACAAGGGCCGAGACACCAAGTTGGTGCACCCATTTCCTTCACCCCTCCATCTCCATCGACCAAGACCGTGTTGGATTGCCGTGTTGCTACTCCTTCCCGATTGGAATAAGGGCCGAGACACCAAGTTGGTGCACCCATTTCCTTCACCCCTCCATCTCCATCGACCAAGACCCTGTTGGATTGCTGTGTTGCTACTCCTTCTCGATTGGAACAAGGATCAAGACACCAAGTTGGTGCACCCAATTTTCACTCCTCCATCACCATCGACCAAGACCTTGTTGGATTGCTGTGTTGCTACTCCTTCCCGATTGGAATAAGGGCCGAGACACCAAGTTGGTGCACCCCTCTCCATCCCTCCTTCATCTACATCGACCAAGAAGACCCCATTGGATTGCTATATCTTGATTGGTGGTTCTGTTGAAGGTCCGAGACACCAAGTTGTTGCGCCCCCATACTTCTATCTTCTATCTCTATCGACCAAGACCCTATTGGATTGTTGTATTTGCTACTGATTCTTGACTGGAAGGACCGAGACATCAAGTTGGTACACCCATATCCCTCACTCCTCCATCCCTATCGACCAAGACCCTCCAGGGTTTCCATCACGCAAGCTTGAGAAACGGTAGTATCAAGTTGCATCGGAACCCTGCATCGAAAGAAAATTTCTCCTCGTTCCTTCCCCAAGCTGATTGAATCGCACGTTAATATGGCTGATTCGGTAGAAGATTCCGATCGATATTTCCCAGACTTGATATGTTATGAATATACAATCGAGTGGTATCGTTCTGTTTATTCCAACACTGATAATTGGACAGATTTCTCCACTACATATGGAGGTGAAACCATATTCGTATCCCTCTTGCGCTGTGGATCAAGTATTTTCAGTGATATCGCCTCGCATGCTGCTGTTTGTTTCCCGAAGATACTGAGACTTGTAGAGACGATCGAAGAACAACAAGAGGGAAACAAGAGTGACGGAGCTGGTAGTTTTATTTCACCAGGAATCGACCTATTCGAACAAACTCTATATGGAGACGCACTTCGTCTGTGGGACAAGGAATTCCCGTCAACGACAAGATCAAAGTCGAGCGCAAGCTTTACTCGATCCCTCAAGGTGTTTCTTGGAGCCCATCCTATGCTCGCTGATATTGTCCTCAACTCGTATTCGATGGAGAGACGGCTTAATGTCGTGGCTGCAAAAATATTGGACTACATGACATCTGATAGATCGAAGTTTCGGAAAGACAGAACAATAGCAGTCCGAGAAATGGTTTGGAGCGTTCAACATATGGCAGCTGTCTATCGGGTATTGGAATCTGACTCCTATGAAATGGAAGGAGTCGATGTTGAAAAAGCATTAGCCCTTACACTTCCTGATTGCTGGTTTCGTCCTTATTTTGACATACCAAGAGCTGCTAAGTATCCCGCGAACGACTATTCCAATTTGGCGGTTCTAATTTCATATTACCAGACGATGGAACGGGAATACGCTACAAAGACGAAGGAGTATCAGAAGGGGCGACATGAACAACGATCTCAAGACAGGAAACGCCGTAAACGAGCGTCAGACAGTAGATGTGATGGTGCAACAAGTTCTACCATTTTCACTGTTTCAAATAACGAGAGCAAATCACCATCTCAGTCTCTGTCAGCGACTGAGGAGGATCGGAGTTCCATTTTTGATACTCTTGCATTGAAAAAGAAACCACAAAAAGCAAAACAAGCGACGACAAAAAAATCTTCCTCTCAATCAAAGGTGGGTCTGTTGGAAAGTAAATCACATGTTGACCACGGTAGCGACAAACCTAAAGGAATACCAAAGAAACCACCTCCTCTCAAGAATAAACCTGGTCCATCAGACGACCTTGCATCTTTCACTAACGACCGTTTGATTCATATGGCTAACTGGTCCCTCAAACAGTCGATGTCAGCGATCAATGAAGCTTGGGATCTCTGTAAAGAAAGTGCCGTTAGACGTAAGGGAAGCATCCATGAAGTTGTTTTGCGATTTGTCTTTACCTGTGCTTGCTGTACCAACAAGAATGGTTCTCTACAACATGACAATGGGAAAATGGACGTCCTTTTTGTCCCACATCGCCAGTACAGACGAAACCTTTTGCTACGGACGAATACTCAAGAGACGACTAAGTTTCAGGGGATCCCTCCCCTCATATTCAGGTCGATGCTTGTGCTGGTGGTTCATAAATGGCACAACAAGTCCGTTTGCTTTGAGCAAATCGACGAAGATAGTCTGAGAATGGACACAACGACTGCAATGGATTTGAGTTTGTCATCTTCCGATACTACATTGGTCGTCGTCACTACCAAGTATGAAGCTTTTGATCCCGTCTTAATCCTCTTACAAGCACATCAAAGAGAAGTGTTGATATTCGATCCATTATCGACAAGGGATATTCGCTCGTGGAGGCCTACAGTGATTCGATGTCTACGGAAACTAAGGCTATTGGACGACGAAAAGAAAATCCAATCATTCTTGAGCGTTGATATAAAGGAAGAGCTCGTTGGATGTGACTGGAGATTCATTTATAAGAAGTATCCGAATCCAGTGGCACCAAGTGCGTGTACGCTTCCCCAAGTATCAATCATATGTGTGATCGACGAGATCCTGTCAAAGGCGTCCCCTAATATGTCCTGTGATCAGATGATGGGGAAATGGGCTCAAGAATTGCCATCGTGTAGGCGAGAATGTCACAAGGCCTGCAATCATATCGTGAGTACGGCTATCAATAAAGCGAAACGTGATTCCACTCTGCGTGTATGTTTCAAGGACGTTAATGACGATACACGTCCAAGGATCAAACGCAGTCGCCGGTTTATAATGGAAGGGAAAGATCGAGGGGAGGTAATGGAAGATATGCTGGATTCCGACGATGAACGATTCGAGGACATTAAAGTGATACAAGAGATTACAGAAGCGGACAAGGCGCTCGAACGACTTCACGAAGATCGGCGATTTTTGGATCTGGTACGAACATTGAACGATGAAGATCAGAAAGAGGCACTCTGTTCCACTTGTGGGACTTCATTGCTTAAAAAGGATCTGGATAGAAGTCAGACCTTTTCTATCGTGAGTTGGACAAGGCAAGAAACCTCCAACTGTCCTCATTATCATTGTCCAACATGTACTTTCATCCGGAATTCGGTGAAGAATCGATTTTGTTCCATATGCGGTCATATGCATGCTGAGCTAATACCACACGATCTACATGAGACAGAATTAATCGCGAAGAAAGACAAGACAATCGTCCTAGACGAATATGATGAAGACTCCGAGCAATATTGTGCCATATGCCATGGACAGCGTCCTAACGACTGTCGGATCGAGAGATGCGGGCACAAGTTTTGTCGGGTGTGTCTTGGTCATGTCCTTACCACCGAAAAACAAGTTCCTATGGGGAAACAGAAATCGACACCTCCTGAAATGAACGAGAGTTGCCCTTTGTGCAACGGAGATATTGCTTCGATTACGTACACCAATGCACATGATGGTTCAGTTGAAGAAGTTGGCGTGTCAAAAGAGGAACATCGTGGTCTCTACAGACCGGTCCCTGTATTTCCAGAGACAGCATGGGGTCGTGTACCGTTGGAAACTCTCCGTTTCATGAGTAAAAAACAACAAAAGGAGAAGAATAGGAGAGACCAAACTGAATCTTCTACTGTCACGATCAGTAACACAGAAGCGAAAAGGCAAGTCTGATCTATATTATTAGTACTCTCGATCAAAAGAAGAGACATTCTAGTTTCAGGTATTTGGCATTTCTATCCGCGTACTAACTATGTCTTTGTACTACAAGAAGTTCGGAAACGACAAGCACACATCCTAGTGCCTCGTCCCTGGGTGTACCCATTACACCCCGGGAGCGCTCGTTGGGTACACCATTTCAACTAGATAGGACATGACCAATATTAGGCCTACGGCAACATGTGGATGCTCAAAGTTAATCTTTAAGACATCCTTTAACAACATTTGATAGCCCATTAGACCTATATATGACATACCTAGGTCATATGAGCGCCTCCATTAGAGGCATGCGGCGTCTCTAATGGAGGTGCTCATATGACATAGGTATGTCATATATAGGTCTAATGGGCTATCAAATGTTGTTAGAGGATGTCTTAAAGATTAACTTTAAGCATCCACATGTTGCCGTAGGCCTAATATTGGTCATGTCCTATCTAATTGAAATGGTGTACCCAAAGAGCGCTCCCGGGGTGTAATGGGTACACCCAGGGACGAGGCACTAGAGCGGAGGTGACATCCATAAAGAAGAAACATATTCGTCCCACTTTCGAAGATATGGCATCGGATCAGACGATTTCGAGACTCACATGTACACAGGAGACCTATGCCAAGTACGAAAAGAAGAAAACGCAACGTATAAGTGAAACAGTGGTCGCCATGTCGCATCGGAACGAAAGTGCACACGAAAGAATGTGCTACTTTGTCTTGGACAAGGACATCGATCGAATAAGGATGCTATCGCATCTACTGCAGCGTTGCTTTGGAAGTTACGACGATCAAGATTGTTTTGGTTTGTCGTTCGAAAAAGAGATGATACAACGGAAGGTCGATATGAAAGATATCCCGAGTGTCTTTGCATGTATCCCAGAAATATACAACAAGGCTATGGATGATGTTGTGGAGACAAGAGATGACGTTGTCAGTCATTCGAACATTATACCAGAATGTTGTCCTATGATTGTAACTCAAATCCCGGTGGGTCTTGTAACTAAAACGATCCACAATGCATTCATATTGGAATGTACCTTGTCGAGGACAAGATATAGAGAAATCAGGAAAAAGACAACACATGTGTCGTCCTCTATATTCGAAGATCCTGTCATGATGATTCGGACTAACAAAAATTTATGTCTTGACGAAAATGATCACCTCTTCAGAGATATCATTATCCTCTTCCCTTTGGCTGGGGTTTTTTATACATGTGTGCGTCAATTTCAAGAACTATCAAGGTCGTCCAACATCACATCGTCATCAGTCCCACTACCGTTGTCTTGGTTACGTCTGCGACACAAAGATGGCCAACCTGCAAGTAATGCATTCTTGAAAAAAATTCATCGTTGTTGGAGTCTAGATTGGGGTGAACATCTTACTAATAATGACAAAACTGTGAAGGAATGTTACCAATGGTCTGATGTGGAGGATGGGAGCCCACTTTTACCTCCTGACGTGTACCTCGATGACAAGGGAAAGATCGAAAAGCCAGGGAATAAACAGTCGATGACACATCACATGTCACGGGAACAATATCGAACAAGGCTGATTATAAACAGGAATGACTCGGATAAGAAAGGGAGTCGGAGATATGTTAGTGGTGCTTTGCATCGAAACCTATGGTAGCAAATGTCGTCCGGTACACACCCAAGGCCACTGGTATACGACCATCGTATTCGGGGAAACATTACTTTCATTGTTCGGACACGCCGAAATGATGGGAGACCAGAGTCACTTAGTTACATTCGAGTGACATCCCTGTTACGGAAAGACCAGACGTTGTTGGACCTATTACACCACAGAGCAAGGGAATTTACACGTACTGGGTCTCTGAGAAAGGCGGCCAATGCCAGATGTAATAAGGGAGACTTAGGATCTATGACTACTGTTGGTAATACTGCGGCAAGAGGAAACGGTTCTACTTTCGTTTCCGAGAAATTATTTACAAAGGACAAGACATTATCGATGATACTGCCGAAAATAAGTACAGCGGCAAAAAGGTTCTGTGAACGCGAATATCCTGGGGTGATTCCAACATTCCGGTATCTAGAAGATTCAGCTGGCGAAGAAATGCCTAGTGAATTCGGAGGAAGAGTCGGAGGTATGACCTCAGCCATTACCCTGAGTTTGAACCTCATGAACACGACACACTATGATGTTCACGATGGTTCTGTTTCATTCGCAATCTGGACAGAGACAATCCCAGGTGACTCCCAAAATTGGTTCTTTGTTTTGCCGAATATTCTTGTGGAGTATGATGGTACTACATACCATGGTCTTTGTATACAACTATTTCATGGGGTTTCGGTTCTATGGGATGGACGTGTGATCCGGCATGGAACGTCAATACACACACAAAGACAACATACAGATGGGAACATGAAGAACGACACTATTAGTTGGTTTTGGGCAGTAAGTTCCAGGTCTATGAATGCAACTGTCAACGAAACAAGAGAGGACCATGGTATAACCAAAACGGTTCAAGGCATTCGTAGCGGAACATTATAAATTCTTTCTGGATGCATTCATCACCAAGGAAAAACAAATTCAAGGAGCATTCCACGTCTTTTGCTTCTTACGAGCACTCTGGTGTGGTACACCAGCAGCGTGTTTCTTTGGATTTTCCTGTGCTATGTGATAACATGCAGTAAAAATAGGCATATAGTTGCGAAAAGAGCAACCAGGTGGTGAAGAAATCAGCCACAATGCCCATTGTTTCTCGGTGTGAATGAAATGAGATGGACTACGCCACTTGGTATCCTCGTCGTAATAAGGCTCCAATTTTTCTCTCCATACTTTACCGACCGTTTTTGTCAAGATGCCACAAGTTTCGGCTGGGATATATTCAAAAAAGGGAATCTTTCTGTTTTTTCCAAACTTGTGGAAGTCTAACCACGCTTGGAATGCCTCTCTTAAAGTCATACAGAACTCCCATACGAAGGACATGTTCATGGATGAAGTACAGGGAGTCTTTGCACAAGTGGTATCACAAGATGAAGACGACCCAGGTACTTGTAAAGGACGGAAACAATGTTTGCATGTGTATATTGTTGCCCGTTGATTACAGGTGAATTTACCGCAAACAAGACATGTCTCGAGGAAGTTTTGTTTCCAGATGAAGGGTCCGTCAAGGAATTCCGGTCTGTCTGCCCATGTGCCCATCTGACACTGGTGCTCTTCTGTATATCCCTCTTGATTACCATTCATAATGGAAATCACATCAAGTCGTCCCTCGTGATTAATAATCTTGTCTACAAGATCCTTGAATTCGTTTTTGATTCCTTCGGCTGCCGCTGCAACATCTTCAGTGAGAACAACATTCCTATCGCTGCTACGAAGACAAAACGAAGTTTCAACATCAAATCTTGTATTCGAGATGAGATTCCATATTGCAACAGTATTCAACCAAGACGAGTCTTCCATCTTTTATACGATATCGAACGGTCTTCTTGAAGAGTAATGGTACGAGGATTTCTGTTTGCGGTTGGAAGAAGATGTACTTCAGAGAAAACAACTGATCCTGACTATCTCTCAATTCTTATCGTTTTTATGGGGAAAAATTCAAATAACGCTAAGAATTTCTGAGTCTTGTTTGCTTTGTCATACGAATCAATGGAGGATGAAACGAGCGTACGAAATTTTTGGACGATGTCAAGGCCAACGCTATATCGGTATGGTCTATTGCAAGCCTTTCTCGTCACAGATCACGAGATCAGATACTATGGTATCCATAAAAATGAGACACTATGGGTCTCTTCCAAAATCTGGGCCGATTCCATGAAGAGAAGGATCTCTTTGCTCCATGTCCATACAATTTTGGCACGACGACAACGCCAAACCGATCTAATCTATTGCAAGCCTTTGTCTTGACGGCACATGAGATCAGAGCCTATGGTACACATGGCTATGATGTCCCGAGGATATGTACCAAGACCTGGGTCGATTAGATGAAAAGAAAAATGTCTTTGTTCCAAAAAGTCTATGGAAGATTGGGACGACGACAACACCGCACCGGTGTGGTCTACAACAATAATTTACGTCAATGATAGACGAGTTCAGCGCCTATGACGTCCATGCCTATGATACCGCAAGTGTCTGTACCGAATTTTGGAGCGCTTCAAGTCATAGAAGGGTGTTGTTGCTCAATACCCCTCATGGAAGGTTGAGACAACGAAAACGCGATACTGGTATGGCCTACAACGAGCCTTTTGGCCCGCGATAGACGAGATCAAAGACTATGACATCCATTCCTATGATACCCCAAGTGTCTCTATTGAAATTTGGAGTGATTCAAGTTATAGAAGGGTGTCTTTGCTCCATGTCCATGGAAGTTTGGTACAACGGCAACACCACACCAGTATGGTCTGCTACTAGACTTTTGGTCCATGGTACACGCGTTCAGAGCCTATGACGTCCATTCCTATAATACCCCAAGTGTCTCTACCGAAATTTGGAGGGATTCAAGTTATAGAAGGGTGTCTTTGCTCCATGTCCATGGAAGTTTGGGACATTGACAACACTACACTGATATGGTCTACAACGAGACTTTTGGTCTGCGATACACGAGTTCAGAGTCTATGACGTCCATTCCTGTGATACCCAAAGTGTCTCTACCGAAATTTGGAGCGATTCAAGTTATAGAAGGGTGTCTTTGCTTCATGTCCATGGAAGTTTGGTACATCGACAACACGTCTCCAGTATGGTCTACAACAAGACTTTTGGTCTGCGATAGACGAGTTCAGAGCCTATGATATCCATGCCTGTGATACCCCAAGTGTCTCTAGCGAAATTTGGAGCGATTCAAGTTATAGAAGGGTGTCTTTGCTCTATGTCCGTGGAAGTTTGGGACATCGACAACACGACACCGGTATGGTCTACAACAAGACTTTTGGTCTGTGATACACGAGATCAAAGACTATGACATCCATGCCTATGATACCCTAAGTGTCTCTACCAATATTTGGAGCGATTTAAGTGATAGAAGGGTGGCTTTGCTCCATGTCCATGGAGGTTTGGGACGTCGACAACGCGACACTGGTATGGTCTACAACAAGACTTTTGGTCTGCGATACACGAGTTCAGAGCCTATGACATCCATGCCTATGATACCCCAAGTGTCTCTACCAATATTTGGAGCGATCCGAGTTATAGAAGGGTGTCTCTGCTCCATGTCCATGGTAATTTGGGACATCGACAACGCGACACTGGTATGGTCTACAACAAGACTTTTGGTCCGCGATAGACGAGTTCAGAGCCTATGACATTCATGCCTATGATATCCCAAGTGTCTCTAGCGAAATTTGGAGCGATTCAAGTTATAGAAGGGTGTCTTTGCTCCATGTCCATGGAAGTTCGGTACATCTACAACGCAACACTGGTATGGTCTACAACAAGACTTTTGGTCCGCGATCGACGAGTTCAGAGCCTATGACATCCATGCCTATGATACCCCAAGTGTGTCTACCGAAATTTGGAGCGATTCAAGTTATAGAAGGGTGTCTTTGCTCCATGTCCATGGTAATTTGGTACAACGACAACGCAAGACCGGTATGGTCTACAACAAGACTTTTGGTCCGCTATAGACGAGTTCAGAGCCTATGACGTCCATGCCTATGATACCCTAAGTGTCTCTACCAATATTTGGAGCGATTCAAGTTATAGAAGGGTGTCTTTGCTCCATGTCCATGGAAGTTTGGGACATCGACAACGCAAGACCGGTATGGTCTACAACAAGACTTTTGGTCCGCGATGGACGAGTTCAGAGCCTATGACATCCATGCCTATGATACCCCAAGTGTCTCTACCAATATTTGGAGCGATTCAAGTTATAGAAGGGTGTCTTTGCTTCATGTCCATGGAAGTTTGGGACATCGACAACACGACACCGGTATGGTCTACAACAAGACTTTTGGTCTGTGATACACGAGTTCAGAGCTGTCCATGCCTATGATACCCTAAGTGTCTCTACCAATATTTGGAGCGATTCAAGTTATAGAAGGGTGTCTTTGCTCCATGTCCATGGAAGTTTGGGACATCGACAACGCAAGACCGGTATGGTCTACAACAAGACTTTTGGTCCGCGATGGACGAGTTCAGAGCCTATGACATCCATGCCTATGATACCCCAAGTGTCTCTACCAATATTTGGAGCGATTCAAGTTATAGAAGGGTGTCTTTGCTTCATGTCCATGGAAGTTTGGGACATCGACAACACGACACCGGTATGGTCTACAACAAGACTTTTGGTCTGTGATACACGAGTTCAGAGCCTATGACATCCATGCCTATGATACCCCAAGTGTCTCTACCAATATTTGGAGCGATTCGAGTTATAGAAGGGTGTCTTTGCTCCATGTCCATGGAAGTTTGGGACATTGATAACGCGACACATTGGTAAAGTCTATAACAAGACTTTTGGTCCGCGATAGACGAGTTCAGAGCCTATGACATTCATGCCTATGATATCCCAAGTGTCTCTAGCAAAATTTGGAGCGATTCAAGTTATAGAAGGGTGTCTTTGCTCCATGTCCATGGAAGTTCGGTACATCTACAACGCAACACTGGTATGGTCTACAACAAGACTTTTGGTCCGCGATCGACGAGTTCAGAGCCTATGACATCCATGCCTATGATACCCCAAGTGTGTCTACCGAAATTTGGAGCGATTCAAGTTATAGAAGGGTGTCTTTGCTCCATGTCCATGGTAATTTGGTACAACGACAACGCAAGACCGGTATGGTCTACAACAAGACTTTTGGTCCGCTATAGACGAGTTCAGAGCCTATGACGTCCATGCCTATGATACCCTAAGTGTCTCTACCAATATTTGGAGCGATTCAAGTTATAGAAGGGTGTCTTTGCTCCATGTCCATGGAAGTTTGGGACATCGACAACGCAAGACCGGTATGGTCTACAACAAGACTTTTGGTCCGCGATGGACGAGTTCAGAGCCTATGACATCCATGCCTATGATACCCCAAGTGTCTCTACCAATATTTGGAGCGATTCAAGTTATAGAAGGGTGTCTTTGCTTCATGTCCATGGAAGTTTGGGACATCGACAACACGACACCGGTATGGTCTACAACAAGACTTTTGGTCTGTGATACACGAGTTCAGAGCTGTCCATGCCTATGATACCCTAAGTGTCTCTACCAATATTTGGAGCGATTCAGGTTATAGAAGGGTGTCTTTGCTCCATGTCCATGGAAGTTTGGGACATTGATAACGCGACATTGGTAAAGTCTATAACAAGACTTTTGGTCCATGTTAGACGAGTTCAGAGCCTATGACGTCCATTCCTGTGATACCCCAAGTGTCTCTACCAAAATTTGGAGTGATTCAAGTTATAGAAGGGTGTCTTTGCTCCATGTCCATGGATGTTTGGGACATCGACAACACGACACCGGTATGGTCTACAACAAGACTTTTGGTCTGCGATACACGAGTAACGAGTCTATGACGTCCATTCCTACGATACCCCAAGTGACTCTACCGAAATTTAGAGCGATTCAAGTTATAGAAGGGTGTCTTTGCTCCATGTCCATGGAAGTTTGGGTCATCGACGTCTGTTTAATTTAAGTCGCGGTATTCTCTTTGAGGTTCATGATGGCTTGGAAACAGTATCGGAATAACACCATGTAATTGAAAAAGGGACCGAAGCAGGTTGATACCAACCATTTTGTCCACTCGACCTCTGTTCCCATGTGTATGAAGGGGCTAGAGAATTGTGATGATTCGTTGGGGTACCGGAGGTCCTTGTACATCTGTTGAACTGCTTTGACTATGACTACCTGTGTGTATCGGGGTATCCCTCCTACCCCAGAAGTCAAGTCAGGCCTGTATTGATTCAAGAGTAAGGCTCTTCGAACGATCATACAGAAACGCCATATGAAATATTTATTGTTGGACTTCCAACAGACCCGAATACTGACACATTCTCCATTTGAATTGCATGGTCGGAGGCAACCCTTACATACGATTGGAATATAAGTACATGTGCGATCCACAAGTTTATCATGGAGTTTCCCATCGTGGTCGAAAATGCATTGCCGGCATTTGTATTCATTGCCACCTGTTTCGCATACATCACAATGTACCCCACAACCGTAACAATGGTCACGGCAACGGTGAGTAGTACCAAAAGGATGCCAGAATTTTCCTGTTAAATACCGATCGGTTGTTGGGTTATCTTGAAACAAACAAACTGGACAAATGGCATCTGCTATATTCTCTGTAGAACCCAATACCTCGTTGGCAAGTCTGGTGAACTTAACCACTTCAGGGTGAAAGTCTGCATCTCGGTCACCAACTCGATCAGAATAACTCGGTGATTCTGGAGCCAATGGTATTGTCTTAAATTTCGCAGTGACCACAGAGGGGTCAATGATACGGCTTTTGACCGCATATGGATTGCGAATGACCGTTTTCTTGGGATTAGTTTGAGGAACGATAGTTGTATCGGGAATGGATGGTGGTACAACAACGTTACCAGGAGTCCCTGTTTTCTTTGGCTGTTCTGTTTTCTCGTGATGCCCTTCGATGGATATACCTGGTTCAGGAGAGCTGTCATCTACTACTCGTGGTACCAATTCGCCGACGTGGTTGCTGTTGTTATTTTTGTGATGTCCTTTATTCTCTTTCTGGAATTTCTCTTCTCTCAATTGAAATAAATCCTCGAGAAATGTGATGTCGCCGTCATTTTGGAACTGGGTTTCTTCTGGATGAAGATTGTTTCCACGGCTTTCACTAAGTACCCCCTTGTTTTGTGGTTTGGTACTTTGTGATTTTCGGCGTTTGTTGTATGGGTTCGTCATGGTGCGTGTTTTTTTGTATGGATTGCTCAACATTGCGTAAGCCAGAGAGTTTTATCTCACCGCTTGTGTAAAAATGATTACTTGATGATCAAACAGAATGAACCTATCACATTCAAGAAAAAGAAGAGACGAGCCTTCTACTAAGATGTGTTTGTTTTTTTTATGAAGAATAATGGGTCGGCTGCCGTTTGTGGATACCACATGGACATCTATCTCATACTATCCCTCATCACGTGTCACTCTTTTTAATAAACGGAGTACCACTCCGACATGTTGGGGAGTATATTATTGGGACCACTTCTCTGAAATAAATATTACGGATACCACTCGGACATCCCCCATGACCTTTGTTGGTGGTTGGAAACACCCCCCCCCCCCCCACCCCCACCCCCACCCCCCCCTTATTGGTTATACAGAACGACTTTCACTGACACCTTCATGATCCAGCAGTGTTACGATCTGTTGTTGTTGTTTGTGAAGGATCTGACGATGATGTATATCTTGCTCTCAACGAATCACTTGCTGAGTCATTGAACTCATTGGCCCATTTACTGGCAGGAAGTACCTCCCATACAATATCGGAATAGTTCCTGTGATTCCGAGTATATTCAAGCAATATTTCTCTTTCCGCATCGGAATGCAGGTATTCCGGTACCTTATCTCGGTGTTGGATCATTTCTGGGTTTTCATCGATCACTCCTACCAATTCAACTATATTGGTGATAGGAACCAATACAAGATCGGGGACACGGGAATTCCGGGTAAAGGCCTTGCTCCATCGAATGAAAAGGACGGAGGACTTCTCTTTATCCTTGTCACTACGACGATAAGTGGTTCGTAGTAAAGCATGTGTGACATCTCTCGGTTTTTCTTGGTGGATTCTTGATGTACGAGCATCATTTCCCTGTTCTTGCATGTGACCAGCACTTTCCCGTTGTTCCCATGGTCTGCGTATGAAGCATAAAACCTGACAGAGTACCAAGATATTGTCTGTTCCCTGATTACCTGTTGCAGTGTCAGTGAATGGTGTTCGTTGGTGTCGTGGGATCCATGCTTTCACCCAGTCTCTCCAAGGACCCTCACTTTGGTAATTAGGATGACATCGGATACCACCTATGTTTTCGTCCCTGAATTTGACCTCTGTACACCCATGGATCATGATGTAATCACTTGTGTCATTCTGTTGTATAATATTCATTTGTGTGAAGAGTGCACTTGCATGTTTCACCAGGAAGTCAAGGATTACTTTTGGGAGGATCATACCGGTATTTGTTTTCGAAATATACTTGTAAGTACACTTGACCACGGGGCTCTCTGTCCGTCCAGATCTGACCAATTGGATTTGTATTGTTGTCCCTCGCCCCTTGAATTTACATCTATCTTCTTCATCGTCCTCGTCATCATTCTCATGACTATGATACACTTGACTTCTTTTTTTCCTTGCCACAATGGTTGGAGATTGACCATTTTTTAGTAGCTCCACGTCATCTTGTTTGATCCCTGATGCTTTACAGAGCAGATCCCATGCCTGCATCTGCCATATGTTATCACCAAGTTGACTGTCGAAGACACCCTTACCCCGCTTTTGTACTGTTTTGGCATTCAGTTTGACAATTTCTTTGTGGTTACTCTCCTCTGATTCAGTGTCGGATATTTTAACTGGGCCGAAATTGGACACCTGTCGAACTATATGTACCAAGTTGTGGTATTTTGGGATCATCCAACCATTGCACATCAGTTTCCCTTTTTTATCCAATCGTGGTGCATACCGCCGTATACCATCCATCATTATCTTGACAGATTCAACTGATCGTCGCGCTGTTTCCTTCGCGGCAGGAGAACGTGGGTCGCTATCCCAAAATCTATCCATCCTTGTCCAGCTGTTGAAACAGAGTATTGTCTCAAACAGGAAGAGGAAATCTAGATATGGTTCCCGCTCACCTTCATCCCAGATCGATGCATATGCCACAGGGTCATCGTCGAATACTGTTTCGCTCGTAACCTGTACCTCAATGTCAGGTTCACAATATTGGTAATCTTCATTTTCCTGTACATGAACGGGCAGATTGTCGTTGATATTTGTGGTTAGTTCTTCGTTACTATCATCCACAGGTGAGTCATTCTCATCCGAATCGGATGAAGCATCAGCGATACTGTGGTGTACAACCGGGTTTTTTTTCGATTGTCGTTGACGTTTATTGTTGGTAGAGGATACGTTGTTTTGTCCAGCGCCCATTCGTTGTCGTTTTTTCTTTTTTTTTTCTAATTCATTTTTCTTTCTCTTCCGTTCTTTCTCTTCTTCCTTTTTCTTTCGTCTCTCTTCTTCTTCTTTGCACCATTGTTTCCACTCTGCAACTACTTTTTTCCATTTCTCCGCCATAGTCGAAGCGAAAATAAGATGACCACGAACAGAAACACACAAAGCGGCTGAGACAAACATAATACCAACCCATTCATTGGCTGTTACCTTTGTAACATTACTGATACCTGCAGAGAAGGATGTTCTGGGGTACCCCCAACTAGAAGAATAAGAGAATACCGACCGCCGGTTGGCTCGGAAGAAAGAGCTGTACAAGAAATCAAACATGGCTTTTTCTCTCATTGTCATCAGAGCAAAGAAATCAGTCATGATATATTTCATGATCCCCGATTTCAAAGTATGTAATACATCACAACATGCCGCGGTAAAAATCCCATATGTTTTATTAACACCCTCACCCAAATACAAATGGTTGTAGATGTTGTTCACTGGGTATTGTCCAATCTGATGTAAAATTTTCTTGGAATTGTTCACAGGTTCTCTCCAAGGATCCTCTACCGGATCATCTATACCGGGTTGTCCAGAATCGATAACTATTGGGTTTCCTGGTGGTTTATCTAAACCAAGCACACGGAGGCTTCTGAAATGGATAGGGTTTTTGAAGAGGTAGTTGCATGTGGACCATGGGTATCTAGACTCCCGAGGTGTGCAATCACACTGCCAAACAAGCCGGCCAACACTTTGATGATGAGATGCATATCTTCCTGCGATGTTATCTTGTGACTTCGCATCTCCCTTTATCATGATCACGGGTAATACTAATCTCACCACCTTCTCGATCCCATGGATCCGTAATCGCATCCACAATCCACCTCGATTCTGTATCTTCAAAAGAGCTTGGTGTATTCGCGAGAGCTGTGCATGATAATTCCGACAGGGGGACCCCCTATCCAAGATGTATTTGGCCGCAGATGACTTCCGTTCCATATCTGTGATCAACCCTAAGATGATTTGTCTATTCGGTTTTCGCATTTCAGACATCGTCAAAAATGAAGGTACCATAACAACTGGTTCCGCATTAAAGCGACCATCCCCTGTCGCGTGTGTCTTATCCATATAAGACAATAAACCAACAACGAAAGTATCGTTGTCATGTCTGTATTTCCGTACGGTACGTTGGAAAACATGGCCATCTTGTATGTTTTCGAGACATTTATTCGGTGTATAAGGGCGATACGGGTCGTCGTCACATAATATTGTTTTATCCTTGGAAGTGGCTTCAGGATCTTGCAAGACACGTCGAAGTTGATGCACAAAATCAAATATAACGGTATCAACAGACTTCTCACTGTCTGGAACGATTATATCCTTTTTGGTTGTAACTTCCATTGGGACGGTGACAATCTTTGGTTTGGGGAAATCGAAACCTCTTTTTTCGAATTTCGCCATGAATCCCTTTCGCCGTGGATGTTTTTTATTGAAAAAACGTGAGCCACAACACTCGTTGGTATAATCAATCCATGCCAAAATGGCATCGAACATGAACTTCGGACACCCAGCATTCCGGAGGAGTATGGCCAACCTCAATAAAGCCTTGTCATCTTCGGAAAATCGGAGACCATTTTGTTCAAGATACACTGGAAATTCCAAAGGATTGTCTTTTGAGTTTTCATCGATAACATGGTCATCACTGGATGAACCTTTGCCTTGGACATCCTCATTGTCATCGACTGTTTGTTGGAGCCCATCATCATGATCTGCTGGTGGTCCCTCTTCTTGGTCCTCATCTGATTCTTCCTCATTCTCAGATGACAGCAAGGAATGAGCAATATTTGTACTATTCCGACATGGCTGTCTCACGATGGGTTGTTTTTGTGTAGTGGGTTGCAGATCCTCTCTTTCCTCATCTTCTCGATCGTCCGCCCAGGGTATCCCTACAGCACCATCGTCGGTTCCTCCATTTTCTGAAATCCCTACAGCACTATCATCGGTTCCTTCATTTTCTAAATGATTTCCCTGATCTTTATCATGAGAGGTATTGTTCTCGACACCAGCAGTTTCGTGGCATATCACGGACGATTCGTGCTCCAATGCATGTGAGACCAAAGTGCCGTTTTCTCTTTTGGTGCTACAAACCCTTTCATGTTGGAAGATCCCGGAGACGTGGAATAATACATGACAATTTCTACATTTACGACATGGAAGAATGGAACCACCTGTACTCGCATTTGGATCTTCGCCTACCCATTGATCTTTGATGACGGAAGGTTTATTTCTTAAATACCTTGGTTTACAAGGACGGCCCATGGTATTGGTTTTGTGGTCCTTAGTCTTTGTGGAATGAGAATCATTGCTAATGTGACGACTGACACGAATGGTTTCGATTTTATGGTCGCCCGGCTCGCTTTTTCATTGGTTGTGGATGGATATGGTTTACCCCCACCCCCCCGCCCATCCACCCATACTATTCTACATAAACTATGAGTCTATCGGTACATGGGATCGGAACGAACACAAATGCCCATGTGGCATTGGTCGTTTGAATGTATAATTGTCGCCTGTCGATTTGGTTCAATTCAAAAAAAACCGGGTGTACTCGGAACAAACTGCTCGACTTTTGAAAGTTGATAGTCGAAAGGTAAGACCTCAATGAAAACGGATTGGCATAACATTCTCCTCTTGTGGCACCCAAAACTCATTGCATTGTCAACACTTCTTATATCAGGTATACTCTTCTTGTCATGTCGCCCCCTTCTGAAACAAACCAGGGGACCAAGAATAGAAAACAAGGAAGCCAACGCTGTGGTGATCCAAAGCAAGATAAAAAGGACAACCAAAACAGTAAGAATTCAGCGTTCCATGGTTTATCTGGTGGCAAAGATGCTGGAGAAAGCAGTACCGATGATGAAACAGACGACGAAGAAATAACGATCAGAGATGTCAACAAGAAGAATAGCAATGATGACCGTAACCAAGAGGATTCAGGATCCGTATCTGAAAAGAGTCAGGTAATATTTCAGGAAAGAGGAGGACGGGGAGCTTCATCCAACGAATCCCAGGACCAAGGTAGTACCATGAGCTGTACAGGAACCCGTGGTGTTACTAATACAGGAGCACCTATGGAATCCGAACACAATACTGCTGTTATGAATGGAGTCGACCATGGTCAGCGAGTTCCTTATAATGCGAATGGAGTTGCTCCATATCCGAATCATACCCATCCTTATCCTCACCAGCAACCAAATCCATCGGTGTTGTCATTTCTTCCTCAAGGGCAACAACAACATCAGGTCCATACACAGTTCAATTATTCCCAAGCTCCTCTTGGGGGGCAACAACATCATCATTTCCCCGCGGCCTCATCATCTACGATTTATCCACAACAAGGAACTGGTATTATGGTGCATCAAGGATACCCACAACAGCAGATGATGTCTGTCCCATACCCACCCAATGGGGGCGTTCTGATGCAAGGAGGCGCTGGTGTTCACCAACCACAGCAAACACATCACCATACGGATACAAATAATATTGAGTGCGCAGCTAATGACAATGGTGGTGTGACTGTAATGTCGCACCAAGATGTTGAAAATATTATGGAAGAGGTTATGGGTGGTGGTGGTGGTGGTGGCGGAGGAGTCAGTCGCGTTTGTAAGTAAGGTGTACTTCCTTTGTTTTGTTTGTGCCCTATCGGTATTGACTGGTTAGAGTGGAACTCTAATCTGGGTTGATGTGGGTTTGGAAATGTACAATCGAAAAAGATGTGGACTTCTGGATGGATGATGTTTCCTCACTTTCTGATCTCTCTTGGTCGTCATCATCTCTTGTAGCCATGGAAGTCGGAGGCGATAGCTCAATGGTTGCATCATCTATCTATGGTACTAGTGATGGTCAGAGTTCTGGGGCTAATGCAACGTCTGGTGAGAGGGAAAGAAGGAGAGAATACAAGAGGGAAAGAAAGAGAGAACAGCAAAGAAAGAGCAGGAGCAAATACAAGGATCTACCCTTAGCTTGTCGTACGGATGAGTTCCAGACTTTTGTGCCTGATGTTGCTTGGAGGTACGTGAAGTATTTCTCATTTGCCGATGATTGTGATGCAGATGATAATGGATTATGGCATTTGGGGAAGGATCACTTCAAGGCGTATTTCGAACGAGAAAAGATTATTGGTGATGTGGCTAAGGCAAAGTGGTGGGAAAGGTATTCCCCCCATTTGAGGAAAGAATTCAGACGCAAGAGATCAAATGTTCTACAATCGCTAAGGTTCAGGTTCATGAGTAAGTTGGTACTGTCTTGGTGCTATCTTGTTCTCATTCTTGTGGAAAGTTTTGCTCTAACATGAGCCTTCCTGCCTGGCAGAACATTTCTCGTTAAATCTATGGAGAACACATGGTGGTGGAATTGTTCGGCGACAATTCCCTAAGTTATTGGTTGACGATGAAAATCTAGGTCCTATGCCAAGTCTTGAAGAGATGATGCAAATGAGAGGAGTGAATGGAGACAATGATGCTTATGTTTTCATGTTTGAAGTATTTGGGGGGTCGGTTTATGGAGATGGAATGGTGAGAGATATCATTAATCAAGATATTACAGTTAATACACCAGAAGCACAAAAGCAAGCAATATGGAAGGAAGCGATGAGTAAGTTTACTACGAGTGATGAAGCTTTCATTCTCTTGGCTCTTGAAGATTCATGGGATGCATGGGCTCTGAGGAGCAGACAAGAGTTCAAACAAAAGTTGTACAAAGAAGACCCTGCTTGGTGTCAAGCGCACCAAATTAATGAGGACATTGATACAGATGGAGTAGAACAATACAAGTATTCAGGTTGTGCAAACAAAAAGGGACGTGGTATGAGTGATATTGGCCTTGATCGTCTTGATAAATTGCAGCAGAAGGTGAGGGATGATCGAGAATATGTATCAGTTGATGGACTGTTTCAGAGACAAAATGTGTTCATGGAGAATCTTCTTAAGAAACATCGGGAGAGGATGGGATATGTGGACAGTGCTGATCAAGATCAACCGCAGCAGAAAAAGCGGAGGAAGCACGGACTCTGGTTTTTTTAAATAGTATCTCTTCATTAGCTTCTGTGCATGTTTTCACATTCTTCTGTGGATGGTATCGATTGTGTTGTGAAATGAGTTACCATAAGTGTGTGGCTTCTGCTGGTGCTTTTGGAGTCTGAGATGCAAAAGGTGGGTGGCTTCTGCCGGTGCTTACGGTGCCTGAGATGCAAAAGGTGGGTGGCTTCTGCCAGTGCTTTCGGAGCATGGGATGCTAATGGTGTGTGGCTTCCGCTGGTGCTTTCGGAGCATGGGATGCAAAAGGTGAGTGGCTTCCGCTGGTGTCATTGGAGAATGGGATAGGAGAGATTGGGGGTTTGCCCTTGTGTTATTGCACCTGTGGAGAGGGTGTATAGATGCCTTGTTCCGATGAGGTTGGTACTTTGTGTTCAGAGTGTTTTGGACGTGGAGGGCAAGGTCAGTGTGCTTAGAAGGTAAGTTCTCTGTGCGTGGAAGATGGGAGTGTGCGTGCGTGGAAGATAGGGTCGCCGTGAATGTGTATGATGTTGTATGTGCGTGATGGTGGGGGGGATTAGTCAAAATGGTGTAAATCCGTATAAAAAAACCGGGTACGAAAAATGGCGCATGCCGACGGCGCGTATGGGGTGTGCGTTTTGGGGGCGCGTGACGCTGCCCTTAGACGTGGAGGATTGTTGTATCGGTTGGTGATTCGATTGTCGGCTCAGCGAGCCTTTTACCTATCCTACCTATCTGTCTAACCCCTGTTGAATCGAGAGAAGTTTATCAGATTAACAGTCTCATCGTTTATTTCCGAGAAGCTTTCGATGTCTCACGACGATTCCAACCTCTCTATTCGACACATCTTTCATTCCTTCCAACAAAGCGGGGAGGAACTCCATCCACCCGTGGCCCATCCGGGCGAGCCCTTGGTTGAAACTCCGAAACAGACCCCGACTCAGGCCAGTGCTCCGAATCCCTTCCAGACCCCGGACCAAGTGGTCCAGCCTCCTTTGATCCCGACTCAACCTTCGACTCCGCCTCGCCGTTTGAACCCTACTCGCACCCGACGTACGAGCCGTCTTCTTACTGCGCATATCCGACACTTCCGCGAGCCGACTGAGTCGACTACCGACCCCGACGTGATCCGTTCCACAACCGAACGCGAGATCGATTTCCAGTCCGTCCAACCCGTGACTGACCTTGAGGACATCCAACGACTTCTCGACCTCTTGAACCAGTGCTCGAGACGCCGTTTCATTGTCCAAGCCTTGTTGGGCAACCCTGTGGAACCCATCCGTATTCGATTCATCTCCTTTGAACGTCCAACCAACTACTTCCACACCATCTGGATCGTCAACTCGACGACGAATCCGCTACCTACCCCGACTACTCGTCTCGACGAGTACGTCTCCTTTGTTCACGAGATCCATCTCTGCCAGGATTTCCGTGCGACTATCTACCCTCTCTTCACTCAACACGTGAACCACTTGTTGGAAGACGACGACGTTGAAGAACTAGCCACTACAGTGACCGATTCCGCATCTCGTCTTCAGTACCGAGCCGAAAGTGACCAAGAATAAGTAATTTTACGTAGTTTCTACACCAAACCAGACACAAGACCGAGTTCCGCACATCCGGGTACCCTTGGTCGCACAACACGCCACACATTCCCGCCAAATCGCGAAAATTCGGCGAAAATTTGTTGAAACTCGGCGAAATTTTGTCGGAATCAACGGAAATTTCCAGGAGTCGCACATCACAACACACATCCGGGTATCACATACGTGGTACATACGTGGCACACGTGGTACATCCGGGTTCACATCACATCACACATTAAATAAACCACATCACACCGCACATTAAATAAACATCGAACCAACCAAATAACATCATGGAAGCGACACCTCCCAAGACACCGTTTACTCCTCCTGAGGACAAGCCAAGTCATATAACCAACCAAGATCTCTTCGACCATATAACTAAAGGCATCTTTGGTTGTAATGATGAACGAGCCTAATCACTTCAAAAGTGGATGCGACATCATGGTTTTGAACATATCCTTCATGTCCTCGACCATGTTGCAACTGATCCCGAGGAGACACTCAAGGATCTCATACAATACAAGGTTGGAAAACAAGTCAACGACCTACAGACAAGTACAAGATTACAACTCAAACTAATGGCATATTGGTTACTACAACAACGGCAACTCCAACATGGAAAACTACCCCGTGCTACATGGATGAACCTCACGAGGGACCAATATGACGATTGGAGGATCAACACCGACTTTACCAAGTCTGGTATGAACCAAGACCCAGTTTCTCCTCTGAAATCACCTGCACACTCCGTATCATCCCGATCTCCCACTACATCCTCCACAACATCTCAATCCATGTTAGATCTCTCTGCTTCCAAGAAAGGAACCAAAAGAGATGCAACAGCATTTGAATCATTCAAAGACGAACGATACTTTGATTCGTTTTGGCGTGTATTCAAATCAACTGCGAAAGCACAAGGATTGTCGAATGTTCTTGATTTCGATTACAAGGTACCCAAGGATGACGAATGCGCAGAGTTACTCTTCCGAGAACAACAAGTCTTTGTCTACTCTGTACTTGTACGTATTATCCAAACCGACCAAGGAAGAGCATATGTTCGAGAACATGAACATGATGAAGATGCAAGAGCCGTCTTGAAGAAACTCCATGTTCTACACACTGAATCTGATCTAGCTAAGCGAGAAGTGTTACGCCTAACAAGCTACATTTCGAATCTTCGACTGGATGACCCTTGGCGTGGTACAACTCGTCAGTCTCTCCTACATTTTCAAGAACAGCTACGACTTCTGGATAACCTTGTACCACTGTCGGATCGTATCCATGACCATACAAGGATGACCTTCCTTATGCAAGCTGTTGAAAAGGTACCTGATTTAAGACGAGTCAAGATCTTGGATAACGTTGTCAACACGAAATCTGGAGCCAAGTCTCTCTGTTATCAATCATATTTCCGCCTGCTTCTTGATGCTGCTTTTGACCATGACCAAGCTACCCGAACTTCTGCATCTAACCGCCGTCGTCATGTAAAGCAACATGAATTTCAGTTGGATGAACCTTTTGAACCAGTGGAGCCCCCTGACTACCAGATCAACAACACGAATATCCAATCCGAAAAGTCCCCAACTTCGTCGAAAATCAGCCTTCCAAGAGATGTATGGTTTAAAATCTCTGAAGAGGATCGGCAAATCATTGTCGACTTCAATAAATCCGTCCAAGATTCCCCGACAACTCCACGCAAGGTCCAAACACATTCTCTTGACATTGATCCTGAACCGGACCCTGATCCTGATACCAACAACATTGGTGATACCCATCAAGATGCACCAGAACAAGATCCATTCGATACATCCTCTGATCCGGTTACCCAGTTTGTACACCAGGCTATTGCATCGACAGATATCAATCATCCAGCATCCGACCTCAGCAACATCTTGTCAACTTCTACGACAAAGTCAAGTCCTAAAGTCAAGTTCAAGGCTTCTGCTGATCACAAGCAAAAGGTTCATATGTCACGATATCTATTCTCCCGCAAATCCACCTTTTCTGGTAATCAACTCATCGATCGAGGTGCCAATGGAGGCCTTGCAGGATCTGACATGCGTATCCTTGCCAAAACCGGACGTCATATTACCATCGTAGGTATTGACAATCATGAATTGACTGGCCTTCCAGTTGTTACCTGTGCTGCCAAGTTTGATACAAGTGATGGACCCATTATTGGTATCTTCAATGAATATGTCCACTATGGAAAGGGTTTATCTATCCAGTCCCAGCGCAATTTGAACATTTCGGCCTATCTGTCGACGAACGATCCGTCAAGGTTGATGGCAAACAACGCATTACTACCCTTGATGGACGCGCATTGCCCTTACGAATCAAGGATGGCCTTGCATACATTCAATCTCTGGGAATCCCTTCTGATGACGATATGGATAAATATCCACATATTGTGTTCACTTCACCCCATATCTGGGATCCTTCTGTACTTGACCATACCCATCCAGACCCCCATCAAGACCCTGCACCGAACTGGACATCTGTGGAGACTGATGGTAGTATGGAAACGTACCCCTATGACCAATATGGGGAGTATACAGATCGCGTTGTATGCACTTTGAATCTCCTCCTTGATCTCCCATATGATCATGGCCCCGATACACCTTCCTTCTTTTCCATCTATGCTGATCAAGATGGCAACGACCCCACACTTCATGCGTCTGTCCACAAACTCTACAAGGAACAATACGACTGGAAGAAATTTCGCCCTTTCTTTGGGTGGCAATCGGAAGACGTAATCGCCGATACGTTCAAGCATACAACTCGTCATGGACACATTTCCTTTGACCAGGATACCTTGAAGAAACACTTTAAGGCCCGGAATCCTATCCTTAACCTACCACGACGGCATGAACCCGTTGCCACTGACTCCATCTTCTCCGACACCCCGGCTGTTAACCATGGTGGCAAGATTGCTCAGATTTTTGTTGGTCGTGATACTTTGGTTACTGACATTTATGGTATCAAGTCTACCAAGCAATTCGTCAATACCCTCCAGGATAACATTCGTACACGTGGTGTCATGGAGACTTTGATCAGTGATGGTGGTTCGTCACTTATTTCCCACAAGGTCAAGGATATTCTTCGCACCCTTCTGATTGGTGAATACCGTTCCGAGCCCTATCATCAACACCAGAACAAAGCTGAGAACCGCTACCAGACCGTTAAGCGTATGACCAATGCTATCATGAATGCCTCCGGTTGCCCTGCTTCTGCATGGTTACTTTGTTTAGAATATGTGTGTGACCTCCTCAATCACACTTCCTCTCCCACCCACTCTGGCCGCACCCCTCTTGAGGCTCTTACCGGTACCCCACCCGACATTACCCATCTCCTTTTCTTTCCTTTCTGGGATGAGGTCTACTATCGTGTCAACCCTTCTGAACCTACCTCCGGTTCTTACCCTTCGTCTCCCGACGAGAAGATTGGCCACTGGGTTGGTTTTGCCCACAATGTTGGTGATGCCTTTACTTGGAAGATCCTCACTGCCGACAACGTCATCATCTACCGTTCCGCTGTCCGTCGCGTTGCCTCCACTACCCCCAACCTTCGTGTGGATATCTCTTCAGGGGAGGAGTCGCCGCATAAACCCACTGACAAGCAAGGTGACACTGTCTTTATTCGCAGCAGAAGTGAAGACCCATCCACACCTATGCCAACAATTGACTACGACGATTTAGTTGGACGCACATTCCTTTGTGACACTGAAGAGAATGGGGAGCGCCACCGAGCACGAGTAATCAAACGAGTTGTCGACCTGGAACAAGATGCAACCAAACAAGAAGATCGACTCAAATATATCTTTTGCAAGTCTAACTCCAATGTTGATGAGATGATCTCCTACAACCAGCTCATGGAATACATTGAAAGAGATAATCAAGCCCAAACGACAGGGGATAGTCTCTTTCGATTCAGAGACGTTATTGCACACCAAGGACCTTTGAACTCAAGCGACCCAGACTATAAAGGGAGTAAATATAATGTCCTTGTTGATTGGGAGACTGGGGAGACGACATACGAACCTCTATCTCTTATTGCAAATGATGACCCCATCACAGTCGCCATCTATGCCAAGAAAAATGGTTTGCTGGATCTACCTGGATGGAAACATCTCAAGCGATACGTCAAGACAAGCAAAAGACTCATTCGAGCAGCTAAACAATCCAGGATCAAACAAGTTCGTCGCTCTATCAAGTACAAGTTTGGTTTTCAAGTACCTCGCACCTATGAAGAAGCAGTGGAACTAGACAAGCAATTTGGGAACACGAAATGGCAAGACGCAACAGAATTGGAACTCTCACAGATCCAATCGTATAACACTTTCAAGGACCATGGAAAAGCCAAGTTCATTAATGGGAAATTGGCCAATGCACCAGAAGGATATCATAAGATAAGAGTACATCTGGTCTTTGATGTCAAGCATGACGGAAGGCACAAGGCACGACTTGTCGCAGATGGACATCTCACCAAGGAACCCGTTGAGACCATCTATTCAGGGGTTGTCTCCATTTGCAACCTTCGCATTGCCATATTTCTTGGAACCATGAACGACATGGAAATATGGGGAGCAGATATTGGGAACGCATACCTAGAAGCATTGACAGGAGAGAAGATTTTCATCATCGCAGGACCAGAGTTCAAGGAGTTAGAAGGACATATCTTGATCATCTACAAGGCATTATATGGTCTCAAATCCTCAGGTGCTCGCTGGCATGACAAACTGTTTGATGTTCTCATTGATATGGGATTTTCTCCAAGCAAGGCTGACCCTGATATCTGGATGAAGAAGGCTCCTGGAGAAGACTGTTATGAATATATCGCTGTATATGTTGATGACTTAGCTATCGTTGCCATGGACCCTGAAGCTGTCTGCAAGATCTTTACAGACAAATACAACTTCAAACTCAAAGGAGTCGGACCTATCGAGTATCATTTGGGGTGTCGTTATACCACAGATCCAGACGGTACACTTGTGTCTGACCCACGAAGGTACATCGAGAAGATGATGGATACCTATGAGCGATTGTTCAATGAGAAACCCAAGAAAGCAAAGCCGCCAGTCATTGCTAACGATCATCCTGAACTCGATGACTCTGAGCTCTTAGATGAAGAAGGGACCCAGCATTTCCAGACTCTTATTGGACAACTGCAATGGCTAATTACCATTGGCCGTTTTGATGTCTTTCCTGCTACCATGACTCTATCAAGGTTCAGAGCTGCTCCAAGGATTGGTCATTTGAAGCGAGCTAAACGCATCTATGGATACCTCATGTCATTTCCTGATGGGTCTATCAGATTCCGCACTGGGGAGCCAGATTTATCAGCTTTACCTATCCAAGAATACGATTGGAGTCGTACCGTATACATGGACGCCAAGGAACGTATCCCTGAGGACTGTCCAACCCCACTTGGGCGTTTTGTGACAACTATACATTATGTCGACGCAAATCTCATGCATGATATGGTTACTGGGAAAGCAGTTACAGCCATCCTGCATTTTGTAAATGGTACACCCGTGGACTGGTACAGTAAGCGACAAGCCACAGTGGAAACAGCCACGTATGGATCTGAATTTGTTGCCGCAAGGACTGCAGTTGATCAGATCACCGAGCTACGCCTTACACTCCGATACTTGGGAGTCCCTCTGCGAGAGAAGAGTTACATGTTTGGAGATAACCGCTCTGTTGTTATCAATAGCACCACACCACACTCAATCATCTCCAAGAGGCACCATCTCCTATCCTATCACCGAGTCCGTGAAGCTATCGCTGCAAAGTACGTCGCATTCTACTGGAAAGATGGAAAGACAAACCCAGCTGATATCCTCAGCAAACATTGGGAATTCGCCGCAGTTTGGCCCATGCTCAGATCTTTGTTATTCTGGAGAGGAAAAATCCAGGAAAGTGATGAGGGAATTGACAATCCTCATTCGACAAATTGTGGGGAGTGTTAGGATTCTCACCGAAAACTAGGTGGCGAAACCTACAACTCATCGAATGATGCTAGTATTTTATGGCATCCGATGACATTTTCCTAAAAATGAGAAAAGAATGTCGGCATGCTCGCGAAACTATAAATTTGGCCACGGCATGCTCGCAGTGCACGCGTTATCGGCGACCGCTCGGATATTAACTATGGCCCAACACGTGCGCGCCCAAAACTATCAAGTGCGCGCCTCTACTATCCGAGTACGCGCATCCACGATTCGACCTAACGGTCTATGTAATCAAAGCACGAATCACGATCACGCGAGACCATATCTCTGTTCCCACAAATCCAAGAATGCAAACAGCAACGCGCCCAGGACAAGACTTATACCACGACAAAGCAAGAGCTGTTGCATCCCATACATGTTATCCATCACCCTATACATTCAATACACACCAATGCCGGTCTACTCCAACCAGTGAGGACCTATCACACCAGATCCATGGCCGTATACAAGAGCCAGGACTTCGACACCATCAACCACCTTAGTTAGTAATCGTCTCACAATCATTAATATCACCATTTTAACACTCATCTTAAGACTTACCTCTTATCAGTGGACCGACTGCCCCCACCCACGGCGGACTTCGACTTGCAACTCTTCTCTGACCCGTGGAGGATTGTTGTATCGGTTGGTGATTCGATTGTCGGCTCAGCGAGCCTTTTACCTATCCTACCTATCTGTCTAACCCCTGTTGAATTGAGAGAAGTTTATCAGAGGGTGTGCAATAAGATTGGCAGGTACGCCAACGGAAGGCGGAAAGCAATTCATTCTTTGAATCATTTCAGAGATGCTCCCCATTAGCTTTTCTGCAGTTGATTTGGTTTCCGTTTCCGAGGAAGGTCTCACAGACGCGACCAGGATGGAAGCAATGTGAGGCGCTGCCAAAGGTGCCGACATTTGTTTGGCAAAGCTTGTCGCAAAATCAAGACTTCCTTCTGCCTCAATCATGAAGGCACGGTCGGGTCGATGGGCGTAGTCTCCACGTAATAAATACATTCCGGATGTAGTTTTTCCGCAGCCGGAGACTCCGTAACAAACAGTTGTTTGACCAGGGAACTCGTGGAAGGCACTTTTGAGAAACGCCTTGACGTTACGGCTCCGGACAATCTCCTTCCGATCAGGGACCTTACCGAATATCCGCCGCGACTTGGACGCATCCTCCAGATATCTGTATAGTGATAACCATCTTGTTGGGCCCTCGACATTTTGAAGGAACCATTCCATCCTTCTTGAAGAGAAAAAGGGTAACCTCTCTCTCGTTATTGCTGCTTATTGTTGCTTCTGCTCGTGTCGTCACCACAGAGTAACTGCGACCGGAAGAGGTCGCGGATTAAATGCGTGCCTTCTGTTCCACAGCGAGAGAGAAAAGTGAACTCCAAAATCTGTGCCCTTGTGGTTGTGGTATCGTGAGAACGTCTTGGCAATCTATCGATCTATATTATAACATATTATAGACATCCTGTGGCATCATTGTGCTTGACACAAACAAGTTCGTCCTCCTATGTTGGCTGTGGTTGACGTTGAACCACTCTTGTTGTTGTTCTTGTTTTTCTTGTAGTGGTGGTGCCATTTCCTTTGGTGGCACCGCAACAACAACAACCCGACGGCCCCCCTTGAAAAGAAGAAGAAGGAATGACAAAGTGCGGTGTCGTACGAATCAACAACAACCAGACAGGGATCCGGGGAATCAGCGACAGTTTCGTTCCGTCATCATCTTCATGTCGTCGTCCCACCAGAATATGATGCCATCTCCCAACAACAACAACAACCAGAACGACGACGAGGAACAACCAAAGCGACGACAAGCTGCAAATGATGATGATGATGATGATGATGGTGAACCTGTGACGAAACGACCACGAATCACTACTGGAAATCATAATGGTAAACCAAAAACACAACAACAAGCCACTTTGACGTCCTTTTTTCAATCCAAGAAACCACCAAAACCAAAGCAACCACCACAACAACAAGACGCCAAATCGAGCACCACCACCACCAAGTCTGAAAGTACTACAACATCCTCCATTCCACCAGACGAACCAGAATCGAAACCAGGCAACAACAACAAGAAGGAGTCCACACAACCACCACCAATCATTTCCTCTATGACAACACCCACCAGTGACACGACGGCACCATTGTCGTCGTCGTCGTCTTTGTCTTTCTCCAACTCACCCTTGGTACCACCTCCCTTGGTGACTCCCGTACCCGATCCGATTGTCCCCACAATTGTATCACCCAATCCTCGAGTGGAATGGAAGTCCTTGCACGATTCTCATGTCTTGGTACGCATTGACCGGTCGTCGTCCTCCTCCTCAACCACCAGTGGTTGCAACAAGAATAAATTGGCCGCCTTGGATTTGGATGGAACCTTGGTGATTTGGGCGAGTTCCTTTTCGGGATTTTGGCCCAATCAATTGACCCATTACAATCTGTGGTCGTCGACGGTCATTCCGCAATTGCGGGCCTTGGTCGATGACCATGGCTACCAATTGCTCATTGTATCCAATCAAGGAGGCATTCAATCGGCCCATTCCGGCAAAAAGGCCACCTTGGTCAAACATGTGATTAATTATTTGGCGCATGAGCTCCAACGACCCTTGCAAGCCGTTGTGTCCACCAAGAGTCCCAAACGATATGCCGCCACATCCTTTCACAAACCGTCCCCCAAACTCTGGAAGGTGGCCCTGGAATCGTCGGGCTTGATTCCACCGACCAACAAGAAGGAGCAGAAGTGGAATTGGGCCGAGAGTTTTTTTGTGGGCGATTCGGCCGACCCGAACGACGATCAAGGCGGGGTCGATGCCAAATTTGCTCAAGCCGTCTCCCACGAGTATTTATCAAAGGAAGGAGTGACCTTGCAATTCTTTACTCCCACACAATTGTTTGGTCCCAGTGATGAGGAACGGCGATCTCCGACGGTGACAGGACTCACGAGTGTTGATCCCGTGCCACCCGTCGCCTGCCAAACTCGTGCGGCCTTGTTGGGAGGATACCTGTCGGGGCCCCTCCTCTTGCTCTTGTGCGGTGTCCAAGGGAGTGGCAAATCCACCGTTTGTTATCAATTGGTGGAGGCAACCAAACAAAATCCAAAGGATTTAACCCAATGGGTGCACTTGAGTCAAGATACCATCAACAATGGCAAACCTGGCAAACGAGAAACGGTCGAGGCTCGGACCCGACACGCCTTGGAACAAGGCTTGTGTGTCGTGGTGGATCGCATGCATTTGGATGCCACACAACGACAGTATTTTGTCGCCGTGGCCGAGTCCCTCGACATTCCCGTTCATGTCCTGGCATTGACGCCGCCGCAATCCGTCGTGGTACATCGGGTCCGACATCGAACCAATCATCCGGGCAAGGTCCAAGGACCGAGCGGAGTCAAATCGACCCTGCAATCCTTGCGTCACTTGGTTCTACCCACGTATGCGCAGGAACCAGGCTTGACCTTGATTCATGTGGCCAGCACTCCCCGGCAAGTGTCGCAGCTGGTCGACGTGTATCGTAACGTGCGAGCATTGTCCTCATCCGACACTCCAAATACAAACAACCCGAATTTCGGTAGCAATAATACCAACCGACGCACCCTGGCGACACGAATTCCCTTGGCATCGACAGAGGCCGGGGACGATGACCATGACAAAAACAACCACAACGACGACGACGACAAAAACGAGCAAACGTTGACTCTACCGATTCTAACCTTGGGAACCATGGGCATTGGAAAAAAGAAGACGGCAGACGCAATTCGCGAGGCGATTGCGGCAGAATTTCAGGCCATTGATACGGCACCCACGTACAAGAATGAAGAACAGGTCGGCGAAGCGCTCTCCCAACTCGACCCGATTCATGAAAATGTCTTTTGTATTGCCAAGATTCCCAAATCCGTCACGCAACCCGAAC
Source organism: Epithemia pelagica (assembly GCA_946965045.2). Lineage (NCBI taxonomy): Eukaryota > Bacillariophyta > Bacillariophyceae > Surirellales > Surirellaceae > Epithemia > Epithemia pelagica. The sequence goes on from OX337230.1 coordinate 3,813,766, forward strand.
AAGTGGCCGTAGAACTGGACGCTACCTTGACGAAATTGCAACGATCATCGGTTCATCTCTTGTTGTTGCATTGGCCCTGTGATGTCATGGCGGCGGATACCTTGTCCGCCGTCTGGAAGGCCATGGAAGCATGTGTCCAGCAAGGCAAATGCCGAGCCTTGGGAGTGTGCAATTTCAATGGTGCAGCCTTGACGACCTTGCTCGCGTCGTGTACGATACGGCCCGTGGTCAATCAAGTTGAACGGCATCCTCTGTTGCCGCAATGGGACTTGATGGATGTGTGTGCCCGTCACAATATTGTTTTGCAAGCTCATACACCCTTGGGACAAGGCCGCGACGAATTGCTCGCTCATCCCGTGATTGTCGACCTGGCGACCCAGCATGGCAACAACAACAATGGCAATCCGCTGTCGCCGGCGCAAGTGGTACTCTTGTGGAACCTTCAACAGGGATGTGCCGTCGTACCCAAATGCAGTAGTCCCCAACACTTGAGGGAATTGACTCGAGTCATATACGGCAACGACAAGCAACAGAAAGAGTTTGTTGGGTGCTTGTCTCCCGCTGAGATGAAACGGTTGGATTCCTTGACCATGACGACGGCATCCGACAGCGACGCCACACTGGCGTCAACAACGACCACACGATTTGTGGCTCCTCCCTTCATGTATGGGACACAATCCTTTTGTTGGGGAACCCGCATGCCTCGTCGTCGCAGCAAGTGACATGCAATCGTGGGTTTTGGAAAGCCAATGGACCGTATTAGAATCGTTTTCGTCCATGGATGGAGGTTTCACCAATAGCATGAGAAGGGAGATTTGGTCGACACAACAAAACATTAGTGCGTTGATACATGTGTGTGTGCACAAACAGGTTGCACCCACATCCCAGCCTTGGTACAAAAAAAGAGGCAGGGAATCTCGTTTGCCCATCTTTTGGAGAAAACAAAGAGTGGCACTCTTGAGATCACCCAAACTATGAGAAAACTTGTTCTTCTATAGATTGTGGATACTCTTTGGAGTCGTCGTCGTCCTGGCGCTACTATACTAGATTGGCATCCTCATCCGCAGAGTCTCCTCTCTAGGAGGACATGCTGCTATACTATAGGAGCACACATCCAATGACTTGTATCGCAAACGACTGCATGCCATACACAAGGCTCTCTGGTCTCATCATCTCTCTCTCTCCTATCAGGAAACCAAAGGCACTCCCAACCCAGCCGGTGGAGCGGGAATTGGATCTGCTCCAGCCGCGTTCGGTGTCGCGGCTGTCTTCTTTTTTGCCGTGTAAAGGTCCGAGGGTGCAACCTTCTTGCGCTTGTTGTCTCCCAAGACTGTTTTGGACATTAATATGCCATCACAAACTGTTGCTGCAACGGCAAAGACAGGTTCCCTGGTGTGTTGTTGCTCCAACACTCGTTGGGATTTTGGAGTAACCTTATAGCTGTTTGACGAAAGCCATGCGACCATTTAGCTGGGCTAGAAGAGTCATGTATGTGGTCGCACCGAGTTTTGAATCGTCGTCATTGTGACGAAGGATGACGCAAGATAGAACTCCCTCTCGAGTCATGATACCTGATGCTTCAGACGCTGTCGAGCATTGTGGAAAACCCTGCCAACATTGGTCGAGGATGGATTGGTTGTGCGGTACGAGAAGCACCTTGGACGTGCGGCTTTTTGTCCATTCCACTGCAGTTGAAATGCAAACGGAATTCCCAGACTATTATCCCACGACAGACATGGCTCGAATTCCAGCAGCTCTTTTGGGTGCTTTGTTTGCATGCTACTTGACCCATCCCTTTGACACTGTGAAGACATGCATGCAAGGCGACATTGAACGAAAAACCTACGGAACATTCTCGCAGACGATTTGGAATCAACATGGATTGGGTGGCTTTTATCGAGGATCCACCTTTCGCAATGCGCGACAAGTACGTGCCGTTTTTATTATGGAACTGATGCAAGAAAAGGTTGGTATGCTGTTGTATCCATCGGCATATGGTGAGATGAAACTGACGACTCGGCCAACAACGTTGTCCCACACACATGGGCTATAGCTACTTGTACTCTTCTTATTCTAGAGAGGGCGTACCGCGCCATAATACATGAACCCATTGTAGTACGTGTTTTATTTCTTTATGTCCCTTGTCCTTTGATACTTCTCCCACCTGCAGCAATAGTGCCCACAAATTATCTTTCGACGGGACTGGAAGTTCTGTAATGGATCAATGGATCGCTGGGGCTGCCTGCTACCACGGAAACCGCATTAAGCAACAAGAAACGGCGTGACGTTCTAATGGCGGCGGCGGCGGACACTGCGCCCGAGCTGCCGGTGTTCTCCGCTTCGACGACGAGTACGTCGCTCGACACCCTGCTCCTCACCTTCCCCGCCACCTTGCGCCTCTTGCCGCCGCTGCTGGACTTGTGCCATTTGACTGCGAGTACGAAGCCCAACACCCTGCGCTTGACCTTGCCGGCCTGCACCTTGCGTCTCACCTTGCACGTCACCTTGAACTTGATCGTGTCCGCCACCTTGTGCTTGATCTTGCCCGCCACCATACTCGCCAACAGTCTCTTCGTCTGAAGACGAAGAGACGTGGCCTTCACGTCGAGCCAGAACTTCCTGAAACCCTGTAAGTCCCCCAATGACCTGCAATGTTTCTCGGAGAATATGGTTTGGCCGAATATCTTCGAAGGATATTCCTCCGCGAGCAATGCGGCGCAGCATTGTTATTGTACTAGGCCGGTCGTTGTCATGCCGGAGAAGGCGCGCTCGATTGAGATGTTCGTAAAACGACGAGATCAGCGAAAAGAAGCTTACATGATACCCTTGACTTTGTCGGGCCAAATTAACCAGAAAGCCAAGATTGGCTGGTAGGATCAATGCCTGGAAGGTCCTGTTAGCCAGGTCCAAATATGCTGCTTTTCGCGCTGCTGCCGCCATCTTCTCCTTTTTACGCGCCTCTTTCAGTTTCCGACGGAACTCTATGCCACGTGCAGAGCGCTTTCCTTCCTCCTCCGAATCCCAACCCGCAAATGCAACCTTTCGTGATGTTGGAATATGAACAGGAGGCGCTGTGGACATATTACGTAAGGCTGCAGGCAACCGCTGTTCCCGTCCCTCTGCTAGATGGACACGGACCTTCGACCCTGGTTCGAGAATCTCAATGTTCTGGAGCGCGTCCATGGCAGCGCATCGTTGTTTGTGGGCACTGTCGTTCGGTGTCGCGGCGGCTGTCTTCTTGTTTGCCGTTCCAAGGTCCGAGGGCGCGACTTTTTTCGACATCATGCCAAGGTTATCACAAACTGTTGCTGCAACGGCAAAGACATGTTGCTGCAACACTGGTTGAGATTTTGGAGTAATTCAAGAGGGCTATACCAATACGAAAGCCATTGGGTTAGAGAATGTGACCATACAAATAATAGCTGGGATAGGAGAGTCATGTATGTCGTCGCACCGAGTTTTGAATCGTCATTGTGACGAAGGATGACGCAAGATAGAACTCCCTCTCGAGTCATGATTCATGATACCACAGAACAAATCCTCCAGCGAACAGAACAACCGCAGATCCATGTATACTTCCCAGCGGTGTAAATGTTTGTCCTAAATTTTCTTACTCTCCATCATTTATATGCGACTGTTTCTATTCTTGGGAGTATACCTCGCCCTTTTACCTTCCACCCATTTTCCAGTCGTGAGATGACGCAGACAAAGGGATTGGAGCCATTTGGCCATCCAGTGACATCGACACATCTCTCCCATCCATCACATCATCATAAAATTGAGATTGTTGCGTTGTTGTTGTGTCTCTCGCCCAACAAACAATATAAAATATTGACTAAAACCATCACACCATGAGACACATTCAATTGATGCGCTTCCTGTTGGTGACTTCGTTCACCTCCCCATCCGATGGTTTGGCTCCATCCGCCGATCCTCGTCCCATTGGAACATCTCCCGGTAGGATGGGTCGTTCGGGCAAGCTTCATTCGGTGCTCCCACGGTCCATGAACGCCGCAGAGGATACCGAGAAACCACTACAAGCACCATCCTCCCAAGCCATGTATGGACGTCGCAAGGCCTTGGCTGTCTTGGCCGGTGGATCCCTTTCGTTCGTTGCCGCCAATCACCACCATACTGCCAACGCGTTGGATATGGAGGCCTTTGTCAACAGTGAATTGGAATCCGATGCCAAGAATTGTGACCCGAAAAAGGATCCCAAATGTGCACCGCAACTCACCGCCGATGAAGCACTGTGCAAATATGGACAGTCGGGAACGGCACGAGGTGAAGCCTGCAAACGGGTCAAGGAAGCTGGAGGGCAATTGCCCAAGGCCAATGCACAAGGCAAGAGCCTGGGTGGGGCCTATGCCATGTAGTAATCGAATAACAGCAGCAACAGCAGCAGTCTCTATAATACGTTGAACCAAACTGTACATAGCTCCATGACTCAAACTTTTACACCAACGGGTACCTTTGTCTACGTGTAACTAGTAGAACGAAGAACTATGGTTCACCTCCCTCTTGTGAAACAGACTACCATTCTTGTGTGCGCTCACTCTCGAGCTTTTTCTACTCGAGTTGACTCTGGAGACGAAAAGTATAGCCGTAGGATTCCATTCCTTTGAGCTCTGTTACAGTTACACAACTACTCACACTTGTTGTTTCGACGACAACACCCAACGGGGGCGCGTTTGGTACACTCACTCACTCACAGTCCATTCCTTGGTTCATTCATTCCGTTCTATTACTAATCTCGTATCATGTGGACGCCATTGGGATGGTTGTATTGTTCCAAAAAGAGTTTGCCCAATTCCAATTTTTCCGCCTCGGCCAAGGAATAACAGGGTGTCATGGCCCACAATTCGACATTAATGACTTCAAATCGGGATCCATCGGCATGGACGCGAGACAAGGAGGGACTGCCAAAGGTCAAACAGGGAGAACTCGTGCCCTCCAACAAGTCCCCCTGCAAACACAACCCGTAGCCCCATTCGTGATCCTTGATTGGATGATCCTCCTTCTTGTCGTCTTGTTGTTGCTCGGCGTCTTTGGTTGGTTCGACATGATCGCTTCCCACGGCCAATCGATCATTGATGCAATATTGAATGGAATTGTTTTCCCCGGTATACGGAAAGACATCAATTTCACTTTCGCGATGGGCTTGATCAATAATGGATCGGGACTTACAGCCCCGCACATGACGCATGCGCCACAAAAAACTATCCGCGGACCCAAAAAAGTTCCAATTTTTGCGCCAACAGTCCGATGTAAAGGATCCAAACACTTCGCCATCCGTCGTTTCCACGGCCAAAATGGACGATTTGGCATTCCGGGCATGTTTCAAAAAGGTATGCATCGAGGCACCGTCACGGACCGAGGAATATTTGAGCCAAAAGTTTTCACCCGTCAAACGAAAGGGTAAGAACTGTTGCAAACTTTCCATGAGAGGGGGTGACAAGACATGGGGACGGGCACTGGCATCTTGTGCCGAGGTGCCAATAATTTGAAAGGGCAAGGTCCCGCCGCCTCCATAGCCATTTTCGTATTCGTCTTCAATGACCAACCAGGGATCGTAATAATCCAATTCACTCGACGCATTGCTACTCCGATGCATGCCTGGCTCTTGACGAACCTCATCATCGTCGTCGTCATCCATTTGCCACGACTCACCCATGGGTTCCGATCCTCCTCCTCGTTGCGAATCTCGCAAAAAGTGAATGGGTGTTCCGACAAAGAGCCCCGCCGCGGCTTCATCGGAAATACTCCGTTGAATGGGACGGCGGAAAATGTCACTCATGCGTCGATAACTCATGGTTTCATCAAAAGAATTGGCCATTTGCAAAAAGGGTTCGTCTCCTTCTTCGTAGTCATAGTCATAGTCGTATTCATCGTGACTGAGGGTACCACCGGCCCATCGACCTCGATGGACTGGACTGGTAAAGGTTGCGTGGGCCGGGGTTGTGGTACTACCGACAATGGCAAAATCCGCAACTTCGACACCTTCTCCCATGCTGACATCTCGCATCAACACAGGACGTCGAAAACTGGCCGATCGAGGAGTTACCACAGCGGCGGTGCCATTCGTTTCTTCTTGTTGTTGTGGTTCGTTGGCTGCTTGTCCCGATGGTACCACCAATAAGCTGGGATCCAACAATTCCGATTCACTGGGCATGGGAAGGCTCATGGTTTCCTTCTTGGTATCGTCATCCTCCTCCTCGGGTCGTGGTGGTTCGTCCAACAGTACCTTGTGGTTGTGGTTGCTGATGTCGTCCATCTTTTTTTCGTCGCCATGATACGACGAATCATAGGGTGTCATGACGGAAGACGACGAGGCTTCTCGGGGCGAGGTACACTCTAAGGAGGAATCGTACCGTGTCAAGAGACTGCGGGTGGGGGGTGGAATTTCGACACGCGTGGGAATCCGAGGAAACAAATCGGCCACTTGTTTGGTCGGTGTGAGACGGTCCTTATTCTTGTCGTCGTCATTGTCATCTGTATCATCCGTGGTATAATACAACCCCTCCCCACCCACCGACGAGGCGACGGAATAGGATCGCACTCTGAAATGAGGGACTTTCATGACAGACGTACGGAGAAACTTTCAAAAATTAGACTGACATTCGGACAGACCATCCAGTGACCGTCGATGTCTCCATTACTCTTCCATATTGACTCTTCTTAAAGAAAATGACCCTAGTTGTCTTGTCAGTGCCACTTCAACTGCATTCCCAAGTTTACGAGCTGGTTCACGTTGCGGAGTGCATGAGTATATTAGTGTACAAGACTGTACCCGAAAAAAACCAGTACACAAAACTCCACAGTGGATAATCCGCAGCAACCATGACAATGGGATGGATCGATGTTTGGACAAATACGATGCCATTCCTGGCTACAAACACAACAAGTACTATTGCTAATCGACTAAGTAGGTTCTATTACGCATCTGCTGTAAAGAACAGGCTCTGGGTAGGGTATTTTGTCGTCATGTAGGCAAGAGCAGTCTTGAGCTCTTCCATGTGGAAGAGGCTCATGTAGAGGGTGACGACCATTGGGTCCATGCTGCTCTTCGTATCGATCGTGCACCGTGTGTAGAATTGAATGCGGCCCTTCTTCTTGCTGGAGTCCGTGGGTGAGAGAACTTCCTTCATCACTGTCTTGACAATGAACCCAACTGGCAGCACAAGCAGCGGGTCGGCAAACTCGGACCGCGCTTCCCTCTTGTAAAATGCCAACCGAAGATAGTCTGTGCTTGTCTCCCGTTGGAGGAGAACATGCCCACGGTCGACAACATTCCGTCCATTTTGTTCTGCGCCGTTGTCGACAATGTCTCCAACGAGAACATTGACCCTGTCCGCGTAAAAGCTCGTCCGAAAGTTACATCGACTTCGATCGTCTTCAGAGCCAAACTTGTCCTTGTTGAAAAAGAACTCGACCTCGTCCTCCATGCCGTTGTTGATTGTTGGTGTTGGTAGCATCGTACTCCGAACTCCGCACGTTAGGTTGATTGTTCGATCGATTCAAAGCAGTGGGTTGTTTCGTGTTTGCATGTTTCGTTTCCGGATGCATCCAAAATGTGGGAGCCACACGGGTTGGTCGGATCTTTACGCGCACCTCTTTCCGTTCAGCTATCCGTTGATCTAAGTAGGTTGTTTGAGTTTGGTCTTGAGATCGCGAGCAGGTACATTCCACATCCCATTACAAGACACAGCACGATGCTCTCAGTTGTGTGTTCGTCTCACAAAAAACAAAACAAGATGAGCAACAACAGCCATCGTCGCTACCCAAGTCGCACCCGCACCAAAACACCAAGCTTCCTGGATGACATCCAGGAAGATACTGTTCCTCCACCAGGGAAGACGCCAGGGAAGACACCAGCGAAGACACCAGCGAAGACACCGGGCAAGAAGCTCCCTCCGAAGAAGAGCTCCACGAAGAAGAACGCAAACAAGAAGCGTCGAACAAAGAAGACGAGTCCGGAGCTCCCCCCACCCCAGTCTCCAGATTTCGTCATTTCCAAGGTGGTTGAAGGGGAGACTCCAAGAGGAGCAAACGAGGACATAGTGGTATTGATGCCGGTGGCCATCGACGACAAGGCGCAGAGGCTCAAGGATGCATTGAACAAAGCAACGCAGTGGCATCTCATCCTTGGTGATGAGAATGGAGCCACGACCCTGGTGCTTGGTCGAAACCACAAATATCATTCGGGCAAAGTCTCGATTGCCGAGATTGTGGAAACGCTTAAGCAGTCTGAGCGTAGCCACAAGCCCAGAAACAATGAAACAATCAACGAAAATGGTAAGTTGATTGTGCCTTTGTAATTGATTGGAACGATCGTAGTACTCACCTCATTTTGTTTTCAGGACAAGAGGGTGGAATGCTGATGGAGACTCGCACTCCATTGAAGAAGGAGGAGTCCATTGGTGAGGCGGAGACTGTCATGAAATCCAATGTGGTGGATTGGCAGTACTTGACGCCTGGTGAGAAGCACGCCCAAAAGAGACGTGAGGCCGAGAGGGCTGTGCATTTCATGGCTGACAGTTGTGCAAGCCCGAGTCGGATGATGACGCCACGTATGACTCTCACGTTGATGATGGATTTGAAGATACGCAGGAGGAAAATATGTTTAGTCAGGAGGACTACTACAAGTATTAGTTACGTAAAATAAACCATTCTAAATACTGAATAATTGTTGTCCTTTACTTTCATCATCGTGGCCTTAGTCGCTTTCTTCTTCTTCATCGTCATCTTCGTCTTCGTCGTGCGAATCCTGATCTTTCTCGTTGTTGTTGCCTTCGTCATCTTCCTCGTCATCCGAATCCGAATCTGAATCCTCATCTTCATCTCCTTCATCATCCGACTTCTCGGATTCCTCGTCGTCGTTGCCATCTGAAGATTCATCTTGCTCATCCTGGCTGCCAGTCCTCATGCCCGACGCCAGATTGTAGCACCAGAACAACTCTTGATTTTTTTTAATGTTGCGTTTGGCTGTAGCCTTGAGCTTTCCGTCGACCTGGACGTTGTAGCATTTGTCGTCCGGGTCAACAGGTTGGTTGTCGTGATACTTGGCATAGTTTGGATCGTTTGCAAAGTGCAAACCCATCCAAAGGTCTGCCGCGGATGGATCAACGAAGACAGAAGGCCTTGTACGCAGTCGGACAGCGTAAGCAGAAGGCGGACGAGACTTGTCAAGGACCTTACCACCATAGAATCCCAGCATTTCGCCTTTTTTGTAGGGCTTTGCTGCAAAAAGCCCGAGACGAGCGTTGTCCAAGGTTGATCGCTTGATGACAAACAAGTCTTCGTCGACGTACCGAACAATGCACTCGTACTTTTGTGAATTGTCGTTTAGGTCCACCATCATTGTCCCTTCGACAAGTAGATTGTTCTTGTGTTTCTTGTTGATTCCCGACCCTTTCTTTTTGTTGTATTTACTTGGAGCATAGTGTTTGATTGCTGTGCCAACAGGTTTGCCCTTGGAGCCGTGGGCTTTCCGGACCTGTGCACCTTCGATGCTCACGATGCCCTTGATGTGGGAGGAAATGAACCGATATAATTCGGTTCTTTCCTCCAAAGTACCTGATCCATACAGGCCTTCAAGCTTGGCCATGAGATTCTCCGCCTTCACTGCCCGTGGCGTTCTCGTTGTTGCAATCTTCTTCCTCGCTCGTTGTTTCTGATTGAGCTCATCCATTTTGTATTTTCGATTTTGCTGCATGCGACGAGGCGGCTTTGCTGCTCTTGTTCGTGTTCTTGCGGAACTCGCCTGTTGCTTTGTAGCGGAACGTGTCTGTCGCTTTCCCATGGCTGTTGCAGGCTGCTGCACTTTGTCGCTGTCGAAAAATTCTGACTGCTGCACTTTTATGAACTTGGGCTGCTGCACTTTTTGGAGAAGGCGCAGAAACGCCAACCCCTTTGAGCTTCCGAATGAGAGTGAAAACCGCATTGACAGTCATCAGACTGTCGTTTGTACACTGTGGACCAGTCTATTTTTGGTGTCACCAATGAACTTCGCAGCACTTGAGACGTACAAAAAAGATTCTCTCATAAAATTTGCTTCTGGAAAAAGTGAAACAGAGTCTCGTGCATGACAAGCCTACAAGTATGAAGATGAAGAGGAGTTCTATGGTACGTAAATGTGTTACAATATGAATTTCAGCGTTCTGCTTCTTGTGCCTCCTTCCAGACTTGCTGGATGAACGAGTGCTCTTGATCGAGCGTGCACCGGTGAGTCTTCATACTCACATTCACATACTTCTCGATTTCGACAAACAGGATGTCATCTGTTGCACTTTGATTCCTGCTGTCAAACAACAAATAGGTAAGCATGTACCGCCTTGCTTTCGCTGAGAACCTGCGAACGGTTCTCAGCGAAACTTTCCCCATACTGTCTCTCACCACTTGCATGAACTTCGTCTTGTTGCCTTTCTTGTTTCTTGTCAAGCGTCGGAAGTATCGCTTCCCAAGACCCCATGCGTACTCGATCCCTTCACCCGCCAGTTCGCAGTGGTATTTTGGTGTGACGAGGATTTCAAGGTTGCGAGAATATCGCTGCGAGAGATCAGCCGCCAGTTGTTCGAGGGCTGATCTCTCATTCTTGAAGTCCTCGCACGATCCCATCAGGTAAGTCAAGGAATACTTCTTGTATTCCTCCATCTTGTCCTCACGGACCTGTCCTGAACCATCCAACCATGTCTTACTCATGTCCTTGCGGTATTCCTGGAGCTTGGTGGTGTCAATGAAACCACGCTCGCCCAGAACTTGGAAGAGACCCTTTGGTTGCCCGAGCCAGCCCTGCTCCATGACAACTCGGTCTACCTCGGTTGGTAGCTGCCTTGCTGTCGAAATTGCCTGGAGCTGGTCAAGGGATTTGGAATGGTAGGCTTGAAGTGCCCTGTCGCCATGTTGAGCTCCTTGTTGAATGTCATGGCGAATGAGCTCACCAATCAATTCTTTCTTGGACAGCTTGTGTTTCTTTGTTTGATTGGTTGGGTGGTCGAACTTCATTCGTTGTCGTTGCTCCTCAGTGAGAGGAACACCCTTATAAGCAAATGGGCCAGGGTCCGCATCCGTGTATACCATGGATTGCTTCGACCCTGGCTGAAGACGATGAGGGTGTGGATATGGACCGATGCACTCAACAATTGTCTCATGCATTTTGGGTACCACTCCACCCCAATCCTTGTTCATGGTCTTCTCGTTGAGCCCATCCTTCTGTTTTCGTCCATGACCGCTACTGTTGTCAAAGAGAAAAGCGAAATCAAAGGATGGATAGAGGACCATCAAACAATCAACCAAGTCCTCAAATTGGAGGGCCATGTGATCGTAGTTCCACCAGCCATCATTGTTGGATCCATAGTCAAAATACGTGCAGAACGCACTGGCATCCGTGATCTGCCGGATCCGCTTGCTGCTGCCACCAAGTACTTGACTGGCAGAGTCCTCGGCCAAGTACGTCTGCGCTCGACGAGATTGATTGATTGCCTCTAGCTTCTCGGGGGTGAGCAGGACAACTTCGCCTGAGTTGTCTGAATAGAACCCCCATGCGCGACTCACGAATGCACTAAGCATTAAACCGTGCCCGTCGTCTTTGGGCAAAAGAACTCCACGCCCTTTGTGGTCCCCCCAACTCTTCTTCGAGAAGGACCATTGCTTGAAAATGGCTTCATCTTGGCCAACAAGCACAACAGGACGACGCTCAGAAGGGAAACGATGCGACAAATTTCCTCCCAGCAGCTTGTTTTCATCTCTAATGTATGATGAAAACACATCAGGAAAACAATCCACATGGTATTCTCGCATTGTTTGGTTCGTCGAAGGGTCTCGAAACTCGAAAGCCCAAACATCCTTCATGAGCTTTTCGGAGACACCCTCAATCTCCCCGTTTTCTAGTTTGATTGCTTGGTCGGATGGAATCTGAATCCATCGATGCGCAAGCTTTTCCAACTCGAAGTATTTCGAGATGAACTGCTTCCGGGCTTGAACATTGTCGGCGTCCTCGTGACGGTCCGTGTAGTATGTCTTCTTTGTTTCAGAGAATCGAAACCCAGCATATGTGAGAATCTTCCATGCCGCACCGACTGAAACACTGGGGAGATTCACTTTTTGACGGAACTCGTCCAACGTGAGCGGCTCTGTGGATGGCTCCCCATCTTCGGTGTCCGTCTGTTGCTCTTTTTTATATATCAATGGGATCAAACTGTCTCGAATGTACATGGCTGCCATCTCGCAGGAGAGGGTCTCCAGATGTTGGCTCGCCCACTTCTGCAGCAATGGGAGTGCTTCTGGATATTGAGCCAGAAAGCATGGGCACGGCTTCTTCCCAATCTGGATGTACCAGTTTGGATGCGGGAACTTGCCGCTGACCCGGAATGCAACGTTGGCTCTTTGCACAGTCCGCCAATTCTGCAGACCGCTTTTTGAGATTCTACTCCGTTCGGTTGCATATTTGCAACACGAAGTCCACGTGGCACCATCCTCCATGGTGTGCAGGGCTCGCTCATACGCAAGCCTCAGCACCCGCATCCTCATAAGCATCTTTGGGACACAAGAGTTTGGCGGTGGCTCATCTTGGCCCTTGTTGACAAGAGTCAAAAAACAATCAAACCGTTGTTCCGCCATTTCAAGTGACTCAATCCACCGTTCCAGCTTCTTTCTCGTTGTCTCCTCATTCACTCTCGGACCAAAGATTTTGCTCACAACGGGCCGGTCGAAGAAATCTACGGCAGAAGAGTCACTGGAGGCATTGGAATGCTCGTTGTTGTTGTTGTTTCCATTGTCGTTTCCTGTGCCTGTGGTTGTTGTTGTTGTGGTGGTTTCCAGTGCCTCTTCCAAAATCTGCTCTGGGCTTGGTGGTGATGACGCTGCCGTTGTGGCAGTTTCATCATCCTTGATTGGTGTTGTGGGTTTCTTGCGTTTGTTCCTCCCTCCAATTCGAATCCGATTGTGGCTTATGAATTTAAGCCACTCGTCAATAGTGTGGTTGAATTGAGGTGGTGGATCGGTCTGACGAGCCGAAACATAGTAGAATATTTGTTTCCCACCTCGACGTCGCACCTCGTGGCGGTAGATACCCTTGGGATTCCACTCTTGCGATAGGAAATGGAGTCGCCATTCACTACCTGAGCGCATTAAAGATCGATTCATCATTGTTGCGTCGGATAATTCCGGAATCCACTGCTTCAAGAAGACGGCAATCTCAGCGTCAATAATCCACCGGTTTGTCCAGAGGAAGCGTATTGGATGGCATCTGAAGCCAAATTCGTCGCATATGGTTGTGTATGGCCCTGTATATGATTGAACCATTTTGTCTGTTCGGGCACAGGCAGAGAGATGGAGGATGAGGGGACTGCCCACGATGTTCGACAGTAGCTACTTTCACTGCTCCTGGAGACTGAACCACAGGTCGAAATGCGCGACACCCCTATGATTTTCTACTACTTTTATATCTATCCTATCGATTAGGTTGGGTGGTGTTTCGCATTTCGACCGGCGAATGGCCATCGTCGCATGAAGCGGTCACTAGTCGTTATTGCATTTTGCATTTTTCAATATGTGCGTGACAAAATGTGAGGAACACGAAAACCGTAAGTGATCCGAAACGCTGGGGTACTGTGGGCTAAAGTGTAGTATACAATTTCCCACTATGAAAAACTCATGCACTCCGCAACGTGAACCAGCTTGTACCCTCGGTATCAGTGTCTACTGCTTAGCTGTTTTTTGTCTGTGCCATCATTTTAGGTTCCCAGGTGGACACAGACATCATTTTTTGCTTTTGAGACAAATAGAAATGATCAAATGGCAAATTGGCACGCATACCCAGCTGGAGTTTTCACAGTTTGAAACAGACGCATGCCCAGCAAGCGGCCGTGCGTGGATAACTGCTGGTTGCTCCATAATTCATAATGACAAGCACACAATTCTTTTCTCTTGTTGCCGAAGCACATCGTACGAATGGCATTCCAGGTGAGTGTGATCCGTTGCCAATTGCCATGACAATTACATAGCTCATGCTCACTGATCACTGACACTTGTCACTTTTGTTTGCTCTGCTCATGGGAAGAGAGGCGATCATCTGTTGTGTCTCTGGGTAGCTCATTACGTGCCATTCTACATGTCGAAATGACGGATTTTTGATAACTTTCATTCGATACATAAACAGACTGCAGACATTGTTTTCTTTATATACTAGGAGTAGAAATAGAACTCAAGTGCTATTCATTCGTAGAGTTCAGTGCATTCTGAATTCGTTGCAGATCTCTTTTCTGTTTTGAGCATGGCAATGACTCTCAGTTTCACCATGAACACAAGCAGCTCTCACACGCTACAGCTACAACTTTTGACTCTATGAACTGATAGACATGGAAAGTAGGGTGTGGCAAGAGCAAGAGGGCTTCCCATCTATTTGAAGCAAAAACAACAAAGTGTTCGGTCATTGAGAAATGAGATGATGCTACGACCTATGACGATAGTGAATCATCTATCCTACAGAAGACATGAAAGCAACCAACCAACAATCAAACAACAAAACAATTACTCCTACATCAACAAATGAGACGGGTAAGATACTCCAGTTGACATCAAGCGGCTTGTTCCTAGTCTACTCGTTCAACAAGAGACAAGCCAAAGGATCATGCATGAACAAGAGGAAAGATTGCAGCAGTGATGAGTGAGAAGAAAGAAAAAGAAACAAGAAGATTAGAAATAAGCCACAGTAGTGAGAAGTGAGAAGCAGTTCAGGTTCAGCCCAGCATGTTGCATCCATTGTTCTCACCTCACGTCATGGTCAAGCATTTGGCTCGGTTTTTGGTGTTTTGTGACAGACGAGGACGGGAGGGTTGCCCAAAAAATTTGAATCGTGGTGACCAGAGGACAACCACCAACCGTCAACTGTCACATGCACGCTGGCCTTGCTCCAACCCTGAGGAATTTTATTGGGTAGACAGACAGACGAAAAACATAAAATGCTGGCTGTGTCCACTTGGGAACCTGTGAAGGTGGCACAGACAAAAAACAGCTAAGCAGTGGACACTGATACCGAGGGTTCCTAGAATCGAAAGTTTCCCCGAATGTCTCTCGCTATGAACAGGGTGACCGGAGTCTAATTATACCCCCACTTTTAGACCCGGTCTAAAAGGGTATAATTATTTTAGACAGAGGTCGAGTCTAAAATAAAATTTTTAGACTCTTAACCTTAACCCTTCAGTAGCGCCGCCACCACTGCGTGAGTAGGAGACCGTTCTGCCTCATTCATCTCAATGCCATCGCAATGAACAAAGTAAGGTCTCAGTTATCCTCTCTCATGCTTAGAGAGTGCAAGAACAATGTTATCCATACCATCTAATAGCTTAGATGATGAAGCTATGAGGTCCTCTGGATGTGTTGTCATAGACAATGCTCGCTCCTAGTAGCTGGCTGTTTAGGGTTAGGGTTATTGCTTCGCCGTACAAAACCACGGAGAGATTTTAGACCCTGTTTTAGACATTTTATACAGTCTAAAAGTACTTTTAGATTTATTTTAGACCCGAAATATTTTAGACTGTCTAAACGGTCACCCTGCTATGAAGGCCTAATGAAAGACTTTCGGATAGCTTTTTGAGAGACGTTCGGAGTTCTAGGATAGCTTTTTGAGAGACTTTCGGGAAAACTTTTGATCCCCGTACACTACTATATAATGAGCCCAACCAACACCGAATTGTGGGCACAATACTACCCGTACTTACGAGCTCCACCGGACTGAAATTGTTGCAGCAGTAGCCCGTGCTTTTCAAGGCCTCCACTGTTTTCTCTATAGTTTTTCTATTTTCGTAGGAAGACCACTACGGTCATTTTGCACTGCATAACACCACAATGGCACACTCAAGCCGGTGTGCACCTCCAACGAAAGGTCCTAGCACTCCTCCGACCATCAAGGAATCTTCAGAATCAAGTGTACCGTGATGGGTGAAAAGGGCGGCATTGAGTTGGCGAGTTTGATCGACCTACAAGAATAGTTGGAAAGTCTTCCACTTTGGGGTTGGAAGGTCGCGACGAGATGATCAACATTGGAGATGGATAATGATGGAACGAACGAAGATTGCAGGGAGGGACGACAATGGAAGCTCTGGTATGGATGGATGAGGCGTAGGAGAGCAACGGCAAGGACACACGGCAATCAACTGGAGGATTTCGAAGCAACCAAATCGACTTGGTCGAAGAACGAAGCAACAACAACATCCGTAAGAAAGACAACAATGTTTGATAGCATCATGACTTGTGATGGATGCCGGTAGATAAAGGGATTCAGGTTGATGATCGATGCGTGGAAGAGCCCCGACAAGGGCATTTGCGAATCAATTGGCTGATTCTCGTCCAACAACAAACAACACAACAATCAACTCTCTTCTCAAACGGCTTCCAAACTCAAATCGTTGTCCAAACGCACCAATTCTCTTGTTGTCCACCACAATCAGCTGCTCGTCTCAAGGCTATAATCAAATCCTCGTCCGTTTGGAGGTCTGAACGCAACAATCAACTTCTCGCTCAAACGAAATGAGACGAACGCAACAATCGACTCCACCGAACAAAACAACGGACGTGACAACGACAGAGCAAATGAACACAACAATCAACTGGGTTATTCAATTGGGAGCAGAACGTCCTCAACACCATGGGACCAAGCAGGGCAAATCTGCGATAAGCGACGGCAACAATGGTAAGCGATGACAACGCCAATGACAAGTGACCGAAACACTTGGCGCAACAACAACAACAACAAGCCAAACGCAACAATCAACTACTCGCTGCTGCCAAACGAAGCACTTCGAGACGCCACCACCAACAACAACAACCAAAACAAGCCACATGCAACAATCAACTTCTCTCTGTCACCGAACCAGGAACAACGACATGCGGCGACAATGAAAAGCTCGTTTCGGCCAAACGGCAAAACAATCGGCGACGACGGCACAGCGACAGAGCACCGTCCTCTGTCATGAACACAGTGATAGGTAGAGCAACCCAAATGGTCTTACCTCGCCTACCGGATGCAAAAACCCTAACGCGACAACCAACTATTCATGCAGGCAAAAGACAGGATGGGATGAACGACGAACGCAGACGAAACGATTGCCTACAACCTACTACACATACAAGCATGTACAAAGCTAGGTAGATGCTCTCTACTTGTAGCTGTTCATATGCATACGAGCTCGTAGACAAGGCGGGTTGATTGTTGTGCTATTAGCGCCTCCTCATTTATCAAATAAGTTTTGAATTATGAAAAGTAGGAACACTCAAAGTCGGATGCTCAGTACGGGGACATAAGATTGGTAAACCAGAGTTCCCCACTCTACATGTGCAAGCAATGTGCATATATCTTTAGGATGAATTGTTTGGAATAGTCATTGTGATAAAAACTGGGGCTCGTCTAGATTGACAAACCATGGTGAAGGTGCTCGTATGCCTAGCTGGGGTAGAGTTTTGGGACTTTTCCTTTGGCGCTCTAAATGGACAAGAAGAGGGGCTTTACGTCTGTCCATTGCTTGTATCCAGTCCTTATAGTAATGTACATGACAAATAGAAACGATGCCCAGAGAGAATTCTCGTAGCGTAAAAAAACTATTTATCCGAAAGTCCTTCTAAATGTTCCTCTAAAAGTCCCTCGTTTCCCTGGTGTGTTGTTGCTCCAGCACTCGTTGGGATTTTGGAGTAACCTTATAGCTGTTTGACGAAAGTATGGCTTCCTAACCAGAGAATGGGACCATTTAGCTGGGCTAGGAGAGTGTCGCACCGAGTTTTGAATCGTCGTCATTATGACGAAGGATGTCGCAAGATAGAACTCCCTCTCGAGTCATGATACCTGAAGAAAGGACGTCTGTGCTTCAGACGCTGTCGAACATTGTGGAAAACCCTGCCAACATTGGTCGAGGATGGATTGGTTGTGCGGTGCGAGAAGCGCCTTGGACGTGGTCCATTCCACTGCAGTTGAAATGCAAAAGGAATTCCCAGACTATTTTCCCACGACAGACATGGCTCGAATTCCAGCAGCTCTTTTGGGTGCTTTGTTTGCATGCCACTTGACCCATCCCTTTGACACTGTGAAGACATGCATGCAAGGTGACATTGAACGAAAAACCTACGGAACATTTTTGCAAACGGCGCGGACGATTTGGAATCAACATGGATTGGGTGGCTTTTATCAAGGATCCACCTTTCGCAATGCGCGACAAGTACGTGCCGTTTTTATTATGGAACTGATGCAAGAAAAGGTTGGTATGCTGTTGTATCCATCGGCATATGGTGAGATGAAACTGAGGACTCGGCCAACAACGTTGTCCCACACACATGGGCTATAGCTACTTGTACTCTTTTTATTCTAGAGAGGGCGTACCGCGCCATAATACATGAACCCATTGTAGAACGTGTTTTATTTCTTTGTCCCTTGTCCTTTGACACTTCTCCCACCTGCAGCAATAGTGCCCACAAATTATCTTTCGACGGGACTGGAAGTTCTGTAATGGATCAATGGATCGCTGGGGCTGCCTGCTACCACGGAAACCGCATTAAGCAACAAGAAACGGCGTGACGTTCTAATGGCGGCGGCGGCGGACACTGCGCCCGAGCTGCTGGTGTTCTCCCCTTCGACGACGAGTACGTCGCTCGATACCCTGCTCTTCACCTTCCCCGCCACCTTGCGCCTCTTGCCGCCGCTGCTGGACTTGTGCCATTTGACTGCGAGTACGAAGCCCAACACCCTGCGCTTGACCTTGCCGGCCTGCACCTTGCGTCTCACCTTGCACGTCACCTTGAACTTGATCGTGTCCGCCACCTTGTGCTTGATCTTGCCCGCCACCATACTCGCCAACAGTCTCTTCGTCTGAAGACGAAGAGACATGCCCTTCACGTCGAGCCAGAACTTCCTGAAACCCATTAAGTCCCCCAATGACCTGCAATGTTTCTCGGAGAATATGGTTTGGCCGAATATCTTCGAAGGATATTCCTCCGCGAGCAATGCGGCGCAGCATTGTTATTGTACTAGGCCGGTCGTTGTCATTCCGGAGAAGGCGCGCTCGATTGAGATGTTCGTAAAACAACGAGAACATCAAAAGGAAGCTTACATAATACCCTTGACTTTGTCGGGCCAAATTAACCAGAAAGCCAAGATTGGCTGGCAGGATCAATGCCTGGAAGGTCCTGTTAGCCAGGTCCAAATTTGCTGCTTTTCGCGCTGCTGCCGCCATCTTCTCCTTTTTACGCGCCTCTTTCAGTTTCCGACGGAACTCTATGCCACGTGCAGAGCGCTTTCCTTCCTCCTCCGAATCCCAACCCGCAAATGCAACCTTTCGTGATGTTGGAATATGAACAGGAGGCGCTGTGGACATATTACGTAAGGCTGCAGGCAACCACTGTTCCCTTCCCTCTGCTAGATGGACACGGACCTTCGACCCTGGTTCGAGAATCTCAATGTTCTGGAGCGCGTCCATGGCAGCGCATCGTTGTTTGTGGGCACTGTCGTTCGGTGTCGCGGCGGCTGTCTTCTTGTTTGCCGTTCCAAGGTCCGAGGGCGCGACTTTTTTCGACATCATGCCAAGAACTGTTGCTGCAACGGCAAAGACATGTTGCTGCAACACTGGTTGAGATTTTGGAGTAATTCAAGAGGGCTATACCACTACGAAAGCCATTGGGTTAGAGAATGTGACCATACAAATAATAGGAGTAGCTGGGATAGGAGCAAGGATGCTACTGTGACGACGTCACAATTGACGCACGTCACGTGACGAGACGTAAAATTGACGACGTCACGTCAGGCCATCAGACTGTGACGAATGACGGGAATGAAAAAAGTGACGGGAAACAAAAAATCTTTTGTGGATCTTTGGTAGTCAAACAGATAAGTCGAGAAACGCACAAAAATGGCATCAAATGTGATCCAAGGAATGAACAACAATCAACCATTGATGATCATGCATTGTCATAACACTCTTATGTGTGCATGATCGATGTTGATTTACCGTGGTTGGATGTCAGAACCACTACTTGTGACGGGACAAGGACAAACTTTGGGGATTTATTCTTGGACATGGAGACGAAGTGGAGCTTCCGTCCACTTCAGGCACCATTTACAGACATCCCAGAGACCATTACTCATTATATAGACACACCAAGCTAGTCAAAACATCCTATTTCTATCATACATCCCTATTGTCTATTGTCTTATCAATGGGAGTACCCTAAAATTGACGAAAGTGACGGGAAAAACCTGACGGGAACATATTCCCGTCATTTTTTGACGGCGTCACGTCACGGTAGTGTCCCGTGACGTGACGTAGTAGCAACCTTGATAGGAGAGTCATGTATGTCGTCGCACCGAGTTTTGAATCGTCGCATTGTGACGAAGGATGACGCAAGATAGAACTCCCTCTCGAGTCATGATTCATAATACCACAGAACAAATCCTCCAGCGAACAGAGAACAACCGCAGATCCATGTATACTTCCCAGCGGTGTAACTGTTAGTCCTAAATCTTCTTACTCTCAATGATTTATATGCGACTGTTTCTGTTCTTGGGAGTATACCTCGCTCCACCCATTTTCCAGTCGTGAGATGACGCAGACAAAGGGATTGGAGCCATTTGGCCATCCAGTGACATCGACACATCTCTCCCATCCATCACATCATCATAAAATTGAGATTGTTGCGTTGTTGTTGTGTCTCTCGCCCAACAAACAATATAAAATATTGACTAAAACCATCACACCATGAGACACATTCAATTGATGCGCTTCCTGTTGGTGACTTCGTTCACCTCCCCATCCGATGGTTTGGCTCCATCCGCCGATCCTCGTCCGGTCGGAATATCTCCCGGTAGGATGGGTCGTTCGGGCAAGCTTCATTCGGTGCTCCCACGGTCCATAAACGCCGCAGAGGATACCGAGAAACCACTACAAGCACCATCCTCCCAAGCCATGTATGGACGTCGCAAGGCCTTGGCCGTTTTGGCCGGTGGATCCCTTTCGTTTGTCGCCCCCAACCACCACAATACTGCCAACGCGTTGGATATGGATGCCTTTGTCAACAGTGAATTGGAATCCGATGCCAAGAATTGTGATCCGAAAAAGGATCCCAAATGTGCACCGCAACTCACCGCCGATGAAGCCTTGTGCAAATATGGACAGTCGGGAACGGCACGAGGTGAAGCCTGCAAACGGGTCAAGGAAGCGGGAGGGGAATTGCCCAAGGCCAATGGACAAGGCAAGAGCCTGGGTGGGGCCTATGCCATGTAGTAATCGAAAAACAGCAGCAACAGCAGCAGTCTCTATAATACGTTGAACCAAACTGTACATAGCTCCATGACTCAAACTTTTACACCAACGGGTACCTTTGTCTACGTGTAACTAGTAGAACGAAGAACTATGGTTCACCTCCCTCTTGTGAAACAGACTACCATCCTTGTGTGCGCTCGCTCTCGAGCTTTTTCTACTCGTGTTGACTCTGGAGACGAAAAGTATAGCAGTAGGATTCCATTCCTTTGAGCTCTGTTACAGTTACACAACTACTCACACTTGTTGTTTCGACGACAACACCCAACGGGGGCGCGTTTGGTACACTCACTCACTCAGAGTCCATTCCTTGGTTCATTCATTCCGTTCTATTACTAATCTCGTATCATGTGGACGCCATTGGGATGGTTGTATTGTTCCAAAAAGAGTTTGCCCAATTCCAATTTTTCCGCCTCGGCCAAGGAATAACAGGGTGTCATGGCCCACAATTCGACATTAATGACTTCAAATCGGGATCCATCGGCATGGACGCGAGACAAGGAGGGACTGCCAAAGGTCAAACAGGGAGAACTCGTGCCCTCCAACAAGTCCCCCTGCAAACACAACCCGTAGCCCCATTCGTGATCCTTGATTGGATGATCCTCCTCCTTGTCGTCTTGTTGTTGTTTGGCGTCTTTGGTTGGTTCGACATGACCGCCTCCCACGGCCAATCGATCATTGATGCAATATTGAATGGAATTGTTTTCCCCGGTATACGGAAAGACATCAATTTCACTTTCGCGATGGGCTTGATCAATAATGGATCGGGACTTACAGCCCCGCACATGACGCATGCGCCACAAAAAACTATCCGCGGACCCAAAAAAGTTCCAATTTTTGCGCCAACAGTCCGATGTGAAGGATCCAAACACTTCGCCATCCGTCGTTTCCACGGCCAAAATGGACGATTTGGCATTCCGGGCATGTTTCAAAAAGGTATGCATCGAGGCACCGTCACGGACCAAGGAATATTTGAGCCAAAAGTTTTCACCCGTCAAACGAAAGGGCAAGAATTGTTGCAAACTTTCCATGAGAGGGGGTGACAAGACATGGGGACGGGCACTGGCATCTTGTGCCGAGGTGCCAATAATTTGAAAGGGCAAGGTCCCGCCGCCTCCATAGCCATTTTCGTATTCGTCTTCAATGACCAACCAGGGATCGTAATAATCCAATTCACTCGACGCATTGCTACTCCGATGCATGCCTGGTTCTTGACGAACCTCATCGTCGTCGTCGTCATCCATTTGCCACGATTCGCCCATGGGTTCCGATCCTCCTCCTCGTTGCGAATCTCGCAAAAAGTGAATGGGCGTTCCGACAAAGAGCCCCGCCGCGGCTTCATCGGAAATACTCCGTTGAATGGGACGACGGAAAATGTCACTCATGCGTCGATAACTCATGGTTTCATCAAAAGAATTGGCCATTTGCAAAAAGGGTTCGTCTCCTTCTTCGTAGTCATAGTCATAATCGTATTCATCGTGACTGAGGGTACCACCGGCCCATCGACCTCGATGGACTGGACTGGTCAAGGTTGCGTGGGCCGGGGTTGTGGTACCGACAATGGCAAAATCCGCCACTTCGACACCTTCTCCCATGCTGACATCTCGCATCAACACAGGACGTCGAAAACTGGCCGATCGAGGAGGTACCACAGCGGCGGTGCCATTCGTTTCTTCTTGTTGTTGTGGTTCGTTGGCTGCTTGTCCCGATGGTACCACCAATAAGCTGGGATCCAACAATTCCGATTC
Organism: Epithemia pelagica; assembly: GCA_946965045.2. Lineage (NCBI taxonomy): Eukaryota > Bacillariophyta > Bacillariophyceae > Surirellales > Surirellaceae > Epithemia > Epithemia pelagica. Next base: position 3,836,810 of record OX337230.1, read on the forward strand.
ACTGGGCATGGGAAGGCTCATGGTTTCCTTCTTGGTATCGTCATCCTCCTCCTCGGGTCGTGGTGGTTCGTCCAACAGTACCTTGTGGTTGTGGTTGCTGATGTCGTCCATCTTTTTTTCGTCGCCAGGATACGACGAATCATAGGGTGTCATGACGGACGACGACGAGGCTTCTCGGGGCGAGCTACACTCCAAGGAGGAATCGTACCGTGTCAAGAGACTGCGGGTGGGGGGTGGAATTTCGACACGCGTGGGAATCCGAGGAAACAAATCGGCCACTTGTTTGGTCGGTGTGAGACGGTCCTTATTCTTGTCGTCGTCGTCATTGTCATCCGTGGTATAATACAACCCCTCCCCACCCACCGACGAGGCGACGGAATAGGATCGCATGGCTTGGACATGAGGAATGCTGGGATAACCTGCCGTAATCGTGGAACCGAGGGTCGTGGCCGAAGCGGTGGATCGAATGGAATGGGCGCGATGCAACGAGGGAATGGAAGCCGCCGTGGATCGAATGGAATGGGCCATGTGCAAACTCGGAATCGAGGCCAAGGAGGACGATCGTTGGGCCGTGGAACGACGCGGTGGTTCTTGGTCGACGGCCGAAAAGGTGACGGATTTGCGACTCGAATCCGACAAGAGACGTCTTAAGGGGGGTTTCAAGTTTCCACTCGATCCTTCACTAGCCATGCGCCTTAAGGACGGTTTGCGACCTGTCGACGCCGACGACGACCAGGAGGGTCGTGCCGGAGATCCACCAGTCGTGGAGGTCAAGGTCGATCGTCGTCGTCGCACCAACGTGTCCGATTGATTCATAGTAGTGGTGGTAGGAGCATGTTGGACCAGGCGGAGTGATTTTTGTCGAAAAATGGCCGACGACTGTCGTTGATGGTGTTGTCGCACCAACAAGGAGTGACGACTGGCGTGTTGCGTCACGGCCAAGCCGGATTCATGAGCGACCCACATGATTTGATGATCGTCTTCTTCTTGTTGTCGCCGTTGTTGCAAGACTTGGAGGCGACGTTCGGAACCGACCGAATCGCCGGCGACGGAACTGGTCGACGATCGAAACAGGGGACGATTCCGGGGTAACTGTGGTGGGGCATCCGAAACAGATGCCACCGAGGACGACAAGTACAAACTCGAGGGTGTCTCGGACACGACACTCTGGTCACCACCGGCAGCTGTCGTTGCAGTACTGGTTAGGCCCAACACATCGGTGGACCACGCCGGTGGCAGGACCGAACTGGTATTGGAACTGGCATGACTGTCATTGGCCAACCAGGCCTTGGAGACGGCATCCAATGGTTGGTGCTCCACCTCGGTTTCGGTTGGTTGTTTCACGGGCGATACCGGTTGGTCAAAGAGAGTGGGATCGAGTAATTTGTCATGGGCCGTTTGCACTTGTTCTTCGGTGCCATGGTCCACAACGGATTGCAAAAATTGCACTTCCGACAACGTCAAGATGGTATGATGGGAATAGCGCGTGACATCGGATTGCAAGGCACTGCGTTTTTGCGAGCTGCTTGCCAAAGAAGATTGACGCGCCAGGCCCTCACCGGGTTTGGGAATGGCGGGTGGTTTTTTCGTAGGAATGCTGCCTCTGCCCACCACGGCCGAGGTCGATCGTCGTCGGGTAATGAGTTTGCGACGATTCACACCACTATTGCACGAATGCGAGGACAAGGGCAAAGAGGAGGAAGCATTGTTGCTCGAGTTGTTGTTGGTGTTATTGGTGGTAGCATCGGAGGAGGTGGGTGGCTTGGGGGGAAGACCCTTGTTGTTGTTGTTGGGAGTGGACGAAGGGCCTGTGGACGACATAATGGTGATGGATTGTGTGTGTGTGTGTCACGTTTGGTTGAGACTTGGTGGAAAGAAGAGTGTTTCACGAAATTAATTCTCGAGAGCCGGTGTCACTCAAGAGTCGGTGTCAGTCGAGTATAGTTGCTGTTGCTGTTTGGAAAGTGTTCCACAACAATCGTACTCCACTCGGAATGTTGCGTTGTGTGCTTGGTTCTTGTGGATGTGATAAATGCCAATTCAATTCGTTGTTGCTTCTTGTTCGACAGGTATTCGCGTCTTGTCTACTACAGTTTGGTTCGTTTGGGTGTTGGACTTTTTTACTTTGTTGTTGTCAATGGTCCTTCTTTTTTGTGTGTCTTGGGAATGTGGATTGGTCGCGCACCGTGGATGGCATATTGTAGCGTGTGGAGCGTGCGAGGATGCCAGTCGTGTCGAGGTTCTTGTTCCCGGCCTCGCTCTTTGGTTGGAATGATCGAGCGTGCACAGATATGAGTATACAACAAGGTGTACCTTATTAACGTTCGATAACGTTGATTCGTCGAATTTGGCGGGCTTTGTACAGTATCTAGAGTAGAATAATACAAATGCCGTTGGAAGGAAGTCATCGTCCATATTGTATTGTAGACAACAGCCAATGATGGCGATCGTTTGATACAGAAAACAAGATGTCGTTATCACAAAATCGCAAAACGAAACAAGACACACACACAACGACAAAAGAATGGGCGACCATCCAGAATGGGCAAGTATCCAACCCTATTCTACTACCGTAAATGTTGGGTCTATTGCACCATTGCTTTATAGCACCAAACGCATGATTTAACTGCTAAAAGGAGCCTGTCTGCCAGAAATTCGCCCGCCCTTCCCTCCAACAGAGCCCCACTTGCTCTAAGAAGTATATAAAGAAGAAATCATAGTTGTAGTGGAGAGCGTGGGGGGAGAGACCATGCCAAAAAATTCCTTATCTTTCACGAACTGACTGCATACATTTCGACCTTATATAACATTAGAAGGGTACGTCCGATCTTAATGAAACGCAGTGATTCGGAAAGCGCGTGACGAGCTCTTTCGAATGATGGTCTCACCATCGGTCAATTCAATAGTGTTCTTGAGTTATTCTTTCAAGCAATTTCTGGAATTATTCTATTATAGATTCAAAAAATTAACTACCAATCCGTTGAGGCCTACTACTTGGGCCTATAGTAAAAAGCATCCGGTCAATCAACGGATGGTGCAATAGACCCAACATTTACGGTAGGTAGAACATCCAAGACATGCAATACTCCCACCAGTCAAATGGCAACGATGGCTCGCACAAGCGTTCTGCGTTTGAATATGTGTGTGTTCCCACAGACAGGTGAAGAGAGAATCCATGTCTGGAAGGGAAAGAGACTGGTGGTAGAAATCGGAAACAACAGACGTGCATCATTCTCTCTGACAAGTTACAAAAGACAAACCACACACATTGATAGATCCATTTCGAGGATGGGAACACCGAGAGAGAGAGAGAAAAAAAACACTCCGTCCAAATCATCATTCCACCCAACGAGTCATGAAAGTCATCCGGACAAAAGAAGAAGAAGAATGACGAATGGCTGTCTCTTTGACACACAGTTTCGATCGACTCGATCGACACCTTCTGACTCAGAGAAGGAACGAACGAGAGAACCAAAAAAATGATGTGTGAAACTCGTCTGGGAGGAGGATTCACGCGAGTCGTTCGTTGACACTGTCTTTATATCATCCACGACAAGTGATGGTGGTGGGATTCCTCCCCGGAAGCAACCACATTTTGAGGAGGAGCTCGTCGCTCGAGACCACACCATTCAAAGTATGATTGGCAAGACATGCTTCACAGTTTAGGATATTCTACCAAAGCCATCAAGTCGGAGTTCCAACACAAAACAGGAGGTTTTTTGTTCCTCACACACAAGTTGACGAGCGTCGTGGTACAACCGAGACCATCATGGTATCGTTCCCCAACAACAACAACAACAACAACAACAACAACAACAACAACAACAACAACAACAACAACAACGACTATTGCAACACTAGCCCTCGTCGAGCATCCTGGCACTGCCCCCGTGGGTTCTGGTGCTGGTCGAGTTTCCTGTTGCTTCTATTACTGCTGTTTTCGTTCGGCTGGTACGGCAGCATTGGCAGAAAGACCATCCTCATGGCGTTTTCGTCGTCGTCGTCGTCTTCTTCTGCTTCTCCTACGAACGACAAGGACGAGACTCGAATCGGCGTGGCAGTGTCTCGCACACCACAAAGAAGAAGAAGAAGAAGTACGCACGCACCATTCGTAACGCCCCAACGGTCGTTGTGGTTTGGGGTGGAAGACGAGGATCGTTCAGAGACTCGGTCATCATCATCATCATCATCATCATCGCCCGTGGACGACGAGACGAAACATCGAGTTAGTATTGGTTCCCCCCACAACAACGACAACAATAGCAATAACCACGGCCAACTCGTGCCATTGGAGCTCGTCCTGTGTCGATTGGAAGCCCTTCACATTCAATATCCTCACAATGACACCGAATGGATGGACGAAGAGGAAACAGAAGAAGAAGAAGACTATCAAGAGTTTGTGTGGAAAGAGAAGGATTTCAATCGCACTAGTAGTAGTTCCACTCCCGATGAGACGTTTGTCTGTCGTCTCGTTGTGGACCAGGATATCAGCAGCAGCAACGACCACGACGACAACAACAACAACCATGCAATCGTTTCGTCAGTTTTGACCATGGGGTCGTCGGCCTGGGAGCTTATCGTGCCACCGTGGGTCCAAGCCCAGTATCATCGTTCGTTTGGGACCACTCCGTTCCCCAATGACCCAGTCACGAACCACCAAGCATCCACTATCAAGGGCTTTTGGATGCAAGTCACGCAAGTTGTCTTGGACGAACCCAATGTCCAACTGTTAATGACACCGCACTCGGAATTTGTACCCGTTGCACGTAACAACAGCACCACCATGGACGGCGGCCAGTCAGAAGAACACGGAGAAGAAACCAATAAAACACAAGATCATGAACCGGACGGAACCAACCTCCGCGGTCTCAGGGTTCCACCAACGCATGACGGTTCAAACCTCACTCGTCGTCACCCCACGAACACGGGTAGTCGAAGCTTGTCGTCGTCGTCGGCTCCGGGCATGGGAAGTCGTACCGTGGTGGTATTGCGTGTCTCGTATTTGGACTGGGAACCCACCTGGTCGGCCAGCGAGCTACAAGGGCGCGTGTTTGGACGAGGGACGGACAAGGTCGACATCAGTTTGCGCAGTCACATGGCGGCATGTTCCCGGAACCAAGTGACGTTGCAAGTCCATCGTGGATCGGGCATTGTTCATGGTATTGTGGAAATCCGCATTTCACAAGCCATGACGTTTGGACAAAATCCCATTCGACAATTGGAAAACAAGGCCTTGGCATTAGCTGCCAACAAGATTGGAAGATTGGATCGAATCGATCATATCATGGTTGTCCTTCCCGATGCAAGTTCCATCTTGTCCCCCCGGCACAATTATGTCGCCTATGGCTATTTGTTTGGTCAAGTGACGGTATACCATGACGTTTGGGGTGGCTACTACAGTGCCTTGGTCCACGAATGGGGACACAATGTGGGATTGCATCACAGTGGGGCGCGTCGGAGAAATCGAAACAATCAAGTCCAATTGGAAGAGTATGGTGATACTTCGGGTCTCATGGGATATAGTTTTCGACAAGTGTCGGGACCAGCCATGTGTTTTAATGCACAAAAACATTATCTCTTGCAATGGTTCCAAGGCCGTACCCGTCGTGTCGATGCGGTCGATTTGCCTTGGACGGGCAATCTCGTCTTTTTTGGAGACGATTCACCCTCCAATCAATATCCCGTTTTGATTCATTTGAGTCGTCCAGGATTGCGACTCTTCTTGCAATACAATCAAGCCGTTGAAATCAATGAGGGGACCAAGCTCATGGCAAATCATGTCGTGGTAGTCCAGGATCGAGGACAACCGGGCGACCGAACCACAATTCTGCCCTCCCTGTATGTGGGTGCCATTGCGACGGGTGGTCGAGGCATGTTGCGGTATCGCAACTACCAGGATTCCAAGGACTTGCTCATTCGTGTCTGTCGCCGGTACAACAATGGTACCCCGCCCTTTTTGCGACTGCACATTTCCTTGGTATCACCCAACAGCGAGGTGTTGGACAATGACCAAGTGTGCGATACCGTAAATCCCAATGACATGCCTCCCTTTTGCGACGACGATCGAACCGCCACCTTTTATGTCGATTCCGATCGTGGTACCAAGGATTGCGCCTGGTTGCGGCGACACCCCACCAATATCAATTTACTCAATCGCTTGTGTCGTCCGAGCCATGCTGCCTATCATGCCTGTGCGGAAACCTGTGGCAACTGCACGGATAATTTTCGTGATCGTTCAACGGGAACCTTTTTTGTCAATTCTCAATTGGGACGCAAAGATTGTGCCTGGTTGTCGACACAATCCTTGGCACGACAAGATGCCTTGTGTTATTCCGGTCATCGTGCCTTTGCCATGTGTCACGAAACGTGCGATCGATGCGATTGAGTGGGCGTGGTTGGATGGGAGGGATCTAGAGATAATCTGGTATATTTTTGCGATCCTTCGTGTTCCCATTGTGGCTGTCTTCAGTTGCCAATCCAAATAGACATGTCGTTTTCGAGTCTCACTTGCTTGCTAAGGAAATACCCGGAAATCACAGCGCAACATCGTCATATGGTACTTCGACGAGGTCTATGGTGTTACTCCTATGATGGAATATCACATCGTAGTAACAACAATAGCGTTAAGGCTACGTTTTTGTCTAGGTAGGTAGGCCACGAAGTATGGTGTGGTGGACAGACGAAAAAAGGGTTGGCCTTTGGCCTGGCCTCGTCTTTGGCCTGAGTCCCAGAATAGACAGGCCTCTCCGTAGGCTAAATGCGTCTGAACCTCGTACGATTACGAGTGATCTGATTGGCTAAAAAAGTCTAGGATAAACCGTTTTCCACCATTTATTAGAGTCATCCTCGGCATTCCCGCTTCGCAATACGAGCTGTAGCTGCATGTAGTGCGCGCATGGCGAAAACTCCATTTTTGATCTTGTCACGACTTAGTGTGACTTAAATTGTACATGCGACATATGAGGGCCAAAAACTCGAGTTAAAATTATTTTGTTGCCACTTTGAGCACAGAAATAAAAGTAAGTATATCAGTCTAATTGTCAACGGACTATGCAGTGACCTTCTTGTACATCTCTTCTACCTTGCACTTTTGTCCGTTGACAATTAGATCAAGTTTTGATGAAGTTATAGCATAAAGCAGTCCGGCTCAGGCACCCAAATTTTGGACCTGTCGGCATCAAATTCTTATTTAACAGGAAATATTTTCTACATAGGCGCGCGAGTCCATGTCACACCTGCACAGGCATCGCCTACAAGCTGGTTCACGTTGCGCAGTGCATGAGTATATTAGTGTATAGGACTGTACTGGAAAAAAATCGTACATAAAATTCTATAGTGATTTTCCGCAGCACAGCACCCATGACAATGACAATGACAATGGGACGTCCCTATGTTTGGGCAAATACGATGCCATTCATGGCCGCAAGCACAAGAACTGCTGCAACTAATATACGAAGTAGGTTTAATTTGTTTCTATGGGCACAGCTAAGGAGATGGAGAATGATTGTCCACGATGCTCAGCAGTGGAAATACGTTCACTCCTTGTGGAGACTGAACTACAGGTCGAGATGCGCGACACCCCTATGATTTCCTACTACTTTTATATCTATCCTATCGATTAGGTTGGGTGGTGCTTCGCATCTCGGCTGGTGAATGGCCATTGTCGCATGAAGCGGTCACTTGTCGTTATTGCATTTTGCATTTTACGCGACAAAATGTGAGGAGCATGAAAAAGTAACTGGTTCGAAACGCTGGGGTACTGTAGGCTGAAGTGTAGTATACAATTTCCCACTCTGAAAAACTCATGCACTTCGCAACGTGAACCAGCTTGTAAGGCACGTGTTGCCAGGAAAAACCAAGCACCTAAAGCTCGTATTGCCGAATTTGTCTGTTGCCAACACCGACCAAAACCACCATGGAGAAGGGCCCGTCGTCGACAGATCTGGACGACTGGATTGAGAGATTATCGAAAGGCATTGTTCTCTCCGAAAATGAGGTCCTTCTACTCACCAAAATGGCCTGCGATATCTTGAGAAAGGAATCAAACGTGGCGATGGTCGAGGCTCCGGTCACCGTCGTAGGGGACATTCATGGCCAGTGGCACGATCTCATGGAACTCTTTTGCATCGGAGGCGCGGTGCCAGAAACCAACTACCTGTTTTTGGGAGACTTTGTCGATCGGGGGTCTTACAGCGTCGAAACCGTGAGCATGGTGGTCGCCCTCAAAGTGCGGTACCCGCACCGCGTGCACATGATCCGCGGCAACCACGAGAGCCGACAGATCACGCAGGTATACGGCTTTTACGACGAATGCTTGCGCAAATACGCCTCCCCCAGCGTGTGGCGATGCTTTACGGATCTCTTTGATTACCTCCCGCTCAGCGCCCTCGTGGCAAACTCCATTTTTTGCCCCCATGCGGGCTTGTCCCCCAGCATTGATACGCTGGACAACATTCGTGAATTGGATCGCGTCCAGGAGGTCCCACACGAGGGACCGATTTGTGATTTGTTGTGGTCCGATCCGGACGATCGCAGTGGTTGGGGAATCTCCCCTCGGGGAGCCGGCTACACCTTTGGCCAAGACATTACGGAGTGCTTCAACCAAGTCAACGGAACCAGAGCCATTGCGCGGGCCCATCAACTCATCATGGAGGGTTATCAATGGATGCACAATCGTCAGCTCGTAACGGTCTTTAGTGCGCCAAACTATTGCTACCGGTGTGGTAATCAAGCGGCGATTATGGAAGTGGATGAACACATGAATCAAGTATTTCAACAGTATGACCCGGCACCTAGCCAAGGGGAGCCGCACAAGCGAGGTACTCCGGATTATTTCTTGTAGAATAATACCACATTCCATTCAATACCACCACCTATACACACACGACAGTTTAAAACTTGTAGCCGATAAATTTTTAAGGCACCAGTTTTTCCTCCCGACAAGAGTCACACCTCTCTGCCAGGAACGGAGAGAAGTAGAACGGAGATGATTCTTGCTTGTCGGGGCGGTTGTGTTAGCCATAGCTAGAAGCAGCTGTGAAAAATTGTGTTTCAGGAAAAAGAACTCAGATCAATGATTGAGCAAGGGTTGCTGTCTCTTTTTCTTTCCAAAGATGATGCTGGGAACTCCGGAAAGCTGGGAGCTCCGGAAAGTTGTTATCCGTGGTGTGGATCCATTGTCAACAATCCTTGGCACGGCAAGATGTCTTGTGTTACTCCGGTCATCGTGCCTTTGCTCTGTTTCATGCAACGTGCGATAGATGCGATTGAGGATGAGTCATATGTGGGCGTGGTCGGATGGGAGGGATCAATAGATAGTTTGTGATCCTTCGTGTTCCCATTGTGGCTGTCCTTCAGTTGCCTATCTACGATAGGCATGCTTTTTTCGCGTGTCACTTGCTTGCTAAGGAAATGCCCAGAAATCAGCGGACCATCGTCATATGGTACTCCTAGGAGTACTTTGATGAGGTCTATGGTGTGATGACGGAAGATGACGTAGTGTCAACAATAGCGTTAAGGCTACTGTGGCTGATCCTTTGCTATGAATGCTACAAGCTGAGTTCAGACAGAATGTTCCTGTCGTAGCGCTCCAGTAGGAAATCTACGTAATACGCGCCAGCCATCTTTGTTAATATAGCCCTCATAATTATGCCTCTGTTGTGCAAAGTGCTTCCGAAACTCGACAATCTCGCGTTCCCCCAGAAAAACTTCGTTTTGTACGAGACTATCGTGCGTGGGGTGCATCCGATGATCGTGTTGTTGTGGATGATGCCAACCGTTTGAGCTGTTGCCCCATTGGTGGTGGTCGAATAACACCCTAAGGCACCTGGATGCAGCTCGGCAACATCTCGAACGGATGGGGTGGCCCTCCACCATGGTCAACACAGTCGACTGTTTTTTCGTAATTTTTGATGAAAATCTAGCGTTCGGAAGAAATCACACATTACACTAAAGTTAATAAAATATTTATTTCAGCCACTAGGAAGTCGCTAGTCGGACGCTAATAACGCAGAACGCTTTCCAGGATTACTCCTCTGGTACAAATTCTACAGGAGTCTACGACAGGAACACACTCCCTGAACTCAGCTTGTATGTATAATAGAAGTGGGGCTATGTACTCCTAGCTTTGGATCATTTTTGACGCTCACTCCAAATGCTAATACTCCCTCCTGAAAGAAAATACTTCACGTTTTTTTTGGGTTATTTTAGTCGCATAAAAAGATTACGTAGGATCTGGTACAACTCTACAGGAGGACGGCCGGCTCATTCGGAGTATAAAAATTTTAGAATAATATGGGGGAACATATTGGTTGACATGCGCGAGTCTACACTATTATAGGAAAAGTACAACTTTTGTGTGCGACGAGTGAGCAGAACCATGGCCAAAGGTGCCGTCGTTGACCATGGAATTCAGCATGGAAATGGCACGAATCTTGTCAGTTGCACGCATATTCCTACTCTTTGATGCCTCGAGGGGCCGCCCTGAAGAGGACGTGTTTGGAGCCGCCATAGAAGTGTCAACCGGTGGGCTCTGAAGACCGATGCTCAAAATCACGCCTTTTGAACAATCGTATCTCGTTCCAAAGCAAGAATCGAACATATAAATAATACACCAATATAGAGCTAATAAGTAGGGCTTTCTAACAAAAAAATTTTTATGGAAAAAGGACGTTCGCTCGTGAAAATATCGCTTTTTTGGTAAAATCGTGAAGTATTTTCTTTCAGGAGGGAGTACCTCCTACCATGAAGATTCACCGTCTCGTTTCTTCCCTCTTCCTGCGGTGGTTGTTTTGCCTTGGTAGTCCTGGGCATTTTTCTCATATAAGCGCCATCGACCCTCCAATCTTTTATGGATTTGCTCCGTCGTGGCAAACCAACGCACACTTGTATCATTGGGATTGGTTGACACACATTTGCTTGTTTAATTTGGGCAAGCCACTTCCAGGGATTTCGAATGCCACGCTGGAGGCTGCTCAAAGCTGGGTCCACCATGCCCATGAACACAAGGTACACGTGGAGGTTCCGGGCTTTTTTGCCATATCCGACTTGACAAATCAAACACGACGAGACGAATGGATTTTGGATCGGATTGCCTTGATCCAAACAATTCAAGCGGATGGATTGAATTTGGATTTGGAAGGTCCCATTCACAACTCACAAGATCGACGGCTTTTAACGGAATTTGTCCAACAGGTTCGTCAGACTTTGCCTTCTCAGTATTCGCTGTCGTTTGACGGAGCCTGGTCTCCTCGAGGGATCGACCAACGATTTTACGACCTCAATGAGATTGCCTTGTCGGTGGACTTGATTTTTGTCATGGCCTATGATATGCAATCACAAATCTTTGACACTTCGCGATGCATTGCGCAGGCCAATTCGCCGTACCCTCGTATTGTACAGGGCTTGAACGAATACCTGGCCTTGCCCAATGTATCGCCCCAACAATTGGTATTGGGATTGCCCTGGTATGGCTACAATTATCCCTGTGAATCTTTTGACGACAATAACACAGTTCCAATCTGTCACATTCGTCCTGTACCATTTCGAGGTGCTCCCTGCAGTGATGCAGCGGGATATCAACAGTGTTTTGCCACTATTCTGTCCACGGATCTCCCACTGTCTCGTCGCACGGGCGGAGGACCTCACTGGAACAACCAAACCCAATCTCCTTACATGACCTATGTCGACGAAAAGACAAATGACACGAAGCATCAGTATCATCAAGTACATTATGACAATGCCGTGAGTTTGTCACGCAAGGCTCAAATCGCTGCCGACCTGAAATTGGGTGGAACGGGTACATGGAACTTGGATTGTGTCGTTCCTCTGGCCACTGTGGAACAACGAGATGCCATGTACGCTGCGACACGTTTCCCATCCACCCTAAAACTGCACACGTCCAAACACACCGACACCGACTACCATCAGCAGCCCCTCGAATCATGGAATGTCAAAACGATCGACCAATAGGGTTGTAATGAAGTGTGTGGGGTGACACACGACAACAAACAATATGTCACAGTCATGGAAAACAATGCAGGTCACGACTCTCTATGCTGTGGACCAAGCTTTCAGTACAGCTTGTTCCACTCGTTCCTTGACTGGTGCGGTTCTGCTGCGAGAGAACACATGCTGTTGTTGAGCCTTGATTTGTTTCAAGGCTCCAATTCTTAGCCAGCACAGACAGCGGCCAAAGACAAAGACAGATCATGAAGCATGCTGCAAACACGTCAAACGAGCAAAACACACTAGATGCTACCGTCGATGATCCTGAAGCATGCTGCAAACACGTCAAACGAGCAAAACACTCTAGACGCTACCGTCGATCAATATCTTGATCCGTCTATGAACCGCCAACGTGCTTCTTCCGCTCTCATGCTGACACTACCATGGGTTCCATTTCGTCCTATCTGTCTAAGTTATTATCTGCTTAACCTCAAGTCCATTGGAACCTGTATTCCTCTGGCTGAAACAAAGAGGGGAGAATGATTGCGTGCTTCTTTGGCCCCCTTCTACCACAGAATACTACAGGATAGTCCCACATTTCATGTCGTCTCTTCTAGTCGTAGGTCGGAAGCAGCAGCAGCTTCGGAAAGATGCAATGAAAAGAGAGAGATCTTTCCAAGCTCCTCCATGTCAACACCAGTCACATTTTTTGTCGTACTTATCTGTTTTAAACACAAAGCTAGTCTCAGAGACTGCAACAAAACGATCCGTCGATAGCACTTTCGTGGAAACGTTGTACAACTACATGGTTTGCAAGTCCTCTGGAGCGCCGAGAACTCTGTTTTACACATCTTGCAAATCCAGCGTCCGAGCCAATTGAATAATGTCGTCACAAGTCAAGAGAAGATCGTCGACAGCCTGCATGGGTCGGCCAAGTACACGACTGGCCCAAGCCATCATTTCCTCCAATTGTTCTTGCTGTTGCTCTTCCAAATCGTGGTTGGCCTTTTTTCGCTTTTGGTAGGCGGATATCTTTTCACCGAGCTTCGGTGGATCGTTGCTACTTGCATCAAACAAGAATTCGGGTGCTACGCGTTGCAAATCCTCCCAGACCAACACTCCCTTGCCGGCTTGGTCCAAATAGACAAAGACTTGTTGGGCTAATTGTTGCTGAACCCATGCTTGGCGACAAAAGGCTTGCAATTCATTTGCTTGTTGTGTTGGCTGTTGAGACGATGATGACCGAGCCTCCCCTTTGGCAGCGGTACGTTTCTTTGGCTTGGTACTAGTATTATCGTCGTCGTCGTCCTTATCCTGGTGACTGGAATCGGACGACAAGACTGTCAAGCAATCTGACACTTTGGAACAATCCACATGAACCAATTGAAGATGCGATTCCAAACAAGTTTGAAATTGAGCAATCAGTTGACCTGGTACCACCGAGAATGGCAAATGGCAAAATTTCATGCCAACAAAGAGAGAGTGCTTTAGTTAGAAACAAACGAGGAGTTTGCGAAACACCCAACAGTTTACAGCCAAAGACTGGGACACCAATGTACATTTACCTGTGGTCTTGTTGTGACAGTCGTCCAAAAATTCTTGCACGAGTCGATCAATTTTGCGTTGAATGCGAGAGGGAATTTTGGTCTTGGTGGCAGCCAGTGGTGGTGGTTTTTTTGGGGCTCGTGGACGCTTTCGAGATTTGCTCGTCGTCTTTTCCGTGGGTTGGTCGTCCTTATTCTTGTCGCTGGAATTGGTTGGCGGTGCTTTTTTCACAGATGCTGCTTCGGAACGAGCAGCTTTGGTCCGTGGCTACATACAGAGCACACTGTGGTGTGAGGGACGCCTAATGCCGAATCAAAATAACAGCACTTTCGTCCAATGGTCCTTTTAGCCTCTTTTAGGGGCCTTGCTTCTACCCAACAACAACATGCAGAAGACTCACCATTCTAACACCAGCCGACTTGCTTGCTTCTTTGAGAATATGAAAGAAACTGAAAGACTGACGGCATCAATGGTGGTGTGGCGAAAACAAAAAATGAGATGGGCGAAGTCTATACGCGACCTGTAGTCGCGTGTAGGCCATGGAGGACTACCTATACTACCTTTTTGATCGATCTCATCATGACAACGAGGACTTGGGGATGATTCAAATGACCCAGCATGACATGACACTAATCATCAGGGTTGGCCTTTCCCTTTGCTTTGCATTCAACTACGAATCGAAGGATAGTAGCTCGAGGTAGAGCGCCTACAATACATGTTCTTTCACCTCTCTAGTCGTAGACCAATACAAAGATCGATGAGCAGGACGCAAAGGTACAAACAGAAGATGGAGACCGTGTGCGGGGTGTTTCAACAATGTGGTTGAGGTTTGACATGTAATTATTGACACGATGCAAAAGTGAAACGATTAGCGCTTCTTCTTTCTTTTGTTATCAAAACGCAATAGACATAGGAGTGGGGGATAGGGTGGTAATCGGGGAGGACGTGTAGCAGTAGCAGCGGTGATTCGCTCTCCACTTCAAGCGGACCGATCGCCCCTATCTAGTCGTAGAGATTCAGAATGGACAGAATGATAATCAGGAAGCCCTGTGGAGTGTTTCTACTCAAGGATTGTTGAGCGACATAGTTGATGTTTCGTGTTCGGTTGACATGTAATTATTGACAATATGCAAAAGTCTAAGGATAGCCGCTTCTTCGTTCTTTTGTTATCAAAGCACAATAGACGGAGGAGTGGGGGAGAGAGTGTTGATCGGGGACTTGGATTGAACGAAGGCTACCCAAAACTCGACTTTGCAACAAAGACACCATCTACGGACAGTTCGCCTCTAGTCGTAGAGCGAAACAGGAGTAGACGATCATCTAGGAACAACATCCCAAACTTCCCGAAGCGAGAACTTGGATGCCCCCAACACCAAAGAACTCACACCATTCAAAGTTCCAAAGTGTGCGGAACAAACCGAAGCCTTCGGACGCTTCACAATCACTGGCGTCCGGGTTGTGGCTAAAGGGTAGGGGATCTATAATCTATTATTGTTGACATTGCGGTTGGATAGATGCAACTGGCTACCCCATCGATAAATATTCTAATACCTATCGGTTATGTCAACAAATTATTCTAAAGATCGAGGAGTTGGATAGTGGGAATGACCTCTCAGGTTTCAGAAAGTATACCCGCTGAACAGTTCGAATTGCATAATCTATCAGCTATCGGCGTCCAGTGTCCACCACGTCTGCGGCTTCAGCTTCTGAATCGTGGACATTTCAGGTATTCACTGACAGAATCTTTGGGGTAAGTTTTTCGGTGTTCGAGTGTCGTCTTTCTGCTCGATTTAATCCTCATTTGGAGTTTGAACCGACGCCGGTCATAATGTCTGTCCGTTGAGTCTTACATTATTTAAAAGGCCCAAAACAGTCCCACGATAGCTCCCCTTTGCTCCCGTTATGTGCAAGCCCCCAAATAATGACGCACGGAAGTCTCCGTCGATTTTTCTAGCTGAGTCGACTGGTTCACGAGACGAGGCGGGGCGCATCCAGACACGCGGGGCTACCACTGCCGCCACAGCAACAAACAGCAGCGAGATCAAAATAGCACGACACAATCATATTGTCTTGGAAACAGAACGAGTCTCTACTCTTGATGCAAACGAAACAACATTAGCCACAACAGTCTTTTCCAATCAACATAAAACAACACAATTGAAATTTTTGTCACAAAAATTAGACAGAGGAAAACAAACGAGATGACGCTCACGAAAAGTAATTTCAGTCCGGCCGACATGAGAAGTACGAGTCCCCTTGAAGGCTACAGTTCCAAGCCACTGCAAGTTCCGGTCCGATGCCAATCGGCTCGTAATGTGTCCTTTTCGAAATTTCCCGTTCCGACCAAGTCATCCTCTGACGGTGGATTGCAACCCACATCGAAACGTCGAAGGTATATGAGACGTGGCTCCAAATGCCCCAGCATGTTGCTCCTTCTTTCCGCTCGAAATCATTTATCGAATTCCAGTCACGATGCCACGGGCAGTTCACCTGCCATGATGGATTCGAATATGCCAATGAATTTGTCGTCCCCTTCCCTGTCATCATCTCCCTGCAAGTCAATGACTACCACACCCTTGGGCAAACCCACGGTTCCGGTACGACTGCAACCACGCCGTTTGTCCATGATGACGGCCTTGAAATTATCCTTGGAACGCATCTCGGTCGTGGATCACCCGACTGCTCCGTCCGACCAATTGCGGAGCACTCCCGAATTGCGACGAAAATCCACCTATGAATTGCTGTCGCAAATATAAAAACTCCAAACCGGGGAACACACTTGGGAGACGATTGCACAGTGCGGAATGTTTGTATACTACTATTACTTCTAGATGGATGGAATGACATGTTCGATGGAGCCCCTGTTGAGACTATTAGCCTTGAAAAATATACGATGGAATTGAGAAAATCAGTTTCACTCGTTGCATAATCCATAAACTTGTGTATTTTGAAAGTCTTTTTTGTTTCTACTCCTCGATGTGGGCGCTTTAGCCATTGTATTCATTTATTCTAGCTAGATCAAATTTTTAGAGGAGTAGTTGATTGCGAATGGTCAAGCTACTCCTCTACCATTGTTTCGTTCCATCATCTATACTTGCATCATTTACCATGGTTGGTCCATGGAGACACGGACTGCCATGGCCGCTTTCTTTCTCGAGTACCAAAAGGCAAAAGGCAAGCTTTCTCCCAGAACACCTGCCCCACAATGGTTGATCCTATTCGGAAACGCCGTCGTTTCGTGTTCTGTTTTCTCACCTTGCAAAGAATATTATTATGGGATGCGAAGACATTGAATGTTGTAGATCGGAAGGGCGAACAGGAAAAGAAGAGGAGATGATAGATGATAGATGATGTGTATTTCCGAAGGCGGGTGTCTCTGGACAATCTCCAGATGACTTTTTGAATGTCATGATGTGTTCTCTCTATTCACCATTATTTCCCCTCCATATTGGTGAGGCGGCCAGACCAAACTCGGTCGCGTTTCGTGGACACGTGCTTGGGAGAGCTTGCTCTACGAGCTGGTTCACGTTGCGGAGTGCATGAGTATATTAGTGTACAAGACTGTACCCGAAAAAAACCAGTACACAAAACTCCACAGTGGATAATCCGCAGCAACCATGACAATGGGATGGATCGATGTTTGGACAAATACGATGCCATTCCTGGCTACAAACACAACAAGTACTATTGCTAATCGACTAAGTAGGTTCTATTACGCATCTGCTGTAAAGAACAGGCTCTGGGTAGGGTATTTTGTCGTCATGTAGGCAAGAGCAGTCTTGAGCTCTTCCATGTGGAAGAGGCTCATGTAGAGGGTGACGACCATTGGGTCCATGCTGCTCTTCGTATCGATCGTGCACCGTGTGTAGAATTGAATGCGGCCCTTCTTCTTGCTGGAGTCCGTGGGTGAGAGAACTTCCTTCATCACTGTCTTGACAATGAACCCAACTGGCAGCACAAGCAGCGGGTCGGCAAACTCGGACCGCGCTTCCCTCTTGTAAAATGCCAACCGAAGATAGTCTGTGCTTGTCTCCCGTTGGAGGAGAACATGCCCACGGTCGACAACATTCCGTCCATTTTGTTCTGCGCCGTTGTCGACAATGTCTCCAACGAGAACATTGACCCTGTCCGCGTAAAAGCTCGTCCGAAAGTTACATCGACTTCGATCGTCTTCAGAGCCAAACTTGTCCTTGTTGAAAAAGAACTCGACCTCGTCCTCCATGCCGTTGTTGATTGTTGGTGTTGGTAGCATCGTACTCCGAACTCCGCACGTTAGGTTGATTGTTCGATCGATTCAAAGCAGTGGGTTGTTTCGTGTTTGCATGTTTCGTTTCCGGATGCATCCAAAATGTGGGAGCCACACGGGTTGGTCGGATCTTTACGCGCACCTCTTTCCGTTCAGCTATCCGTTGATCTAAGTAGGTTGTTTGAGTTTGGTCTTGAGATCGCGAGCAGGTACATTCCACATCCCATTACAAGACACAGCACGATGCTCTCAGTTGTGTGTTCGTCTCACAAAAAACAAAACAAGATGAGCAACAACAGCCATCGTCGCTACCCAAGTCGCACCCGCACCAAAACACCAAGCTTCCTGGATGACATCCAGGAAGATACTGTTCCTCCACCAGGGAAGACGCCAGGGAAGACACCAGCGAAGACACCAGCGAAGACACCGGGCAAGAAGCTCCCTCCGAAGAAGAGCTCCACGAAGAAGAACGCAAACAAGAAGCGTCGAACAAAGAAGACGAGTCCGGAGCTCCCCCCACCCCAGTCTCCAGATTTCGTCATTTCCAAGGTGGTTGAAGGGGAGACTCCAAGAGGAGCAAACGAGGACATAGTGGTATTGATGCCGGTGGCCATCGACGACAAGGCGCAGAGGCTCAAGGATGCATTGAACAAAGCAACGCAGTGGCATCTCATCCTTGGTGATGAGAATGGAGCCACGACCCTGGTGCTTGGTCGAAACCACCATCATCATTCGGGCAAAGTCTCGATTGCCGAGATTGTGGAAACGCTTAAGCAGTCTGAGCGTAGCCACAAGCCCAGAAACAATGAAACAATCAACGAAAATGGTAAGTTGATTGTGCCTTTGTAATTGATTGGAACGATCGTAGTACTCACCTCATTTTGTTTTCAGGACAAGAGGATGGAATGCTGATGGAGACTCGCACTCCATTGAAGAAGGAGGAGTCCATTGGTGAGGCGGAGACTGTCATGAAATCCAATGTGGTGGATTGGCAGTACTTGACGCCTGGTGAGAAGCACGCCCAAAAGAGACGTGAGGCCGAGAGGGCTGTGCATTTCATGGCTGACAGTTGTGCAAGCCCGAGTCTCTTTCGTGAGGCTGCTTCAACGACGTCGGATGATGACGCCACGTATGACTCTCACGTTGATGATGGATTTGAAGATACGCAGGAGGAAAATATGTTTAGTCAGGAGGACTACTACAAGTATTAGTTACGTAAAATAAACCATTCTAAATACTGAATAATTGTTGTCCTTTACTTTCATCATCGTGGCCTTAGTCGCTTTCTTCTTCTTCATCGTCATCTTCGTCTTCGTCGTGCAAATCCTGATCTTTCTCGTTGTTGTTGCCTTCGTCATCTTCCTCGTCATCCGAATCCGAATCTGAATCCTCATCTTCATCTCCTTCATCATCCGACTTCTCGGATTCCTCGTCGTCGTTGCCATCTGAAGATTCATCTTGCTCATCCTGGCTGCCAGTCCTCATGCCCGACGCCAGATTGTAGCACCAGAACAACTCTTGATTTTTTTTAATGTTGCGTTTGGCTGTAGCCTTGAGCTTTCCATCGACCTGGACGTTGTAGCATTTGTCGTCCGGGTCAACAGGTTGGTTGTCGTGATACTTGGCATAGTTTGGATCGTTTGCAAAGTGCAAACCCATCCAAAGGTCTGCCGCGGATGGATCAACCAAGACAGAAGGCCTTGTACGCAGTCGGACAGCGTAAGCAGAAGGCGGACGAGACTTGTCAAGGACCTTACCACCATAGAATCCCAGCATTTCGCCTTTTTTGTAGGGCTTTGCTGCAAAAAGCCCGAGACGAGCGTTGTCCAAGGTTGATCGCTTGATGACAAACAAGTCTTCGTCGACGTACCGAACAATGCACTCGTACTTTTGTGAATTGTCGTTTAGGTCCACCATCATTGTCCCTCCGACAAGTAGATTGTTCTTGTGTTTCTTGTTGATTCCCGACCCTTTCTTATTGTTGTATTTACTTGGAGCATAGTGTTTGATTGCTGTGCCAACAGGTTTGCCCTTGGAGCCGTGGGCTTTCCGGACCTGTGCACCTTCGATGCTCACGATGCCCTTGATGTGGGAGGAAATGAACCGATATAATTCGGTTCTTTCCTCCAAAGTACCTGATCCATACAGGCCTTCAAGCTTGGCCATGAGATTCTCCGCCTTCACTGCCCGTGGCGTTCTCGTTGTTGCAATCTTCTTCCTCGCTCGTTGTTTCTGATTGAGCTCATCCATTTTGTATTTTCGATTTTGCTGCATGCGACGAGGCGGCTTTGCTGCTCTTGTTCGTGTTCTTGCGGAACTCGCCTGTTGCTTTGTAGCGGAACGTGTCTGTCGCTTTCCCATGGCTGTTGCAGGCTGCTGCACTTTGTCGCTGTCGAAAAATTCTGACTGCTGCACTTTTATGAACTTGGGCTGCTGCACTTTTTGGAGAAGGCGCAGAAACGCCAACCCCTTTGAGCTTCCGAATGAGAGTGAAAACCGCATTGACAGTCATCAGACTGTCGTTTGTACACTGTGGACCAGTCTATTTTTGGTGTCACCAATAAACTTCGCAGCACTTGAGAGGTACAAAAAAGATTCTCTCATAAAATTTGCTTCTGGAAAAAGTGAAACAGAGTCTCGTGCATGACAAGCCTACAAGTATGAAGATGAAGAGGAGTTCTATGGTACGTAAATGTGTTACAATTTGAATTTCAGCGTTCTGCTTCTTGTGCCTCCTTCCAGACTTGCTGGATGAACGAGTGCTCTTGATCGAGCGTGCACCGGTGAGTCTTCATACTCACATTCACATACTTCTCGATTTCGACAAACAGGATGTCATCTGTTGCACTTTGATTCCTGCTGTCAAACAACAAATAGGTAAGCATGTACCGCCTTGCTTTCGCTGAGAACCTGCGAACGGTTCTCAGCGAAACTTTCCCCATACTGTCTCTCACCACTTGCATGAACTTCGTCTTGTTGCCTTTCTTGTTTCTTGTCAAGCGTCGAAAGTATCGCTTCCCAAGACCCCATGCGTACTCGATCCCTTCACCCGCCAGTTCGCAGTGGTATTTTGGTGTGACGAGGATTTCAAGGTTGCGAGAATATCGCTGCGAGAGATCAGCCGCCAGTTGTTCGAGGGCTGATCTCTCATTCTTGAAGTCCTCGCACGATCCCATCAGGTAAGTCAAGGAATACTTCTTGTATTCCTCCATCTTGTCCTCACGGACCTGTCCTGAACCATCCAACCATGTCTTACTCATGTCCTTGCGGTATTCCTGGAGCTTGGTGGTGTCAATGAAACCACGCTCGCCCAGAACTTGGAAGAGACCCTTTGGTTGCCCGAGCCAGCCCTGCTCCATGACAACTCGGTCTACCTCGGTTGGTAGCTGCCTTGCTGTCGAAATTGCCTGGAGCTGGTCAAGGGATTTGGAATGGTAGGCTTGAAGTGCCCTGTCGCCATGTTGAGCTCCTTGTTGAATGTCATGGCGAATGAGCTCACCAATCAATTCTTTCTTGGACAGCTTGTGTTTCTTTGTTTGATTGGTTGGGTGGTCGAACTTCATTCGTTGTCGTTGCTCCTCAGTGAGAGGAACACCCTTATAAGCAAATGGGCCAGGGTCCGCATCCGTGTATACCATGGATTGCTTCGACCCTGGCTGAAGACGATGAGGGTGTGGATATGGACCGATGCACTCAACAATTGTCTCATGCATTTTGGGTACCACTCCACCCCAATCCTTGTTCATGGTCTTCTCATTGAGCCCATCCTTCTGTTTTCGTCCATGACCGCTACTGTTGTCAAAGAGAAAAGCAAAATCAAAGGATGGATAGAGGACCATCAAACAATCAACCAAGTCCTCAAATTGGAGGGCCATGTGATCGTAGTTCCACCAGCCATCATTGTTGGATCCATAGTCAAAATACGTGCAGAACGCACTGGCATCCGTGATCTGCCGGATCCGCTTGCTGCTGCCACCAAGTACTTGACTGGCAGAGTCCTCGGCCAAGTACGTCTGCGCTCGACGAGATTGATTGATTGCCTCAAGCTTCTCGGGGGTGAGCAGGACAACTTCGCCTGAGTTGTCTGAATAGAACCCCCATGCGCGACTCACGAATGCACTAAGCATTAAACCGTGCCCGTCGTCTTTGGGCAAAAGAACTCCACGCTCTTTGTGGTCCCCCCAACTCTTCTTCGAGAAGGACCATTGCTTGAAAATGGCTTCATCTTGGCCAACAAGCACAACAGGACGACGCTCAGAAGGGAAACGATGCGACAAATTTCCTCCCAGCAGCTTGTTTTCATCTCTAATGTATGATGAAAACACATCAGGAAAACAATCTACATGGTATTCTTGCATTGTTTGGTTCGTCGAAGGGTCTCGAAACTCGAAAGCCCAAACATCCTTCATGAGCTTTTCGGAGACACCCTCAATCTCCCCGTTTTCTAGTTTGATTGCTTGGTCGGATGGAATCTGAATCCATCGATGCGCAAGCTTTTCCAACTCGAAGTATTTCGAGATGAACTGCTTCCGGGCTTGAACATTGTCGGCGTCCTCGTGACGGTCCGTGTAGTATGTCTTCTTTGTTTCAGAGAATCGAAACCCAGCATAGGTGAGAATCTTCCATGCCGCACCGACTGAAACACTGGGGAGATTCACTTTTTGACGGAACTCGTCCAACGTGAGCGGCTCTGTGGATGGCTCCCCATCTTCGGTGTCCGTCTGTTGCTCTTTTTTATATATCAATGGGATCAAACTGTCTCGAATGTACATGGCTGCCATCTCGCAGGAGAGGGTCTCCAGATGTTGGCTCGCCCACTTCTGCAGCAATGGGAGTGCTTCTGGATATTGAGCCAGAAAGCATGGGCACGGCTTCTTCCCAATCTGGATGTACCAGTTTGGATGCGGGAACTTGCCGCTGACCCGGAATGCAACGTTGGCTCTTTGCACAGTCCGCCAATTCTGCAGACCGCTTTTTGTGATTCTACTCCGTTCGGTTGCATATTTGCAACACGAAGTCCACGTGGCACCATCCTCCATGGTGTGCAGGGCTCGCTCATACGCAAGCCTCAGCACCCGCATCCTCATAAGCATCTTTGGGACACAAGAGTTTGGCGGTGGCTCATCTTGGCCCTTGTTGACAAGAGTCAAAAAACAATCAAACCGTTGTTCCGCCATTTCAAGTGACTCAATCCACCGTTCCAGCTTCTTTCTCGTTGTCTCCCCATTCACTCTCGGACCAAAGATTTTGCTCACAACGGGCCGGTCGAAGAAATCTACGGCAGAAGAGTCACTGGAGGCATTGGAATGCTCGTTGTTGTTGTTGTTTCCATTGTCGTTTCCTGTGCCTGTGGTTGTTGTTGTTGTGGTGGTTTCCAGTGCCTCTTCCAAAATCTGCTCTGGGCTTGGTGGTGATGACGCTGCCGTTGTGGCAGTTTCATCATCCTTGATTGGTGTTGTGGGTTTCTTGCGTTTGTTCCTCCCTCCAATTCGAATCCGATTGTGGCTTATGAATTTAAGCCACTCGTCAATAGTGTGGTTGAATTGAGGTGGTGGATCGGTCTGACGAGCCGAAACATAGTAGAATATTTGTTTCCCACCTCGACGTCGCACCTCGTGGCGGTAGATACCCTTGGGATTCCACTCTTGCGATAGGAAATGGAGTCGCCATTCACTACCTGAGCGCATTAAAGATCGATTCATCATTGTTGCGTCGGATAATTCCGGAATCCACTGCTTCAAGAAGACGGCAATCTCAGCGTCAATAATCCACCGGTTTGTCCAGAGGAAGCGTATTGGATGGCATCTGAAGCCAAATTCGTCGCATATGGTTGTGTATGGCTCTGTTATATGATTGAACCATTTTGTCTGTTCGGGCACAGGCAGAGAGATGGAGGATGAGGGGACTGCCCACGATGTTCGACAGTAGCTACTTTCACTGCTCCTGGAGACTGAACCACAGGTCGAAATGCGCGACACCCCTATGATTTTCTACTACTTTTATATCTATCCTATCGATTAGGTTGGGTGGTGTTTCGCATTTCGACCGGCGAATGGCCATCGTCGCATGAAGCGGTCACTAGTCGTTATTGCATTTTGCATTTTTCAATATGTGCGTGACAAAATGTGAGGAACACGAAAACCGTAAGTGATCCGAAACGCTGGGGTACTGTGGGCTAAAGTGTAGTATACAATTTCCCACTATGAAAAACTCATGCACTCCGCAACGTGAACCAGCTTGTAAAATGGGGTGGCTTTGCCAGCTCTCCAACTGCCAGCAAGCGGCCCTGCGTGGATGACGGTTGGTTGTTTCATGTTTCATAATTCATAATACCGGACAAGCACACAATCCTTTTCTCTTGCCAAAGCACATCGTATCAATGACATGCCAGGTGAGCTTGATCCATTGAGGATTGCCTTGACAATTACATTGCTCATGCTCACTCACACTTGTCACTTTTGCTTGCTCTGCTCATGGGACCAGAGTCTGCTCGTCTGCTGTGTCTCTGGCTCAGCAGCTCATTACTTGCCATTGTTCATTTCTGTCAAAATGATAGCCATAACTTCCATTGCATTTATCCACAGACTATAGACCTCCTTTTCTTTATTAACTAGAAATAGAACTCAAGTGCTAGCCATCCATAGAGCGTAGTGCCTTCTGTATTCGTGTAGTACATCAGTTTTCTGTTTTGAGCACGTCAATGACCCTCAGTTTCACCATGAACACACGACAGAGCAGCTCTTACACGCTTGTACAGCTACAAATTGAATCATTCGCTGTTTGAATCTAGCTCTAGGAGCTGATAATTGGAAAGTAGGGTGTGGCAAGTGGCAAGAGCAAGATGGGGCCATCTACTTGAAGCAAAAACAACAAAATGTTCGGTCGTTGAGAAATGATTGACAATGATACTATGAATAGTGAATCATCTATCCTACAGAAAACATGAAAGTAACCAACCAGCCAACAATCAAACGACAAAAGAATTACAAGAAGGGGAAAGGGAAGGATATTCCACTTGACCACAAGCAGCTTATACCCAGTCTACTCGTACAACATGAGACAAATCCAAAGGATCATGCAAGAACAAAAGGAAAGATTGCAGCAGTGATGAGTAAGAAGAAAGAAAAGGAGACGACAAGATTAGAAATAAGCAGCAGTAGTGAGAAGTTAAATGCGATTCAGCCCAGCATGATCCGTCCATGGTTCTTACCTCACGTCATGGTCAAGCATTTGCCTCGGTTTTGGGTTTTGTGACAGACGAGAACAAGAGGGTTGCCCAAATTTATGAGCATTCAGAAACCACTGGACGCAAGCCGACCTTGATGTAACGGTGTTGGCAATTAGAGATACTTAGAGCTACCTGGAGCAGTGGCGGGCGATATTCAAAAAAGATAGGGTTGGGGATATGTCTGGCCGCCTCACCAATATGGAGGGGAAATAATGGCGAATGAGAGTTGAGGTGATATGGGGACGTAGCCGACATAGCAGCTGCTCGCCGAGACGAGTCATGCGGGAGCGAGTTCGCTGACGTCCCGACCGAGTGCAGACTTTTGTTACGTCATCAAACCCATGTCGCAGCAACGATGTATTGTTAACGGTTGTGTAAGAGTATGGATTAGAATGTACCACCCAGTTTCCGTTTGTGACGTGTAAGGGAGGTGACGTGGTGATGTCCGACCATCATCAGCGTTTCCGAATCGGAACAATGAAGAAAGGGGTGTCGGAAACATGCGACCCCAAATGATTCGTTTTTCTTGCCCCCTTTACGAACTGCGGCCTTTTGTGACAAGGACGATGGCCCCCAATGCCCCGCTCCGAACGGGCTTGGCCCCCTTTCTTGGGTGCATCGTTGGATACCACTGACTTTGGGGACCAACTGGCGATGTGTCGCTTGCTCGCGATTGGACCAGAGACACAGCGGAACCAAACAAAGCACACCAAGGACAAAGAGGTGGCCGTGTCCAACACGTGAGAGAGAAGAGAGGAGACCGTCGGTTTGTTGGATGGAAACACACAAAAGAGAAGAGTTGCTGTCAAAACAAGCGGAGGCAAAAAGCAGAATCCAAATCTTGGAAGCAATCATAAAATCAAAGATTCATTGAAAGGAAGAAGAAGAAGAAGAAGAAAACTTTCAGAATCATGTTGCTGAACGATCAATCCTACCATACGCTCTTGTTTCCCAACAAAAATGACGGCAGTACCAGCAGCTCCTCCTCCAAGTCTTCGTTGGTGGTCTTTCAAGAAAAGCGCAACTTGTCCATGGTCTTTTTGGCAGCGGCCGGTGTCGTGGCGGCCTTGTTCGGCGGCTTGTTGATTGGAGCCACGATTGAAAATACCCGTGTCGCGCATTGCAGTACCAACACATCGTTGTCGGATGTGTGGATGTGTCCGGCCGGAATGACACCCTTTCCTCCCTCCCCCGCTGTCGTGGTGATCCCCTCCTCTGCGGCACCACAAGAAGCAACGACGAGTAGTCGATCAACGACCCTTCCCATCGAACCGGTGGCGGTCGAACCCAAGGGTCCCTTGGCGGTGTTGAAACCGGCCGTGATTGAAATTGGGGTCTTGGCCTTGATGCAAGCCTTTGGGGTTCGATTCCTCAAGCATTCCCTGGCATTTGCTGTGCGCAAAGTGCCCCAATTCGGCAGCCGCATTTTGCCCGTCTTGTCGACGGCCCGTCATGTGGCTCGCAAATCGGCCGGGGGCTTTTACAAACTCACCAAGCTCGTGTACAAGAAAACGGCGGCGTCCAAGGTGGTGACCCGGACCAAGAAAATTGTCAAGAATATTGTCAAAAAGAACAAGAAAAAGAAGATGCAGAAGCAAAAACAAAAGGAAGCGGAAGAAAAGAAGTGAAGGACCAGGCCATGGTGATTCTCAAGATCCATGGAACATTCTCTGGTTGGCAGTCTACCTGTTTGCAATGAACCTTTTTTCTTGTTCAGGATGGATACAACCATTCACACTATCATCATCACAAGCGCGCGCATGACACAAGATGGGGTCTCGAGAAGATTCACCCCTTGCCACTCACATACATGACCAGAGAGCGATGCCAAATAGATCGCTTCTGGTTGCAAGGTGCGATAGATAGAGTATGGCCGACAACGACACTGCATATAATAAGCTAGCCATGTTATTTTGTTCTTTCAAACTATCATTTCTAGAGGAGTAATCAATTGAAGTAGGGAGCGGTAGTTCCTGGCTGTCTACGCTGTCTACAGAATAGTCGCCACTCTATCGGACCAAGAACAAGATTGCGTCTTGAATTGTACGTTTTCCCAATTGAATGTCACCGTGATGCCGGTGTTTGACACAAAAGAGCTATCGAGACGAGCCTATAACAGTGACCTCAACACAACTACCTGTGAACTTCCTCTATTGTTTGAACAGGCCAATAACATTATGCTACTACTAGTCCAATTCCTTGGGTGTAAGGGGATGATCGTCGTCGTCGGCATGTCGTTTGTCCAAAATGGTATCAATGACCCCAAACTCCTTGGCTTGTTGGACATTCATGAAATAATCGCGATCCATGACGCGTTCAATTTCCGACAAGTCTTGTCCGGTATGATGGACAAACAAGTTGTTGAGATTGGCCCGGGTTCGTAAAATTTCGCGGGCTTGAATGTCAATGTCGGCCGCCATGCCTTGGGCACCGCCACTGGGTTGATGCAACATGATGCGGGCATTGGGCAGGGCAAAGCGACAGCCCGGAGAGCCACCGGCCAATAACAAACTCCCCATGGACGCCGCCTGACCCATGCAAATGGTATGAATCTATCAACAGACGCAACAACAACAACGACAACAACAAGACAACAAAAAAGGAGGAGGAGAACCGAACCAGGACCAGCAAGACACACCACCGTGGTTAGTAGTTGGACCGAGGGTTGGGTACAAATCGTGACGACCAAACAGAACCACAACAGGGCAACCACAACAACAATCATTTGCGGCTTGTGTGTACGTACTTCGGGTCGAATGTATTGCATAGTATCGTACATGGCCATGCCAGCCGTCACCTGTGTGTCACCACCCAAAGCACGTGCGCACAAAGAAGAAAAAGGAGAAGAAGAAAAACATTTACTGTGAGAGAGAACCTATCAAAGTACCTGCCACTGTCAATCCACGATGGACCAGAGCCATAACAGTTGTCGTCATTGCTTTGTTATTGCTTTTCCATTTTGTTTTGGTTGTTTGTTTGAACAATACGTACCACACCCCCGGGCGAATTAATGTACATGTAGACTGGTTTGGTGGGATGTTCGGCTTCCAAAAACAAGAGTTGCGCCGTGACCAAGGATGCCATGGTATCCGTGACTTGTCCATGAACACAGACAATGCGTTCTCGCAACAAGCGTGAAAATATATCAAAGGATCGTTCGCCCAAACTACCACTTTCCAACACAATGGGCACCGTGTAGGAACGACGAATGGTGGTGCCAGGACTGGTAGGCACCGCCTTGATGCTTTTGGAAAGTACGGTCCATGAAGCGTGACGGAGAAAACGAGGAGGATTTCTAGTTGTTGTTGTTGGTGTCGTCTGGTTGGTGGTCGTCACGAGTGTCCGAACCGTGGTGGTGGAGGACGACAACAACACACGCCGGTTCGTCGTCGTCTTGATGGGGGTGGTGATGGGGATTGTCGCCAGCCGTCTCATGGTGGTGGATGCCGCCGTCCCAAGAACCATGACCAAATAGAACTACCTAGATAGAATGAATGAAACAACGATGACACCTTCTTCTTCTTCTCGTTCCAAAACGAACGAACGACAAGAGAAGGAAAGAGAGAGTCAAAAGATCCCATTCTCTTTTGGTGAGCGTCTGATATGCGATCCGTTACAGCGACTCTGACGCGTCTAACATGAAGGGCTCGCAGGCGCGCACATGCGGAGCTTCCTCGCTGGCGCGCACGCCGCGATACAGAAAACTACTCTCATCTTGAAAAAGGAACGCATAGACTATCTTATGTGCTGAGACAACTTTCGAACTCTTGGACCATGATTAGGAACCATGTCCTGCTGTGACGAACCGTCATCTGTTCGCAATATGGATCCAGTAACACCACCACCCGGGGCTGTCCTTTCAAGCCAAAATGCCAAGATTTCAGCTGTCGAAACCACCCCAAGTGAATCACCAAGCAACAACAACGATACGACTTGTAACAATACGCCAGCC
Organism: Epithemia pelagica; assembly: GCA_946965045.2. Taxonomy (NCBI): domain Eukaryota; phylum Bacillariophyta; class Bacillariophyceae; order Surirellales; family Surirellaceae; genus Epithemia; species Epithemia pelagica. The sequence goes on from OX337230.1 coordinate 3,865,727, forward strand.
ACGACAGTTGGACCATCCATGGGATCCACCGCGACAGCAACCGTCGACATGCCGTCTTTTTCTCAAGGTTCCAGCAGCATGGTCCATGCGCATTCGAATGGTGACGGTGATACAGACGACGACTAGTGAGGCTGCTCAAGACATTCCCTTGTGGACCGACAAGGTATTGTGTCGGGAGGAGGAAGGAAAACTCTTGTTTCAAGCCTATCAGTCTATAAGACGGCAGAATGACGACAACAGCGACAAGAATCACCATCACAACAAGGACCATTCCAGCAAAAGCAACAACCATTCGACATCTATCGCCACTCCTCTCGTCATGATTCATGGTGTGACTGGAATTGGCAAAACCTGCTTGGCACGGTCTTTACGCGACACGGTGACGGTCGATGGAGGATACTTTTGTGCCGGCAAATTTGATCAAGACCCGAAACCGCACGATGCCGTTTCCACTGCCTTTGGTAGTTTTTGTACCCAAGTCTTGGACCAAAGTCCCGCCATTCAACAACAAGTATGTGACAAACTATGGGAGGCATTGGGGAGTGAAGCACCGCGCTTGATGCGACGCATTCCCAAACTGCATCAACTCTTGCAGGGAGTGGATTCAATCGACCGGCAAGAACCACCAGAATCAATCACCAACGACCCAATGGCAGAACCAACCATGCAAGGAGGAGGAGGAAGTAAAGCAATCAACCGGTTCAAGTATTTGTTGCGTCTGTTTGTTCAAGCCGTAGCCTGTCCGGAACGCCCCGTGGTATTGTTTCTGGATGACTTGCATTGGGCCGATGAATCCTCTCTCGATTTGGTGTGGTCTCTCATCAACGATCCTCCTTCTTCTCATGGACGCCGACGTGGTGTTCTGTTCTTGTGTACGGTCCGAGACGATGCCGATACCAGTTTGATTGACAAACAATTGTCCTGTTTGGGGCGGTCGGTTCAACTCTGGAAAATCTCTTTGCAGCCCTTTACCGCACACACCACCAATCTCGTCTTGTCGCAACTCTTGCAGACGACCGAACAACAAACGCAGTCCTTGACGGCCGTGGTGTATGGCCAAACCAAGGGCAATATGTTCTTTATTACCGAGTTCTTGCGGCTCATGCGAGAAGAACAGTTATTGTGGTACAACAAGGCGAACCATCGATGGATGTGGGACGAGGAAGAAATTCGGATTGAATTTGATGGAATTCATGATTTGGTCCAAAAACGAATTGGTACCCTCAGTCCAGAGACCAAAAATCTGTTGAAGCTGGCAGCCTGTTTGGGAACCCAATTGCATCAAGATTCCTTGGGCTATCTCATGGAGTCTCCCATTCTCAAACTCTTGGACGAAGCCACCGATCGCGGCATTTTCTCCATCCACCAATTCGTTTGCCTTTGCCCACGATGGAATCAAAGATGTCGTGTACAATCTAATTCCAATGCAGGACCGGGAACGATTCCACTACACGGTGGGACGACGCTTGTGGAAGGCGTATCCAGCCGACGAGTTGTTCCACAACAACAACAACAACATTTACATGATTGTCGGACAATTGCTCTTGGGCAAATCCCAAATGCTCTCCAATCCCCGCGAATGCAGTGCCGTATCCAAACTTTGTTTGCAAGCCGGAGTCCGCGCCATGCGACAATCCAGTTTTAGCACGGCCTACACATATCTCATGCAAGGCATTGAACTGCTGGGAGGACGAGGATGGGAAACAGACTATCAACTCTGTTTGAGTTTGCACAATTTCGCCGCCGAAGTAGCCTACTGTAAGGATTGATCGAGACAGTCCAGTCCATTGGGGTTGACTGTTGGTTTGCGTGTCTCACTCATGGTTTGTTGTTGTTGTTGTTCCAATGGTATAGGCACGGCGAATTTTGATTCCGTTTTTCAACTTGTGGAAACAATATTGGACAAGGCGCAAAATTTCAATGACAAATTATCAGCACAGGCTACTAATGTGTATGCATTGGGGAGCAGTGGAAAAATGCAAGAAGCCATTGATCGGGGACTTGATGTCTTGCGAAAATTGGGCGTCGAGTTTCCCGCCAAATTGGCTCTGCACCATGTCGGAAAGGGTCTAGCCAAAACAACAAACCAAACTCTTGCGAGGCAAGAGCATGGAATCCTTGTTACGGCTACCAGTCCTGCAAGAACCAACCACAGTTGCAGTCATGCACATGCTCAATTTGCTCATTGTCTATGCATTTTTCTCCAAAATTGAATTGGCACCCTTTCTTGGTTTCAAAATGATTGAAATTATCATGGCCAAGGGAGTCTGTGCGGTTTCTTGTGTCGGGTTTGGCGTGTACGCCATGGTTCTGTGTGGTATTGGCAATGATATCGAAGAAGGATATGTGAGTAGCTTGTCTTGTTTTTTGTGAGGCCTTTGCCGTGCCTCTCGACTAACCACGCTCTCCCTCTGGTGCTCCTGTGATCTGACAGCGGTACGGTAAACTTGCCATTGCAATGATGGAAATTCGGGTTCCAATGCATGGATCTGTCGTGTTTCGGCGCAGCACTACGGCTGCGTTCATGGATGGAAAAGACCCACCATTGAATCGGTGGAGCCGCTTCGACAGGCATATCGCATCGGAATTGAATGCGGTAGGTATTCTTGCGGCACGTTGGATTGGTAGAAAATGTCTCTTTGGTCCTCTCGTTCTCACATCTCTTGTTTGTCCCCTTTATTTTCGGTCACACGAATCAAAAGGTGATATTGAATTTGCTATGATGAACGCGAATCTTATGGTTGGGGATCAGTTCGACTATGTTCCCCTTGATGTTTTGGATCAAGAGATGTCTGGAGTTGCGGATCGAATGAAGTTTTATGGACAAGGTACGTTCCAGTCGTTTCCGTTGTAGGACGCTTCTCGGATGCTTGGTATGTCGCTGACACATGTCGCGCCACATTTTGTCCCAGTTACATCCTTAATGGTACGCCATACCCACCTTAGACCTACGAGTGTGTTCCCTTGGTTCTCGAGACAACACTGGAAGCTCCTTATCAAGTGTTGTTATATTTTTTTAGGTAATGTACCCGTATTGGCAGATGTTTCACAACCACATGGGCAAAGCTAGGGGCGATCCAAAAAAGCTTATCGGAGATATGCTTGATGAAACTAGCATTGAAATAGCACCAACTGTGCGTGCGTGGTTATGCTCGCATCGGTTGCATCTGTGTTATATGTTTGGAGATTATCAACAAGCAATGATTGAGGCCAAAGGATGTGAAATTGTCTTGTCACACCCGTTTGGAGCATCGGATGATGCCATGTAAGTGCTGCCATTTTGTGGTGCCTGAACTGTGTAGAGCACTTTAGGTGCTCACGTGACATGAACCGCTTTCCCTATGCTGAATAGCATCGTATTCTTTCGCGCTCTAACACACTTGGCACTGGCCGCAATTACCAAGAGAAAGTACGTATTCATGTTATGACGTTTGTGGTGGACAAATCGAACGAAAACCCACTCATCCTGGTTTATATGTTTCATGGCAGTCGAAAACTCCTGGTACAGGCCCAAAGGGACATTAAACGGATCCTCTAAATTTTCTTGGGAGACAGGTACGTTGATCAGGTACTTTCAAACCGTACAATGCTTGATGCAATTTGTCGTTGTGGCTCCCGAGTCTGAGCGATCCATAGTACTTGCTGGAAGCAGAGTTGGCAGTCGTGAAAGGGGATCACTTGTCCACATTGACAAAGTACACGAGTGCAGTGGCTCTCTCACGGGAAGCGGGCATGCTCATGCTAACTGCACTGGCCAACGAACGAGCCGGGAGATACTTTCTATCGATAGGCGATGAAGAGAATGGAACTCCCTTCATGAAGGAAGCATTTCGATGGTATCGGAAATGGGGTGGTGTTCTCAAGCTTCGATATCTTTCCATGGAGTTTAGTGAATTTCAAGACCAGCTTTGAAAAATGTCTCTCCTATGGTGGTACTCCTAATGCAAGAACGTGTTGGGCGACGTCGATGGATCCCTCGTGCGGTAAGATCAAAGCGTCGCGTGATGATTCTGCGCCACATTCTTTGGAGGCCTGGTATGTGTGACAGGAATATGTACCGGACCATCGCGGTACCTGAGCTTTGGTGCAAGCAGGTGGCTTTAAGTAGACTTTTCTAGCTAGGAGCATTTTGAGCCATCATAGTCCAAAAGCTATGGACAGCGGTGCTCTAATGAACACATAGTTTTTTCTCCGAAGAGAGAGACGTGTTCAAGAAACGATTCGATGACGAACAACGGGAGAGAGAGAGAAGAGAGAGTGTCAACCAGCAAGAGCCACGTAAAAGAGGAAAACAACGATTGCTTGATTGAAGAGCTTTCTGACATGTGAATGGATGGATCCAGTGCGATGCGAAGATGGAGTCATCTGTTACGGAACAACAAGTGTCATCATCGATGGATGGCAAACAGCCTTCGCCAACACCAGCACGTGCATCTGAAGAACGACAAGAAAGAGTTGACGCGTCTCCGAATGAACTATTGGCAACCAGAGATGTGCTACTATGTAGGGACGGCGAGAGGGACATCTTGCATCGAGCATATCAAAGCGTGGGTTCCATGAGAGCACAAAACAATCCAATGCAGACGCAATTGGCAATGATTCATGGGTCAACTGGTACGGGCAAAACGTCTCTTGCGTTTTCACTCCAACCGCAGGTTGTAGAGGATGGTGGATACTTTCTCTACGGCAAGCTTGATCACTTTCAAGGGACAAAACCACACGATGCAATTGCAAATGCGTTTGGGAGTTTTTGCAATCAAGTCTCAGAAAGAGGCGAAAGGGTACGGAGTGATTTGAAGCAAAAGATACTACAAACGGTTGGCGGTGAAAGCAACACACTGACTCGCGTAATACCAGAGCTCCAACAAATTTTAGGCCAAGGCGGAGAGGATCCTGTGGAGGCGGCTCAGGGGAGTGAAGCCATCAATCGCTTCAAGTACTTGTTTCGCTTGTTTGTACAAGCATTGTCATCACCAGATCGCACGATTGTGTTGTTTTTGGATGATATTCATTGGGCCGATGAGTCATCTCTTGACTTGTTATGGTCACTTATCAACAACCCGTCCAACCGAGGAGTACTGTTTCTACTCCTATTTACTGTGCGTGATGATTCTGACACGAGCCTCATTGAGAAGCATCTCTCCTGTATGAGTCGAACAGTGGATTTGACGAAACTAACGGTGGACAACTTTTCTACGGAGGACGTGAACGCAATAATGTCAGCGGTTCTGAACAAACCAAAAGATCAGACCAGGGTATTGGCGCATTTGATCAGCAATCAAACAAGAGGTAATGTGTTTTTCATGGCGGAATTCCTTCGAACTCTACGAGAAGACAATCTAATCGAGTACGACCATTCAAACAATACATGGTGCTGGGACGATGAGGAAATTGGAATTGAATTTAACGACGTTCAAGATCTGGTAACGAGAAGGATTCAAAGACTTAGCACGGAAGCTAAAGAAATAATGAAAGCCGCTGCCTGTCTCGGTTTCAGGCTGGACCAAGATTGTTTGAGCTCTCTCACCGAGGTTCCAATTGTCAATCTGTTGGCAGAATGTGATGATGGTGCACTTGTACGCTTCAACAACAGTATTGATTGCTTCGAGTCTTCTCACGATTGTGTCAAGGATGTAGTCTACAGCCTCATACCACATGGTGAGCGTGAGGCTTTTCATTATCAACTCGGTCGACATCTGTTTAAGGCTTTCCCTGAAGATGGCGATGTTCTCAGCAACAATATGATTTATGTGATTGTCAGCCAACTACTTCTGGGCAGGTCATGTATCAAAGACGGAAGAGAACGGAGCGCAGTAACGAATCTCTGTCTTCACGCAGGTGTAAGAGCAATGCGACAAACAAGCTTTAGTACTTCCTTTGTTTATCTTATGCAAGGAATTGAGTTGTTGGGCCCTCGGAAATGGCACGATGACTACGATCTGTGCCTGAAAATCTACAATTTTACAGCTGAAGTGGCGTATTGTAAGTTGTAGCATGTTTGCGAGTGCAGGAGGGGTAGGTTATTCTAATGATCTTTGCGTTTTTTTCAACAGGCACGGGGGACTTTGACTCAGCATTCAAGCTAGTACATGAAACATTCTCCAACGCCAAATGCTTTAATGACACGCTCCCTGCACAAGCGACCAACATCTATGCATTGGCAGGGAGTGATCGAAGGAAGGAGGCTATTGAATGTGGGTTTAAGGTACTTGGATGTCTCGGAGTGACGCTACCCCGGAAAGTGAAGCTTCGTGATGTGGCGAAGGGTATTAGGAGAACAGAGAAACTTCTGAAGGCGCGAAGTACCGATTCGCTTCTACGATTGCCCGCCTTGCAGGATACTGAGACCATTGCAGCAATGCATATGTTGAACCTTCTTTTTGCGTACTCATTTCTTTCACAAATGGAGCTTGCGCCATTTATTGGCTTCAAAATGGTCGAGATCACAGTCGAAAGAGGTTTATGCGCAGTCTCTTGTATTGGATTCGCTATTTACGCAATGGTACTCTCCAGCATGGGCAATCAAATTGATGAAGGATTCGTGAGTATTCTGAGCGATTTGTTCTGTTTTCAACGGCCTGCCCCTCATGTCTCCTGACGGGAACTCTTTTTTCATAGAATTATGGGAAGTTGGCCATTGCCATGTACGAAAAGTCAGCAACCAAATCTTGGTTTTGCCGAGTATCTGCAATATACTACGGCTGTGTGCATGGATGGAAAAAAGCCTGTAACGGAAACAGTTGAACCACTAAGACGTGCGTCTAACATCGGAATTGAGTACGGAGATATTGAATTTGCCATGCTCAGCGGTACAATGGTCTTGTTGAATCAATTCGACCATATTCCGGTGACCGCTCTGGATCAGGAAATGGCGTCCTGTGCAGACAGAATGAAGTTCTATGGACAAGGTAAGTGTCTTTCTTCCGGCAAAGGAGATGGTGCTCAGAACGTGCTTCTAATGACCCTCAATCCTTAATCAGAAACTAGTCTCAAGGTAAATTTGCATTTGTACCATGGCGTCGCAACACGAAAGCTTTGTGAAAATTCTAATCTAGCGTTGCAGACAATTTACCCATTCTGGCAGATGTTGAACAATCTGATGGGAAAAGCTCGGGATGATCCCAAAAAGTTGATTGGTGATTTACACGACGAAACCGAGTTGGATGTAGGGCGAAATCCAACCGTGTATATCTGGTCGCATTTTCACAGGATGATGTTGTGCTATATTCTTTGTGATTATGATCAGGCGTACAAAGAGGGAGAAGGGTGTATGGTACTCATTTCCCATCCGTTCGGATCAGGAGATACGGCTGTGTAAGTGGTGTCCCTCCCAAGGCATTTTCGCCATGTAGCATTGACTTTTGACTAATCCGTTTTTCCACCACTCATCATCCAGGGTCAGGTTCATCGACGCCCTTACAAATCTTGAACAAGCCCGTAAAAGAAAGAAGAAGTAAGTTTTGTACATCCATATGTGGCGACGAGTCTGTAGTCTATGGAAACACGTCTGAACGTTGTTCTTTATCAGTCGGAAGTACGTTATCAAAGCGGAGAGAAGCCTGGAACGCATAGCATACTGGGCCAAGCATTCTCCATTGAACTTTGCTGCAAAACAGGTGCGTTTTTGTCTCCGGCGGTTACCGCAATGCCTACCGCCTTTCTCATGTTTTGTCCTCTTTTACCAATTTGTCCGTCCTCAGTTTTTGTTGGAAGCAGAGTTGGCCGTTGTGAAAGGAGACCATTTCTCGGTCCTCTCAAAGTATACGATTGCCGTTGCTGTTGCTCGAGAGGCTGGTATGATGATTGAAACGGCGATTGCGAATGAACGGGCTGGAAGATACTTCTTTTCCATGAACAACCACGAAACTGGCCGTCAATTCATGATTCAAGCCTTTCGATCGTACCGTGAGTGGGGTTGCGTTCTCAAGCTGGAACATTTGAAGAAAGAATATGGAGAGATTGAAGAGACTTAGTTGTATAATGCCGTTGATCGCACCAGACGATTCCAGTTGTTATGACGACAAGACTGTGAAAGGTACTGATGGATCGACACCACAGTCTGTCGCCTTTGACGACCAGCGTCGCCAACCATTTGTCTCGCACAACAGCTGAGCCGTATTTGCATGACAGGGCACACGCGGATCTCCTTTTTATACTATTGGGGCCCGTCGCTTGTGGAATACTCTCGGATAGACAATTGAACAAGAACATCATCATTCTTCCTTTTTGAGTCAAACGCTATTTTGTTCTAGGTAAACTTATTCATGCGAGCGCCGGGGTGTCCTTCCCATTCATTAGTTTTGGCAGGATTGCAGCACTCTTTTTGGAGGGACACGATTCTTCACACATCCCTCAAAATTTGGTCACAGTCTCTTACAACTCCACGTGTTGTACATAGATAAACAATTATATGGGAGGTGTATGGAGTCCAATCCCCTTTGGGTGGGTGTTTTTTTTGTTTCGGAAATGGACGTTTCCAATTCAGGAAAGCATCCTCTGGTCCAAACACACAAACACAACTCTTCTTCGACAAGGACCCATCACACGCGCCGATTCTTGGTGCGACTACGAAGAGACTTACATGCGGTGTATTGAGTAAAAGTACGTTGGTGCGTTCCGACAAGGTTGCTTCGAATTCCTCCGACTCCAATCCAAACAGCAAGCCACTCTTTTGGGGGTGTCCACGAAAGTATTCTTCTTTTGGTGGTTGCTGCTGCGGGTGGTGGTCGGTGTCATTGGTTTGGGTCGCAGGGGTACAAAGACGCAAGTACCACCGGCCATCGGGACTCGGAGTCTGGTCGTTGTCGTTGTTTGTGGGCGAGTTGAGCTGCCACCACAAGTGGTGTGTATATTCGTGCACAAGGGCTTGGGCCAAGGCCGGATGGGCTTGGGAGGGTGCATATTGATTGGCCTGACGGTGTGTGACCGCGGCCTACATGGTCTCCACGACAAACCTCGGAGGATCCCAATCGGGAAAGCCTTGTTGTCGCGAAAGGGGTGTAAATTCATGCCACACGGCCGGGGCATCCAAACCGTCCAAGAGATGGGCCAAACGAATGGGAGATGACGACAAGGTCGATTTGTTCTGGTGGTGGTGATGATGGTTGTTGGGATTTCCGTTGGAAAACAAGCAGCATGACACGGTTCCTCTCAAAGGAGACGACGACCAACGTTGTGATGGCAGTGTCGTTTCTGCACTATACGACTACAAGAAGCAGCAGCCATTCCATCAGAGGACCACCCACAGGATCCAAACGACCGCAATGACGACCAGGTAGACGCCGAACCACTGCAAGAACGTGACAGTCCGACCGACGATAAAAAGGACGAACGAACCATGGTAGTGCGGCTTTTTGGGATTCTTCGATGCCACGGAGTCTTCTCTTTGTGTGGGTACGATCGAGAAAAAACGTTTTGATGTGTGGTGAGTCCCTTTTCACGTATCTAATGCGCGACCGGATTAGAAAACGATGACGAGCTTCAGTCGCACATAGTCTGTCAACTCCACTCGCTCCCAACAAGAATTCTCGTCGTCATGACGACACAACCATCGCCCATCACAATGACCCAACCACCCACCCAAAGATTTTAGAGGCATTGCAGAACCAACCCAATTTGGTGTTGCAACCATCTCTTATTCTTATTGAGACTGCCAATTCTCTCCTCTTTCGCATTCTATAGTGTGGCGGCCACAGGTTTTCACAACAATCATTTTTCGGTCGAGCCCTCGTACTTGGGTTTTGTTGTTTCGATCCTGCTCCAGACGACGGAATCCTTTGTCCTAGACTAGTCCATCGAATACGACGATCGACGACATTTGGTGTGGGCGACTGTCCCTCTTGTACTCATACCCGCAAAAGAAAAAGACAAAAAGCAGGCAATCCACAACAAGAACAACAGCAACAACAATTGTGGGTGGTGCCAATTCCCGAAGAACAACCTTTCATAACATTGTGAGCACAAAATCTGGAGGGCCAGCCAAACCACAAAACACGGATCACGTACAAATAAAAAACCGTCTTTTCGTGGCGCAGCAAAAGTGGACGTCTCCTCTCTCCCTCAGACTTGCCACTTTTGTCAGCCGCAGAGAACATTTTTTTGAGCCCACAGTTATCGAAACATGGTGGACTATCGCCGGCTCTTTCTATACATTCGAAAGAGCCGGCGATAGTTCACCATGTTTCGATACCTTCCAAAACGTGTATCCCACAGTCGCGTCAAGCACTGTTGTGCTCGTCTGTGTGTAAGCGAACACCACTAAGTCCACCATGGAAAGAGAGGACAATTATATGAAGGAGATGAAAAATCTCTTGCACGAAATGAACCAGAAGTTGAACCACGAAATGAACCAGAAATTCAACGAAATGAACCTCAAGACCCGTGAAACGCTGCAGAATGTTGCGTTTGGACAAGCGGGACTTATGCTCGCATTGGGATCGCCCTACACGGTGTGTCCGCCACCAACTTATCAAAACAATCTGAGATTTTTTCTGAACGAATCGAAGCACAAGATGCTCGATTTGAAGGACAGAATGCTCAACTCCGATCCTGAGCCCACAGTTTTCCTTCGTGCGATACATTCGAAAGAGCCGGCGATAGTCCACCATGTTTCGATACCTGAAAAAGCGTGTATCACACTGTCGCGTCAAGTACTGTTGTGCTCGTCCGTGTGTAAGCGGACACCGCTCCAAGTCCACCATCGGAATAGAGGACACTTGTGCAACGAAGCTTGCAAATGGTTTGAATGAAAACATGACCGAGGCGAAGAATCTATTCAATGATTTGAAATATGAAATCAAGTCGTTGAAGAGATTCTTCGCCTCGGTGATGTTTTCATTCAAACCATTTGCAAGCTTTGTTGCATAAGTGTCCTCTAAGATCAACCAAAAATGAACGAGTTGCATTTTGAACTGAACAACGAAATCAAAATGCAGCCAAAGAAACGAACGGGAAGTGCTTGTTTTCTTCGTGCCTCTTTCTTTCTCGCTCTTGGTTGCCTTGCGCTTTTCTTTTTCTTTCTCATTCTATTCTATTTACACATACCTCTACTAAACACCCTCTCGGCGGCAGCAGTCTTGTTGTCCGTCGTGGGCTTTAAGGATTACATGGATCGTCATGGTAAATTATTTATTACCCAGCAAGAAGCCAATCGACCGGTGGAAGAAATGAAGTTGATTCGATTGGAATTGACGCGGCGATTGGAACACGAACAGCAGGCACGACAGGCACAAGAACAAGCGTTGGCACGGCAACTAGTAGTAGAACAACACGAAGAACCAACCGACGTGGTCCCCACCAAGAAACCCACTCGTACTATATACTACGAAACGACAAAAATCGACCTGGACAACCGACGCCGAACCTTCCACAACATCATCCACAACAACAACAACAACAACAACAACAACAACAACAACAACAACAACAACAACAACAACAACAACAACAACAACAACAACAACAACAACAACAACAACAACAACAACAACAACAACAACAACAACAACAACAACAACAACAACAACAACAACAGTGTCACAGTGGAGATTCCAACGAACGAATCGACACCGGGGTCCGGGAGCAAGAAAGTCTCTTGGGCGAGCAAGCAAGGCTCTTAGTAGTTTCTTCATCCACAAAAGGACGATCCTACAATTGCGTAACTGCTACCTACCTACCTAGTTCTGGTTGTCCGTAGTATCAACGTGCCTCAACGAGAGTCATGCCTTCATCGCCTCTTTCGTTCACAAGTTGTGGAATGAACTTGTTTCTAGCTAGTTCACATCTATGAAACTATGATTGTGATTTGGATTCCATGTTCCAGGACAACCTTCCAAACACAAAGCAACGAAGAGACTACGCAATTTCTAAACAACAAATTTGTTTCCACGACATCCACAGAAGCGTTGGGCCTTGTCGTTCGAACCGACATGCTCCTTGCAGTGTCCTTGAGCGACAGTAGGGATCCAGACCGCAAAAGTCGTCGATGAGGTTTTGCCCTCTCAAATTCCACCAGCATATTGGCGTCCTATCGAGAAATACGACACGCCATTGCATGTTTTGTGTAGTATCCATCAGGAACTGTTCCATCGTTGTTTGTTGTATCCTAGCAGTGTGGCGGCACATTTTTCTTCGGAAGTCAATCTTCTCCAACTCTTGTCACAGGTCGGTGGTTCCTCATCCATGTCCCAAAGATGGGGAGTATATCCCAAAATCATGGCCGCTTCTTGCACATGGGGAGGAAGGTTCCGCCAGCTGTAGTCGTCATAGATTGGAGACTCGGGTGCATCTTCTACGAGCATGGTGGCTCTTTGGGTTGTGCGTGGTTCTAGCGTTTTCGTGTTCGCGGGTCGACCCAAAAACTCGAGAATCCGTTGGGCCGTGTAACGGCCACTAAAAATGGCGGCTGGTACACTCCCTTCAAATTCCAACGAACTGGCATCTCCGGCAAAGCAGAGACTGCCATTCCATTCCGGTATTTGCATGGCTTGACAATGATGATCGGATCCACCCATGGACAAACCGGCATAGGCACCTCGACAATACTCATCTTCTTCCCAACGTGTCACGTGGCAATCCACACAGGCTTGTCGCAAATCACGTTGGAGGTTCATGGCCGTTTGCAAAAAGTCCAAGACGGCATTGCGAATCACCTCATCGGGTTTGTGTGTGGCCCAGACTCCTTGATCTCCCGCCAAAATGGCTTCGATACAAGGAACACCATCCTTGGCCCACAAATTGTCCAACAAGAGACAATTGCCCAGTGGATTATCAGTCGTATTAGTAAAGTCTTTCTTGGTATTATCGTCACTGTCCTTGGGTAGGAGCATCATTCCCAAAAAAGCTGGTTGTGTGGGCCAAAAAATGGCATCAAAGGTTAAAAACACTTTTTTGTATCGTCCCATGGTGAGACGTTCCAGGGCTTGTAATTTTTCCGTGCTTAGGGATGTCGTATTGGCAAACAAGGTGGCATGATTCTCCCGCAAACAACCGACTGGTATCGTGACGACACAGGCCTTGGCATATACCACCAAACCGGACTTGGTTTCGACACGGACATTGTACTTTGGTTGTGTTGTTTGCTTCTCATTGTCACTGCTGTCCTGATGGCTGGACTCGCCGGTAGGAGGATGGTGACCACCATTGGTGGTCATTGTTGGATGCTGCGGCAAATGTTGAATGCGAATGACTTCTTGATCGAGTCGAATGCAGTGTCGCACATCCGGTGTTGCCAAGGCTTGGACCACCTTGTGCATTCCCCCTTGGACGGTACAATGCGCTCCCACAAAATCACCATCTTGTTCAAATTCTTCATCGTCCCACAAGGGATCATCCTCCTCCTCATTGGAATTGTCCTTGTCGTCCTCGGAGGAGGATGACGACGACGACGACGAATAATTGCGATTGCGATCGTCGTCCGGATCCAATCGGGTATTGCCATATTGGGCAATGGGAATGTCCTTCAAGCTAAATCCCTGCCAGTACGTCAGTAATTGTTGATAAAACAATGTCAGGGACCAAATGACTTGTCGTTGTTGTTGTTCTTGTTGGTGTGGTAGTAGGGCATCTTTGGAATCCATTCTTGGTGGTGGTAGTTGGAGGGGCAGACTGGCATTCCAGTGCTCCAAGGCACTTTGGAGACTGACATTATTGTTGGCGTGTTCGGCGAGTCCATTTTGAACCATGGTTTGGACTTGTTGATCGACCCGTCGCATAATTTGATAATGCCGACGAATCGAGGCACGAATCAAGTCATTGTTATTGTTGTTGTTTCGGTTCTTCTTCCTGTTGCTGTTGTGGGACTCTGAGTCTTGTTGTGGTGGTGGTTGTTTCATATACAGGAACGGCTGCGGTATTCGGAATGGTCCATCTTGTTCTTTGTGTGCCAATTGTGATGTTGGTGGCGGCGGTTCTAAAAAGAGGGCCAGGTTGTGGGTTCGATGCAAGACTGTGTAGGGTCGAGTCCAGGGATTGCCTCGTACGACCCGCCGCAAGTCTTGCGAGGCATTCAAATAGTCCAAGACGGGATTGCGAAGCAAGGTGGGAAATTGAGGATCGGTGACATGAAAGGCATCGTGCGGATCGGGCCAGGGTACGGGATCGACGCCATGCACCCACGCGGCACCCTGATCGATCCACAACACGACATTGCTAGTCTTGTTGTTCGAGGAATCTTCCTGGTTGTTGTTGTGGTTTTCGTCGTCGTGGTCCTCATGGTCCTCGTTCTCGTTCTTGTTGGTGGTGGGGACCATTGTTGGTTGGGGTACCGTATAGGGCGTAGTATGGACCCGTCCTCCAATTCGATTCCGCGCTTCCAAAATCAAAATATCCAGGTCACTGTCACTGTCGTCACTGGATTCTAGCAAACTCTTGGCACATTGCAAGCCACTGACACCCGCTCCCACAATCAACACGTCGACATATTCGACCCGATTGTCATTGTTGTTGTCATCATTGTCGTGTTGGTTGTCCTTGTCGTTGGTGGTCGTTTGGTCGTGGTGCTTGTCTCCATTCTTGTTGTTGTGGTTGTCATTGTGGTGAGTCTTTGCGTTGCGTCTACCGGTTTCGTCCGATGCTGTGATTGCTGTTGCTGGTTGTTCTTCGGGCATTGGCACCACCCACAATTGTTGTTGGTGTTGTTGTTGTTGTGGATTTCCTTTTTGTTGTCTTTTTCGTTGAGTGCAATATGGGCAGTCGCCCACACCAAAGGTCGTCACTCGTCGTATTCGATGGACTAGGACAAAGGATTCCGTCGTCTGGATCAATATTTCCAGTACTAGAAACAAGAACAACAAGCTAGTACTACGGCGGCACAACCGAACACAAAGAATGATGGAAACGTGTGGCCCACAACAGAATGACAAAGAGCAGACAAAAAGTGGCAATCTCAATGATGCTGGTTGCAGGTTACACCTACAAACACCAGACTACAACTCGCTTGGTTGGTTGGTTCTGCAATGCCTCTCGAATATCTTTTGGTCTCTCGTCGTCGTCGTCGTGGGTGTGCGGGTTTGTGATGGTTGTGTCGTCATCGGCCAAATCCAGAATTCTTGGGAGCAAAAATTTGTTGTGTGGTCGACAGGCCATGTGCGACTGCAGCTCGTCATCGTTTCAATGCGACCTATCCGCGACCTACTTCTCGGTCGCGCATTAAATGCGTGAAATGCAAAGCTCCAAGAGAGTATACAAGTATGTCTACTTCTACTGTCTACCCGACAAAAGTGAATAAATCCCGCCAACAGGTCGCATATTGGCGGATACATGGTCGCATATTGGCGAATATGCATCGCCTACATATGCTGCTACGCATCTAGTTTTCTAGTCATAATTTTGGTCTAGCCACTTGTTGCACGCCGTATACACCGTGTTGTAGCGTGTAGTGGCAGGATTTAATACAGTTTATCAGACCCAAATGCTGCAGCCGCAGTAGTTTAGTTGGTTTATGTACGCTGTTGGCGTGGAAGGTTTGGGGTTCGAATCCCCATGATTTATCGGACGACCGGCCGTTGGACCCTGTATCGGGACCCACCTCTCCGATGGTAGATCAAAATGACCAGATAGTGCATCGACGTCCGACTGTCCCCTAACTATGTTCCAATTCTAACCAGGACTATGTTACCTCGGATATTCTAAATGCTAAGGTGCTCTGTGTGCACCATGTGAGAACTCTGCCGAGTTTTGCTCTTTGCCTTTTGCCCGTACTGGCAGCGGCTGATCACCGCTTGGGAGTGTTCGCGCTAAGCTACTCGTCACGGTATGCTTGCGGCACTACTTATAGTTCACACTCGTGATGTGTGACCCATGGCACTCTCCCACGTGACGGGGAGCACTCGCTTAAGTGAGCGATTGTTTTGGTAATCTTTTCTCCATACATGAAAATATAGATACCTCCTTTTGCACCGTGCCGACGCACACGTCCTAAGTATTTGTTCTCTGCCGACTGCAGCGCAAACGCAAGTCGACACTACTTGTGCACCTTAATTCCAGGTAGAATCGCGAAATCTGCGATCTGCATCACCTTTTGGCAATGCCTCCACACTTCTGTGTTTTTTTGCCTGTGTTTTGCTCTGAACCTCTCCTGCTTCTGGCTCTCTTGCTTTCCTTTTGCCTTCCACCATGTCTTCATCCACTGCCCCTGAAAATCCCAAGGAAGATTTCAAGGCTGCCGTTAAACGCTGTGGATACAATGATGCCACCGTTACCTACATCATTGAGCAGGGTTTTGATGATGCTCAATCGTTCATGACTGTTGCGGTCCATCAAGTGCCGTCGATGTTGAAGATGATGGCGAAGACCCCTCCAGAGAACGGGGCCTTTCCCTTCAGTGCTAACCTGCAGCTCCACGGCTTCCGAATGTGGCTCGAATACCGTTCGTCTCGTGGTCAGGCTCTTAAAGTCTCACTTTTCTCTGATCCGCCCCTGATCAAGAAATGGACCAAACGTACCCAGGAACTGTTTGCACTCAACAAGGAAGTTGCCTCCGATGAACTGACCCCACCGAAAGAGTTGACTTCGTTTACTCAGTGGGAGGTGTTTAACGATGCCTTGCTCACGTTCCTCGCACAGCATCGCAATCCCACAACGGGTGTCCCTTTGACATACGTCCTTCGTGAAACTAAGCCTGTCGGTTCTGAAGCAAGGAATGCTGCCTACGATACTATCGATGACGATTTGATTGCTACTACTATCCTGCAAGGTGATCAGTATGCCCTTGACAATCAACGCGTCTTCACACTGATGAAACCTTTCCTTGTTGGCGGCCCTGGCCTGATGTTCATCAAGCCACACCAAAAGAAGAAGGACGGCCGTGAGGCGTATCTTGCGTTGACTCGCCAAGCTACTGGAACAGCAGCTGTCACCATCCGCAAGAAAGAAGCATACGCTGCTATTGCCGACGCAAAGTTTACAGGCCGCGGTCGTTTCTCGTATCAACAATATGTTCACCGCCATCAGAAAGCTCATAATACGTTGGCTGAACTTGATGAACCCGTTGCCGAAACCAAAAAGGTAACCGATTTCCTCAAAGGTATATCGGATCCCTCTTTGGCGGCGGGAAAGACGGTCGTCAACGGTGACGCAGCAAAGCTTTCTGATTTTGAAGCATGCCAGCAGTATTTTGGCACGTTGATTGCTGCATCTCGTACTGACAAGACCAATGACGAGAATCGAAAGATTGCTGGTGTGGGTACGACTAAGACTAGTGGAAAGAAGAATGGTCGTAACAAGCAGAATAAAAAGAAGACGCGTCATTACAGTTTGGATGAATGGCGCAAGCTCTCTGATGAAGAGAAGGCCGAAATCCTCCGTGCCCGTAAAGAACAGAAAGACAAAGAACAGAAAGACGCTAATGGAAAGCGCAAGGCCGGAGCCGTGCGAACTGAAGATGAAAATGGCTCTCGCAAGTTGAGTAAAACTGAAACTCCAAAGTCTGATGACGTGAAATTGGAGACCACTGACCTGGATGGGGACGACGCGCCGAACCATTCCGAGCCTGATCCTCCTGTTGCTGATGAACCGACTGTTCCCAAAACCTCAGCCGGAAACAGTTTCGGACGCTTTGCCCATAGTAAAAAAGGATCTACAAAGCCGCACAACCCTGATGAAACCAAGGAGCCTACAACTGCCGTTGCGAAAGCTGCCCTTGCTGATAAGGCCACAAAGCAGACCTGAGGCTGTGTGCCCAGTGATGAAATTGATAAAACGAATCTTATCCGTCCACATTTCTCACTTGTAGGCACCCCTACCTTCAGCTTAGCCTTTGCACACCGTTTATGTGCTGCCGTATCACAGTCCCATACCACTGATCCGATTGATCTGACATGTGAAATGGACTCGCATGCTGACACTTGTTGTGTTGGTCGCAACTTTGTGAAATTCAGGGAACCTGACCGTTACATCACTGTTTCCCCATTCTCAGAGGAATATAAACCCCTCGAGCGTATCCCCGTCACCACGACCGCCACTGTCTGGACTGGTGCCCACAACAATAGTTATCTATTGCTGTTTCACGAGTCGTTATTCTTCGGGGACCGATTGTCCCAATCATTGATTTGTCCCAATCAACTGCGTTCAAACGGCCTCATTGTCCATGATGTGCCGCGTCAGTTTGACCCTTACAGCACACACAGCATTCGTATTCCCGATGCTGACCTGACCATTCCTCTAGAAATGTCCGGTGTTATCTCTGGCTTCGCGACCACGAAGCCAACCCCGGAGGAGCTCGAGTCGCTCCCACGGATAGTCATGACTGCTGATTCGGTGTGGCACCCTCATTCGTCCGCCTTTGCTGCCGCAGAGGAGAAAGCCAATGCATCCAATGCATCTGCTGTCCGCCAAGTTGATCCGAATTCGATTGCCGTATCCTGTGTCCCGCGATTGGTTGCTGCCGTCCGATCATACGACGAAACCTATGGCTATTGCATGGAACTTGAGAATGACGAGGATGAACTATGCAACCGCTTAGTTGCTGCCGTTCGAGTGTCCCATCCACCGAGTGCCGAGGACACTGTGGACATTGAGGACCTTGATCCTGACGAATACTTTCTCAAAGCCGTTAAGTCTGCTTCGTCACGACCAACGAAAGCCGTAAAAGTCTTGCCATCTTCTTCTAAGACTGTACTTGATCCCCAGACCTTGTCTTCTCGATGGAATGTCGGCCTTACTAAGGCCAAGAAGACTTTACAAGTGACAACCCAGGCTGGGGTCCGAAATGTCCTTGTCCCATCCGAACGCAAGGTCCGAAAGAAAGCTCCATGGCTCAAATTCCCGAATGTCAAGGGACGATGGTTTTGCGACGAGATGTTCTCCAAGTGCCCATCGCTTGATCTTCACACGGGTGCTTCCGTATTTACTGATGGAAAGGGCTATGATTTTGTCTATCCCTGGAATTCAAAGAAGCAACACCCTGAAGGTCTGATGTCCCTTATCCAGAATGTCGGAATTCCTCAGACGTTAATTTCTGATGGTGCGCAAGAGCTATTTCATGGACGTTCTCGTGAGATCTGTAATGAGTACCGTATCAAACAAGAAGTGACCGTCCCATACAGTCAATGGCAGAATGCCGCCGAAGCGAGCATCCGTGAGTTGAAGAAAGGTGTTATTAGGAAGTTACGTCAAACTGGTGCACCACGACGCACATGGTCCTATGCGCTGAAGTGGGTTGCCTCTGTCCGCCAGTTAACTGCCTCTGATATCCCTGAACTTAATGGACGAACGCCATTTGAACACGTTCTTGGATCGACACCCGACATCTCTCCCATGGCTTTGTTTGATTTCTATCAACCTGTATACTATTATACGCCGTCGCATGACTTCCCTCATGAGCGTAAATGTATTGGGCGCTGGCTTGGTCTTGCCGATGACTGTATTGATGACATGGCCTTCAACGTCTTGACAGAGAAAGGTCGAGTTATTGTCCGAAAAGATGTGTGGGCAATCCCTGACGACGATATGAAAAATCCCACAATCCGTCAACAACTGGAAGTCTATGATGGTCTTATCAAGACTCTCCTCGTGGATACATCGCCGTCTTCCGATGAAGATGCCGCCAACGTTTCCCCTGATCCACCCGATGATTTCTTTGGAGAAGACGAAAGCGAATCTCTCTTTCCTGCTGCTCTTGACTCCGATACACCTCTCCCTGATGCTGACGACTACACTCCGGAGGAGTTAGACGAATATCTCACAGCCGAAGTCATGCTGCCGCATGGCGGGGACCAGGCCAGAGCCAAGATCATAGGCCGCTCCAAAGATGAACATGGCCGACCAATTGGCAAACGTGATCCAAATCCAATCTTAGACACACGTTTCTATGACGTGCTGTATCCCGATGGATCGACCGAATCTCTTGCTGCCAATCTCATTGCCGAGAACCTTTACTCTCAAGTCGACACTGAGGGCAACTCCTATGCCATTGTAAAGGATATCATTGGACATCGCAAAACCAAGGACGCTGTCCTCCGAACGGATCCGGACTGGTTGAATGGCCGTAAACGCCATACAACCGTTGGTTGGGAACATGAGTGTGAACTCTCCGATGGTTCTACTGTTTGGATCCCTCTCAAAGATCTCAAAAACGATTCGCCTGTACAACTAGCCGAATATGCCGTTGCGGCGGGGCTTGCCAAAGAACCGGCCTATGCCTGGTGGGTTTCACATACGTTACGCAAACGTGGTGTAATTCTTGCGAAAGTAAAATCTCGCTATTGGAAACGTACCCACAAATATGGTATTGAACTGCCCAAAACCGTTCAAGAAGCTCTTGAGATTGATCGTCGAACGGGGACTGATTTCTGGCGGAAAGCCATCGAAAAGGAGATGAAAAATGTTCGCATTGCCTTTGAATTCCGTGATGATGACAAAGTACCTGTTAGAATTCTCACCGTCTATGGTGGTTAGATTCTACATCTCATCGATTCCCCATGTCACATAGCCTCGTGCTATCGCATCATGCCCTCTAGCTTCGAGCTATGTTTCCTAGCTTCGCGCTATATCGACCTATATTTCTTCGCAAATCATGAAAAGTGAGAATAGATTGACGAACTCACTCTCAAGACTAAACTGGGTCGTGCGGTATTACAACGGACGTAAATTTGGCCGTTGCTCGGACATTATACTAACGCCCTAAGCGTACGCGCCCGAAATCATCGAGCGCGCCCAAGCGACATCCGAGCGCTATCGGCATCTATCCGACCCAACGGTCTAAGTATCCCAAGCACGACACACGATCACGCGAGACCATATTTCCATTCCCACAATCTCCAAATTGTCAACAAGCTGCGCGCCATGAAAACAACTATGCCAACCCAAAGCAAGAGCTGTTGACCCTGTATATGTTATCCGCCCACATATACATGTCATATACATCACATGAATCAACTCCAACTATTCCAAACCTGTTGCCGCCAAGAACCTATGACACATGACCCTTGGCAGGACCGAACATTTCACGTAGACCTATCGTAGTAATCAACACACAATCTAACAATATCACCATTTATCACATCTTCTTTTGTGTCCCGACTATCCTTCTGATAGACTTCGACTTGCTTGCTTCTCTGACCCTGAGAAGCTTGTATCGGTTGGTGACCTACCTGATTGTCTGCTCTACCGAGCATCAATGTCCCTACGATTCAGAAAGAATTGTAACAGATTAACAGTCTCAAAGCTTATTTCCTTGTGGTTTCATGGATACTAACGAGATTATCACTCCTGTACGACAGATCTATCGAGCCAACCTGCATCCCGGGCAGCCCGATACCCTGGTGCAGCAGGAACTGGTGCCGACGCCGAAGGCAGCCAACACATCGGTCAACATCTCCGTCGACAGTTCCAACAGCAACCCATTCGAGACTCCAACCCAGCCTCACGCTCCGATCCCTGCGCCGTTGCTTCGGCCCCCGAGTCCGCCTCGTCGGCTCGTCCCTTCTCGATCCCGTCGTACCACCCGGTTGATTGCTGATCATATCAAGTACTTCCGCCAACCAACTTGTTCGACCTTCGATCCCGAGATCATCCGTGGGGAGACCCAGATCGAACGCCAGTTCCAATCGGTGACCCACATCGTCGACCAAGAAGACATTGACCGTCTGAACGACCAACTTCATCGTTCTCCGAGGCGTCGCCTCATCTTTGCCGCCCTCTCGGGCAACCCCATCCGTACTGTCCACCTCCGCTTCCTAACCTTCGAGCGCCCAACTGGATACTACAATATCATCCACGTCGTGAACGCGACGACTTGCCCTCTGCCTCCTAACGTTGTACGCCTAGATAACTACGTTGCCTACATCCACGAGGTCCATACCATCGAGGACCATCGTGCAACTATCTACCCTTTGCGTACCGAGGTCGAGAACCACCTGGCTGAAGGTGATACCCCTTCTTCTGTTGCTTGTGCTGCCCCATCTGAGCCTGGAAGCGACTCTGATCATTCGGAAGAGGGTGAGGATTCGGAGACCGAAGCTTAATTACTCATAGTTAACTCCCGTCCTCTCAAAACCTTTCCAAGACTTAAACTCAACGCACATCCGGGTACCCTTGGTCGCACAACACGCCACACATTCCCGTCAAATCGCGAAAATTCGGCGAAAATTTGTTGAAACTCGGCGAAAATTTGTCGAAATCAACGGAAATTTCCAGGAGTCGCACATCACAACACACATCCGGGTATCACATACGTGGTACATACGTGGCACACGTGGTACATCCGGGTTCACATCACATCACACATTAAATAAACCACATCACACCGCACATTAAATAAACATCGAACCAACCAAATAACACCATGGATCCTCAATCACCCAAGACACCTACGACTCCTAAGGGAGAGGATAACCAAGACAATGTCTCGGACACAGACCTATTCGACCACATCATATTTACTGTCTGCCAATTCTTCACCAAAGAAAGGGCCGACTACTTAATGAAGTGGATGAAATACCATGGTTTTGAGAACATTACCCATGTTATCTCGTATATGCAAACTAATACCGAGGAATCCATGAAGGAACTGACACAATACAAGGTCAACAAACAGACACATGATCTACAAGGCCCCACAAGACAGCAGATCAAGCTCTTGGCTTATTGGGCCACATACAAGACCAATGAAATTCAAGACGAGCTATCCAATAGCGACTGGATGAACCTAACGAGGAAAGAGTTCAACACTTGGAGGATCAACACAGATTTCTCTAAGGGACCACCTAGCCAAGTCCCAGTCTCGCCAATGAAGTCACCGTCATCTGTGAAATCTGTCAGCACAGTTACTGCCGCATCCCAATCTCAACAAGACCTTACAGCATTCAGAAAGGGAACTAAGCGCGACGCAACTGCATATGAGGTATTCAAGGATGAACGATACTATGATTCATTCTGGCGTGTATTCAAGACTACAGCTAAGGCTCAAGGCCTATCCAACGTTCTGAATTTCAAATACACACCACCCCATGATGATGAGTATGCCGAAGAACTTTTTCAAGAGCAACAAGTATTTCTTTACTCCGTTCTTGTCCGTATCATTCAGACTGACCAAGGTCGAGCCTATGTACGTGAACATGAACATGATGAAGATGCGCGTGCCGTATTGCAGAAGTTACACTCTTTGCATACCGAATCCGACCTAGCAAAGCGAGAAGTCCTCCGCTTAACCAACTACATTTCCAATCTACGTCTTGACGACACATGGCGCGGAACAACACGTCAATTTCTTCTACACTTTCAAGAGCAGCTACGTTTGCTAGACAATTTAGTGACATTGTCTGATCGCATCCCTGATCATACCAGGATGACCTTCCTCATGCAAGCTGTAGAAAAGGTACCTGATCTCCGCCGAGTCAAGATCTTGGATAATGTGGTGAACACCAAATCCGGTGCAAAATCCCTTTGCTATCAATCATACTTCCGTCTCCTTCTCGACGCAGCTTATGACCATGATCAAGCAACCCAGTCATCTGTTCATAGTCGCCGTCGACATGTCAAACAACATGAATCACTATATGGCCAAGATACAGATGCTGACATAACCTCACAAGATGATATGGAATATCATGTCCACAACACCAAAGCGACATCTGAATCTCCATCCTCTTCGTCCAAGGTTAGTCTACCGCGTGACCTATGGTTCAAACTTTCTGAAGAAGATCGCAAGTTGATCATTGAGTATAACAAGGTGATTCAAGCACCTTCATCAACAACACCGAGGACAGTGCAAACACATGCCCTCGACATTGATCCGGAACCTGATCCTGACCCCAACCAAGTTGCATCTGATGACGACTCACCTGGCGTAGTCCCTGAGCATTCAGATGATTCAGATCCGGTTACACAATTTATCAACCAAGCCATGACGACTGATATCAATCACCCGGCAACTGACCTGACTAGTGTTCTTTCTAACGCCAAGTCCAAGACAAGCAAGAAGGTTACTTTCAAAGCCAACATGCATAAACAAGCAGGACATGTTCCACGCTATCTGTTTTCCAGGAAATCTACTTTACCAGGGAATCAATTGATTGACCGTGGTGCTAATGGAGGACTTGCTGGTTCTGACATGCGCATCCTTTCTAAGACTGGCCGCCATATCACTATTGTGGGTATTGATAACCATGAACTTACTGGACTTCCTGTCGTCACATGTGCCGCAAAGTTTGAGACCAATGATGGACCTATTGTCGGCATCTTCAATGAATATGCTTATTATGGGAAGGGCTTATCTATCCATGCTCCTGGTCAATTCGAGCATTTCGGACTTGCTGTTGATGAACGATCTGTTAAAGTTGATGGTAAACAACGCATCACTACACTTGATGGCCGTGCCATACCCCTTCACATCAAGGATGGGTTAGCCTACATACACTCCTTGGGTATCCCCAGCGACGATGACATGGATACCTTACCTCAGATCATCTTCACGTCACCCGACGCATGGGATCCTGGTGTTCTGGACCATTCGTATTCTCCCACACCCTCTGACAATGATCCTGATTGGAAACACGTCAAGACTGATGGTAGTATGTCGAACCATCCATATGACAACTATGGGGAGTACACTGATCGTGTTGTTTGTAACCTCAATCTCCTTTTGGATCTCCCATACGATCATGGACCTGACGACGCACCCTTCTTTTCTATCTATGCTGACGCAGAAGGTAATGATCCTACACTTCATGCCTCTGTCCACCGTCGTTACCAGGAAGCGTATGACTGGAAGAAGTTCCGTCCATTCTTTGGTTGGCAATCTGAAGATGTTATTGCCGATACGTTCAAGCACACTACACGTAATGGTAGCATTACTTTTGACCACGACACCCTCAAGAAACATTTCAAGGCTCGCAATCCGGTCCTTAATATACCTCGACGCCATGAACCCGTTGCTACTGACTCGGTTTTCTCCGACACCCCTGCTGTTGACCATGGCGGTAAAGTCGCACAAATCTTTGTTGGTCGAGATACTCTGGTTACTGATATCTATGGGATCAAGTCAACCAAACAGTTTGTCAATACTCTTCAGGACAACATCCGGTTTCGTGGTGCCATGGAGACTCTTATCAGTGATGGTGGTTCATCTCTCATCTCTCAAAAGGTTAAAGACATTCTTCGCACTTTGCTTATTGGGGAGTATCGATCCGAACCTTATCATCAACACCAGAATAAGGCTGAAAACCGTTACCAGACCGTTAAACGTATGACCAACGCTCTCATGAATGCCACTGGTTGCCCTGCCAACACCTGGCTTCTTTGCCTTGAGTATGTCTGTGACTTATTGAACCATACGTCATCACCCACCCACTCCGGTCGCACTCCTCTTGAGGCTCTCTCCGGACGCCCACCCGACATTACTCATCTCTTGTTCTTTCCTTTCTGGGATGAGGTTTACTACCGTGTCGACCCCGCTGAACCCAATTCCGGTTCATATCCATCTTCTTCTGATGAGAAACTTGGCCACTGGGTTGGTTTTGCTCACAACGTTGGTGATTCTTTTACTTGGAAGATTCTCACCCAGGATAACCAGATCATCTACCGTTCTGCCGTTCGCCGTGTTGAATCCACTACACCTAACCTACGTGTGGATCGACCTTCAGGGGAGGATTCGTCTGAGAAGGATGACAATGATAAGCAAGCTGACACTGTCTTCATTCGCAGTGATAGTGAAGATCCATCCAAACCAATGCCCACGATCGATTTTGACGACATGATAGGACGCACATTCCTATGCGACACAGAAGAAAATGGGGAGCGACACCGTGCACGTGTCATCAAACGAGTCATTGATCTTAATGAAGAAGCAACGAAACAGGAAGAACGTGTCAAGTACATCTACCGAAAGACAAATTCTGATGTTGATGAGATGATATCCTATAATCAACTCATGGAGTATATCGAACGAGATAACCAAGCTCAAACCTCTGGAGATAATCTTTTCAGGTTCAGGGACGTCATTGCCCATCAAGGCCCACTGAACACAACTGATCCAGATTACAAGGGGAGCAAATATAATTTGCTTGTTGATTGGGAAACTGGGGAGACTACCTATGAACCTTTATCACTCATCGCCAATGATGATCCGATCACTGTAGCAATTTATGGAAAGAAACATGATTTACTCAACGAACCTGGATGGAAGCATTTGAAACGTTATGTCAAAACAAGCAAACGTCTCATTCGAGCAGCCAAACAGTCAAGGATTAAACAAGTTCATCATTCCGTCAAGTATAAGTTTGGATTCCAAGTACCACGCAATTATGAGGAAGCTGTCGCTCTTGATAAACAACATGGCAACACAAAGTGGCAGGATGCAACAGAATTAGAATTGTCACAGATCCAGTCCTACAAGACATTCAAGGATTTTGGGAAAGCCATCTTCATTAAAGGGAAAGTATCCAATGCACCTGAAGGATATCATAAGATACGTGTACATCTTGTTTTTGACGTAAAACATGATGGACGACATAAAGCAAGACTTGTCGCAGATGGACATCTCACGAAAGAACCTGTTGAGACAATCTATTCAGGTGTTGTTTCCATTCGCAACCTCCGCATTGCCTTATTCCTGGGTACTTTGAATGACTTGGAAATATGGGGAGCAGATATTGGAAATGCATATCTGGAAGCCTTGACAGGGGAGAAAATTTTCATTGTCGCAGGACCTGAATTCAAGGAATTAGAAGGTCACATCCTGATTATATACAAGGCACTTTATGGATTGAAGTCATCAGGCGCACGCTGGCATGATGTCTTATTCGATGTTTTGACAGACATGGGATTTTCACCAAGCAAAGCAGACCCGGATATCTGGATGAGGAAAGCACCTGGAGAAGACTGTTACGAATACATTGCCGTATACGTTGATGACTTAGCCATTATTTCTACTGATCCTGGGAATATCTGCAAGATCCTGAAGGAGAAATACAACTTCAAACTCAAAGGAGATGGACCTATTGATTTCCATTTGGGATGTTGTTACACCAAGGATTCTGATGGAACATTAGTAGCAGATCCAAGACGCTACATTGGTAAGATGATGGACACTTTCGAACGAATCTTCAAGGAGAAACCCAAGAAAGCCAAAACACCTCTTATTGGTGGAGACCATCCTGAATTGGATGATTCTGAGCTCCTTGATGAAGAAGGTACTAGCCATTTCCAAACTCTGATTGGACAACTCCAATGGGTGATCACTATTGGTCGTTTCGACGTCTTCACCGCTACAATGACGCTATCACGCTTTCGCGCTGCTCCGAGGAAAGGACATCTTGATAGAGCCAAGCGTATCTATGGATACCTTGCACATCTCCCAGAAGGCGCAATCAGATTTAGGATTGGAGAGCCTGATTATTCAAGTCTTCCTACCCAAGAATTTGATTGGACTCGCACTGTCTATTCGAATGCAAGTGAACGTATTCCTGAAGACTGCCCAACACCTCTTGGCCGCTATGTTACCACAACTCATTATGTTGATGCCAATCTCATGCATGACATAGTCACTGGTAAATCCGTCACTGCTGTTCTACATTTGTTGAATGGAACACCTATTGACTGGTACAGCAAAAGACAGAGCACGGTGGAAACTGCTACCTATGGATCCGAGTTTGTGGCTGCAAGGACAGCAATAGATCAGATTACAGAATTACGACATTCTCTCCGCTACCTTGGAGTACCTATCCGAGAGCGAAGTTACATGTACGGAGATAACAGATCCGTTGTGCTCAATGCAACCGTTCCTCATTCCATACTATCCAAGAGACACCATCTTCTGTCATACCACCGAGTTCGTGAAGCCATCGCAGCAAAGTATGTGGCATTCTACTGGAAAGATGGAAAGACCAACCCTGCCGATATCCTTAGCAAACATTGGGATTTCGTATCTATTTGGCCCATGCTCAAGCCATTGCTGTTTTGGAAAGGAGAAGTTCAAGATCTCAACAAATCCAATGATGACAAGGCTGAAACGACGAGTTGTGGGGAGTGTTAGAATTCTCACCGTCTATGGTGGTTAGATTCTACATCTCATCGATTCCCCATGTCACATAGCCTCGTGCTATCGCATCATGCCCTCTAGCTTCGAGCTATGTTTCCTAGCTTCGCGCTATATCGACCTATATTTCTTCGCAAATCATGAAAAGTGAGAATAGATTGACGAACTCACTCTCAAGACTAAACTGGGTCGTGCGGTATTACAACGGACGTAAATTTGGCCGTTGCTCGGACATTATACTAACGCCCTAAGCGTACGCGCCCGAAATCATCGAGCGCGCCCAAGCGACATCCGAGCGCTATCGGCATCTATCCGACCCAACGGTCTAAGTATCCCAAGCACGACACACGATCACGCGAGACCATATTTCCATTCCCACAATCTCCAAATTGTCAACAAGCTGCGCGCCATGAAAACAACTATGCCAACCCAAAGCAAGAGCTGTTGACCCTGTATATGTTATCCGCCCACATATACATGTCATATACATCACATGAATCAACTCCAACTATTCCAAACCTGTTGCCGCCAAGAACCTATGACACATGACCCTTGGCAGGACCGAACATTTCACGTAGACCTATCGTAGTAATCAACACACAATCTAACAATATCACCATTTATCACATCTTCTTTTGTGTCCCGACTATCCTTCTGATAGACTTCGACTTGCTTGCTTCTCTGACCCTGAGAAGCTTGTATCGGTTGGTGACCTACCTGATTGTCTGCTCTACCGAGCATCAATGTCCCTACGATTCAGAAAGAATTGTAACAGTACCAATTGGATACAAACATATCCCATGTCATATGGTCTTTGATATCAAGTCTGATCTTCGCCGTAAAGCCCGACTGGTTGCCGGCGGGCATAAGACTGATCCACCGAAGGAATCCACGTACTCCAGTGTTGTATCCCGTGATAGCGTACGAATTGCATTCACTATCGCTGCCCTTAATGGCCTGGACGTGTTGGCCGGGGACGTACAAAATGCATACCTCAATGCACCAACAAAAGAGCGAACTTATATTACGGCGGGACTAGAATTTGGTCCCGAAAACGTTGGCCGACCTGCACTGATTGTTCGTGCTCTGTATGGTTTGAAGAGTTCTGCTGCTCGTTGGCGTGATCACATTGCCGCAACACTTCGTGAAATGAAGTTCAACAGTTGCTTGGCTGACCCTGATGTCTGGCTTCGACCTCAAGTCCGACCATCTGATGGGTTCCAATACTATGAGTATGTACTTGTCTACATAGACGACATACTCTGTGTCAGTCATGATCCGCGATCGATTATGAATGATCTGGAAAAACGGTATACAATCAAACCCGAGAGTATTAAAGACCCAGACGAATACTTGGGATCTGAGATTCGACACTATACCATACCAGATACTGACGATCCTGAGAACAAACCCCGATGGGCCATGTCCTCCGACAAATATGTTAAACGTGCCATATCTGAAATTGAGACCGAACTGTCTAAAGTTGGCCAAAAGCTACAGACACGAGTCTCAACTCCGCTTGCCACTGGGTATCGTCCTGAGATCGACTCATCTCCTGAACTGGACCCCCGACGTGCAAATTACTATCAGGGACTAATTGGTATCCTTCGTTGGGTTGTGGAACTTGGTCGTATCGATATCATTGTTGCCGTATCACAACTGTCCCGATATCTAGCCATGCCACGTGAAGGACACCTCGAACAAGCCTTGCACATTTTTGCATACCTAAAAGCGCATGGACGTTCCACCCTTGTGTTCGACGACACAACTCCGACCTTCGACGAGGATCGTTTCTTCCAGGCGGACTGGTCTGAATACTACCCTGATGCTAGTGACCCTTTGCCGCCCAATATGCCACCACCTCGTGGACGGGCTGTTACCACAACTTGTTTTGTTGATGCCGATCACGCTGGTTGTCTTGCTACGCGTCGCTCACAAACTGGTATTCTTATGTTCTTACAACGAGCACCTATCTTGTGGTATTCCAAACGACAGAGTACTGTTGAGACATCAACATTTGGCTCCGAATTTGTCGCAATGAAGACTGCCATCGAACAGATAGAGGGTTTCCGTTACAAGTTGAGAATGATGGGCATTCCACTTGATGGCGAAACCAATGTGTTCTGTGATAATGAATCTGTGTTCAAGAGTGCAACCATGCCAGAAGTCACTCTGAAGAAGAAACACAATGCGATTGCTTACCATCGCACACGTGAGGCACAAGCCGCCAACATCGTGCGTATCGCCTGGGAAGAAGGTGAAACCAATCTTGCCGACCTGCTGACAAAATCGTTACCAGGACCCCGATTGCGTTTTCTAGCACAACGCGTTTTGTGGTGATTACATGATCGAATTCATTGTCCTCACACCCCCTCTTTTATTGTCCGAATAGACACCCCTCTTAATTGAGAAAAAATAGTCCTGATGGACCGGCCTCTGCTGAAACAAGTCGTGGGCGACCTAGTCGAAATGCTTCCGATCTAGCTCGCGGGGACTGAATAAATCCCGCCAACAGGTCGCATATTGGCGGATACATGGTCGCATATTGGCGAATATGCATCGCCTACATATGCTGCTACGCATCTAGTTTTCTAGTCATAATTTTGGTCTAGCCACTTGTTGCACGCCGTATACACCGTGTTGTAGCGTGTAGTGGCAGGATTTAATACAAAAGTTCTCGTCCAGATCGTACATTTTGATTGGGTACAAGGTTTTGAATCCCGCCTGACTCGGAGAAAATGTGACAAGAACCGACAGTTTTTCAAACGTGCCCCATTCTTGACCCACACGTCTCCACTCTCTCACTTGTAAACCCCAAATTTTTTGGGAGAGATCCTGATACATCGGCGATATCATAGTTCACCATGTTTCGATCCTGGACCAAGCTTCTTTCCCACAGTCGCGTCAAGCACTGTTGTGCTCGTCCGTGTATGAGCGGTTACCGCTCCAAGTCCTCCATCGGAAGAGAGGACAATTATTATATAAGGAAGCTGGAAAGCCATTTCACTGAAAACAGGAAGGAAACAATGCATCTGTGGAATGAAATGCAGATTAAGGCCAAAGAAACAAAGAACGAAATGATGAATTTAGCCAAAGAAACGAACAGGAAAATAGATACGTGGGCCATTGGACTCAGTGGACTTTTGATCTCACTGTTCGGCGGCACTGTCATTTGCTGGCAGCAGCATTCGGCGAGCGTTTCATCACGTCTCCAAGCCCAGGACGTATGGATTCAAGCCCAGAACAAAGTAATCGCGTCCCATAGCAGTAAAGAAATGAAGGAGATGAAGGATCTGTTTGATGAAATAATGTACAAGGAAGAACAAGAAAGATTAAAGAAGGTGTGCATGGAAAGGAACAGAATGGCACAGCAATTCACACTTGGGTGTTCGGTCACGTCCGTAATCATGGGACTTGTACTCGCATTAACCGCATTAACCGCATTCTGGTGACGTATTTTCCAAGCGAATCGATTCCCAAGGTACTCGAGGACTCTTCCAAGACTCAAAGCTACTAGCCCAGGACAAGGTGATTTCGATCCGGAGCAGCAAGAAAGGAGTTTGAAACTTACTCTCGGATAGACAATTGAGAAAGGAAATAATCATTCTTCCTTTTTGAGTCAAACGCTATTTTGTACTAGGGAAACTTATTCATGCGAGCGCGGGGATGTCCTTCCCATTCATTAGTTTTGGCAGGAGTACAGCGACTCTTTGGACAGACACGATTCTTTACACCTCCCTCGAAATTTTAGGCCTCAATGGAGTTCACACCTCCCTCGAAATTATAGGCTTCAATGGAGATTGATGCTTGAAAGCGTTTCGTTGGATTCCATGGTGTTGTGTTTCTGTCACGACGCTGTCTCATTTTGGGATTGTACGGACTTCTCCAGTCGAAAATGTCTATATCGTGGTCGG
This sequence comes from Epithemia pelagica, assembly GCA_946965045.2. Classification (NCBI taxonomy): domain Eukaryota; phylum Bacillariophyta; class Bacillariophyceae; order Surirellales; family Surirellaceae; genus Epithemia; species Epithemia pelagica. Next base: position 3,897,614 of record OX337230.1, read on the forward strand.
TTTGGATTTTGAGAGAGGATCCCGCTCTTTCATCTTGCCACGTGTTGTTCCAATCGCTGGGCCGCTTGTTGCAATGTCTCGTCCGTTTTACAAAAGGCCAATCAAATTAAATTTTGAGCCAAGGAAACATTGGGCTTCGAATAAAAGGCCAATGGTGGAATGGCCGTGACACCCACCGTTTCGGTCGGTCATCCAACAGGCACGGTTGTGGTGGTTGGTTCCGTCTCTGTCGTCTTGCCCAATCGTTTGGGGGTGGCCTTGTTGTTGCCGTGCCAATCAAACAACAACCTCCGTGCACATTGCAAGCCACTGACACCCGCTCTGTCAATCAACACGTTGACATACTCAACCGGATTGTTATTGTTGTTGTCGTTGTCATTGTCTTTGGTGGTCGTTTTGTCATGGTGGTTGTATCCATACTTGTTGTTGTTGCTGTTGGTATAGCCAATGTGATGATTGGTCTCTGCGTTACGTTTGCCGGCTTCGTCCGATGCTGTTGTTGCTACTGTTGCTTGTTCTCCGGGCATTGGCACCACCCACAATTGTTGTTGTTGTTGTGGATTGCCTTTTATTCTTCTTTGTCTTCTTTTTCGTGGAGTCCAAGAGGGGCAGTCGCCCACACCAAATGCCGTCGATCGTCGTGTTCGATGGACTAGGACAAAGGATTCCGTCGTCTGGATCAATCCTCCCAGTCCTACTAGAAACAACAACAACAACAAGTTACTAGTGCAAAGGCACAACCGAACACGAAGAATGGTGGAAACGTGTGACCGCCACACTCGAACGCAGACGAGAATTGGCCGTCTCTCAATGAGAATGGTTGCACAGGTTTCGAGTTTTGAGGCCAGACTTTTGGTCCCTCTCTTCTAATATCTTTTTGTCGTCGTCGTGTGTGATGGTTGTGTCGTCATCGGCCAAATCTTACCGACGAGAGAATTCTTGGGAGCACGGATTTTTGTTGTGTGGTCGACTGGCCATGTGCGACTGCAGGTTGTCATCGTTAAAATGTGACCTATCCACGACCCCAAAAATCAAGTCGCGCATTAGATGCGTGAAATGTCGAAACTCCAAGATCCAAAAGATACACAAAAAGTTCTCTCTCGTCGTCCGTTGTTCTGTATTTTATCCGATTCTAGAGAAAGGAGACAAGAATCCGCGACATTGCAGCAGAATCCCCAACAGCCGCAATACACCATGGTTCGCTCGTCCTTTGTATCGTCGGGTTTCGGACTGTCACGTTCTTGCTGTGGCTCGGCGTCATTGTGGTCGTTTGGATCCTGCGGGTGGTCCTCTACTGGAATCATGGCTGCTGCTAGCAGTAGTAGTAGTGCCGAAAGGACACTGCGATCACAACGTTGGTCGTCTCCGTTGAGAGGAACCGTGTCGTCTTGCTCGTTTTCCACCGGCAATCCCAACAACGAAAACGACGACCACCACCAAAACAAATCGACTTCTTCTTCGTCGTCGTCGTCGTATCCCATTCGTTTGGCCCATCGCTTGGACGGGTTGGATGCCCCGACCGTCTGGCATGAATTTACGCCACTTTCCAAACAACACCAATCTATTAATTTGGGACAAGGCTTTCCCGATTGGGATCCACCCAGGTTTGTCGTGGAGGCCCTGCAAGCCGCCGTCACACACCGTCATGCCAATCAATATGCACCCTCCCAAGCCCATCCGGCCTTGGCGCAAGCCCTCGTGCACGAATATACACACCACTTGTGGAACAACGACAAGGACAGCGAAGACCATACGCCGATTCCGGACGCGGCCTGTTTCGACTTGGATCCGACGCAACATGTGGCCACAACGGTTGGTTGTACGCAAGCCTTGTATTGTGCCTTGCAAGGATTGATCAATGTGGGAGACGAAGTCGTCTTGTTGGAACCCGCCTTTGATATTTATCATTCGCAAGTGCGCATGGCTGGGGGTACCTGCGTCTTTGTCCCCCTGCGACCCCAACCACACATGACAACAACGATACCGACCGCTAGTAGCAGCACTCGCACTCTCACTCGCAGCAACAACCCGGCGGCGGAAGTCAACGAATGGCATGCCAGTGACGTGTTTGGTTTGGATTTGGAGGAATTTCAAGCCGCCTTGTCGGACCGCACCAAAGTCATTTTACTCAATACACCGCATGTAAGTCTCCTCACAATCATAATCGTACCAAGAACCGGCGCGTGTCCTGTGGTTCCTTGTTGTGTGTGTGTGTGTGTGTGTGCGTTTGGACCCGAGGACGCCGTTCGGAATTGGAACCGTAATGTTCCCAAACAGAATCACCCACCCAAAGAACATTGGACTCCCTACACCTCTCCTGCAATGGAACATTCATGTGTATACATGTGTGGAGTTGTAAGAGACTGTGACAAACGTGCGAGAGAAAGAGAGAAAAAAAGAGAGAGACTCACGCTGCGTGTTTTTGTTCCACCACTCGTCCTCTCTCATGCTACTTGTGTATATACTCTATAGAATCCTACTGGTAAGGTGTTTTCTCGGGCCGAATTGCAAGGCATGGCGGATATTTTGCAACAACCCGAATATCAACATATTGTGGTCATTTCGGATGAAGTGTACGAACACATTGTCTTTGATCCCAACACACGACCCCACGTTTCCATGGCTACCATCCCGGGCATGTTTCATCGGACCTTGACCTTGAGTTCCTCTGGCAAAACGTACGTATATAATCTGTCTCTCGTATGTATTGTTGTTGTTGTTGTTGTTGTGTGTGTGTTGGTCGTTGCATCCTCGAGTATATAGGGATAGGGATTGTGTGTGTGTGTTTTGTGGGTCTCACATCAGTTTCGAGAGGATGATGCTTTCCTGACGTGTCTTGTTGTTATTGGTCGTTCCTTTCTTTCTTTTTGTCTCTCACACTTGGCCATTAGGTTTTCCTGTACGGGTTGGAAAGTGGGATGGGCGATTGGTCCTGCGCATTTGGTCCATGCTGTGACGGCCACCAATCAATGGATTACCTTTTCGGCTCCGACACCGACCCAAGATGCCATGGCGCAAGCCTTGCGTCAAGCACGAACCGAGCCCTTCCACGGCCATGCCACATATTTTGACTATGTGGCCGCAGAATATCGTCGCAAACGCACCATTTTGCAAACGGCCTTGACCAACGCCGGCTTGACTCCCATTGTTCCCGATGGATCCTTTTTTGTCATGGCCGACACCTCTCAAGTCGAAATTCCCGAATCTTATTTGCATCACGTGACACGAGCCATGCCCCTTCGGACATTGGACCAACGACGCGTGGCTCCTCGCGATTGGGCCTGTTGTAGATGGATGACCGAAACGGTGGGTGTCACGGCCATTCCACCATCAGCCTTTTATTCGACGCCCAATGTTCCCTTGGCTCAAAATTTGATTCGATTGGCCTTTTGCAAAACGGACGAGACATTGCAAGAAGCGGCCCGGCGATTGGAACAACACTTTGGAAGATGAGAGAGAGTGGGATCCTCTCTCAAAATCCGTGCCGACGACGATAGGCATTTTCGATTGGAGAACTCTGCATATTCCCAAAGAGAGAGAGTTTTGATAGAAACACAACACCATGGAATCCAACGAAACGCTTTCAAGCATCAATCTCCATTGAGGCATATAGTTTGGAGGGAGGTGTGATGAATCGTGGCCCTCCAAAGAGTCGCTGTACTCCTGCCAAAACTAATGAATGGGAAGGACATCCCCGCGCTCGCATGAATAAGTTTACCTAGTACAAAATAGCGTTTGACTCGAAAAGGAAGAATGATGATTTTCTTGCTCAATTGTCTATCCGAGAGTATTCCACGACCGACGCCCCGGCCCAAGATGCAGAAACTACGAAGAGCCTCGCTGCTTGCTTCACTTGCTCTTGCTCTTAATAATCATATCTTGTGCTTCGATTTTGCTATCCTGGGCGTCAATTTTCCGGTCCTGGGACTCAAGCTTGTCATTTTGTGACTCAAAGCGTACATTTTGTGACTCAAAGCGTGCATCTTGTGCTTCGATTCGTTTCGAGAAACCCTCCGCCTGTCTCTGCAAATTGTTGGTGGACACATCGTGTAGAGCGATCATCAGTCCGATCATCAGTGTCCCCATTGTGACCGTAAGTCCCGCTAGTCCCAACGCAGTTTCGTTCATCTTCTGGTTCATTTCATTAAACAGACTTTTCATCTCAATCATGTTTTCGCGCAAACCACTCTTCGTTGCATAATTGTCTTCTGTTCCGAGGGTGGACTTTGTGCGGTGTCCGCTTACAAACAGACGAGCACAACAGTGCTTGACGCGACTGTGGGATATACGCTTTGGAAGGTATCGAAACATGGTGGACTATCGCGGGTTCTTTCGAATGTATCGCAGGAAGGAAAACTGTGGGCTCACAAAAAATGTTCTCTGCGGGTGACGGGAAAGTGGCAAGTCTGAGGGAGAGAGGAGACGTCCACTTTTGCTGCGCCACGAAAAGACTGCAGGAGCTCCAGAGAGTCGAGAGTGTTTGGACGAAGAGGCGCCTGCACGCAAACCCAAAAGAACGGGAACAGTGAACAGTGAAGCTTGATATTTTTGATATTCCATTGTTGTGGTGTGCGTCGGGAGTTGTGTGCCCCGTCCGTCACCTCAGGATATGAATATAACTACTACTATATACTTTATACTGGTAGACATGGAGGAGGCGGTCTGTACAGTTTGAGTTATAGTGGATCGTACGATTGTTGTGTGTTGAGGAGGCGGTCTGTACAGTTTGAGTTATAGTGGATCGTACGACTGTCAATCAATCTTGACTCTCGTGGCGCTTCAAAAGTGGCTCTCTCTCAGACTTGCCACTTTCCCGTCACCCGCAGAGAACATTTTTTGTGAGCCCACAGTTTTCCTTCCTGCGATACATTCGAAAGAACCCGCGATAGTCCACCATGTTTCGATACCTTCCAAAGCGTATATGCCACAGTCGCGTCAAGCACTGTTGTGCTCGTCTGTTTGTAAGCGGACACCGCACAAAGTCCATGGAGGAACGAATTCCTGAAGAGGCCGTTCCTGAACAGGATTACATGATTGATGTAAGCTATGAGATGGAACAAGTTGAACTTGCTATGCAATCTGCAACGGAGGAAGGGCATTTTCTGGGGCGTCAGTGGTTGTTTCAAGGACGAGATTTGCGGGCGGAAGTTCGCTTGTCTTCACCCGAACGTCCGCTCGATGTCCACACCTACTTACGAGGAAACAATTGCCAATCCTTCGCCCATAATCGCCATCCCTTTGTGGCTGCTTTATATTTGTTGCGAGAGGCGGACGGAGGATCAGCTGTTTACATTTCGGCTCCTTTTTTGACAGACACGTACTTTGTCGACGAGTTGTGTCATTATGCCAAGCCCATCGAGGACGGAGGACGCTCACTACAAGTCCATCTTTTGCTAGGACCAGCGGTGTTCAATGAAACTGTGATCAGTCGTTTTATTGGCACAAGCCAAGTCCGTTTTGAATCTATTTCGCGTTTGAGCTTGAGGCGTTATGGGATTGACAACGCTGTACAAAATAGCGCGTACATGCACACCAAAGTATTAATCTCTACGGCCGGAACTATGATCGGCTCATACAATTATACGTTTGCTTCAAGATTCCGCCATCGTGAGGATGGCATCGTCATTGAAAATGGATCCATGGCCGACCGATATCGAGAACGCTTTCGGGACGTATGGAATATTTCTACTGTCTACACGCCACGTCGACCTCCGGACGAACCGAACGATGAATATTCCAAGGAACCTGGTTTTGTGCCGGAAGCGAAACGAGCGAAATATTCTTAATATAATAAAATCGTCCGGCTTCTGATTTTTGTTTGTGCCTACGCCGCCGAGAATGGGCATTTGAAGGTGCTGCAGTGGGCAAGAGCGAACAGATGTCCATGGGACGAAGACATTTGTGCCTTTGCCGCCAGTAATGGGCATTTGGAGGCTTTGCAGTGGGCCAGAGCCAATGGTTGCCCGTGGACTGACTACACTTGTACCTGCGCCGCCGAGGGTGGGAATTTGGAGGTGCTAAAGTGGGCAAGAGCCAATGATTGTCCATGGAACTCGAGCACTTGTACCGAGGCCGCTAGGAATGGGCATTTGGAGGTGTTGCAGTGGGCCAGAGCCAATGGTTGCCTGTGGAACGAAGACACTTGTACCTGGGTCGCCGAGAATGGGCATTTGAAGGTGCTGCAGTGGGCAAGAGCCAATGATTGTCGATGGTACCATCCATTGATCGCTCGGAGAATGTAGGGTCATCCGTGTCCTGGTAATGTATCGCACCATGAAACCTAGTATAGAGAGCCTCTATGTTCATCGTTTCAAGTTTCTCCGAAATCGAGGAAAAACGTTTCATATATTCTGAAATATACAGAATTAATGAGATGAATACAGTTTGGAACAAGTCAAACGATAACAGTTGTATTACCGCGCCTACCTTCACAACTATGCCACTGCATATAATTCTGTTGAAACAATTCACACGGTAGCTTCAGAAATTTGAACGAGAAAAGCTTCAACCCACCACTCATGTCATACACAAACTGGGCTAAAGGAGTCCTCTTCACGCGAGGTAAATGGAACCTGGGATCCTTTTCTTGATTCTTGTACAGCCGTAACTCGATACCAATGGGGCGGAATATAAGATTTCGTCCGCAAACCGCACTTCCAGGATTGAGACCATCAGGTATGGCTGTCACTGCATCCTTGTGATTTACGATTCTAAGGTGCATGATCCTACCCTGTCTCTCCAGTTCATAAAAGGCACGTGCGGTCTCAAGGTTCCCCCATCTTGGTGAGGCAAACGAGCAGCAGTAGATGGGCTTTGGAATTTCATCACCTGAAGTGGCACCAAGCCAGAAAGTGAAGAGCGAAGCAAGAGCACCTACATCACGATGCGTGATGAGTAAAAGAAGCGCACCCGTCCTCTCCTATTTCACGATCTTTTGAAACTTACCGCCAAGGCTATGCCCCGTCACGTGAATATTGAAACCAGGATGAGTCTCCAGCAATTGGAGCAAATGGCCAAGGATGACATCATACTTGTGGGTGTTTTGCCCACGTGTGCTAAATAAATAATTGTAGAACCCGTGATGGATGCCAATATGGGTTCCTTGTTTTATTGATGTATGGCAGCCTTCCAGTGGATTGGCAATTCGGGTTACAAACGCATCAGCATCAACACACCAATCAGTGATTGTCACAGAGCCACGGAATGTCACTCGAATGGACTTTTCTACCCTGTGAAGTCCAACACAACAATGCTGAGGTTTCCATACGTATCGCAACAAATTTCAAATGAGGATTGCCATATAGGACACTTACTTGTCGACCGAAATACAGTACACGAGACTATTTTGCTCATTCTCATCATCAAAGACTACGATCATTTGTGCATCACGTAGCCTGGGTTTGTATACAAATGAGTCATACAGACCAAAGAATATGTCAATAGAATGGACGGTGAGAGTCACATGATATGAAAAACATATTTTTGGTTTGTATGAACAGTTCAGGAATGAGAAAGGATTTTTCAATAATGGAGGAATGATGATAGTGCTTTATGATGCCGCCATTCTACAAAAGGTTTCGGTAGTGAATCATGGTGTTTCAGAAGAAATATAACAGCAGAGGCAGGCATGGCAAGAATATTAAAAAGTCCAACAAGTTTACCCCATGGGACATGGCATGGGACATGGATTATGATGATGGTGTCAAGAATGGATATCATGAACGTCTTTTTATGAGAAATCGGGAGTTGAATTTTGGACCACAATTTGTTTTCTCATTTAGATATGAAAGAAGGGAAGGAGAAACTTAAGTTTCATAATGGAAAACCCATTATGCCTTTGTTGTGTGTGCAATGTGTGTGGGTGTTTCGCCTTGCCGTTCCACAAAAGACCCAATTTGCATTGCCCGCCCCCATTAAAGATGTTTATGCTTTTTCCAAATGAATCTCTATCGTATCCTCGGTGAATGTTTACAAACTTCAATATTCCATCCTTCTTCGATTTTCTTCCGTTTTTGTTCAACATGTTTACGGCTATGATGATCGTACTCGTCCTCGTTATCATCATGAAAAGTCTGCCAATCCACACAGGCTTGTCGCAAATCACGTTGGAGGTTCATGGCCGTTTGCAAAAAGTCCAAGACGGCATTGCGAATCACCTCATCGGGTTTGTGTGTGGCCCAGACTCCTTGATCTCCCGCCAAAATGGCTTCGATACAAGGAACACCATCCTTGGCCCACAAATTGTCCAACAAGAGACAATTGCCCAGTGGATTATCAGTCGTATTAGTAAAGTCCTTCTTGGTATTATCGTCACTGTCCTTGGGTGGGAGCATCATTCCCAAAAAGGCTGGTTGTGTCGGCCAAAAAATGTCATCAAAGGTTAAAAACACTTTTTTGTATCGCCCCATGGTGAGACGTTCCAGGGCTTGTAATTTTTCCGTGCTTAGGGATGTCGTATTGGCAAACAAGGTGGCATGATTCTCCCGCAAACAACCCACCGGGATGGTCACGACACAGGCCTTGGCATACACCACCAAATCGGACTTGGTTTCGACACGGACATTGTACTTTGAATGTGTTGTTTGCTTCTCATTGTCACTGTTGTCCTTGTTTACATTATCCGTAGGAATAAGATTGGTCTCACCGGTAATAGATGAAGGAGGAGAATGGTGACCACCATTGGTGGTCGTTGTTGGATGCTGCTGTTGCAAATGTTGAATGCGAATGACTTCTTGGTCGAGTCGAATGCAGTGTCGCACATTCGGTGTCGCCAAGGCTTGGACCACCTTGTGCATTCCCCCTTGGACGGTACAATGCGCTCCCACAAAATCACCATCTTGTTCAAATTCTTCATCGTCCCACAAGGGATCATCCTCCTCCTCATTGGAATTGTCCTTGTCGTCCTCGGAGGAGGATGACGACGACGACGACGAATAATTGCGATTGCGATCGTCGTCCGGATCCAATCGGGTATTGCCATATTGGGCAATGGGAATGTCCTTCAAGCTAAATCCCTGCCAGTACGTCAGTAATTGTTGATAAAACAATGTCAGGGACCAAATGACTTGTCGTTGTTGTTGTTCTTGTTGTTCTTGTTGGTGTGGTAGTAGGGTATCTTTGGAATCCATTCTTGGTGGTGGTGGTAGTTGGAGGGGCAAACTGGCATTCCAGTGCTCCAAGGCACTTTGGAGACTGACATTATTGTTGGCGTGTTCGGCGAGTCCATTTTGAACCATGGTTTGGACTTGTTGATCGACCCGTCGCATAATTTGATAATGCCGTCGAATCGAGGCACGAATCAAGTCATTGTTATTGTTGGTGGTGGTGGACTCTGAGTCGTGTGGTTGTTGTGGTGGTTGTTTGGTATACAGGAACGGCTGCGGTATTCGGAATGGTGGCTCTTCTCCGTCTTGTTGGGCGGATGTTGGTGGCGGCTGTTCTAAAAAGAGGGCCAGGTTGTGGGTTCGATGCAAGACTGTGTAGGGTCGAGTCCAGGGATTGCCTCGTACGACCCGCTTCAAGTCGTCTTGCGCATTCAAATAGTCCAAGACGGGATTGCGAAGCAAGGTGGGAAACCGAGGATCGGTGACATGAAAGGCATCGTGCGGATCGGGCCAGGGTACGGGATCGACGCCATGGACCCACGCGGCACCCTGATCGATCCACAACACGACATTGCTAGTCTTGTTGTTGGAGGGATCTTCCTGGTTGTTGTTGTGGTTTTCGTCGTCGTGGTCCTCATGGTCCTCGTTCTCATTGTATTTGTTGTCAGTGGGGACCATTTTTGTTTGTGGGGGTACCGTATAGGGCGTAGTATGGACCCGTCCTCCAATGCGATTCCGCGCTTCCAAAATCAACACATTCAAGTCACTGTCATCACTGGATTCTAGCAAACTCTTGGCACATTGCAAGCCACTGACACCCGCTCCCACAATCAACACGTCGACATATTCGACCGGATTGTTGTTGTCGTTGTCGTCTTGGCTGTCCTTGTCGTTGGTGGTCGTTTGGTCATGGTGCTTGTCTCCATTCTTGTTGTTGTGGTTGTCATTGTGGTGAGTCTTTGCGTTACGTATACCGGTTTCGTCCGATGTTGATGTTTCTGTTGCTGGTTGTTCTTCGGGCATTGGCACCACCCACAATTGTTGTTGGTGTTGTTCTTGTTGTGGATTTCCTGTTTGTTGTCTTTTTCGTTGAGTGCAATATGGGCAGTCGCCCACACCAAAGGTCGTCGATCGTCGTATTCGATGGACTAGGACAAAGGATTCCGTCGTCTGGATCAATAATGCTCCCAGTACTACTAGAAACAACCAGAACACCAACACGCTGCTAGTACTACAGCGGCACAACCGAACACAAAGAATGATGGAAACGTGTGGCCCACAACAGAATGACAAAGAGCAGACAAAAAGTGGCAATCTCAATGATGCTGGTTGCAGGTTTCACCTACAAACACCAGACTACAACTCGCTTGGTTGGTTGGTTCTGCAATGCCTCTCGAATATCTTTTGGTCTCTCGTCGTCGTCGTCGTGGGTGTGCGGGTTTGTGATGGTTGTGTGTCGTCATCGGCCAGATCCAGAATTCTTGGGAGCAAACATTTGTTGTGTGGTCGACAGGCCATGTGCGACTGCAGCTCGTCATCGTTTCAATGCGACCTATCCGCGACCTACTTCTCGGTCGCGCATTAAATGCGTGAAATGCAAAGCTCCAAGAGAGTATACAAGTATGTCTACTAAGGGCTGGGTAAGCCGATCCATGTTCGGCTAAGTAGGCTCAGTACATTAATCTACGTAGAGTACATAAAATCATATAGTACACGTCACGCCGGAAATGGTCGGAATTTCAAAAAAATGCAAAAACGCTCGACAATGATGGCGAGATCCGGTGACGCCGTATGCATTCACCCATGCATCGCATAAACATCCAACCACCGTAAGTCCTTTGCCTTTACCTTTGAAATGGTTGTCTGAAATTACAGAAGATTTGCCAAGTTGGCTGAAAAGGTACGCTCATTTTTCTGCAGTGATGAAATCGAACGACCGCCCTAACTCACTCATTTTTCAATGCTGACTCGACCGAATTGAAAGCATAGTCACTCTAGTAGTAAATAATCTTATTGTCAAAGCGGTCGAGTCAAGCTCTATTATTGAGGAAGTTATGGCCATGGGGGTGACGGCTTCCACCATTGTCGAGTGATGGCTTCCAATTTGCATTGTTTCTCGTGGCAGCAAGTTTTCAATTTGAGACCATCCGCCCCACTTGTTACACTGATGAAAATAGTACTACAAGCTGAGTTCAGGGAGTGTGTTCCTGTCGTAGACTCCTGTAGAATTTGTACCAGAGGAGTAATCCTGGAAAGCGTTCTGCGTTATTAGCGTCCGACTAGCGACTTCCTAGTGGCTGAAATAAATATTTTATTAACTTTAGTGTAATGTGTGATTTCTTCCGAACGCTAGATTTTCATCAAAAATTACGAAAAAACAGTCGACTGTGTTGACCATGGTGGAGGGCCACCCCATCCGTTCGAGATGTTGCCGAGCTGCATCCAGGTGCCTTAGGGTGTTATTCGACCACCACCAATGGGGCAACAGCTCAAACGGTTGGCATCATCCACAACAACATGATCATCGGATGCACCCCACGCACGATAGTCTCGTACAAAACGAAGTTTTTCTGGGGGAACGCGAGATTGTCGAGTTTCGGAAGCACTTTGCACAACAGAGGCATAATTATAAGGGCTATATTAACAAAGATGGCTGGCGCGTATTACGTAGATTTCCTACTGGAGCGCTACGACAGGAACATTCTGTCTGAACTCAGCTTGTACGTAGATTAATGTACTGAGCCTACTTAGCCGAACATGGATCGGCTTACCCAGCCCTTACTTCTACTGTCTACCCGACAAAAGTTCTCGTCCAGATCGTACATTTTGATTGGGTACCAAGGTTTTGAATCCCGCCTGACTCGGAGAAAATGTGACAAGAACCGACAGTTTTTCAAACGTGCCCCATTCTTGACCCACACGTCTCCACTCTCTCACTTGTAAACCCCAAATTTTTTGGGAGAGATCCTGATACATCGGCGATATCATAGTTCACCATGTTTCGATCCTGGACCAAGCTTCTTTCCCACAGTCGCGTCAAGCACTGTTGTGCTCGTCCGTGTATGAGCGGTTACCGCTCCAAGTCCTCCATCGGAAGAGAGGACAATTATTATATAAGGAAGCTGGAAAGCCATTTCACTGAAAACAGGAAGGAAACAATGCATCTGTGGAATGAAATGCAGATTAAGGCCAAAGAAACAAAGAACGAAACAATGATTTTAGCCAAAGAAACGAACAGGAAAATAGATACGTGGGCCATTGGACTCAGTGGACTTTTGATCTCACTGTTCGGCGGCACTGTCATTTGCTGGCAGCAGCATTCGGCGAGCGTTTCCTCACGTCTCCAAGCCCAGGACGTATGGATTCAAGCCCAGAACAAAGTAATCGCGTCCCATAGCACTAAAGAAATGAAGGAGATGAAGGATCTGTTTGATGAAATAATGTACAATGAAGAACAAGAAAGATTGAAGAAGGCGCAAGATCTGTGCATGGAAAGGATCAGAATGGTACGGAACTTGGGACTTGGGTGTTCGGTCATGTGCGTACTCATGGGACTTGTACTCGCACTCTGGTAACTTATAATCGCATTCTGGTGACGTATTTTTCCAAGCGAATCGATTCCCAAGGTACTCAAGGACTCTTCCAAGACTCAAAGCTACTAGCCCGGGACAAGGTGATTTCGATCCGGAGCAGCAAGAAAGGAGTTTGAAACTTACTCTCGGATAGACAATTGAGCAACAAAATAATCATTCTTCCTTTTGAGTCAAACGCTATTTTGTACTAGGGAAACTTATTCATGCGAGCGCGGGGATGTCCTTCCCATTCATTAGTTTTGGCAGGAGTACAGCGACTCTTTGGACAGACACGATTCTTTACACCTCCCTCGAAATTTTAGGCCTCAATGGAGTTCACACCTCCCTCGAAATTATAGGCTTCAATGGAGATTGATGCTGGAAAGCGTTTCGTTGGATTCCATGGTTGTGTTTCTGTCACGACTCTGTCTCATTTTGGGATTATACGGACTTCTCCAGTCGAAAATGTCTACATCGTGGTCGGTTTGGATTTTGAGAGAGGTGACTTGTTGCAATGTCGCGTCCGTTTTACAAAAAAACGGCCAATCTAATCAAATTTTGAGCCAAGGAAACATTGGGCTTCGAATAAAAGGCCAATGGTATGGAATGGCCGTGACACCCACCGTTTCGGTCGGTCATCCCACAGGCACGGTTGTGGTGGTTGGTTCCGTGTCTGTCGTCTTGCCCAATCGTTTGGGGGTGGACTTGTTTTGTTGCCGTGCCACGGCTTGTTCTTGTTCCTGTCGCGCCTGTTGTTCGTATTCCAAGCGCTGCGTCAATGCGAATCAACTTCATTTCTTCCTCCCGTTCAGTGGCTTCTTGTTGGGTGATAAATAATTTTTTGCCATGACGATATTGAAAGTCCGTCAAATAGGATCCAAACACACCAATACAAGAGAGAGAGAGAGAGAGAGAGAGAAAGGGAGAAAGAACGAAAAGCGCAAAAGGCAACGACAGCCATCCAACCAAGAGCGAGAAAGAAAGAGGCAAGAAGAAAAAAGCACAGATCCAAACCAATCAGAACAAAATACAATCCGTGTGGTGGTGTATCCGAGTGTGACACGCAGATCCTCGTTCGTGGTCGAACACGATACGCACCAAACAAACTAGGTAGTACGTGCCGCAATGGTGGGGAATTGTCCATAGACGCGGGTATGCAAGAGTTTGAGGAAGAGTTGCAAATGTTCCTTGCCGGACCGACCATACACAGGATTCATCCGAAATGGGGAACGGCCGCGAGGGCGACGGTCCGCACCGGATTGGCCGAAATGTAGTTGGCCACGCGATGATGAAGGCTCAAGGTATCATCACCGGGAACAATAGGAACGCCCGATTGGGCGACCAGTCGTCACCGGATTCGGCATCCTCCTCCATCGTGGTGAAATGACAACCATCACCACGCAATCAAACAACAACCTCCGTGCACATTGCAAGCCACTGACACGCGCTCCGTCAATCAACACGTTGACATACTCAACCGGATTGTTATTGTTATTGTTGTCGTTGTCATTGGTGGTCGTTTTGTCATGGTGGTTGTATCCATACTTGTTGTTGCTGTTGGTATAGCCAATGTGATTGGTCTCTGCGTTACGTTTGCCGGCTTCGTCCGATGCTGTTGTTGCTACTGTTGCTTGTTCTCCGGGCATTGGCACCACCCACAATTGTTGTTGTTGTTGTTGTTGTGGATTGCCTGTTTGTGGATTGCCTGTTGTTGGTCGTCATTTTTGTGTGTACAAGATGGGCGGTCGACCACACCCAAGGTCGTCGATCGTCGTATTCGATGATATACTATGATAAAGGATTCCGTCGTCCGGATCAGGATCAATACTCCCACCAGTAATCGAAACAACAACAACAACAACAAACGAGTAGTAAAACGACGGCACAACCGAAAACGAAGAATGGTGGAAACGTGTGGCCCACAGAGAATGACAAAGAGCAGACGAGAATTGGCCGTCTCTCAATGATGATGGTAGCACGTTTCACCTACTAGCACCAGACTGCAACTCGCTTGGTTGGTTGGTTCTGCAATGCCTACTATATCGTTTTGTCGTCGTGTGTGCGGGTTTCTTTGTGATGATGATGATGATCGACAGGCCATATGCGACTGCAGCTCGTCATCGTTTCAATGTGACCTACACGCGACCAAATAAATCGGTCGCGCATTAGATGCGTGAAACGGTTGGATCTTTTGGCTCGATCACGCAGAGAGGGAGAGAGGAATCCGCCGCATCCCCCAAAGACTGCAATACACCATGGTTCGTTCGTCCTTTTTATCGTCGGGTTTTGGACTGTCACGTTATGGCAGTGGTTCGGCGTCGTCCTTGTGGTCGTTTGGATCCTGCGGGTGGTCGTCTGCTGGAATCATGGCTGCCGCTAGTAGTAGTAGTGCCGAAAGGACACTGCCATCACAACGTTGGTCTTCTCCGTTGAGAGGAACCGTGTCGTCTTGCTTGTTTTCCACTGGGAATCCCAACAACGAAAACGACGACCACCACCAGAACAAATCGACTTCTTCTTCGTCGTCATCGTCGTCGTCTCCCATTCGTTTGGCCCATCGCTTGGATGGTTTGGATTCTCCAACCGTCTGGCATGAATTTACGCCACTTTCCAAACAACACCAATCTATTAATTTGGGACAAGGCTTTCCCGATTGGGATCCACCCAGGTTTGTCGTGGAGGCCCTGCAAGCCGCCGTCACACACCGTCATGCCAATCAATATGCACCCTCCCAAGCCCATCCAGCCTTGGCGCAAGCCCTCGTGCACGAATATACACACCACTTGTGGAACAACGACAAGGACAGCGAAGACCATACGCCGAGTCCGGACGCGGCCTGTTTCGACTTGGATCCGACGCAACATGTGGCCACAACGGTTGGTTGTACGCAAGCCTTGTATTGTGCCTTGCAAGGATTGATCAATGTGGGAGACGAAGTCGTCTTGTTGGAACCCGCCTTTGATATTTATCATTCGCAAGTGCGCATGGCCGGTGGTACCTGCGTCTTTGTCCCCCTGCGACCCCAACGACATATGACACCGACCGCAAGCAGCAACGACCAAACGAAGAAGACTACTTTGGTGGACCCCCCCAACGAATGGCATGCCAGTGATGTGTTTGACTTGGATTTGGAGGAATTTCAAGCCGCCTTGTCGGACCGCACCAAAGTCATTTTACTCAATACACCGCATGTAAGTCTCCTCACAATCATAATCGTACCCAGAATCGGCGCGTGTCCTGTGGTTCCTTGTTGTGTGTGTGTGTGCGTTTGGACCAGAGGACGCCGTGCGGAATTGGAACCGTAATGTTCCCAAACAGAAACACCCACCCAAAGAACATTGGACTCCCTACACCTCTCCTGCAATGGTACATTCATGTGTATACATGTGTGGAGTTGTAAGAGACTGTGACAAACGTGCGAGAAAGAGAGAGAGAGGCACGCTGCGTGTTTTTGTTCCACCACTCGTCCTCTCTCATGCTACTTGTGTATATACTCTATAGAATCCTACTGGTAAGGTGTTTTCTCGGGCCGAATTGCAAGGCATGGCGGATATTTTGCAACAACCCGAATATCAACATATTGTGGTCATTTCGGATGAAGTGTACGAACACATTGTCTTTGATCCCAACACACGACCCCACGTTTCCATGGCTACCATCCCGGGCATGTTTCATCGGACCTTGACCTTGAGTTCCTCGGGCAAAACGTACGTATATAATCGTTCTCTCGTATCTATGTATTGTTGTTGTTGTTGTTGTTGTTGTTGTGTGTGTGTTGGTCGTTGCATCCTCGAGTATATAGGGATAGGGATTGTGTGTGTGTGTTTTGTGGGTCTCACATGCTTTCCTGACGTGTCTTGTTGTTGTTGGTCGTTCCTTTCTTTCTTTTTGTCTTTCACACTTGGCCATTAGGTTTTCCTGTACGGGTTGGAAAGTGGGATGGGCGATTGGTCCTGCGCATTTGGTCCATGCTGTGACGGCCACCAATCAATGGATTACCTTCTCGGCACCGACACCGACCCAAGATGCCATGGCGCAAGCCTTGCGTCAAGCACGAACCGAGCCCTACCACGGCCATGCCACATATTTTGACTATGTGGCCGCAGAATATCGTCGCAAACGCACCATTTTGCAAACGGCCTTGACCAACGCCGGCTTGACTCCCATTGTTCCCGATGGATCCTTTTTTGTCATGGCCGACACCTCTCAAGTCGAAATTCCCGAATCTTATTTGCATCACGTGACACGAGCCATGCCCCTTCGGACATTGGACCAACGACGCGTGGCTCCTCGCGATTGGGCCTGTTGTAGATGGATGACCGAAACGGTGGGTGTCACGGCCATTCCACCATCAGCCTTTTATTCGACGCCCAATGTTCCCTTGGCTCAAAATTTGATTCGATTGGCCTTTTGCAAAACGGACGAGACATTGCAAGAAGCGGCCCGGCGATTGGAACAACACTTTGGAAGATGAGAGAGAGTGGGATCCTCTCTCAAAATCCGTGCCGACGACGATAGGCATTTTCGATTGGAGAACTCTGCATATTCCCAAAGAGAGAGAGTTTTGATAGAAACACAACACCATGGAATCCAACGAAACGCTTTCAAGCATCAATCTCCATTGAGGCATATAGTTTGGAGGGAGGTGTGATGAATCGTGGCCCTCCAAAGAGTCGCTGTACTCCTGCCAAAACTAATGAATGGGAAGGACATCCCCGCGCTCGCATGAATAAGTTTACCTAGTACAAAATAGCGTTTGACTCGAAAAGGAAGAATGATGATTTTCTTGCTCAATTGTCTATCCGAGAGTATTCCACGACCGACGCCCCGGCCCAAGATGCAGAAACTACGAAGAGCCTCGCTGCTTGCTTCACTTGCTCTTGCTCTTAATAATCATATCTTGTGCTTCGATTTTGCTATCCTGGGCGTCAATTTTCCGGTCCTGGGACTCAAGCTTGTCATTTTGTGACTCAAAGCGTACATTTTGTGACTCAAAGCGTGCATCTTGTGCTTCGATTCGTTTCGAGAAACCCTCCGCCTGTCTCTGCAAATTGTTGGTGGACACATCGTGTAGAGCGATCATCAGTCCGATCATCAGTGTCCCCATTGTGACCGTAAGTCCCGCTAGTCCCAACGCAGTTTGCGTCATGGTCTCGTTCATTTCCTTATTCATTTTCGTCATGGTCTCGTTCATTTGTTTAACAACTTCCTTCGGAACCGAAGAATCTTGTTGGCCAATGGAGGACTTCCAGCGGCGTCCGAACAAACACTTTGATGAAAGCTTTTTAAAGGAGGAAGGAAACATGGTGCAACACAGGGGCGTTACCTCATGAGGCAATCCAGTTGTAGATGGACCGTGTTTTATGCTTGGAGGAGGAAAGTAATATCAATGCTATAGTACAATCTGCCGTTAAAAACTGCCCTACTAAGCACAACTGAGAGAACGAGATTGATGCTTGAAACGACGCCCCGACCCAAGATGAAGAAACTACAAAGAGCCTTTCTTGCTTCACCAAGAGCCTTACTTGCTCCTGGACGCAATAAGCTTGTCTTGTGCTCGGATTTGGGAATCCTGTGCGTCCATTTTTCGGTCCTGAGCTTCGATTTTATCATTCTGTGAATCAAAGCGAGCATCTTGTGCTTGGATTTTGGAATCCTGGGCGTCCAATATCCGATCCTGAGCTTGGAATTTATCATTTTGTGCTTCAAAACGAGCATCTTGTGCTTCGATTCGTTTAGAAAAATTCTCCGAGTAATGTTGTATTTTAGAGTTGGACATACCGTGTAGCGCGATCATAAGTGTTGCAAGGAGTCCCGACAGTGCGAACATAAATCCCTGCTGCGTCTTGATGCTTTGAAAATGCAGCTCGTTCATCTTCTGTTTAATGCCGTTCATCTTCTGGTTCATTTCATTAAACAGACTTTTCATCTCAATCATGTTTTCGCGCAAACCACTCTTCGTTGCATAATTGTCTTCTGTTCCGAGGGTGGACTTTGTGCGGTGTCCGCTTACACACAGACGAGCACAACAGTGCTTGACGCGACTGTGGGATATACGCTTTGGAAGGTATCGAAACATGGTGGACTATCGCGGGTTCTTTCGAATGTATCGCAGGAAGGAAAACTGTGGGCTCACAAAAAATGTTCTCTGCGGGTGACGGGAAAGTGGCAAGTCTGAGGGAGAGAGGAGACGTCCACTTTTGCTGCGCCACGAAAAGACTGCAGGAGCTCCAGAGAGTCGAGAGTGTTTGGACGAAGAGGCGCCTGCACGCAAACCCAAAAGAACGGGAACAGTGAACAGTGAAGCTTGATATTTTTGATATTCCATTGTTGTGGTGTGCGTCGGGAGTTGTGTGCCCCGTCCGTCACCTCAGGATATGAATATAACTACTACTATATACTTTATACTGGTAGACATGGAGGAGGCGGTCTGTACAGTTTGAGTTATAGTGGATCGTACGATTGTTGTGTGTTGAGGAGGCGGTCTGTACAGTTTGAGTTATAGTGGATCGTACGACTGACTCTCGTGGCGCTTCAAAAGTGGCTCTCTCTCAGACTTGCCACTTTCCCGTCACCCGCAGAGAACATTTTTTGTGAGCCCACAGTTTTCCTTCCTGCGATACATTCGAAAGAACCCGCGATAGTCCACCATGTTTCGATACCTTCCAAAGCGTATATCCCACAGTCGCGTCAAGCACTGTTGTGCTCGTCTGTGTGTAAGCGGACACCGCACAAAGTCCATGGAGGAACGAATTCCTGAAGAGGCCGTTCCTGAACAGGATTACATGATTGATGTAAGCTATGAGATGGAACAAGTTGAACTTGCTATGCAATCTGCAACGGAGGAAGGGCATTTTCTGGGGCGTCAGTGGTTGTTTCAAGGACGAGATTTGCGGGCGGAAGTTCGCTTGTCTTCACCCGAACGTCCGCTCGATGTCCACACCTACTTACGAGGAAACAATTGCCAATCCTTCGCCCATAATCGCCATCCCTTTGTGGCTGCTTTATATTTGTTGCGAGAGGCGGACGGAGGATCAGCTGTTTACATTTCGGCTCCTTTTTTGACAGACACGTACTTTGTCGACGAGTTGTGTCATTTTGCCAAGCCCATCGAGGACGGAGGACGCTCACTACAAGTCCATCTTTTGCTAGGACCAGCGGTGTTCAATGAAACTGTGATCAGTCGTTTTATTGGCACAAGCCAAGTCCGTTTTGAATCTATTTCGCGTTTGAGCTTGAGGCGTTATGGGATTGACAACC
This sequence comes from Epithemia pelagica, assembly GCA_946965045.2. NCBI lineage: Eukaryota > Bacillariophyta > Bacillariophyceae > Surirellales > Surirellaceae > Epithemia > Epithemia pelagica. The sequence goes on from OX337230.1 coordinate 3,917,550, forward strand.
CTGTACAAAATAGCGCGTACATGCACACAGAAGTATTAATCTCTACGGCCGGAACTATGATCGGCTCATACAATTATACGTTTGCTTCAAGATTCCGCCATCGTGAGGATGGCATCGTCATTGAAAATGGATCCATGGCCGACCGATATCGAGAACGCTTTCGGGACGTATGGAATATTTCTACTGTCTACACGCCACGTCGACCTCCGGACGAACCGAACGATGAATATTCCAAGGAACCTGGTTTTGTGCCGGAAGCGAAACGAGCGAAATATTCTTAATATAATAAAATCGTCCGGCTTCTGATTTTTGTTTGTGCCTACGCCGCCGAGAATGGGCATTTGAAGGTGCTGCAGTGGGCAAGAGCGAACAGATGTCCATGGGACGAAGACATTTGTGCCTTTGCCGCCAGTAATGGGCATTTGGAGGCTTTGCAGTGGGCCAGAGCCAATGGTTGCCCGTGGACTGACTACACTTGTACCTGCGCCGCCGAGGGTGGGAATTTGGAGGTGCTAAAGTGGGCAAGAGCCAATGATTGTCCATGGAACTCGAGCACTTGTACCGAGGCCGCTAGGAATGGGCATTTGGAGGTGTTGCAGTGGGCCAGAGCCAATGGTTGCCTGTGGAACGAAGACACTTGTACCTGGGTCGCCGAGAATGGGCATTTGAAGGTGCTGCAGTGGGCAAGAGCCAATGATTGTCGATGGTACCATCCATTGATCGCTCGGAGAATGTAGGGTCATCCGTGTCCTGGTAATGTATCGCACCATGAAACCTAGTATAGAGAGCCTCTATGTTCATCGTTTCAAGTTTCTCCGAAATCGAGGAAAAACGTTTCATATATTCTGAAATATACAGAATTAATGAGATGAATACAGTTTGGAACAAGTCAAACGATAACAGTTGTATTACCGCGCCTACCTTCACAACTATGCCACTGCATATAATTCTGTTGAAACAATTCACACGGTAGCTTCAGAAATTTGAACGAGAAAAGCTTCAACCCACCACTCATGTCATACACAAACTGGGCTAAAGGAGTCCTCTTCACGCGAGGTGAATGGAACCTGGGATCCTTTTCTTGATTCTTGTACAGCCGTAACTCGATACCAATGGGGCGGAATATAAGATTTCGTCCGCAAACCGCACTTCCAGGATTGAGACCATCAGGTATGGCTGTCACTGCATCCTTGTGATTTACGATTCTAAGGTGCATGATCCTACCCTGTCTCTCCAGTTCATAAAAGGCACGTGCGGTCTCAAGGTTCCCCCATCTTGGTGAGGCAAACGAGCAGCAGTAGATGGGCTTTGGAATTTCATCACCTGAAGTGGCACCAAGCCAGAAAGTGAAGAGCGAAGCAAGAGCACCTACATCACGATGCGTGATGAGTAAAAGAAGCGCACCCGTCCTCTCCTATTTCACGATCTTTTGAAACTTACCGCCAAGGCTATGCCCCGTCACGTGAATATTGAAACCAGGATGAGTCTCCAGCAATTGGAGCAAATGGCCAAGGATGACATCATACTTGTGGGTGTTTTGCCCACGTGTGCTAAATAAATAATTGTAGAACCCGTGATGGATGCCAATATGGGTTCCTTGTTTTATTGATGTATGGCAGCCTTCCAGTGGATTGGCAATTCGTGTTACAAACGCATCAGCATCAACACACCAATCAGTGATTGTCACTGAGCCACGGAATGTCACTCGAATGGACTTTTCTACCCTGTGAAGTCCAACACAACAATGCTGAGGTTTCCATACGTATCGCAACAAATTTCAAATGAGGATTGCCATATAGGACACTTACTTGTCGACCGAAATACAGTACACGAGACTATTTTGCTCATTCTCATCATCAAAGACTACGATCATTTGTGCATCACGTAGCCTGGGTTTGTATACAAATGAGTCATACAGACCAAAGAATATGTCAATAGAATGGACGGTGAGAGTCACATGATATGAAAAACATATTTTTGGTTTGTATGAACAGTTCAGGAATGAGAAAGGATTTTTCAATAATGGAGGAATGATGATAGTGCTTTATGATGCCGCCATTCTACAAAAGGTTTCGGTAGTGAATCATGGTGTTTCAGAAGAAATATAACAGCAGAGGCAGGCATGGCAAGAATATTAAAAAGTCCAACAAGTTTACCCCATGGGACATGGCATGGGACATGGATTATGATGATGGTGTCAAGAATGGATATCATGAACGTCTTTTTATGAGAAATCGGGAGTTGAATTTTGGACCACAATTTGTTTTCTCATTTAGATATGAAAGAAGGGAAGGAGAAACTTAAGTTTCATAATGGAAAACCCATTATGCCTTTGTTGTGTGTGCAATGTGTGTGGGTGTTTCGCCTTGCCGTTCCACAAAAGACCCAATTTGCATTGCCCGCCCCCATTAAAGATGTTTATGCTTTTTCCAAATGAATCTCTATCGTATCCTCGGTGAATGTTTACAAACTTCAATATTCCATCCTTCTTCGATTTTCTTCCGTTTTTGTTCAACATGTTTACGGCTATGATGATCGTACTCGTCCTCGTTATCATCATGAAAAGTCTGCCTTTTTTACATCATCATCATCTTTCACCAATAATGCATATCTTAACAAGAAGACAAGCAATATTCAAAACAATAGAAAGTTCAACCATAGGTGGCCAGTACTTAATTTTCCAATATCATCGGAGACTACGACTACGACGACGAGTGTGCAGTTATTTCCAGGAAGTAGAAAACGATGTCAACAACAACATCACCTATCATTTGATGGTCTACAGATTTCTTCCTCATTTGATCGTTTGGAACGTAGCTGTCGCAGTTCGATGAGTGCCCGAAAAGATGGCAGCGACGACGCTGGTAGTGATGGCGGCGGCGGTAACGTAGTAATTCTACATCCGCTCGGCGGAGTGGGGAGGCACGAGGAGGGGCTATTGACTCCGAGAAGGGCAATAGCTCCGAGAAGTGGACCGCCTTCTAAATCCGCGTCAGCGGATTTGGCGGTCCACGACGAGGAGCTATTGCCCGCCGAGGAGTCAATAGCCTTGGCAAGTGCCCCCACGACCAAGAGGGGATGTCGCTTGCTTCTATAGCCTCCGAGTCCCCCCTAATTAACTGTCACACTTTTTTCCCAGGACTGTTTTTTTGCTCCGCACTAGCTTTTTTAGCTCCGCACTTGCTCGCGTATGGGAGCGCAGCCGTCGTGGGCAATATAAGGCTTTATTAGACGAAAATCCTACTTCCATTCCGAGGAGCTATAGTAGAACTCTACATGAATAATACGTTCTTCATGGATTCGCCTTCACTATAGTCGATGACCTTTCAATTGCTTTTTTCTTTTGAGGTGCACCGAATTATGGAATTCCGATATTGTGGAGTTCATAGAGGGTTTCTCCTACAGTGAGAAAGTACATCAAGGATCAAGTTACATCATTCGCATGCCCGAAAGATACCCTGATGGACAATGAACCATGAACTCCAAGTCCTTGCTATTATGCGTCCCCCTTGCCTTTTGTTTCCACGAAACTTTCTCGTTCCATGTGCAATTCATTCCTCAATCCCTCGGTGCAAATAATGTCAGGAGATTCTTTTCTGCACCAAATCCTGTAGCTTCTGTCGAAAAAGAAGATTCCGAGGCTCGTCCAAAGCGGACCAAATTATCTCGTCCAGAGCGCAAAGCCTTGGAACGTGCAAGGAAAGCCAAAGCCTCATCGCCACAAGACGGCAATCGCAAAAGACAAACTTCCAAGGTCGATTCTCCCGAATTGACGGCCGAATCCACGTCCGAGCAGGTGTTGACGGCCATTAAGTGAGCCCAAAATAGTCGAGATACGGCTCAACTCAAGAGAATTGCAAAATTGTTGTTGGAGACGACAAATGACTCGTTTATGGCCAATGGTTCCCAAGGATCCTTGTTATCGCGACTGACCGTGGCGGCCTTGCGTCTCAACAATCATGCAATCGCCATGGACGCCATCTCCTATCGTCAAAATCAGTTTCGCAATGACATGAATCCTCTGGAAAGTTGTGCGATTGTACGAAATCTATTGCGCGCTGGAAATGAAACAGAGGCGTACCAAATCCTCGAGGAGGAATTATCGTTGCCCATAGTCAAAGTACACAGGATACTCTGTAGTAGCTAGGGGCAGTACCTATATTGGCGTGGAGGTGATCAAGTCTCCACGACAATACACTATAGAAGTTGTTTCACAACTTTCTGTTTGTTGATACTATAAGCTCTAGGTTTAGGAACTACATTCGATTCCTCATTTGATTCCTCACGAGGAATCAATTCCTCATTTACTCATGGAGGTTAGTTTGGAACCATTGATGCCAATGGCTAGAGCTTGGTTACTATGCGACGGGCAATGCCTTCTCTGGTAGTAAGGCATTGCTCTTGGATACATAGTGGGGACACGATTCTATGTCTCACAGATTCGAATCGTGACTGCCATATCGCCTGTCCGTCACACTGATTAACCGCGACTCTCCCTCTTGACAAGGGCGATATCTTTTCAAACACAGTCAATCACCAACCTTGATTCAGTTTCCGAATCCTCTCAAAAACATCACGGCAGAGTCCTTTGGTAAGATAGTCCGCTCGTTGCATCGTTGTTTCGATCTTGGAGATTCTAACTGTTGCATTCGTCCCTTTCACAGCTTCCCAGAACCAGTGGTATTTGTTGTTGAGGGATCTGGAACGGGACGAGAGGCGCTGGTTGTTGGCAAGAAGATACGCGCTGTTGTTGTCCTCATGGACTTCAGCAAAGATGGTTGGGGAGTCGTTGCCGAGGTCAAGGTGGTGGTTGATCTCGAACAAGATGTCTTGGAGCCACACAACAACACGCATGCTTTGCGAAAGCGCGACGTATTCGGCGTGGAAGGTACTGGTGGCAATCTCACTTTGGAGCTGAGATTTCCAGACCAAGGGACAGCCGCCAAAATGGATGATGTATCCAGTGCATGATTTGGCACTGATCGATTCGTCCTCGGATTCACGGCCATGGAGGCCCATGAAATCCGCATCCACATAGCAATCAACCTTGAAGGCGGTTGTTGGCCGAAAAATTGTCCCGCAATCTACAGTTCTCCAGAGGTATCGGACAATCATTTTGATGGCTTGGGCATGGGATTGTTTCGGGTTGGTTGAAAAGCGAGCGACTTGGGAGACGGCAAAACTGATATCTGGCCGTGTGTTGGTGGAAAGGTAAAGGAGCATGCCGACGATGGAACGGTAGTTCCATTTTTCTTTCATCGGTGGTCCATCAGGGTCACTGCCAAGGCACACTTGGGAGGCTGGCACAAAGTTGCCATTGCAATTTGTCATGCCTGTGGCCTCAACGATCTTCTTAATGAGCCCTGGTTGGGTCATTGTAATTGTTCCATCTTTCCGAGTGAAATGGATGCCCAAGTACTCAGCAAAATCACTGTCCACGGAGAGCTCGAATCCTCGAGCCTTGAGTCGTTTCACAAATTCGTTGATTGCGTCCATCGTCGGAGCGATAATACCACAATCATCCACCCAGAGAAACACCATCATGTTTTCCTTGAGGAAGACACATTCGTCGAGTTTGCTCTGGGTGAAGCCGTCGTCGAGCAAGGCTTGTCGGAGACGTTGGTACCACAACCGAGGTGCGACCGAGAGTCCATAAAGGCTCTTGTGGAGTCGGAGACAGGTTTTGGTGGTCTTGGTGGAGGAGAAACCGCGCGGGATGTGGATCCAAACAGGATCTTTTAACTCGGCCTGGACGAAGGCATTGTTGAAATCGATGCAAACCATTGCCCAGTTGCGAGCCAGGGCGAGTACCAAAGCAATACGGATCGAGGCCCAATTGACGACGGGTGAGTAGGTGTCGAAGTCGCCTTCTTGGAGATCCCCACGGACACAGTATCTGGCCTTGTATTTCTTGATGGTTCCGTCTGGGTGGCGCTTGCGCTTGAAGACCCAGGTACCAGGGATGATTCTTGATGTTGCTTCTTCCTCTGGAACCTCACTCCATGTTCCCTTGCTAGTTAATTCTTCAATTTCTATTCTAGCCGCTTCTCTCCAATGGTCGATATCCTTGTCTTGTCTTGCTTGTTCGTAGGACAGAGTGTCTGGATCTGAAATGGCAACCTTGAATCCACTGATGTCATCGAATTCGGCTTGATTGGCGACATAGGATTGTTGGGCGGCGTCCATATTCTCGATGAGACGACTTGGTGAACGACGGACACGGTTGGATCGTCGAGCAGATGGTGCGTCGGAAGGAGGATCGCTTGGTGGCTCCCTCTGAGAAGGCGGCTCCCTCTGAGAGGAGGGCTGTCTCGAGGAGAGAGACTCCCTCTGAGGAGAAGAGGGATGGGAGGCTGGTGCCACACGGAGAGGCGACAGTGGTGCTGGATTCTCCCTCTGTTCCGAGTGCACAGGGACAGGAGACGACGGGGAAGGCAAAACGAGCGGTTCCGAGAAGGAAACAGCAGGTTTTGGCTTTGGAGGTGTCGCCGCGTGCGGAGGGACATCGCGCACTGGCGTGTTTGGAGGTGGCACGGGAGGCGGAGAAGGGAGTGGGTCACTAGCCGACGGGGCAAGACGAGACGAAGCAGTCGTGGAGGGCTGGGTGGTGGGAGTGGCTGGGGGAGTTCTGGGGACAGAGACAGCTGGCGTGTCAACAGAAAGAGGGACAGACGGAACAGTTCGTTCCATAGACGTAAAAATATTGTCTTCAGAACGATGGTTGACAGCAGCAAGTGGTGCACTGGTGACAGCGTCGTCCACACAGTCATCGTTGTCGTACCCCGGTGAGTGCAGATGATTGGTCATGTCGCCAAAGACACTGTCAAGTCTGGAGATGTCTTCTGTGTTGTTGTTGTCTGCTGGAGTTGGCACCGTTGCAAACCAATCGTCGAAGACGACATGGTACTGCGGTGTGATGGCGCCCGTGGAAAGATTCAAAACGAGTGGTGCTGTGGTGGCATGGTTGGGAGAAAGTCCCATGTTCATCCCTCGTTGTGATCTTGGTTTCCATCTTGGCAGTTTCTTACCGTCTGCAATCCGTTTTTCCAGGACGTACACGGGTGCTCCCCAGACATGAAGATCGTGTAGCCGTTTTTGTGGCCATCTCGTTCTTGAAAAGATATCGTGGGGTGAGACGCCAGTGGACGGATTGGGAACGTGGTTGAAGACAAAGACGGCGTGGGAGACCGCCATGGGCCAGAGGGTGGGATCCGCTGTCTCAGGCCAGTGGATGCTGGCGTGGAGCATCATCGTCCGAGCCATCGACATGATGGTTTGGATGGCTCGTTCGGCGACGCCATTCTGGTGATGGGCGCCTACTCCAGCGTAGGACCGAATCTGGGCAAAGGTTTCGAGTTGCCTGGTGTAGTCTTGTGCAGTGAAACAGCTGCCGTTGTCAGTGTGGTATCGTTGGGGAACGACACCCACATCCTTGCAACGTTGCTCGAAGGTAAGTTTGGCATGCAAAGTCTCGTGAGTGTTGATGTGGCCGCTGGCGTGATCAACAAAGATGCATCCTCCGCAAAACATTTTCTCATCTTTTGTCTTTCCTTTCGACATAAACAATCTACCTTTCGTGGAGCAAATAAAGTGGTCCACCGACACACTTTGGCCCGGAAACAGGTCGTTGTTTTTGAGGGCACCGTCACGGTCGAGAACTTTGGTGACTGTTTGTCCTGGTGTTGACCGTTGTCGTTGCTTGCCGTATTGACAGGCGGCACACATGGGCGGACTCCGTAGTTTGCAGATGGCTGTGTGCAACTGACGGTTTGACGCAGAACGTGACAATACACCGGATTTAAAAAGGAATTGGATGGTCCGAAAGTTCATGTGGCAAAGTCGTTGGTGCCACCGAAGCCATTCCTTCTGTGGTTCGGTCAAGTTCAAGTTTCGTTCGCGGACGACGGTGACAGTGGTCACGAGTGCTCGGATGGATCGGTGGATTCCATCTTTTCCATAGCCATAGCAGGTGGGAAGGTTGTTGGTCGGATTGATGGTGGCAAAGACCGGGGTCCGATTGGAGTCGTCTTGTATCCCGCTGAGAGTTAATCCGCAGTCTTGAAGGGTGATGGTTTCTCCGGGGTATTGTTGGAGGAGATGTGTTGTGCTCAACAATCTACAATTGGCCGATGGGATGAACAAGGCCAAGAGTTTGAGGGTGCGGAGATTGCCTCTGGTGTCCATGACGGACCAGTGGACGGTGCCGAGTCCGTTGATTGGGACGCCTTGGGCAACACCTTTGAGTTGCAGGTCTGGTCGTACTTTTCGGATCGATCCAACAAAATCGGACTTGGTGTTTGACACAGCAATACTCGCTCCAGAGTCCCAGATGATGGGGAAACTGGATGAGTTTTGGTTTTCCATGGCGGATCTGAATTTGGCTGGAGCTTGGAGGGCCATTTTCAAGGCTTCACTTTCTCCGAGTTGGTTAATGAGGGCGCAAAGTTGAGGTTCGGAGATGGAGTCTTGATGGGATGGTCCATGGGTGTGCTGCTGGTTGCCTCGTCGTTGGCGTCGTCGGTGTCGAATGGAACGGTTTGGATGGCGTGCCCTCTGTGGAGCACCATTGTTTGGTGGACTCTCTCCCTCTGGTGTGGAGCAGAGGTTGGGGTAGTGGTGGATCCACCATGTACGAAATGACGCAACAAACCAGTCGGCCAGAGAAGAGCATGCACGTGATGAAGCATGGCTCATCATTGGGTGTGCCCAAGGGTGCCGGCGAGGACGGAGATGGTGTTTGGAGCGGGGAAGGAACCGATGTGTGAGGAGAAATTCACCAATCCACGAGAGGGTCAAGGGGATACAGCAGCCATAGTACCACAGATGGTGGAGAAGGACGGTTGGATGGAGCCATGAAAGGGAGGCCACGATAAGAGCAGAAAACGAAACAATCAAACTGAATTGGGAGGCCAAGGGATCTTGGTGCCGATTCCGAGGATATCGTGGTCGGGAGACAGGGGGACGCCTCGACGGTGGTTGTTTGTTTGGTTGGGTGGTTGGTTGAACACATGCTAAGTTGGCATGAGGTTCGAACTTAATTCGTTTGCTCGGGGGTGGATCTGGGATGCACGTGGTTTCACACTGCATTTGGGTGGCCGTGTAGTGGGGATTGGTGGCCATTTCCCAGGCGAAGGTGTACTGGATGCTCAAAGGAGGATCGAGGGCACCGAGCCTGGAGTTGGGGACGGATTCATCATGGCGGAGAGTCTCGAGATGGAAGCGGACACTTGTTCGGGCTTGCTCGAGTTGGTCGCGGAGAGGAGAGAGCTGGGAGAGGTCTTCTTCCTTGTTGATGGCCGTGTGCACGTGGATGAGTCGGGCGACGGCTCGTTCCATGCATTGGATGCGGACTGCTGGATCGTCGGTGTCGAAGGTACGACGGGGACGGGTCGTGTGAGACGGAGGTGAAGATGGCACAGCAGTTGGCTCGACCGGCGAGTAAAGACCAAGGGCATTTGTGCGAGGGGTGGTTGGCTCGGCTGGCGCTGCAACAGCTGTTCGCCACGCGTCAAGATGGCGGTTGAACGGAGTTGGAGGGCGGGCCAGTGGTGCACGTAGGGGGGTTCGGTCTTGGGGAGTACTGATGTCAGCAGAGTCGGTGGTCACACTAATACTACTTATAACAGATACAGTAGATGAATCCAAATTTTCGGCTGGTGTAGAACCAGTGGCTGCGTCGGTGTCAGAAGCCAAAAGATCGTAGGATGAGTCGTCGTCATTCGAAGGTGGAGTCGAAGATTTGGTTGGTTCCCCACTGGTGTTGCTGGGAACAGCAGCATCAGATGGGGCATCGGTGTTGTCCTGGGAGGTCGGTCCGCCATTGGAGTCATCGTCTCGATCGGCATCGTAATTTGGATCTTGATCGTCGTCGGGAGGAGGATCCGGGGAGTCGTCATCGTCGACAGTGTCATCGTCCTCTTCATCGGCGGAAGTGTTGTCGTTGTCGTCATCATCAGGATCATCAGCGGTAGTGGCATCGGCTGGAGCTTGAGGAAGGGAGATGATGAGGGCGGTTGGCGCTGGGACGGGAAGTGACACTTCGATGGTGGTGGTGGCAGCAGTTTCGTTGGCGGTGGTTGCCGTGGTGGTGCTGGCACCACTATTGACCGTGGACTCGTCGAAGGAGGACGCGTCGGCATGGTGGTGATCATGATGGATGGCGTCGTCGGGGTCGATCGGGGTGGTGTCCTCCCCAAGGAAAGGAAAGTTGATGTATTCCAAGGGGAGGCTACCATAGTCGAATTCAAGGGCCATGGCCGACGGATGGCCGAAAGGACGGCTGAAGGGGACGAAGGGACGGGTGTACGGCGCGGTGGGATGCGGCGTCGTTGGGATGTGGCGGAAGGCAGCTGCGAAGTTGGCTTCGCGTCGGTGGTCCGTTGAAGTGGGAGTGTTGTGCACTCGAGTGGGGACGGAGGTGATGGACGAGTCGTTGGTGGTGTTGGCCTGTCGGTCAAGACAAGGGGAACGGCCATGGGGAGCTGTGGACAAGGACAAGTTGGAGATGTCGATGTCCAGGGCGTCGATGTTGCCTGGAGTGGGAGGCAGAAGGATGCTGCGAGTGGAGGAGGCAACAGAGGTTTGGTCATGGTGTTCGTCGTCGTCGTTGTTGTTGTCGTCTTCCGCAAAGGGTTTGCCGTCTTCACTCGAATCATCAGCAAGGCCAAAATAACAATCAACGGTGTCGGAGTGATCACCAAAACAATCAGCGACAGTGTCGGTTTCAATCCACAGGGGAGCATCGGCACTTGGAGAGGAGTTGGTGCTCGGTGGTTTGGAGGACGACGAAAGGGAGACGGCGTCATCGTCGTCTTCTTTGTCGGTGGGAGAAAACTCATCCCAGAAGGAGTCAGGGATGGAGTTGGAGGAGTTTTCGTCGTTTGCGGAAGGAGGAGACGTGTTCTCGTTTTCGGTTTCGTCTTGGTCGCTGCATTCAACGCAGACGAGTTCGTCCATGTCGATGACCGCGGCCCAGGCGGAGGGGTCAAAGTCGACGGCCAGGGTGTGGGCTTGGGCTTGGCGGTTGTTTCGATTGTTGTTGTTGTTGCGGCGCCTGTTGGGAACGGGGCCATTGTGGGTGTCGGTGGTGTGGGTGGGCGTCCAACGTTCGCAGATACCACACCAGTTGTATGTTTTGCCATCGCTCTGTTTTTGGGTTGGTTGGTCGCCGGTGGGTGCGATTTTCTTCCAGTTCGTGGATGAGGAGCTGTTGTTGCTGCGGTTGTTGTTGGTGCGAGCATTTCGTCCGCCTTGGTTGCCTCTTCCATCACGGCCACCACGGTTGGATCGTTGCTGGGAGTTGGATTGGGAGTTGGAGCGACGGTTGGAGTTTTGCCCGGAGTTCTACTTGGAGGAACGCTGGGGGCAATCTTTGGCCCAGTGATCTTGGGTGCCACAAATCAGACAGGCTCCTTTTGTGAAAGCACCACCCATGTGCTGCCGAAGGGCCATTGCTTGAACTTCGGTTAGTTTGCCGAAGACTTCGGGGGGGACCTTGGTGTCCTTGTTGTTGCTCGACGGTGGCCAGGAGCCGCGGTTGATTGCATCAGAATACAAGGAGTCGGCCTTGTCGCAGATATCTTTGAATGACAGTTCGGCGGCTTCGAGATCGGCTTGTTGGTCCTGGTCCGATTTGTAACGGACTTCAAGAATCTTGGCTTGGATGAGCGGTTGGAGACTCAACAATCCAAGGTTGTAGAGGCTGTCTCCATTTGCAAGGGAGAACGCTTCTAAGATGCCAAGGGTCAAGGTTTGTTTGTGAAACCCGGAGGCAAACAAGTCTTCGCAATCTGCTTTCATGTCGGCCGCCATTTCCGTGATGTTTTGGCCGGCGTACATGAATGGGGTCCTGGAGGCGATCTTGGCGGCGAGTTTGTCATACTTGGTGACTGAATCAGACTGAAGAATGCTGATGAAAGTCATCCAGGTAAGGCAGAACGAGTCGTTGGAAGAGGTCTTGGTTTTAATTCGCTGGCGGAGCTTGAGGTCGACGGATTCCAAAAGGCACAGACGAGCGGCCGTGTCGTTTTCGGCGTCATATGTGTCAAACTGTTGGCAATGGGCCGCGGCGTTCTGTTGGACATGGCGCAGGGTGAAGCGAGTGTGCTCCTTCACAATATGGCACATGCGGGTGTTGTCAGCGGGGTCAAGCATGTAGGCAATGGTGTCCATGCCGCGGAGAATGAGTGTCTCGTCGAGACGCTTCATGAACTTGTGGAGGTTGTCTCCTTGGCGGAAACAATTCGACAATCCACCACAGCGGGTTTCGAAACCCGTGATGTCCTTCCCGAAACGACGTTGGTGAGGGGTGCGGGGAAAGGGGGTGGTTCCATTGAATGCGGCTGGATCCAGGCCTTTCCAATTCGCTAGGGGCTTGCCACCAGTCCAGGCAGCCCATTTATACTCATCGAGTTGGACTAAACCGCCCATTCGAGGGCTTGGAGGCTTGAACGGGACGCGTTCGGTTGGTGCAGGGGCTGGAGGAGCAGTGGGAGGCATGGTTCCTTGGGTGGAGGAGTCGTCGGCACGTGGCTCAGCGGATGGATCGCTGGTGGTTTCGTCTTCACTGTCCGAGAGGAATTGGATTTCCTCTTCGATGGGGAGCAAGGTGAAGCTTCCTAGGGAACGGGGAGAGTCGTCTTCACGTGGGGAGGACGACAGCTTGCAAGGGAGGGGGCGGCCGGAGGGGAGATTCAGGCGGCGAGAGGGTTCGAACGGATAAGCAAGAGCTTAGAGGCAAAGGATGCGTGAGCGGGTAAGGCAGTAAAGGGCGTAATAACCAGTCAAAGTACACAGGATACTCTGTAGTAGCTAGGGGCAGTACCTATATTGGCGTGGAGGTGATCAAGTCTCCACGACAATACACTATAGAAGTTGTTTCACAACTTTCTGTTTGTTGACACTATAAGCTCTAGGTTTAGGAACTACATTCGATTCCTCATTTGATTCCTCACGAGGAATCAATTCCTCATTTACTCATGGAGGTTAGTTTGGAACCATTGATGCCAATGGCTAGAGCTTGGTTACTATGCGACGGGCAATGCCTTCTCTGGTAGTAAGGCATTGCTCTTGGATACATAGTGGGGACACGATTCTATGTCTCACAGATTCGAATCGTGACTGCCATATCGCCTGTCCGTCACACTGATTAACCGCGACTCCCATGATATCAACAAACGAGGACGAAACGACTGAAACACATTGCAATTTGTTAAAATCTCGAGCCCAAGCCCTGGCATCCATTGCCTCATGGCATTTTTTCGGGGGAGAACCTCGAGCTGCAGTGTATGCGTGTCGTATGATGTGTGCCATGGGACCTGCTGTGCGTCAGGCAGAGATTTCGGGGTCGGAACTGGGAGTGCCCTTTTTGCGTCTCTTACAAGGTGCCAGTCAATGTCAATCCAAGATTCGTTCAGGAGAAATAGTCAACGAGGCTTTCCTTGGCCCCAACAGCGAAAAGGTGAGCAAACTCCAAGTTCTCTGTAACGTGGTGTATGCCGTTTTGGATGTCATGATGACTTTACCTTCGGAAAATGACGACCGCGTCTACGAGGTACTTTCGAATGCCTTGGTACGCCGCGTTCTGTTTGTGACGGGGGCGGTCAACATGGATGGTTGTCCTCCACCCGATCGAGGGGAAGCGGCCTTTATCGGAAGAAGCAATGTGGGCAAGAGTCGCTTGGTCAATGCCGTGACGAACCGCAAAGCACTGGCCTATACTAGCAAACGACCCGGCAAGACACAACAGTTCAACTTTTTTGCCGTCAATGACAAGGTCGGTAGAGAACAAGAAATCAAATACGGCGACATGGTGCATGGAAGCAAGGATGCAGATTCGTTCTATATGGTAGACGTAAGTGAAATTGTTGTTTCGTGGACATCTGGAAAGAGTCTGATTGCGCGCTCGTTCTCACACGTGCTGCTTCTACCAGCTTCCCGGATTTGGCTACGCCAGGGTACCAGAGAAACAACGCAAAGAATGGTCCTCCTTTATGCAAGAATACATTGCAACTCGCCCAACCCTACGAGTCTTGTTTCACTTGATTGATAGTAGGCATGGTCCAACTGAAGAGGATGCCGCTATTATGAAACAAGTCGAGGAAAACATTCCTCCCACAGCCAAATATGTAATTGTCCTAACAAAGGCGGATAAGAATAGCAAAGGAGCACCGGAAAACTATTCTGGAAAGGTATCCAACGATGTGATGAGCAAGCTGCGCCAGGTAATGGGAGAAACGTTACAGCATGATGTTCCTGTTGTTTTGACATCGGCGGAAAGCAAACTCGGCAGAGATAAAATGTGGAGCTATCTTCGCCGTGCTGCCATTTCCTAAACTGTAGCGCACGGTTCTCTTAAGTCTATCAACTGGTTTCGGTCCCTTGTTTCCCCGACGACATGACCCAATCCGGCATGCGATTCAGTTTCCAATGACTCCGATCGACCTTGTTCCGTTCGGCCAGGGCAAGCACTTTCAAAAACAGCAGTGTTGCCGGTTCGCCATTGGAACCAATTTCTTCGCAGATAATGTTCAAAACAATCTCATAGGCGCGATGTGACGGTGGATCATCGATATCGTACAGCATTTCGACCTTCGAACCTCGGTGGCATTCATTAACAGGGGAGTGGTAAGACTGTCCATTTTTACCAAGAGATCCCATGCTTTCTTTGACCAATATAGTTCCTCCGGGGGCGTTTCTCCTTTTTGCTTAGCTTCTTGCCAATAAGCCCATAGGACACGTTTGAAGTCGGCTCCTTTTACTTGTACACCCAATCAGGGTTCGCAGCTCCAAGTGCGCCAGCCATGTCGTAAAGTGTTGTCCCACTTGCGGAGGAGAAATGAGGGTGAGCAGCGTCGTATGTTGCGAGGTGCTGGTTAATGACTCCGACTTGGACATGGACGAATCCAGCAAGGCCATGACAAATTCCACGTCACTGACAGAGTTTCGATCGGATTTGGGTGTGTCGCATAATAATGGCAGAGCAGATGTTTGCACTGTTCAAGGTACCACCCAGACAGAGGAACTGGAGGACTTTTTCGGTTTGCGAGGCATCCAAAATGGTAAAGGTGGGATCTTGTTTGAGTGCAATGTCCAAGAGCTCGATAAAGCGTTCCGAAGCCTCTCGACAATATTCGGGCAAGGTGAATCCAATTCCTGCCGGACTGGATTACGACGATGTGGTTGTTGAGCTTGGAGCAAACGGGCAAACGAAAAGAGCATGGGTCGCAACACGTTGAGAGTGGTGGATTGTCCCACTTTGGTATACTCGTGAATCGCCGTATCCGATTTGGAGTTTTTCGGATTGTCGTCTGGTTTCGATTCAGAGTCTGCTTCTTCTTCTTCTTTTTGTGCACGACTGGTCAAAAAGTTGACAATGCCCTGGACGGTTGTTCGCCAAAAACTGTTTGGTTTGCCCTGATCCTTGTCTTGTTCTGCATGAAGTTGCTCCAGGGATTGTGCCACCAGAGTGTTTTCCATGACTGCCCTACGATCGTGATGGATGCGATGCAACCCTCGAAGAGCCGCCAGTGCCAAATCCAAGAGTTGCATTTGAGTTCGTCTCTGTTTTCGGTAGGTGGTTCGTCGTCAAGGGAAAGCTTTGGTTTGGACGACACAGCCCCATCTCGCACAAAGGACTCGAATCATATGGTCCTCTCGACAGTGTACCACGGCACTCTTTTCAATGGCAACTTGCGCCTTGCAAATCGCTTCGTCGAATGATTTGGAGGCACCATCAAAGTCACCTTGCTTCAGAAGCGCCCGACCATGTCGTGTTAGTTTCACTTCGAGCGGTGGCCCCCATCTCTATAGAAATGCTCTCCGTTTTTGGAAATGTGCTTAAGGCCATCACGGCAATCACAGGCCGACACTTCGAATAGACCCAATCATTAACAGTGAGGCTGCTCGTTTCGAATGGAGAACTGCTAACAAATCTCCCAATTGGATACAAGCTGGGCTTTCGGATAGCATTCTAATACCATGGTATAATGGCGAATTGAAGCCCCGTAGTCACCTTTCATGTAGCACCTTTCATGAAGCACCTTTCATGTAGCATCGACGAGCGTCTTCCTTGATTGCCGCAATGGAATTCTTCATCTCCATTCTTGCGACCGTGTCACGATGCCCCTCTGTTGTGGAACTGCACCCGACGGTTGATTGTTGCGCCGAACTCCGTTGCCCTCGAGGAACGTGTTGTTGCCGTAGAGGTGCGTGCAAGACTGCCCCGACGGTTGATTGTTGCGCTGTGTTAAACCGACCCCGCTGCCTCGCAGCTCCAGGGTCCGATCGCCAATCAACACGAAACGCCAACAACAACAACAACACGCAACAATCCAACACGCACAAAAAACAAATACGAACGAAATACGATTGACCATGATGATGTGTGATTGTGATTACTGTTACGAAAAGATGATCAGCTCCGAATGGGCTCAGTTAGTTGCTCCTTTTGTGGTTCTCATACTGTGTTACGGTGTCGCTGATGTCCTCGATGAGGCGAAACTAATAGTCCAACACCTGCTTCGGGTCATTTTCAGCAAGAAAAGTCGTACTACAAGTAGCGAAACTGCGGAGCTTCGACACGAACATGCGGAGCTTCGACAGCTTCGACACGACAAAGCTCAGCTTCAACAACAGCTGGCCATTGCCGAAGCAAAGCTTGCTGCGAAGAGCTGCGAGAATGGTCGGCAGGAAGATGGAGAGATCGAGATTCGCGATCGCGAGGAGGAGGTCGACGTCGACACTGTTGCTGTTCTGCCTTGCGAGTTCGACGCTGACTTGGACTGCCCTCCTCTCGCACTCGCAGAGGATCTCGAGGACGACGAGGTTCCAGTCGACCGTCATGAGCCCGAATCCGCGCTCATCCCCGACGACGACGAGATCACTTTGGGGCACGACTCACCCCCTCGAAATCCTACCCCTTCTTCCATGGTCACCACCCCTCCTCCCCCCACCCCCACCCGAAAAGATACCTCGCCTCAAATCGATGAGAATGCCCCCCAAAGCGTGATCGAGAGTTCCTCCGGCCCCGAGGACTCGCCGCGTTTGGGCAGGATCCTTGTTGTTGCCTACTCCAAAAAGGGACGCCGAATGGTGCACGTTCGACGATCCGCTCGTCTTTTGTCCGCGGGTACGGGGTTCGGCTACTTGTAGTGGTGCTGTTGAAAAAAATCCAAAAAACCCAGAAAAAGAAAAAAATAAAAAAAACAGAAAAGGAAAGAAAAATAACTTGTCGGTTGTCGGTTGCCAGTGGTACGTGCGCACGGTCGTCGTGTCGGTAATGAATCTTTCCTACTCATCCTAACTCACTCTACCCCTTCTTCTGTTTCTACACATTCCTAAATTCTACTTCAGCTGAGTCTATCTAGCTAGAGTCCTTGTCTTGTTGGTGTGTCGGTTGTCGGTGTTATCACAAAACCCTGGTGGCACGAGGACTTTGTCCTTGTGTCATCAGGTATGGCGTATGGCATGGAGACTTCGGTCTCTGTGCCATTGGGGAAGAGTGCCATAGTTGCCCCTGGAGAATCCATTGATTCCTCCGGGCTTCCCTACCCGCTGTATTTGTGAATAACTTCCTACTCCTACATCAGCTGAGTCTAGCTAGAGTCCTTGTCGGAGATGTCCTTGTTGGTGTGTCGGTTGCCATTGGGGAAGAGTGCCATAGTTGCCCCTGGAGAATCCATTGATTCCTCCGCTTCCCTACCCGCTGAATCCTAAAATGTTTCTATATAACATGTAGCGGTAACAATAGCAAGTGGAACATTTGAACATGCACGACAACATTGCTGACTAGTGATTCCTAGGAGTATAGTCTACAATCAGAGAGGATAAATGGTAATTGCTGTTTAAGTGGCTGGAGCTACTTCATGTGCTTCTTTGTGAGCTTTCTTGCCTTCCCTACACCAGCGCGACCCTTCTTTTTCTCCTCTGCCTCTTCACTTTCGCTGGACTGTTTTCCAAACAGGACAAGGCTTCGCTGTTGTGGCCATGATGATGCAAGACGAGGCTCAAATTGTACCAGGCGGCCGCTAGAGTAATGTCGGGCATGTGATCGTTCACCAAGGCCTTGTCCAAACCATTGTTGAAAAAGTGCACATGGCCAATATCGAGCAAGGTGCGAGCCAACTTGCGTCGCAATCGCCATGTCTTGCGAGCCGCCTCGTCATTGTCCTCTTCTACCATTAATTGCGCCAGGGTTTCCGCGTCTTCCTCTTCTTTACTCTTGGCTTTATTGCTTGTTCCTTTTGACTTGAGACCATTCTTGTTGGTCGCATCCGCACTGGCTTGAGACGCTGCTGTTGTTGCTCATGTTGTCGTAGTCGACTGTTGCTCATGTTGTCGCAGTCGACTGTTGTTGCTGCTCTTGTTTTTGTTCAATGGACTCGTAGAGGACGGCCAGTGTGGCATTGCCGCGCTTGAGGGTTTCTTGGAGCATGGAAAGGGCCTTTTCGGGTTTGCGCAACCACAAATGAATTTGGGCCATGTTGTTGACCGAACACAAATCCACGGGGGCAAAATTGAGAGGCGAAAACTTGTGCGACACGGACGCGGTCAAGCGAAAGAATTGCAGGGCCGTATCGGGTCGACATCAATCTGATAATGAAGCAGGCCCATATTAAAGAGGATCGCCTTGGAACATTCGACGGGTCCGGCACAACAGGCGGCTTCTTCTTGCGTGCCCGTCATGTCTGGCATGCAACAACAAGTAGGATTGCAAAGTCCGCAATCGGGCCAATTCGCCTTCAACCGTTTGATCTTGGGCTTCAGGAATAGAGACGGGCAAAATCCAATCGTTGGTGGCAATGCCTTGCGGCGTAACCGTTTGCAAGGCCTCGCGCAATTCGGAATCGTCCACAAAATCCACGACGGAACGACCGGCCGTAGACACGGGCGTACGAGCCTTTTTGCGAGCCGGAGACGAAGAGGAAGACATGGTAGTAGTGTGTTGTGGTTGTTGCGTTTGGTTAACAAAGGTCGTTGTTGCATGCTGCAAGTTGCAAGACTTGTGAGCTCAACTACACAATGTCTCTACTACTACGAGTAGGGTTGTGTTCGTCTCCCTCCACATCTGATCTGTGGGACAAGCACACGGCCCCAACAACAACGCAATTCTCTCTAAGACGTCGTCGTCATTATCGTCGTGTTGGAGGAGGATGGTGGTGTATAGTCGGCGGGCAATTGTCCACAGTCGGAAATCACGACATTGACAACAGGTATGTCCGAATCGCCCGTTTTGGTCGTTTCAATCACCTTAACAATTTCCATGCCCTCGACGACACGCCCAAACACGACATGTTTGCCATCCAAATGCGGCGTGGCGGTGGTGGTGACAAAATTCGTGCCTGGACCGGAATTGGCCATATGCTCAAAAGAGACCGCGTCGGCTATGAACCATTTGGAAATTTTCATCCGACGCCACATGCACATGAAACCAACGGATCTTTTCGTATAGTGTACTCGTACACAAGAAAGACCAAATAATGCTTTCAATCTTAGTACAAGAGTGAAAGAAGACGTTCCCAGTGGTGGTCGTGGTAGTTGCAAGGGCTCCTGGGGGCGTGGTTTGGTGCAGCCGCAGAAGAATGATTCTCCTCTTCGTCTTGTTGTAGTAGGACGAAGAGAGAGCGCCGCAAGAGGCAATGGTAGAATCAAACTCCAGGTACTGAGTGGGAATGACGGAGTCTGCGCAAGAGAGAGAACATGAGAATACTAGACCAATGGCATTGGTTCATTGTTACAAACAGGAATTTACCTTGTTGCTTCAGGTAGGCGAGAAGAGTAGCTAGCTGGTCGTTCATGATTGCCTTTTGCTTAGCCCTGGTTGCCACAGAACGATCTTATATTTCCATGTACTCTTTGTACAGTGTGATTGTTCGTCGTTCTCGTAAGACGGGCTGTCTGCAGATGATGGGCTTGGAATACCAAACATGTCATGCAAGGCTGCATTATCCAAAGACACTGGTAGTACTTGTGGCAGTGGTGCACTCGCTGCATTCGACACGGTTGTTGAGGCTCGAGAGGGGAATCGTTGTCAGGCGACGACGAAACCACATGTTCATTGTCACTGGTTGGATGATTGGTGTCTAAAGAGAGGCCCTGGAAGTTTCGCGTTTCAGTTTTTCCTCTCTGGAAAGAAATCGGTGGTCTTGTTGGTCGAGATTTTAAAGTTACAGTGGCACAAGACTCCTTTCATTGTGTTCTTTTTTCTGGCCATGACTTGTCTTGGCGAGTACATTGTCGCGTTCATCCAGCAGGCGAATGCGCTGGGCAGATTTCGAGTTTACTGGATATCTCTTTCATGATTCTGTGCGTGTTCCTGGTCATCTCTCGGGGGATAGCGAGGTCTCCATGGTTCTCTGGTCCATGGTTGCGTCGGCAATGGTCATGACCATGGAAAGGAGGGAAATCTGAGGATGATGAGGATCGAGAAAACCATCTTTGAAGACCATTCAGATGGATCTCGATCCACCTGTGACCATCGGGAGCATTCTCTTGAGTTCATACCGACGATAGGTCGACAACCAATGCTTCAAGACGTCGCTATTGTGTTCTGCAACCCCACTCGTTCCACAAGCGGTGCGCCATTCGGAAATCTGCGCCATGCACATGAAACCAACGGATGTTTTATGTTTTCGTACTCGTACACGACAAAGACCAAATGCTTTCTATGTGAGTACAGGAGTGACAGAAGTACTTAGACGTAAGACGCACATAAGATAGCAAGTAGACGGATTCTCAACGCAGAGCTTCCGAATTGTTTT
The DNA here is from genome assembly GCA_946965045.2 of Epithemia pelagica. Taxonomy (NCBI): domain Eukaryota; phylum Bacillariophyta; class Bacillariophyceae; order Surirellales; family Surirellaceae; genus Epithemia; species Epithemia pelagica. The sequence goes on from OX337230.1 coordinate 3,938,309, forward strand.
CTATCAAATAAAGCCAGCGGATCCTGAACGCCAATTTCGAAACTATCAACTAATAGGCCAACGGATCTGGAACGCCAGGCGACACTTCTCGGGAAAAGGGGGCATACATACAGACATACACTACCGTTCGTTCAAGCGGAGACGTTCTTTCCCGTCGCCATCCCCTTGGACTTGGACGCATGCGTGAAAGGCGATTCCCTCTTTGTGTGGTCTCCCTTTGAGAGAGACTAACAATCCCAGTAATCATCCACATAGCAACTCGTTGAGCGTAAAACCGTGGTCGGTTCGTAGTTCCTACTTCTCCTATAGCATCTAATAGTACAGAGACTTGTTCCTTTCGTCTCACAAACTAGACAGCGCAACCACAAACACTCATCATCCTTTGGTTCGTCGCTCTACTACTATAATGTCAAGTGACTTGTTCCTTTGGTCTCGCATCAAGTCAGTATAGACAGACAAACTACCGACACACCCAACAACGTGCAAACACGAAATCCCCCATCTCATCCGTTGAACCACCAAAAAGACGTTGGTCATGCTCCATGCAAGACCCAGTGCGCCACTGTAACGCTTCAACGCATGAGCGGAATCATATGCACCAAGGCAAGCCATTTTTTCTGTACATAACCATGGTGCGCATCCCATCCATTTTTCTCTAACTACTCAAGTCCAGAGGACGCGTTGAGAGAGACAAATAGGCGCACAACATCCTACCTTAGATGCGCCGTGAACTATAGTCTACTCTCAACTGATGAAATGGATGAGCCGAAACAGCATTGAGAAAAATGAGACACTACGCCACACTTTTCTATCTGCTGTATGTACATATGGATCCATAAGAAACAACGAGTCTGCTCTAGGGAACAAGAGTGATTCGAGTCTCTTCATCCTCCTCTTCCCCTAAATTTTGGACTACATCCTTTACAGAATGGTGAGAAACACGGCCAATAACAGCACCAGGGATCCTGCGCCCCGAACCACAATGACGGCTCCCACGACCGCTGCCACAAACATTGTTGGTACTACTACAACCGAGGTGGTCCTTATTCCTTCCGAAAACGACAACCACAACGACAATAACAAGAAAAAGCCCACCGAGCAAGATGAAGCAGATGTACCCTCGGTCTGGTATGCGAGCAATCTCAAGGCTCCCAACAAGTATCACCGTCTCAAACGGCGCGTCTCCTCCAAATCACAACTGCAACATGCGCAGCAGCAACAACAACAGCAACCCAACGGTCCCACTGCTCCCCTGAGACGGTCCAGGGGATCTTTTGGAGCAGCTGCAGGAGCAGGAGTGCCACAGGCCTTGAGAATTGTCGAACCAGCCGAACGAATTCCTCCCGTGCGAAGCTCCAGTCACAATGGCGTCATTCCTCCTCCGGTAATTTTGATTGAAACACCACTTCCCTCGTCGTGGGAGGAACAACAACAATACCTACAGTACCAGCAAAGACAGGACGAAGTTCTCCAGCAAGAGGAGCGTGAAAGGGAGCCCCCAAGCGAGGGACACTCCTATCCTTATATTCCTCCACAAGACCAACCACCAGAAGAACACAAAGATCCGGTAGCAGCCATGACTCGTGAGAATCCTGCACGACGACGACGATCGTCTTCGTGTAGTTCCTCTTCCCGGATGCATCGGCAACAACAACAAGAACATCCACAAGACAAGGGACCACAGAGAAACAAAGCACAACCACCACCACCATCAACAACAAGACACAGAAGATCCTCCATGGCATCCTATGCCTCCTCTTCGGCCAATGGAAGTCGGTCGCCTCGTCCTCCGTTCAAATTGTATGTACTCCAAGAGATTAGGGCTACCTCTTGATTAGCCTACTCACCCTGGGCACTCGTGTCCAGATGGTGGGGAATACATGGGGTGTGGATGTGCCATAGTTGCCTGACAGGCATCCATTGATGTCCTGTCGCCGCCCCCGTTCATATGTATTTAGAGATTAGGGCTACCTCTTGATTAGCCTACTCACCCTGGGTACTCGTGTCCAGATGGTGACGACTTACGAGTTTGGGGTTTCCTCTGATAAGCCTCTGGGGTGTGCCATAGTGCCTGTCAGGCGTCCATTGACGTCCTGTCGCCTCACCCGTTCAATGTACAGCCGCGTTGACGTCGCGAGCGGGCTTTCCACCAAGAGCTGTACGCAATATAGAGACTATCTATCTTCTACCTAGTTCCGAGTTGTCGTGGTCTGGATTCTGGATGGAAAAATCAGGGCTTGGGGTTAGGAGTTACCTAGGAGAGGACCAAAGAGATGATCCAAAAGAAATTTGTGCAAGGAAAACCTATTTGGAGACTTGCGGTGGTGTGGTTCCAAGGTTGCAATCCCCATTGTCATCTTTTTACGACTCGGCCGTCGCCATGGAGAGATGTGGTGGTGGTGGAATGATTTGTCCTCTTGTTGCTATTAGAAGTACTACGGCTCGGTCGTCGCGAGGAAAATGTGGTGGCCGTCGTCGTTCTTCAAGATTCACCCTCTCTTCTTCTTCTTGTTCTTGGTGGTGTGTGGTCCATATCGTTGTCGTTGTTAGTGTGGATAGTGGTCGTCATTTTTTTCGTTTTCGTGTGAGGTGATGGTGATGATGGTGATTTGTTGGGTGGTTGTAATGGTTGTTTTGGTGGTTGATGCGTATTGCTGTGCCAGACCAGTGTGTGGTGACAAGGAGATTGCCGGTCCATCCCGTGAGTCCAGGCCAGGGACTCACATGGGCGAGACTGGCCAAGACTTCGGCCACCACGGGTTCCATGAGCGCGGCCACGGCAATGACCAACGGATCCAAATACTGCAAACAATGGGCATAACTCATGACGCCGCCCACATTGCACAAGAGGACCAAGACCAGTTCGAGAGGCAACCGATCCATGCGAGCAAAACTGAGCCATCCCCACCAGCCGTGATTGGGATTGGCATCCTAGGTCACGACAGGGACGCCGGCGCTGAATCTACATAAATTCTTCTTTTTCTTCCACCGGATCCAGTCTGTCGGATCGGGGTCTATCAACTGGTTTCGGTCGCTTGTTTCCCCGACGACATGACCCAATCCGGCATGCGATTCAGTTTCCAATGACTCAGATCGACCTTGTTCCGTTCGGCCAGGGCTAGCACTTTCAAAAACAGCAGTGTTGCCGGTTCGACATTGGAACCAACTTCTTCGCAGATAATGTTCAAAACAATCTCATAGGCGCGCTGTGACGGTTGATCATCGATATCGTACAGCATTTTCAAACGACCACCTTTCGACCTTCGAACCTCGGTGGCATTCATTAACAGGGGAGTGGTAAGACTGTCCATTTTAACCAAGAGATCCCATGCTTTCTTGGACCAATATAGTTCCTCCGGGGGCGTTTCTCCTTTTTGCTTGGCTTCTTGCCAATAAGCCCATAGGACACGTTTGTAGTCGGCTCCTTTTACTTGTACATCACCGCCCCCAATCAGGGTTCGCAGCTCCAAATGCGCCAGCCATGTCGTAAAGTGTTGTCCCACTTGCGGAGGAGAAGTGAGGGTGAGCAGCGTCGAAATCATGGAGAAGGTATGTTGCGAGGTGCTGGTTAATGACTCCGACTTGGACATGGACGAATCCAGTAAGGCCATGACAAATTCTACGTCACTGACAGAGTTTCGATCGGATTTGGGTGTGTCATAGTAATGGCGGAGCAGTTGTTCAATATATCGGTCGGTTGTTTCTGCCGATATACGCAACGATTTCACGTCTAACAACACCTCCATCAGTTTTTGAGAGGTTGTCAAGTCATGACAGGCGTAGGCCCCTGCGAGTGAATCAATCAACGCAGGATCTCGTCCGTTGAGGTACTTCTTGAGATCGTTTGCCTCCTCGAGCGTTTTTCGGAATCCTTCGTAAAAGTCTTTTCCCCTAAAACGACGAACCACAGTTACGACAAATTGTTGGAATTCTTCCTCAAGACCTTGATCCGAAATCTCACAAACAGCCGCAATCACGGCCAATGTTTGTTCCAGTCGCTGAACCTTGGAAAAGGGATAATTCTTGTTCCATCGATCCATAAACAAACGTTTCAGTTTGCGAACGGCTTCTTGTCGTTCCGTCATGGGACAATCTTTATTCTTGGCCACTTGTACATAGGCCCGCCACACAATTTTTTCTCCGTCTTCGTCCACCACTTCATCGCGTTTGCCCCTACCTGGGGGCTTGTCATCCTTTCGGGCCATGTACAAGTGCTGGCACCATTCAGCACTGTTCAAGGTACCACCCAGACAGAGGAATTGGAGGACTTTTTCGGTTTGCGAGGCATCCAAAATGGAAAAGGTGGGATCTTGTTTGGATACAATGTCCAAGAGTTCGATAAAGCGTTCCGAAACCTCTCGACAATATTCTGGGCTAGGTGAATCCAATTCCTGCCGGACTGGATTACGACGATGTGGTTGTTGAGCTTGGAGCAAACGGGCAAACGAAAAGAGCATGGGTCGCAACACGTTGAGAGTGGTGGATTGTTCCACTTTGGTATACTCGTGAATCTCCTCATCCGTTTTGGAGTTTTTCGGATTGTCGTCTGGTTTCGATTCAGAGTCTGCTTCTTCTTCTTTTTGTCCACGACCGGTCAAAAAGTTGACAATGCCCTTGACGGTTGTTTGCCAAAAACTGTTTGGTTTGCCCTGATCCTTGTCTTGTTCCGCATGAAGTTGCTCCAGGGATTGTGCCACCAGAGTATTTTCCATGACTGCCCTGCGATCGTGATGGATGCGATGCAACCCTCGAAGAGCCGCCAGTGCCAAATCCAAGAGTTGCAGTTGGGGACTGACAGTCGTCTTGTTGTTGTTGGCTTGCTGCTGCGATTCGGCGGCAGTCGTCGGGTTGGCAGTGGATTCTTCATGGTGGTTGGAGGAGGAAAGGGTCGTGCAATCTCTTGCTGCAGTTGCCGCAATGCTGGCCAACGACCGAGTTACCCCTTGAAACTTTTGTTCCGATTGACGAATCTCACGTATATTGGGAATGTTCACCAGGGGTGCTTCTTCCTCTTGTTCTGTATGTGGATTTTCTGTCACTTGCTCCGTTTCGATTGCACCGTCTTGGACGGATTCGGCAGTTTCTTTGGTACCTCCTGCCGTGGGTTCATTCGCGGATACAGAATTTTCCAATGGCTCTTCTTGTTCTTGTGGACTGGAGGCATTGGTGACAGTTTCCTCATTCATGTCGACTGGTTTTGGCTCCATCTCACGATGCAGTGATTCCATCCAAAGGGTGAGACGAAGTTCCAACTCGGCAAAGGACGGATCATTGGATTCGTTTAATGATGATTGACTGGAAGCAAACGTATTGGTGGTATTCGTGTCGGTAGTTTCTTGCTCGTTCTCTGCCAAAGAATGCTGCAGTACCCGATCATGGCTATTATCACCCAGTAACTGTCGTTGGTACGTTTGCGCCAATTGTTCCACTTGAATACAATGGTCTTTTAACTGTTGATTTCGTTTTTGACGTCGTTCAGCCTCGGCGGCCGCCTTGGATTGTTTCACGTGTTGCTGGTGTTGCGACTGTTGTTTGTGGTGATGCTGCGACCGTGTCACACGTGGTCGATGTCGTCCATGGGATCCTCCTCCTCCTCGACCGTGATGCTGGTGCGAACGAGAAGGACGAGACGAGGATCGACCATGAGGATGATGATGACTTTTGTGGTTGTGCGAGTGAGATTTGGGAGACGACGACTTGGAGGAAGAACGAGGAGATCCTCGATAGGCCGCTGGAACCCAAATCGATGGCATCTTTGGTTGGTTCGGTGTAATAGCACTGCCATGAAAATTCCGGATCCCAAATTCGAATGGAAGAATCAATGAAACGGGTGAGCCAAACCATTTCTTGTCGCCTTGCTGGTCCATGATGCTCCTTGGTTCACTGGACGACGAACAAAGACCAAGACTGGCATAGTGTGTGGGATGCCAACGTCGGGTCAAACGTGTCGAAGAACAGGCACGCCACCCGACAGTGTCCAGTTGCAAGACTTGTGGTGGTCGTCGTCTTGGTTGTGGTACATGTCGATTCCGAATATGCCATTGAGACAGGCAAACTCTCATGGTTCGTCTGCTTTGTGGAAAGGTCAAAGGAGTTCTGCGTTGCTCTCTTGCTCTGATCGGATTGTCTTTGCAAACCAAAAAAAAAGCTGGAAAGATTGGATTTTGGATCTTCTTGTCTCTTTTCGACCCGAAGTGGTCAGTGAAAAGAGTGGGACGATGGACAGACTGTTATTCGGAAGTGGGGGAAGTACGGACGGACAAGGTCCAGACACGGGGGAAGGACGGACCGATCGGCCACACCAATCAAACGTGCCAATTCACTGACGTAGCAATTGCTGGCACTTCGCATTTGGTCGAGGTTCAATCTGCTTCCCCCCAATGGAAGACACGGACAGATGTTCGCCTTGTATGCATCATAATTTCATTTTTGCAGTGGTTGTGTTGGGCCACAAACGAGAATTTCACTCCGACAACACAGAAAGGGACAGGGTTGGTTATGGGCCGACGACCATTGGAAGACGACAGTTGGAGAAAACCATCCATATCCAGTATGCCCATGAAAGGATTTGTCGAAATTCCCTTGGCTCGACCACAATCGTCGTCCTTGCTTCAGGAGGGGAGTTCGGATGGCGACGAGAGGACAGCGAGTAGCCATCCTTCCTTGAAACGATACAATCGCTTGACCAAACTGCAAGGCATTCAACGATTCTTTTGTTTGCCTCGATGGCCGGCAGGGCACTTTATACCAGTCGATTTGAGTGCTCGGTATCGTCGGCATTTGGTCTGGGCCAAGCGCGATGGAGAGAAATTGCTGCAAACCGTCACCTCCAGATTTCAAGCAAGCACAGTCTTTCTCTCACTCTTTGTCAGCACCACCTTGGGTACGTACGTTATTGTCCATATAGTTTCGCGGCTCTGAACGATAGGCTTGACTCACTATATTCCTCTTGTCCACTGGTCTTACTCCAATGACATACAGGCGTCTTTTTCAGTCCGGCTGAAGTAGTGGCCGAAGTCCGCATGGCCTTGATACACGATCACTTGAATTTGCACTTTTTTGCCGGCATTGCCTTGCATGTTTCCGTCGTCTTTTCCTTGACAGCCTTGATTGCCAATGTCACGGCCTGGTCCATCTTTATTGTGCTCAGCAAGGAAACGGCCGGTACCATTTTACGGTCCTCACTCGGTTTGTATGCCGCGCAATTGCCGAATCGACTCGTCCTCTTGTCCTTTTACATGTTTTTTGCCTGGGTCGCTCTGTTTTGGTTTATTGTCATGCCCTATTCGGTTGCGCTGACATTAATGGTGGTGGGCCTGGTCCTCATGATCCACATTGCGGGAACCTATTCGGCCATGGGAGAAGTCATCATGGCAACCAGTGCCATGGCCAATGAACGTATCTTTGCCATGGAACACGAAGACAAAATGGTACCTACGGAGCTCTTTCATGCATTGTACGTTGTTACATGTTCGAACCTTGAGACGTTGTGGATTGGCCCCGTTCTAACGACACTTGTTTGCTTTGTTTGCAATTATTCCTCGTTTGGTTGACACAGGCTTCACGAGACGCGGTTGGCCGAAAAGGCCAAGATTCCAGTCAGCCAACAATATCGGATGAATTACAAGGAAGTTCTCTGGGAACTGGATGAGGAGGCATAACCAACAACAACAACAACCGCATTCATGGGAGTTGGATCCAAGGATGATCCTTTTTGAGAAGTAGCTAACTCTAGCGCATCTTTTCTAGGAATGGAAAATTTTGATCTTTCTTACTCGCGTATCAGTCGCGCCTCTCGATGGGGATCGCGCCCAAAAGATTCTGCTTCATCCATCAAAAAGATCCAAACGAACGACCATGACAAGGCCTGCCATTTCCCTGTATGGTCTCCTGCTTCCATGGTTGTTCGTGGAACCCTTTGAAATCGCCAAACACGTTAGTTTGTTCCATCGTTTGTCCAGTCCAGTGGTACTCTCTGGTACAACCTCCTCAAATATGGAAGATGCATCCGTGACGAACACAACAGGCACTTGTGGTCACCACTTGCTGACTCAAGCAGGGGAAGGGATCCTCTCTCGGAGAAGGGCCTTTCAGCTCTCGGTTGCCGCTGTTGCATCCGCAGTGGTACCGCAACGATCCAACAGTGTCAGCCAACACTCTGCCTCATCCTCACGACAACACGATACTTCCTTGTCGTCGGCCCAAGAGAGTTTGACAGGCTTTGTCGCGGGTGCTACCATGTCAGCTACCAAGACGGTCGTCAAGTATCCTCTCGATACGGCTACAGTGCGACTGCAATTGGCGGCGGCAGCAGCAGCAGCCGAAAGTCCCTTGTACACCACATCATGGAGTGAATTGTTTCGAGGAAGTTTGAATGGTGTGGCCACGCCCTTGGTGGCCAATATTCCCGGAGGGGCCGTCTTTTTTGCGGTTCGAGATGCCTGCAAGGCCAGTTTGAAAACCAATCGCGTGACGGCCCATTTGCCACCGTGGATACAAACCTGTACGGCTGTGGCTGTGGCCCAAATTCCCTACTGGCTTGTACGCAATCCCAGTGAAATTGTCAAGACTCGACAACAGGCCAAACTGGAGGGATACACAGAGGGTGTATCCATGATACAAGGATACCGCCAAGTATGGCTGGATGCCACGACGGCGTCGCGAGATGGAGGAGTCAATGCAACGCATGGGTCCGATTCGTCATGTTCGACCCTGTCCAGTTTGGTGGATGCCTTTTATCTGGGTTATTGGGAAAACATTTTGTACGCCTACCCTGCCGATGTCATTAAATTTTTGGTCTACGATTCCTGGACTCGCAAACTTGGAGGTAAACAGGCCTTGTCACCATTACAGGGGGCTGTGGTGGGGGCTGGTGCTACGGCTGTGGCACAATTGGTCACAACACCATTGGATGTGGTACGGAATCGTCTCATGGCTAGTGCAATGTCCAACAATACCACGGCACTAGGAACGCGACAATTCTCAACAGTCGTTTCACCAGGTCCAGGAGAAGATGAAAGCGATAATGATGAACCAGGAGAGTCGCAAGACGGTCGTGGTTATCGCCAACGCTCCTATTGGGACACGCTCACATACTTGACAGAATCGGAGGGACTGCCTGGACTGTTTGCGGGTGCAGCTCCACGAGTGGGAAAGGCCCTGATTAGTGGAGCCATTCAATTTGCCACCTACGAAGAAACCAAACGAGACGTGGCGAGATTTCTCAACGACAATAAGGGCCGAATCTTTTCTTTGCAGTCAAAGTAGAGGCATGTGGCGTTCCAGAACAACCACATGTTCTGTGCAGCACTGCCTACCTAGGTAGTCCCTTCCACCACCACCACCTGCGGAGATTTGACAAAAGAGTCCTGGACAACCATGGACGGGCCATCTCCAAGTCTCGAGCTACCAAGGAGCTCTTCGGCCGCTTAGAGCTAAGGCGTATCTCTAAACATATCTGTGAAGCATTTGATATGTCTTGATACTGGTTTATTAGGGTTAGTTCGATTATAAATCCTCTTCTGTTGGTCTAGAGAGGAGGCTACCTGAAACCTGAAGAGATGCGCTTGGTACTTCTGGTAGAGAAACTCGAAGATTCGCGCGATCCATGAGCGACTAACACTCTGTCGTCACTTCTCTCGATTGATGTTCCCTCAAATCTCCACTGTTGTGCTATTCGCTATTCATGGGGCATCATGAAGACTTGTAGTTGCGGCCTGTTCTTCCATGTCACTGCCATTCTTGCTCTTTTCCCGCAAGTGACGACAAGTTTCCAATGTTCCTCCTGGCATGGTGAAAAACCAGTGCCCCTTCGACAAAGACGATTTGCGGGCCACACTCCCCAGCAGGGGATTGCTCCATCATTTGGGGTTGTTCCGAACGACCATGCACCACAACACCAGCATCCTTTTGGGGGACGGGTCAATCCGTCCTTGTCGTCCAGTCGAGTACGAACAAGGCTCGGACTTTCCATGGCATCGCTAGGAGAACCAATCACGTCTTTGGCGTCGTCCTTATTCCGAACCTCGGGCAGTGTACCGTTTATCCAAGCCTTTGGGGTGAATGCCGTTTTGTTTGCCGTCTTGTCCCGCAAACTGTCGACCATGTTAACACCGACGGGGTTTGTTCATGCCTTGGCCTTGGGCAGTTCCTTGTGGGCCACCTTGGGTGTTTCGGGATGGTTGTATTGTGTGGCCTATCTGTTTTTGGGGCAAGCCGTCACCAAGGTTCGATTTGCGGAAAAACAAAAGGCTGGACTGGCCGAAGGTCGGGGTGGACGACGGGGTCCTGAAAATGTCTGGTACGTATTAGAGCAACTTGTTGTTGTTGTTGTTGGTTTTGGTTTTGTGCTTTGGAACGACTCGACGACGACGGAGTGACAAGACGCCTACTACTGTCGTTACTGGACAGACTTTGGGATTGCAACGTCTCATGTTTGCCGTGTGCACCCACCAATTCTATTGTACAGGGGCAGTGCCGCGACGGGCTTGCTCTGTGCCATTTGTTCCGTACAGGGCCCCGTCTTGTGGGGGATTCGATCGGAACTATTCGTCTTGGGGTATGTGGCATCGATTGCGACCAAATTGGCTGATACCTTTGCTTCCGAAATTGGCAAGGCCTATGGGAAGACCACCTTTTTGATTACCACCTTGGAACGTGTTCCGGCCGGTACAGAAGGAGCCGTATCGGTGGAAGGGACGGCCGCATCCGTGGTGGGTGGATTGCTCCTCAGTTTGGTCGCCCATGGATTGGGCTTGATTGGGAGCAGTTGGACGGCGGTAGCTCTTTCGACCGTGGCCGCCTTTGTAGCGACCAATGTGGAAAGTTTGATTGGTGCCACCTTGCAAGAAAAAGAGGGATTGCAATGGATGACGAATGAAGTGGTCAATTTTATCAACACGTTTATTGGAGCCACCTTGGCCATGGTGGGAGGCATGGCACTTTTGTCTCTCTAAAAACAGAGAACTACCTACCTAGGAGTACTCCTAGTAGGAAAGGTTAGTAGTCGGTAGCAAGTAGGAACGCGAAGGACTTTGTCGCAGGAGTGCCAAGGATCCACCATAGACTCCTCTACAAGGAGAAGAAGTATATCTTCTAAGGTACTCCTACTCGTAACGTTCTGTAGAGATTTGATGCACAAGATGTAAGAATTCAAGAAGTTGACAGAGCAGGCAAACATGAAGAGGACATGGGCACTCCTGGAACGATACGTTGGGGCAGTGGTGATTGCGTCATCTTTTCTCCCGCTGTGGCCCGCAGACGAGACGATAGGATCCATCCACCGCTTCCATGGCCACCGAACTTTCATTGCTCGCGATCATTTCCCTCTCTTGGATCGGATGATACGTGGACACGACGATCCCAAGTGTTACCTTGTGTTTCTCTAGAGATTCCCAGCTCTCACAATAATGTCGTTGCTGGATCGTGCGCCGCATTTTTGGAATGGTCGCCCGGTGTTTCTGGGTCTGGCCAAGCGCAAGGACAACACAAACACATGGGTACACCACAATACAATAAAATTATTCTCTCCATCAAAGACTTGAAGCGAAGATGGTGAAATGTCTATGTGTCGTGTCGTGTGGGTTGGCATGGAAATTGGCCACCGAGCGACACAAACTTTTGGACGCACACGACTTGCCAAAATTTCCAGCGTCTGCGACCAGTATCGTTCAATACATCTCTCTTTACTCACCGAAGCAAAATACACATGAGTAGTGTCTTGGCGCGCCGGCATTTCTTTCGATTCCTGCGCGGCCGGTGGATCTTGGCTGATTTCTCGGCTGATTTCTCCCTCTATTGTCGATTAGAGGTTTGGATTATGGTGTCGCCATTATACCACCATCAAGGTCTACGTAGCCACGTTGAGATTACATGAAGTAGTTTGGTGGCGACGCTTCAATCCAACGAGGGACCTCTTGTGGTAAAGCGCATGGAGTTGTCTCGTGTTGATTTGAGGCACAGTTGTCCTGGTTTGATAGTTTCGAGTCCTTTGGAACACGACATTCAATTCACACCACCACACCACCACACCACTTGTACGAAATCAAACACAACGACGACGAGAAACCATGGCGGCCACCACGAGCGATTTTAGTTATGATGAAAGTCTGCATCCACCCGCCATTGTCCACATTCCCGAAGAGTTTGTTCCCGATGACCCAGCCTCTCCGGGTCACATTGATTCTCCCTTGTCCTCCCCTCCCAATTCACCCAATGCCTGGGATATACGAGAGTTGGGAAACGACGAAGAAGACGAAGAAGAAGAAGACAACAAGCACAATCACTTGCAACAGCCACCCTTGTCCTTGCCCGAACTCAATCATTCCACAGCCACCAATTGCAGCTCGTTCATCTTCTGTTTAATGCCGTTCATCTTCTGGTTCATTTCATTAAACAGACTTTTCATCTCAATCATGTTTTCGCGCAAACCACTCTTCGTTGCATAATTGTCTTCTGTTCCGAGGGTGGACTTTGTGCGGTGTCCGCTTACACACAGACGAGCACAACAGTGCTTGACGCGACTGTGGGATATACGCTTTGGAAGGTATCGAAACATGGTGGACTATCGCGGGTTCTTTCGAATGTATCGCAGGAAGGAAAACTGTGGGCTCACAAAAAATGTTCTCTGCGGGTGACGGGAAAGTGGCAAGTCTGAGAGAGAGCCACTTTTGAAGCGCCACGAGAGTCAAGATTGATTGACAGTCGTACGATCCACTATAACTCAAACTGTACAGACCGCCTCCTCAACACACAACAATCGTACGATCCACTATAACTCAAACTGTACAGACCGCCTCCTCCATGTCTACCAGTATAAAGTATATAGTAGGAGTAGTAGATATATTCATATCCTGAGGTGACGGACGGGGCACACAACTCCCGACGCACACCACAACAATGGAATATCAAAAATATCAAGCTTCACTGTTCACTGTTCCCGTTCTTTTGGGTTTGCGTGCAGGCGCCTCTTCGTCCAAACACTCTCGACTCTCTGGAGCTCCTGCAGTCTTTTCGTGGCGCAGCAAAAGTGGACGTCTCCTCTCTCCCTCAGACTTGCCACTTTCCCGTCACCCGCAGAGAACATTTTTTGTGAGCCCACAGTTTTCCTTCCTGCGATACATTCGAAAGAACCCGCGATAGTCCACCATGTTTCGATACCTTCCAAAGCGTATATCCCACAGTCGCGTCAAGCACTGTTGTGCTCGTCTGTGTGTAAGCGGACACCGCACAAAGTCCACCCTCGGAACAGAAGACAATTATGCAACGAAGAGTGGTTTGCGCGAAAACATGATTGAGATGAAAAGTCTGTTTAATGAAATGAACCAGAAGATGAACGAGCTGCATTTTCAAAGCAACAAGACGCAGCAGGGTTTTATGCTCGCACAGTCGGGACTCCTTGCAACACTAATGATCGCGCTACACGGTATGTCCGACTCTCAATTACAACATTACTCGGAGAATTTTTCTAAACGAATCGAAGCACAAGATGCTCGTTTTGAAGCACAAAATGATAAATTGCAAGCTCAGGATCGGATATTGGACGCCCAGGATTCCAAAATCCAAGCACAAGATGCTCGCTTTGATTCACAGAATGATAAAATCGAAGCTCAGGACCGAAAATTGGACGCACAGGATTCCCAAATCCGAGCACAAGACAAGCTTATTGCGTCCAGGAGCAAGTAAGGCTCTTGGTGAAGCAAGAAAGGCTCTTTGTAGTTTCTTCATCTTGGGTCGGGGCGTCGTTTCAAGCATCAATCTCGTTCTCTGAGTTGTGCTTAGTAGGGCAGTTTTTAACGGCAGATTGTACTATAGCATTGATATTACTTTCCTCCTCCAAGCATAAAACACGGTCCATCTACAACTGGATTGCCTCATGAGGTTTGTCTATCTTCTCCTACAATTGACAACTGGAAGACGCGTCTCTCGCCCTTTTCCAGGATAGAATTCAGGACACCTAATAGATAAAGTATTGTGTACCTTAGGAACTGGCCGTGACGGCCGGTGTCGACTCGTTCGTTGGAATCTCCACTGGTGACACTGTTGTTGTTGTTGTGGTTGTGGATGATGATGTTGTGGTTGGTTCCGTGTCGGTTGTCTTGGTCGATCGTTGGTTGGGTTTGCCCTTGGTTCGTCGTTTCGTCGTCCTACGAGTGGCGGTGGTCGGTTCCTTGTCGTCTTGTTGTTGTTCTACTTCGACTACGAGTTGCCGTGCTTGTGCCTGTCGCGCCTGCTGTTCGTGTTCCAATCGCCGCGTCAATTCCAATCGAATCAACTTCATTTCTTCCACCCGTTGATTGGCTTCTTGTTGGGTAATAAATTTGCCATGACGATCCATGTAATCCTTAAAGCCCATGACGGACAACAAGACTGTTCAGAGCGCAGTGTAGAAATGTTGTAGAGACACACGTGTGTGTGTCCGTAGAATGGAATGATGCAAACACAGAGATACAAGAAAGAAAGCGAGAGAACGAAGCGCGCGCACGGCGACGACCGGCATCCAATCAGGAGCAAGAAAAAGAAAGACACAAGAAGAAAACAAGCTCAGAACCAAACCAATCAGAAAAAAAAAACACAATTCGTTTGATGGCAAGGTATCCAACTCGTTTGTGTGACACGCACACATCCCTCGTTGCTACTACGAAACGACGACAAGCGCACAAAACACGTACCGCAAATGGTGGTGAATTGTCCAAAGACACGGGTATGCAAGAGTTTGATGGAGAGTTGCAAATGTTCCTTGCCGGACCGACCATACAAGATTAATCCGACACAGGGCACGGCCAAGAGGGCGACGGTCCGCACCGGATTGGCCGAAATGTAATTGGCCACACGATGATGCAGACTCAAGGTATCACCGGGAACAATATGAACGCCCGATTTGGCAATCGATTCTTGATACAAGGAATGCAACTGCATTTCCTTGGTGGTGGCAGGGTCGGTGGTCGTAGAGGCATTGACTTGTGCTTGTTGGTGTTGTTGCTGTTCTTCGGCCCATTGAACCGTTTCGGCATGGTGTTGGGATTCGTGAGCAATTTGTTGCATGCGATCATGGACATATTGTTCCGACGTCAAGGCAAAGGCAAACAAGGCCGGCATAATGACCATGGCCGTTCGAGATTGCCAATTGGTCCGGAGCCGAAAGGCGGCATTTTGCATCGCCAGATACAAACTTCCGACGGCGGGGACCAAGACCAAACCGCTTCGGTCATGGCTTCCTGCGATGTGGTTTGATTGCGAGATTGCGGCGTTAACGAAGTCATGATGATGATGCTACTACGCCGACAATGAGAGAGTGTAGGGTGTCGATACACGGAATATAGAGAGGGATGGATGGGTAGAGTTCTTCGTTCGTCGTTGGATCCAAAGGCTACACAGTCAGTCTGTTGTAGGGCCTGCTTCTCCCTTTGCCTTTGGGGTGATGGTGATATTCTGCTCTCGCCGATCGCTATGATCCTCGATTCGATTGGCAGCAGCGTCGTGTTTGGTCTCTATTGTATCTCTCTCTCTCTCTCTCTGTCGTCTTGCTGTTGGAGAAGGTGGAGAGCAGATGACGAAGAAAAATGGACATGTGTTGTGGCGAGATGCGTGGCCGAACAACGGAACCTATGGGGGTCGCATTTTTACCGGTCGCCCATTAGACGCCGTAAAAAAGTTTTATGCTCAGTCCCGCCACGTACATAGGTCACTATCTGCGGAATCGTTTGACACCGTCCGTCCGTCAGTCCGTGCTCTCCGAAATCAGTCTGCTCGTCAGCGCTATCCGTCCATGTCAATCAATCAATATGATAATTTTGACAACCGCATCCCATTGTATGGTAAGGAATGAATGTGGCAATCGAAACGGAGAATGACCAGAGTCGTCGTCGTCGTTGTTGTGGATACATGCGGCCACTGTCGTTTCGCTCCGTGTTGTCGAGGAGTGAAAGTGGGAAAGGAGTGAGAGTGGGAAAGGAACCACTCTGCTCGAGCCATTTTATATCTATATCTATGGATTGTATCGAGCGGATTCATGTCCAGGAGTTGGAGGATTTCAACTCTTGGAGATCAATCCGTTCGATACTATCCATAGAAGAATACCATGGCGGAGGAATGGTCCATGTTTTGGTGTTGGAAAGCTTGTTTGTTTGTTTGTCCTTGTCGTCGTCCTATTGCTCTGTGTGTCGTGTGTGGAGGAGTGAGAGTTGAGGAGGAACCAGCCATATATGTTATATATTGTATATGGATTGTATCGAACGGATGACTGTCCAAGATTTGGCTGATTGTGCCACACATTAATATATCATGGACAGTTATTCGTTCGATACAATCCATAGAATAGTTACATGGCGGCGGAGGAATTCTCTGTTGCGACCGAACGCTTGTGTATCCGTATCGTATATGGAGTGTGGATCGAACGGATGGATGTCATCGATTTGGAGTGTGCCAACTATATTGCGTTGGTACAATGGTCGTACTTGGGAGCACGGATTTTTGTTGTGTGGTCGACTGGCCATGTGCGACTGCAGGTTGTCATCGTTAAAATGTGACCTATCCACGACCCCAAAATCAAGTCGCGCATTAGATGCGTGAAATGTCGAAACTCCAAGATCCAAAAGATACACAAAAAGTTCTCTCTCGTCGTCCGTTGTTCTGTATTTTATCCGATTCTAGAGAAAGGAGACAAGAATCCGCGACATTGCAGCAGAATCCCCAACAGCCGCAATACACCATGGTTCGCTCGTCCTTTGTATCGTCGGGTTTCGGACTGTCACGTTCTTGCTGTGGCTCGGCGTCATTGTGGTCGTTTGGATCCTGCGGGTGGTCCTCTACTGGAATCATGGCTGCTGCTAGCAGTAGTAGTAGTGCCGAAAGGACACTGCGATCACAACGTTGGTCGTCTCCGTTGAGAGGAACCGTGTCGTCTTGCTCGTTTTCCACCGGCAATCCCAACAACGAAAACGACGACCACCACCAAAACAAATCGACTTCTTCTTCGTCGTCGTCGTCGTCTCCCATTCGTTTGGCCCATCGCTTGGACGGGTTGGATGCCCCGACCGTCTGGCATGAATTTACGCCACTTTCCAAACAACACCAATCTATTAATTTGGGACAAGGCTTTCCCGATTGGGATCCACCCAGGTTTGTCGTGGAGGCCCTGCAAGCCGCCGTCACACACCGTCATGCCAATCAATATGCACCCTCCCAAGCCCATCCAGCCTTGGCGCAAGCCCTCGTGCACGAATATACACACCACTTGTGGTGGAACCCAACCAGCAGCGACAACGACAATGACCAGACCCCGAGTCCGGACGCGGCCTGTTTCGACTTGGATCCGACGCAACATGTGGCCACAACGGTTGGTTGTACGCAAGCCTTGTATTGTGCCTTGCAAGGATTGATCAATGCGGGAGACGAAGTCGTCTTGTTGGAACCCGCCTTTGATATTTATCATTCGCAAGTGCGCATGGCCGGTGGTACCTGCGTCTTTGTCCCCCTGCGACCCAAACAACATATGACACCGACCGCAAGCAGCAACGACCAAACGAAGAAGACTACTTTGGTGGACACCCCCAACGAATGGCATGCCAGTGATGTGTTTGACTTGGACTTGGAGGAATTTCAAGCCGCCTTGTCGGACCGTACCAAAGTCATTTTACTCAATACACCGCATGTAAGTCTCCTCACAATCATAATCGTACCCAGAATCGGCGCGTGTCCTGTGGTTCCTTGTTGTGTGTGTGTGTGTGTGGGTGCAAGAGGGTGTGGGTGGGTGGGTGTGCGTTTGGAGCAGAGGACGCGTTTTGGAATGGACTCCCTATACCTCTCCTGCAATTGTACATCCATGTATATGCTTTGTGGAGTTGTAAGAGACTGTGACCAAAGTACGAGATAGAAAGAGAGAGAGAGTCACGCGGTGTGTTTTGTTCCACCCCTCGTCCTCTCTCATGCTACTTGTGTACTATGTATAGAATCCTACCGGCAAGGTGTTTTCTCGGGCCGAATTGCAAGGCATGGCGGATATTTTGCAACAACCCGAATATCAACATATTGTGGTAATTTCGGATGAAGTGTACGAACACATTGTCTTTGATCCCGACACACGACCCCACGTTTCCATGGCTACTATCCCGGGCATGTTTCATCGGACCTTGACCTTGAGTTCCTCGGGCAAAACGTAAGTATACTACAATCTCCCTCGTTTTTATTGTTGTTGTTGTTCTTGTGTGTGTGTTGGTCGTTGCATCCTCGAGTATATAGGGATAGGGATTGTGTGTGTCTGTTTTGTGGGTCTCACATCAGTTTCGAGAGGATGATGCTTTCCTGACGTGTCTTGTTGTTGTTGGTCGTTCCTTTCTTTCTTTTTGTCTCTCACACTTGGCCATTAGGTTTTCCTGTACGGGTTGGAAAGTTGGATGGGCGATTGGTCCTGCGCATTTGGTCCATGCTGTGACGGCCACCAATCAATGGATTACCTTTTCGGCTCCGACACCGACCCAAGATGCCATGGCGCAAGCCTTGCGTCAAGCACGAACCGAGCCCTACCACGGCCATGCCACATATTTTGACTATGTGGCCGCAGAATATCGTCGCAAACGCACCATTTTGCAAACGGCCTTGACCAACGCCGGCTTGACTCCCATTGTTCCCGATGGATCCTTTTTTGTCATGGCCGACACCTCTCAAGTCGAAATTCCCGAATCCTATTTGCATCACGTGACACGAGCCATGCCCCTTCGGACATTGGACCAACGACGCGTGGCTCCTCGCGATTGGGCCTGTTGTCGATGGATGACCGAAACGGTGGGTGTCACGGCCATTCCACCATCAGCCTTTTATTCGACGCCCAATGTTCCCTTGGCTCAAAATTTGATTCGATTGGCCTTTTGCAAAACGGACGAGACATTGCAAGAAGCGGCCCGGCGATTGGAACAACACTTTGGAAAATGAGAGAGAGTGGGATCCTCTCTCAAAATCCGTGCCGACGACGATAGGCATTTTCGATTGGAGAACTCTGCATATTCCCAAAGAGAGAGAGTTTTGATAGAAACACAACACCATGGAATCCAACGAAACGCTTTCAAGCATCAATCTCCATTGAGGCATATAGTTTGGAGGGAGGTGTGATGAATCGTGGCCCTCCAAAGAGTCGCTGTACTCCTGCCAAAACTAATGAATGGGAAGGACATCCCCGCGCTCGCATGAATAAGTTTACCTAGTACAAAATAGCGTTTGACTCGAAAAGGAAGAATGATGATTTTCTTGCTCAATTGTCTATCCGAGAGTATTCCACGACCGACGCCCCGGCCCAAGATGCAGAAACTACGAAGAGCCTCGCTGCTTGCTTCACTTGCTCTTGCTCTTAATAATCATATCTTGTGCTTCGATTTTGCTATCCTGGGCGTCAATTTTCCGGTCCTGGGATTCAAGCTTGTCATTTTGTGACTCAAAGCGTACATTTTGTGACTCAAAGCGTGCATCTTGTGCTTCGATTCGTTTCGAGAAACCCTCCGACTGTCTCTGCAAATTGTTGGTGGACACATCGTGTAGAGCGATCATCAGTCCGATCATCAGTGTCCCCATTGACACCGTAAGTCCCGCTAGTCCCAACGCAGTTTGCGTCATGGTCTCGTTCATTTCCTTATTCATTTTCGTCATGGTCTCGTTCATTTGTTTAACAACTTCCTTCGGAACCGAAGAATCTTGTTGGCCAATGGAGGACTTCCAGCGGCGTCCGAACAAATACTTTGATGAAAGCTTTTTAAAGGAGGAAGGAAACATGGTGCAACACAGGGGCGTTACCTCATGAGGCAATCCAGTTGTAGATGGACCGTGTTTTATGCTTGGAGGAGGAAAGTAATATCAATGCTATAGTACAATCTGCCGTTAAAAACTGCCCTACTAAGCACAACTGAGAGAACGAGATTGATGCTTGAAACGACGCCCCGACCCAAGATGAAGAAACTACAAAGAGCCTTTCTTGCTTCACCAAGAGCCTTACTTGCTCCTGGACGCAATAAGCTTGTCTTGTGCTCGGATTTGGGAATCCTGTGCGTCCATTTTTCGGTCCTGAGCTTCGATTTTATCATTCTGTGAATCAAACCGAGCATCTTGTGCTTGGATTTTGGAATCCTGGGCGTCCAATATCCGATCCTGAGCTTGGAATTTATCATTTTGTGCTTCAAAACGAGCATCTTGTGCTTCGATTCGTTTAGAAAAATTCTCCGAGTAATGTTGTATTTTAGAGTTGGACATACCGTGTAGCGCGATCATAAGTGTTGCAAGGAGTCCCGACAGTGCGAACATAAATCCCTGCTGCGTCTTGATGCTTTGAAAATGCAGCTCGTTCATCTTCTGGTTCATTTCGTTGAATTTCTGGTTCATTTCGTTGAATTTCTGGTTCATTTCGTTGAATTTCTGGTTCATTTCGTGGTTCAACTTCTGGTTCATTTCGTGCAAGAGATTTTTCATCTCCTTCATAGAATTGTCCTCTCTTTCCATGGTGGACTTGGAGCGGCGTTCGCTTACACACAGACGAGCACAACAGTGCTTGACGCGACTGTGGGATATACGCTTTGGAAGGTATCGAAACATGGTGGACTATCGCGGGCTCTTTCCAATGTATCGCAGGAAGGAAAACTGTGGGCTCACAAAAAATGTTCTCTGCGGGTGACGGGAAAGTGGCAAGTCTGAGAGAGAGCCACTTTTGAAGCGCCACGAGAGTCAAGATTGATTGACAGTCGTACGATCCACTATAACTCAAACTGTACAGACCGCCTCCTCAACACACAACAATCGTACGATCCACTATAACTCAAACTGTACAGACCGCCTCCTCCATGTCTACCAGTATAAAGTATATAGTAGTAGATATATTCATATCCTGAGGTGACGGACGGGGCACACAACTCCCGACGCACACCACAACAATGGAATATCAAAAATATCAAGCTTCACTGTTCACTGTTCCCGTTCTTTTGGGTTTGCGTGCAGGCGCCTCTTCGTCCAAACACTCTCGACTCTCTGGAGCTCCTGCAGTCTTTTCGTGGCGCAGCAAAAGTGGACGTCTCCTCTCTCCCTCAGACTTGCCACTTTCCCGTCACCCGCAGAGAACATTTTTTGTGAGCCCACAGTTTTCCTTCCTGCGATACATTCGAAAGAACCCGCGATAGTCCACCATGTTTCGATACCTTCCAAAGCGTATATCCCACAGTCGCGTCAAGCACTGTTGTGCTCGTCTGTGTGTAAGCGGACACCGCACAAAGTCCACCCTCGGAACAGAAGACAATTATGCAACGAAGAGTGGTTTGCGCGAAAACATGATTGAGATGAAAAGTCTGTTTAATGAAATGAACCAGAAGATGAACGAAAATGCGTTGGGACTAGCGGGACTTACGGTCACAATGGGGACACTGATGATCGGACTGATGATCGCTCTACACGATGTGTCCACCAACAATTTGCAGAGACAGTCGGAGGGTTTCTCGAAACGAATCGAAGCACAAGATGCTCGATTTGAAGCACAAGATGCTCAACTGCGTGCTCAAGACCGCAAGCTTGACGCACAGGACAAGGTGCTGATTGCGTCCGCGAGCAAGAAAGGCTTGTAGTGAAGCAAGAAAGGCTCTTTGTAGTTTCTGCATCTTGGGTCGGGGCGTCGTTTCGAGCATACATCTCGTTCTCTCAGTTGTGCTTCCTGTTCTTTAGTAGGGCAGTTTTTAACGGCAGATTCTACTAAAGGATTGGTATTACTTTCCTCCTCCATTCATAAACCACAGGTCCATCTACAACTGGATTGCCTCATGAGGTTTGTCTATCTACAATTGACAACTGGAAGACGCGTCTCTCGCCCTTTTCCAGGATAGAATTCAGGACACCTAATAGATATAGTATTGTGTACCTTAGGAACTGGCCGTGACGGCCGGTGTCGACTCGTTCGTTGGAATCTCCACTGGTGACACTGTTGTTGTTGCTGTTGTGGATGATGATGTTGTGGTTGGTTCCGTGTCGGTTGTCTTGGTCGATCGTTGGTTGGGTTTGCCCTTGGTTCGTCGTTTCGTCGTCCTTCGAGTGTCGGCGGTCGGTTCGTTGTCGTCTTGTTGTTGTTCTACTTCGACTACGAGTTGCCGTGCTTGTGCCTGTCGCGCCTCTTGTTCGTGTTCCAATCGCCGCGTCAATTCCAATCGAATCAACTTCATTTCTTCTACCCGTTGATTGGCTTCTTGTTGGGTAATAAATTTGCCATGACGATCCATGTAATCCTTAAAGCCCATGACGGACAACAAGACTGTTCAGAGCGCAGTGTAGAAATGTTGTAGAGACACACGTGTGTGTGTCCGTAGAATGGAATGATGCAAACACAGAGATACAAGAAAGAAAGCGAGAGAACGAAGCGCGCGCACGGCGACGACCGGCATCCAATCAGGAGCAAGAAAAAGAAAGACACAAGAAGAAAACAAGCTCAGAACCAAACCAATCAGAAAAAAAAAACACAATTCGTTTGATGGCAAGGTATCCAACTCGTTTGTGTGACACGCACACATCCCTCCATGCTACTACGAAACGACGACAAGCGCACAAAACACGTACCGCAAATGGTGGTGAATTGTCCAAAGACACGGGTATGCAAGAGTTTGATGGAGAGTTGCAAATGTTCCTTGCCGGACCGACCATACAAGATTAATCCGACACAGGGCACGGCCAAGAGGGCGACGGTCCGCACCGGATTGGCCGAAATGTAATTGGCCACACGATGATGCAGACTCAAGGTATCACCGGGAACAATATGAACGCCCGATTTGGCAATCGATTCTTGATACAAGGAATGCAACTGCATTTCCTTGGTGGTGGCAGGGTCGGTGGTCGTAGAGGCATTGACTTGTGCTTGTTGGTGTTGTTGCTGTTCTTCGGCCCATTGAACCGTTTCGGCATGGTGTTGGGATTCGTGAGCAATTTGTTGCATGCGATCATGGACATATTGTTCCGACGTCAAGGCAAAGGCAAACAAGGCCGGCATAATGACCATGGCCGTTCGAGATTGCCAATTGGTCCGGAGCCGAAAGGCGGCATTTTGCATCGCCAGATACAAACTTCCGACGGCCGGTACCAAGACCAAACCGCCCGCCACCAACCCTTCGGTCATGGCTTCCTGCGATGTGGTTTGATTGCGAGATTGCGGCGTTAACGAAGTCATGATGATGATGCTACTACACCGACAATGAGAGAGTGTAGGGTGTCGATACACGGAATATAGAGAGGGATGGATGGGTAAAGTTCTTTTTTCGTTGGATCCAAAGGCTACACAATCAGTCTGTTGTAGGGCCTACTTCTCCCTTTTCCTTTGGGATGATGATGATGATATTGGGCTCTCGCCGATCGCGATCCTCGATTCGATTGGCAGCAGCGTCGTTTGGTCGATTGTATCTCTCGACCTTTGTCGTCGTCTTGGTGCTCTAGGAGAAACGATAAAGCAGATGACGAAGAAAAATGGACATGTGTTGTGGCGAGATGCGTGGCCGAACAATCGGAACCTATGGGGGTCGCATTTTTATCGGTCGCCCATTAGACGCCGTAAAAAAGTTTTCTGCTCAGTCCCGCCACGTACATAGGTTACTATCTGCGGAATCGTTTGACACCGTCAGTCCGTCCATCCGTGCTCTCAGTAATCAGTCTGCTCGTCTGTCCGCACGAGCGCTATCCGTCCATGTCAATCAATCAATATGGCCGTACTTTTGACAACCGCATCCCATTGTATGGTAAGGAATGAATGTGGCAATCGAAACGGAGAATGACCAGAGTCGTCGTCGTCGTTGTTGTGGATACATGCGGCCACTGTCGTTTCGCTCCGTGGTGTCGAGGAGTGAGAGTGGGAGAGGAACTATCTATATCTATGGATTGTATCGAGCGGATTGATGTCCAGGATTTGGAGGATTTCAAACAAACACAACTCTTGGAGATCAATCCGTTCGATACTATCCATAAAAGAATACCATGGCTCAGGAATGGTCCATGTTTTGGTGTTGGAAAGCTTGTTTGTTGGTTTGTCGTTGTCGTCTTGTTGCTCTGTGTCGTGTGTCGAGGATTGAGAGTGGAGGAGGAACCAGCCATTCTTGTATTGATAGATATGGATTGTGTCGAATGGATGACTGTCCAAGATTTGGCTGATGGCACCAAACATTTCTACATCTTGGACAGTTGTTCGTTCGATACAATCCATTGAATCATAAAATGGCGGCGTAGGAATGGTCGATTCTTTGTTGCGACTTGTGGTCGAACGCTTGTGTATCCGTATCGTATATGGAGTGTGGATCGAACGGATTGATGTCAACGATTGGGAGTGTGCCAACTCTATTGGTTTGGTACAATGGTCGAACTCATTGGCATCAATTCGTTCTATATACCGAGTGTATAGTTTTTGGTGTTGTGGTCAGGTTCAGGGTATACTGTTGTTTTGATACAGGATCTCCATTGGTACGGCACTCTCCTATGTGGCATGGCATGAATTTGGATGATATGACTCCTACATATGATTGATGGGTACGGCATCCCCTTTGGTACATGGAACACGGATTTGGTACTAATAGAGACTGTAAGAAGCATACAATACGGGCCATTCGGCGGATTCCAAGAGTCGTCGTCGTTGTTGTGGTTGTGGACACTTGCCGCCGCCACGGTCGTTTTGGCTCTGTGGTGTGAGTGAGTGAGTGAGTGAGTGAGTGAGTGAGTGAGTGAGTGAGTGAGTGAGTGAGTGAGTGAGTGAGTGAGTGAGTGAGTGAGTGAGTGAGTGAGTGAGTGAGTGAGTGAGTGAGTGAGTGAGTGAGTGAGTGAGTGAGTGGAGGAGGAACTCCTGTCAATCTATGGATTGTATGAAACGGATGAATGTCAAGGATTTGGAGGATTGCGCCAAGTATACATCGTTGACATTCATTCGTTCCATACAATCCATTCATATAACTAATAATCATGCGGCGGAATGGTTGATGCTTTGCGACTAGTGATTGGTGGTGGTCAGAGGCTTGTTGTTTTGGTTAGAGGGCTGTCATGATTGGTGTGGATGGTCTTTCTTGTTGCGGGTGCCATTCCACGAGGGAGACAAGGGGAAAGAGCACCACGGAGACCGCAGTGTTGCTGCTTGACAGGTTTTTTTGGAGCACATTCGTCGGTCTCAGGAGGGGGAGGACCACATCATCGAACCTTATGGATGTCACCGATTTGGAGTTTGCCAAATATCTATTGGTTTGGGACAATTGTTGAACTCATGGGCATCAATCCATTCTGCACCGATAGTATAGTTTTTGGTTTTGTGCTTGAGGATTATTCGTTCGAATAGTATAGGCTAGTATGCTGTTTTATAGATATATAGTAGGACCTGTCTATGGGTATACAGCACCCCGATAGTGTGGCATGACAATGGTACGTGCGGGGGTGTGATTAGGGTGGATCGCGGCGGTGGCTGTGATTGCGACTTTTTGGATGCGATTTCACGAGAGACTAATCTGCAGTGTGGCGTCACGGGTGGGCACGCATTCGAAGGCCCTATATCCAAAAAAAGGCCCACAAGAACGATTTGTGGAAGTCAATACTGCGGGGTGCTACGAGAATTTCCATATTGGAAACAATGGCATACAAGAGCAGGAGTCAGTTCCGCATGTGAATGGTGGTTGAATCGGCAATCCTTCTACAGTGATTCCGTGCTGAACGTTTTGGCCAAATCCTTTTCAATATCCGCAAGGGTTCCTTTGGCTGAATATCGACTCCCATTTTTTGCATGATATCGAGCCCCCGATCCATGGCTTTCTGCATGGTTCCACTCCACCACCGGTGCATACACACGTTGCCCCCCTGAGCGGATAATTTGCCATTCCCATTCTGTGCCGTGTTTCCCACAGTGCTTCCATAAGAAGAATTCAAATTCGCTGTGCGAGACAACACACGTCTTCGTCCAATGGCATGCCATCCCACACGATATCAAATCTTTTCCATCACTCCATATTCTTGTTTTAACTGTTCCAGCTTGAGAACGCAACCCCATTCATGGTACGATCGAAAGGCTTGAATCATGAATGGACGGCCAGTTTCGTGGTCGTTCCTGGAAAGAAAGTATCTTGCCGCCCGTTCATTTGCAATTGCCAATTCAATCAACATGCCTGCTTTCTCAGCAATAGCCACAGCGATGGTATACTTGGACAGAACAGAGAAATGGTCTCCTTTTACGACCGCCAACTCTGCTTCGAGCAAAAACTGAAAAATGGAAAGAACGGACATGAATGTGAGCCGTTCGAGTTATCATGCACCTGTCGGAAAAAAGGAACCAACCTGTTTCGCGGCAAAGTTCATGGGGGAATGCTTCGCCCGGTACGATATTTGTGCAAGGCTTGTCTGTGCTTTGGCAATGTACTTGCGACTGAAAAGGGGACGGTCAAAGTTGTCAGACTGGGTGACTGACGCTTGATACTCATAAACAGTAAAATGCGAAACTTACTTCTTCTTTGTTTTGCCGGCTTTTGCAAGATTTGTGAGCGCGTCAAAGAACATGACTCTGATAGGTCCGTTGTGGGTCGATGCGGTGAGTCAACCAGGATTGGCGAGACAAAGACTTTAGACCGAGAAGAAAACTTACACCGAAAGATCTCCAGAACCAAACGGATGAGTAATGAGAACCTGACATCCTTCTGCCTCATCATAGGCTCGATCGTAGTCACAGAGAATGTAACACAACAGCATTCGATAAAAGTGCGACCAGATTAAAATTGTTGGGTATTTGCAGGTATCAAATTGAGATTCGTCGTGGATATGACCAATGAGCTTTTTGGGATCGCCCCGAGCTTTGCCCATGAGGTTGTTCAACAGCTGCCAGAAGGGGAACATGGTCTGCCAAACCAGGATAAGAATTTTGTGTTTTGTGTCACGGTATTTCTAAAATGGAATTTCATTCTTACCTGAAGGCTGATTTCTGTCCACAGGATAAAAAATGTCGGTGAGATTGTCATTGACTGCTGGTATGTGAATCCATGAAATCATGAACTGACCTTGTCCATAAAACTTCATTCGATCCATGAAAGACTCCATCTCGCGATCAAGGGCGGTCACCGATGCGTGGTCAAATTGATTTAACAATATCATTTGAGCGCTTACCATTGCAAATTCAATGTCCCCGCACTCAATACCTACATCATAAGCATGCCTTAACGGTGCAATTGTTTCCGAGACTGGTTTCTTCCATCCATGAACACAGCCATAGAAGATTGCAGACACTCGACAAAACCAAGACTTGGTAGCAGATTTTTCGTACATGACCATAGCCAGCCTCCCATATTCTTAAGGAAAATTGGTCAGCAAGAATTCAATGTGAAAAGGCAATCATTTCTCTGCAGGTACTCACGTATCCTTCATCAATCTCATTGCCCATACTAGAGAGAACCATAGCATATAAAGCAAACCCAACGCAAGAAACCGCACACAAGCCTTGCTCGACTGTGATCTCGACCATTTTGAAGCCAATAAATGGCGCTAATTCCATTTTGGAAAGAAATGCGTACACAAAAAGTAGGTTCAACATATGCATCGCAGCAATAGTGTCTGCATCTTGCAAGACTGGTAATCGTAGAAGTGAGTCGGTACTTCGCCCCTTGAGAAGCTTTTGTGTTCTCCTTATACCCTTCGCGATATCACGAAGCTTCACTTTCGCGGGTAGTGTCACTCCGAGACATCCAAGTACCTTCAACCCACATTTAATGGCGTCCTCTTTTCGATCACTCCCTCCGAGAACATAAATGTTCGTTGCTTGTGCGGCGATTGTGTCCTTAAAGCCTTTTGCGTTGGAGAATATTTCATGTACTAACTTGAATGCGGAGTCAAAGTCCCCCGTACCTTTTGAAACGCAAATGTCATTAGAAAAACATACCCCTCCTGCACTCGCAAACATGCTACAACTTACAATACGCCACTTCGGCTGTGAAATTGTAGATTTTCAGGCACAAATCGTTGTCATCGTGCCATTTCCGAGGGCCCAACAAATCAATTCCTTGCATAAGATAAGCAAAGGAAGTACTAAAGCTTGTTTGTCGCATTGCTCTTACACATGCGTGAAGACAAAGGTTGGTCACTGCACTCCGTTCTCTTCCGTCTTTGATACATGACCTACCGAGAAGGAGTTGGCTGACAATCACATAAATCATATTGTTGTTGAAAACATCACTATCTTCGGGGAAAGACTTCAAGAGACGTCGACCGAGTTGATAGTGAAAAGCCTCACGCTCACCATCTGGGACGAGGCAGTAGACTACATCCTTGACACAATCGTGAGAAAACTCGAAGCAACCAATACTGTCGTTTAAGCGTAGAAGTCCTAGATCATGGCATTCTGTCAACAGATTGACAATGGGAGCCTGGGTGAGAGAGCTCAAACAATCTTGGTCCAACCTGAAACCGAGACAGGCAGCGGCTTTCAATAGTTCTTGAGCTTCTGTGCTGAGTCTGCAAATCCTTCTCGTTACCAGATCTTGAACGTCGTTAAACTCGATGCCGATTTCTTCATCGTCCCAACACCATGTATTGTTTGAATGGTCGTACTCGATTAGATTTTCTTCTTGTAGAGTTCGAAGGAACTCCGCCATGAAAAACACATTGCCTCTTGTTTGATTGCTGATCAAATGTGCCAATACCCTCGTCTGATCTTTTGGTTTGTTCAGAACCGCTGACATTATTGCGTTCACGTCCTCCGTAGAAAAGTTGTCCACCGTTAGTTTCGTCAAATCCACTGTTCGACTCATACAGGAGAGATGCTTCTCAATGAGGCTCGTGTCAGAATCATCACGCACAGTAAATAGAAACAGTACTCCTCGGTTGGACGGGTTGTTGATAAGTGACCATAACAAGTCAAGAGATGACTCATCAGCCCAATGAATATCATCCATAAACAACACAATCGAGCGATCCGGTGATGAGACGGCCTGTACAAACAAGCGAAACAAGTACTTGAACCGATTGATGGCTTCGCTTCCTTGAGCGGCCTCCACAGGATCCTCTCCGTCTTGGCCTAATAGAAATTGTCGGAGCTCGGGTATTACGCGAGTCAATGTATTGCTTTCACCACCAACCGTTTGCAGTATCTTTTGCTTCAAATCACTCCTTGCTTTTTCGCCTATGTCCGAAACTTGATTGCAAAAACTTCCAAACGCATTGGCAATTGCATCGTGTGGTTTTGTCCCTTGAAAATGATCAAACTTGCCGTAGAGAAAGTATCCACCATCCTCCACAACCTGCGGTTGAAGTGAAAACGCAAGAGACGTCTTGCCCGTGCCAGTCAAGCCATGAATCATTGCCAATTGCGTGCTCGATGCACTATTTTGTGCTCTCATAGAACCAACGCTTTGATATGCTCGAAGCAAGATGTCCCTCTCGTCGTCCCTACATAGTAACACATCTCTGGTTGTCAATGGTACATTCGGAGACGCGTCAACTCTTTCTTGTCGTTCTTCTGATGCCCCTGGTGTTGGCAAAGGCTGTTTGCCATCCATCGATGATGACACTTGTTGTTCCGTAACGGATGACTCCATCTTCACATCGGAGTGGATCCATCCATTCACATGTCAGAAACCCCTTCAATCAAAAGCACTCGTTGCTTTCCTCTTTCACGTGGCTCTCTCTGTTTGGACATCAATGTTTGACACTCTCTCCTACTTCGTCGTTGATCCAGAATTGATTTTTTCTACAAAGTGAAAAACTATGTGTTCAATAAAGCTACGTTGTCCATAACTTTTGGACTATGGTGGATCAAAATGCTCCTAGAGAGAAGCGTAATGCCACCATGCGATAGTCGTTGAGTCGCAGCGATGGTGCGATCTCGCATGCAATTGCTCCAAACATTGAGGCAAAGACTTATCACGTGACGTTTCGACTATGTCACACGGGAGATTTATTGGTTGACCAACGCGTGCTAGTACCAACAACTTGGTCCATCATGTCGTTCTTCAAAGCCGCTCTCCAAATTGACCAAATTCTTTGGACAGATGTCGAAGCTTGAGTACACCACCCCATTCCCGATACCATCGAAATGCTTCCTTCATGAAAGGAGTTCCATTCTCTTTATCGCCAACAGAGAGAAAGTATCTCCCAGCTCGTTCGTTGGCCAGCGCAGTTTGCATGAGCATGCCCGCTTCCCGTGAGAGGGCCACGGCAGTCGTATATTTTTCCAATGTGGATGAGTGATCCCCTTTTACAACCGCCAACTCTGCTTCCAGCAAGTACTGTGGTATCGCGCAGACTCGTGAGCCACAGCGCCAAATTCAATCCAGCTCTGCATAGTTTAGTGTCATATCAACGTACCTTTCTCCCCAGAAAATTAAGAGGGGAGTGTTTGGCCCACTGTGATATCCGTTTAATGTCTTTTTGGGCCTGTGCAATGTGTTCTCGACTGTCATGAAAGGATAAGTGGCCTATCGTTCAAATCGTCCACTCACAATTCCCATAACATGAATACTTACTTTGGTTTGGTCGTTGCGGCCAGAGCCAAGTGTGTCAAAGCCCGAAAAAAGATGACACTATCCAACATGGAAAACAAGGTAACTGTCAAGTGAGCACCTAAAGTGTTCTACGAAAATCACCAACCACAAAGAGTCCAGCACTTACATGGCTACATCCGAAGCCCCAAATGGATGCGACAAGAGAACATCACATCCTTTGGCTTCCATCAATGCTTGTTGATAATCCCCCAACAAAAAGGACAAATTCATTCGATGAAAACTGCTCCAGGCATAGACGGTGGGAAGGCGCGCCATATCGTTGCTTGTTTCATCAAATATATCTCCAATTAGCTTTAGTGGGTTCCCCCGACCCCTTCCCATGTGATTGTTCAAAAACTGCCAATATGGATACATCATCTGTTATAGGGACATGGTGCATATCAGGACTAGTATTAAGTGTCACGTTCTGGCTTTCTTTCAGGTTGACAAATCATTGCGTGGAGTCTTAATTCTACGTACCATGAGAGAAGTTTCTTCGGGACGAGAAAAGATAATGAGGTTGACTGGTCAAATACAAGGTTCAACGTCCCTTTGTTTCAATAGTGAAGTACTCGAACGTACCTTGTCCATAAAACTTCATTCGATCTGCAACTACCGAAATCTCTTGATCTAGGTCGTTGAGGGGTGTATAATCAAGCTGATTCCAAAACATGAGATTTGCATTGATCATGGCAAATTCAATATCACCTTTGGATCGATGATAAAAACACACAATCGTCAGAGGAACGAGTGCACAAGCCACAAGACTCTTTCCACTGTTGGAATTCTTCTACGTACCGCACTCCATCCCGATTCGATACGCTTGTCGAAGGGGTTCCACCGATTCAAGCACTGGTCGTTTCCATCCATGAACACAGCCATAGAAGGCCGCCGAGACACGGCACAGCCAAGCCTTGGCGGCTGATTTTTCCAACAAGGTAATCGCAAGTTTCCCATACCGCTAGAATATCGCAATTGTAACACATCAAAGAGGCAGAGGAAGGTAAGACTAAAGGCACAAAAGGGAAGGAAGCAACAACAACCACAAGGTACTCACATATCCTTCATCAATATCATTTCCAATACCAGACAGAACCATTGCGTACACGCCAAAACCGACACAGGAAACAGCACAGACTCCCTTGGCCAAGGTAATTTCAATCATTTTGAAGCCAATAAAGGGTGCCAGTTCAATTTTGGAGAGAAAGGCATAGACAAAGAGTAAATTGAGCATATGCATGGCGGCAATTGTGGATGGTTCTTGAAGAACGGGCAACCGTAGCAAGGATTCATTGCTCTTGCCTCGCAAGAGTTTGGTCGTTTTGGCAAGGCCCCTGTCGACATCCTGAAGCGTTAATTTGGCCGGAAACTCAACGCCCAATTTTTGCAAGACATTGAGTCCCCGATCAATGGCTTCTTGCATTTTTCCACTGCTCCCCAATGCATACACATTGGTAGCCTGTGCTGATAATTTGTCATTGAAATTTTGCGCCTTGTCCAATATTGTTTCCACAAGTTGAAAAACGGAATCAAAATTCGCCGTGCCTATACCATTCGAACAAGAGCAAACCATGTGAGAGATAGTGAGACAAGATGGCCACCCCCATCAACTAGCTGCTTGAGCTCTTACAGTAGGCTACTTCGGCGGCAAAATTGTGCAAACTCAAACAGAGTTGATAATCCGTCTCCCATCCTTGTCCTCCCAGCAGTTCAATACCTTGCATGAGATAGGTGTAGGCCGTGCTAAAACTGGATTGTCGCATGGCGCGGACTCCGGCTTGCAAACAAAGTTTGGACACGGCACTACATTCGCGTGGATTGGAGAGAATTTGGGATTTGCCCAAGAGCAATTGTCCGACAATGACGTAGATACTATTGTTGTTCAACAAGTCGTCGGCTGGATACGCCTTCCACAATCGTCGTCCCACCGTGTAATGAAAGCGTTCCCGGTCCTGAATTGGAATGAGATTGTACACGACATCTTTAATTCCATCGTGTGCAAAGGCAAACGAATTGGTCGATGGAGAAAAGACGACAATCCCACGATCGGTGGCTTCGACCAAGAGTTTGAGAATGGGAGACTCCATGAGATAGCCCAAGGAATCTTGATGCAATTTGGTTCCCAAACAGGCTGCTAGCTTCAACAGATTTTTCGTTTCGGAACTGAGCGAACCGATTCGTTTTTGAACCAAATCGCGAATTCCATCAAATTCGATCCGAATTTCTTCCTCGTCCCACATCCATTCTTGTTTCGTCTTGTCGTACCACAACAACTTTTCTTCTCGCATGAGACGCAACAACTCCGTAATAAAGAAAATATTGCCCTTGGTTTGACCATGCACCACGGCAGTCAAGGACTGCGTTTGTTGTTCGGTGGTATGCAAGAGTTGCGACAAGACGATATTGGTGGTTTGGGCGGTAAAGGCTTGCAAAGAGATTTTCAAGAGATGAACAGACCGTCCCAAACAGGACAATTGTTTTTCAATCAAACTGGTATCGGCGTCGTCTCGGACAGTACACAGGAAGAGAACACCACGTCGGCGTCCATGAGACGACGACGAAAGAGGAGCATCGTTGATGAGAGACCACACCAAATCGAGGGAGGATTCATCGGCCCAATGCAAGTCATCCAGAAACAAGACCAGGGGACGTTCCGGACAGGCCACAGCTTGAACAAACAAGCGCAACAAATTCTTGAACCGGTTGATTGCTTCACTCCCTCCATTTTCCATGGTTGCTGTTGCCGTGGCATCGGGGACCGCATCGGTCGACTCGGGTGCATCGTTGGCATCGACACCGTGCAAGAGTTGATGCAATTCGGGAATACGTCTGATCAAGCGCGGTGCTTCACTCCCCAATGCCTCCCATATTTTATCTCGTACATGTTGTTGAATGGCTGGACTTTGCTCCAAGACTTGAGTGCAAAAACTGCCAAAGGCGATGGAAACGGCATCGTGAGGTTTCGGACCTTGCTCAAATTTGCCGGCACAAAAATATCCTCCATCGACCGTCACCGTGTCTCGGAGGGACTGTGCCAAGCAGGTTTTGCCAATTCCAGTCACACCATGAATCATGACGAGTGGAGTTGTGGTAGATGTTGAATGATTGTTGCTGTTGCTAGAATGGTCCTTGTTGTGATGGTGATTTTCTTCGATGTCGTCATCCTGCCTTCTGATGGATTGATAGGCTTGAAACAAGAGTTTTCCTTCCTCTTCTCGACAGAGAACTTTGTCGGTCAACAAGGGAATGTCTCGGGTTGCCACACTGGTCGTCGTTGCATCACCGTCACCACCATGATGATGATTGACCATGCTTGGGCCTTGAGAAAGGGACGACATGTCTACCGCTGTCGTCGTGGTGGAACCCATGGACGGAAGAGTGACAGTAGAGACCGTCAATTGTCCAACAGTCGTTTCTCGCTTATTTGTTGGAGTCGGATTGTTGTTGTTGCTTGACGGGGAATGATTGTTGTTGTTTTCGGTGGTGGTTTCGACAGTAGTAATAGCCAGTGATGGATTCCTCTCATCGTTCGTCACTGGTGGAACGGCTTCTTCGGGCAGCGAAATCATGGCATCTCGGCTGGGAATGACAGCCACGGGTGGTGGTGGTGGTAGTGGATCCACGCTGTTGGTGTGGGACGACGGCAGTTCGTCAACAACAAAGGACATGGTCGTTCATGGTCAACGTAAGAGAGGCTATGTATTGCTCTTTAATTTATGCGGTTAGAGGCAAGGTAGCTTTTGGTACTGCGCGCGCGCGCGGCGTCACCCAGTCGTGGATTCTTGGAGGTTCCGTGAGCGAAAAGATCGACGGTCAGACGCGCAGGATTTTCGCATCTCCCAAAATTTAAAATTTCAATTGCTTCGCCCCGTAATACAAGGGGCTTTCCTGATACTTCGGGGGGCTCACTCAAAGTTTGTGATGGCTCTCAGAGTTTGGACCATGGCCGGTTCCGACAAACCCAAATCGACAACAACGACCACAACCTCCAAGCGGAAACACCATGCGTCGTCGTCATCCACTGCCAATGCCACTTCCGCAGTGTCGTCTGCTCATACTAGCAATACAACATCGATTTTGGCTTTGGTGGTCGATGTGACACCCCTGGCCTGGGGGGAACGCGATGTTCAACGATCGGCCCAAGACAAGGCTCGCTTTGCGGCGGGCAAACGCAGTCGAGGACCCTGTACCTTGGAAGAACTCTTGACCAGTCTCCAAGCCTTTGTTGCGGCCTTTACCTCCTTGTACGTAAAAGAGAGAGAGAGAAATTCCAAACCGAAACGAAACGAAATGAAATTTGCTTTGGATGGAGTTGTTGCTTCCATTTATGGCGTCCTGATGGATTCTCATGAGTGTTATATTCTTGCGGTGTTGTGTTCTGTTTTCACAGAGAACGCCAGGCTGTCTTGTTGATTTTGGGTGTGGCCGATCAAGAATCCGCCCTCTTGTATCCTCGCAAGGATGCCTTGCAACAATGGTTGGATCATCCGGAATCCTATTGTCCAGCCGTTCAAGAGATTCCCGAACAATTATTGACGGGTGTCGCCACCTTGCTCTCTCGTGCCTCGCAAAAAGCCTCGGCTCAACAACAACAAGCACAACAACAAGAGGAGGACGGATCCAACAACAACCGTCACAACAATGGTACTGCCAATCAAAATGCCCGACAAGGTGCCATTGCTTCGGCTGTATCGCGAGCGCTTTGTATTTTAAATCGCATCATGGTGGCGACCGAGGCGGGAGGAGGTATTAGTGCCTTGCATTCCACTCATTATTTGCAACGGACCGAAGATGAGGGCGTCGTGGCGCTCATGGGGAATAATAACAAGCGTTCCAAAAAGAGCGATTCGTCCCATACGAATAAATCGGCCTCTTGGTCGCCACGAATTCTCATTGTCCAAGCCTCGGAAGATCGTCCGCGTGATTACAATGCCATGATGAATTGTGCCTTTTGCGCCAGTCAACAAAAGGTGGTGATCGATGCATGCTTTTTGAAAACGGATGCTCCCCACCGTGCCGATTCCTCACCCTTTTTGGAGCAAGTCTGCGATTTGACCAATGGCGTCTACTTGGCGCCGTCGGGAGCCGCCCAAGTCGGTGGTGCCTTGACCGAAGTTTTGGTCTCTGTCTTTTTGCCCGGTGTCGAGTGTCGACCCAACTTGCAATTGCCGGGAATCAACAAGGTGGATTTCCGGGCACGGTGTTTTGAAACGGCGGAAATGGTCGATTTGGCTTGGGTCTGCAATCAATGCTTGTCCATTTTTGCCACCAATCCATCCACGCAACAAACCGAACCCCAGTGTCCCACGTGTGGAGCTCGAATCCGCCAATCTTCCGCCGGGGCAACGACGACTAACCTGCTCAAACACAAGTGAGAAAAGGCATGTGTGTGGGCCCACGGTTTGGAAGACGCATCACATTACATGGCATCCTATATCATTCCTGACGACGACATGGCTCTGTCGGAATCTCCTTTACCAATACTACGACAAAAGATCATGGTAGCTTCTTTGGAGACACACAAGTGCATAACAACAGGGGCTTGGTCTGCCCTCATTGCTCAACAGTTCGATCTGCTAAACTTCGTCCGCCTCTTGGGATAAGTTCGTCAGGCTCTTTTAGGATACAAGTATATTGTATGTTAGCACTAATTTACATGAAAACTTAACTTGTTTTGATCCATCTCAACCAATTCGCTTGTGCAAGCAGGTCTAGTACGATATGGTACACCGATGCCAAGAAAGCACTGCGAGGCCACCTTTAACTGTGGGCGTGGTGCTTCATCTGGATCAGAGGGGTGGTTCTGGAGGTATCATTGCCTTGGGAGCGACCTTGTCTCTCCTGGGTTTTGGCCACGAAGCTGGTTCAAGAGGTCCCTTGTTTCCTCCTTTTTTGGATGATTTGGCCTCTCGTTTCGTTGTCTTGGGAGTTGATCGAACCTTGCTTGGACTGCTGTCTTGTATGGCATTTGATCTACTGCGAGGAGCCGATTCTGGTCGCTCATTTTTCTTGGGCACTCTTGGTTTCACCTCGGTCGACGCACCACCAGGTTGATAAACTTCCGAAGTTGTATCACTGGTGGGAATGTCCTTTTCTGATCGGATGCCCTCGCCATCTCTCTGATTCCTTCCTGTTGTACCCATTAATTTCTTTGGGCTGTGATTGGAACCTTTTGAATTGGACTTTTCCGAAGGTAGACTCCCGGTGGAGTTTCTCTTTTTCATTTTGTTCCGGTATTCCGTCGACGCTACAGACTTATCCGTCCGACCAATGGACTGCTCCAAGCGGAGCTTTTCCATCAAAATCTGAAATTCGACCCATGTGGCACCTCCCTTC
This sequence comes from Epithemia pelagica, assembly GCA_946965045.2. Lineage (NCBI taxonomy): Eukaryota > Bacillariophyta > Bacillariophyceae > Surirellales > Surirellaceae > Epithemia > Epithemia pelagica. Next base: position 3,975,124 of record OX337230.1, read on the forward strand.
TCGGTGGTGGAAGGAGAATCCCGTCGCTTTTGTCTTTCACGGGAACGTGACCTCGAACGCGACGATCCCGGTGCGGAAGCATTGCTCGACATCTTTTTCGGAGATTTACTTTTGGGACGATTATTCTTTTGCATGAACTTGCGGAGTCCCGTGTCATTGGTGCTTCTCAAAGCACCTTCCTCTCCTAGTTTTGGTTCATTTGCACGACGCAGCAGGTTTTCGGACAGGCTGACGACACTCCGCTCTTCGTCTCTGGGTAACTCGATATGATCCAAGGAAGCAGCTTTTTGCCTTTTCTTCTTTTTCTTTTTCAATGGACGACCACTCTGTTTTGCTTCTATGGCAAACCGCTTTAGCTCATCAACAACCTCACGTTTAGTTTGTCTTTCAATGTCTGGTATGTCCGGTTTGTTTTCTTTTGCTTCTTCGTTACTGAACTCGGGCGTTGAGCGTTCACGAGTGTTAAAGGACCTCCTGTCGTGTCGAGCATCAGTATGTTGTGCAACACGATCACAAGTCGTCTTTTCAATAACAGAGTCATCATTGCGGCTTTCCAATTGCTCAGTTTTCTTGGTACTATCCAAAGCCAATCCAGCATGATGACGCGGTTGTAGGGTGTTGTCCAATCCTTCGGATCCACTGATGGTACCTGTACGCTTGCCGTTGCCAACTGTTTCGCGTTGAGGCTCGGCGTTTGGAACAATGTCTTCTTTCTTCTCTACTGAAGTGTTTGTGTTGCCATTTCTCATCACTCCTCCTGATCCCCTTCTCTCTCGTCCCCTTTGTTTGATACTCTCTACAACCTTCTTTTTTGTGTCTTCAGCAACTTTGGTCATACTAGCGCTCTTCCTCAGATCTTTCCTTTTATCTCTTGGTTCATGAGACTGAAGGTGTGATGTGTTAAGATCAGACACTTCCTTCTCTGAGCGTTTTGTTTTCCCATTCATTTTAGCATTCATTGAATGGACCGAACTTCCAATATGGTTCAAGCTCGAGGCTTTCTCCAAGCTTCTTCTTTTGGCTTTCCCAATTTTCAACTTATCCGGAGAGTCTTTTTGCTCGATGTTTTCGTCGTCTGTTTTGTTGTTGTTCGGAATAGTGGGTTGTATAAGATCTACAGGATCACCCGAACTGCCCACTCGACGGTGACTTGTTGACTTCTCCATACTCCCCCTTTTCAGCACCACATCTTTGGATTCCTCTGGAGATATGAGATCTACAGGATCACCCGAACTGCCCACTCGACGGTGACTTGTTGACTTCTCCATACTCCCCCTTTTCAGCACCACATATTTGGATTTCTCTGGAGATTGTTGATGCTCCGAGTTCTCGTTCTGATCGCCCGATCCAGCATCACTTGTGGCACCGATGTCTTCTTTGAGATCAATTCTGACTTCACTGGAGCTTCCAACTCGACGATGGCTTGTGGATTTCTTCATGACTCTACGTTTGCTGCCACCTTCAACAAATAAGCCGCGAGAAGCTGTTGACGATGTAGAATCATCCATAGTCTTGTTGTGTCCTTGAGAAGAGAGTCGGTTGTTCGTACTCGTCGGCTCATGCTTTTGATCTACCAGCGTAACTTTCTCAACTTTATGCATGCTTGAGGATCTCTTCCCGTTCTTCTTCTTCCCGATCATCTCATTCGATTTACCTAGGGCATCCTTCGACTTGCTAGATGAAATGGTCTCATCAAGATTGTCGACTTTTCTGTCATATTCTTCAACGAACTTTTCTTCGCCGTTTGTCGGGTGGTCTGACGTTTCTCCATCCTCACTTGATCTCTCCGTTTTCTGCAACCCAGTTCGCGGTTTTGAATTTTTCCTCTTGCCAACTCCGTCCTTCGGTTTACTATGTGAAACTTTCATTTCTTGGTCTTTTTTGTTACTGTCACCTGTCAGCGGCCGTTGTGTATGTACCGAGTGACTCGAATTTTCAGGACCTTTTCGGCCTCTGCCGGTGCTGTCGTCGGAAGCTCTCCGGCTCAATGTTGGATTCGTGGTAGCATGAGCCGAACCAGAAAATTTGGGTAAACTTGAAGAGTTCTTCGGCTGTGAATGTTGGGAAGTATGACCCTCCTCCAATGCTATTTCTTCCGAAGCGGGGCTTGTACTATCCTCTGTGGATGACGCGTCTTTACGACCAGATGCACTACCACTTTGAAGACTGGCTGCCGTCTTTTTCATATCCTTTCGTTTGGGAGAAACTCCGTCGTTCGTTGTTACAGAACGAGACTGGTTTGACTTGGTCGCATCTTGGAGCTTTTCACCGTTACTATCTTCCGAACCTCGGCGAAATGCGGATTTCGTCTTGGAATTGGAAGATGATTCACTGGTGGTTGTCAGTTTATGCATACTCGAAGATTTCTTGAGATTCACTTCCATGGAGTTGTTGGTACTAGCGGCCTGAGAGTTAAGGTCTTCGCTGTCGCCACCGTTCACATTCAATGACGAAGGACCCGCCTTTTTCAAGTCGATAGCTTCTTGTCGCAAGATGTCGATTCTCCTAGTGTTGTCCACCGACCCCTTTCGCGTTCGTTTGGATGTCTTGTTTGTGCTTTCGGATGATTCGGTTGTGTTGGTAAGTTTGTGGTTGCTGGAAGATTTCTTCAGTTGCGCTTTCTTGTCGTTGTGACTAGTAGCATGTTCTGATTTACTCTGTTCCATCCTTCTGCTACTGGCCTCATTTATTATTATGGCTGTGGGACTTTCACCTTCGGATTCACCGTGCAAAGACTTTCTCAAGTTTCGTTTGGGACTACCAGGTTCAGAAGACTCTGTTTTGTGGGTTTTGCTCGAACTGTCTTCCGAACCTTTTCGTCGAGGTTTGGCATTTGTTTTTGAGTTGGCAGACGAACCAGTTAACTTTGGTACACTCTGCGATTTCTTGAGGTTTAATCTCTTGGAGCTGTTTCCGGCAGCTGCAATAGCAGCTTTTGTGGTGGAATCACTGGATTCGTTGGAATTGGAGCTGGATTTTCGAGACTTTTTCGAGTCCTTCTTGTTGGCCACCTTCTTTTTGCCAGTCTCGCCATTCTTGGTATCGTTTTTGGATGTTTTGTTTGATGGCATGGAGGTGGTAAAGCCGGTGCAAATTTGAAGAATGGAGGGAATTTTGCGGGACGAGGCGGTCGAAGAGGCCGATGATCCTCGAGACAAATCATCATCTCCTCCGTCCCCTTGATGTTTCCGTCGCGCCGACAAAAAAGATGCCAAACTACTATCATCATCCAAAAAGAAATGCGAAGGTTTTTGTTTCTTGGGACGGATTCGAGGAGGACTCGACAAGAGCGCAACATCCGCAGCATCTCCCTCGTCACCCGACGAGTCTCTGTTCCCATCACCCTCCTTATTGCTCCTATTGTTATTTGGTCCATGTTCGTTTCCAAGTGTCGATGCGGCTTGCAAGAGTTGACTAATGACCGAGGATCCTGCACTGGAGCCGGAAAAGGCGGCTTCAATCCCTCGTGGAAAATCGGCAGCAGCCGCTGCCGCCAAGGCTCGACGATTGTCGGCCCCTGCCAAACCTTCGGCGTAACTTCCCGATCGTCGTCGTTGAACCTTTCGAGGAGGTGTCGAAAAGACAGAAGCAACGGCCGATGAGAGGGGTGTTGTCGTGTCTCTTGTGGTTGTCGTCGTCAAGGTTCGAGGAGCATTGGTATTAGTTCGGGAAGGAATGGTACTGACGGCCGCCGCAACCGTCGGTGTAAACAACAATTCATCTTCTTCGTCGTTGTCACTCAAATCACCCATCCCTCCAAACACTCCCAAGGAAGGCATGGAGGCTGTACGAATATAAATTCGTTGTCGTCTCGGTCGGGGCCGAGCTGCTGCCGATGCCGTCGACGACACTGTCGCAGAAGGTTTGTGATGGTTGGACGACGACGACGACAACAACTTGGGTTTGGTTGGTTCATTGGATGGTTTATTGGAGGAGGAAGCATCCGATGGAGAACCTTTTTCGACGTTGGGTTTGAAAGTCGTTTCTGCTTCTCCTTCTTTTGCTACCAAATTTTGTTCCAGAGATGTTTTTTCTTGTGATGGATTCTCTTCCGTTGTCGTTTGACTGGAGGGTTTGGTAGTATTTTCTTCTTTGTTGTTGTTGTTGTGCTGTGCAGTGTTGCGTTTGGGGGGAGAATCTTCGGACAAGGCTTGGCTATAGGCTCGTTTCAAGAGTTCTTCCGTCAAGGCAATTCGTGTCGATGCCGGTGACATGGATCGTAATTTCTTGGCATTTTGAAAGGAGGCACTTCGCAACACCTTGTTTTGACTTGCCGGTGCTCGATCGGAATGACGGGCCTTGTGAGGCCGTGAGGGACCTGGACTTTGCAAACTCAGTAGTTTTTCATGGGCGGCTTCGTACCGTCCCGGTGCCAACACCACGACGCCGGGAGACTCGCTGCGTTTGACACTTGGCATTCCATTCTTGCTGCTACTAGGAGTGTTGTGGTTGTTTTGTGCCGATTTTTCCTTGGGCCGTAATGCCAAGGAGGATGAGGAGGGTGATTGTGGCTCCTCTTTGACTTGCTCCAGTGGCTGCGTAGGTTGTAGCATGGGTTGCTCTTGGTCCTCCGAGGGCGAAACTGGATCCGTCTTTTGAATCATTCTTGGCGGCTGGTCTCGTGTCTGCATTCACACACACACACACTTGCGCGTCCACACGTGTACTACAAATTGCTGGACTGATGCGCTCTCGAATAGAGCTATTGGTCGAACTGGAGCAATCTCGTATAGTCGTCGACAAACAACTCTCGGTGGTCCTCTTCACAACGCGTTCTTCTTCATTCGATTCCCTTTGTGCCTCTTCTTCTTGTTATCTTTGTTCCAAGTCTCCGGAGAGAGTGTTCTGATCTTGTACACACACGAATTCTATTATCCGGGAGACGCCGTGTGGTGGTTGCTGTCTCGTCCTTCTTGCCAAATTCGCAACAGACAGTGGCAATCGCAAAAAGAAGAGTGCATAGAGAGAGAAAATAGAGCATGTAGACAAAGTATGCATAGCCTTTTTGTAGTAGGAGTATTCTTGCGTATTGCCATTGTAGGATGTAGAATAGGAAAGGTACTTCTATAGCCTCAGACAGTACAGAAGTGTGACACAGTCCTACTCTATTGTACCTAGAATAGACTCTGAAGCTATTAGTACTCGTATCTCGTAAAGCTAAGTCTGTGGAATGCTAGTTGTAGATTCCAACGGACAACCCCATATCGGACAATAATAATTGGGCCATTCATCCTTCAAAAAATGGGACACTTGAGACAGAGTTTGTATCTTGATTCGGAAAGGGCATAAAAAATAATTGGTTGCGTTTCTTGTTTCGGAGAGATGTAACACGCAAAAGAGGGCAATGAGCAATGAGCAAAATGAGCACACACGATAGACGATGGGGCTATACCATATCTCTAGATTGATTTTATTGTCCTGTGATGATTAGAAGAAAGATTGTTGATTGCCTCCTCCTGTTTTTTCGGTAGTCTACACGTACATTTATGGACGACGATCTGATGAATTCGACTCATTGGCGACTCAAACTGAAACGGGCGGATGTTCCAGTCGATCGTCTCGTCGTCCCTTCTCATCACTCCAGGAGTACATTCGGGGATTCCACATTTCTCTACTCTATAATATACCTAGTAGAGGGGGAAACACAGTTTGTCGCAGAACGCCATCTCGTTATGATACACGAGTCTCACTACTTCTCTACTACCTAGAGGAATAGTCTCTCCTCTCCACAGAATTGTGGGTCCATTACTGTTTGGTTTTGCATGTCTCGAGTCCAAAACCACTCTCTCTCTACGAAGAAGAAGAAGACGCCTTTGCGCGCATGACAGTGGGTGGTTGGTTCTTGTTGTTGTTGTTGTTGTAGTAGTAGTAGCAAACGAGGCGGTGTGAACAAATGAGACGGATCCATTCTCCTATTCTATGGGTGTGCCGTCCACAGCAGACAGTGGAACAATCTCCAGAACTATATAATAGAGTCTTTGGAAACAAAGAAGAAGAAGCAACAGTGTGTGTTTTTTGTCTAGTACCAAACAACAAAACGTATATAGAGTAGAGAGAGAGAGAGAGAGAGAGAGACGACCAACAGTCCTTTGGTTGGTTGGGAGCGGTGCCAAGAACCTCACGACGCGCGCGAGTCTTGTCTCGACCCGGAACCACCACCAACGATGGATCAACTAGATTGGAAATATCCCCCTGATTTCTTCATGTCGTCCGGTCCCTGTGATTACATGATGGTACAACACATGCGGTATTCGATAATTTCTGCAACCACCACCACAACAAACGAGGACCAATACAGAAAAAAAAGAGAGAGAGAGAGAACGGCAAGTCGTAACAGCGCATAATAAGAATAGGATGAGACCACCAACCAATCATTCCCACACGCACAAAACAACAATCACACTCGAAATTCTCTACACACAACAACAACAACCACCAAAGAAACCTACCATACTCGGGATCGTTGGAAATGACGCGATGTTGTGTGACCATGTGCGGTTCTTGTTTGGACACGAGGACGCGTTCGTATTGGACGGGTTTTTCTTCCGTCGTGTAATGCACCAAGGGTTGTTCCACATCCGCTTCTGGATCTTGTTGTTGTGGAGGTGGCACGGACGAGGATTCCGCTTGTTGTGGTGCGGCACGGGTATCGACACCGCCTTCGGTCCCTCGCAATCGCGATTGCGACATGGCCGGAATGACTTTGGGTTCCTCTTCGGGGGCTTGTTGAGGTGGAACTGCCGCCGCTGGTGTCGATCGCAACTTGGCGTGGGCAAAGACGGGCGGTTTACGTTCCGTCACGGCTTGACTGCTGGGGGCCGGCGGTGCGACATTTTCATCGCCTTGGGCTGCGACGCGTTGTTGTCGTCGTTGAGCCATGAGGACGGCCTGATCGGCCATGGACAAGGGTTGATTCGGTGGCGGCGGTGGTTTGGGTCGGGGTTGCGCCACGGCATCGGGGGCCTTGCGTTGTGGTGGTGCGGCGGCAGTTCCGCCGCCATTGCGTTGGGCCGCCTTGGCCAAAATGGCGGCATTCAAGGCATTCTTGCCAGTGTCGCCACCACCACCCCCAAACAAGGGATGCGGAGGTCGATTGGCCGGTGGTGCGGCCGAGGATTGAGGAGGAGCGGCAGCTGGGACCAATTTCGAAGACGAAGTAGGTTCTTGGGCCGGTCGATCTTGATTCATGCGAGCCGCGGCCAGGGCCAATTCATTCTTGGCACCACCCCCTCCAAACAAGGGATGAACGGGTCGACCGGCTGGAGGAGCAGGAGGCATGGCAGGAGTATCGTCGACAACTTCTTCCAAAATGGTTTGTTCTTCGTACTCTTCGTATTCTTCCTCCTCTTCGTAATATTCGTCCGCCATGCTTTGTGTGTAAGAGTGAGTTGTGGATTGGTTGGAAGGAAAGAGGAAACCGACCTTTTGGCTTGTCCCGAGTGCGGATGGATACACTCAAGTGTATTTGTGTCATGGAAAAAGTGGGAACGGATCGAAAAAGACCGTCGACCGAAAATGACTGATTGGTCATTGAGCAATGCAGGCTGGTTGGTCTTGTCCTGTCTTGGGTGGGCCTTGCGCAACTTTCGAGCGTTCTTAAATGTGAATAGTTTCAATATATTTAATGAAACGTTTGGAATACAACCGCTCGGAAAATAGACTACGCCGGGCTTCCCCCCAACAAATATCCAGCCACACCAAGAAACAGAGTTGGGTCAAGTCTCTCCCCGTTCGAACGCCCAAACAAAATTCAGTTTGACACAACATCTCAACCAAACAAGACAGAGATTGACACACCTCCATTGAAGCTTCCCCTTTGCGGCACTTGGATTGCCTCCTCTCTTCCTCTCAATACTTTGAAAACTCGAAAGCAACAAGTGTCACCATGGACGACTTTGATATGGGATTGCTGGACGACACGGCCTACATGAAGGCTGTGTTGCGGTACGTTCTTGTTTGTTGTTGTTCTTGTTGTCGTTGTTGGTGACACGTTGGTCGTCTCCAGTGGCAAATCTCTGGTTCGGTCTCTCAGTGTCCTGTCGGCACTCACTCACTCACTCACTCATTATGGATTCTCTCGTCTTCTTCTTCTTCTCCTCCTCCTCTTCCATGGTTGTGTATGTCTACTAGTCAAAAAATGTTGGGCATGTTCCCCGTCTTCATGTATCGAACCAAAAACAAGCAAGCCGGAGAAGAATATCTGTAAGTAGTAGAGTGTCGTCGTGATTGTGGTGGTTCTATCGACCAATGGACCCGAAATGGCCTTGTGCCGAGGCAGACAGACGTGTGTTCTTCCAATTGGGGGCAAGCTCTGGACCGTGTTCACGGTAACTTACTTGTGTTTTTGTTTTTTGCTGTCTTGGTTTCGTTCTTGGTGTTTGTGCATCCATGATACTACTGACTCGTGGGGAACATGGAAACGCCATTTTTTCGTACCGACGTGGTTGGTGGGTCGATATGATTCATTGTTTTCTATTCCATTTTCCATATTCCACAGCGCCGACGAATGGAATTTGCGCAAACCGTTGAAACAATGCAGTTTGCGGGTGGAACGACGGGGCGACATTTTGTTTATCGTCTTTACCTACAAGGAAGAAGGCAGTCCACCGGCCCTGTTTGCCGTGTGCAAGGTGGATTTAATGGCCGAAAACATGACGCACTATGTCCAACCCGTGGGCGATTCCTCCCGGTACTTTGCCCTGCGTGTTTCCGATGAAGAAACGGGACGCCAAGCCATGGTCGGTTTGGGCTTTAAAGAACGAGAAGAAGCGGAAGACTTTACCCAATGTTTGGTCAATTTTCAAACCGCCATTTCCCGAGAACGCATGGACCGAGCTGCCGAAATGGCGGATCAGTAACTACTATATATATACTACTAGAGAGAGAGAGAGAGGTGTACGAGTGTGTGGGAAACGACGACAAGGAACAATGGACTCGAAGGTGTCAAGCGCACAAACATATATACATACCACAACAAACGGGAAACGCATTTGGTTTTTTCTTTTACGATGAGACTTGGTGCAAATCCCTTTGATGATACAAAACAACAACATACAAACCAAACAACAACGACACCACACCCGAGGACGCGAGAGAGAATTGTGTAATTTTTTTAGTAGCTGTGTTCTCTGTTTTCAGAAACCAGAGTTCTGCTCGTCGTCTTTTCTGGTTCTTGTTCTTGTTGCTGTTGTCCTGCTGCAATCCTCTTCTTTGTCGATACAGCAGACTGCTTTGGGAGTCGTTTTGGGGTGCTGTCAAACCACCCACAGACAAGGGAACTTATTTAGGAGAGTGGAATGGCGTTTGCTCCTCTCTTTAGATACTCCTTCATTATTTGACATCCACTGCATGTATTCAATCCAGAGACCCGAGAGAGAGGCGGAATGCATTTCCGATATCCACCAATAAGATAGCATCATCATCATTCTTGGATGAATCCCAGGACAAGGAGGCCAAACAACACCATCCACCAGTACATCGTATTATACTCCCCTCCATGTATATGGTCGAGCGCTAGATACTCTACCCAAAGATCCCAACGAGCTTGGCGTCGCGTTTCGATCGCGTTGATTCGCGCATCTTCGAAGAAGTTCCTTCCGTGACGTAGATATATCACACGTGGACCGACGACCGTGATGGATTTGCCCACAATTTCATCTGTTCGGCGGCACACACGCGCATCTTTTGTGGTGGTTCTTTTCTTTTGGTCCAGCTCGGTCGAGAGACAGTCAGCTCTCTCATTTCCCAAATCTCTCCGTCAATCACACCATCCTTTGTGTGTGGTCGGTGTGTTTTGAATGATTCATTCCTTTCGAATTGTTGTCGTTGTTGTTGAGACTTGATTGACACTCCATCCACATTATTGGTTCTCCTACACGCAACCACAATACGCAGCATCATGGCACTGGTGGCACTCTTTTTCTATACCTTGCTCATTCTGCCCTTGGCGCATCCCTTTGTCTCGGGGAGTAGTAGTAATACAGCGGCATCCTCCTCGACCTGGAGTACAACGACTACCACAAGCCTTGCGGCGACTCCATCATCCTCATCGACGAACAGTCCCAGACGACAACCAAGACGGAGCCGCTTGTTTGCACCCCGACGGTTGACCGAATCCCTTTCCGGAGTCGAATCTTTAAGACGACGGCAATGGTGGAGATTTCCGGGACGAACCACCCACCATGACAACAAGGACCTCACGGACGCATCCACACGAGCTGCTCCCACAGAAACAACCACCACCACAACCGCCAAAACTCTAGCGGAATTTCCCTGGTGGTCTCGGTTGCTCTTTTCGTATAGTATTCCCTTGTTGCAAACGGCCCAAGATCGTCATTTGCAAGTGGACGATGCCTTTGGCGTTCCCTCCCACCAACAAATGGAATCCTCCGTGACGCGATTGTCCGAGATTCATGCCCGTTTGCAACGCGAATCGTCGTCATCGGCAACACTCGTTCCACCATCACACCAACCACAGAAGGAACAAGCCTGGGTGTCGTCGCAAGCCTGGTTGTTGACCAAGGCCTTGATGTTGCATCAACGACGAGCCTTGATTACGACGGGATTGTTGCGACTGGTCAATACGGCCATTCAAGCCTTTCCCGCCTTGTTGGTGGCCCGCTTGTTGCGCTTGGCCGAAGCGGGCACGACCGTGCCCGCCACAAAAGCCATTCAAGCTGCACTCGCACTCGTCAGTGTCTTGTCCCTCAAAATGATGGTGGAAAATCAATACTTTCATCAAGTCGTTCAATGTGCCACAGCGGTACGAGGCTCCGTGTCGGGCCTCGTCTTTGACAAGGCCTTGGCCTTGCCCGGAGGAGGCAGTGGCGTCCGGCATCCCATGACACTGGTCGATCGCCAACAACAAACCAACAACAAGAACAACAAGAACAACAACAAGTCACTGGATCCATCGGCTGCTTCCACGACGACTGCCCCAACCACCACCACAACAACAACGACGACGACAGCACCCATTGGTTCGGGCGGTGTCTTGAATTTGATGCAAAGCGATGCCGGCTTGTTGGAATTGGCGGCCTTGCAAATTCACACCACCTGGGATGGTTTGTTGCAATTGGCGGTCTACACGAGCTTGTTGGTCCGCGTCTTGGGACCCAGTGCCTTGTACGGCTGTGCCGTCTTGGTGGCCACCATTCCGCTCAATAGTTGGACGCTCCGGCTCTTGAATCGATTGTCCCGCTACGAGAATCAAGCCAAAGATGCCCGCACGAAACGCACCACAGAATCGATTGCCCATATGAAACTCTTGAAATTGTTTGGCTGGCAGGATAATTTTGCCCAGGACATTGAATATCATCGCCAGGAAGAATTGCAACGGCACGTGGCCCGCGGTGTCGTGCGAGCCTTGAACAGTGCCATTTCCAATGCCGTGCCGGCGCTCGTCTTGGTGGTGACGCTGCGAGCCTATGCCCGGACGGGAGCGCCCATTGTCGCGTCCACCATTTTTACCGCCATTTCCCTCTTTCATCAATTGCGCTTTCCCCTCTTTTTTTATCCCATGCTCATTGATGCCTTGGCCAATGGACGAAATGCCATGGTCCGCATTGCCAATTTTGTCGCCACACCTGAAACGGTACCCTACGTGCAACACTTGCCGGCTGTGGAGATTGCGGCGGGGACGAATCCCCATTACAACAAGAATCAGACTGCCGCGTCCTTGTCGTCGTCCGTGGACCCATCATCCACGACGGGTGGTGGTGCCATTGCCATGCAGCATGGCAACTTTTTGTGGTCCGTATCGCAAGGAACACCCAGCAACGACAAGAAGAATATGGATCCAACGAACCAAGACAAAGACGACAACAATGACGAGACACGGCCAGTGGTTCCATCGTCGTCGTCGATCCCCGCCTTGGCGCGTGTCAATTTCCAAGTCTCTCCCGGAGAAATGGTGGCCGTGGTCGGGTCGGTCGGTGCCGGGAAGAGTGCCTTGATCCAAGCTCTCTTGGGCGAATTAAATCCCGTTCCCAGTCTCTTAATGGAACAAGCCCTGTCCCACTCCACCGAGCCGAATGCCGCAACTACTAGTACGGACCAAACGACGACGACCCTCTTGCCGTCGCCCGACCAAAGTCCCGTCGTGACCATTCATGGAGAAGTGGCCTATTGCTCGCAAGAAGCATGGTTGCCCAAGGGTACCATTCGAGAGGCAATTACCTTTGGTCGGGAGTACGATGAAACCCGGTATCGGGCCGCCATTCGAGATGCCGGATTGGACAAGGACATTGCCGAAGAAGCCACGAATGGTGACAACAATGACAAGGACAATTCCCACAAGGGTCCACTCCGTCACGATACCAATGTCGGAGAACATGGATCGTCGCTGTCAGGAGGTCAACGCGCTCGTGTGGCCTTGGCCCGAGCCTTGTACGCAGCCCACGCCAAGGTATTTTTGTTGGACGATTGTTTGGCGGCCTTGGATGCCAGTGTTGGATCGACCGTCTTTGAACGCTTGTCCCAACGATTGCGATCGCAAAATGCGGCCGTCTTGTTGGTCACCAACGATCCATCCTTGCCACGACGATGCGACCGGACCATTCTCATGGGACGTGTGGATGATGACGGGTCGTCGTCGTCGTCGTCGTGTTGTACCATTGTGGATTCGGGATCGTACGATGAACTCCTGGCTCGAGGCCATGACCTTTCCAGTTTTGCTCCCTCCGATGAAAACGACGACGACAACGACGTGGCCAATCAAAGCCACGTGACATTTGACCATGGCGGATCCAGCAAAAAGGTTTATCCGGTCACGAAACAACAACAACAGGCCTTTCAAAGCACCAAGTCAGCAGAACCTCCCAAGTTGATGAAACTCAACAAACACAACATTATTCACGTGGGCAACAATGCCGCCGGTCCTTCCAATGGAACATGTGTGTCCAGTAATACATGCCATTCCAATCCAGATTCGACACTGGTTGTCATGGAAAATTGTCCCGTTACGGTATACGAAGGGAGCATGAGTGACATGGATGATGAGGAATCGGAATCGGGTAGCATTTTTGTGGATTTTTGCTACAACAACAACACGGATCCAGTGGACGTGGCAGTCCAAAATGTCGCGGTGAATCCCAGTACACCGGTTGTTTCTGCTAGCAGCAGTGCCACCTCACCGAAAGCATCCTCGCCCAAGGCACTCAAGTCCATGGATGAATCCATGACGACTGGAGCTGTTCCTTTTTCGACGTATGTTTCTTATTTCAAAGCGGTTCGAAAACCCTTGTTGATTGCAGCCATGCTCGTCTCTTTTTTGACCGTCAATGGCGCTCAGTTTTTCCAGCAGTACACCGTGGCTCGTTGGAGTGATGCCGCACGAGACCAAACACTCTCGGCCGCCGTTGGTGCCGGGTACATGAGATCCCTCGTGTCGGCGGTCGGTGTAGTGTCTGTCTTCTTGTGGATTCGAAGTTTCTTGAGCATGCAAGTGGGTGTTCGAGCCTCGGAATTCCTTCATTCGCGAATGTTGTCGTCTGTGTTTGCCGCCCCCTTGTCCTTTTTTGACTCGACTGATTCTGGACAGGTACGAGCATAGTATCTACGAGACTGACTTTGTTCATTTCACTGGTTGTCACAAATCTTACTAACTTTTCTGTCACAGCTTCTCTCGCGGTTTGGGAAAGAGACTGAGACGGTCGATCGCGGAGTTCCGGACAGTATTCAATCGACACTTTTCTGCTTTTTGCAAATCTTCATGTCCATGGGGGCACTGACAGGAGTCATTAGCCCAGCCATGCTGTTTCCCTTGGTGACGGTTGGGTTCTTGTATGCCAGGACCATGTCGCTCTTCCGACCCGCAGCTCGAGACTTGAAGCGGGCCGAAGCAAAGACGCGATCACCAATCTACACTCACTTTGGCGAAGCTCTCCGTGGTGCGGAAACGATTCGTTCCATCCCTGGTGCCAAGAGAACCTGGTCTAGTATGCATCGATCTCTCACGGACGCGAACCTGGGAGTGTTCTATACGGTGAAAGCCTTGGATAGATGGTTGTCGACTCGATTGGAGACGCTTGGTAACGTTGTTGTCCTTATGGTGGCAATGGCATCCATTTATTTGACTCGTACAGATCGGTTGGGAGCCGGCTCTGCCGGATGGGGCTTGACACAGGCCTTGTCCGTTACTGGATTGTTGACCTGGGCTGTTCGTTGTTTAACGGATCTCGAAACCAATATGATGAGCGTTTTGCGTGTGAATGAATTGACGAATGTAGATGCCGAAGAACAAAAAGACAAAAAGTCCTCTTTACCAACACAGTCGCTCATGCCCCGTGAACCGGCAAACGCCGGAGAGGCATTGGCGCCTTTGATACCCAATCCACAGTTTAAAGCTGCTCTGGCGCCGTCGAGTCCCGAAGCGTTGTTAAAGAGTGGATGGCCATGGCGTGGAAACATTCGATTCAAGAATGTATCCATGAGATACAATCCTACTGCTCCATTGGTTCTCCGAAATGTGTCTTTGACTGTTCCAGCTGGAACGACACTTGGTGTTGTGGGGAGAACTGGGTCAGGAAAGAGCAGCCTGCTTCTGACAGGTAAGTGTTCCTAAATTGGCACAACTGTGTGAATCCCGCAGTGCTGCCATCAATGTATGCGTCTTGCTGGAGGATTCTGACAAACTCTTCTTGTTCTTTAATCACGCAGTCTTTCGAATCATGGAGATTGAACCAGATGGCAGTATTGAAATCGATGGAGTTGACATTCGTGCCTTGAGCTTAAAAACACTCCGACAGTCGTTGGCCATTATTCCACAGGACCCAACCTTGTTTCAGGGAACGGTCGCATCGAATTTGGATGCCACGGGAGTTGCCAACGAACAAGACATGTGGACTGCACTACAAGCCGCCTCACCGGCCTTGGCTCGACAATTTCGAGACGACGCGGGGTTGGAAAGCATTATTACGGAAGGTGGAAAGAACTTGAGTCAAGGCCAACGTCAACTCATTTGCTTGGCCCGTGCCCTTTTGCGTAAAAGTAAGATTCTTGTTTTGGATGAGGCCACATCCAGTGTGGATTCCAAAACCGACCAAGAAGTGCAAGCCACGATTCGCCGCGAATTTGTCGACAAGGGAGTCACAGTCATTACTGTGGCACATCGACTCGACACGGTCTTGGGCTATGACAATATTGCCGTGCTGGGAGGAGGATCCGTGTTGGAATATGGGTCTCCCAAACAATTGTTGCAAAACCCCAACGGTGAATTGCGTCAGTTGGTGGAAGCCGATCGGGAAAGTAAGCGCAAAGGAGCCCAAACGACGAATGCTGGTGGTCCCACAATCCAACACGAAACAGCCCAGTCGACCGAACCAAACATTCGAGTCAATACCAACAATAACAGCAAGTCGCTGAAGACGGCTCGTTCTAGTCCAAGTTGAGCTCTGCCGTCATTTTTTCAGCCTTTATCATGTCTGCCGAGTTGAAGTACGGAAAACCAAAGCATGGATAGTTGTCCATCAGGAAACGATAATGAAAGGGGAAAAAGTCAAAGGGTCGTGGATCATTCTCGTGTCGACTCTGGAATCGCAGGCGGTCTATCAACGACTACAAGACCGTCCCGGGAGAACCACGATCATCATTCCCACCACCACATAATAACAACAACCTTCTTGGATCCCTGGAACAAAAGAACCCTTCCTCCTGTGGGGGATATTTGTCCCGGGAATCGCGCCCATTGTGTGGGGTTCCAGGAGCATCGTAGACTATCCGATGACTAATAGGTGTACATAAAGAGGACGAATCTACGGGACAAATAGCTATGCAGAAGCAGTATAGACGTTCTCAACGGGAACATAGACGTGTTGTCATGGTGGAGGCGATCGATCAAGTTTGTGATTCCCAGTACTACCTCTTTCTGATAGCTTGCAAGATATCGGCCTTTTTGCATGATCAATCAAGGCGAGCATGGAAGGAACGACACTACCTATAGAAGGAATCCCCTCGTTTCATCGTTCGACAGTCAATTTGTGTTTGCGACAAAGTCACAATGAAAGTTCCTTTTCCAAGTCAACTCCAACGGAGGCGAACAACAAACCTCCATTTCGGTTTCGTTCCAATTATGGATAGTTACCGACAACTACATACAAAAACCTAGAATAACCCAGATATCTCAAGCTCTGCGTGATGGTTGCGATTGCATACAAACACACACACGTGTGTGCCAGAGGTAGAAACGCTCCACTCTATACAATACTTCTTACTTTTCGTACACGGGATCCCAGAGCCAGAGATTAATGAGCCACTTTTCTCCTTGAGTGACGGGTTCGGCGGCATGATGGGAATAATCGTCCATATTGCCATCGGGCAATTGGGAATAAAACAAGACGGCCTTGCCAACTTCGGGTTTGACTTCGAGTTTGTGAAAGGTTTCGCCATTGACGTAGCGGGGAAAGGTGGTGGCCCCGCCCTCCACGTCGTCATTCAAGTACAAGAGCAAGGTCGAAAAGCGGGCCGCTTGTTGGTCTTCTTCAATGCGGGAAAAACCAAAATCGTGATGGGCAGTATATTCTTGACCCTTTTCGTAATGGACCAATTGTAAATGTTCCGCGAGCGATCGTCGACCGACAATGTCGGGTCGTTCGTCGGCATCGCGGACCCGCATGAGGGCTTCATCGACGCGTTGCAAATCGGCGGCTCGTCGATAAATGGCATCCACAATTAGAGATTCTTCCCGCGGCACCCAGGAATTAAAACTGGTGCGGGTCCGACGACTGTCTTCGTTCCGATCGGCGCCATCGCCATCGCCGGTACTGCTCTGTTTCAAATTGGCGGCTCCGGCAATGTCCAAAATGTGCGCCACTTCAACGGGCGACAAGAAATTGCGAATTTCAAAGGCCCGCGGTGCCACCGACAAGACTTTGAGCGTCATGTTGAGAATGGCTGAGGACGCATCGCGATACTCGGACAAGGCCACGGGATCCTGGTCCGACAATTTCCGGGCCTTGCCTTGGGTCGTAATCTTGGCCAAGTCGGACGGTGGTGGCAATTCGACAAAGTGTGTTTCCCGAGTCGTGGCCCAATGTTCCTGACCAAAATAATCCGCACCTATATAGAGTATGCATTGAACCGAATAGAGAATCATCCAGCAAAAAGAGAACAACGACAAACTCGATGTGAGAAAAACAAACCGACACCACCACTGGGCAGAACACCATTTTCCGCAAAAATAAAACACGTACGCCACATGTGATGAATGGGAGGAGCGCGAAGGTAGTTGGAAAGATAGGAACGGCCTGTCAAAACGAAGAGGGAAAGAAGGAGAGAGAAAGAGGGAGGGATACGATCAAGGAGAAGTATCGTATCGGAACAAAAAAAGGCAAGCCCAAAAGAGTGAATGAGAGATTTCCTCCATGTCCTGAGCCAATAGTCATGGTCACCAACACTCCACCTACCTGTCGCATTGCGATAAAATTCATTGAACCGCAACGTCTTTTGCCACTTGTCGTAGAGCCGACGTTCCTCTGCCGTCAAGACTTTGAGATTTTCGGCCGTTTGGACCGGATCATCCGGCACCGTCAAGGGATCGTAGACGTAGATATTTTCGGGATACTCTTGGACAAGCAAAAAGGTCAAGATTTGCGTCGGATCGTTGGGTTTGGTAAAGTAAAATCGATGCGTCGGAAAGGACGCGGTTCCCGATGCCGTAAAGGGTTTGTGCAATCGCATGGGATGCATGGTACCCCCTTCGCGATCTTCCCAATACAAGGATACCTTGTCCGGGCTCAAATTGATAAATTTGGCTTGAAAGCCATTGAATTTGGGTGTCACCTTGGTTGTTGAGGGAGGATCTTGCAATTGATAAAAACTAGCAATGTCGGGTTCCACATAGACCATGGTCGTTTCCGGTCCTTGACCAATGTCAAAGGTCATTTCCTGCAAGGCTGGATCTTGGTCGTCCTCTTTGGTCCACGAACACTCCAAGGCCGTCGGAATCTCCGCCTGTACCACCCCTGGATGCCAACATGACAGGAATAGTAGCACAAGGATACTAGTAGAAACCCCCATTGACGACGAGAACCTGTGCGAGGCATTCATCCTTCTCATCATGGTCCCAGAGTACAGACAATCCTTTTTTCGGATCGGAAATTACATGAGAGATCAAAAGAGAGAGAAAAAAAGACTTCTCCAAAAGTGTGACCGTCGTGACCGTGACGGCAGTGTACGCTTCATCGGTAACAATACTGGTCGCTCTTTAATAATGTAAACATTGGTGAAACCCTCGGTATCAGTGTCCACTGCTTAGCTGTTTTTTGTCTGTGCCACCTTCATAGGTTCCCAAGTGGACACAGACAGAAAATTTCCTTTTGGACGCAAATGGAAATGACTAAATTGCAAATTGGCACGCATACCAAGCTGGAGTTTTCGCAGTTCATGAAACTGACGCATGCCCAGCAAGCGGCCCTGCGTGGATGACGGTTGCAGAATGCGCCATCCAAATTCCAAATCCCCCATAAAATCACACAGAGGCCATCACCCACAATGGCATGGCATGAATTGTCGCCTTTCATGCAGTTGAGGTAAGTTTGAACGTACAAAAATGTCTCCATGACAACAACAGCTTTTGAACTGTCATTCTAACTTCTCCCTCACACTTGTATTCGTTTTTCTCTTCTGATATTCAACATTCGACAACTGTCTCTCTCTCTGTCCACTTCATTGAGAGTGAATGTTTGTGCCTATGGAATGTCAATTCTCCATTCGAGCCTCGGCTTAAAATTGGAGACCACATAGAGCTTCTTTCTTTGTATACTACTCCTAGGAGTTTCTATCAGAAGTTTATTTCCTATCTTATTGATTTTGTAAGATCGTGCGTGTTATTGCCGTGCTTTCAACCACCATGACACTCTGGTGAAGGTTTGGGGCCATCTTGAAGCAACTGATCGACTCTGTGATCGACGAAGACTAGTTTGAGTAGGCCTAGTGGCAACAAGCTGCCTTAGTTTGTTGTCATCTCTAGGTCTATGTACTTGAGTATCCGACACACAAAGAAAGGTTCTTGATCTGTGATCGACATGGAGATGGACTAAGCAAAGCACAATGATGAGAGTAAAAATCCATGCTACAAAGATAAGAACACAACCAACATTCAAGGAGCACTACGATTAGAGCAAGGAAAAGTTGTGGCAAACGGCCTACAATGACTTGTCCTCCGTTTGATTGCGACAAAATCAAAGGAGCACCAACCATCAGCATTAACAGGGACAAAGATTAATGAGAGAACGTGTGAGAAAACTACGCAGGACATGAAAGAAGCTAAGAGACAAACAACAAGCAACAAGAGAGAAAAACCAACCAAAATACTGCTTCAGGTCGCAAGGCTTCATAAAGAGCTCGCTTCATGGTCAATGTCGAATGTCGATGCTTTTGACACCGCGTGAGATTTTTGTGACGAGACGAGAGTCGTGTGAAAGGATTCCAAATTTGAATCGTGGTCACGGTCACAGGAAGATGCTAACCGCCAACTGTCACTTGCACACCGGCATTTCCACCAGGACGAGGAACTATATTGGTGAAAAGGACAGACGAAAAGTGAAATTTTCTGTCTGTGTCCACTTGGGAACCTATGAAGGTGGCACAGACAAAAAACAGCTAAGCAGTGGACACTGATACCGAGGGTTCTACATCCCGCTGAGGCAAGGGGCTTTCCCGATAATTGGGGGGAAATTCGAAGGCCATCACCCAAAAGTTTGTGACTCTCCAAAGAATACTGCTCCTAAAACTATACAGAAAAGCTATCAAACTACTCCTACCTACGAAGTTAATGGTAAGAGTACTCCGAGGTAGACCATCCAATTTAGTCCTTGTTTCGGTAAATCCTACCATTCCTTATATATTTTGATACTATCTCTATCCTTCATCGTATGCCGGTTGTTGGTTTGGTGGTCCCTCTTGTTGTTGTCGTGATTCGTTCTTACCACGGAATTTCCAATCCATCTTCGCAATTGATAAATTTGCCACTGGTTTCGGCCGACAAGCGTCCCGTTTCATAAAAGACTCGTTTGGCACCGACCGAGGCATCGACGGCGCCTTCCACTTCCCAAATGTGCGCATATTTGGCCGTCATGCCCGTCTTGTTAAAGCCCGGATGCAAAATTCCCACCCAAATGCCCTTGCTCTTGACTTCTTGGGCCAACAGGGCCGACATCATGTTGGCCGCCGCCTTGGACATCTGTCACACAAGTGGTGGCAGTGGTGATTTTTCAACAGGTTTTGAAACAACAACAACCACAAGAGAATGTGCAAGTGTGTGAGAAACTATGAGTGGCCACCTGGCGGCATGTGTCATACACAGCCACACACTCGCAAATACCAAACAACCATCCTGATACTACTCTATACTACGTACATGATGTCCATAATCAGTGCCTTCTGGATTTTGCACGGGTCGCCACGAGACGGATCCGCCTTGCGAGGTAATCATGATAATTTTGGATCCCTCTTGCAACAAGCCGCCCTTGAGCAAACTGGCCGTCACCCGCAAGGGACCACACGCACAAATGTCAATCGTCTTGAGTTGTTCGGGAAAATTCAAGGTTTCCAAGGTTTCCACCGCCTCAATGAAATATCCAGCATTGTTAATGAGCTATTATATATATATTCGATGGTCGAAATGGCCACAACCACCACAACCAAGAACAAAAAAAAGCAGAAATAGAAAAAAAACAGGAGCACCAAACAAAACAGTGTCAGATCCAAGAACCGCAGACAGTCGTCGAGAGTGGAGTGGTTCGGGCCACATGCGTATGGCAGAGTGCGGGTGGAGTTGCGGCGCGTATCGGAGACGACGCGTCCCCACAGATACAGACGCACAGTCTCTTTGTTTCCTCGCAGGATCCACAATCGACACACACACATGCAATTGTACGTACAATATCAACCGGTCCTCCCGTGATTTGACTGGCAATGCTTTCGCATTGAGCATCGTTGGTGACATCAATGCCTTGAACAATTTCCACCGGCTTTAATGCTTCGAGTTCGGGCGAGGAGGATCGGACAATGGCAATGAGTTGTCCACCCGCCTCGACCAATTCCGTCGCCAAGGCCAATCCAATGCCGCGATTAGCACCGGTAATGGCCACCCGTTTGCCCTTGAGAAAGGACGAATCGTAAACGGTTGTAATATCCAAATATCGTTGATTTTGATCCGCCTTGGCTTGGGCAAAGCGAGCCGGTTGATCCGGATCCGAATAGACGGGAGCCGATGACATGGACAGGCTTGTCGTCGTAGATGGAGAGGATCGCGAGGTTGTCGTAGCAGCAACCGTAAAAGCGTGGCAAGTGGTGGTAAGAACAAACGAGACAAGAACAAAGAGGAATCCAGTAAATGTCTTGAGATGGCTTGTGGTCGTCATGTTGTTCTGGTTTGGTGCTTTGTTTTGTAGAATGGCCTTTGATTGGATCGAAAGATCTCTCTCGCAACTCTCAAAACAATAACTGACACTCACACAAACACACCTTATAGGAGTAGTAGTATGTATTGAATATTGGATGACGATGGATCTGGGATGCGGCTGATGTGTCTGGGATTGCGATGGATCTTTTTTCTTTTTGTGTTGGAAACTCTTGCTTTCTTGTGTCATGTGTGTGACGTACTATTGCTCTCCCCCCGAAAACCCCCGAAACATGTATCCTTCCCCTCTTTTTCATGCAAGTCAGCCTTCCAAGAGGGGGTGTCAAACTGTCAGACTACCAGTAGTGGACCTGGGTTGCATTACTCCTACTCCTAGCTTGAAAAAAAATACATTGTGACTGACAACCTGGAACCACACAATGGTCGTTTTGGGCAATTTGAAACATTCGCATTGCTGCTGGGCGACACCTGTCGTTCGGGCCCGGAGAAAACTCCATGGTGGTGATCCTATAATAGTGGTCCTGAGGAGCTGCTGGTGATACTTCTACGAATAAAGAAGCTTGCGGTGATGCATGGTCCTCTATTCAACTCTATTCTTTTCTATATTGAAATCCCTGCGGACGACTCTGCAATCGTTGGGAGGCCGCCTCCCATTCGGGTGTATTCACGGGATGATCGATCACCATGCCGGTCGCTTGCATAAAGGCATAGCAGGTTGTGGGACCGACAAATTTCCATCCACGTTTCTTCAAGGCTTTGGACATGGCCACACTTTCGGGAGAGGTTGTTGGAAAGTCTTGAAGGAGGGTTTTCAATGGTGTGTCGTCGTCCTCCTCGGTCCTCTCCAAGGCGAACGAATTGAGAATGGGCTTGTTCTCGACAAAGGACCACAAGAAAGCATCCAAGGCACCATGTTGAAAAGCATCCGTGGTGTCGTTATGCTCGGGTTGTTCTTGTTGGAGTTGTAACAAGCACTTGGCATTGCGAAGGACGGCTTGAATCTTGCCGCGGTGTCGAACAATGACATATCGTCCTCCTCTGGTACGAGTCTTGTCGGGTTCTTGGTCCAACAGTCGTTGCACATCGTCGTCCGTCATTTGGGCAATCGAGTGGGGATCAAACTGCCCAAAGGCTTGGCGATAGGCCTCTCGTTTGCGCAAAATAGTCAGCCAGGACAAGCCGGCTTGGGCGCCTTCCAAACACAGCAATTTAAACAAGGCTTGATCACCTCGCACTTCCTGGCTCCATTCATTGGCCATGTACTTATTGTATTCCTCATCGCCCTTGGTAAAACAATCGTACCACGGGCGATGATGATGGTCGTTGTCGTTGGGTGGTATACTAGACACTGGATGGGTCTCGTCCTCCTTCTTCGTCTGGGGTTTGGGGTCTCTTTTCGACGTCGTTGTTGTGCTCGGTTTTGTTTTCTTGGTGGGGGGACTTGCGGCGGCGGCATCGGACTAGGACCGACGCGCACGAATTCGTAGTACTGGTTACCGTTCGTAGTACGGCATGGTGGTGATTGTTGGCACCATGTTTGGCAGCTGCCAGCTGGAGCGATGGATGCGCCCCTGCCGAGGAAGAAGAACGGGAGGACACGGGCATTGTTGTGTAGCCGTAATAAGTGCCGGGAACCAATAACAACGGCAGAGCACTGGGAGAACAAAAAAAATCTCCACAACAAGGCCTCGCATCTCTCCATCTCCGCGTTGGAATGAACTTTTTGTGGAAAGTAGAACGACGAAACTCTTTTGGATTCTCGACAGAAATTGTGTTTTCTTTTATCTGGTGTACCTCGAGAACGTCGACGAAACTTCCCAATTACAAACGAGATGGGTCGCGTTTGGAAAGTCGACGCACCAAGACACACATAGATCCATGAAACATCCTTCAGCAAAAATAGGAACGAAACAAGACTACCTAGTGAAGAAACGGACAATATATCTGATCCAGAGAGACCGTTGATGAGTTGAGGGGAGCCACCCAGTCAAACGGATTCGAACAACAAGAGTCATCGAGGAGGACAACGTTGTGACAGAGAGTGGACGGTCATCGGAAAATGGCAAATAGTTCCATTAGTATCTTTTTGGCAACCACAGAATTCGTTCCTACTAGAGTCTGCTGCAACACGTTCCGGAACGTGTCACGGATTCTCTCTCCGTCGTCTGTTGGAATGAATTTTTGTCTTTGCCGACGAAAAACCCATGCACCGTACCAAACGCCCCAGTGCCATTCCACGGCAACCACACCGATCTCCGAGGAGAGGAGCGGAATCCAACGGAAAAAAGCTTGTAAAAAAAGACAGTGCGTCTACGACAACTCAATCTGCCTCGGCGGGCCATCTGAAGGCTTCCTCTGTTGCAGCTGTTCATACGAGGGAGAGAACTCCAATTGAGGTAGCAAGCATTCGAGGACGTCCATGAAAGTTGCTTCCATTTCTTCTTCTTCGTCCATGAAATCTAAACTATGAGATGTACCATGCATCGTTTTCCTTGTACCACCGGCACCTTCAGAACTTCTAGAATCGTGGCTTTCCTGCGGAAGACCATCATTACAAGAACGGACCTGCTTCTTCTCGGGGCTGCCAGACGAACCTCTTTTGTTGTTGCCTCCGTCGTCGTTACTATCTCCTTCATCTTCTCCTTCATCTTCTCCTTCACCCTTTTCCATGATTGCACCACCTTCCATGCGTTGGGGGAACATTTGATTCCAGGATGCACGATTTAGAAAGTCTGTCGGAGCTGAGGAAGCATCCGGGGCCTTCATCATGTGGCGGATAAGATAGTTTGCTTCCCCTTTAGAAGTTGCTGCGTATTCCATAAGAGCATTTTTCTTTCTGCTGAACCAATAGAAGTTCCATCTTGGACCAAGATCCGTCATGATTGTGAGAATGCCTGTATCTTTGTTCAGAAAACTAGCTGACAGATGCTGTAGAACAACCTGACGATGAATCTCTTCGGTGGCGTTGTTCTCTTGTTTCTTCAGTTCGATGGCAGCCCACATGTGTCTTTTAGCTGTGTGGATTCCTTGATGTCGGTTTGCAGCCATCACGACATCAATATTGCCTCTTGTCTTAATGCCAGATGGTAAAAACCTAACGGACAAGAAAGCACCGGACTTGGCTGCATCAAAAAGCTTGCTTCCGTCAGGGAGACATAAATTGGAACTTCTGAGGTAGGCCATGTACTGGCTACGATTGTCTTTGGAATCCTCATTTTTAGTAGCATCCCAATAAAACGGAGCCATGTTCGTGCCTAGCTCATCGCATGCTCGCTTTGTGTCCTCATCCGGTTCCCAATCTGGTGCATCGGGTACAATTCCAATCGCATCGATGGCTCTATTGAATCCTGATACCGACGGGTTGGAGATAACTAGAGTTTTTTCCTCCTCCTGTTGTAGCTTCACCCAAGTGTAAATGGAGTTAATTTGCGCAGGCGTATCCAATTCGCTCGTGTCGTCTTCCCACTCCGCCGCGTCCCTTTGAAAATGAAAATTAGACGGCCTCTGCAGAAACACAGTCAAATACAGAGGTGCATGTGCCGTCAAGGGACGTGGTAAATTAAAAAAAATGATGTGAGGGCTTCAGTTTGTTGACTCTTGGATGGCGTCATGCGAAATAGATTGTTGTTCCTGCGGTCATGTAGTTCAATACTAGCCATCCGTCTCGAAAATAGGTGAAGTAGGCAAAGAGAGATTCGAATCTCAACATCGAATACAGATACACAATCACAAATTCAAACTCACTTGTGCCTCCTTTTCTTCGCTGGTTCTTTCTGCCTTTCGGAGACGAATAATATATCGATTGAGTCTCCTTCGCGCAAAGAAATCGGTAACATTTAATGCGTCATATACTTCAGTCATATTTTCATGTTCAGGATCAAATTGCTCAAGGGGTATGCCAGTACCAGATCCATCTTTATATGCTGCAGCTGCTTTTTTCCATCGCCGTTCCTCATCTGTTGTTTCCATTTCCATGGTTGCTGTCTTCGGTTTGATTGCCGCTCCATGTAAATTTTGCGGAGGAAAGCTCTATATCCGGGTTGGATTGGCCTTTCTCCGCAAATCATGCTGCGCACATCGCACATGCTCGAGCATGCTCCGCGCGTCCGATTACATGCCCACTGAGCCTGAGGCCGGTCCTTAAACCCAAATGACTCTACGGGAGTATGGATAGCGCGCAGCGGGTCGACTACTCGTAGACCGAAAGTTCAAAGTTACAAAGTTGCAAATTTAAAACTTTTAATTTTTGAATAAGCTACTTCGGCGAAGTCCGTTCTAAACTACTCCTACTAGCAACTAGTAGATGGTGGCCGTGAAGACCGCCCTTCTTCTCCAGCTAGGTACTCCTAGTCCACTGGGCAATCTAAACCAAGTTAGGTCTATATTCATTTGGATGGTTTGGACACTTTATTCAACATTCACAAATCGTTCAATCAATTTCTCCATGATATCAGCGTTCACACAATGAACATGCGCCTCCTCCAAACTCAGCACAGCACATACAAGTTCACGATTGACCTCGCACCACATCCTACGAATACATCTAGTCATAATTTCCAAATTTGTAAAACACTCACTACACAGATTTCATTCGTCCCTAGCAGTTTACATACTGTCAACCGGATTGGACCGATCGACCATGGGAACCTCCACTATTGGAACGGCCGCCTCGTTCGGAACTCCCACGAACAACTCATCGGAGAAACCGTACCTCCATTTAACAATGAGAGGTTATGAGCCCAAGCGGTCTCACTGGGCTTTAACCGTGTTCCCTTTACTTTTGTTTTTATACTTCACGATGAAGTTTGATTTACTTATCAGTTCAATCGCGATGCGACAGGCTTTACAATTGCCTGAATCCAAAATGCGAACCGAACCACCTCTCGACGGGATCAAGTGGGAGTCAACGTTGCAGTTGCACATGCATCCGAATACTTTCTGGTCACCCAACCAAATCGCTTCGTTGCCCTTACCTTTACGATTACCTGCACGATCACTTGCACCAACACTCACTTTTTGGACGAATCCAAAACAGTTACGTGCCAATTGCTTTACGTCGTTTCCATCTACCTCTACGATCACCATGAAGATCCCGACTCCGGTTTCAACCCCCAAGAAGTCCTCTGGGACGGCCTCCTTTACGGCGGATACCACAATCAATGGTATCTCGTTGACTGCTACGAAAAGTCGCAACTTCGACTTGGGCGCCTTTGCTGACACGATTACCCCTGCTTACCGCAGTAGCTTGTCCGGGAAGACGTTGTTTGATTTTCGCAACGATGCTGTTGTTGGTTTGACTCCTCCCTTCAGTTTCTCTTGGGCCGTCGTCAGTACGACCGATGACAAGTCGTTCTTCCAAGACAACAACAAGACGATGATGCAACTCTACTCCCTCAAGGCCCGGTTGACGACCTACTGCATGCATTCGGTTTTTGACATCCTACCTGTCGATCCGGATACCGGCGTGCTTGATTCTTCCGGTGGAACTTTGAACTTGCTGGAACATGCCTGTTCGATCTCTGAAGCCCAGGTTCGTCTCAGCAGCCAAATTTATGCTGAACGTACTACGGACAACCTGCATCCGCAGAACTTGTCTTGGACCCAGGATTTACTTTTGGCCTCTTGCGATGGCACGCTTCGGGCAGACCTCGAGAATCGCTTGGTGACTATTCCCGATAACGAACAAGGTGGGCCCTTGGTTTTACACATGGTCTTGTCCCAGTTACTCATGACTACAAGTGAAGCAGCCCGTGGAATCGTCCGTCGTTTGGAGAAACACAAGGTGACTGACTATCCAGGCAAAAATATCACTCAGTTTTGTTGTACGTTTAACAACGTGGTTCTACGCCTTAGTTTGAGCGGTCATATTCCATCTGACATCTGTGGGATTTTCCAAGAGCGCCTTCTCACTTGCACCGTCCCGAAGTTCCTCAGCATGATGGAGTATCTCAACAACGACGACGATCCCATCCTTCAAGACTTTTTCGGTTTACGAGAACGCGTCGTCGCCAAGTATCAGTCGCTCCTTCTCTCGGAGAAATGGTTGCCTACAACTACTTCTGGTAGTGCAGCCTTTCCAGCCTTGACCGAAACGAAGAAGACTGGCGTCCTTAATGATGGATCCAAAGGCAAACGTCCTCCCGTTCCCATCGATACTACACCTCCGGCCGACGGCGAAGACAACTGGAAATTCCATCCAACGAACCCCAAGCGTAAATTGTGGTGGTGCGCACTCTGTCCCAATGGGACTCCAACTGGCACGGGCCGTTGGGGCAACCATAGTACCGATCGTCATGATCCCACCAAGGTTAAGCGTAAATCCTCTGAGACGCCTTCAGCTCCAGCTGCTAACACGGCCTCAGATGCTGGACCTTCCGACTCTCCCACTGCTGCACCGTCTGCCTCGTCGACTACTGGGGACGATGCTGCACCACCGACCTATGCCAACGTTGCCTTGACCTCCTTGCGTGATTTTCGCTAGGGCGGGTGTTTCTCCAGCACTCCAATGCCCTCTATCCCCCTTGGTTGGATACCTTGTTTTGTTGGATCTGTAGCCGTTGTATTCTTGCTGATTGGAGAGTAGTAAAGGTTTGCCATCAACAGTGATTAGCTTGCCCTCCATGGTGTTGTTCCAATCTTTCTGTGGTACTCCTAATTACCTTTTCACCAAAAACCTATTCATTTCGCCGACTCACGAGGGAGTGTGAGGTTTCCTATCTCCTATCACCGAACTGCTGACGTTCCCTACTCTTCCTTCATATTCCCCTACAATACGACTCATTCTACATCTCTCGGTTTCAGTTGTACTGTTTTCAGTTTTGCTGACGTCACTGTAGAGATTAAAGTATTCCCATTAATCTGTTCGTCTGAGTTCAGTATGAACGGGACGGGTGGGCCGTAAGGCTTGGGGTCTGGGGTGGGAATTTCCAGGAAGACCAGCTGTAAGGCCGTTCCTTACGCCAAACCAAACCAAACCTGAATCCTCAAATTTCACCATCATGACGCCATATATCCGGGTATTTTGGCTTTTCAGGTTTGGTTCAGATTATTTTGAACCAAACCTGATATCAGGTTTGGTTCAGATTGGCGCGTTTACCAAACCTGAAACACACTAGGGATAAAGTTTTCGTTATACTAATGTACACCTTTCATACAGTTTCGAATTCGACTTGGCATGCGTGCGTTGAACTCCAACGGTCACACGTCCCCCTATCTCTAATGAAATGAGACGACATGTCCTGTGTACGATGGAATTCTTTTAGTATTCAATTTAATGAAGTCAAATGGGGGAAGTTGGGGGACGAAGCGCGGTCTCTGACTTTGGTTTGGTTGAGTGTAAGGACGGCAAATCGCACCTTTTTCCAAACAAATCCTGGAAAGGTCTTCACAGGTTTGGTTTGGTTCGGCGTAAGGAACGGCCTAAGGGCTGGGTCATCGATTTGACTGCACGTTTTGAAAATGCTAAGGGGCCGTATAGGGTTAAGGATTTCATCATAGATTTTCAAATTACGCGGTGATTTCCCTCACATTTTCTTTCGCGATGACCATGGCGGTCTTCCATTGTTGATTGTGAGCCCCGTAGTCAAAAGTAACTGCACAAAATAGCGAAAATAGACCCCCCGGGAAATTTGGACAGGGGGAACAACGCCAGCGACATTGCATGCGTAACTGAAAATAGAAGATTAACATATTAATCTGTGAAGTAGAGAAGAAAGGGGAAAAATCAATAACGACGCGTTGACGCTCAGAACAAATAAACGGGGAAAAATGGCAAAAAAGGGGGGGGGGTGAAAAAATCGAGTTGTATGGATGTCACTGACTGTTCTGGGGGCGTGCTGTACGACTATGTAGCAAAGAGATAGATATTTTAAATATGGTGTCGCAGTTTTCCGGGTTTCCACTGAATTCCTGGAAATGAGGGATTACCTGGGATTTATTTATCTCCAGCAGTTGGAAGACGTAAATACCTAAATTCGAACATGGAAATTTGGAAGTTGAAGCGATAGGGAAATTTCCGAAGGACAGAACACGGCAAAAATAATGCATGGTAGCGATGGGGAGTGGCTATAGAAATCTAGTAGTTGTAAGATAAGACAGCTGATGGGGGGAAATAACCCCACACTAACGGTAAAAGAAGTGCTGGTTGTCTAAAATTAGAGACTCTTATGAAATTGAAGCATTTTGGTTCGGGTCCTTTGGTTCTGAGTTCCACCACGATGGGAATGGAGTGAACAATTACAGCGCATAGTGCTCCGGGCCTTGTGGTTGTGGATCTGGCATTGCTTTGTGTGATTGGTGGTTGTTGAGTTTTATTTTTGCCAGAGTCGCCACGTATGGAATAGGAGAGAAGATTATTTGGAGACGACAAAGAGAGCAGATGAGCGAACGGACGAGAAACAGAAAAAAGCAGTTCAATGTAAAACACCATTAGAAGAATAGTGAGCGGAACACGAAAGACGAACAAGAGAGAGGAAAGCAGACGGAACCAACTGGGGTGAAGGGAAGAACTCCATGACTGGGACTAAAATGGAGTTGACTTGGTTCCATAGTGATAATGATGATGGGAAGGAAACTGGAGGGAAGGGTGATGATGATATTAGAGGAATGTAAGTAGGAGCAACAGTGATGAGTGCGAGTCAGTTTACCCCCATGGGAACCAATATGGAGTGCAATATTCCCCCTTCAGACAACCCGTTTCCCTTTCCTGACGCTATCCCTTTTGCTTTTTGATTGCAACTATTTCGTACATCTTTCACTTAACACAATAAAGCAATGTCAAATAAGGTGGCAAACTAACTCCCACTTTGATTATTTGTGTAGTGGCTGACACCATCTTGTATCGCATCTCGTACGAGACTGCGTCAATGACATAGACTTTGGAAATACTACGGACTACTCTAACGTCAGTTATATTGCCTCGAGGTCTAAAGAATCAAAGAAGTGGCTGACACCAACTTTAACACCTCTCTGCATCAATTTCAAACTGTCATCTTCATTAGGACAATCATCGTTTCTTCGACATAGATGAAGGCAAACTTCCTGGGCCAAAATAACAAAGAGCCTTGAAAATAGCACTGTTTTTAGCACGTTGCTTCTTCCTTGACTCTGCAGCAAATGGACCCAGTTCCGCACAGGGATGCTGAGTCCACGAGAGTGCGGTTGGACGAGGTGCTTCAGGTTTATCTCGGGAGAGGGGTGCAACCAAGAAAAACGGTTGTGCCGTTGAGGGGTGCCCCCACCATTGATCAAAATGATAATTTTTATAAATTTTCCATTCCGTAGGGTGTGGCTGAAGATACTCCGGTGGATTGGACCAACGGATTGACGCCCATACTTTCAGCGGCTCAATACGTGGTTTCTTAAATGAACGAAAGCTGTCTGTTGGGCACTTCCATTTGGTGCCCAAATCATCCTCCCAAACTTTCACCATTGTCTCTGATATTCCAACTCCCCTGACCACTTGGTCACCCCATGTGCCTTCACGCAAATCGTGCATGACACCATTTGCATCCATTCTGCGGAACTGAACGTTGCGCTGCTCCATGTAAGGCAACTTCGTGGATGAGGACATTTGGACTTCTATAGAGACACTTGTGTAGTAGCAGCAATCCTCTTTTATCGATATGCTTGCACTAAGGCTTGAAATTGGACTGCAGGATGGAGCCGTAATCAATCAGACTAGAACCTGTCCAACTCACTCTTATGGCATTTTGCACTATATAGTGGAAGTGTAAGCACATATTCTACTATACAGTGGAACTGTACGTGCACATTCCAGTATACAGTCGAATTGTACGTGTACTGCGTGGACCGAGTGTGACACGAGCTGAGATGGCAACAAATGGCTGAGACTGTCGCATGCGATGTGATGCAAGATGATGTCATCCACGTGATCCATTTGTATTATCCGGACGGACTTTTTCCTGACGCAAGACGAGTCTCAACAATCATGATATGCTGTCTTGAATTAGTCGCGTCACCCACATTATAAACTCTAAATCCTAGATAGCAATGTAACTCATAACGGATGTTAGGCTGTTATTACAAGACGAGTGGAAGTAGTGGCATGTGACATGTGATGCGAGATAATGTCACCCACGTCCATAACACGTGAGGGCCACCATCTTCCATTATGTGACGAACTAGCTGACACCATCCATCACCTACCATACGAGACTGCATGATGCAAGATGCTGGATTATCATGATGGCCTTTTTCTGACGTAAGAGGAGTCTCAACAGTCATGATATGATGTCGTGAAGTACGTGCGTCACCCACGTTACAAATTCTAAATCCCAATGGTAGGTTGGTATTACAGGATGTTTGGAAGTAGTGTCATGCCTCATGTAACGTCACCCACGTCCATAACACGTGATTGCCACCAACTTCCATCATGTTACGAACTGGCTGACACCATCGTCCATGACCTACCATACGAGACTGGTTGATGCAAGATGGTATCATGAACGTCATCCATTCCGATTATCTCGATGGCTTTTTTTCTGACGTAAGAGGAGTCTCAAGAGTCATGACATGATAGTTGCGTCGCTCACGCGTTGGAATGGTTGCGTCGACTGAAATGCGGTAACTCATGTTATGTACGCGTTTTTTGTCACTTCGTCTTCTTGGGCTCGCTTTGATTGACCGACCTACACGTGTAGTTGCTGAACACTTCTTTGCAATCCCGACCTCTACGATGCCAGATGATGATCAGGGGATGAGGAGTGAGGATGATGAGAGATTGTTTCTTTTGTTAGATGATGATCAGGGGATGAGGAGTGAGGATGATGAGAGATTGTTTCTTTTGTTGCCCCCCCCCCCCCCCCCTTCCCATGGTGTAGATTGGACGTGAGGTGTCATTGTGAAGGAGTTTTCTGTTCCACCCGACGAGTTGTTCGTAGAATGTCCGAATGAGGCGGCCGTTCCATTGAGGGAGGTTCCCATGGTCATTCAGAAAAGTTCCGGTTTGCAGTTCGTAAGATTCTGCTAGGGACGAATGTAAACTGTAGTGCAAGTTTTGTTACTTCTCAAATTATGACTAGGAGCTAAGTTGGGTGTAGTGCGAGGTCGATATTTTGTTGCATGTGTGGGAGTGAATGGAGGAGGCGCATGAACGCTGATACTCGCCCTTGACCGAGGGCTACCAACCCATGATCTTTTTGCGAGCCGTTTCGAAAGGTCCTGTGTCCAATGGTTTGGTAAAGGCATCGCCAAGTTGATCTGTCGTTGCGATCGCTTTCATGAAGATGCCGTTTGGATCAGTGCTGTTGGGTGAGTTGATGTGTGCGCGGAACCAGTGATATTTGATTCCAATGTGTTTGCTACGTGGTGTCATTCGCGGTGGATCTTTCGTCGCCAGTTGTAAGGCGGCTTGATTGTCTTCCCAGACGGTGCAAACGAAACTTGGGCCCGCTGGATTCAGATGCAAATGAGTAATAATCTTGGCCAATTGATTGCGTAGTGGAAGGAGTGTACGCATGCTGGTTGAGGCAGCAATATACTCGGCTTCCATGGTTGAGAGTGCAATCTCAGTTTGTAGTTTACTGCTCCATGTGATGGGGGATTGACCGATGGTAATGATGAACCCGGTGCGCGACCGTACGGAAGTTGGATCATCGGGGTTCTCGTTACTCCACAGGCCAGCGAAATCGGCGTCCACATAACAATGCAGACTCAGATCCTTGGATGGTTTTAGGATTAGGCCCCTCTCTGCGGTTCCCATGAGGTAGCGACCGATTCGTTTTAGTGCCTCTCCATGTAGTGCTGTGGGGTTGTTGCTGAATCGTGCCGTTTGGTTGATGGCGAATGCGCAGTCGGGTCGCGTGTTATTCCCGAGGTAGAGGAGCATGCCCACCACCGATCGGTAATTGTAGTCGGCGTTGAGTGGTGTTCCGTCCAGGTCTTTTCCAATTGTTTTCGTGGCAGGTGTAGCCTTGGGATTGGATTTGTCGAGTCCCAATGCGCTGATGATGCTACGAGTCAAGTGCGGTTGTCGTAGCTCGACGGTGCCATTCTCATGATGCTTGATTTCAACTCCGAGGTACGTTGGAAGATCTCCGAGATGTTCGTAGTCCATCTTCGTCTGTGTCAG
Source organism: Epithemia pelagica (assembly GCA_946965045.2). Taxonomy (NCBI): domain Eukaryota; phylum Bacillariophyta; class Bacillariophyceae; order Surirellales; family Surirellaceae; genus Epithemia; species Epithemia pelagica. The sequence goes on from OX337230.1 coordinate 4,008,576, forward strand.
TCCCTCGAGGATTCGATTGACGCTTGCTTCGTCGTGTCCACAAATCACTGCGTCGTCAACGTACGTGATCATCACACAGCCCATTCCGATGAAGAGACATGGGTCGGAACCGTCAGGCTTGAGTCCAATTTGTTCCAGTTTGTTGCGTAGGTAATCGTACCATAGTCGTGGTGCCCGGCAATCGCCGTAAAGACTCTTGGTCACTTCTAGGACTTTGTCGCTCTGGCCTGCCCCATACCCTTGTGGCAGATTGACATAGATCGGTTCGGGTAGATCCGATTGGACAAAGGCGTTCTTGAAATCGATTGAGACCGTGTGTAGATTGTGTTGGATGGACAAGTTGAGAAGAAGACGGACGGTTGGCCAATCAATCACTGGTGCGAAGGTATCGTCTCGGCTAAAAGATGCCTTCTGCTGATCTCCACGGACGACCAACCTTGCTTTATACCGTGAGATGGTCCCATCTGGTTTCCGTTTCCGTACAAAGGTCCACATAACGTCTACGATCTCCTTTCCTTTCGCTTGGATACGAGGGACAAGTTTGAATGTTTTCTTGTTCTCGAGCTCGTTTAACTCCTTGTCCATAGCCGCAATCCACTTGTCCTGTTCTTCCTGAGACAACAAGCGGATGTCGAAGTAGGATGGCGCGTCTTCGTTAATGGCTTTGGCACTGAAGTAGAGTGGATGCCAATCGTCGATGATGCCCAATGGCGACTGGATTTGAGCCAAGAGCCGCGAATCGAAGGTGGATGTGAGCTTGTCTGGGTCTAGTCCGTTAGGAAAATCCCACTTGATGGAGTTGGCATAGTGTCCAAAAGCTGTTGGATCGTCGTTGATAGCCGTCATGGAGAAACGTTGCCCTGTGACACTTGTGTGTGCCCAAGAGCTGTCTTGATGGGAATCCACATTGTCTGGAAATCGTACTGGAGCGCGACGTTGACGGTGAGGTCGGCCTGTAGTGGGTTCATGCGTCGCATCAGAGGCTGGACTTGGTGACGACTCGCCCGTTTTTGAACGAGGTGACGACTCGCCCGTTTTTGAACGAGGTGACAACTCGCCCGATTTTGAGCTGGGTGACGACTCGCCCGGTTTGGATCGAGGTGTGGTAGGCATGTCGTCGGAAGTGGAATCGAAAGAGTCAGTCTCGTCAGTCTCGGCAAGAGGTGACAGAGGAGTGATATCGTCCAATTGGATGGGTGTCACGTTAGGATGAGATTCAAGAGTCGTCCGGCGATGGTTACGACCAAGATCTAATGGTGTGCTTGGTGTAGTAGGCTGGTCGTGTGACGGTTGCTCTGCTCGCTCGCCCTCGGGGATATTCGGAACTGGAAGGGACGAAGTGTCGTCGAAGGATACCTTGGGAAGGGACCAGACTGAATCCAAGTCGGGTAATGGTCCATCACGTGTCGGATCGTGGTCGTCGAGATAATGATCGCGGGTAAAGAAGTCGGGTAAACTGTTGTCTTGGGGGAATGACCACGTGCTGTTGACAGACATAAATAATTCGTCGTACACCACATGAAACTGGGGGGAAATGTGGCCAGTGTCCAAATTCCGAATCATGCCCACCAGACTAGAATGTTGGGGAGAGAAACCCAAGAACTGACCACGACGAGACCGGCGTGCCCACTTGGGAAGTTTCTTACCGTCCTGCAGTTTTGGATCCAACACGTAACTGGGACAACCCCACACACGAACTCGACGCAGCAGAGTACAATCGATCTTGGTGCCAGAGAACACTTCCATTGGACACATGTCGTTGTCTTCTTGAGGGACGTGATTGTAGATCCAGGTGGCGTATTCAAGGGCCATGGGCCATAAAGACGGTGAAAATGCTGACGGCCATCGAATGTGACAATGGATCATCATGGCTCGGGCCATGTATGTAACTGTTTGAATTGCCCGTTCAGCACCTGCATTGGCATGATGAGCTCCGACACCAGAGAGTGTGCTCAAGGGAGAAGGAAAAGTGTTCCGATTGGTCTTGAGAGATTCCTGAAAGGCGTCTGAGGTAAAGACACCGTTATCAGAATGGTATCGAGTAACCTGTCGGCCAGCCTGATGGAGGGAGACTTCGAATTGGTTCTTGGAATTAATGGTGTCGCTGCTACCAAGGGAGACTTGTGGATAGCAGAAAATGGCTTTTGAACCATGGTCAAAGAAAATGGTACCACCCACAAAGCGATGCTCTGGTCTTTCACGGCCTCGTGTGTGCCAAAGGCGGCCTCGAACGGTGGACTCGAAGTGATCCATTGAAACCAATTCACCGGGAGAGAGTTTTCGGTCTGTTGGAGTCAAATGGCCTGCTTGGGAGTGTGGTACATTAGCCTTGGACTGGATTGGCCGACGTCGAGCTTTGGCGTACAAACATGCCAGGCATTGTGGTGCATCACAACTACCACTGCTCTTGAATGTGCAAGGTAGACATGATGATGTGCCATCGCTTGGGTCAGAGTTCGAGTTGTCACGATAGAGCCTCTGGAGACGACGCATGTGAATATGTCCCAAGCGTTGATGATCCAACAACAATTGTTTCTGTGGTCGGCTCAAGTTCCGATTCATCTCGTCCAAGGGATTTTCGTCATGTTCGGCCAAGAACTGATGCAATGTGAGCTGATTATTGGTCACAGATGCAGTTTCCAAGTGACATCGACACCACTGATTAAATCCGCAACGACAATCAACCGGTCGGTGCTGGGCTGTTGCTTGAGTGTGATTCTTGATGTGTTTCACTCGAACGATGGGAAGATTACTGGAATAGTCGATGGGTACAGTAATACGCCGTTCGGATTCCTTGTCAATCATAATGCTTGCGAATGATTGGTTGCTGACGAAAGTTGGGAAACGTTGGTCTTGACGGAGGTAAGCAGCGTTAATCTGTGGAGAGCAAAGTCTTGTACCAGCTGCCTTACAGAGGTTGGCTGGATAGACCCATCGTCGTACAGTGCCGTCTTCGTGAATGGCGTCATATCCAACAATACCGGTACCGATGATAGGAAAGCGGTTGTCACTTGCGGCAGTGGACATGGATCCGTAATTACCGTATACCAACTCAACAAAATCATCCTCACGCATGGTTAAGCCATTGGAGGCGCCAGTGTCAAGGATGATGGGTACCACTGGATCACTTGGAGCGTCGTCAGTGTGAGCGACTTGAGATACGATCATGGTCGGATCAATATGATGCATGGCATAACGGTATGTGAAACGGGGTGTCTCACAATTCGCACGTAAAAGGTTGCTAAAATCTGGACCAAGGGTATAGATCTTGGGATCTCTTGACAAAGGTAACAACTTGAGCTTGTCGTAACAATCAACCGTGTGATTGTGCAAACGTAAAGCACGTATCGTGGGCCAATGGTTCCAATTCGTGGCAGATCTTGACTTGGACCATGTGCGTCTTCGTGTTCTCGTACCATGCTCGCCCCTGACCCGTGGAGGAGTGAAACTCATGACTCCCAAAGGGTAAGTTGACGACGTGAACATGAGGAGATGAAAGGCAAGGTAAAGGACCGAAAGTGGAGTCAAACAAATCACGTGATCGGATAAGCAAAGGCGACTATCGAAACCACTAGGAGGAAAATGGAACGGAGGTTTGGGAAGCAATCGATTGAGGTGGCGAAGGTGAGCTCGACTGGACGACGTAAACCGATACAAACAACCAACCAAAGTCAACACAAAACAATCAACCGTCGAGATCAAACAAAACCAACCACAGAGGCATAGCCAACAAAGAATGGTGTCCAACCAAGGAGGATAGAGAGCATTGGAGTGCTGGAGAAACACCCGCCCTAGCGAAAATCCCGCAAGGAGGTAAGGGCAACATTGGCGTAAGTCTGGGGTGGTGCAGCAGTCGGTGTAGCAGGGGCACTGTCAGTCAAAGAGGTGTCGGCGGCTGGAGGAGAATCCGTAGTGTTCGCAATGGCAGCCGTGTCAGAGGGTGTGGCTGCAGGAGAGCGGCTGGAATTCACCTTGGTGGGGTCATGACGGTCTGTGCTGTGGTTACCCCAACGGCCGATGCCGTTTGGAGTACCATTCGGACACAAGGCACACCACCACAATTTGCGCTTGGGATTCGTCGGATGAGGCTTGGAGTTGGCCTCACCAGGACCAGGAGGAGTAGTGTCGATCGGTAAAGGTGGACGACGACCATTGTTCGACTTGGGGGTTCCAACCGGAGCAGCTTTCTTGGTCTCAGTGAGAGCAGGAAAAGCGGAGGTATCGGTCTTGACGGTCGGAAGCCATTTCTCGGACAACAAAAGAGAATGGTATTTGGCCACGACACGTTCGCGTAATCCGAAAAAGTCTTGAAGGATGGGGTCGTCGTGATTCTCCAAATAGTCCATCATGCTGAGAAACTTTGGAACCGTGCAAGTGAGAAGTCGTTCGACGAAGATACTGCAAATGTCGGCCGGGACATGTCCACTTAAGTTCAAACGTAGAACCACATTGTTAAACGTAGAGCAAAACTGATTTATGTTTTCACCCGGATAGGCAGTGACACTGTGTTTCTCCAATCGGCGGACGATACCACGAGCGGCGTCGGTAGTAGTCGTCATGAGTTGCGTGAGGATCATATGAAGAACCAAGGGCCCACCCTGCTCGTTGTCAGGGATCGTGACCAAGCGATTTTCAAGATCGGCACGAAGAGTCCCATCACAGGAGGCAAGCAACAAGTCCTGAGTCCAAGACAGATTCTGCGGGTGCAGACTATCGGTGGTGCGTTCCGCATAGATCTGGTTGCTTAAGCGGACTTGAGCCTCGGAGAGCGAACAAGCATGGTCGAGTAAGCTCAAAGTAGCACCTGACGAGTCCAAAATGCCGGTTTCTTCATCAACAGGAAGGATATCAAACACCGAATGCATGCAGTACGTCGTAAGACGTGTCTTGAGTGTATAAAGTTGCATCATAATCTTGTTGTTGTCGTCGAAGAAGGACTTGTCATCGGTCGTACTGACAACGGCCCAGGTGAAACTGAAGGGAGGAGTAAGTCCAACAACGGCTTCATTACGAAAGTCAAACAGCGTCTTCCCGGATAAGGAACTGCGATAGGCTGGAGAGACCGTGTCGGCGAAAGCTCCGAGTTCAAAAGTACGACTCTTGGCGGCAGTCAAAGTGATACCATTCATCTGAGTATCGGCTGAAAGGGAACCGACTCCAGAGGTCTTCTTGGGCGTTGAAACAGGAGTAGGGATCTTCATGGTCTCAAAGATAGTAGGCAAAGGCAAGGAACTCAACAGCAAAGGTAAGCGGTAAGTTTGAGTCTGTTTTGGTTTGGACCAAAAAGTGAGTGTTAGCTCCCGTGCTCCAAGTTGTGTTGGGCCCAGTAACGGAGTGTTCTGGTTGGTGGACCAAGTCTCCAACTGCAATGTTGACTCCCAGTTGCCGAATGTCGGTCGCGTCAGGGTTCGGATTCGTGTAGGGGGCACAAATGAAATTTGTCGTACCACGAATGAATCGTTAAGTAAAACAATTCTTGTCGGTAAGTAAACGGTCATCAGTAAGGTGAATACTGTTACAACCCAGTGGAACCGCTTGGGCTCATAACTTGTCATTGTGAAGGAGTTTTCTGTTCCACCCGACGAGTTGTTCGTAGAATGTCCGAATGAGGCGGCCGTTCCATTGAGGGAGGTTCCCATGGTCATTCGGAAAAGTTCCGGTTTGCAGTTCGTAAGATTCTGCTAGGGACGAATGTAAACTGTAGTGCAAGTTTTGTTACTTCTCAAATTATGACTAGGAGCTAAGTTGGGTGTAGTGCGAGGTCGATATTTTGTTGCATGTGTGGGAGTGAATGGAGGAGGCGCATGAACGCTGATATGAGGAGATAAATGATGTAGTCTTGTATACAGGTGGCATATGAGTTGCGATGCGAGATCATGTCAGCTATGTCAAGAAAGGATGCCGTGGCTGCCACCATCCACTACACATGTCGTACGACACTGCATCAATATGTGTGTACTAATGTGGGAATACGCGATGGAAACACAACTTACACGCATTACTATTTTCTGATTGTTATGATGATAACCACCCAGTGCATGGTGATTACTCATTACATTGTTAACTTCACCTTTTCTTTTTCTTCATTAGACAAGAATTTCTTTGGAACTCCCAAACATCCAGCATCTTCAACTGTCCGTGAACCATAAGGATAAAACAACTTCATCATTTCTTGTTTCTCTTCTGTATTTGCCCAGCCTGTATAAACCTCGAAGTCACTGTATTGCATGCGCAACAAGGATATAATACCATGCCGAGCAAGACCTTCCGACCCATCGATAGAAAAATTGCTCTCATTGAAATCCTCCAATCCATCCAACACTTTTTTGTCCTTGAACTTCAGATTATTCACAACGTCGTGAAATGAACGTGTCAAGTAACAAAGAGCTTCTGTATCTGGTTTCTCCTCCATATACACAGCAATCATGCCAATATTTTTTATCATATGAATTCCCCGTTGACTTGGCTGTCCCCATCTGACGAATTTCTTTCCCATTCTCGTCCACCATGTAAAAGATGTTATTGGAGTCGACCATCATATCAGTGAAGAAGTTATTCATGCTATTCTCCACATTATTTATCATGAGGAAGTTTGAAAAACAATAGAGAAATGTACCATCGGATGCCTTTTTTGCAACAAGTAGTAAGATAACATATTTGTTCATCAGTTGGAAGGGGCCAATGCATCGCGTCTTTGTCAAGTAATTCGTCTTGGTTTCTGTTGGCTTGTTTGGGCTCCCTGAGACAAACTTAAGCTTCATACCTTCTTTAACAGGGGAATTCATAAGCATTTTCTTCGGTGACATAACAATCATGTTATCGTCATCACTGTCATTATCTTCACTGTCTTCAATATCATCGTAGTCATTTGTTTTTATTTCCTTCGTCTTTAAGGTTTCTTCGATCTCCTTGAATGAATCGGTTTCCATCTTATCGTAAGTGGTTAGAAGTTTGGGTGGCATTGTTGGAGTGTCATCAGAATCATCACTGGAGAAAATTGTCAAGCTTCTAGATGGTCCTGCTTTGTTTGTCGAATCCTTGGCTTTCTTAGGGATTGACTTCTCTGTGCCATTTGTGGCAGGGCTGTTTCGTGTTGCTTGACCCATAGTTGTGTCTGAATTTATGACCAATGTTCAAATTCATCTATTCCTTTACCACTTCCATAACGTTTGTATCACTATCCACTGTCTATGCATGACAATGACGTCATGAAGATGAACAAGTGGATATGCTTCAATAAGCACAGTTCAAGTAGCTGACTTCATATCGCGTCACACTGCCGCAGCGTCTTGATTTTTGATCGCCTTCAGTGTACTTCACAACGCAGTTGACACATGGTTGATAGCGAGATGACCTCACCTCGTATGCAATTCAATACCTGTCAAATACGTCACACATCGCATCTTCTGTGACTTATGTTTCACGCACAAATCAAGACGTACTACATGTGTACTTGACACGCACCTAACGGAAAAGATGTCGTTCAGGTATGACAATTGGCAACAGAGCTTGCATGTACTTGAGGCCACTCGTCCCGCACATCGCACCATAGCGCACTTACCTCTAGAACGAAATACAGCTCATAGCTAGATTAGCGCGCTCACGGCCATGAGTCACGAGGTCGACTTGCTTGATAAGGTATAAGATACTACGTAGTCGCGCGGGTCAGGACGAACATGGGAGAACAGCATATTTTAGATTATATTTTATAGAACGAAACACAGCTCATAGCTAGATTAACCCGCTCACGACCACGAGTCCCGAGTCGTACTTGCTTGATTAGGTATAAGGTTACGAGTCACGCGGGGAAGGACTCTTGATTGCAAGTTGTTTGTTTCTCTTCAAAGTCCGTTTGATACGCATCTGGAGCAACCGCGTTGTACAATGGTAGTTACAGTCATCTTCATCGATTCCGACAACAGCTCCGAAGAAGAGGAGGAAATGAGGCGGGAGGATGGTGGAGGTCCTGAAGGCGCCATACCGGAAACAGATGCGGAAGTGGTCAGCCAGATAATTGAAGAAGAAGTTGCGGTTGATGATTCAAAGGCAACGCGAACAGGAGCGAACCAGGTTCGCTGTAAAACGAAGGCATTTGAGTCTGTGCTTGACCAATCTTCCTGTTACGAAAAAAAAAATGCTTGCCATCTGGAGGAAAGAAAAAACAAATAGCTACGAAATCTCTGTTGGATGACAAATCTCAGAAAGAAGGACCTTCGTTAAATGGTGGAACTACACCCACCGTATCGAGCACTTCAACCACACACAGCCCCAAACAATCCGTCAGCAAAAAGAAGTCTTTGGCTCCATCGCTTGGACAGAAATCATCTTCTCCTACTCCGAAATCAACTTCTTCCGTTACATCATCGGTCAAGCCGAAAAAGGCAGTAACGAAAACAACGCTTGTGAAAGCAAAGAAGGAAATGGTCAAGCGGCAGACAAAAGCTTCCACAGACAAGTCAGCAAACGGTCCAGTCTATGTAGGTGTACCAACGGAATTCCTACGTGAAGAGGGTTGGCCCGAAGGTTGGGTGGAGAGGCGGTATAAGCGACAAAGTGGAATGACGAAAAGTCGCGTTGATTTCTACTGGTTTCCTCCTACGACGGACGGGAGAGAGCGGAAACTCCGTAGTATCGTGGAAGTCAAAAGGTACCTTGCCGTACTTGCGACGACAGGAAGTGAAGATAAAGCTTTTGCTGCTCGCAAGGGATAAACCAATGTAAAATGATTTACAGATCTGCAATCTTCAGGATGATGCGTGGTATGTCGCATCGTCTAAGTACTTTGTCAGAACACAGCTAAGAGCTACTAACGATGAAATGTAGTTGCAGTACAAATGAATGTAGGTAGTAGGACACCATTCTGTCTTCCAGGGGAACGTCATGAACAATCTTGTGCAGTCTATGTACTAAATCAGAATCAATGACTTGGACCCATAACGTTTCCCCCCAATCCCTTGACGGAGGAATGCGAGCCAATTCGCCGGTTGAGGTCGAAGAATGGGCTAAGATAGAGTATGCCTTTGCGAACGCCATCCATCGAAATCATGACACAAAATCTCTGATTGTACTAGCATTCGAACCTTTGCTCTTTGTGTCAGTTGTGGCGGCGCCGCCTCCAAAGCCGCCCTTTCGAACGCCATTCGAAACACCACCAAGCCAAGCGAAGCCAGAGGAGACATTGTAGGTTGCAACGCTACCAAACAACCTCTGCTTGTAGTGCATCGCTCTATATTCCATTTTTGATTCTCTGACGTTCGTCACATTGCTTCGCCGCGATGATGTGCCCACCCCCAACACGTACTCAAATGGCATCCCCACTACCGCCGCTGATTCATCTTGCATCACATTTACACTGACAATCATTCTCTCAGATGCCTAGGGTCTGACGTGCGCCTGCACATTACTGACTTCATCTCGCATCACATTTGATGTTACTGTGCACGTCACCTCTAAGGGGTCATAAGTCCGATGACATCAAACCGTTAGACCTACGAATGACGTAAGTGAAAATGTACACCCAACCACCACACGTCACTGTAAAGTGACATCGTCTCACCTACATTGCGCACACTCTACAGCTTCGACCACCAGAAGCAGCACCCTATATTCCATTTTTGAATCCTGACGTTCGTCACATCGCTTCGCCGCGATGATGTGCCCACCCCCAACACGTACTCAAATGGCATCCCCACTACCGCCGCTGATTCATCTCGCATCACATTTACACTGACAATCATTCTCTCAGATGCCTAGGGTCTGACGAGCGCCTGCACATTTCTGACTTCATCTCGCATCACATTTGATGCTACTATGCACGTCACTCTCTTAGGGATCATAGGTCCGATGACATCAAAACCGTTCGACCTACGAATGACGTAAGAAAAAGTCTATAGTAGTACGCATTAATGCGTGATCGCGTCAGTGACCTCATGAATCCGGTATGACTAAGCGAATCTATAGTAGACGCATTAATGCGATCTCGCGTCAGCGACCTTATGAATTCTGCAGTTTAGTAGCTATGCGACTATGTGATACCATCTCGTATGACAAGTGATGATGATGGTGTCATCGACTTCTTGAATTCTAATTATATAGATAGCAATATGGCGGACCTCAAACAACATATTTGTACCCGTCGGTACATGATACGGTGGAAGACGGCGCAGAAGTGTCATAACTTCTGATTACTTACATATGATGATTACAGCTGTCAAACTGGGTTCAATTTTAGTCGTCTTCTCGTTTTGCTACCTCTATTTCTGACGTGGTTTCTTGGCTCCACTTTTGTCTTCATTAGTCGTTGAATTGGAGGCAGACTCGTACTCCGCAAGCAGGTTTCTGTGTCGGCGTGGCCGCATGGTAAGATTACAAGGGCACAGCTTCAGCACAATCTGCTGGCTGTCGTTGACGACGTAGGATGGATGAATAGTATCCTTGTTCAACTTCTTGTGGCACTTTGGTACACTGCAGATAAAGGTCGATTTTGGGCCAACTCTCGTGTACACATACATTGTCATGGGATGATGGTTTCCTCCACCTTCTGACCATGACACACACTTGTTTTGCGGTCCCAAATATTTCTGCTCCATTGTATAAAACGACGCAGACGATGACGTCTCCATTTTAAACTTCTTCCGTTCTTTGTTAACCACGTCCAATGGACCGACTTGGAAACTCAATGGATCAAATGTGACAATTTTTGAGCCTTCTTTCATCGTCGCAAACAACCCAGCGACAAAATCGTTTAGGTAGGGCGCGGCAGGGGCCGAACGCGTTCCAAACACGTCACCAAAATTGTTACAGAATACTTTCATCACGACGTTTCCCGACTATGTCAGGAAATGACGATGTTCCGCCTTTTGTAGTTCACCGTTGCGTAGCTCCACCGCCGCGTGACCCACCAACTCCACCAGTTGCTTTCTAAAAGTAAGCGACATGTCATAACGCCCCTTCACAATCTCGATACCTCGGCTTGTACAGCCATGGGTATAGGCTGCTTGCATCACTGCGTTCCCCAGACCATGTCCAAAATCTACGAAAATGTCCGATGATTTAAGTTGGAGAAGATCTAACAGCATTGTCTCTGTAGGTTCTGGCAAGAGGCGACCATATTGGGCGCTTGAGATGCACGTATTGGCTTTCCTTATTTCACGTTGCGCCTCAATGGCTTGCGTTGAATCAAGCCCAGTAATGTTGCGACCAGCTTTCTCCCAGTTCTCAACGAATTCCTCCACGGTAATTCGTGGCATGCTGAAGGCCACCTGCTACTGACTCAGCCGTATTACTCTGCCTGTAAGAATTCTGTCTTCCTACATTCACTTATCACCATATACCCAGCTGCGTGTGTTCCGTTTTCTTCACAACCAGAGGTGCAAGCAAGTTTTCTTCACCACCAGAGGTCTAAGTGAGTTTTTCACTGGTGGGAGACTGACGTTCGCTTTCATGCAGTCTCGTGTGGCATGTTACGGAAGATCATTCAGCGATATAACTGACGTCAGGAAATCACTGACGTAGTGTCGTGTATTATGTGACGCAACATCGTGTCAGCTAAGTCATAACTGTACTATTACTACTGGCGACGCAGTGGCCTGCACGACCATTGGCAGAATACGCTTACCATCTCAGCGTCATCCGTTATCATCCATCAGCGTGCACAATACGGTGTACTGCAACAAGGCCAAAATCACATATGCAGGCAGGAGTAAATGACGCACCATGTGCGTGACGTATTTGAAGTTATAGTGACTTCGATATTATTAAATATCAGTGTATGACGCGACTCAGCTCTATGCGATGACGTACTTCAAGTGACGCTAGATAACAATTCGGCACATTCCTTGTTTGACCATAGCGTATTCATCTCTCAATATATAAAAATTATCATTCTTCTAGGGTGGTTGCCGTCTGTTTGGGGGCTTAAACGCGCAATTTTGGGGGATAAGTCTCCTATTTCTCATCTCTCTCTCTTCCTGACAGGGTTTGGAATTTCCAAAATCACCCAAGGAAAGGGAATTTAAATTTCCAATTTGGCATCATTCAAGTCTCGAAATTGAATTCGAATTCAGGCTTTCCCAGAAGCAAAATTGGAAATTGAATAGAATCCGTAATTTTGGAATTAAAGTCGTCCGTAATGAACTTGAAATTGACAATTCCAAAGAATCAGTTCCCAAAATTGAATGGAATTTCAAATTTCCAAAATAGAAGTATGAGAAATTGAATCAAAACTCTCAATTTCCATTTTACGATTCTTTGAATTGAATTGAATTCACATTTTTACCCATAATTTCATTTCAATTTCGAAATTAGAAGCTTCTTATACGAGAAAACTACCCATTTTGCTCACGTAATAGCAAGAAATAGTACAAAATTTTGTGTCAAGTTGAGTAATTGCTCCTTTAAAATATAGGAAATTGAATGGAAATTGGCCAATGCTCGAGTAGAAGGGATGGAAATTGAATGAAATTAGGCATTCGTCGCATCGCAGTAATAGAAATTGAATGAAATTGGGCATTCCCGATGACTATGGCAGTGAAATGGAATGAAAATGTGACATTTTACACGAAGGGAAGCGAAATTGGAATTGAAATTATACATTCCGTAGTCGAGGAAGACAAAACTAATGAAAATTGAGTAATTTCGTTTAAATTCTTCCCAATTTCCGAAATTTACAAAAATCTCAATTCGGAATTCCAAACCCTGCTTCCTGAACACACAGCACACAAACGATAAATTCTTGGGCGACCTACATGCGAACAAACGTCGTAGAAATAAATTTTCTCAACAGCGCATCAGCATAAAGACTCAATCAGAGACGTTTCTCTTATAGATCTGTTAGAATAGTTATTCTGAGTAGTGTCTCAAAATAAGAAGGTGCGATGTTGACCGTCTCTAAATAAGCTTAGAATATGTCTTCTTTTGAGCTAAGTGCTAAGTAGACCTTTTCTATCCGAGTCTTATCTGCAGTGTCCAACTGCTAGAACTACCGACTGCAAACTGCGGACTACGGAGAGACCGCCTCCTCCACCCAATATTTTCTCACTCCCAGGTAGACTACCTGGAGGAAAACGGTTGTCTCCTAGACTCCTAAAATCCCAAACTTTTTGGACGATTGAAGCCTGATCCAGGAAAAAGCAATCCATCACATCGAGATGGGTCGCGTTTGGAAAGTCGACGCACCAAGACACACATAGATCCATGAAACATCCTTCAGCAAAAATAGGAACGAAACAAGACTAGTGAAGAAACGGACAATTTATCTGATCCAGAGAGACCGTTGATGAGTTGAGGGGAGCCACCCAGTCAAACGGATTCGAACAACAAGAGTCATCGAGGAGGACAACGTTGTGACAGAGAGTGGACGGTCATCGGAAAATGGCAAATAGTTCCATTAGTATCTTTTTGGCAACCACAGAATTCGTTCCTACTAGAGTCTGCTGCAACACGTTCCGGAACGTGTCACGGATTCTCTCTCCGTCGTCTGTTGGAATGAATTTTTGTCTTTGCCGACGAAAAACCCATGCACCGTACCAAACGCCCCAGTGCCATTCCACGGCAACCACACCGATCTCCGAGGAGAGGAGCGGAATCCAACGGAAAAAGCTTGTAAAAAAAGACAGTGCGTCTACGACAACTCAATCTGCCTCGGCGGGCCATCTGAAGGCTTCCTCTGTTGCAGCTGTTCATACGAGGGAGAGAACTCCAATTGAGGTAGCAAGCATTCGAGGACGTCCATGAAAGTTGCTTCCATTTCTTCTTCTTCGTCCATGAAATCTAAACTATGAGATGTACCATGCATCGTTTTCCTTGTACCACCGGCACCTTCAGAACTTCTAGAATCGTGGCTTTCCTGCGGAAGACCATCATTACAAGAACGGACCTGCTTCTTCTCGGGGCTGCCAGACGAACCTCTTTTGTTGTTGCCTCCGTCGTCGTTACTATCTCCTTCATCTTCTCCTTCATCTTCTCCTTCACCCTTTTCCATGATTGCACCACCTTCCATGCGTTGGGGGAACATTTGATTCCAGGATGCACGATTTAGAAAGTCTGTCGGAGCTGAGGAAGCATCCGGGGCCTTCATCATGTGGCGGATAAGATAGTTTGCTTCCCCTTTAGAAGTTGCTGCGTATTCCATTAGAGCATTTTTCTTGCTGCTGAACCAATAGAAGTTCCATCTTGGACCAAGATCCGTCATGATTGTGAGAATGCCTGTATCTTTGTTCAGAAAACTAGCTGACAGATGCTGTAGAACAACCTGACGATGAATCTCTTCGGTGGCGTTGTTCTCTTGTTTCTTCAGTTCGATGGCAGCCCACATGTGTCTTTTAGCTGTGTGGATTCCTTGATGTCGGTTTGCAGCCATCACGACATCAATATTGCCTCTTGTCTTAATGCCAGATGGTAAAAACCTAACGGACAAGAAAGCACTGGACTTGACTGCATCAAAAAGCTGGCTTCCGTCAGGGAGACATAAATTGGAACTTCTGAGGTAGGCCATGTACTGGCGACGATTGTCTTTGGAATCCTCATTTTTAGTAGCATCCCAATAAAACGGAGCCATGTTGCTGCCTAACTCATGGCATGCTCGCTTTGTGTCCTCATCCGGTTCCCAATCTGGTGCATCGGGTACAATTCCAATCGCATCGATGGCTCTATTGAATCCTGATACCGACGGGTTGGAGATAACTAGAGTTTTTTCCTCCTCCTGTTGTAGCTTCATCCAAGTGTAAATGGAGTTAATTTGCGCAGGCGTATCCAATTCGCTCGTGTCGTCTTCCCACTCCGCCGCGTCCCTTTGAAAATGAAAATTAGACGGCCTCTGCAGAAACACAGTCAAATACAGAGGTGCATGTGCCGTCAAGGGACGTGGTAAATTAAAAAAAATGATGTGAGGGCTTCAGTTTGTTGACTCTTGGATGGCGTCATGCGAAATAGATTGTTGTTCCTGCGGTCATGTAGTTCAATACTAGCCATCCGTCTCGAAAATAGGTGAAGTAGGCAAAGAGAGATTCGAATCTCAACATCGAATACAGATACACAATCACAAATTCAAACTCACTGGTTGGACAGGCGGCCCCAGCCTGTAGGTGCCGCTGTCATCAAGGGAATCAAAACCGCCTATTTCTGTGCCGTTCGTATCTTCAAGGCACTCCACGCGCTTTCGATTGATATAGTCGTTATATTCTTGGTGATTGGAGAGTTGCACAGGTTTGCCATCAACAATGATTCGCTTGCGCGCCATGGTGCTGTTCCAATTTTTGGGGGGAAAGGTTATTTGTGTGATTCTATATGTTTTAGGAGTATATTTATACGTCGCCTCTCAGTTAAAGTTTTGCTGACGTTTTATACGTGACTCAATTTCGCGTCAAGCGAGCTTGTGGACGTGGAAGAAGAACGGGTCGACACAGGCATGGTGCCAGCCGGAACTACGAATCGCAGCAGAGCACTTGGAGAAGGAATCGTCGAACGAAAGCTGACAGAAGAACAACAACACTTGCCCACAAGGCCTCGCATTCGCATCGTGTCTCGTTCCAATCTCCAACAATGGAATGAACTTTTTTTGTTTGTGTACATGTTCTCTACAGAAATCGCTCTCCATACATATAGTAGTGTACTTTGGGAACAAAGGCGAACTTCTTCCACAAGAGATAGGTCGCGGTTGGAAAGTCGATGCACCGTACAAAACTCCCAGTGCGATTCCACGGCAACACCCTCCACCACAAGGAAAGAAAAGAAACGACAAAAGGATGATGATAGGAAACCACTTTTTCGTAGAAGAAGAAGATGCTCACGTTCGGTGAAACGACAAAAGGATGATGATAGGGAACCATTTTTTTTGTAGAAGAAGAAGATGCTCGCGTTCGGTGACGGACCCACTTCGTACATCCGACGAGTTGATAGACCAAAAACACTTACCAGACCGAGGCCAATGGAACGCTTGAGTCGCAACATGGCAATGGGCACCACGACAAACCAGGCCGAATACAATTTACCAAGAAAGGCCAAATCCTTGCGTGCCAACAAAAGAGTCGTTGTGTTTCGAAGGCTCTCAAGCGGGCTTGTCGTGGCTCACGATTTTGGGCAAACGACACGCCTATCGCAAAGCCAAAGCAGAAAGCAGGGGGGATAATGGTCTTTCATTCGAAACAATGTTTACAAGTCGACCATATTCAATACCGAACGTTGCTTCAGAACACTAGGCCTCCTTTTAACGTTTCATAGTTGTCGTTTTGGGATGCGATGCCCGCCAGAGTTGACCGCCATGACTGTCTTTACAAAGGACTCTAGGTCATCTCTAGAGCTGTAGTGATACATACGTTCTTCCAGTGCAGCACTCACGGCAGCTTCGCTACCGTACCGAAAGGTTCCTGCGAACTCATAACCATCAGCGTCTGGACTCAACAGAGCAAATCCCCAATCAATCAGATACAGGTTGCCGTTGGCGTCTTGCATGATATTTTCGGGGCGAATGTCCCGATGGAATACCCCAGCCGTATGTACAGTCTTTAAGAAATCCAAAATGCTGGCTACATTTCCAACAGACAAAGTTCCAAGAAAGGGCCGCAGTAGCTGATCAAAAAACAACACACCGTTCGAAACCTTTGTGCATTTCAGAATTCCTGCAACTTTGGACTCCACCAAGCGATCCGATACGGCCTTCTCGTGGTCAGCAATATGCTGTAACCCATCTTTGAATACCTTGATCACTCCATTGTCTCCTCCCCAACTAGCCGAGTAAACTTTGGCAGTAGCCCCTTCTCCGACAAGGCACAAAACCTTGAGAAGTTTACCATCGACAGGTTCGTCAAACGTGGGAAAGTCTCGGCCGAGTTCTCTAGAAGACTTGGACAACATTGTAAGTAGTTGGCGTTGTCCTTCGCAACCAGGGAGCAGAGACGCGGGTTTTGTAACCTTGGAAACAAATTGTCCATCGACCTCCGTTGTTTCGGCCCAGCGGATTACTTGTTCGCCACGAGCGCAGTGGACTAAAGCCGTGTAGGCTCGGCGCCTTCCCCTTTGAATGCACAATAATCGCTCACCATAGTCAATAATGTCCATCTGATCAGAGTCTAGAAACTCTTTCTTTTGTGCAAATGCTATTGTAACATCGTATTTTGATTGTGGTAGTTTGGGCCTCTCATACGAGGGAACCAAGGATTCACCATGAGTACATTCAGTCGTACAAAAATCAGGTTCCACGCCGGCAGATATTCCATTGTCTAATTTGAGCCAATGGCCTGATTTACTCCAATGTAGTTGCTGGTGAATGGTTCGTCCGGCTTGCACTGCCGATTCGATGAGTGTTGTCATCTCTTTCCAAAAATAACAATGGTGGCTGTCGTCCTCGGATGGATCTGGACCATCGCTGCGGAATGCACTTGTCTCCACTGGATCAACTAGATCGAAAAAGAAATCCGTTTGAAAGGACATTCGTTTCTTGGCAATCAGGGATGAGAACGCGTGGCTCTTGGTAACGTAGGAAAGAGTTCGTTTGGGACGCTGCTTGTTCTCAAGAATGCCATGTATGAGTAGCATTGATTCAACCATTTCCTCGGTACGTCGTACGAGGGAATCGACGGAAAAAAGCTCTTTAGGTAACCAAAAGAGAGGTTGAGCAGTTATGATACAACACTACAATCGGAATGCAGCAACAGAGAACAAAACAACAAACCTAAGCCACGCAACTTACCGTTATGCTGCCGGTGAATCGGTTCGTGTCGCCATGCACGAGGGATTCCAAACAAGAGGGTTATTTTCAATGGACGACAAACGACGCCATTATCGGATCGGTGATGAAATGAGAGTAGGGAAAAGATGCAGGTAAGTTGAAAAAAGAGGCTGTGTAGGCTTCCATTCATTTGTGCTGTCCTGCGAAATGGAATGCTGGCAGTGTAGTTCCTCCCAGATAATAGGTGAAATCACGGGCAAAGAGATTTGAATCTCAACATCGAATACAGATACACCATCACAAATACTTCAAAAACACTCACGAATGGTTGGACCGGTGGACCCAACCGGTAGGTGCCGCCGTCATCAAGGGATTCAAAGCCGCCCATTTCTGCGCCGTTCGTATCTTCCAGGCACTTGACGCGCTTTCGATGGATATATTGGTTGTATTCTTGGTGATTGGAGAGTTGCACAGGTTTGCCATCCACAATGATTCGCTTGCGCGCCATGGTGCTGTTCCAATGTTTGGTGAACCGTTTGTGTGATGCTAATAGAGGGAAATAAAGGTGGGCGCGACCCCGTGGTCCCAGAGAACAATTTGCAGTCGTCTGGATTTGGCCCATTGCGGCATGGTATCATGGATCACGGGTGTGTTCGTAGTACCCGAGAAAAATGTTGCGACACAATGACACATCCCCATTTGCGAAGGTTTCTTCGCAAAATTTCGGCAAAGCGCGACCCGAATCGTGTCGATAAGCAGGGACTGGTGTGGTGATGGAATGGCAGCTGGAGTTTTGGACGGTTCACATCGAACTTTTTCATCTAGCGTCACGCAAGTTTTGTGCGATACGATCCATGGATTCAACACAAAAAGACAAAGACAAACACGGAACAACAACAATACAATCGTAACCGAAAGAAAAAGACACATCAATAACATTGAAAGGAACAACGAAACAGCAGACCGGTGAATAGCAACGACATTGCCAAGCAAAAGCGTCCACTAGGAGATGACGACGACGGTGATTCGAGCAGCAACGGCGCTGGCCGCTGCGGTGGTCCTGATGGGGAACGCTCAAGCCACGGCATCAGTAGGGGAGGGAAGCACCCGCGGATCGGCCATCACAAGGAAGAATCTTCTCGTGGCTCTAACACTTTTGGAAACTACCAACCCGCAACAAATGACAAAGACAAGAGTCTCCAAGAAACCATTCGGAAACTGCAAGCACAACTACAGGCACGAGCTGAACAAATACAGGCACGAGCTGAACAAATACAGGCACGAGCTGAACAAATACAGGCACGAGCTGAACAAATGAGTCGCTTTTCGTTTGAAACACTTTGGACTGCCAACGCGGAAAACTTCAAAGTTGAAAATGCAACATCTCTCTTCTCTCACGCCAAGGACAACCATTTTGGAGCACAAACCGTATTTGACACCAAGTTCCAGCAAAGTGGTCCCGACCGAGCCATTGTAGGCGCCATGATACGCCCATCGTCTCTTGTTCAAAAATTTCGAATAGGGATGGAAGAAAATGGATTCCAAAAGCATATGGGAGCGAGGCAGACATTTGCTCTTTCATTTTGGCGGCTGTAGAGGATATTATTTTTCTAGCATAGCAAGCAGGTATCGTCACGGCCAACAAAGTATTTCCCAGGTTGGAACGGAGTCTTCTCGGGTACCGCCCGGACATTTGATGATTCGAGACGAGGATGGAATCGGATTGGTTGCAATCGTAGTGAAACAGCCTGTTGAGGAAGCTGAGAGGACGTTGATTGATTATGAAAATGTTGTCGGTCATGCCTATGACCAAGCCCAAGCCATGACCGCTTTCGGGCAAGGAACATCGACCGTCGTAATTTCGTCTTTTAAAGAATCCTTTCTTCGCTCCTTGGAGCCGGATGGTCTTTGCTCGGCTGAACACTTACAAGATGACGTCGTGGTTGAGACCGAGACGGCTAATCAAGCTGCGAAGAATATCAATGTGGCTGAGACCAAGAGATCAGCGATGCGGTGCACTGATACCTCTCCTGGTGTCTCTGGATTTCGAGATATTTCCAGTCTTTACATCGGGAGTGGAGCTGGTGGTGATTCCAGCAGCTCCACTCCCGATAGAAAGACTGGATCGACCTTTCTTGCTGAGCAAAATCGAAAACAAGATCGAAAAATATACTCGACAGCTTCACATCGACCACATGATCTCGTTAGGATGTTGTATGATGCAACCAAGATTGCTAAATCAAAGTACACCACGACTCAGATCTTCAAGCTCGATGCTAATAAATCGTACGAGTTTCCAAAGGCACTTTGTGTTGTCGACGGTGAGAAAGAAACATACTGCTGGGGAAAGTTGCAGGCCACACTGGGTTACCAGATCGTAAGTAGAAAACACCAGTCCTTGAAACCAACGGCAGCCAAGCAGGAAACGATTGACAGCAATGACAAACAGTCGTATTACATTATCGGAAGTCTAGGTCAGGGTTCAACCTCAAACGTCTTTCAAGCTCTTACCTGGGATGGAGAGCACGTTGCCATCAAAGTTTACGTCAAGAGGTATGGTGACCACTATGAGAGTCTCGACGATTCGGCATTTCAGAATGTTGCAACAGCAGCAGTGGAAAGGGAAAAGGACCATCTCCTCCTCTTCTACCCAGAATTGTTCGAGGATAAAGTCAAGACTGCAAAACTGTTTGGTCGACCATGCCTTGTCATGCCATTTATTCATCCTTTGACAAGGAATGAGCGATTCGATGCTACTACGTTGGCTAGTATGGAAAAAGTTCTTGGGGAACAATTTCTAGGAAAGAACCTTCGATACAGCAAGGACGACGTAAGATGGCGTCATGTTGGGAACTATGCAAGCAAAGACGGGCCGACGCGAATAGCTTTGTCCAAAACACAATGGACAGTTTCAAAGCTCGCAAGGTCATTGAGAAAGAAACTAAGAGCCCTGTCTTTGTGTCCAAGGAAACGAATCAAGAGAATGTTCGAGTGTGTGATTTATATTGAATGAGAAGCAGACAAACACGACGACAACCCTTTGGAATCCTGAGCGGATCAGGTCTCGTGACGAAGATCCATAACGACCAACGATACAGTACTTCCATAATAGAAAAGATATAACTTGTATAACTTGAGCATGGGATTGGTTTGCCAACATTCTGCAGCAACACATTCCGGGAACGTGTCACTGATGATTCAAAATTATATCCAAAGGACGAAACTGCCTCGTCCAAACGAGAATATACAACAAGAGATACAACCCACCAAGGAATATATCATCCATGAATGCCTCATCATTTGGGTACCAAATCGTTTAAGGTTATGAAACGTGCGCACGCCATGCCAGCAGCAGGAGGAGGAGGCGAAATCCTCTCATCATGGGTGCGACGACGACACGCGTGCGGCCTCGCGTTCGGTGCGTCCTTGCAACAACAGAGACCGACCCACCCATGTGGTACATCGGACGAGTTGATAGACAAAAAAGACTTGCCAGACGGACGCCAATTTTACGGCTGTCGATTGTTGCTTGAGTCGCAACATGGCCGTAGGCACCAACACAAACCAAGCCGTATACAATTTGCCGACAAAGGCCAAATCCTTGCGTCCCAACAAGAGTCCTTCAAAGGCTGTTACCGTGGGATGAACCAGCGAGGCAGCAGCCAAGTAGGGAATGGTCTCGGCCACGACCGCCAAGACGGCCGGATCGGACGTCGACCATTGTGCCAAAAAGGGAATACTGGACATGGCGGCCACCAGGAAGCCACCCAAGACGACCCCCACCTTGGCCAAATTCGTCATGGTTTGGCGCAAGGCCCGAGCGCGATGCTGTCGGTGCCACGGTGGTTCGTTCGTGTCGTCGTCGTGTTCCATCAAGAGGGGCGGCACAAAGGATTGGGCCGTCAATCCAAGAGAATCGGCCAGGGGCGTAATGCTATAAAAAAAGCTCAAAATGACTTGTTGGGCCGCCATGGCCAAGGTCCCCATGGTACTGGATACGACATGACTCATGGCGACGTAACACGAGACGCGACCAATCTGGGTCGACGTGACGGGTAAGAGGTAGGGCCCAAATGCGCGTCGGACGGCGGCCGAAGGAATCTGGGTCAACTCGTGCAATCGACCCTCCAACAAGCCACGTGTCGCGGCCGCCGAGTTGGTAGTGGTGGCGTCTGTTGTTGTTGCTGTTGTTGTTGTGGTTGTGGCGACAGGGGACCGCTGACGACGGTACCAATTCCTCCTCCTCGGTGGTTGTGGGAGGGTGTTGGTTTCCGGAGAAGCGCGTGGTGTTTGGGCATGGACCGAAGTGGTGGTTGTTGTCCTTGTGGATTTACCACCACTGCGCATGAGTTCGAGAATGGATCGGGAAATATTGACCGTGCGTGCCGTTTTCGTAATCGTCGAGGAGGAGGATGATCGTGGTGGTTCTTTCAGAGTAGTGTCACTCCTTGCTGCGGCTTTGCGACCCAGCCATTGGACAAAGAGGGCGACGGCCGCATATTGCGAGAGGGTCGTGGCCCAGGCGGCTCCGGCGGCCCCGCCCAACCAGGAAATGTGCGATTGTCGCACGAGAATTAAATCGCCGAGCAAATTCACCACGGCCGCCGCCACCAAGACGGCCAGGGGACTTGTGGCATCTTGCAGTCCCAAACAAGCGGCTTGCGCCGTGCCAATCCAGGCGGCGGCCGGCATGCCCAAGGCTCGAATGCGAACATAGGTCGCGGCTGCCTCGACAACCGCAGGATTTTGGAGGGCACTGGACGAGCCCAACAAGAGTCGGACTCCGTGCGGGGCGCCCACAAACAAGACGAGTCCCAAGGCGAGTCCGACGTAGGTGGACAATTGCAAGGACCCGAGCAGGGTCGACTGGACACTGTTATTGTGGTTGTTTGGGTCGTTGTTTGTGGATTGTGCCGCCGCGACGCGAGCGCGGGCCATGAGATTGGTCGTGCCGGTATACAAAAAGGCAATGCACAGGGCACTGTATTCCGTCACGGCCACGGCTGGATTGAGAGCGGCTTGATGCGTCGTGCCGGCCAAGAGTCCGACGGTCGACGTATCAATCAAACTGAGCAAGGGACTGCACAACCAAACGCCCGTCGCTGGAATGGCAAAGCGAATCATTTGCCACAAGGTGGGAGCTTCCATCACAGACGACGAAATAGCAGCAGCAGTAGAAGACAATGGTTCGAGTTGCTCTTGTGGCTCCTGCTCCGGATCCAGTGTCGGAACCGAATCCTTGTCCTCGGGGTGACCCTCGAGGACCACACTGGCAGCCGTCACAATTGGTGGCGGTGGGTCATCTTGTTCCATGGCAGAACGAGTCGTTGTGGTGGACGATTCGGGAAAGGTTTCGAGTTGGTCCGCCACTTGTTGGGAGACAAACGAGGCTTCGGCTTCCACAACCGCCTCTTGGGAAGCGGCCAAAATGGCTTGCACGGTATCCTCCGTGGCAGCCAAGACTGGATCATCTTCTTGTTGCTGTGCTTCTTCCAGTGGTTCTTGGGACAGCTGCGAAACGGAGGAATCCTCCTCCTCCTCCAAGCTGCTTTGTGTCCAAAACTCTTGGACTTGCTGCGCGGATGGAGTCGCGGCATCTTCTGGTTGTTGTTCCAAAAACTGCCATGTCGCTTGTAGACCCATGACATCTTGCTCGGGAAGGAACAAACCGTCTTCTTGTGATGAAAGGGACGAATACTCCAGTGCGGCTTGTGGTTGTGGTTGTTCTGTGGATGCATCTTTGCTCCACTCGACAATGTCCTGCTGGTCCAAAGAAGAAGATGGAGGAAAGGATGCATCCTGAAGAACAACCCTGCCACCCAACCGTCCCTTGTGATACAAAAGATTCTTCTTCTTCTTCTTGTTGGTAATAGCAGGATGGATCAACCAAGAAGAAGAAGCAGAAGAATGATGGGGCGCTTGAAAGGCTAGACTTGGAACAATGGTGAGCCACCACCATGGCAGCAGCATCCAAAGGAGACCCACCAACGTCATGATGATGATCGTATAAAAATCAAAATCTGAAACAACGGACGATTCGTAGTACTACCTGGATAATAGAACAACAACAACCACGGGCGCATACTCTCCCTGTTGGATGGATGAAACCAAAAAAAAGATTGTGAGCACACAAACCCACACACACACACGGCGGCGGAGAGAGATTCTCTCGCCCCTGCCTGACGCAATCCCAAGAGAGCCGTGGCCTCGGTGGCCTTGGGGGAAGCAAATCCTTTTTGGAGAGTGCCACATGTCAACTGTCAACCCGAAGATGATACCGAATGTTGATGTCCGATGCTTCTTTGCGTACGGCTTTCTGCGTGGCGCAACGTGGTCAGCCGGCCACGTGTAGTGACGTGTGCAATCGGGCAGTCGCACACACTATGGGACGACCCACCGACGGTCCAACGGCCATTCCACACACCATCGCCGGCAGCATCTTTTTTTGGAACTCTCGAAACCATTGTGGAACAGCACCATGGCTCGATGTGAACCGTCCAAAACTCCAGCTGCCATTCCACCATATGCGCGGCCATCATGCCATCACCAAATCACCAAAAATCACAGCGCGCTGTCTCACCATCATCAAAAAGACCATTCATGACGAGGAGGAGGATCAGCATCATCATCAGCCTCGTCACAACCACCACAACCACAGCGGTCGACACGCACGTCTTGAACATTGCACCGAATTCGTAAGACACCAAGAATCACAAAAAGAAGAAGAAGAAGAAGACAAAATCGTCCCTGTCCCAAAACGACCAGGAGGATGAGGACGACGACGATGCGCCTCTCTTGGACGGCAACGATGCCTGGTGTGATGCCGGCACGCAAAAATCCCTCGATCATGGTACTAGTAGAATCACACAAACGTTTCTCCAAAACTTGGAACAGCACCATGGCGCGCAGGCGAATCATTATTGTGGATGGCAAACCTGTGCATCTCTCCAGTCACCAAGAATACAACGACTATATCAATCGAAAGCGGGTGGAGTGCCTTGAAGATACGGACGGCGCAGAAATGGGCGGTTTTGAATCCCTTGATGACAGCGGCACCTACCGGTTGGGTCCGCCGGTCCAACCAGTGAGTTTGAATGATTTGTGATTGTGTATATATCTGTATTCGATGTTGAGATTCGAATCTCTCGTTGCCTATGAGTTCACCTATTATCTGGACGGATGGCTGATAGGGAACTACACTGCCGCAGCAACATGATTCAATTTCGCGGGACAGCATCAATGAATGGAAGCCTCTACGCATTATCTTTCTTCCACTTACCTGCATCTTTTCCCTACTCTCTTTTCATTACCGATCCGACAATGGCGTCATTTGTCGTCCATTGAAAATAACCCTCTTGTTTGGAATCCCTCGTGGATGGCGACACGAACCGATTCGCCGGCAGCATAACGGTAAGTTGCGTGGCTTGGTTGGTGTTGGAGTCCGATTGTATATAGTGCTGTATCATCACTGCTCAACCTCTCGCTTTGGGTTACCTCAAGAGCTTCTTTCCGACGATTCCCTCGTACGACGTACCGAGGAAATGGTTGAATCAATGCTACTCAAACATGGCATTTTGGAGAACAAGCAGCGTCCCAAACGAACTCTTTCCTACGTTACCAAGAGCCACGCGTTCTCATGCCTGATTGCCAAGAAACGAATGTCCTTTCAAGCGGATTTCTTTTTCGATCTAGTTGATCCAGTGAAGACAAGTGCATTCCGCAATGATGGTCCAGATCCATCTGAGGACGAAAACAAGAGCCACCATGGTTTTTTTTGAAAGAAATGACAACACTCATCGAATCGGCAGTGCAAGCCGGACGAACCATTCACCAGCAACTACATTGGAGTAAATCAGGCCATCGGCTCAAATTAGACGATGGAATATCTGCCGGCGTGGAACCTGATTTTTGTACAACTGATTGTATTCACTACATCGAGACATTCGCCCTGAAAATATTATGCAAGACGCCAACGGCAACCTGTATCTGATTGATTGGGGATTTGCTCTGTTAAGTCAAGACGCTGATGATAATGAGATACATCCATTCGCAGGAACCTTTCGGTACGGAATCGAAGCTGCCGTGAGTGCTGCACTTCAAGAACGTTTGTATCACTACAGCTCTAGAGATGACCTAGAGTCTTTTGTAAAGACAGTCATGGCGGTCAACTCTGGCGGGCATCGCATCTCATTGGGTATATCCACAATAAGGCAAGGGGATTTTGCCGCAGCTCTGGAATTTTGGCGGGATATACGCCAAAGCTTGCCGCCTCATTTCAATAACATGTTTGATGCCGCCCAGAACAACGACTATGAAGCGTTAAAAGGAGGCCTAGTGTTTTGACGCAACGTTCGGCATTGAATGTGGTCGACTTGTAAACATTTTTTCGAATGAAAGACCATTTCCCCTTGCTTTGGCTTGGCGTGTCGTTTGCCCAAAATGGTGAGCCAGGACAGGCCCGCTTGAGCGCCTTTTAAAAACAACGACTCTTGTTGGGACACAACGATTTGGCCTTTGTCGGGTAAATTGGATTCGGCCTGGTTTGTCGTGGTGCCCATTGCCATGTTGCGACTCCAACAGTCGACCGTTCCATTGGCCTCGGTCTGGCAAGTCGTTTTGGTCTATCAACTCGTCCAATGTACGACGTGGGTCGGTCGGTCCCTCCTCTTGCAATGACGGACTGAAGCACGCGTGTCATCGCAATCCTGAAAGAAAAGAAGAGGACTTTGGAGATGGATCTACATGAGGATGACGACTCTTGCTTGCATGCCGGCGGCAGGTTTCATGATACGCCGAGGACCGAGCCGAACCGAAACGGAATCTCCACACGTGGGATCCCTCGATTTGTGGTGATATATATGCAATCCATATACTAGCTGCACGATTCCTGCACAGAAATGAGGCATTCCTGATATACCTGTGTTGTTTGTTTCTTGTTCTAGCCATTCAGTTCTTTGGTCTCCCGATCTTCTTCTTTACCCCTAGTGTTTATTATCTTCTTCTACGAAAAAGTGGTCTCCTATCATCATCCTTTTGTCGTTTCTTTTCTTGCCTTGTGGTGGAGGGTGTTGCCGTGGAATCGCACTGGGAGTTTTGTACGGTGCATCGACTTTCCAACCGCGAACCGCGACCCATGTCTTGTGGAAGAAGTTCGCCTTTCTGTTCTCAAAGTACACTACAAAAGTTTGTCCAGCTTCCGTCGTCCGCCGTCCGACATGCCTATTGTGTCGTGTTTTGTCGCCATGAGTGATGTCGTATCCAGTACCATGGGCACCTTGGCTATGGCCACCCAACAAGTCATTTTGAGCTTTTTTTTAGCACTACACCCCTGGTCGATGCTCTCGGATTGACGGCCCAATCTTGTGTTCCGCCCCTCTTGATGGAAAACGACGAAAAGAACGAATTGTCGTGGTGCCCACGGCCATGTTGCGACTCAAACAACTCCCAGTCATCCAATTGACATCGGTCTGGCAAGTCTTTTTCGTCTATCAACTCGTGCGATGTACCACCTGGGTCGGTCGGTCCCTCCTCTTGCAACGACGCACGAGCGCGAAGCACGCCCATCACAACCATGAGAGAGAAGAGGAAAGGTCGTTTGATGGATCGACACGACGACGACGACGACGACGACTACTGCTTGCATGACAGCGGTAGGACTCATGACACGACGAGAGCAGAGCCGGACCAACCGAACATAGCACCCCCCCCCCCCCCCCCCCAAACGGAATCTCCTGGTTTGTGAGGATATGTTTGCGCTGAGTTTGCTACATATGCAATCAATATACTAGCTGCATGATTCCTGCACAGAAGAGAGGCATTCATGAGGTACATTTGTTGTGTCTGTTTGTTTCTTGTTCTAGCCATGCAGTGCTTGGGAAAACGACTACCATGGTCTCGAGATCATGTTCGTTACCCCCAGCGTTTGCCATCTTCTGCTTCTACGAAAAAGTGTTTTCCTCTCATCCTTGTCGTTTCTCTGCGGTTCTTTGCTTGCCTTGTCGGAGGATCTGTTTCCGTGGAATGGCACTGGGAGTTTGTAAGGGAGGAATATCTACCTAGGCGTGCCACGCGTGACGACTATAGATGAACGCTTAAGGGAGGACGTCGACAATGCAAAACATCTACGTGTCACTCAAAGCATGAGACCCTGTTCTAGTTTACCATGTCCGATCTTCAGAACGAAACTCGAATGCTTTGCGCCATGAAGTTTACCACGCCATTGATCGCCATGCTCATCCAACATTCAGCCAAAAAACTCGTGATCCAGAGACTCTGCTGCAGACAGGCGCTTCGCTGGATCCTCTTGCGTTTGTGTGTGTACGTAACGATGGCCATTAATGTCCAGCTGGTTCCACTGCTCAACTAGCTTTCCAAATTGCCACATATCACATGCTTTCGTCCAAGACCCCCCCGATTCAACCACAACAAGCTCTGGTGGAAGCAAATTGGGGTTGTAGTCTTCCAAATCTAAATCAATCCTGTTTGCCCATTCTAGGTCCATCAAGTACCACCTACTGTCCGCAAACATGACGTTTGCGGGTCGAATGTCTCTATGGACCCATCCATGGTCGTGGAGCCAACGAAGGGCTGAAAGGACTTGGCGTCCAGCATTCTTTACCTCTGCAACATTTCGAGGCGATTTGCCACAAAATCCGACAGGACTAATTTGTAACGTCAACCAGCCTCTCCTGGAAAATTTCCACTTCTCGACTGATATCAAACTAGGCACCTGCATTTTTTGAATTTCTCCGTACAGTTCTTCCAGGACAGCGTCATTAGTAAAGTGACAAGTTTTCTTCACCACAAAGAAACCAAGAATGCTTACGTCACTGGACTGCGTTTTAATTCGGTCTCCAAGTTTTATCACATTTCCCTCTGGATACTCCTCCTCCAATGACAACAAAACTCGCGAGATATTCACGGCGTACCTTACGCAGAGGCTTCTCCCCCCAACGGTGGCCAGATCAACCTGCGGTGCTATAGAAGTAAGTTTGCTGTCGTCCCGATTGATGGCCCAGAATTCCAGAATGTTCCCCCCGCAAGCATAACAGATCAGATATGGCACACCTCCGAAATAGGCGTCAGAAAAACAATTTAGTTTTGTCACGAGCTCATCTCTGGCCGCCTGTATCTCACCCGGGGTCGCCTTGTCCTCTCCCTTGAAAGCCAGGACGCCCGAGGGCAACCAGACAAGCACGTCTGGCCGCAAGTTGGATACTGTAGCACCACTGAGGTCAACTCCGTTTCGATTCATTCTGAAAGAGCACCTTGCATATCTGCCGATTTTAGACATGATCCCTAAGACGAGGTTATCAATCGGCGAATGCACGCTGTCTTCATTATCACCATATTTTTGGAGAGAATGGACAGCATCTCTGACCAAACCAAGCTCAGGAATAATTACAGAATCCTCTAGCGCCGCAGAAGATGAAATAACGTCATCTATCGGACGGTCGGAGATAGAGACAGGGTGTGCGGAGGGCAATGCTCTAGGTAATGGTGCCTGCACGACACGCCCCAGATCGTCGATTCCAGGAACGGGTGGGATATTTTGACACCAAGCTTCCAATATTTCCTCAGATTGGATGTTGATTTGATCGTGCTGACGCGCGGCGAAACCAGAGGCGGAGGATTGATTTTTAGGTACCGTGGTATACACAACAAACTATCTAAGAAAAACAAATAATGTGTCATGACATTGACATACGGACCATCTCTTCTCCATACCAGCTCGTCCAGATAATTGATGAAATAGACAAAGAGATTCGAATCTCAAAATCGAATACAGATACACAAATAGAAATTCAAACTTACTGGTGCGATTGCCGCCTGGATAGGTGGACCCTTCCTGTATGTGCCGCCGGGCACGAGGGATGCAAAGCCGCCTATTTCTATGCCATTGGTATCTTCAAGGCACTCCACGCCCTTTCGATTTATGTAGCCGTTGTATTCTTGCTGATTGGAGAGTAGTAAAGGTTTGCCATCAACAGTGATTTGCTTGCCCTCCATGGTGTTGTTCCAATCTTTCTGTGGTACTCCCAATTACCTTTTCACCAAAAACCTATTCATTTCGCCGACTCACGAGGGAGTGTGAGGTTTCCTATCTCCTATCACCGAACTGCTGACGTTCCCTACTCTTCCTTCATATTCCCCTACAATACGACTCATTCTACATCTCTCGGTTTCAGAGTTGTACTGTTTTCATTTTTTTGACGTCACTGTAGAGATTAAAGTATTCCCATGTTCGTCTGAGTTCAGTATGAACGGGACGGGTGGGCCGTAAGGGGGCATGTTATCGGGCGCGCGGAGCATGGGCGGAGCATGGATATGGGGGGAGCAATGCATGCTCCACGATGCATGCTCCGCGCGTCTATATTATCGGTGGGCGGATGCAGAGATGCGGAGCATGCGCGGCGCGCGCGCTCAAAATCCTCGACCGTCACGGAAACGCGTATGGGTCGCCTTAAGTATGGAATCGAGCAACTTTGGGAAGACGATGGCAAGCAAAGGGGTGGTTTCCGGACACAATAATCATTCCCTTTATAGACTACTTATCATTTAGAGTATCCATTGGATATTTCACCTGTTGTTCTGTTGGCCCTACGAGCTCATGTGGGAAAGACACGTCAATTTCCATGCTCTATGGAAACACAACCTCCACCATGAGGATGGAAAAGACTCCTAAAGAGCAAGGCAGCAACAGTTGGCCGACTATATGTACTTGTCTACAATACTAGTGCCTAGATAGACTCTGTCATCGCTTTTGTCCATGACAAATCCATATCGTGTCGAATAGCCGTCATTAGCGATTCATGGATAAGTCCTTTCAATTCCTCCATTTTGCTACGCGTTGCGCTCCAAGAACGAAGGGGCGGATCATCTGGATCTGAACTCGATGCCTTTTTTTTGGGTTCAAATGCGGTTTTCAGTTTTTCCAAGAAAGCAGACCGAATACTGCGGCAACGACTGCAAAGTATTGTCGCAATAGGTCTTATCATTTGACTGCATTTTCCCTTTGGGACCGTTCTGGGGGGAAGGAACAGAATTGGGGTCCGATTTGCTTGGTGTTTTTTTGCGCTTGTGCTCCCGCTTTAGCTCGTTTTCTACATTTGGGTAGGTAAGACGATTGAATTGCATTGCCTGCAATTTTACAAATCCAAAGTAGGACAGAGATTCTTTTGGTTGCAGAAACCATAGCTGTGGTGTCGCACCATCGTCGACCGCCTTGCATGTTTTCACAAACTCAAGAATCATCCATTGCTTCACAGGGTGGTTTTTCTCAGCAACTGTCAGTTGAAGAGCCGCAATGGAAAACATTTCTCTCCTTTTGATCATGATGATGGCGTCAATCGCAGCAAAAGTCTCACTTGTGGCTTTCGCAAACACAGTAAACTCTTCCGTACTATGTGCATCCAACTTGGCCTTTGCCTTTTTCGAGAAATCCTGCATTGTCGTAAACTCGATGACTTCAATTTTGGATGCCGATTCCTGAAGCAGCACTTGAACAGAGGGCTTCATGTGATCCACGGGAAGCTCTGAACCGACGATGGTTATGTGCGCTTGATCGTTCCGCATATTCCTTGTTAGCAGAGGCTCCCAAATCCAGCCACCAACGCTGCGTGCCTTCGGCTGTGCAAGCAGGTCTTCCATTAGCTTCTGAAGTTTATCATCCGAACGGGACTCCTCCTTTTCCAGCAGCGATCGCCCGATGTATGGCGAGGGGATCTGGAGCTTGAACTTATTTCGGAAGCTGTCTGTAGGGATCATGTGTCCAACAAGGCCGGGATACAGTTTTTGCCCAACCACAGCGGAATTCCCCTCATTTGTTGGAGAAGAATCGTCCAAGACAGAAAGATGGTTTACTAGCTTTTCCACTCCGTATATCGAAATAGCTCCATCCACCAGCTCCTGCGCCTTCTCTGGATTTTGAAGGCAAAGGCTTGGGACACCTCCCACATAATAGAATGCGTCTTTCGCTTCGGTAACTGCTTCAGGGCTCTTGTTGGCTGCCATTTCTATTACCTCACGCTTGCTTGCTGAATCAATGTAACAAAAATTACCTTTAGTATCACTCCAATTTTGCTGTTGCCGAAGCCTGCTCCATCGTTCTTTGTTCGCTGAGCTTACAATGAGAAGGAAGCCGGAGGGGAAACTTCGAACACCTCCTCGGCTGAGATCCACAATGTGAAGGGTCTTATATTCGCTTCTCGGTTGGCCAGCCGCAATTTTGTTGCCGCTCCACGTGTAATGGACTTCCCAACCAAAAAGCTTTGCCATGAATAAACCAATGATAGCACCAAGAATTGACTTGCCGGTTCCCTGGACTCCAGTTAGTACCATTGTGCTCTTTTTCCGGTCATCGTCTGGCTTTGCATTTGCGTACTCTTGATGAGCTTTCTCAAAGAACGCAATCGTTGAGCAAAGAATGTAGGAATAACAGTGACGCCAATAAACTGAGCGGATTTCATAGTCAAACCATTCCATGCGCTTCACTTGGATGAACCGCTTCTCATTGACTTTCAAAAGCGAAATATCTTGATCAAAGAATACTTGCATCGCATTGATATCGTTATCCACAGTAGTCCTCTCTGAGGAGGGGCGTCGCTACAGTCATTTGGTCATTCAACACAATACACAACATTTGTCTCATGGACAGTCCATCCATTGTTTCATGCCGAAGCGGACGTGGTGGCAGTTTGCGGACGTGGGCTCGAGTGTAAACCATTGAGTTCTTTTCGAGGAGGTGGAGACTGCGAAAGTTCGGTAAAGTGATATTCAACATGACGGGACTCGAAGAAGTTCACTGTGTGCCCCTGTTTCGTGAAATACCTTCAACGAAAGTATGTGAACGACGGTTCATCATTCCTCAATGACTTTGAGCAATGTTACGAGAGATGATTCGGAGGTATCAAATCTATCTGGATTGGATAAGTGGTACACCTATATTCTGTGCCATTCCCGTCTCGATCATTGTACCCCCACACTATGAGGTTCGATCCGTTCGGAACGGAATCGTTTCTTTGTGTATGCCAAAGAGAATTACTGGAAGGTAGTTCCCTTTGTCTCTTTAAAATCGTGAGATTAATGACTCTTTTTGGAGTAGTAACTACGAATCGCATCGTACATGGAAAATAGATTGACATCGACTACTACAATAATGTATACTTCACTCCCTTCCGACTTCAGTTTCCGATCCATTAGCCAAACGGAGAGCAGCAACAAAAGCTGCGTTTTGAGAGTGCTCTGAATGCGCCATTGACAGTAAGTCTTCGCATAGGTAGCCCTCCGACATTTGCATGGCCTGTTCAACCAAGACCGTCTCTTTTGCCATTGTGCGGTTGGAACGCCGGTCCAGGGTTTCAATCGTTGTCCCTACTCTTGGTCCTTGTTGATAGCCAATGGGTGCTTCTTTGATACGGAATCGGTTCCGTCATCTGTACAGGTACCAGATAATTTAACTACCACAACGAGCTTCGAGAAAAGATGGTTCGCCAAGAGTGTCTACCTCAAAAGCTCCATGATACCACTCCTCGCATGCAGCAATATCCCACTTCCAAGACTCGCGTGGTCCGAAACACAGCTATCCACCATCATTCGAGTAATTTCCTCTTCTCGAAGCTTTCGCTTTTTCCCAGCTCTAGATGCTTCTGTTTTGATCTCTTGCGCTGTCTTGGTTGTGCTTACAGACTCTGTATGGAGGGCAACTGCTTTGTTTCGGAAGATGTATGGTCCACCGCAAGACCCCGGAAAACCTCCATTTTGGTACGTGAGGGTTTTGGAACCAATCACTCCGACAGATGCTTCCTTTTGCATTACGTGACATGTATCAAACTCTAGATCGTCGAGAAACAATTGCAGAGGACAATGGTAAATGTGGATCTTTTCAAGAGTAGCAGGGGTAGGAATGTCCGACTTGGAAGTGGCTAGCGGAATGGCGAAGGGCAGTGCTGGAGCTCCGTCGTGAAGCTTTAAGGATGCCCAATCAACAGGAATATTGTATGTGTGCACAGTGACAAATCTTGTTGGCGATTCTGCTGAAATTTTTCCATCCGACAATC
Source organism: Epithemia pelagica (assembly GCA_946965045.2). NCBI lineage: Eukaryota > Bacillariophyta > Bacillariophyceae > Surirellales > Surirellaceae > Epithemia > Epithemia pelagica. Next base: position 4,042,299 of record OX337230.1, read on the forward strand.
TTCTGACAATTGTTGTGATCTTCAGGTCCAGGACCACCGAGTCGGCCTTTTCATCTCTCGACTTGACCACGACGTTGTGACATGCTGTCAACAAGAGCTTATCGGAAATTGCAAATGCTGTTCCGATCGGCTCGGCGTCCGTGTCTTCTCCCCGATACAGAATGAAGACTCCATCTGCGACGTTTATGTGCTGCTGCTGCTGTTGTTGCTGGTGGGCGACGGCCGCAGAGGGTAGAATGAGGATGTTGTGTGACAAAAAACAACGAGACACAGAAAATCCATCTAAAACTACCAAAAGATACGCATACAAACTCACCTGCTGGATTTAATGAAAGGATGTGCAAGAGTAATGAAAGATAAGGTCGGCAATCAAAGGAAAATTGATGGAAAAGACGGTTGGTTGTGACGCATGGAACAAATTATGAGTGAGTTTCAATGGCTTTTCAAATTGGGAACAAAGAAAACAAAACATAGTTGTTGCTGTGGCATTGTAGCTGAATACCAGCCGGCCCAGATCGCCGCAGAAGATGAAATAACGTCATCTATCGGACGGTCGGAGATAGAGACAGGGTGTGCGGAGGGCAATGCTCTAGGTAATGGTGCCTGCACGACACGCCCCAGATCGTCGATTCCAGGAACGGGTGGGATATTTTGACACCAAGCTTCCAATATTTCCTCAGATTGGATGTTGATTTGATCGTGCTGACGCGCGGCGAAGCCAGAGGCGGAGTTATGATTGCTGGGTACCTTGGCATACACAACAAACTATCTAAGAAAAACAAATAATGTGTCATGACATTGACATACGGACCATCTCTTCTCCATACCAGCTCGTCCAGATAATTGATGAAATAGACAAAGAGATTCGAATCTCAAAATCGAATACAGATACACAAATAGAAATTCAAACTTACTGGTGCGATTGCCGCCTGGATAGGTGGACCCTTCCTGTATGTGCCGCCGGGCACGAGGGATGCAAAGCCGCCTATTTCTATGCCATTGGTATCTTCAAGGCACTCCACGCCCTTTCGATTTATGTAGCCGTTGTATTCTTGCTGATTGGAGAGTAGTAAAGGTTTGCCATCAACAGTGATTTGCTTGCCCTCCATGGTGTTGTTCCAATCTTTCTGTGGTACTCCCAATTACCTTTTCACCAAAAACCTATTCATTTCGCCGACTCACGAGGGAGTGTGAGGTTTCCTATCTCCTATCACCGAACTGCTGACGTTCCCTACTCTTCCTTCATATTCCCCTACAATACGACTCATTCTACATCTCTCGGTTTCAGTTGTACTGTTTTCATTTTTTTGACGTCACTGTAGAGATTAAAGTATTCCCATGTTCGTCTGAGTTCAGTAAGGGCTGGGTAAGCCGATCCATGTTCGGCTAAGTAGGCTCAGTACAAAAGCTACGTAGAGTACATAAAATCAGATAGTACACGTCACGCCGGAAATGGTCGGAATTTCAAAAAAATGCAAAAACGCTCGACAATGATGGCGAGATCCGGTGACGCCGTATGCATTCACCCATGCATCGCATAAACATCCAACCACCGTTAGTCCTTTGCCTTTACCTTTTAAATTGTTGTCTGAAATAACAGAAGATTTGCCAAGTTGGCTGAAAAGGTACGCTCATTTTTCTGCTGCGATGAAATCGAACGACCGCCCTAACTCATTCATTTTTCAAGGGTGCCTGAATCAAAGTGAAAGCGAAGTTGCTCTAGTAGTAAAGATTCTTATTGTAAAAGTGATTCAGGCAGGCTCAATTGTTCAGGAAGTTATTGCCATGGGGGTGATGACTTCCATCATTGTCGAGCGATGGCTTCCAATTTGCATTGTTTCTCGTGGCAGCACGTTTTCAATTTGCGACTCGATGTGACCATCCGCCCCACTTCGTACACAGACGAAAATAGTACTACGTAGCTTTTGTACTGAGCCTACTTAGCCGAACATGGATCGGCTTACCCAGCCCTTATGAACGGGACGGGTGGGCCGTAAGGGGGTATGTTATCGGGCGCGCGGAGCATGGGCGGAGCATGGATATGGGGGGAGCAATGCATGCTCCACGATGCATGCTCCGCGCGTCTATATTATCGGTGGGCGGATGCAGAGATGCGGAGCATGCGCGGCGCGCGCGCTCAAAATCCTCGACCGTCACGGAAACGCGTATGGGTCGCCTTAAGTATGGAATCGAGCAACTTTGGGAAGACGATGGCAAGCAAAGGGGTGGTTTCCGGACACAATAATCATTCCCTTTATAGACTACTTATCATTTAGAGTATCCATTGGATATTTCACCTGTTGTTCTGTTGGCCCTACGAGCTCATGTGGGAAAGACACGTCAATTTCCATGCTCTATGGAAACACAACCTCCACCATGAGGATGGAAAAGACTCCTAAAGAGCAAGGCAGCAACAGTTGGCCGACTATATGTACTTGTCTACAATACTAGTGCCTAGATAGACTCTGTCATCGCTTTTGTCCATGACAAATCCATCATCGGAAGACTTCGACTGTTCGACGCATTGAGTGTGTGGTGTGTGGGCGCGTGATTTTGCTTCCAACCATGCTCCACCCGCACTCTTCCTCCGCATGTAAATTTTTTGGAGGAAAGCTCTATATCCGGGTTGGTTTGGCCTTTCTCCGCCCATATCATGCTCCGCACATGCTCCGCGCGCCCGATAATATACCCCCTAAGGCTTGGGGTCTGGGGTGGGAATTTCCAGAAAGACCAGCTGTAAGGCCGTTCCTTACGCCAAACCAAACCAAACCTGAATCCTCAAATTTCACCATCATGACGCCATATATCCGGGTATTTTGGCTTTTCAGGTTTGGTTCAGATTATTTTGATCCAAACCTGATATCAGGTTTGGTTCAGATTGGCGCGTTTACCAAACCTGAAACACACTAGGGATAAAGTTTTCGTTATACTAATGTACACCTTTCATACAGTTTCGAATTCGACTTGGCATGCGTGCGTTGAACTCCAACGGTCACACGTCCCCCTATCTCTAATGAAATGAGACGACATGTGTACGATGGAATTCTTTTAGTATTCAATTTAATGAAGTCAAATGGGGGAAGTTGGGGGACGAGGCGCGGTCTCTGACTTTGGTTTGGTTGAGTGTAAGGACCAGGGTCTGGAATTCAAAAAGTGGGACTTTAATGACTTTAGGGAATGTAACTTAAATTTAGCTTGAATTAAGCCATTCAATTGAAATCCTCCTCCTTTACTTTCATTGAATTTCACAATCCACTCAACTCAATACCGATTTTTTCTTGGATTCACTATTCTGATTCAAGTCTCATCATCTCAGACGGGGAATGTCAATTCCCTGATTCAATTCCCAATTCACTAAAATAGACACTTCCCAATTCCATTCAATTCACTTCTTTATCAGACGATATCAATTCCCAATCCAATCCAATTCCTTCTTACTCACTATAAGAATTTGAGAATCCAATCAATTTTCTCCTACGCACAGATGGAATTACCATTCTCCCCCCAATGTGTCATGTGAATTACGTTTCTATACAATATCACACAGTGACCCTACCTTCAACCGCCTAGTCGCAGTTTATGTTTTTAGCACCAGTCGCGTTTCCAAATTTGTATTTGTGTTTTGAAATATTGAATTTGCACGACTGGCAGTTTGTGTTGCATGACCCAATGATATAAGCCTACATGTCGGAATCCGCGCATGCATAACGCGCAGGATGGGCTTTGGCGCCACAGAACGCCGGGCCACTCGCCGTTTGTGTCTACGACACTCATGTTTTGCTAACTAACCTATGACACAACAAACAACAAATGAGATAACTATCGTCCATTTGAATCAAGCTGTGCGTTGCAAGATAGCAGATCAATTCCTGGAAACCAAAGCGAGGAATCAAAATGAGGAACTCAAGATCACTTTGTTTACTCTATAGCTTTAATCATAATATCGATACAGGAGTTTTTGCAACGCAAAAGACTTCTAGGTTGGTGTGGAGACTTGATCAATCTCCACCCCGACTACGCGGTATTCCCCTAGCTATTAGTATACCCAGTGTATGCTAGTGACTTTGACAGGTTATTATGCCCAAATTACAGCCTAACCCGCTACCGTTTCCTCTGTTCTAGCCCAACGACCATCATCGTCGGACTACCCCTTCTCGAGATTTTTGACAGGCCAACAAGCTGTCTACCCCAAGCGACGCTTCGCCATCGACTCTAGGGAGCCACTTCTCCTTTGAGCCAATTGAAGAAGAAATCGTCTTCAACAGTTCCAGTTCTCACGGAAACGCCTCGGACACCTCCAGCATGGCAAGTTCTGAAACTACACCCAAGCCCACTTTCAAGCCACCCAAGCCCACAATGGGCGATCTTGTTCAACTCGACGAGTACAAGTGGGCGGCTTGGACCGGCGGAAAGCCTCTCCCCACCTGGAAAGGACTCGACCCAACCGCCAAAACCTACCCTGCAACTCCTCACCAACGACGATTCGGCAAAGACATCACCGGATTCGAGACTCGCTGCAGTGGATTGTCAATTCGTTACAAAAAGGGAGACAACCTCCACGAATTTATGAAGCGTCTCAACGACATCTTCGTACTCCGAGGTCTCGACACCATCTGCTACCTCGCCGATCCAGCCAACCCAAAAGAGATGCAACACATTGTCAATGAGCACACTCGCTTTAACCTCAAGCTTGTGCAGAAGGCAGCCCCTGTGCACTGCGCCAACTTCGACCCATATGATTCAGAGAACGACACCGCTGCACGCATGTGTCTCCTCGACTCTGTCGAACTGAAGATTCGCAAGATGTTAGAAACAAAGACGAACACAACGGACTCCTTTCTCGTTACCTGGATGACTTTTATTAACCTTCTCCAATCCGACTCGGTTCAGAAATACGATGCTCTATCCGCCAAGATCGCAAGCCGAACCCCATTCATGTATCCAGGGCAGAACATCTCTGAAATGGCTGCACACATGAAGGCAGATTGTGAGGATCTGTTTGCATCAGGATTTTACAAACAAACACTTACCTTGTCCGTTCTCCAAGCCTTTGCACTCGCAAATGGAGATCCTCTGTACAACCTTGGATTGTTGAATCTGTACCCACAAGTTCAGCAACGAATTCTCGAGATTCGATACATGACGGAACAAGACCAACAAGATACTCTTGATAAAGAAGGACTCTCTTTTGCCCACATCTGTGACAAAGCCAAAGCTCTGTACATGGATGCCATGAACCTCAAGAAATGGCCAGCTTCCACCCACAACAAAGACTCCAAGACACCTCCTGCAGCCTTTGCCAACCTCTCGGAAGTACAAGCCATGGCCCTTCGTCAACACATGGGAGACACCCCTTGTCGAAAGGAGCATGTCTAATTTGTGGCAGTTTCGACCACTGGGCGAAAGATTGTCCCCACAAAAGTTCCAAGCAAGCTTTTGGACCACGCGCACACTCGCGCGGTGGCAGTCGCGGATCTCTCAACCAGAAACCCAAGGGAAACTCCAATCGCACCTCCAGAAGCAACAACAAGACAACCACCAAATCAAACTCGGGATCCTCCGTCAACTGGAAGTACCAAGCACCCTCCCAAGGACAGTCCGAAACGAAGACAGTCGAAGGGAAAACTTGGTACTGGTGCGCCCACTGCGGCCGATGGACCGGCACCCACTCCACGGCACAGCACTCGGATGACTACAAGGGGCACTCCAAGTCCAACAAGAAAACATCCAACCCTGGCGGAATCACAGCCCCTCAGGCAAACATGATCTCCCTAGATCTTGATGCTGGCGCCTGGGCAGCACGATTTCCCGTCCGAAACCTCCTCTCAGTCGAAGACTTTGACTCTGTCGCTCCTGATCAAACCCAAGACGACATCGACAGCATGCCATCCATCCCTGACTCGTTCTGGGACACGTTCTCCGCATCGGGCCCCAAAGATGATGATGATAATGTGTCGATTGTTGTTTCAGAGGGAGAAGAACGTCGAGACACCACACAAAACGAGTCTCTCCTCAACAACACCGTTGAAACCACCGACATGTTGTTGGATACGAGACCGGTTGATTGTTGCGACGACGCCAAATCCAACGATGCAAGCGATGAAAGCTCTGCAACCACAGAACTGCCTCCACTGATTCCACGCTTTCAAGACGACGAAGAAGAGGATCCAGACTTGGCCTCTCTGTTCAGGAACGTCGATTCCGACCAAACCGACGAATCGGTCGAACTCCCACCTCTCGTTCCACGACCAATCACACCCTATGGCCTTCATCAAGCTCCGGCAACATTTCGTCCCCTCACATTCATTGACCCCGACGACCTCTCAATCGCAGAATCATCGGACGAAGAAGAAGACAACGATCCAAACGCCCCAAACCGAGATTTGATGGCTCTTCCACCCAACATCCGACAAGCCTTCATCCAAGCTGCAACGGATGAACTACGCCGCGTCATGAACCTGCACCGCATTGTTCATCCACCAGAAGACTCCGACGACGAAGCTACCGAGACAGGTGACACCGCAAGCACCACCGACAACGATGCAGCCGACGGAGAAAATGACCAAGACGATGAAGAAGATGACGAAGAGGAAGAAGATGAAGACACCGACGACGACGACCCAAATGGAGACGCCGACGACGAAGCAGATGACAACGATCACGATGATGACAACAACGACGGAGCCTGCCCACCTACGATGGCAAACGAAACAAACAACGAGAGTGAGACAGATGAAGAACAAGATCCAGCACCCGAACCACCGGACATCGACTTTACCGTAGATCTAAATAAACTGAATCTCACTGCCAAAGTGGCAACCATCAACTCACCTTGGAAAGAGTACAACAACTCAAATGTCGGCGAAACTGAACGAACCGACGACACCTGGTATGACTTCTATGAAGCAACATTCACATTTGACAAGAATGCAGATCCACAGAACACTGACATCCACACGAAAATTCCGTCAGACTGTCCAGTGAAACACGAACAAGACCAAAAGGAACCGCCCAACTTCCATGAACAAGACCAAGCAACACCTGATAGGAAGATGCCGGCGATTCAAGACGATGAAGTATCCTCCATTGAGTGGGAAACGCCTCCCAGTACTAACAGTGCACTCTCGCCCAACAGCCTAGATCTGTCGTCCATCACCCCAACACGACTCTTCCACGCGCCGGGCGAGCCCTCAGCCCCCAAGAAACGTCCCTCCTCTCCCATTATTCCCTTTGCAACTCGTCAAAGGCAAATGATGGGAGAAGACGACCCAGCCATCCGTCAAGACCACATTGAGAGCCTAGTGGAGCACTTTATCCACACACACACGGCCTATCACAAAGAAGAAAATCCACGTTTGAAGAAGACTTTAGAACAACAACTACCTTCTCTCCAACAGAAACTGAAGGAAGCACTAACCGCTCTCCAACTAGACGAGCAAGTACATCACAGCCGTCTCAGCATGGAAACACCAAGTCTGAGCAGTACCCTGCACACGGCATGGGAGTTGGCCACCATCTCCGACTATGGTGCCATCATCATCAAGCAGAACAAACAAGGACTCCCTGGTCATGCCATGGATATCACCATCAATCCAAATGACATCACCCCGGACTCCCACGACGAACATCTGACTAACCTGCCCAGCAAACAAGCCGCCCATGTCGTGACCACCAAGTTTACGACAAAACCGAAATGAAAGAAAAAGAAACCACTTCGTCTGAACCTTCCTTCTAATCCCAATCGTCATCAATTCTTTCCACCACTGACTTCTACAAGAACACTGATGATAACCGTGAAGCAAGGCGCTCTCACCGGTTTGCTCGGCACTGGTTTGCTGTATATTGGTCCACATCTGGCTCCCAGAAGGGCACTCCCATACCTCCTTTCCTGTTTTGGAGGCGCTACAGCTGCTTTGCAGATTGTTCACTCTTTGTCGCGTTCCCTCCACTCACCCGTGGACTGTCTCACCCACCGGTTGATTGTTACTTGTCTTCCACCAAACTCTGGCATGTCTTTGGTCCGCTCTGTTGGACGATGGCTGCGATCAGCACTCGGTCTCTGTACCACATCAGAGGGAGAATACCAACCAACCCATGCCATTGCTGTGGCACCAAAACCTCGCTCCCACCACGACCGACACCGATCTCACCCAAAGTCCAAACCACGGAAACCAAAACATCGACAAAACCGTAAGAAACACAAACGAGACAGGACAAACAAGACAACGATTAGGCCACTGCAAGGACCACAGCCACTTCCATCACTCATGAGCACCACCACCATACAGGCACATGCTTACACCATGAGCCAAAATCTGGCGCTCCAAGCTGCAATCAATCACCCACGAAAATTTCAGTCAGAAATGGAAGATAAACAAGCTTTTCTCCTCATTTGGGATTCAGGCGCAAGTGTCTCCATCACGAACGACAAGAGCGATTTCATTCCAAACAAAGTGAGGGACGTACCTCCTGACTATCAGGTCCAAGGTTTGGCCGAAGGAGCACAAGTCGAAAGCCAAGGAGTCGTGGAATGGTACATCAAAGACGTCCATGGACGGCTAAGATGCATCGAACTCCTTGCTCTGTACATACCCGCAGCTGGCTGTCGCCTTCTCAGTACAAGCAGCCTCTTACAACGATACCAAGGGGAAACCATAAAAATCGAACCACAAGGACTCAAACTCAGCGGTGTGAGAAACGACCCTGCTCGAGGACCAATAAAAGTCGAAATCGAAGCCGAAAGCAACTTACCGAAAAGCATCTGCTACCACCGACTAGGAGTGAACCGTTCAGTCTCTGCATTCGTTGCCACTGTCACCACAGTCGACGAACGAAACATAAACCTCTCAGCACCACAAAAGGTCTGGAGCCAATGGCACATCCGGTTTGGACATGCACCCTTCCGCGTCGTCCAGTTTGTTCTCCGCTCTGGTGTATTGTCGAATGATGAGACGTCGCGACGACTCCACACTGCCGTCTGCAAACTGACAACTCCTCCGTTGTGTGCCGCTTGTCTTTATGGAAAACAAAAGACCAGGCACTCCCCAGGACAGAAAACCGTCAAAATACAAGACAAAGAAGGAGCCCTGAAAAAGAACCACCTTTTTCCCGGTCAACAAGTTTCAGCAGACCACTTCATCTGCTCGACAAAAGGACGCCTCTACACATCAAAAGGCAAAACCAAAGAAGAAGCAATGCTTAGCGGTGGATGCATTTTCGTAGACCACGCAAGTGGATACATCGACGTATCCATGCAAACTCACCTTAACACCCACCAAACACTAAAAGCAAAAACAGAATACGAACAACGATGTCAGAACCAAGGAGTGATCATTCAACAATATCACACAGACAATGGCACCGCCTTCACCTCGAAGAAATACACCGAACACCTGCAAGCCTTTCAGCAAGTAACAAGCTTTGCCGGTGTAGGCGCACACCACCACAATGGCGTGGCAGAGCGCAGCATCCAAACCATCATGTCCATGGCAAGGACCATGATGTTGTTACAATTCTTTCTGAATCGTAGGGACATTGATGCTCGGTAGAGCAGACAATCAGGTAGGTCACCAACCGATACAAGCTTCTCAGGGTCAGAGAAGCAAGCAAGTCGAAGTCTATCAGAAGGATAGTCGGGACACAAAAGAGGATGTGATAAATGGTGATATTGTTAGATTGTGTGTTGATTACTACGATAGGTCTACGTGAAATGTTCGGTCCTGCCAAGGGTCATGTATCATAGGTTCTTGGCGGCAACAGGTTTGGAATAGTTGGAGTTGATTCATGTGATGTATATGACATGTATATGTGGGCGGATAACATATACAGGGTCAACAGCTCTTGCTTTGGGTTGGCATAGTTGTTTTCATGGCGCGCAGCTTGTTGACAATTTGGAGATTGTGGGAATGGAAATATGGTCTCGCGTGATCGTGTGTCGTGCTTGGGATACTTAGACCGTTGGATCGGATAGATGCCGATAGCGCTCGGATGTCGCTTGGGCGCGCTCGATGATTTCGGGCGCGTACGCTTAGGGCGTTAGTACAGTGTCCGAGCAACGGCCAAATTTACGTCCGTTGTAATACCGCACGACCCAATTTAGTCTTGAGAGTGAGTTCGTCAATCTATTCTCACTTTTCATGATTTGCGAAGAAATATAGGTCGATATAGCGCGAAGCTAGGAAACATAGCTCGAAGCTAGAGGGCATGATGCGATAGCACGAGGCTATGTGACATGGGGAATCGATGAGATGTAGAATCTAACCACCATAGACGGTGAGAATTCTAACACTCCCCACAACTCGTCGTTTCAGCCTTGTCATCATTGGATTTGTTGAGGTCTTGAACTTCTCCTTTCCAAAACAACAATGGCTTGAGCATGGGCCAGATAGATACGAAATCCCAATGTTTGCTAAGGATATCGGCGGGGTTGGTCTTTCCATCTTTCCAGTAGAATGCAACATACTTTGCTGCGATGGCTTCACGAACTCGGTGGTATGACAGAAGATGGTGTCTCTTGGATAGTATGGAATGAGGAACGGTTGCATTGGGCACAACAGATCTGTTATCTCCGTACATGTAACTTCGCTCTCGGATAGGTACTCCAAGGTAGCGGAGAGAATGTCGTAATTCTGTAATCTGATCTATTGCTGTCCTTGCAGCCACGAACTCGGATCCATAGGTAGCAGTTTCCACTGTGCTCTGTCTCTTGCTGTACCAGTCAATAGGTGTTCCGTTCAACAAATGTAGAACAGCAGTGACGGATTTACCAGTGACTATGTCATGCATGAGATTGGCATCAACATAATGAGTTGTAGTAACATAGCGGCCAAGAGGTGTTGGGCAGTCTTCAGGAATACGTTCACTTGCATTCGAATAGACAGTGCGAGTCCAATCAAATTCTTGGGTAGGAAGACTTGAATAATCAGGCTCTCCAATCCTAAATCTGATTGCGCCTTCTGGGAGATGTGCAAGGTATCCATAGATACGCTTGGCTCTATCAAGATGTCCTTTCCTCGGAGCAGCACGAAAGCGTGATAGCGTCATTGTAGCGGTGAAGACGTCGAAACGACCAATAGTGATCACCCATTGAAGTTGTCCAATCAGAGTTTGGAAATGGTTAGTACCTTCTTCATCAAGGAGCTCAGAATCGTCCAATTCAGGATGGTCTCCACCAATAAGAGGTGTTTTGGCTTTCTTGGGTTTCTCCTTGAAGATTCGTTCGAAAGTGTCCATCATCTTACCAATGTAGCGTCTTGGATCTGCTACTAATGTTCCATCAGAATCCTTGGTGTAACAACATCCCAAGTGGAAATCAATAGGTCCATCTCCTTTGAGTTTGAAGTTGTATTTCTCCTTCAGGATCTTGCAGATATTCCCAGGATCAGTAGAAATAATGGCTAAGTCATCAACGTATACGGCAATGTATTCGTAACAGTCTTCTCCAGGTGCCTTCCTCATCCAGATATCCGGATCTGCTTTGCTTGGTGAAAATCCCATGTCTGTCAAAACATCGAATAAGACATCATGCCAGCGTGCGCCTGATGACTTCAATCCATAAAGTGCCTTGTATATAATCAGGATGTGACCTTCTAATTCCTTGAATTCAGGTCCTGCGACAATGAAAAGTTTCTCCCCTGTCAAGGCTTCCAGATATGCGTTTCCAATATCTGCTCCCCATATTTCCAAGTCATTCAAAGTACCCAGGAATAAGGCAATGCGGAGGTTGCGAATGGAAACAACACCTGAATAGATTGTCTCAACAGGTTCTTTTGTGAGATGTCCATCTGCGACAAGTCTTGCTTTATGTCGTCCATCATGTTTTACGTCAAAGACAAGATGTACACGTATCTTATGATATCCTTCAGGTGCATTGGATACTTTCCCTTTAATGAAGATGGCTTTCCCAAAATCCTTGAATGTCTTGTAGGACTGGATCTGTGACAATTCTAATTCTGTTGCATCTTGCCACCTTGTGTTGCCATGTTGTTTATCAAGAGTGACAGCTTCCTCATAATTGCGTGGTACTTGGAATCCAAACTTATACTTGACGGAATGGTGAACTTGTTTAATCCTTGACTGTTTGGCTGCTCGAATGAGACGTTTGCTTGTTTTGACATAACGTTTCAAATGCTTCCATCCAGGTTCGTTGAGTAAATCATGTTTCTTTCCATAAATTGCTACAGTGATCGGATCATCATTGGCGATGAGTGATAAAGGTTCATAGGTAGTCTCCCCAGTTTCCCAATCAACAAGCAAATTATATTTGCTCCCCTTGTAATCTGGATCAGTTGTGTTCAGTGGGCCTTGATGGGCAATGACGTCCCTGAACCTGAAAAGATTATCTCCAGAGGTTTGAGCTTGGTTATCTCGTTCGATATACTCCATGAGTTGATTATAGGATATCATCTCATCAACATCAGAATTTGTCTTTCGGTAGATATACTTGACACGTTCTTCCTGTTTCGTTGCTTCTTCATTAAGATCAATGACTCGTTTGATGACACGTGCACGGTGTCGCTCCCCATTTTCTTCTGTGTCGCATAGGAATGTGCGTCCTATCATGTCGTCAAAATCGATCGTGGGCATTGGTTTGGATGGATCTTCACTATCACTGCGAATGAAGACAGTGTCAGCTTGCTTATCATTGTCATCCTTGTCAGACGAATCCTCCCCTGAAGGTCGATCCACACGTAGGTTAGGTGTAGTGGATTCAACACGGCGAACGGCAGAACGGTAGATGATCTGGTTATCCTGGGTGAGAATCTTCCAAGTAAAAGAATCACCAACGTTGTGAGCAAAACCAACCCAGTGGCCAAGTTTCTCATCAGAAGAAGATGGATATGAACCGGAATTGGGTTCAGCGGGGTCGACACGATAGTAAACCTCATCCCAGAAAGGGAAGAACAAGAGATGAGTAATGTCGGGTGGGCGTCCGGAGAGAGCCTCAAGAGGAGTGCGACCGGAGTGGGTGGGTGATGACGTATGGTTCAATAAGTCACAGACATACTCAAGGCAAAGAAGCCAGGTGTTGGCAGGGCAACCAGTGGCATTCATGAGAGCGTTGGTCATACGTTTAACGGTCTGGTAACGGTTTTCAGCCTTATTCTGGTGTTGATGATAAGGTTCGGATCGATACTCCCCAATAAGCAAAGTGCGAAGAATGTCTTTAACCTTTTGAGAGATGAGAGATGAACCACCATCACTGATAAGAGTCTCCATGGCACCACGAAACCGGATGTTGTCCTGAAGAGTATTGACAAACTGTTTGGTTGACTTGATCCCATAGATATCAGTAACCAGAGTATCTCGACCAACAAAGATTTGTGCGACTTTACCGCCATGGTCAACAGCAGGGGTGTCGGAGAAAACCGAGTCAGTAGCAACGGGTTCATGGCGTCGAGGTATATTAAGGACCGGATTGCGAGCCTTGAAATGTTTCTTGAGGGTGTCGTGGTCAAAAGTAATGCTACCATTACGTGTAGTGTGCTTGAACGTATCGGCAATAACATCTTCAGATTGCCAACCAAAGAATGGACGGAACTTCTTCCAGTCATACGCTTCCTGGTAACGACGGTGGACAGAGGCATGAAGTGTAGGATCATTACCTTCTGCGTCAGCATAGATAGAAAAGAAGGGTGCGTCGTCAGGTCCATGATCGTATGGGAGATCCAAAAGGAGATTGAGGTTACAAACAACACGATCAGTGTACTCCCCATAGTTGTCATATGGATGGTTCGACATACTACCATCAGTCTTGACGTGTTTCCAATCAGGATCATTGTCAGAGGGTGTGGGAGAATACGAATGGTCCAGAACACCAGGATCCCATGTGTCGGGTGACGTGAAGATGATCTGAGGTAAGGTATCCATGTCATCGTCGCTGGGGATACCCAAGGAGTGGATGTAGGCTAACCCATCCTTGATGTGAAGGGGTATGGCACGACCATCAAGTGTAGTGATGCGTTGTTTACCATCAACTTTAACAGATCGTTCATCAACAGCAAGTCCGAAATGCTCGAATTGACCAGGAGCATGGATAGATAAGCCCTTCCCATAATAAGCATATTCATTGAAGATGCCGACAATAGGTCCATCATTGGTCTCAAACTTTGCGGCACATGTGACGACAGGAAGTCCAGTAAGTTCATGGTTATCAATACCCACAATAGTGATATGGCGGCCAGTCTTAGAAAGGATGCGCATGTCAGAACCAGCAAGTCCTCCATTAGCACCACGGTCAATCAATTGATTCCCTGGTAAAGTAGATTTCCTGGAAAACAGATAGCGTGGAACATGTCCTGCTTGTTTATGCATGTTGGCTTTGAAAGTAACCTTCTTGCTCGTCTTGGACTTGGCGTTAGAAAGAACACTAGTCAGGTCAGTTGCCGGGTGATTGATATCAGTCGTCATGGCTTGGTTGATAAATTGTGTAACCGGATCTGAATCATCTGAATGCTCAGTGACTACGCCAGGTGAGTCGTCATCAGATACAACTTGGTTGGGATCAGGATCAGGTTCCGGATCAATGTCGAGGGCATGTGTTTGCACTGTCCTCGGTGTTGTTGATGAAGGTGCTTGAATCATCTTGTTATATTCAATGATCAACTTGCGATCTTCTTCAGAAAGTTTGAACCATAGGTCACGCGGTAGACTAACCTTGGACGAAGAGGATGGAGATTCAGATGTCGCTTTGGTGTTGTGGACATGATACTCCATATCATCTTGTGAGGTTATGTCAGCATCTGTATCTTGGCCATATAGTGATTCATGTTGTTTGACATGTCGACGGCGACTATGAACAGATGACTGGGTTGCTTGATCATGGTCATAAGCTGCGTCTAGAAGGAGACGGAAGTATGATTGATAGCAAAGGGATTTTGCACCGGATTTGGTGTTCACCACATTATCCAAGATCTTGACTCGGCGGAGATCAGGTACCTTTTCTACAGCTTGCATGAGGAAGGTCATCCTGGTATGATCAGGGATGCGATCAGACAATGTCACTAAATTGTCTAGCAAACGTAGCTGCTCTTGAAAGTGTAGAAGAAATTGACGTGTTGTTCCGCGCCATGTGTCGTCAAGACGTAGATTGGAAATGTAGTTGGTTAAGCGGAGGACTTCTCGCTTTGCTAGGTCGGATTCGGTATGCAAAGAGTGTAACTTCTGCAATACGGCACGCGCATCTTCATCATGTTCATGTTCACGTACATAGGCTCGACCTTGGTCAGTCTGAATGATACGGACAAGAACGGAGTAAAGAAATACTTGTTGCTCTTGAAAAAGTTCTTCGGCATACTCATCATCATGGGGTGGTGTGTATTTGAAATTCAGAACGTTGGATAGGCCTTGAGCCTTAGCTGTAGTCTTGAATACACGCCAGAATGAATCGTAGTATCGTTCATCCTTGAATACCTCATATGCAGTTGCGTCGCGCTTAGTTCCCTTTCTGAATGCTGTAAGGTCTTGTTGAGATTGGGATGCGGCAGTAACTGTGCTGACAGATTTCACAGATGACGGTGACTTCATTGGCGAGACTGGGACTTGGCTAGGTGGTCCCTTAGAGAAATCTGTGTTGATCCTCCAAGTGTTGAACTCTTTCCTCGTTAGGTTCATCCAGTCGCTATTGGATAGCTCGTCTTGAATTTCATTGGTCTTGTATGTGGCCCAATAAGCCAAGAGCTTGATCTGCTGTCTTGTGGGGCCTTGTAGATCATGTGTCTGTTTGTTGACCTTGTATTGTGTCAGTTCCTTCATGGATTCCTCGGTATTAGTTTGCATATACGAGATAACATGGGTAATGTTCTCAAAACCATGGTATTTCATCCACTTCATTAAGTAGTCAGCCCTTTCTTTGGTAAAAAATTGGCAGACAGTAAATATGATGTGGTCGAATAGGTCTGTGTCCGAGACATTGTCTTGGTTATCTTCTCCCTTAGGAGTCGTAGGTGTCTTGGGTGATTGAGGATCCATGGTGTTATTTGGTTGGTTCGATGTTTATTTAATGTGCGGTGTGATGTGGTTTATTTAATGTGTGATGTGATGTGAACCCGGATGTACCACGTGTGCCACGTATGTACCACGTATGTAATACCCGGATGTGTGTTGTGATGTGCGACTCCTGGAAATTTCCGTTGATTTCGACAAATTTTCGCCGAGTTTCAACAAATTTTCGCCGAATTTTCGCGATTTGACGGGAATGTGTGGCGTGTTGTGCGACCAAGGGTACCCGGATGTGCGTTGAGTTTAAGTCTTGGAAAGGTTTTGAGAGGACGGGAGTTAACTATGAGTAATTAAGCTTCGGTCTCTGAATCCTCACCCTCTTCCGAATGATCAGAGTCGCTTCCAGGCTCAGATGGGGCAGCACAAGCAACAGAAGAAGGGGTATCACCTTCAGCCAGGTGGTTCTCGACCTCGGTACGCAAAGGGTAGATAGTTGCACGATGGTCCTCGATGGTATGGACCTCGTGGATGTAGGCAACGTAGTTATCTAGGCGTACAACGTTAGGAGGCAGAGGGCAAGTCGTCGCGTTCACGACGTAGATGGTATTGTAGTATCCAGTTGGGCGCTCGAAGGTTAGGAAGCGGAGGTGGACAGTACGGATGGGGTTGCCCGAGAGGGCGGCAAAGATGAGGCGACGCCTCGGAGAGCGGTGAAGTTGGTCGTTCAGACGGTCAATGTCTTCTTGGTCGACGATGTGGGTCACCGATTGGAACTGGCGTTCGATCTGGGTCTCCCCACGGATGATCTCGGGATCGAAGGTCGAACAAGTTGGTTGGCGGAAGTACTTGATATGATCAGCAATCAACCGGGTGGTACGACGGGATCGAGAAGGGACGAGCCGACGAGGCGGACTCGGGGGCCGAAGCAACGGCGCAGGGATCGGAGCGTGAGGCTGGGTTGGAGTCTCGAATGGGTTGCTGTTGGAACTGTCGACGGAGATGTTGACCGATGTGTTGGCTGCCTTCGGCGTCGGCACCAGTTCCTGCTGCACCAGGGTATCGGGCTGCCCGGGATGCAGGTTGGCTCGATAGATCTGTCGTACAGGAGTGATAATCTCGTTAGTATCCATGAAACCACAAGGAAATAAGCTTTGAGACTGTTAATCTGTTACAATTCTTTCTGAATCGTAGGGACATTGATGCTCGGTAGAGCAGACAATCAGGTAGGTCACCAACCGATACAAGCTTCTCAGGGTCAGAGAAGCAAGCAAGTCGAAGTCTATCAGAAGGATAGTCGGGACACAAAAGAGGATGTGATAAATGGTGATATTGTTAGATTGTGTGTTGATTACTACGATAGGTCTACGTGAAATGTTCGGTCCTGCCAAGGGTCATGTATCATAGGTTCTTGGCGGCAACAGGTTTGGAATAGTTGGAGTTGATTCATGTGATGTATATGACATGTATATGTGGGCGGATAACATATACAGGGTCAACAGCTCTTGCTTTGGGTTGGCATAGTTGTTTTCATGGCGCGCAGCTTGTTGACAATTTGGAGATTGTGGGAATGGAAATATGGTCTCGCGTGATCGTGTGTCGTGCTTGGGATACTTAGACCGTTGGATCGGATAGATGCCGATAGCGCTCGGATGTCGCTTGGGCGCGCTCGATGATTTCGGGCGCGTACGCTTAGGGCGTTAGTACAGTGTCCGAGCAACGGCCAAATTTACGTCCGTTGTAATACCGCACGACCCAATTTAGTCTTGAGAGTGAGTTCGTCAATCTATTCTCACTTTTCATGATTTGCGAAGAAATATAGGTCGATATAGCGCGAAGCTAGGAAACATAGCTCGAAGCTAGAGGGCATGATGCGATAGCACGAGGCTATGTGACATGGGGAATCGATGAGATGTAGAATCTAACCACCATAGACGGTGAGAATTCTAACAGATGTTACACGCCGCCACCCATTGGCCCGAAGTTGCAGACCCAACTCTTTGGCCCATGGCCGTCGACCATGCTGTTTTCATCTACAACCGACTCCCCAAGATTGAAACAGGAATTTCCCCCATCGACCTCTTCACCAAGACAAGATGGGAGCAACGCCGCTTCCACGATCTTCATGTCTGGGGTGCACCGGCATATGTTCTGAACAAAACAATACAAGACGGTAAGAAATTACCACGATGGAAGCCAAGAAGTCAACGCTGCATGTTTGTTGGATTCTCCCAACAACATGCACTCACCGCTCCACTCGTACTTAACCTCGACACGGGCACAATCTCACCGCAATACCACGTTGTCTTCGACGACTGGTTTGCAACAGTGGCAGCAACCAACGAAAACTCCCACTCACCACATGCAACAGTTGACCAAATCTTCGCAAACATGGACAACATTCTGCACTCACCAGGATACGACGATCCATCAGCAGACGACGATTCTCCAAATGACGCGCCCGAAGCCACTGCCTCCGAACTCACCAAAAACAAGATCTTTGAAGCCATGGAAAACGCGACCCCTCCTGTTCCACTGGAATACGACACCCCTGCCGTCCCACCAACTTCAACCACGGCTGCCCCTCCCTTGCCCCACCCAGTCAGTACTCCACGTCCAGTGTCTGCCCCACCCAGTGTTCCGTCGTCGCCTGCCGATGCTCCGTCGCGCATGTCGACCAATCCTCCTCCCACCACTTTGGCTGCACCGCACAAAATCCCTCCCCTTTCCCTTGAAGATGATTGGACCATGCCCACGGAGCAGAGGGAGAGTACACCAACACAGGCTCCTCCTGCCCCCAAATCACAACCACCTGAACACAAGCCACAGAGGGAGCCAACCAAACAGAGGGAGCCAACCAAACAGAGGGAGCATGCCTCTCCAGCCCCTCGTCGATCCGGCCGAAACCGACGTTCACCCAATCGTCTCGTCGAATCCATGGACCCCACACACAAGTCCTACCTTGCCCACGTCGATACTCTTGACAACCTACCCTTTCAAGCCACAATTGGACTCTTCAAGGCAACCATCGTAGACCCCGACACTCTGAGCTACGATCAAGCGTTGAAAGATGCAGACCTTCTTCACTGGCGCAAGGCAGCAAAACAAGAAATTGATGAGCTAACAGAAAAAGAGACATGGATTGAAGAGCCACAGTCGGCTGCCAAAACCAAGATTCTACCAGGCACATGGGTTTTCAAACGAAAACGCCACGCCGATGGAACAATCAAGAAGCACAAAGGACGCTACTGCGTGAGAGACGACCTTCAAGAACAAGCACCAGACGCCTATTCACCAGTTGTAAATTGGGCAATCATCCGAATTTGCATGATCTACGCCCTAAGTCAACAATGGGTAATGGTATGCATAGACTTCAGCAATGCCTTCGTCCAGGCAAAACTCAAGGAACCCATCTGGATCCACATACCACCTGGTTTCAAGTCAACCCGCTCAGAACCCACCTGCCTACGTCTACTGAAGAGTCTCTACGGTTTGACCATTGCCCCTAGATTATGGTATGAAAAACTCATTGAAGCTCTTTTGGAAGATGGTTTCAAGAAAAGCGACTATGACGAATGTTTCTTCATGAAACCAGACATGCTTCTCTTTATTTGGGTGGATGATTGTGGCATCGTTGCACCCACCATGACTCTTGTGGATGCATTCATTGAACGACTGAAAACAAAAGGTTTCAAATCGTCAAAAGACTCCGATTTCGCAGAATACCTGGGAATCGATTTCAAGCGGAACAAGGACGAGATTGTAATGACTCAACCCGGCTTAATCAAGCGCATCCTCCAAACCACAAAGATGGAAGACTGCAACGGAAATTGGACCCCTGCAGCGCAGATTGGATTGGGAAGTGATCCCAACGGACCTCCCATGAAAGACAATTGGAACTATCGGTCAGTGGTTGGTATGTTGTTGTATCTCTCCACCAACACACGGCCAGATATAACGTTTGCCGTGAGCCAAGTGGCACGTTTTTCCAATGATCCAAAACAATTGCACGCTCAAGCCGTCAAAGCCATCATCCGATATCTCTCACGGACCATCGACAACGGCACCATCTTTCGCCCAAGCAAAGATTATCGGCTTGATTGTTATGTCGATGCAGACTTCATGGGTCTGCACGGCCGAGAACCAGAAGATGATCCAACAAGCGCCAAGTCCCGAACTGGGTATATCATCTTCTTCGGGGGAAGTCCTCTGGTTTGGAAATCTCAATTGCAAAGCGAAATTGCAACGAGCACCTTTCACTCCGAATACGTGGCTCTGTCCCAAGCCATGCGAGTTGTAGTCTGGTTGCAAGAAGTCTTGAACGAGTTAAACTCTTGTGTGAGAATCAATCCAAGTGTGCCACGGATTACTGCAGAAGTCCATGAGGACAACAATAGTGCTTACCTTGTGGCCACCAACCAACGTCTCACCTCTCGATCTCGCTCGCTAAACAACAAGTGGCACTGGTTTTGGTCCCAGGTGAAAGCCACAAACGCAACCATTGTGTCCTCGAAATCCAATATGGAAGATCGAACGATTACGATTTCCAAAATTGACACCAAGTTGCAATGGGCCGACATCCTCACGAAAGGTCTGGCTCGAGAAACCTTTGAGACCATCCGAAAACTAAATCAAGGATGGTGACCTGTGACACCAAGCCCAAGAGGGAGAGTCGCAGTTTATGTTTTTAGCACCAGTCGCGTTTCCAAATTTGTATTTGTGTTTTGAAATATTGAATTTGCACGACTGGCAGTTTGTGTTGCATGACCCAATGATATAAGCCTACATGTCGGAATCCGCGCATGCATAACGCGCAGGATGGGCTTTGGCGCCACAGAACGCCGGGCCACTCGCCGTTTGTGTCTACGACACTCATGTTTTGCTAACTAACCTATGACACAACAAACAACAAATGAGATAACTATCGTCCATTTGAATCAAGCTGTGCGTTGCAAGATAGCAGATCAATTCCTGGAAACCAAAGCGAGGAATCAAAATGAGGAACTCAAGATCACTTTGTTTACTCTATAGCTTTAATCATAATATCGATACAGGAGTTTTTGCAACGCAAAAGACTTCTAGGTTGGTGTGGAGACTTGATCAATCTCCACCCCGACTACGCGGTATTCCCCTAGCTATTAGTATACCCAGTGTATGCTAGTGACTTTGACACGCCTCATCTTTGTGACTTGTGACACTCTCTTACCTCTCACCTCTACCGTCCATCCACCAATCCTTCAACAGTTCATTGTCTGTTGCAGCTTGCAACACATGTTGTCTGGCTTGATTGTGCGTCTTAATCATCTTCAAAGCCCAGCATCCTTGTCCACCCTGTCTGGATCTACCATCATGTCAACACAACCGACGATGGCAGAACAAGAGGAGACACCCCCGGCTCATCCCACACAAGCAGAGAACCCAGACCCTCCACCTGCACAGCAAGACGAGAACCCACCCGCTGCTTTAGCCCCCCAAGGGAACAACAATCAACAGAATAGGCAACACCCTACCCAAGCCCAACGAACCGAAGCAATTCATCAAGAAATCAAGAAAGAGAAAGACTATGTCCCCTTCCTCAAAAGTCCACTGAGAGAGCATTTCAAGAATCTGAATATCTACTGGGGAACAGTGAGACACTTGGACTTTTGCCAGTTAACAGAATTACAAGCAAGACTTGACACCAAAGAAGTTAGCAAAATGGAAGGTATTTCTCAATGCTTTGCTGTACTCAACCAAGCATCAAAAGAGGACCAAACAGCACCCAAAAAGTCATGGGGATCCATATGTAAGCGTCTTGTGGTGTGCCCGATTTGCTTTGAAGACCCAGACAAGTCTTTTTTCGCCTCTACCATCCTCTGTGGTGTCAGCAAGCAGAAGAAAAGTGGCTCCTCTTCGAATGTTAGCCAACATATGGATTCTTTCCATCCGCATGTGAAAGAAGAAATGGAACGAAAAAAAAAATTGGACCGAAGTCCAATGTAGAAAGCAACCAACCACTTATGACATCCTACAAGGGTTCCATGATGTCAAAGGACGAGGCTAGAATCAAGTTTCAACAATCAATCTACCAGTTTGTCAACGACAACGGCTTACCCACTTCAACAGTGGAAAAGAAGTCCTTCCGAGCTATGCTGGAATTCGCCATTCTTAACGCCCAGAAGCTGTCGACAAAAGATTGTGTCATGAGCAACAAAGCCATCATACGCAAGCGACTTGATTCCTACAACAATTTTCTCCAAACTGTTTCCTCCCTATGCCTGAATGTCCGGATGGCCTACAAGCTAATTTGTGGCAAAACAATTCCCTTCGCCACAATTTGTCATGACATATGGCAAGGCCATCGAAAAGACATCCTTGGATTGTGCCTAATGCTGATTGACCCCAGGAATTGCGTGTTTTACAAGATTCCCGTAGGTCTCTGCGAAACAGACGGCCACACAGCAGCCCAAGTGGCGACCCACACACTAAAAATCCTCACAACCGTTGGAATTACGCAGTCTGACCTCTCCTCTTCCGTAAACGACAATACAAATTCGGCAGTCCTTGCCGGAAAGTACATTGTGGGAAATCAGACTGGAGGAAAGTGCGATATGCATCGTGCGGAATTAATTCTTAAGCACGCCACCGGCTTGGCTGTACGACGAAGGGGGGGAAGGGTAATCGACCAGTTTCCCGGATTTGTGGACACATACAAGAAAGCCTTGAAGTTAGCTTCAATCCTGATGACGAAGAGAAAGAAGAGATTCCAGGCATTGAGGGACTACGCAACAAAAAATCACCAAGTTGTAGTGGAGATCCGTATGCCGAACACAACCAGGGTTCTCGGATGCGCTCTCACATTCCATGATCTCCTACGTGATAAGTACGTCATGGATGACTACAATTCACAAGAGTTTTCTGTAGACAAAGACTTCCGCGAGAATTATCTGTCCAAGGAGGACTGGCAGGCCATAGCAGAATTCGAAGGAATTCTTTCTCCACTCAAGAAATGCGCCATGTCCTTACAAGCAGACGATCCTTCCTCTGCTGCAGGCTCTTTGCTGGAAATCTTTGGTTGCCATCATGGAATCAAATACCACAAAGACAACGGTGTCTCTGTTCTGCTTGTGAACCCCACAGAACTAGACACAGAGTTCCAACGTTGGGATGCCAGGTTAACCATAGAGAAACTCCGTTCCAAAAGGAAAAATATCAAGTTTGCAGATTTACTGCCCGCCTCACGGATGCTTATTAACCGGCTTCTACGTGAATTTCGCACCTACATGATGAATGGTGACGACGTCCATGCAGAGAATGCTATCTGCGGTCATCCGTTTCTCTGCTACATGGCACCGTACATCCTAAAAAAATCAAGATCTACGACGACTACGACGTCTCCAGAATCCAAAAACAATTTGTTGATGACATGGTAGCAAAGTTTTCCACTCCTGAAAGGTTGGCAATGAATGGACCAGCCCCAATGGCCGGGACAGCCAATGAGGAGGTTGTAGATATAGAAGACGACGACTCGGATGATGACGATGTGTTCAATATTTTTTGGAATCATGGAGAGAATGAAGACAGCACGTCCGTGGAAAACAACAATCTTAACACGTTGGACGAGCAGAAGAAGAGCTTTAGAGAACAATGTAACAACAAATTCAAGGGGTTCAAGGATTACTGTCAGCGCATTATCCACAGTTCCTGGGAATCGTTGATTAGGGAGTATCCCACCGTTCTTTTTTTCTGAAAAGTCACCAAAATGGACGCCTCAAGAAAAGAAAAAGTTCAGACGGGCATGTAATGATCAAGATTTCAACAGTGTGGGCAGGTATTTTGATGTCTTACAGTGGTGGCAGGCGAACAAGAGTAATTTCAGGATGATTTTCCCAAGTGCCCTCGTGTGGCTCTCGAAGCCTTCTACAAACGCTTTCCAAGAGAGGATATCTTCTTTCTCCTCATGGTTTGATAGCAATAGATTGATGAGGAACGAGCTCAAGAAACATTTCGAGATTCGCACCATGGAGATGGTAACAAGAAAGGTTCGTGGAGAGATTGAGGTTAATGAAATGACCCTGAAAAAGAAATCTCAACACACCACAGAGAACGAGGACAAAGCGCAAACCAGGGGTAAGGCCGAGGAGCAAGCTAGGAGTAATGCCACACAGCGCCAGATAAGTCAACAGGAGCAACTGCAGAACCAACAAAGAACAGCTTCAAGCCAAGAGAGAGACGAGGCCCAGGCCAAAATAGAGGCGGAAGTAATCTCCGTGGTTGATGACAATGACGATGAAGACAACAATGGAACTGACAACGGCAGTGGCGAAGATAATGAAGAACAAAATGAAGCTGTTGAGGAACATGAGCAGGGAACCGATGAAGTCTCGGTATGGGATTCCATTGCTGAAGGGACCACTCAAGGTCATATGAAACGTCTGAAAACCATTTTGAAGGGTGTAAAAGATATGCAGAAGCACCACAAGGCCCGGGAACAGATTGAACTTGATGAAGACGAAGGGAACGATGGGATTGTTGGTTCAGAATACGAATACAAATGCAGTGATTCTAATCTGGATTTGGTACAAAAATTCGATGACGTAGTGCTCATTGATATAGTGGACGAAGGGGACAAGGAACAAATGGAATGCATGGGTCGTCTTGGGAAAGACAAGGACCCATTTCAGTCAGATAGTGATGCTTGCATCATTGAGGCGGTCAAACTACAACAAATGAACTTGATGGCTGGTTCTAGTATTTCTGCATCTTCAAATCGAACAATGAATCCCACTACATCGACGACAGATCAAGGCAACAGTACCAGTGCAAGTGTTCAAGGAAGTGTGACAGGAATTGTTTCGACGACAACTCCTGCTACACACAGTACCACACCAACAACCCAAAGACCCACCACCTTATCAAAAAGGAAGGCAACAACTCAAACGAGTGCATCTTCCAAAAGAGTGCGCCAACAATCCATTCAAGAATCGGCATCTCGAACAAAGTCCAAGTCCAAATCGTCGAGAGCAAAGAAACCACCTCCTGCAGAACACATCGGAGAGCAGCAAGAAGAACAACGACAACAACAACGATGGACAAGTCTGCAACGCCGCACCAATAACAGTAATGAAAACCACTGATAAATACAGAACATGACGGAACAGAAAACGAAAAAGACTACATACGACTACATACGAGAACGACTTCATACAAGATACATGCGAGAACCAAAAAGAAAAAGAACAAACAAGGAAAAACAGATAGTAACTAATAAGAAATTGACTCATGAGGAACTGCAATAGGACCGATACAAATGAAGGAAATTGTTGTGTAGGTTGTAGATCTCTTTGCTGTCTAAGAGTTTCTTCTTATGGTCTTTGTCAAGACGACGGACTGTGAAATCCATCTGGATTTCTGCACATTGGTGACGTGTCTTTGGGTCTTGTATTAGTTGCCCGAGCGCTCCAAACATTGGGTTGACCCATTCCCAGTACTCCTTTGGAATCCAAGACTCCAACAAAGCCGAGCACATGTCTGGGTCGTTGCATGATTTGGGGATCCATCCCAGGGCTCGAGAGCAGCGATGTACATGCACATCAGTTGGAATTCCGTCAATTCTTTGAAATGCAAATGCCAAGACAATTGTGGCAGTCTTGTACCCAACCCCATGCAGACACGTTAGTTCTTGCACCGTAATGGTTTCTGGTATAATTCCAGAATGCCGTTGGATGAAGTAGTCTGCTGCGTTGACAATAGCCTCAGCATTCTTATAATATAGACCAGTCTCTGCCAATAGGGAACATACAGCGTCCATCCCATAGTTGAGTGCAATGTCACTGGTTGCCCGACTAGAGACAAACCCACATTGGAACAAAGTGGGTACCACTTTAGCTAATTGTTTGTCGCTTGTGCTGGAACTCATAAGAATCACAACCAAGCACATGAAGGCTCGGTCGGATTCTGGTGAGAGATGGTCGTTAATCCAGTCTTCCCAACTGTCTCTTGGAGCTTCCAGACCTTTGGAAAGGAAATGTTCATGAAACTTTTTCAAATACTGCAAGTCAACAACCCTCTTTCTCAAAGTCTGTTCAGATATTGGGGGGGGGGGGGGGGGGGGCAACTTTTTGTTTTGTTGTACAAGGAGAGATCATTGGGTTTCAAACGAACAGGTTGACCAGGCATGTGTCGAATATTGTTCTTATCTTTGATAATCTGAGAATAAGGTGGGTTGCTGTGTTTGGCAACAGAAGATCGCTTTGTCGGAGTGTCAGGCTTTGGCTTTGCAACAGCGATTTCTTGTGATGATGAGTTGTGTTTTGCATTGACTGGAGATGGTTTTGTCGATTGAGATGGTGATGTGGGTGGAGATGGTCCATCAATGGGGAAGGAATCAGCAGGTACAATCGAATCTGGAGGAGTAGTTACTGGAGTAGACAGAATGGTTGGATCTCCTTGGGATATAATCTTGTTGGATATTTTGGACAACATTGATGTAGCAATGCATTGTAAGAGAGGATCGATAGAGACTGGGTGAATTGTTCTGTTGTGTGATGTAGAAACAGAAATGAGTGCATCACGATGTATCATCCACTCCAGAGTATAGTCTTCCATCGATTGAACATTGAGGTCTTCTTGAGTATCAATTTGCCCATTCAACAATACATATTCAATTGCTTCTTTGTATCCAATGTCGTCGGTGCCGACTTCATACATAGGTTGACAGCTGCAGTGGAGGTGCAATACTGGGAAATCATCTTTAGGCCGGCTCATTTTGAACTTGGGGTTGCTCAACAGGAAGTTGGTGGGAATTTCTTGCGAGGGATATAAACCATGGTGAACCAGTAATAAGATAAGGTAGATGGATTGGTCCATAGAAAGAGATGGCTTGATCTGACATGGATGGCTTGTCAGAATATCAAGAGAGCACGAAGTGTAGCGAATTGAAGCATCTTCTCGAATGAGCCAAACAAGAATGGTGTCTTGTATTGCTTCCATTCTCAAATCAAAAGACATGGTTGACAAGTCTGGGAGTTCTTCTCGAATGAATTTGAAAAATGAGTGTGGAGCTTGAGAGAGAGAAACAACAGGAGAGCATATGCTTGACAAAGATATTGTTGGGCGACAACTACTTGGGTATTGTTGGGAGCTCATTGAGACAATAGGTACGATAAAATGTGACGACTGAGAGTATACGATGTACAATGGTGTAAGATGGAAGACATCAGGAATATGGACAAGCTCCACAAAGGAGTGTGTTGCTGTTTGTCGATACTGAAACATACAGGCGTACCTAACATCTTCTTAGTTGTATGTTGTACGACTATAATGGTGGAGAAAGGATAAGGAGTACAGTGTGTGACTGTGAGTCATAATTCAGAGAATGAATGGAATTTGTGAATGTGTAATTCATTTGTTCTGAATGGTGGTGTGAATTGGGAATGATTCATTCAATTCAAATTCGTTCGAAAAGGGAATTGGGATTGGAATTTAATTCCAATTGGTTCGAAAAGGGAATTGGGGATTGAATTCAATTCAAAGGGTATGAAATAGGGGAATAGTAAAGTTAAGTGAATTTATTGATTGTAAACATAATTGACTTTGGTAATTAAGTTCATTTACTATGCGTAAATTAGTACACTTTCAAGATTAATTCAATTGTGTATATGTCGTGAAGTGAATCGTTAATTCTTAATTTAATTCTAAACTGATTGGAAAAGTGAATAATCAATCTACATTCAAGTTTAGATGGCACATAAAATGACTTCCAGACCCTGGTAAGGACGGCAAATCGCACCTTTTTCCAAACAAATCCTGGAAAGGTCTTCACAGGTTTGGTTTGGTTCGGCGTAAGGAACGGCCTAAGGGCTGGGTCATCGATTTGACTGCACGTTTTGAAAATGCTAAGGGGCCGTATAGGGTTAAGGATTTCATCATAGATTTTCAAATTACGCGGTGATTTCCCTCACATTTTCTTTCGCAATGACCATGGCGGTCTTCCATTGTTGATTGTGAGCCCCGTAGTCAAAAGTAACTGCACAAAATATCATAGGGAGCAAGATAAGTCTTCAAGGAACACATTGATGCCATTTTGTGCAGTTACTTTTTCGAAATGAGCTCTAAAATGGAAGATTCCGAAGCCATCACGAAAGCTCTACAACGTAGTTGAATGATCAGGACAAAGAGATGCTACTCAGCGCAGATCAACTTGCACCTTAGTGATCTTGCAAATCCTTTCCTCCATTGATGCTTCTGTCAGTGATCCAGTCCACATGCCCTGACCCTCTTTCGATGTTTTACCAACTAGATTCTTGTACCTTTTAGGCCTATGTGGGAGAAGTGGAAAGTCTTCAGTCGAGAAGCACCCTTATCTCTTATATTTCATGCAGATGGCTCTACCTAGCTTGCCACAGATGATAATGTAGGTGTTACAACATCCCGTCTTTTTCAATGACTCGAATGCTGGACCAAAGTTGGGCAGGCAAAGGGCGACTCTCTGATGTTGGCCAACTCGGGTCTGAGGCATTTCTGCCGCTCCTGTCTTTTAACCATATGCTCTCGATCTCCAGTACTGTCGTGAAGAGACTTCCAATATGGATGGAAGCAGCCCACTCAGTCGCACAGCTTTTTGTTGGAAGTGGAGCATCGGTGGGAGGGTATAGCCATGGTTCGCCTAAAAATTGCGGAGCAAGACGTAGACGTAGACACAAAACTTGCTGATCAATCTCTCCACGTGCTCATCCTTCTTGTTGGTCACATACATCAATCTCTCGTCAGCTCCATTATTCCGCACCTTACGAACATTCTTCATGGGAAGTTGACTCTGAAGTTTAGCACTGGGCAACTCAAGAGGTCACATCCTCGGTCGTGGACAAAGTCACGTTTGGAGACGATAGTGGAGATGCTGGCTGTGCCTTCGAAGAGATGTCGACCAAGTCTGTCGTGTTCCCTCTTCTGGAATTCACCTGGATATGGACTAGGCAAACCAGTGGGCAAATGGCACGGCCTCGAGGCAAGCCTGGTGTCGATTACCGCATAAAATAGAGAATTGATGAAACACAGATACTTCTGAGAACAAAGAATACAATGTAGGTCAAGACTTTGGTGCTTACCATTGCTTGAAATGTGCCAGAAGAGCCTCTGTTACGTCGTTTCTCGTTGATTGTTGTGTGCTAACGTGCAAAACAGAGCTGTTTGTGAGTGATAAGCTATCTAAAGCTGCACTTCCCCCTCCACACCCATCACTCCACATCGCTTTGAATACTACTGAAGAAGAACAGGAAGAAGTATCAGGGTGTGAGAAAGTGAAATAGACGAATAGCAACGTAAATGGTGCAGCACAAGCAAAATGGTAAAAAATCACAGAGCAACGCAGATGAACGACTTCATCTCTACCGCCCCTACGATTTTTCGCACGAAACTCACACATCGTATCTAATGCATACTTGTTTTGACACTCACGAAGCTACGACCTCTATCCGAGTCTTGATCTGATGAACGGCGGCATCAAATGCGGGGCGTCATGGTGAGGTGGTGATTTTAATATTTATAACTTTGACCCTAGTGAAAATTAAAACGTGCAGTCAAATCGATGACCGAGCCCTTGCCGAAAACGGACGGACACTAGAGTAAAAAGTACAATTGAGCAAACATGGCGGTTGATGAAACGGTTAAATATATATGGCAATGATATAGCAATGATTATTTTAATGGTCAGTCATGGTATGATTTGCAGGTGCACCTCCAACCGCATAAAATGTGAGTGGCGACTCACCCTTGACGTATCGTTACTAAAAATGTAAGACTCCCAACCATCAATCTATGACCTCTACAAGCCATTTTTCTGTCGAAGCCTGTAATTTGACGTTGAATGACGTTACAATACGAGCTCCCTGCTCACGATCGCACCACTGTTTGATCGCTGCAAAATAGCACCACCATCACCATGAACAGTAAAGCCGCAGTGCACCTCCAACGAAAGGTGCTAGCACTCCTCCGACCATTAAGCATGCCTCAGAATGGAGTGTACCGTGAAGGTTGAAAAGGGCGGCGATGAGTTGGATAGTTTGATCGAGCTACAACTACATTTGCAATGTCTTCCAGTTTGATAAGTGATGAGGGAAAGTCGTGACAAGAATATCAACAATGGAGACAGATAACGATGGAAAGATAAAGATCACAACGGAGGAACGACGGAGAAGATTCAATTCGGGTCAAGGAATGATGGACGACCCGGAAATTGAAACACGGCAATCAGACGGGTGGTTTTGAAGCATCAAGGAAGTATCTGTCAGAAGACAACGATACAGCTTCTGTTGTCGGTGACAATGGTGGCGGTGCTGCTGCTGCTTCGAGTGGATACCGTGGAGCTGTGGTGGCAGTCGAAGATCGCGTGGTCGTTCTTCTCCTTCCGCCATGCGACAAACGTTGAGTCACATAGCGTCGTTATTGACGAGCGGCCACAACGACCAGGACTGGACGAAAATCGGCGGCCGCGACACGTGGTTTGTTGGAGGGTCGATTGCGCGAGTTGACCCAGATACCTTCTCGGACCGTCCGACGCGCCTTTGGACCCTACCTCTTGCCCGTCACGTCCACGCAAATTGGTCGCGTCTCATGTTATGTCGCCATGAGTCATGTCGTATCCAGTACCATGGGTACCTTGGCCATGGGGGCTCAACAAGTCATTTTGAGCTTTTTTTATCGCATTACGCCCCTCGCCGATTCTCTTGGATTGACGGCCCAATCCTTTGTGCCGCCCCTCTTGACGGACGACACTACGAACGAACCACCGTGGCACCGACAGCATCGCGCTCGGGCCTTGCGCCAAACCATGACGAATTTGGCCAAGGTGGGGGTCGTCTTGGGTGGCTTCATGGTGGCGGCCATGTCGAGTATTCCCTTCTTGGCACAATGGTCCACGTCCGATCCGGCCGTCTTGGCCGTCGTGGCCGAAACCATTCCCTACTTGGCCGCTGCCTCGCTGGTTCATCCCACGGTCACAGCCTTTGAAGGACTCTTGTTGGGACGCAAGGATTTGGCCTTTGTCGGCAAATTGTATACGGCCTGGTTTTTGCTGGTGCCTACAGCCATGTTGCGACTCAAGCAACTGCCAGGCGTGCCTCAATTGGCGTCCGTCTGGCAAGTCTTTTTTGTCTATCAACTCGTGCGGTGTACGACCTGGGTGGGTCGATCGCTCCTTCTGCAACGACGCACTGAACGCGAGGCCGCACGCTCCTTACAACCATGAGAGAGGAGAGGACTTGGGAGATGACGTACTCCTTCTACTACTTGCATGTCGCTCGCACGTTTCATAACACGACACACGATGTTGGGACCCAAATAATGAGGCGCATTCATGGATGATATATTCCTTGGTTGGTTGTATCTCTTGTTGTTGTTGTTGTCTCGTTGGGACGAGGCAGTTTCGTCCTTTGGATATTCTTTGAATCAGTGACACGCTCCGGAACGTGTTGCTGCAGACTCTTGGACAAACCAATCCAGTGCTCAAGTTATTATAAGTGCTATCTTTTAGGGAAGTACGTTATATCGTTGGTCTTTATTGATCTTGTCACGAGACGGATTCCAAAGGGTTGTCGTCGTGTTTGTCTGCTTCTAATAATTCAATAAAATTCACACACTCGTAACATTCTCTTGATCAGTTTCCTTGGACACAAAGACAGGGCTCTTAGTTTCTTTCTCAATGACCCTGCAAGCTTGGAAACTGTCCATTGTGGTTTTGACAAAGCCATTCGCGTCGCCTGGTGGAATTTCCTCTAGATCGGCAAGGTCGTACAAAATGACATGCTTTTCTCCGTCTTCCGTTGTATAGTACCCAACATGACGCCATCTTACGTCGTCCTCCTTGTATCGACGGCCATTGCGTAGAAATTGTTCATCAAGAACTTTTTCCATACTGTCCAACGTAGAAGAATCGACTCGCTCATTCTTTGTCAAAGGATGAATGAATGGCATGACAAGGCATGGTCGACCAAACAGTTTTGCAGTCTTGACTTTATCCTGGAACAATTCTGGGTAAAAGAGGAGGAGAAGGTCCTTTTCCCGTTCCACTGCTGCAGTTGCAACAGTCTGAAATGCCGAATCGTCGAGACTCTCATAGTGGTCACCATACCTCTTGACGTAAACTTTAATGGCAACGTGCTCTCCATCCGAGGTAAGAGCTTGAAAGACGTTTGAGGTTGAACCCTGACGTATACTTCCAATAATGTAATACGACTGTTTGTCATTGCTGTCAATCGTTTCTTGCTTGGCTGCCCTTGGTTTCAAGGACTGGTGGTGTTTGCTACTTACGATCTGGCAACCCAGTGTGGCCTGCAACTTTCCCCAGCAGTACTTTTCTTTCTCACCAGCGACAACACAAAGTGTCTTTGGAAACTCGTACGATTTATTAGCATCGAGCTTGAAGATCTGAGTCGTGGATTTCTTGTACTTTGATTTAGCAATCTTGATTGCATCATACAACATCCTAACGAGATCATGCGGTCGATGCGAAGTTGTCGAGTATAATTTTCGATCTTGTTTTCGAGTTTGCTCCGCAAGAAAGGTCGACATGGAACTTGTCTCATTCGTCGATCCAGTCTTTACATCGGGAGTGGAGACTGGGTTTGAAGAATATCTCGAGTTCCAGCGACACCAGGTGAGGTATCAGTGCACCGCATCGCTGATCTCTTGGTCTCAGCCACATTGATATTCTTCACAGCTTGATTAGCCGTCTCGGTCTCAACCACGACGTCGTCTTGTAACTGTTCAGCCGAGCAAAGACCATCCGGCTCCAAGGAGCAAAGATAGGATTCTTTAAAAGACGAAATTACGACGGTCGATGTTCCTTGCCCGAAAGCGGTCATCGCTTGAGCTTGGTCATAGGCATGGCCGACAACATTTTCATAATCAATCAACGTCCTCTCAACAGGCTGTTTCACTACGATTGCAACCAATCCGATTCCATCCTCGTCTCGGATCACAATCATGTCCGGGCGGTACCCGAGAAGACTCCGTTCCAACCTAGGAGATACTTTGTTGGCCGTGACGATACCTGCTTGATCTGCTAGAAAAATACTGTCCCTTACAGCCGCCAAAATGAAAGAGCAAATGTCTGCCTCGCTCCCATATGCTTTTGGAATCCACTTTCTTCCATCCCTATTCCGAAATTCTTGAACAAGAGCCGATGGGCGTATCATGGCGCCTACAACCTACAATGGCTCGGTGGGGACCACGTAGCTTGAACTTGGTGTCAAACACGGGTTGTGCTCCAAAATGGTTGCCCTTGGCGTGAGAGAAGAGAAATGTCGCATTTTTAACTTTCAAGTTTTCCGCGTTGGCAGTCAACAGTGTTTCAAACGAAAAGCGACGTCGTTCTTCATCTAGTGCCTGTAGTTGTTCACCTTGTTGTGCCTGTAGTTGTTGATCTAGTGCCTGTAGTTGTTCAGCTCGTGCCTGTGGTTGTTCAGCTCGTGCCTGTAGTTGTGCTTGCAGTTTCCGAATGGTTTCTTGGAGACGACTCTTGTCTCCGTCATTTGTTGCGGGTTGGTAGTTTCCAAAATTGTTGTAGCCACGAGAAGATTCTTCCTTGTCATGGCCGATCCGCGGGTGCTTCCCTCCCCTGCTGATGCCGTGGCTTTTCCCACCAGGACCACCGTAGCGGCCAGCGCCGTTGCTGGTCGAATCACCGTCGTCGTCGTCATCTCCTAGTGGACGCTTTTGCTTGGTAATGTCGTCGTTGCGATTCATCGGTCTGCGGTTTCGTTGTTCCTTTCAATGTTATTAATGTGTCTTTTTCGTTCTGTTACGATTGTATAGTTGTTGTTCCGTGTTTGTCTTTGTCTTTGTGTTTAAGCACCACACACAAAACCTGTCCAAACTATATATATATACCCATACCAGCATGGGCATGGGATGCGTATTTTTTTACATCTCATCACGCCAAAAAACTCCTCCGTGGACCGTATCGCACAAAATCTGCGTGACGCTCGATGAAAACGTTCAATGTGTGGACCGTCCAAAACTCCCACTGCCATTTCACCATCTGCGCGGCCACACACAATCACAGCTGTCTCCCCATCAAACCATTCACATCACAAAACAGAATACAAATCTTTTCGGTTGTGACTCTGTGAGTGTGTGTTTGGGTTTGTCACTCATATCTTTGGCAGTTTGTCTCTCGTGTCGTCGGTACAACGACGACGAGATGGCAATACCAGAGGTTCCACATCAAACAGTACGACGGGTGGTGCAACAACAACGACAAGGACAGTTTTCCTCACGGTTCGTACTTCTCATGTGGTTCTTCACGACAACGACAACGACGACAAGCACAGTCTTTTCGGTGGGGCGTTGTGCTGGTTCTTGTCAACGGGCGCTACCTTCTTTTTCTGCTTTGCGATTCTTTGAGACTGGGAGGAGTAGTAGTACGGTCCGAAGAAGGTTCCATTCCATGCCGAACTGGACGCAGAACAATCACAATGCTGTTTTGGATCCTTCCAGTAATCGAGGGTCCTCCTCCATTACATCGTCGTTGTCCGTTCGCAGATCCTTTTCCGCCTTGTCGGCTGCCACAAAACCATCCACTGAACAAGCGCCGGATGTATCTTCTTCTTTGGAAGAAAAACAACAAAAAACCAAGAAAACGCAATCACAAGTACCTTCCTCTTCTTCTGCCACACAATCTTCTTCTTCGTCATCCTTGATTCGTCCGAGCAATACGGGTGGATTGCGCAAATTGCCCGTGGTCCGTCCGAGCAATGAAATTGTCGCTCGGGCGCTTAAGGCCATTCGGCACTTGTCGCCGCCTAAACACGAAGGCAATATTCGCACTCGAGCTCGCAAACATGGCAGCCTGACCTTGCAAACGTTGCAACAAGAATTGTGTTTGCCCTTGCGGGATACGGCGGCCGGGTATCGTCGCGAATGGAAACACTTGCATCCCTTTGAACGCGTCGTGGCCAACTTGTCGGTCCGATCGCGGGAAAAAATCGATGGCCTCACCCTGAATGCCGTCTTGGATGACTTGCATGAGGCTCGCAAGGAATTGCGCGAATTGAGCAAGGATTGGATTGCCAAGGTCAAACAGGCCGAAACGGCCAAATTGGCGGGAGAAGCCATGCAACAAGGCATTGACTCTCTCACACAAACCTTTGTGGAATTGACGGACCGTCCCATTAGTAATTTGGTCGACATGCAAAAAAAGTTGCGCAGTAGTCCCATTGTGGCCTTGGATACGCCGGCCGTGGTCTTGGTCGGTGCTCCCAATGTGGGCAAATCCAGTATTGTCCGACGCATTTCGTCGGCCACGCCCGAAGTCAACAATTACCCCTTCACGACACGGGGCATGACGTTGGGTCATGTCGAAGTCTTTTGGTCCGACAATGTCACCGTCGCCGAAGCGGTGATTCATTCCAGTCTCAAGAAACGACGGACCGAACACAAACACTTGCTCGACCAATTGAACAAACCGGGCGCTCGGACCGAATCCAAAGAGGGCTTGTTGGGCAATTATGCCTTTTCGCAAGTGTGTCAAGTCATGGACAGTCCCGGTTTGTTGAAACGCGATTCCGAAGCCGATCGGAATGAAATGGAAGCCTTGACGATTGCCGCCATGCAACATTTGCCCACGGCTGTCATGTTTGTCATGGATTTGACGGGCGAGGCGGGAGAAAAGTGTAGTAGCATTGCCGATCAATTGCACTTGCGACAAGAAGTGCGCAAACGCTTTCCGAAACGACCGTGGATTGATGTCGTGAGCAAATATGATTTGGGCATTGTTGACGGAGCGTTGGAACAATTGGAACAAGTGATTGGTTCCGACCAGTACATTAAAGTGAGTTTGCAAGAAAATATTGGTGTCGATGAACTCAAGGAACAAGTCTTGAGGGTGTTGGGAGAAGTGCGGGTCGTACTCGATGCCATGGCCGCCGTCGATCTTCGAACCGAACGACCGCCGTCGACGGGAACGTACTAGGAAAAAAGACACTCTGTACTAGAAAGCAATCCAACGAAAGAATTCCTTCTCTACTCCTATGATACATGGATGAATTTTGGAACTCAGACCTAGCAGAGTAGTAGCGACCCTGGAAAGACTATTCCATAGTATATATTGCTTTGCCTTGGTACTGTCGACTCGTGTCAGTTAC
Source organism: Epithemia pelagica (assembly GCA_946965045.2). Classification (NCBI taxonomy): domain Eukaryota; phylum Bacillariophyta; class Bacillariophyceae; order Surirellales; family Surirellaceae; genus Epithemia; species Epithemia pelagica. The sequence continues at coordinate 4,078,355 of OX337230.1, forward strand.
AACGTTCTGGGGGAAACTAATGAGATTGGTTGGAACACTGTGCAGTTTGCGTCGAAATGTGCAGTTTGCATAGAAACGCATACATACATTCGGAGTGTAAGAGACAAACCACATGGATGGGGTGAAAGATCGAAATCGCAAGACATCCGAGAGGGCTACTAGAAGAAGTCTCACACGATATTGAGCTTCGTCCTTCGAACCAAACCATTGATGAAAAGAGCCAGTAAACATTACTTACTAGCCGTCGGTTCTACATTAGTTTTTTGTTGCCACGTGGAAGTCAAAGTCGAAAGCTCTAATGAAAGGTTGCGAGTTGCGACCTTTTCGCTTGAACAAAAGATCTCTTTTGTTTGCGTCGGAAACTCCTAAAATGGCAAGGACAACGACTGGACCTCAACGATCCAAGTGACCAACATAATGTCTCTTCCGGAAGCGATGATGGAGGTATTAAACGAATCGGATACGCCATGGAAGCGATCTGACACAGCGGTGAAGCGATCGGAAACACTGGCTGCGTTGGTCTGTAGGCGGTGTTTCCGATCGCTTCAACGGCGTGTCCGACGCGGTCGTGGTTCTGGATCCGGCGGTTCCTCGTTTCTAGGACAAGAACCTAGTCTACTAAGCGATTGCCGATCGAGAGGCGCCAGTCAATCTATTAGATTTGGATCAAGAGACACTGTGTGGCTTGGTATGGACAGTGGCTCGCCCATACAACTATATCCGTGACGGGGGCATTCTTCAAGGGCTCGCCGGTGCAATGGTCAAAACCATTACACCACATCCCGAAACCACAGAAGGATATGGTAGGGTCAACGACGACGAATGGCGGAGCTTGAATGGCGTCGAACATTGACTGGGGCCCTGCGGAATGAAGGTTGTGGATCGAAAAGAACCACAGTCCAGACAGAAGACCCATTACAGCAAAAAATCAACCATAAACGGCAATTGAGACTTAAACAGCAAGGAAGAAAATCCCAGAATCAGCCCCACCCTTGGATCCCCTACATGGGACGTTGATCTTAGCCCCAAAATGAAACGAAAACAGGTGGATCACTTTGAAGAACGAGGCCCAGAAAGGAGAGGCGGCGGAAGCCGTTGCAAAAGGCATGAAAGAGGCCTTTTCTTTCATGCCTTTTGCAACGGCTTCCGCCGCCTCTTTCGGGGCCTCGTTCATGCCGCTCCCAAAACGGACTGTGCCTCGCCCCTACAACTATCGGTGACGGGGGCATTCATTCAAGCGCTCTCATTTGCCAAAACTAGGATATGAAACGACGAATGGCGGAACTTGAATTGCGTCGGACATTGACTGGGGCTCTGCGGGATGAAGGTTGTAGATCGAGGGCTCAGAAACGAACCACAGTCCAGACAGAAGACCCATTACAGCAAAAAATCAACCATAAACGGCAATTGAGAGTTAAACAGCAAGGAAGAAAATCGCAGAATCAGCCCCACCATGGATCCCCTACATGGGACGTTGATCTCAGCCCCAAAATGAAACGAAAACAGGTGGATCACTTTGAAGAACAAGACCCAGAAAGGAAAGGCGGGGGGAAACCGTTACAAAAGGCATGAAAGAGGCCCATAAAGAGGCAGCGCATGCCGTGCTTCCGACGTCTCTTTATAGGTCTCGTTCATTCCTTTTGCACGGATATGCCTCTACCACAATGGACCAACACAAAAAGTCACTGATTGAGGGGCGCGCGCAAGTTTCATTCTAGATTTGGAATGTGGCTGGATACGGACTGTGGCTCTCGCCCATATGACTATCAGTGAAGTGTGGGCATTCCAGCGCTCTCGCCGGTGCAGTTGTCCAAACCACCACACCCTATCCGAGCTATTGTAGGGTGTGGTGCTTGTGATAAATGCCCAGGCGAGGAAACCGGATCAGCTGCAACGGGAAACGACTTTTGGCGGAGGTTCCATGGACGAGAAACGGAACCAACCAGTTCCAATGGATTCCTCACAACTCATGGAGAAGCATCCGATGCCCGAATAGCAATGGCCGAGTATTTGATGGGACAATGCTGGCAATTCATGGATTTGTGAATGGTGCCTTCCCAACGGGCACTCCGAATTGCTCTCAAACTGCCAGAACAAACGTTGTGTGTTGTGCAATGAAATGATTCGAGTACAATGAGATGATTCCAGCATCTCATTGTACTGGAATTATTTCATGGCGCAACGCATTGCACAACACAAAGTTGACATTTCCAGGAGATGGATTCAATCCATTGAAAAATGGTTGTGCAACGAGACGAAACAAGGTCGGCACAGTAGCGCGCGCGAACCCGGAAATACCAGTGCTTTGTTGTGCCGTATCATCTATGGAGCCCGATGGAGTAACGCCATTTTGTCGGTAGAGGTTCCTTTATCTGTTTTGTTTTCGATTGACCGGTAATCCTACGACCGACAGACACCTCCGTTCTCAAACAAACATCCATTTCTCTCGTGAAATCAGTCGTGCTTCCAGTCCGCACCCATCAGCATCAGCGCATCACAGCGGAGCACAGCAAACCACCGAATCATAAATTCTGCAGTCAACGTTTGAAACCATGAGCATGACACTGAAAGAACAAGCATGGCAGTCGGGTCTTGTCCTTTTGGACGAGACAGCAGAATGGAATGAAACCAAATGGCCTCCTCTTGTGGGTGGATGGCGTGACGATCATGCTACAGTCGTACTTGATCATTCCAATAAGGACAACGATACCAACAACAAGGGGCAGACGGTTGTCGTGTTGGGAGGACGAGAACGAGGCCAAGGCGTTGTCAATTCCGTTCTTGTATTAAATTTAACAGATCCAAATAAGCAGTGGCGAGAAGGACTGCCCATGAATAAGAGTCGTGAAGGACATGCCGTTGTTGTGTGCAACGACGGTGTCTACGTGATGGGAGGATACAACGGAGGATCTTTGGTTTGTATCGAACGAATTGATTCCAATGATTTACTACAAGCAGCTTTAACAGAAATACCAGTGCTTTGTTGTGCCGTATCATCTATGGAGCCCGATGGAGTAACGCCATTTTGTCGGTAGAGGTTCCTTTATCTGTTTTGTTTTCGATTGACCGGTAATCCTACGACCGACAGACACCTCCGTTCTCAAACAAACATCCATTTCTCTCGTAAAATCAGTCGTGCTTCCAGTCCGCACCCATCAGCATCAGCGCATCACAGCGGAGCACAGCAAACCACCGAATCATAAATTCTGCAGTCAACGTTTGAAACCATGAGCATGACACTGAAAGAACAAGCATGGCAGTCGGGTCTTGTCCTTTTGGACGAGACAGCAGAATGGAATGAAACCAAATGGCCTCCTCTTGTGGGTGGATGGCGTGACGATCATGCTACAGTCGTACTTGATCATCCCAATAAGGACAACGATACCAACAACAAGGGGCAGACGGTTGTCGTGTTGGGAGGACGAGAACGAGGCCAAGGCGTTGTCAATTCCGTTCTTGTATTAAATTTAACAGATCCAAATAAGCAGTGGCGAGAAGGACTGCCCATGAATAAGAGTCGTGAAGGACATGCCGTTGTTGTGTGCAACGGAGGGGTCTACGTGATGGGAGGATTCAATGGAAGATATTTTGATTGTATGGAACGAATTGATTCCAATGATTTACTACAAGCAGCTTTAACAGAAATACCAGTGCTTTGTTGTGCCGTATCATCTATGGAGCCCGATGGAGTAACGCCATTTTGTCGGTAGAGGTTCCTTTATCTGTTTTGTTTTCGATTGACCGGTAATCCTACGACCGACAGACACCTCCGTTCTCAAACAAACATCCATTTCTCTCGTAAAATCAGTCGTGCTTCCAGTCCGCACCCATCAGCATCAGCGCATCACAGCGGAGCACAGCAAACCACCGAATCATAAATTCTGCAGTCAACGTTTGAAACCATGAGCATGACACTGAAAGAACAAGCATGGCAGTCGGGTCTTGTCCTTTTGGACGAGACAGCAGAATGGAATGAAACCAAATGGCCTCCTCTTGTGGGTGGATGGCGTGACGATCATGCTACAGTCGTACTTGATCATCCCAATAAGGACAACGATACCAACAACAAGGGGCAGACGGTTGTCGTGTTGGGAGGACGAGAACGAGGCCAAGGCGTTGTCAATTCCGTTCTTGTATTAAATTTAACAGATCCAAATAAGCAGTGGCGAGAAGGACTGCCCATGAATAAGAGTCGTGAAGGACATGCCGTTGTTGTGTGCAACGGAGGGGTCTACGTGATGGGAGGATTCAATGGAAGATATTTTGATTGTATGGAACGAATTGATTCCAATGATTTGCTACTGCAATCATCTTTTACAACAAGCAGTACGCATGAGAGTTATTGGACGACATTAAACTGTCGATTGTCAACGGGACGATATGGATGTTGTGCCGTTGCGGTGCACAATCGATATATTGTTGTAATCGGTGGATGTAACATTCGTTATTTGTCGTCGGTCGAGATTAATGATACCACGAACCACACTGTCATTGAGGGACCATCCATGAACGTTCATCGATCATCTTGTTCCAGTGCGGTCGTTGGCCACCGCATCTTTGTCGTTGGAGGATATAATAACAATCACGGTAATCTTGACTCGGTGGAGTATTTAGACTTTACAGTGCCAAGTGAGAACGAGGAGACGAAGGTGGAAACGGCTGCTTCAGTGACTTATTCCTCCTCGTCCTCTTCCTCTTGGACGACTCACTCGGATCTGGTGCTTTCCGAGCCACAATTTTGTTGTTCCGTGGTTGCTGAGGGATCTTGTCTGGTGGTGGCGGGAAACAATCGAACCATGCAAGTCTTGGACACGCACCACAATCGCGTGTGGAATCTCCCAGCACTCGTAAATCGACATCGCTGCAGTATGGTGACGGTTGCCAATCAAGTTGCCATTATTGGTGGATATGAGAATCCAACCTGTGCGACACTGCCACTCATGGACAAGAATTCGTGGTGCTTTCAACGACTCTGTGAGCAGCATATCCAAACGCATGTTCTCATTCGTGAGAAGAAGGAGTGGGTATGAGTATTTGTTGGGAGAATCCTGGCAATTCATGGATTTGTACATGGTGCCTTCCATACGGGCACACTCCGAATTGCTCTCGAACTGTCGGAACAATGATATGTTGTGTTGTGCAATGAAATGCTTCGAGTACAATGAGATGCTCGAATCATCGTGGAATCATTCATGGCACAACACAAAGTTTACATGGAGATTCCATCATGGTTATTCCATCATGGTACACAGTATGTGAGTTGGGATGGTGTGGTGGTGCATTGTCAATGACGTGACAAATAGGATACACAAGATATAACTAAGGAGTTAACCTATGATCTCCTTTCTAAAAGCTTCCTAAAAGCTCGTGACGACAACATGGCAAGTATTATTGAAAAGTAGAATTTCGCGGATAGTGCTTCCTCAGCTTTGGACGTGATATATGCAACCTGTTGCACACTACCTGCCATCCTCCTCGTTACCACCCTGTCAGACATGTGTATTGGTCCTGACTTAGTATTATTGCTTACGAATTGATTTCGAGGTTGTGTAGGATGTTGCATTCACAGTGGGGATACCAACTCCTTCTTTTCACGAATGAGAGCATCCGTTTGGATATGTTTCTCACAGAGTTGACGAAAACACCACGAATTCTTATCCATGAGTGGAAATGACGCACAGGTCGGATGATCAAATCCACCAATCACGGCAACTTGATTGGCAACAGTCACCAAACTGCAGCCTGTATGGTAGTTTTCGAGTGGTGGGAGATTCCACACGTGGTTGTGGTGTGTATCCAAGATTTCCATGGTTCGATGGTTTCCCGCCACCACCAGACAAGATCCCACGGCAACCACTGAACGACGCATTTCTGGCTCCGAAAGCACCAGATCAGAGTGAGTCGTCCAATAAGAGGACGAGGAAAAAGTCACTGTAGCAGCAGCAGTTTCCACCTTTGTCTCCTCGTTCCCACTTGGCGCTGCAAAGTCTAAATACTCCACCGAGTCAAGAATATGGTTGTTGCTAAGGCCTCCAACGACAAAGATGCGGTGACCAACGACCGCACTGGCACATAATTCTCGAGGAACGTTCATGGATGGTCCCTCAATGACAGTTTGGTTCGTGGTATCAATAATCTCCACCGAGGATAAGTCATCTCTCGCCCTGTCCTTTCCACCCATTAAAACAATATATCGATTGTGCACCGCAACGGCACAACATCCTCTTCGTTGTGTTGATAGTCGACAATTCAATGTTGTCCAATTGATCTCGTGAGTGGTGCTTGTTGTTAAAGCTGCTTGTAGTAAATCATTGGAATCAATTCGTTCGATACAATCCAAAGATCCTCCGTTGTATCCTCCCATCACGTAGACACCGTCGTTGCACACAACAACGGCATGTTCACGGCGTCTCTTTTTCATGGCTGGTCCTTGTCGCCAGTGCATGTTGGATTCTGCTAAATTCAATACAAGAACGGAATTGACAATGCCTTGACCTTGTTGAACTCCTCCCAACACGACAACCGTCTGCCCCTTGTTGTTGGAATCGGTGTCCTGATCGGGATGATTCAGTACGACCGTAGCATGATCGTAACGCCATTCACCCACAAGAGGAGGCCAATCGGTTTCATTCCATTGCGCTGTTTCGTCCGGTAGGAAAAGCCCCGACTGCCATGCTTGTTGTTTCAGTGTGGTGGCCATTGTTCCTTCCAACAGGAAGCCGTCGAGCAAAAGTGTTGGATGAGCAAATCGCGTGCAAGCTTTTATAGTGTGGTTGAGAATGGAGGTCTCGGTTCCTCGTATACTATCGAACACAGCAGGATGGAAATGGACCGAATGGGCTCCATACCAAAACTGATGATGCGCAAAAAGGCACTGGTATTTCCGGGTTTACGTCCAACACGTACGGCGGACGGACAAAGGCGAACGCCGGGGGGGGGGGCGAACAACACGAAACACCCCTCGTTCCACCCTAAATCTCAATATCTTCTGGGCAGTGCCTCCGGGCGCCCCCACATTTTTTGGAGGAATGCCGTCACACTTTTTTCCCTTCTCCGTTTCGGCAGGAGCACAAAACAACAACAACACCCACACCATGGGACGCTATTGTCTTGAGAATGACGACCACAATGACACTAGGGTTACGACGAATGGTGGAAGAACTTGGCCCTTTGTGGCACAAGAAGGAGAGGAAGGATCTCTCGTCCCATATGGTATGGACGAATGCACGGGGGAGGCACTCGGATCAGCCCCCACAGGAGACAAACGACGACGAATGGCGGAGCTTCCATGGCGTCGGACATTGACTGGGACCCTGCGGAATGAAGGTTGTGGATCGAGGGCTCAGAAAAGAACGAACCACGGTCCAGACAGAAGACCCATTTTAGGAAAAAAATCAACCGCACACGGCAATTAAGCGAAACAGCAAGGAGTAAAACCCCAGCATCAGTAGCCTGGATCCCCTATACATGGGACGTTGATCTCCGCCGCAAAATGAAACGAAAACAGGTGGAGCACTATGGAGAACGAGGCGCAAAAAGATGCGGAGAACGTCGTTGCAAATGCCGTTGCATTTGCAACGGCTTCCGCCGCCTCTTTATGTGCCTCTTTCATATGCCTCTACCAAAATTGACCAACGCACACAAGTCACGGATGGAGGGGTACATTCTAAATTTGGATCGAGACACTTGTGGCTTGGTACTGTGTGTGTCTGTGGTTCTCGCCCATATGACTATCAGTGACGTGTGGGCATTCCAGCGCTCTCACCGGTGCAGTTGTTCCAACCACCACACCCTATCTCCGAGCTATTCTGGGGTGTGGTGCTTGTGACAAATGCCCAGGTGGGGAACCCAGATCAGCTGCCACAGGAAACGACTTTAAGCGGAGGTTCCATGGACGAGTGACGGAACCAACCAGTTCCAATGAATTCCTCGCAAATCATGGAAAAGTAACAAATGCTATATCAGCAATGGCTGAGTATTTGTTGGAACAATGCTGGCATATCATGGATTTGTGCATGATGCCTTCCCAACGGGCACTCGGAATTGCTCTCAAACTGCCAGAACAAACGTTGTGTGTTGTGCAATGAAATGATTCGAGTACAATGAGATGTTGGAATCACCTCATTGAACTGAAATCATTTCATGGCACAACGCATTGCACAACACAAAGTTGGCATTTCAAGGAGCGCTGCGATGGACTCAATCCATCGAAAATGGTTGTGCAACGAGACGAAACAAGGTCGGCACAGTAGCGCGCGCGAACCCGGAAATACCAGTGCTTTGTTGTGCTGTATCATCTATGGAGCCCGATGGAGTAACGCCATTTTGTCGGTAGAGGTTCCTTTATCTGTTTTGTTTTCGATTGACCGGTACTCCTACGACCGACAGACACCTCCGTTCTCAAACAAAACCATCCATTTTTCGTGAAATCAGTCGTGCTTCCAGTCCGCACCCATCAGCATGAGCACATCACAGCGGAGCACAGCAAACCACCGAATCATAAATTCTGCAGTCAACGTTTGGAACCATGAGCATGACACTGAAAGAACAAGCATGGCAGTCGGGTCTTGTCCTACCGGACGAAACAGCGCAATGGAATGAAACCAATTGGCCTCCTCTCGAGGGAAGATGGCGAATCGAACATGCTTCGGTCGTACTGAACCATCCCGATCAGGACAACGATACCAACAACAAGGGGCAGACGGTTGTCGTGTTGGGAGGACGTCAACGAGGCCGACGCTCTGTCAATTCCGTTCTTGTATTAAATTTAACAGATCCAAATAAGCAGTGGCGAGAAGGACTGCCTATGAATAAGAGTCGTGAAGGACATGCCGCTGTTGTGTGCAACGGAGGGGTCTACGTGATGGGAGGATTCAATGGAGGATCTTTGGATTGCATGGAACGAATTGATTGCAATGATTTGCTACTGCAATCATCTATTACAACAAGCAGTACGCACGAGAGTTATTGGACAAAATTGAAATGTCGATTATCAACGGGACGATATAGATGTTGTGCTGTTGCGGTTCACAATCGATATATTGTGGTAATGGGTGGACGGGCCAGGGGGGAAAGCTTGTCGTCGGTGGATATTCTTGATACCAGTGACCACACTGTCATGAAGGCACCATCCATGACTGCTCCACGAGTATCTTGTTCCAGTGCGGTCGTTGGCCACCGCATCTTTGTCGTTGGAGGCAATAATTTCAATCACGGCATTCTTGACTCGGTTGAGTATTTTAACTTTGCAGTGCCAAGTGAGAACCAGGAGACAAAGGTGGAAACTGCTGCTGCTACAGTGACTTTTTCCTCGTCCTCTTATTGGACGACTCACTCTGATCTGGTGCTTTCGGAGCCAGAAATGCGTTGTACAGTGGTTGCCGTGGGATCTTGTCTGGTGGTGGCGGGAAACCATCGAACCATGGAACTCTTGGATACACACCGCAACCACGTGTGTAATCTCCCACCACTCGAAAATCGCCGTACAGGCTACAGTATGGTGACTGTTGCCAATCAAGTTGCCATTATTGGTGGATATGAGAATTCTACCTGTTTGACACTGCCCCTCATGGACAAGAATTCGTGGTGCTTTCAACGACTCTGTGAGCAGCATATCCAAACGGATGTACTCATTCGTGAGAAGAAGGATTGGGACAATCCTGGCAATTAATGGATTTGTGCATGGTGCCTTCCAACCGGGCACACTCCGAATTGCTCTCCAACTGTCGGAACAATGAAATGTTGTGTTGTGCAATGAAATGATTCGAGTACAATGAGATGCTCGAATCATCGTGGAATCATTTCATGGCACAACACAAAGTTGACATGGACTGTAATGCAACGACACACAACCGTGACGGCATCCACTTTGGTTGTGTCGACCCAGCGAGATTCCATCATGGTGATTCCATCATGGTACACAGTATGTGAGTTGGGATGGTGTGGTGGTGCATTGTAAATGACGTGACAAATAGGATACACAACATAACTAAGGAGTTAACATGATCTTCCTAAAAGCTCGTGACGTCAACATGACAAGTATTGGAAAGTAGAACTTCACTGATATTGCTTCCTCAGCTTTTGACGTGGTATGCAACCTGTTGCACCGTAAGTGCCATCCTCTTCGTTGTACCACCATGTCAGACATGTGTATTGGTCCTGACTTGGTATTGCTTACGAATTGAGTTCGAGGTTGTGCAGCATGTTGCATTCCCATTGGGGATACCCACTCCTTCTCATCACGAATGAGAGCATGCATCCGTTTGGAGGTTGCTCACAGAGTTGTAAATCTACTTTAATAGCCAGGGTGGACGAGGAGGAGCTAGGGTGTGAGGAGTGGCTTAACTCCGAGAAGGGCAATAGCGACGAGGAGTGGACTGCCCCTGTGAGATCCGCGTAAGCGGATCGAGGGGGCAGTCCACGACGAGAAGCTATTGCCCGACGAGGAGTTTAGCCACGAGGAGCGCCCTGCGACGAGGAGTCCCCCCGGGGCTATTAAAGTATGTTAGCTTCCTTTGTCACGAGGAGTCCTGCCCGCGCACCCTAGGTAATTTTCGTTCTTCCTAAGTGATCGTTTCTCTCAATTGATACTTAGTAATCGCTGGCCTATTTAGCTTTCTACATTCACGCCGGCACAATGTTAGTTAGGTATCTTGCTTGCGTGCTTGCGCACCTCATCCGATTGCTCGCGTTGCTCAAATAGCATCATACTGTCGTGCTTGCGCAACAAATCCGATGGCTCGCGTAAGTCAAATAGGTACATAGGACAAGTCGTGTTGTTTACATAGGCGTGACACACTAATACATAAGTAATTTCTATTTATTACTTACATCCCCCACCCCCCCCAACTGACAATCCCACGATTCTCTCGTACAGACGACACATTTTGTGCAACGACAACACAACAACATGATGAGAAAAGGAAGACAACCGACCATGGTGACTCCTCCTCCTTCTGGAGGAGTTGGTAGTGCTTCCAAACAGGTTGATTGTGAAGTCGTAGACCTTTGCACTCCTCCTCAAGTAATAGATCTTTGTAGTTCGTCTTCCTCGTCTAGTTGCTCATCAGACTCTTCGGGGGAAACTCTTGTCTTTATCACAAAGGACAATGCAACAGACGAATGGGATGGTAATCTCTTTCGCCGTTTGGAGATCTACTACGACTGCACTGGGTCATCCGACGACTTCAGCGCCTGTAGTTCCGACCCTTGGATCATGGAAATCCTACAGAGACGGTAAGTTTTCGCCGCGTTTCCCACCATTGTCGTGTGTTTTCCTTCCAGACGTCTTCCCAAAATTTCAAACCACCTGCCGTGCGCGCGCGCATGGTCGAGTCGCTGTTATGTTTCCTACTGATTCCTACGTACAGCCTACGTGTCCGCACATTGTTGCAAGTGTCACCGTCTTCACTTTCCTCACCCTCATTTTTCATTGTGCACTGTTTTTTCATCGTCGTTTCGCAGCCCGACCATGGCGACTCGACAATCTTGCCGCCAAATGGAGCGGGCAGCTGCGAGAAACAACGACGACACCACCAACTCAACCAATAACGTCAACCCGTACCGCAATTCCAGGCGCCCACCCGACAACCGTGCGAATCGTCCACCTTTGACAGAAACAAATATTCCTCCTTCCCGAAATCGTCGTCAACAACAACAGGACGATAACCAAGCACCTGAGCAATCAAAGTAAGTACGAGTGTGTTCTACTGTTTTCTATCGTTATCTGAGTTGTAACTAACCACCGTGTTTCCTTATACCCCTTCAGCATTGTTGCGAGGCCTGATCCTTCTTCCCGTCGTCGTCAACTGGAACAACTTGACCTTCCCAACCATGCGAACGACGCCCTTCTGAATGCTGCCACGGTTGTTGAATCATGCAAAGTAGATACCAAGTTGGTCTCCCAAGCATTGGTGAAGCGGATGTATTTGACATGGGATACCGAAACAGGCACCATGCGGATTGGTGAGGCTTCATTCAACCCGCCCACCATGGACTCGTCCTGTGCACGATCGTTGGCTGCCTGGAGCCAGTATTGTCGCCTCTCTCCCACCATCTACGGGAACAGTACCTTCACCATCCGAGACCTTACCGGATGCAAGGCTTCCTACGATAAGGAAAAGTCGGCATCGGTCAACAAGTTTCTCGAATGCTTGCAAAAGCATCACGAGATGCACTTCCTTTTGGAGATTCTTGAAGACATCGACGAGTTGTCTGGTGCACAAACACCAACCCCACTTCTTTTCCTAGCACTTCGAGGAGTCAAAACTCCATCCAAGTTGACATTGTTGAATAGCGCCGTAATGGTTTTCTTGGTGAACCACCGAATGCGTGGATTCAACCCGGAGACAGACGACGTGGAAGATCCCAAGTATTTCTTCCAACCCAACACAACAATGAAGATGCTGAACCATCTCTTTGCTCTTCTACGAACACATGGCATCGTCATCGCCCAAAGCGATCTTCGGAACGGGCATGGCAACTACCATGCCTACCTTGCCGACATTTGGAACAAGGCAGCCCTCGTCCGTCCCGAATTCGGCCGCCTCCCGCAACGTGCACCCACGGCATTCGACGATGAAGAAAAAATGCGGACGTGCGAGCCAGAGCTTCGGCCGTTCGAACCCGGCCAATATGCGACGGCCTTGAGCATGGGAGTGTACAAATCGTCACGAGATTTTGGCCTTCGGGGACCAGAAGTAAGTTGTTGTTGTTGTGTTTGTTGACTGTTGTCGTTGTTGCTGTTGTCTAACAGTTTGGTTGTTGCATGTTGTTGTCTCCAGATAAGATTATTTAAAGTTTCGGATCTTATCTTTATTGCACGTCTAGACAAATCATACGGAATGTTGGCTGGGCTTCCCGCGATTATTCTGAAAGAATCTGTGCTTGAGAAATCGTCGCATCTCGCGACGAACAATCTCGCCTTCGATCGAGTCGCGAACGACACCCGAGACTCGACCCATATGGTAATCGAAAACCCTGACGACAAATTCTCGACGTACAAGATCCTGACGCACCTCATGAAGGTGGGTCACCCGCCAGGGTGGCAAGGTCTGTTGTTTCTGGAGCAGGTACCCGCCAAGCACATGGCGGCCCGAAAGGATGGTGCGAAGCACCTCGGTTGGACGGAGTTAGTCCCTGAAACTTCGCAGACCGATGCGGATGGATCGGGCTTCAAGTGTGCGGGTAGATTGGGCTCAAACTGGCCGAATAGGAATGCCCGTCAACTTGCCATTCGTTGCAAGTTTGACAACGCCGAGAAAGTAACGTTTCGGACCGGACGACGAACTGGCATCTCAAAAGTTGCCAACTGTGGAGTACCCCAAAAAGCCTCCGATTCCTTCGCCCGTCATAAGTCATCTTCAGTCAACGTCTTGTACCAAGACTTGACAGCGGAGAACCACCAACGGACCATAACGGCAAATTGGTACCGGCCACCCGAAAAGAACGACGAGGAATCCGACAGCAACAAAGAAAACGTGAAGAAAGGTACGTACAGCGGTCATGACATGATCGTTACTACTATTTACTCTCTCACTGTATTGTTTTCTTGTGATTCAGACGACAAAAAGAAGAAGAAGAACAAGAAGAAGAAGAAAGAGTCGTCTTCCCCCTCATCGTCATCGTCGTCGTCGTCTACAGACATCGATACATTTCTCCAAAAGGCTAAGAAGAAGATTCTTCGTCGTAAGGCATTGGAGAAGCTGAAGGCTTCGAAGGAGGATGATTCCTCAATCGAAGATGAGAATTCGTTGGCTCGCATCTATCGTCTCTTGGACGACAAGCCATCCAAGTCGTCCAAGTCCAAGTCGAATGGTACGTTGATTGTTGTGTTTGTGTTTCATAACTTTTTATCGTTGCATCTTCTCACTTTCTCATGTTCTTTTTATCAGTCTCGGAATCCAAGAAGAAACGCAAGAAGAAGAAGAAGAAGACGAGTAGGAAGTCAATCGCATACTCTTCGTCCTCGTCGTCATCGTTGTCTGGTTGCATCGAACTTCTTTCTCATCATCGCAAGAAGAAAAAGATGACTCCCCCCAACACCATCACTGGTACGTTGATTGTGTGTGTTTTTTGTTGATTGTTGGTTTGTTGTTCTCATGTGATGTTTTCCCTTTCTTTCATTGTTGTATTCTCAGTTCCACCACAACCGTCGTCTCTTGTTCCGCAGCTTTCCCCCTCTCAATCCACGCAACCTCCACCACCAACAGCAACTGTGAAACCGCCGCCACCAACAGCAACTCTGAAACCGCCGCCACCACCATCCTCAACAACAGACCATCTTGCACCAGCTCAAACCAACGGAGCTTTGCAACCAGGTCCACCACCAACAACAACCACCATCGTCGAGGCGACTGTGCAACCTGCACCAACAACAACCACAACAACCGCCATCGTCGAGGCGACTGTGCAACCAGCACCAACAACAACCACAACAACCGCCATCGTCGAGGCGACTGCTCCAATTGCGCAACCACCACCAGTTCCACCGCCACCCATTTCCGCTACGACCCCCGCCATGCCACCACCAACAACAACAACAGCACCTACCGTGCCAGCACCAGCTCCTCCGCCAACGTCGACGGAACACCAACCATACCACCACCAACCATACCACCACCAAGAGTTTCGCACTGGTTCCGGCGGCCACAACGACGGTGGTCGCGACCGGTCGGTTGATTGTCGTGTGGAGGAGCACCATCGTGTTGCTTACCATCGCAACAACTGGTACCCCCCTCCTCCACGGTCGGATACACCACCACCATACCATCATCACCATTCCTCACGAGGATACAATCATCACCGCCCATACACGCCATCGCCACCGCCGTATTACCATCACCACCACCGTGGCAGTGGATACACCCCTCCACCTCCCCCTCCACCTCGTCACCATCATCGCGGTTCACATCATCATCATGGAAGTAGCCACGGATATGGCTACAACTACTGAAATACCGTAGTCTTCGGTACGTTTGCTGTTGTTATTGCATTCTTGGTTGATTGTTGTATCGTTGTCTTACCATTCTATCACTCTTTTTGACAGATTGATATCGCTTTTGCTTTTTTGCATGTCTTTTGCAAGGTGGCCTCTAGCTTGATGTCTCGATAGGTACGTTGAATTTCCCGAACCGCCTACCGCTCCACTTTACGCACCACTTTCTCACACGATCTTGATTTTTGCTATTTTGTCTTGGCATGAAATTTCGTGGTGCATTTCGCTTTGCTACTGAATTTTCCGTGTCGTGTGTACGCTTTGTGTCGTGTGTTTGTTTGTTGCGCCCTGCCTCGTGATTCTTGTTTCCATGTCTGTGTTTCCGTTGCTCTATCTACTTGATTCGTGTTGTTCTCGCCATTTCCGTTGGTGCACCTCTTGTTCGCTTTTTCCTGTTAATGTGTTTGTTCTCTCGTTGTTTTCCCTACGGATTTCCTGGGTGTACTACTTTTCCTGGGTGTGCTACTTTCCTGGGTGTGCTACTTTTTCGTTTGGGCTATTCTAATTTTTCTACACTAAAATAAAAATCAAAGTACAGTAATTTTTCGGGCTTATGTAGAGTGGGGAGTAGGTGGGGGAGGGGTAGGACGACGAGTGAGAAAGGTAGACGAAAACACCACGTATTCTTGTCCATGAGTGGGAATGACGCACAGGTCGGATTATGAAATCCACCAATCACGGCAACTTGATTGGCAACAGTCACCAAACTGCAGCCTGTATGGTAGTTTTCGAGTGGTGGGAGATTCCACACGTGGTTGTGGTGTGTATCCAAGATTTCCATGGTTCGATGGTTTCCCGCCACCACCAGACAAGATCCCACGGCAACCACTGTACAACGCATTTCTGGCTCGGAAAGCACCAGATTAGAGTGAGTCCTCCAATAAGAAGACGAGTAAAAAATCACTGTAGCAGCAGTTGGTCTCGTCGTTCTTACTTGGCGCTGTAAAGTCTAAATACTCCACCGAGTCAAGATTGCCGTGCTTGTTATGGCCTCCCACGACAAAGATGCGGTTGCCAACAACAGCACTGGCACAGCATGTACGTGGGACGTTCATGGATGGTCTCTCAATGACAGTTTGGTTCGTGGTATCAATAATCTCCACCGAGGATAAGTCATCTCTCCCCCTGTCCTTTCCACCCATTACAACAATATATCGATTGTGCACCGCAACAGCACAACATCTATATCGTCCCGTTGATAATCGACAGTTTAATGTCGTCCAATAACTCTCATGCGTACTGCTTGTTGTAAAAGATGATTGCAGTAGCAAATCATTGGAATCAATCCGTTCAATACAATCGAAAAATCCTCGACTGTATCCTCCTAGCACGTAGACCCCACCGTTGCACACAACAGCGGCATGCTCCTCACGTGTCTTGTTCATGTTGTTGAAACTCACACAGCTGCTGTAAAGGCAAACTACGGAATCTTATTTTACTCATCGAATGAGACCTTTTTCCTTTCAGATCTCTTCCCTGCCTTACGTTCCACTAGCGTCCAGTTCTCGCCGTCATCCGCTGCCAGCTGTTCAGTCGCATTAACATGCTTCTTTGCTATCCCGTCAGCGTGATTCCTCAACACACTCCTTTGTGCCGAGTGGTACGGACTAGTCGGCAGAATATTCATGATGGCATCTCGATGTTGATAGAAAAGTTGCCCTTGTAAAGGTTTGGTGTAGAAGTCCGCCACCATTTGGTCGGTCGGACAATATTCAATTCGTAAGTCTTTGTTCTGGATACGATCCTTGATATAAAAATATCTGATGTTGATGTGTTTCGTACGTTTTGTGCTGGACATGCGTCCATTGTTCTCCAACAGCATCGCGCTTTGGTTGTCTTGGTATACCACGACGTCCTTGATCTTCACTCCTTGACTTTTCAGGAAATTGCGAGTCCATACAATCGTTGGCAACACATCATGAGCCCCAATGAGTTCGCTCTCCGTCGAACTTCTGGCCACTAGTTTTTGTTTGGTTGAATGTGATATAACGCTTCCGCGACCCATGCATAGGTTTGCACCCGTGTGCCCCTTCATATCATTGTGGGTGGCATACGATGCGTCAATCCACCACCGTAGCACCCCGTGTTTATTAGCTTCTAGTCGCAGAATCAGGTCCTTTGTGTTTTGTAGATACTTGATGACTCGTATCAATTTTCGATAGTCGTCTTCGTCTGGTTTTGATACTCTGGTACATAGAAAGGCGATAGCAGTGCGTATATCAGGGCGTCCCCGATGTGCTAAGTATGCCAACTGCATGGTCATACTGTGGAACAGTTCAGCGCGTGTTGCATCCAATGGTTTGCAATTCTCATTGATGAGAAATAGATGTGCCGCTGCTGGAGTCAGTGCTTTACCAATCATATCTTGTGGAATATCGTCCAGCACAGTGGCCACATAGGGGGTCATATCAACTTGTAATACCCCGGGTTCTGAGAAATCTAGGTACATCCCCAAGTAATCATGACGCTTCCCTCTGGAGATTGAGAGCTCTCCGAGTTGGCCAAATTCTTTGATGAGTTGGTTGATGATCATGGATACGGTTTCTTCCTTGACATGGGAGATTTTTAAATCGTCCACGTGCCATGTGATCGTGCACTGGGTCCCGTCAATATTTTTGTTAGCGACACATGTGTCATAGTCGTTTAGGATGAAGCCCCAATCTTTCAGTACGATAGAGAGTTTTTCCCAAAAGAGTCGTGCTGCTCTAAGCGTTCCGTAAAGCGCTTTTAGCATGTCAACATAAATGACAGGCTTTCCTTTCTCGTACGTAAGATATGGGCGATAGGCGGCTTCATCCACTTCCAGTAGCAGTTTTGCCATGATACCATCAATTCTCATATGGACGTCGGGATCCATGTCGGCTTGCATAAACGCGCCGGGAATATCCACGACCGCCACCTCCCTATGTTCCAATGCATCGATGATTGCCGTTAAGAACACAGCTTCGGTGGTTACTGTGGGAGAGGCTGCGTCCTCTCGCGGGATATACAAACGCTGCTTACGCCCGTCGGCGCATCCTCGACCCTTGATTTTCCCATTGCGTTTTCGCTTGAGAAACATAAGGTAGCCGAGTGCGTTTGTGAGTTGATTGCTAGTTAGTGATGTCTTGTGAACACCACGGATCACTCCTCGCTCATGTAGTTGTGTAATTTCTTTCTTGACAGCCGCCACTCCTTGATCTCCAAAAATTTTTAATCCCTTGCTCATGGGCATTTGTGGGGTTGCCATGCTGATTTCACCACTGTCGGCGACGAATAGCCAACCGTCATGGATGTATCCATCCATTGTTCCTTGTTCTTGCTCATTGAAGTGAAAAGTGGCATTGTTATACCCGAAACGATGTGTATATGAGCGTTCACGCTGTGGTCGTAGGTTGTACCCACTTTCATGACCATCCTCATGATCTTCTTCTTGACCCATATCTATGGGAATGTCGTTGTCATCAGCAACCGTCTCAACACCAGCAACGGTCTCAACATCCTCATTGATATTGTTATCCCTCCCCTGCCGGTCGTTGTTACTTTCGATATCGTCGTTATCCTCATTGGCCATCACCCCCAAATCCTCATTTGGCTCCTCCATTGATTCCTCCTCCTCTTCACTCATTTCCTCCGCGACCTCTTCCATCGGCCCCATCAGCCCCATTTCCTCCACCACTCCTTCGTTTGTACCCATTGCTCTTTCGAGGTCATTGTGTTCGTTGTCCGCTGTTGGTGCCGGATCTGGATTGTCCATGTCCATCTCTTCATCCACAGGACCAAGTGGCTCATCCGCTAACTCTTCTGCCACGAACTCGGCATCATATCTCAGGTCCTCATCCTGGTCTTGTTCTGGCTCGTAGTCCTCATCATCATCTTCATTGAATATTTCATTATCATCGTCCAACAGTAGGATCCTGTTGTCACGGTTTCCAAACGCCAAGCCAGGTTGTGCTGATTGTGCCTCAGCCAATTTAATAATTCGATCAATGACTCCTTGCGGCATCGGAACTTTGGTCGCGTGATTGCGATTGATGACCCTTCCACTGGCGAGACTCAGGAAATAGAAGCCACCTTGTCGATTGCCAGTTGGACGGAGAGCCAAGGCGCCCACCGTGCGGGCGCTCATTGAGTTGTCATGTTCCTCGTGACATTGTACGTATTCGCCAAACTCATAGCGGCAGTGACGATGGTAGTCCAATCTGGATCCCGTCACTAGTTCTTGTGGGCTTATGGTATCGGAAATGCCGCCCTGATGAGGAAAGCTATTCAGCCAGAAGACGGCCTGTTTCGCCAACTCAATCACCATGATCTTGGGTATGATATCAAACGGTAGCATGTTGTATGTTGCTCTCATCCTTTCTTTGATTGTTCTGATTCGTCGTTCAATGTCCCCAACGTGTTCATTGCGTGCTGCAGGGTTCAACGCCATTCCAATTGTGGCCAATTGCTGTTCCATATAATCATTCTTGAATGCGCCATCTGCAAGCAGAATTCTCGGCCGCAGATCAGTTCGTCGATATAAGTTTACAGTCCGTTTGAGGCATTGAAAAACGTGTTCCATGGATGTGCTCTCCAAGGCATCGATCGTGGTGAAATAAAGGTGGCGAGAGAGGGTGGTTAGGAACGGGACCCCGTTCACATGCATGATATCCATTGCGATCACGATTTCACGGTACTTGGCGTCAATTGCTGGAGGAATGAGGTTGTCGAGTGGGACAGTTGGTGATTTCCGACGTGTTGTCTTGCCCTTGAGTGTGCCGATGTCCGGGCCATAAATGGCTTCGGCCCTTTTTATGTCTTCTCGTGTGTAGGGGCAATTTGGTAGCATGTTTGTGGACACTATATGAAGGAATTCCTTCGTGGATGGACGACCTATGCTTATTTGAAGCTGTCGTGCTCCTCTAGCTCTATCTACATCAGACTGAGAATATTTTGCTTCGTTGTCCTTAACTGTAGTTAGGAAACTATGCTCATTCTTCTTGGTGTCCATGTAGTAGAGTCCTTGGGTGCTCGGCTTGAACGTGCATTTGACTTTGCCGCTTTTGTCTTGTAATGTAAACTTGTTGCCTTGTTTGCTGTGATATTCGACTTGATAGTTATTCTTGGCGTTGTGAAAAGAGAGGAGGTTAACCGGTCCATCAGGATCAAACCAAACCACCCCGTACGAGGGGAGATCTGCAATTTGTGTCAGGACGCGGCTACCGGCGTGGCTGTGGATGGTAATAGGTGTCTTGCTTTTTCTGATGTTTTTAATAAGGTCTTTGTTTGAAATGATATCAACGGTGGATTGATTATCAAGGAGGATCCATGATCTGGGGATGTTAGCCTGTATAGACGAGGAAAAGGACATAGCGTGAGAGATTGTTTCATCCGATTCGGTCACCGTTTGATGTTGCGAACCTTGTTGTGAGCCGTGTTGTTTGTGGTCGGCCGTTCCCGTGTTGAAGGCCACACCAGTGGCATTTTGTTGTTCTCCGCTGTTTGATCCTGAGTTGCCCTGATACTGGTTCTTGATATTGATGCGGTTGTCGATAATGGCACGGGCATCCGCTAAGGTTGCCGGGTAGTAGTTCCCACCGTCAAGGAAGGTATTCTGCAGATGCACTTCATAAGATCGATGTCCACAGGTACGTATGAAGCGAATCGCGATACATCGTTCTTGGGCCTCTGCTTCATCGTCGGGGGTTGGTTTGTTGTCGGTCCGTTTGTTTTTGGTGGCGATTTCAATCAAGAAGTCATGGTCGTACAGTTTGATTCCCATTTCTGTTATGAGTTTTACCTTGGAGCGAAAGACTTCATAATAACTCTGCAGTGACTGGTTGTTTTGCCTTTTCAGTCCATAGTATTCTTCTTTAAGTCGATCTCGTGATACCGCCGTGTAAACTCGTCCGGAGTCGAAAGTAAACATTGTGGTCTTGATTAATTTGAGCAATGCAATCCCGTCTCTTGCGTCTTGGATTGCCTGGAATTCTTTTTTAGCTCGCAGTTTGTCACGGAGGAGCGGGGTACATTGACCCAATAAAACGCTGTAGAAGGACGATCGAAAGCCGTTGTAGAGAATGATTTGTTCTTCGCGGGCCTTGAACTTGAATTCCCATTCCTTTCCGATGAAGAAGTTATCGGCGTCCTCATCCTTTGGCTTGACAATAGGATCTGGATCGTTGAGCTCCAATTGCTCGACTGCTTTTTGGAATTCCATGTTGTATTTGCTGTGGTTTGCTCCGACATACCCAACAAGTAGTTCCACGTTCTTCAAATATCGTTTACTTTGGGGATCTTCAGAATAATCAAAGGTGCAGTCAGCCAAACTTGGCTCCTGCCCTTGAAACTTGTTGCTGCCTTGTCCGCCTCGCCCTCGACCGCCACGGCCACGTCCTCGGCCACGACCGCCACGTCCGGTTCGATCTTCATTGTTGTTGGTCGATGAGGAGGGAGCCCCATCAGGACTCGGATTCTGAGCACTCATTATTCTTGAGGAGGACGAACGGCCAAGCTTATGTTGTGCCTCTGGCGGCGGAATTCTTCGTTCCTGTTTATGGCGTAGTTCCAGACTCTAATGGTATAGTATACCGCTCCGATCCTAATTACGGTCCCGTGCACGTGATAGTGCACTCCTTGTCTTGCGAGCCGACAACTGTTGAGGATTCGTACGTACGATCCGATCCGGACAGTTTGGTCTTGAATTAGTTGTGGCTCTTGTGGTTGTGCTTGTGGTGCTGGAGGTGCACGTCGTGCTGGTCTTGGTGCCGGTTGAGGTGCGTGCTGCACTGGTTGCAATACGGCTGCTGCCCGTTGCTGAGCTTCGATGATTGCTCCGGCAAATTCTGGGTCAAGCACAACAGGTTCCGGAACCGGTGCTGCCTCGTTCACTTCGGGGATTGGTACGACTACCACGTCCTCTTCTTGATCGACTTCTTCGTCGGAGTCTTCAACGTCCAATACAGCGACAGGTGGACGACGTTGCTCAGCGAGAATGGCTGTTGCCAATTCTCTCTGCGGACCTGGTGGACCGTGAAGGTGGATGTGGGTTTCTTCGAGGTATGTCAATAATTCTTCTTGTCGTCGACGGTAAACAGAACGGGTTCGACTGATGCCACTTGCCAAACGATCTAACTGGTCTGAGAGGTTTTGCCGATGCGCCGCTTGGAGGGCCTCTTGGGCCTCGTTGAAGGACCGAACACTATCGGCACGCTCCGTCTCGTGCTGTTGTCGCAATTGCTCCAGCGCTTCTTGTTGTTGGTTGTCTATCAGAGCCAAATTGTGAAATACCTCGAGTATATCGTTGATGGCTTCAGTTACGTTCATATATGTATGATATGAAATCGATGTTTCGATGAGTAAAATGTTGAAACTCACACAGCTGCTGTAAAGGCAAACTACGGAATCTTATTTTACTCATCGAATGAGACCTTTTTCCTTTCAGATCTCTTCCCTGCCTTACGTTCCACTAGCGTCCAGTTCTCGCCGTCATCCGCTGCCAGCTGTTCAGTCGCATTAACATGCTTCTTTGCTATCCCGTCAGCGTGATTCCTCAACACATGTGTGGTCCTTGTCGCCACTGCTGCTTATTGGGATCTGCTAAATTTAATACAAGAACGGAATTGACAATTCCTTGGCCTCGTTGACGTCCTCCCAACACGACAACCGTCTGCCCCTTGTTGTTGTTGTGGTTGGAATCGTTGTCCTGATCGGGATGATTCAGTACGACCGTAGCATGATCGTAACGCCATCCTCCCTCGAGAGGAGGCCAATTGGTTTCATTCCATTGCGCTGTTTCGTCCGGTAGGAAAAGCCCCGACTGCCATGCTTGTTCTTTCAGTGTGGTGGTGGCCATCATTGTTCCGTCGAGCAAAAGTGTCGGATGAGCAAATCGCGTATTGTGGTTGAGAATGGAGAGGTTTCTGTACATACAGCACACGATGGAAATGGACCACAACAAACGGACGGCGGACGGACAAAGGCGAACGCTGGGGGGGGGGGCACAACACGAAACACCCCACGTTCCACCCTAAATCTCAATATATTCTGGGCAGTGCCTCCGGGTACCTCCGCATTTTTTGGGCGATATATAAAAATGAGTAATGCCGTCACACTTTTTTCCCTTCTCCGTTTCGGCAAGAGCACAAAACAACAACAACACACCCACCATGGGACGCTTTTATCTTGAGGATGACGACCACAATGACACTAGGGTTACGACGAATGGTGGAAGAACTTGGCCCTTTGTGGCACAAGAAGGAGAGGAAGGATCTCTCGTCCCATATGGTATGGACGAATGCACGGGGGAGGCACTCGGATCAGCCCCCACAGGAGACAAACGACGACGAATGGCGGAGCTTGAATTGCGTCGGACATTGACTGGGGCTCTGCTAAATGAAGGTTGCAGATCGAGGGCTCAGAAAAGAACGAACCACAGTCCAGACAGAAGACCCATTTCAGCAAAAAAACAACCACACACGGCAATTGAGAGTTAAACAGCAAGGAAGAAAATCCCAGCATCAGCCTGGATCCCCTATACATGGGACGTTGATCTCAGCCCCAAAATGAAACAAAAACAGGTGGAGCACTATGGAGAACGAGGCGCAAAAAGGAGTGGCGGGGGGAAACCGTTACAAAAGGTATGAAAGAGGCCCATAAAGAGGCAGCGCATGCCGTGCTTGCGACATCTCTTTATGGTCTCGTTCATTCCTTTTGCACGGATATGCCTTTACCACAATGGGCCAACACAAAAAGTCATTGATTGAGGGGCGCGCGCAAGTCTCATTCTAGATTTGGAATGTGGCTGGATACGGACTGTGGCTCTCGCCCATATGACTATCAGTAACGTGTGCACATTCCAGCGCTCTCGCCGAATGCAGCAATCCCAACCACCACACCCTATTCGAGCTATTATATGGGGTGTGGTGTTTGTGATAAATGCCCAGGCGAGGAAACCGGATCAGCTGCAACGGGAAACGACTTTTGGCGGAGGTTCCATGGACGAGTGACGGAACCAACCAGTTCCAATGGATTCCTCACAACTCATGGAGAAGCATCCGATGCCCGAATAGCAATGGCCGAGTATTTGATGGGACAATGCTGGCAATTCATGGATTTGTGAATGGTGCCTTCCCAACGGGCACTCAGAATTGCTCTCAAACTGCCAGAACAAACGTTGTGTGTTGTGCAATGAAATGATTCGAGTACAATGAGATGATTCCAGCATCTCATTGTACTGGAATTATTTCATGGCGCAACGCATTGCACAACACAAAGTTGACATTTTCAGGAGATGGATTCAATCCATTGAAAAATGGTTGTGCAACGAGACGAAACAAGGTCGGCACAGTAGCGCGCGCGAACCCGGAAATACCAGTGCTTTGTTGTGCCGTATCATCTATGGAGCCCGATGGAGTAACGCCATTTTGTCGGTAGAGGTTCCTTTATCTGTTTTGTTTTCGATTGACCGGTACTCCTACGACCGACAGACACCTCCGTTCTCAAACAAAACCATCCATTTCTCGTGAAATCAGTCGTGCTTCCAGTCCGCACCCATCAGCATGAGCACATCACAGCGGAGCACAGCAAACCACCGAATCATAAATTCTGCAGTCAACGTTTGGAACCATGAGCATGACACTGAAAGAACAAGCATGGCAGTCGGGTCTTGTCCTACCGGACGAAACAGCAGAATGGAATGAAACCAATTGGCCTCCTCTCGAGGGAAGATGGCGAATCGAACATGCTTCGGTCGTACTGAACCATCCCGATCAGGACAACGATACCAACAACAAGGGGCAGACGGTTGTCGTGTTGGGAGGACGTCAACGAGGCCAAGGCGTTGTCAATTCCGTTCTTGTATTAAATTTAACAGATCCAAATAAGCAGTGGCGAGAAGGACTGCCTATGAATAAGAGTCGTGAAGGACATGCCGCTGTTGTGTGCAACGGAGGGGTCTACGTGATGGGAGGATTCCATGGAAGATATTCGATTGTATGGAACGGATTGATTGCAATGATTTGCTACTGCAATCATCTTTTACAACAAGCAGTACGCATGAGAGTTATTGGACAAAATTGAAATGTCGATTATCAACGGGACGATATAGATGTTGTGCTGTTGCGGTTCACAATCGATATATTGTGGTAATGGGTGGAAAGAACATGGTGAGAGACTTATCCTCGGTGGATATTCTTGATACCAGTGACCACACTGTCATGAAGGCACCATCCATGACTGCTCCACGAGTATCTTGTTCCAGTGCGGTCGTTGGCCACCGCATCTTTGTCGTTGGAGGCCATAACGAGTACGGCAATCTTGACTCGGTGGAGTATTTAGACTTTGTAGTGTCAAGTGAGAACGAGGAGACAAGGGTCGAAACTGCTGCTACAGTTACGTCCTCCCCGTCTTCGTCCTCTTGGACGACTCACTCGGATCTGGTGCTTTCCGAGCTACGACTTTATTGTACCGTGGTTGCCGTCGGATCTTGTCTGGTGGTGGCGGCAAACAATCGAACCATGCAAGTCCTGGACACGCACCACAACCGCGTGTGGAATCTCCCAGCACTCATAAATCACCATAGCTGTAGTATGGTGACGGTTGCCAATCAAATTGCTATTATTGGTGGATATGAGAATCCAACCTGCGCTACACTGCCACTCATGGACAAGAATTCGTGGTGCTTTCAACTACTTTGTGAGCAGCATCCAAACGCATGTTCTCATTCATGAAAAGAAGGAGTGGGTATGAGTATTTGTTGGGACAATGCTGGCAATTCATGGATTTGTGCATGGTGCCTTCCAAACGGGCACACTCCGAATTGCTCTCCAACTGTCGGAACAATGAAATGTTGTGTTGTGCAATGAAATAATTCGAGTACAATGAGATGCTCGAATCATCGTGGAATCATTTCATGGCACAACACAAAGTTGACATGGACTGTAATGCAACGACACACAACCGTGACGGCATCCACTTTGGTTGTGTCGACCCAGCGAGATTCCATCATGGTGATTCCATCATGGTACACAGTATGTGAGTTGGGATGGTGTGGTGGTGCATTGTAAATATGAGTTGGGATGGTGTGGTGATGCATTGTAAATGACGTGACAAATAGGATACACAACATAACTAAGGAGTTAACATGATCTTCCTAAAAGCTCGTGACGTCAACATGACAAGTATTGGAAAGTAGATCCTCACTGATATTGCTTCGTCACGTGATATGCAACCTGTTGCACCGTAAGTGCCATCATCTTCGTTGTACCACCATGTCAGACATGTATTGGTCCTGACAAGGTTGTGCAGGATGTTGCATTCCCATTGGGGATACCCACTCCTTCTCATCACGAATGAGAGCATGCATCCGTTTGGAGGTTGCTCACAGAGTTGACGAAAACACCACGAATTCCTATCCATGAGTGGTAATGACGCACAGGTTGGATTATCATATCCACCAATCACGGCCACTTGATTGGCAACAGTCACCATACTGCAGCCATAATGGCGATTTTCGAGTGGTGGGCGATTCTACACGTGGTTGTGGTTGTGGTTGAGGGGCGTATCCAAGATTTCCACAAAGATTGTTTTGTTGGAGAACAAAACGCTTTCTACTATAGAATTTGAAATATAATGATTATTCTCCACACAATTTCGCCATTTTAGGACATGGAGACGCTACATCAGCTCCGGATGGATCCATGAATCGATGTGGTCTTGCTTGTTCTCGTGACAAATGAGAGGCACAGACGTTTGCCGTAGACTCATGCAAAACTAGCGTAAGGAATGGGCGCATTGTCCTGGAACGGTTGACTTGTGTTTACTACAAAGCGTTGCGTCCTTTGTTGGAGCTTATGCGAATCCTAGTAGTTACTTCGTCCGAAACCAATCACTGCAATGTAGTCGGCGAACGCCCAATTCTATTACAACAACCAACAACCAACACAAGTGTCATCCTTCCGTTTCGCAAGGTCGATTTCATTCCATTGCTAATTCCATCCGTTTGGAGGTTGCCCACAGAGTCGTTGAAAGCACAACGAATTCTTGTCCATGAGTGGCAGTGTCAAACAGGTAGAATTCTCATATCCACCAATAATGGCAACTTGATTGGTAACAGTCACCATTTTGCAGCCTGTACGGCCATTCTCGAGTGATGGGAGGTTCCAAACGCGGTTGCGGTTCGTATCTAATACTTCCACGGTTCGACAATGTCCTCCCGCCACCACCAGACAAGATCCCACGGCAACCACTGTACAAGAACATTGTGGCCTGGAAAGCACCAGATCAGAGTGAGTCGTCCAAGAGGACGAGGAAAAAGTCACTGTAGCAGCAGTTTCCACCTTTGTCTCCTCGTTCTCACTTGGCGGCGCTGTAAAGTTTAAATACTCCACCGTGCCAAGTATGTCTTGATTGTTATCGCCCCCAACGACAAAAATGCGATGACCAACGACCGCACTGACACACCATCGTCGTGGAACAGCAAGGCTTGGCCCTGCAGTGACAGTATGGCTCGTCGTATCAATAATCTCCACCGAGGACAAGGTCGCCATGTTCTTTCCACCCATTACAACAATATATCGATTGTGAACCGCAACAGCACAACATCCATATCGTCCCGTTGACAATCGACAGTTTAATGTCGTCCAATGACTCTCATACGTACTGCTTGTCGTAAAAGATGATTGCAGTAGCAAATCATTGGCATCGATTCGTTCGATACAATCCATATATTCGTCGTCTATTATACTGTATCCTCCCATTACGTAGACAGCTCCGTTGCACACCACAGCAGCACGTCCATCACATTTCTTGCTCATGGGTGGCCCTTCGCGCCACTGCTTGTTCGATTCTGCCAAATTTAATACAAGAACGGAATTGACAGGGCCGACAGAGCCTTGGTCATGTTGACGTCCCCCCAACACGACCACGGTTTGTCTCGCACTATTAATGTGGGTGTCGTTCTCACGGTTCGTATTCGTATGATCGCGAGGATGATGATGATGATTCAGTACGACCGTAGCATGCTGGAAACGCCATCCTCCCTCGAGAGGAGGCCAATCGGTTTCATTCCATTGCGCTGTTTCGTCCGGTAGGAAAAGCCCCGACTGCCATGCTTGTTGTTTCAGTGTGGTGGTGGCCATTGTTCCTTCCAACAGGAAACCGTCGAGCAAAAGTGTTGGATGAGCAAATCGCGTGCAAGCTTTTTTAGTGTGTGGTTGAGAACGGAGGTCTCGGTTCCTCGTAGGAGTACAATCGAACAAAGCACGATGGAAATGGACCGAATGGGCTCCACAAAAAATGATGCGGCACAAAACAAAAAGTACTGGTATTTCCGGGTTCAACACGTACGGCGGACGGACAATGACGAACGCTGGGGGGGGCGAAACACGAAACACACCCTTTTTTGCGTTCCACGTTCCACCCTAAATCCCAACATCTTCTGTGGGCGGTTCCTCTGACTGAGTGCCTCCGGGCGCCTCTCACGTTTTATTACAAGTATTATAGTGGCGATGGCGAGATTTTTTGAGCTGTCACACTTTTTTGCCGTTTCGGCAAGAGCACAACAACAACAGAACACAACCCAGCACCATGGGACGCTATTGTCTTGAGGATGACGACCACAATGACACTAGGGTTACGACGAATGGTGGAAGAAATTGGACCTTTGTGGCACAAGAAGGAGAGGAAGGATCTCTCGTCCCCTACAACGATTCCACAAGGTCGTCGTTGTCTTGGTCGAATCCTAATGGGTCCATGCCACAACACTACCATCCGCAACAACACCAACAACGACCCATTGTCTATGTTGTTTCCAGTCGACACCACGACTGGTATGATGATCCAAACACAGAGGACGACCATGATTCTTCCCATCATGTTCGTCGTCGTCGTGGTTGGTGTGGTTGGTGCGGCTGGGTCGGAGTGACACTGTTCTCGCTCTTGATGGTTTCCTGCTGGCACTATGGTCCTCCAGCTCCTCCACCACCCACAACAACAACTTCGTCGTCTTCCTGGACGATGACGACGTGCTCCGCAAGTCTGGAGGACACTGCAACCACAACAAGTTCGGATGCTTGTCGTGCCGAACGACTGTATGACAACGACAACGACAATCATGACAAGGACAAGGAGCCCCTGTCGTGGACTGAATATCGACAGTATCACACGGCGGCCTTGCTGCAATCCTTGCGGGCCACGGTGTGGGATACCACGTGGCATGTCGTGTCGTGGACGGGCATTCAAGTCTGGTACGATGTGCAATCGATCCGTCAGGCCCTGACGCAATTTTTGCATCAAACCTGGGATGCGGTTCGATATGGCACTTGCTGTTCGCTTCACACAGCCCTATCGTCGTCATCGACACCTACAGTCGCCGACTTGTATCCCTACTTGCTGGAGCATTTCCCTTCCGCTACCGCGCAACCCCATGCCATGTTGCCCTTTGTTCAAGCATTGGAAACCCATTTTGGTGGGGTTTCACCACCACAACAATCACAATCGCCACAATCACAATCACCACTGGTACTTTGGGCGTCGCAAATGACTCCTGGATTGGCCGTCCCCGAATGGATCGAGTCGACCCTGGAATTTTTGCTGCCCCACTGTCCCCGTTCCAAACGACCGTGGGCCATCCTGTCGGTCCCCTTGGTGTCGCCAATGTCGTCGTCGACCAGCCGTACTTTGTTCCACATTCCTCCAAATGACGACGACGAACAACAACAACAACAAGAACAACGAGCCTTGGAATGGATCCAAACCTTGCGTCGCACCGTCGAACCATGGCAGGGGCGGGGTGGAATTGTCCTGGTCCAACAGGCCGATCGTTTGCCCACGGCCGTCCTCGAATGGTTGCTCCTCCTGGGCAGCAGTGGATCGTCGTCTTCATCATTTGAGAACGACAAGTGGACATTGCCACCCACTACTACCAGCTCCACCACTAGCACGCAACAGCAACAACAACAACGTCTCTTTGCCTCGACCATTGTGATTCTCACATCGGAAACCATTGGTCGATCCAGCATGGCACGACACTTGAGACTGCAACCCTCCATTCGGGACATTTCACGATCGTCTTTGGTGTTGGACATTCAACACGAAGTGGCCACGCATTTTCTAGCCAAACAATCCAAGAACAACCATAACAACAACCACAAACAGAACAACAAGCAGAACCACCATTTTCCCGTGGAACACTTGGTGGTCTTGCCCTTTTGGTATGTGACGCGTTCCACGGTACAAGACGACGCCCTTGATGTGGCCCTGCAACGCTTGACCGATACACTGCAGTCCTCTGGTAAATTGTCGTCATCCTCTTCCTTGGCGGTCACGCATACCTTGCGTCAGGAATGGACCAGTCCCCAACGCATGGAATGGATTCAATTAACCGTCCTGGTACCAACCTCCACCACGACAATAGACACTACCGACTCATCCTCGTCCTCCTCCTCGACAACGACGGCCGTGTCATTGGAAATTTCCACTCAAGGCATGACGCCCCTCCTGGATCACGTGCGTGTCGTGGAACCCAAAGTACGGCACTGTCTCGAGTCATCATCGTCATCGTCGTCCAAGAATAAGCACCCAACCAACGACCCTTCGTACACGCTCGACTATGATCCCGCGACGCAACAAGTCGTGTTGCTCCAGCAAGACTGCTTTCAACCCGAAACGACCTTGGAATGTCCACCCATTTGTTCCTTTTACTTTTAGTATACACACACACGCAAGAACACCGACGCAACACCAACAAACAAGAGAGCGAGAGAGAGAGTGACGGTTGTGGTAGTCTGGATCACAACCACAAGACAATGGTCACAGCGTTTGAGCAACGGTGCTGCTATATTCTATGATATGAATAGACTACCTAGGATCCTTCCGCAGGAGGCATTGAGGTATGAAAGGGTCCATTTTGGGCTCCAAAAATATTGTCGGGATCCATGGCCTCTTTGATTTGCTGCAGGGCCTGTCGCGTCGGAGGCGACTGGACCTGGTCCAGGAAATGGGACCGATGTTTGCCAAGGCCATGATGATGACTCAGCGATCCACCGCATCGCAAAATCTCTTGCCGGGCACCTTCTTCCAACTGGCCAAAGACGGACAAGGGATCCACAATGCCCTTGGAACTCATGCACAAATAAAAGTAGAGACACACGCCATCCGAATAGAGTTGCGTGACACGACACCCCAAAAAGGGTTTTCCGGGTAGATGGAGACGTTCGTGTAGTTGACGAACCACCGTCTTGGTTCCTTTTACAATCGAGTGTACCGTGGACCAGGGAGCAAAGGTTTCAAAGGATTCTCCCAGAATCTGGTAGCTCATGGCAAAATCACGTAGATAGGCAATCATAAAGGTCATTTCGTAGGCGCGTTGACCAGCCTGTCGACCCAGGCGAAGGCCTCCGTAGGACTTGGTCAAGCCACGAATCATGGTTTGTTGCGCTTGTACCTCGGCCTGGGAACCTTCGTATCCCACTGCCAGACACACGGCACGGCTCTTGTTGTTCTTGTTCAGGAACAGGGCCAATAAGGAATGAGCTAGTGTTTCTTTTGCCTTTTCGTACAAGGATTCGGGGTCGGGACGAAGGGCTTGACCCAGTTGAAAATGTTCATGATCCAGTAAACGAACACTGGCCGGAACGAGAGTCGATTGCCGCGAAAGGTCTCGAAGGAGATGTACCCCACTCTCCCAATCGGGCAACAAGATTGCCTCGTGGTCACAAATCTCGGGCAGTCGTTGAATGCGCAAGACGGCCGAGACTATAATCCCCAAACATCCTTCGGATCCCAGTAACAAGGCCGTCAGGTCGACACCACAGGATTCTCGTCCCCAATGGCCATGGTTCATCAACCCTCCTGCTCCCACCACTTGGATTCCAGTCACAATATCTTCAATATTGCCATATCGGTTCCGCTTCATACCACTCGCTTTGGTGGCAATCCAGCCGCCCAGAGTACTGAATTCCATACTATCCGGTTCGTGTCCCACCGTGTAGCCGAAACGGTTCAACTGCTCATTCAACTCCTTGCCCGTAATGCCAGCCTGAACGTGGGCCAGGTGATTTTCGTAGTCCATCTTGATCACTTGATTCAGTTTACTCATATCAACCGAAATGATCGGACGGGGCTCTTGTTGAATGGTGGGACAACAGATGGCTCGGGAAACGCACGTTCCACCACCATAGGGGATGAGACACCATTGTCCCTTGGCCAAGGTCACCAGAGCGAGGACCTCGTTGGACGTGGCAGGCCAAACCACCACGTCCGGAATACGGAGTTTCTCACCAAACCGAATGTTGTACACGTCGGACAATGCATGCCCCGTGCCGTGACGGGTCCGGTCGTGAATATCCATAGAAACTGTCTGGCATACTTGGCGAAGCGATTCTACTTCGGCTTGCCCGAGCGCTGACGCCATTGTAGCTTCGTGTTCATCTAGTTTGACAAGAACTCCGCATTCTTCTGTTGGATCGATCTTGACCCCAACTGCTTTCTCCACGAATGGAATCAACTTGGAGAATCGTTTCCCGCCACGCATATAGCGATCCCCAGTGACGGACACATGGGGTCGGTCTGTTCTCGATACATTCAAAACAAACGACGTATCATGAAACCCCCAAAAGCCAAGCCTCTCTTTCGACGGCAGGATATACGGATGGATTGGAGTCACCGATCGAGGTTTCGTCCGTTTCAGGGTTCCAACCGCCTTCACACCCGCCGCTGCTCGGAGCAAAATGACAGGTACCGTTTTGTCGTTCCTCGATGCGAGCTGTAATACATGATCTGCCGCTGGATCGGGGAATCCATCCTGCTTTAATTGCTGGATTGCGTTGGCGATTGCTTGGTCCGCTCGCGCAAATTGGTTTCCCAGGCACTGGGCCACTTGCCTCACTTTGGCCGAGTCCCGAATTTCTGTGGACACACCAGCGAGAGGGATCTTACTCAGCCACAAAGACCAGCGGGGATACTCCTCTCGGATTAATGGCTCATACACATGTGCCATATGCAACACAATCGTCCACAATTCACAATCATCCTCCGGAAGCGTCAATTTCTGGCTGATTGCAGTTTCGTTTTCCCATCTCGGGCAATTCATCGTCTCAAGACAAGTTGCGATGGTCTGTTCGGAAAGGGAAAAGAGTTTGGCAGCGGCAGCAATGTGGAACGAAGAAGCCACCAATAGCTTCTGCTGTCGCCTTTGAACTTCCAGAGCTACGGCTTCTGCGGAACCTTTCAAATTCTCTCCAACCGGCAAGATGGGCGCTGCGGCAATGTGGATTCGTCCAAGTGAAACTTCTCCAGCTACTACTCGCTGAAGTAAACAACGCAAGAAATGTGAGGTTCCATTCAGTGCAGAGGTTTCTCGTTTCAAAAACAATCCGCAACATGTTACTGACCCTTAACCAAGAGACAAGACCACTCAAGTTCAATCCATGCCCAGCGCCGTCGCGGAGCTCCGACGACAGAGCTTCCTGCTCTGCAATTCGTTCGTAGTTGATTGTGATTGGCAGAATGGCACACGATGGATCTGCGGCTTGGATCTGACGGATCAGCCCCGTCTTGGGTGGGACAAATCGCCGATCCCTGCTTCTAGTACCTTCAATATACACCTCCATGACCACAGACTCATTCGACAAGCATTCGGCTACTTCCTTGGACGCTTGATCAACACCTGTTTTTCCACGTCCACGAAACACATAAAACATGCGAAACAAGGGTATGATCCAGGCGAATATGGGAAGACTGCTAAATTCAAAGGCGGCAGCAATGACCGGAAGGTCAATCTGCAACTCCGGGACAGAAAAACAAATAAAACTGACCAGCAGAAA
The DNA here is from genome assembly GCA_946965045.2 of Epithemia pelagica. Lineage (NCBI taxonomy): Eukaryota > Bacillariophyta > Bacillariophyceae > Surirellales > Surirellaceae > Epithemia > Epithemia pelagica. The sequence goes on from OX337230.1 coordinate 4,112,135, forward strand.
ATCAAAGAACGATCGATGGGTTGGTGCCAGAAGAAGCCTGCGTTTGGCCGCTGGCAAGGTTTCGCGTAAATGTTTAGCGAAGGAACTCACGTCCACTGTAACCTCACTGCAAACTCGGCGAAGCAGGATGGAAAGAAACCAAGCGGCAAAACGCTCCGGAAAACGTCCTCGAGGCTGCCCAAAGGCCCAAAGTAAATCACTGAACCAAGAGGAATGTTTCCGTCGTCCAGCAATGATTTTTCTTTCAACGCTCCGGTCCCCACTCTGGTCCTTTTTCAACTTGACCGAGAATTTGTGTGCTGCCAACGCACTCTGAAAAGCATACCGATCCCCCACAAACTCGGACGGAGCCACCAACTCCGAAGAAAAGTAGTAGGATGTTGTAGAAAAGGAGAGAAACAAGACTGGCAAGTCCAGAAAGGGCAGGACCCGGCGTGTCTTGGTGCAATCCAGACTAATCCATTCCGCTACGTGAATTGCCAGGGTAAACGGGCCAATGACGAGCCATGAATGTAGCAGTCGATAGAGATCAATCCCTGGATTCAAACGAGGCATGACTCGCGTGGTGACAAAAAGGCCAATGCACGCTGTAAGACGACTAAAGTATCCCATAAAGGCACCCAGCTGTGTCACAGCAACCGCAAAGTCCAGCCAGCTAAACAAAGCACTTGATGGAGAGGCAACATCCCACGTAGCATTGTAAATTAAAGCACCATGGGAGTTTGTGTCCTCCTGGTGGCGTTTTTCACCGTTGGTCAGACCTCCTGGAGAATGATGATACCCATTCTGCCTTGTACGGTTCCTTCTTTCGAATGCCTTTTTCAAAATAAATCGTGAAAGCACATCGACCGGGATACAAGGAACGATTTGAGGACCAAAGTACCAAAGATTCCATTGAAAGTTCAGGTAGAGACAGGCCGCGGCGACAAAGGTGGATGGTTTCTTTCCCGACCATCCCTCAAAGGGGTACTGCACAGCCGGCCCCACAATACTGGGTCGAACAATGACCGTCTTGACGCTCGATTGAGTCAAGAGGTGTTCGCAGACACATTTGCTAAAGGTGTAGGTATTGGGGAAACCAGACTCTTGGTAGCATTTCGAGGCCAGGTATTGGGAACCCAGCATGGACTGATACACTTCCGAGGCATGGTAGGGTTCCAAGGAGAAGAGTTTCTCGGGGAGAGGTTTGGACCGACTGCCGGTTTGGGATCCATGGACAAACGCCGTGCTCAAATGCACAAAGGTTACATTGGGATGCGCCATGCGCGCCGTCAGTTGCTGTAGTTCCAAGGGAGCCGAAATGTTGCATCGGGCCGCCTGCTCGAGGGGTTGGGTGAAATGAACAGCGGCTGCACAATGAAAGACATGTGTAATGGAGGTATCCGTCAAGAGTCGTCTTTGATCGGAACTGGACAAGCCCAAGCCCGGTAATGTGACGTCGCCTTCCATGACTTGTAGTAACTTGTCTAACGATTCCTCTGTGGCTGTGAGGGAGGAAAATAATGGTTGCGACAAGAGGGTACGAATACGTCGAGAGGCTCCTTCGCCCTTTTTCGCTCGACACAAGACGATAATTTTGTCGAGACCCAATTCCCGGTAGTGTTGGATGAGATCGTACAGTAGCATGGATCCAATAAAGCCCGTCACACCCGTCACAAATACCGTTCGTTTCGGGACGTTGTCGTCATTGTCCGAAGATGGCAGTTGCAGACAGTGCAAGGCTTCCATGACGGGAGGAGGATCTGTGTCGTGGTGGGAATCGCCCTCGGAGGCGCCGGGGTTTGCTTCGTTTTCGTGACGACTCGTGATGAGTCCACAATACCGGGCAAAGGCATGGGAATGATGGAGGTAAAAGTCCGCCATGGACCATACAATGAACCACACAAAGACGGCGCCACACACGGCCATTCCCAATACCACGGGGAGACAGGTCCATACCACCGAACGTGCATACCACATGACCACCGCCATTAATCCGAGACTCGCTTGATACCACTGTCGTTTCGTCCGTGACATGTTGGGAGTGTGTGAGAAAGTGGCACCCTGGTTGGAAGCAAAGGTGGTCGAAGCAGCCTCGAGTGCCGCACACAAGTCGGCTCGGTCGTGGGGCAAAGCCAGCGACGACAACGAGGTGATTGGCAGGTACAACAAGTCTTGCATCCACGTGTGGGCCTGTGGACAACCCGGGACAGTCACCAGTTGCGAGGCACTCCGTGAGACATCCCAACCATGGTGAAACCGAATCCAATCCTCCACCGTCGTACGATTCGACTTGTTCTTGTCCTCCTCCATGGGTGGTTTGTGTCGGGGATACCGAATGGGCAACAACCAAAAGGTGGGTGCCGCTGCCGTGGAATCGACCTTCGTATTCTTGGGGACGGACGGATATCGAATCGGTACGTAGGAGGCTGGCAAGCGCTGAATCACGTCGACTCCACAGGCACGTCGCATCTGGACCACGTCTCGAGTCTGGGATGCTTGTTGCAAGCGACGCAACATCAAGGCCAACAAGGGCACACAGGGTTGACAGCGCACTTGTTGTAACAACTGTCGATTTGAACCAGACGACGACGACGAAAAACCTCGTACCATGGATCGAGCCACGGAATCCAAATTATATCCCCAAACTTGAACGACTAACCACACCATCCACTGGTACACGATCGGATGCTGTGTCACGAGTCGAATCCCCAGAGCCGGAAGGACACTCCGCAGCAAATAGCTCGTGACGGACTGTGGTCGATACAAGGCGGACGAGTCTTGCAATCGATTCATTTGCTGCCCCAAGGAATCCACCGGCGGTTTCGTGCCGTGGTTGTTGTGGTTGTCGGCGTGGTCGTCATGGTTCCGGGTGTGTTGTCGTACCACCGCCAGGCCTCCACCGAGGGCTGTCGCCGTTTTGATGAAACCAAAGGAAAACAAGGACATGTCAGCTTGGGGCGCGCCCAGGTAGCCCCCGTGACCACTGTACACTTGAGCACAATCTTCCACCACGTCCAAGGAATGGGCAGTGGCCATGGATCGCACAGTGGACCAATCGCATTCGGTCACAACCCCAAACACATGAACGACCACAATGGCCACGGTCCGATCCGTCACACACGCTTCCAGGGCGGCACAATCCACCTGCAATGAGTGTTGTGGAAGTGTCGTTGTCGTGGTCGTTGTTGTCGTGGTGGAAGTGGCAAAGTCGACCCCGACGGCTTGCAATTGATGATGCTCCAAAATGGCCAACATGCCGGGAACGGTAATGGGAGGTGTGATGAGGACTTGCGACCCCGGCGGAAATTGACGGGCCACGAGATAGAGATCCCACAAGGATCGCACCGAACGTCCCACCACCATCGATTCCGACTTGGTATTGTCGTGGTTGTTCTTATTGTTGGAGGAGTCGAGGTGGTTCCAGGCCCGGCCAATATCCTTGGTCAATTGATGCCGCTGGGAAGAACACCCTTGTGGTGACATTATTCGTGTCAGACATTGATGGGCCGTCCACGCCAAATCGGCATAGGAAATATCCAATTGTCCTCGCGGAATCAAGCCTCGGCTGGATCTTGTAGTGGTTTCAAGAGACGATAACGAAACGGGTCCCTTACTGCTCGATGCAAGGGTGGAGGGACCTTTGCCTGTCTCCATCCCAACAGTATTCGTCGGGTCGTCCTTCTGCTTGTTGGTGATCTTCTTGAACGACTGGATCCGTGTCTCGTCATTCTTCTTGAGCGCGGATCCATTGGTTCCACGGCCCGGATCCATTTCTTGGCGATTCTTGTTCTTGTTGCTCTGTGATGGGTTACTCCGTTGCAGTTTCTGGTAGTGGAGTCTTAAGGCGTGAACATGGTCCTGGAGGGCCGGCGAGTGCGCCGTGGCCAAGTCGAGATAGGCTTGCAGGGCAGACTGTCGTGTGTCGTGGCGACAGGCCTTCCAGGCCTGATACTTGGCATGGGCCGTCGGTTGAAACAGGGCTGATGGTTGCGGCTGGTCGACCGGACAGGGTCCGACCGTGACATGCTTGTACCATCCATACAAGCGCAATTGATCCGCAATGGAAATGCTGCGGCTGCTGCTGGAGGACGATGGTGCCTGACTCCGAATCCATTCCGCCACGTGATCAAACATCCACTGCAATCGCGTCTCTTCTTCGTCGTCTTCTTCGTCTTCCTCGTCTTTGGATCCTTGACTATGTTGGATGGAAGCATTGTCGTCCATATTCGACAGTTCCTGTCCGACTCCAACCGGTTCTGGTTGTTGTGGGTCCCCAGATTGGATCGTCGTCGGCTTGCCATTGTCGAACCCTTCCTCGACGACGACGACCGCCGGATTATTCTCTGCGTTGTTAGCGTCGTCATTTTGGACAGTCCTTCCAATGTGTTGCTCCTCTTGGAAATCATTGATTCCGTTCATCATCCTTGGTTGGCGTCTCCTGCAATCGTCGTCTTTTGTTCGACACCGAAGTCTCTCTCTCGTTTTCAGGTTTCTTTCGGGGGTGGATAGAGGTGTGTGATTCTCTCTCTATATATATAAATATATCTCTTGCGTTCTGTGTTCTTCTCTCCGGTAGGAGCCATTCATTGAGAGGTTAGTAGCCTTTTGTGTCATTGCTCTTCAAACGCCATTACCACACATCGTGCGTGGAGGTGCGTGGTTTTGTGTGGTCGACGGAGGAATGGATATGTCACGCATAGTTTGTGCGACTGCATATTCCACTGTGACGCGCCGGTCGAGAGTCACACATGTTTTGTGCGACACGATCGACGAACTCGTATCTTTTTTGATGTGTCACTTGGACGGTTTTGTTCCTATGCAGTATACATCCCAGTCCAACGTTCCACGCTGTCTCTCTCTCTCTCTCGATCTCGATCTCGATCTCATCCTAAATCTCGTCGTATGAATCGCCGCAGTCTCCTTCGCGGTTCGGTGGTCCTGCAGGGCGCCTTGTGTTCGGGCCCATCTCCATCATGGTCCTATTCTTACTCTCCTACGACGACTGGCAGTAGCAGTCGGACGAGGAGTATTGTCACCCAGACGTTCCACAACCAACCAAATGGCAACAGTCGTGGTACCTCCTTGTTGTTGTTGTCGTCGTTTGTGGATCCAACCACCACCGCCGTATCCGGTCCATGGCGCAAGCGACCCTGCTTTGTCCAGCATCAGAGGACTATGCATGCCATGGTGGCGTGCAGCAGCAGCAGCAAGAGCAACAACAGTCCGCACAGTTGTGCAAGAGGAGCAGGAGTTCAGCGATTCCTAACCTCCTCCTCCAGCAACAACGACAAGGACGACACCAACGACGACACGACCTCCAGCGAACAACAACATGCCATGTTTTTGCAACAAATGGAGGATTTGAAAGAAGAACGACAAGCCTTGTTTGGCTTTACCCAAGACGAACAAGAGAGTTGGATGCAAGCAGCATCCCATGGTCACAAGCATTCCTCGTCCTGGATGGAACAAATTCATCAAGCACGACGACAACAAAAAGAAGAAGAAGAAGACAGCTCCGAACCAAATGCACCCTCCGGTGGACCAACCACTGTTGTCGAACCGAACCACAATGACAAACAACAAGAACAATCCGTCGTCTCTCAGCCCTTTACGCACCTACAGTCCCCAAACACCACCAACACAAGCACCAACCAAGAAGAAGAGTCCTGGTCCATTCACATGGTTAATGTGGGATCCAAACCTTGCACGGAACGCCTGGCCGTGGCCGAATCGCGCCTCGTCTTTCCCGAACATGCCTGGGAGGCCTTGACCACCACAACCACCACAACTACAATGACTACAACCCCCACGGACCTGGTGGGACCCAAGGGACCCATTTTCACGACTGCCAAAGTAGCTGGCATTCTGGCCGCCAAGTACGTGTGTGTCGTGCGTTGTTTTTGTGTCTTGTGTGTGTGGGTTGTCCATCGTGTGTCGTACAATGGTGGCTCACTCTCTCACACAAATAATGGTCTCTCTCTCTCTCTCGCTCTCTCTCTCTCTCTGTGTTTCTCGTGTTTTTTACGATACCATGATACTGATGATGATATCTATTATATATACATAGAAAAACCAGTGACTTGATTCCTCTCTGTCATCCACTGCCCCTGACCAGTGTGGACATTGCCATTGACTTGGATGCGACAACACGAACCGCCATTGTCCAATGCACGTGTCGTGTCACTCACCAAACGGGTACGTACGTGTGTTCTGGTCGTTCCATGTATATTATAGAATACACAGGCGCATACGCCGGTTGTGTTGGTGGTGTGGTTCGTGTAGAGTTGTCGTCACATTGGTTCTCACTGCAGTGTGTGCGCTGGATTGTTGGGGAAATATATATCCACTATAGGGGTCGAAATGGAAGCCTTGACGGGTGCGACCGTCACGGCCTTGACCATTTACGACATGTGCAAGGCGATCAGTCACGAGATTGTCTTGACCAGTACGCGATTGCTGAAAAAGTCGGGTGGCAAAACGGACCACTCGGACGAACCACGCCACGAATCCCAAGACACCAAACACACAGAGTAGCCCGATTTGTCCTGCAGAATCGTTGGTTGTGGGAGAGAGGAAGGAGAGAAAAAGAGAGCAATGACTGTCGATTCGCCAAGACGGTAGACCAAAAACATCCATTGGGTCGAGAATGCCAGAACTAGAAGGTCCATCCAGTCTATCCTACCAGTCATGTTTGGAACAGACATGCGCTCTACCAGAGCAGAGATGGAGAACGAGGGACCAGTCTTTCACCACCACTGTTGGTGCACCCTGAACAAACAACCTTCTCTTCAACCTGAACAAACAACCTTCTCTTCAAAAGAACAAACTGACATACGGCACCAGTAGCTTTCGCTGTAATACTTCGTAGGTAGGTAGGCATTTGGGGGGGGAGGGACATCGATCATAGGAGTAGTATAGGGGACCCATCTTGGATTTTGGATTGGCACCATAGCGCCATGCAAAATCTCTTGTTTCGAATGGGCGTTTCTTTTTGTCGTTCATCTCTGCGCAGCGACGACCACACCATATAGAAGGAATATGGATCTATCAACATATGCTCTCTCATAGAAAGTCGTGACAAAACCATACGAGAGCTTCCAAAAAGGCGAGAGAGAGAGAGAGAGAGAGAGTTATTAGAGCTATAATATGGTTAGAGGTAGGAAAAGCGTCGGTTCTGCTCAGTCGCACATGGCGTGGCCTGTCGCGCCTGACGCACGACGACGGATTGGCCATGATGGATGATGGGGAGAAAAATGACTCAGCGCGAGACAATGGCAACATGCCCTGGACAAAAAGTCAGCGAGATGGATCCATCCTCTCGCACATACGGATGAAGATTCTCATAAAGCGTGCTCCCACATAACTTGTTTCAAAGCCCAGACAAGTATAGAACCATGACTGTTTTCGCGAGTAAAAGTGCCGTCGTGGCGGCCCTTTGGTGTCTGTTCTTTTCAGTCTCTGCGATCCATGCGTACGCTCCGAATCCGGTGATTCAGACGGCCGCACAAGGCATGAATCTGCTGCGACCCATTTTCAAGGCACAAGCGGGTATTCAGGCCACTCTGCTGGGATCGGAGGAAGATCAAGAAGCGGCCGTGGCCCAACTCCAGGCCGACAAGAAGAAAAAGAACCAGGCTTTGATTTATACCTATGGATGGAGTCCCTTTAGTAGTGAAGCTGTCCAACTCTTGGAATCGACCGGCTATGACTTTGTCCAAAAGGAATTGGGTGCCGAATGGTTCTTGTTGGGAGGCCAAGAATCCGCCTTGCGAGTCGAATTGGCCAAGGAGGTGGAATCGGGTGCCACCAGTCTCCCCAAGGTCTTTATTGGAGGCACGTGCATTGGTGGATGTCGGGAAGTGGGACAATTGGCGCAATCCGGTGACTTGGAGACTCTCCTTCGCAAAGCACGGGTACCCAAAAAGAAGACGACGACGGCTAAGAAAACAAAGTAAGATAGATGGCATTATGGTACCTAGAAGTAAAACAAATGTTTATACTATTGTGACAGCAGCAGTTTCAAAGTTAGGAGTATTCACATACATCAAAATTCTCAGGTACTACTACGAGTACCCAATTTTGTTGCTATCAGGTTATACCAGTACTTTGTTGTGCCGCATGGAGCCCAAAAGTCCATCGTCCATTTCCATCGATTCTGATGGAACGAACAGAGACACCCCCTCTCCGTTCTCCACCACACTTCCACGCGATTTGCTCATAACACGTTCTCCTGTTGGAATGAACGATGGCCATGCCACTGAAAGAGCAAGCATGGCAGTCGGGTCTTTTCCTTTTGGACGAGACAGCAGAATGGAATGAAACCGATTGGCCTCCTCTTGAGGGAGGATGGCGTTACGATCATGCTACGGTCGTACTGAATCATCCCGATCAGGACAACGATTCCAACAACAAGGGGCAGACGGTTGTCGTGTTGGGAGGAGTTCAACAAGGTCAAGGCATTGTCAATTCCGTTCTTGTATTGAATTTAGCAGAATCCAACATGCACTGGCGACAAGGACCAGCCATGAAAAAGAGACGCCGTGAACATGCCGTTGTTGTGTGCAACGACGGTGTCTACGTGATGGGAGGATACAACGGAGGATCTTTGGATTGTATCGAACGAATTGATTCCAATGATTTACTACAAGCAGCTTTAACAACAAGCAGCACTCACGAGATCAATTGGACGACATTGAATTGTCGACTATCAACACAACGAAGAGGATGTTGTGCCGTTGCGGTTCACAATCGATATATTGTTGTAATGGGTGGATGTAACATTCGTTATTTGTCGTCGGTTGAGATTATTGATACCAGCAATCACACTGTGGTTGAAGGACCATCCATGAACGTTCCACGATTGTGGTATGGAAGTGCGGTCGTTGGCCACCGCATCTTTATCGTTGGAGGCTATAACAATGACGGCAGACTTGGCTCGGTGGAGTATTTAAACTTTGCAGCGCCAAGTGAGAACGAGGAGACAAAGGTGGAAACTGCTGCTACAGTGACTTCCTCCTCGTCCTCTTGGACGACTCACTCTGATCTGGTGCTTTCCAAGCCACAACTTTGCTGTACAGTGGTTGCCGTGGGGTCTTGTCTGGTGGTGGCGGGAGACGATGGAACCATGGAAATCTTGGATACGCACCACAACCGCGTGTGCAATCTCCCATCACTCGAAAATCGCCGTAGAGGCTGCAGTATGGTGACTGTTGCCAATCAAGTTGCCATTATTGGTGGATTAGAGAATTCGACCTGTTTGACACTGCCACTCATGGACAAGAATTCGTGGTGCTTTCAACGACTCTGTGAGCAGCAACCAAACGGTTGGTATCAGCAATGGAACGAAATGGGACGTTTCCGAGATGCCACGGTGGCAACCAGTATCGACCGTGCTGAATGGAAGGATGACACTTGTGTTTGTTGTTGGTTGTTGTGATAGAATTGGGCGTTTGCCAACGAAACTGCAGTGATTGGTTACCCTTACGGACGAAGTAACTACTAAAGGATTCGCATAATCTCCAAAGCAAGCAACACTATGTAGTTAAAAGTCAACGGTTCAAGAAGGACAAGGACAGTGCGCCCATTCGCTGCGCTAGCTTTGCATCGCATAGTCTACGGCAAACGTTTGTGCGTCTCATTCTTGTCATGAGAAAAGCAAGACCACATCGATTCAAGGATCTGTAGCAAACGGCCGCACAAGGCATGAATTTGTTGCGGCCCATTTTCAAGGCACAAGCGGGTATTCAGGCGACTCTGTTGGGAACCAGCACGGATCAAGAAGCGGCCGTGGCCCAACTCCAGGCCGACAAGAAGAAAAAGAATCAGGCTTTGATTTATACCTATGGATGGAGTCCCTTTAGTAGTGAAGCGGTCCAACTCTTGGAATCGACCGGCTATGGCTTTGTTCTAAAGGAATTGGGTGCCGAATGGTTCTTGTTGGGAGGCCAAGAGTCGAATTGGCCAAGGAGATGGAATCGGGTGCCACGAGTCTCCCCAAGGTCTTTATTGGCGGCACATGCATTGGTGGATGTCGGGAATTGGGACAATTGGCGCAATCCGGTGACTTGGAGACTCTCCACTTAATGTAAACAGATATCTAGGTGTTGGTAAAGACACGTGTTAGATATAGGTGAGGTAGTCAATATAGCTCGGGTAGCCAACCTACTGCAGTGAAACGACGATGGGGCCCTCACCTTCGAATCAGCAACTAGGTCGACTCTCTTTCACAAACAGTTTGGTTACAAACTTTTGGTTTATAAAAAGAGTGAGCTTATTCTAAGATGAAAAGTGATTTTGGAGCAGGTTTGATCTCCTCGATCCTCTAGGTATGGAACTTGTTCTATTTGTTCCATAGAGCAGTTCTTTTTGTTCTGTGCACTAGTGGGAGATCTCACCTCTCCTGTTGTATCTTGTTTTGGATCTTTACTCGATGGACTTACCTTTGACACTCTTCAGGTGGCCGGATGGCCTGCCTGAGATCCATTTGTTTTCTCAATATTGAGAGGAAGATTCGGTATCCGGTGGCTCGCCCGACATGCAAATATATACGGCTGTATAGTGGGCTCGCGGTCTGGCAAGTTTTTATGTAAATAATATAGTAGGGCGTAAGTCACGTAAAGTTCCTTAGTTTTGGCGAGCAGCGCGATCAGTACTCTAAAGCAGCTGCTCGATGCGTTGAGGTTCAATTGACGTGCGTTGAGGTGCAACGCCTGCTTCTGATCGGCATGTGGCACGTCTGACCGCACGTCACGCATATAGCTAGAGGAAATAGTCTAATGTCTAGAGAGTCGAGAGCGGTATTCTATAACTCTCCCTCTCATGGAGTGATTGGTGGAGAATCATGACGTGGTATGATGTCAGCTTACCAACCTTGATTTAATTTGCGGCAGCGCTCAAAGAGCTCTCGATTTTGGCACTTGGTGAGATAGTCTGCCTTTTGATCATTGGTGCCTACCATACTGACCTTTACTCCTCCGGGATGATCACCGACATGTTCCCAGAAGAAATGTAGGTAAGTATTAAAATGTTTTGTCCGGGGTGTAAGGCGTTGCTTGGTAGCTAGGTGGAAGGCTCCACTGTTGTCTTCAAAAACTTCAGAGAATATAGTTGGCTTTTCAAATGGGAGTTCTAGGTTCTCTAGAAGCTCTTCAATGACTCGTCTTGTTGCAATAACACTACGCATTGCTTGAGACAAAGCATGATATTCCGCTTGAAGTGTGCTTAGAGCTACTGAAGATTGAAGTTGCGATCTCCAAATTAGAGGACATCCACAGAAGGTTAGGATGTATCCCGTTCGTGACTTGGCACTAACCGGGTTATCCTGTGGTTCACGACCATGGAGTCCCGCAAAATCAGCGTCTACATAACAATCTAGCTTGAAATCTTTAGTTGGAGTGAAGATTGTACCTTTGTCCTTGGTTCTTGATAGATAACGAACAATGGTCTTGATGGCTGTTGCATGTGACTTTTTAGGTGCTGAACTGAATCTAGCGACTTGACTAACTGCGAAGGCTATATCAGGTCTGGTATTCGTGGATAAATAGAGTAGCATTCCGACTATGGAGCTATAATGCCAGCTTTCTTTCATGGGCTCACCATCGGGATCGCTGCCGAGACCTAGCTGAGTTGCTGGAGTCCAATTCGGATTGCAGTCGTGTAGTCCCGTGGCATTTATTATCTTGGCAATTAACCCCTTCTGGGTCATAGTAATAGACTTATTCTCATTTCGAATAAAGTTGATGCCCAAATAGTCGGTGAAATTGCCTTCTTTCTTAAGTGATAGGCCTTTCTTCTGTAGTTGTTCGATTAAATCATCAATAAGTTTCATATCAGGGGCACAAACGCCACAGTCGTCAACCCATAGAAAAATGATGATGTTGGACTTGTAAAGAAGACATTCGTCATGCTTACTTGATTTGAAGCCGTCTTCCTTAAGCGCTTGTACTAGATGGATATACCACAATCTAGGTGCAGAAGACAGGCCATATAGACTTTTGATGAGTCTTAGGCAGGTCGTTCCGGGCTTACTAGATCGAAATCCTCTAGGTAGATGAATCCATACAGGTTCATCTAAGGTAGCCTGTACAAATGCGTTGTTGAAATCGATACACGCAAGTTCCCAACCCAAGATTAAACTAAGGGTGAGCACAATACGGATAGTACTCCAGTGAACCACTGGACTATAGTTCTCTTGTTCCGTTTCTTGTAGGTCTCCTCTAACACAATATCGAGCCTTATGCTTGATAATATCTCCGTCTGGAGATCGCTTGCGTTTGAATACCCATGTCCCAGGTAAAATTCGTGTATTAGCCTGGGATTGAGGGACTTCTTCCCAAGTTCCTTTCTCCTCTAGTTCGGTTATTTCCTTGCTAGCTGCCGCTTTCCATTTCTCTATGTCTGTATCTCGCATAGCCTCATCGTAAGAGAGGGTGTCGGGATCAGAGAGAGAAGCTTTGTGAACTGTTAAAAGGTCACTAGGCTCATGAGATGGTGGCATTAGAGAAGGGAGGTTTGCTAGATTGCCTTCTTCAACTAAGCGGGTAGGTCGTTTAATAGTCCTAGCAGATCTCCTAGTTGGAAGGATCGTCGGTTGGACTGCACGTGGAGGCGGTCGCGGTGGTAATCTAGCTGGAGAAGGAGAAGGGTTGTGAAGAGGGGACTCCCTCTGAGACGGCGACTCTCGAAGAAATGGTAACCTTGTGGGGTGACAGATGGGGAGAAGGCGAACGAGGGGTACTTGGAGCTGTAGATTCAACTCCTGATGATACGGACACCTGTCTTTGAGGTGTCTGGTTAGTTGTCTCCCTCTGAGGAGGTGACTCCAACGATGTGGTCAATGGAGTTGGAGTGGGATCCTCACTGGGAGTTGGTAAAGAAGCGGAGAGTGGCACTGGGAGTGGACGTGTGTTAGGTGTAGATGATGACGTCAACGGAAGATATGGTTGGCGAGTAGCAATTCGTTGTGCGACATCTGATTGACGTCGAAGATACGTATTTTGGGTAGCTTCATCAATACTAGTAGGGGAGTCTAGATCGTCCGTTTCGGATGAATCATCAGTGATATATTGATATGCAGAATCTCCGAACAGGCGATACCAAGGTTCGGGTGCAAAGTCCGGAAGCTGGTCGACAGACATGGCAATAGTGCTGAACCAATCGTCGAACACTACATGGAACTGGGGCGTAATATAGCCAGTTTGAGGATTTAAGACTAATGGAACAGTACTGGCATGTCGCGTACTTAACCCCATAAGTTGGCAGCGAATAGATTTTGGCTGCCAGCGGGGTAGCTTCTTCCCGTCTGCAATGGTTTTGTGCAGAACATAGACCGGACAGCCCCACACGTGGAGATCATGAAATTTTTGTTGTTCCCATCGGACACGTGTGAAAACATCATGGGGGCTTATACCAGTCTCAGTATTGGGTACATGGTTGTGTAAGAAAACGGCATGTGAAACGGCCATGGGCCAGAGCGCCGGATCAGCCAATTCTGGCCACTGTATGGCAGAGTGTAACATCATGGTGCGTGCAATCGACATAATTGTTTGTATTGCCCTTTCAGCTATTCCGGCATGATGATGTGCCCCGACTCCTGCGAACCGCAAAATTTGAGCAAAGTTCTCAAGCGATTGGGAGTAGGATTTTGAGGTGAAAGCAGCTCCGTTGTCCGTTAGGTATTTGAGAGGAACTACACCCACTTCTCTACAAAATAGTTCAAAGGATCCTTTAACACTAAGCGTTTCATGAGTGTTAAGGTGTGATTGAAATCCTATCCATGTATACCCCGAGGCGTGATCGACAAAGATCGCGCCGCCCACATAAAGGTTGTCAACTTTTGACTTCCCCCGAGAGTCAAATCTTCGTCCTTTTGTGGAGCACACAAAATGATCTACAGAGATACATTGTCCAGGATGGAGGTTGCCATCTTTGGTGACTCCTCGTCGATCCTTGACAATGGTTGTTGTCGAACCGGGTTCGGTGCGACGACGTTGTTTCCCAAATTGGCATGCTGCGCATAATGGTAAGTCTTGCAAAAGAGATGCAGCTTGTGAGTGTAAGCGACGAGTCTTTTCTGTTGTTGCAAGGATACCAGTGCGCATCAAGAACTGTACCTTGCGAAAGTTAAGATGTCCAAGTCTGTAATGCCATTTGAGTAATTCCTTTTGAGGAGCGGTAAGATTTTCATTGTGTTGTGATACTTCATTCACTGTTGTGTTGAGAGCTACCGAGCCAGTCATCATGTTCTGCTTGTCGTACCCAAACGACATGGGCAGATTGTTGCTGGGATTCACCATGACGGTGACTTCTCGGCGGGATTCATCTCCTGGAATACCGGTTAGGGTAAGTGTGTAACCGTCTTGAATTATTTTCTCGCCGAAGTATGTTTGAAGTAACGATTGCGTCGACAAAAGTCTAACCGATGTTTTTGGTACTAGGAACGCAGGGAGTTTGAGCGATCGGGGCATACCATTGGTGTCCAGGATCGTCCAAACAACTGTTCCACGGGCAGTAGCTTTCATCCGGTTGGCGATGCCCTTTACTTGAAGACTTGGCAAAGAGCGAATCGGTACTTGAATCGGTTGACATGGTAGTTGGGGTGGTGTCCGAACCATGGTGAGTCAGGATAGCGAGAAGAGACGCGCCGAATGACCACCAAAACAACAATCCAACATGAGAGCCAAGTGATGATGGCAGGCATGAAGGATGGATGAGTCACGTATGAGAGCAGTAAGAACCATAGACCTGTATATAAGTCGTAGATTCCTGTTAGAAAATGACTCAGACCGATGTAGATTGTAGTCTTTCCTTCATTGTAATAGGTGTCAGCTCCCGTAGAGGGTGAGGCGGTAGGGTAGAGCCACTGGATCACAGGTAGGACAAGGACAAGGTGGGCGAGTGCAACTAAGAAAAGGTGCAGCCACGCAGAAGTTTCTGCCGTAGGTGTCTCGTCCGACTCGCGCGCCAGCCGATCATCAAAATCGCGACGGACCGGCGAAGGGGTCACGTGTCCGAACCTGAATGGGGTGTAGTGGACTTCTACGCATTTCCCTACCAGAGAATCCTCATCAGATGATACTGTTTCTTCCATAGTGTCAATTGGGACGTTTTGTCGGTCCTGGGGACCTCCCTCCGATTCATTATTCTTGATCCAGAAATTTTGGGTCTCATTTTTAGAACAATCGTCAACCCATGCCATGTTGGCAAAGTATTTGGTGAGCGGCACAGTTTTTGCTGAGTCGCCACCACTGCTTGCTGTGTCTGCATCGGTAGGTACGTACTTCTCCCCAAGAGTGTTGTTGGGTGTAAACAAAGTAGAAGACAAACTGTCCGCACTACTCTCACGATGTGTTCGGAGTTGTGTTGATGCAGGTGTAAAGCGATGGCCAATGGACGACGTGTCCATCGGTTGAATATTGAAGCAAGGCATCATCGGTCCAGGAGGAATGGGGGACATGCCTGGAAAGGAGTGTTCCGGTCGAGGGTGATTTGGGATCAAAGTCCCATCGACGTAGTATCCCATTGCCCATTCTTCTTCCTTGACACGCTGATATGCTTCAGCGACGGTAAGTTTTGGTTCACGCCATGCATTGGCAAAGACTGTTTTTGCTGCACGTTCATATCTCATTCCATCACGTTTTGCCTGTTCTGCTTCGAGAACGAATTGTTCAGACGAATAACGAGCGATTGGCTGCTGCATGGTGAGTTTTCGTCGCGGAGGCAGTTGCGGTGGAGGAGACGGAGCTTGGTGTGCCAGCGCAAAGGGTGCTGATGGCCGTGGCGGAAGCGGTGGCTGTGGAAGAATTGGTGAGATGGCAGGGAGTTTCTTTTCAAGGCTTGGTGGTCGTCCCTCCTGCAGCATTTTGAGAGGGGCATTCATGTCTTCGACAGACAAATCCATGCCGGCTTCTGGCGTGCGGTAAGTGTCATTATTTGCCATGCTAGTGTCTTTTGTGTCTTGATCCATGCTTTCATAGCTCTCATTGACTGCTGCTGCTGCCTGGATTTCTTTGTCGTACAAACCTTCGAGGAAACGTTGGGTTTCCAAATCGGAGAATTTGACAGCTTCAGAATCGAGGGCAGACAGAGATGGTCCCAGTTCCTCCCACTTGTTGAAATACTTTGGCTCGTTTCCAAAGTCAGGTTCAATGGGAGTTGAGGTAGGCTCCGTGGTATTGATTGTGCTTGTTGTGTTGCAAGAAGAAGAGTCTTGCATGTCGCTTGTGGTTGTCTCACTGTCTTTTTCTTCTTGTTCCAATGCTGCTGAGGTAATGCGATCAGGCGTTACCAGCTTCAAGGTATTGGATGAGAAGAGGGACGAGGAAGTTGATGACCCATCGTCCATTTCTTCTTCGGTGTCAACGGTTTGGGTCAAATTGACCACAAGATTGTACGCACAAAGGTCGTACTCGTCGTCCGTCTCGGAGCAATCCACATCAGTTTTAGCGTCGTCCATGTTGGGAGGACACTTCACACAAACACAATTTGCTTCAAAATCGTCGTGGTCGAAGAGCCAAGAGTGCTCTTTGTTGACCATTTCGTAAGTATTCGCATCATCAAAGCCGTTTTTCTCGATGTATGCTACCCATGCTGCTGGTTCCATTTCTAACTTGTTTGCTTGATGTTGTTTGGAACTCGACTTGTTGGATTTGAAACCAACAATATGCTCACTGGTTTTGTGAGTTGGATTCCAGTTGGTGCATTTTCCGCACCAATACATGGGCTTTCCATCCACCATCCGCATTTCTGGTTCCCCTTCTTTGGGAGGGATGCGGCGCCAGTTGCTATCGCTGGAAGAGGTACGTTTCGTGAAGTTGTTGTTGTTTTTGTTTTTGTTGTTTTTGTTGTTGTTCTTCCCCTTCTCACGAACGGATGTCTTCTTGTTCCCGGGTGTGTTCATTTGCTGAACAAGAGCGTTGGCTTGAATGGACTTGGTCTGTTTTCCTTTCTTGGAAACTGTGGCATTGTTAGCACCATACGATGTTGGTGGTGCCTTGGAATCCCGGTGAGTGCTCTTTGCGCTCCATTCCCCGCGCTTTACACTAACCCAATATTTGCTGTTTGCCTCTTCGATCACGTGCGTATATAGCAGCTTGTTTGTGGTCATGTATTGATCCGCTGCTGCACGGTCGAGAAACCGAATGTGATCGACACTGTCCTGGACAGACTTGTTCAGGAGCAGGAGAGAAAACTTCGGAGTCGGCGGCCATTCTGCTTTCAAAATGTTTGTGAGCAGGCTCGCCGTGAGGGTGTGGTCGTAAAGACCAGCGGCGGTAAGAGATCGGGCCTTTGCGGCGAAATCGGTGGTAAGTGCAGTGATGTCATGGCCGGCGTAGTTGTGCGGGTCCAATGAACGCATCTCACTTTTTACGATTTCCCAATGTTCGATTGAGTCGTCCGTAATAATCCGGACGATGATCATGAACAGCTCCGGAAAGGATGCAACGTCGCGGGATTGGTCCTCCACTTCCCGTCGAAATGTCTTATCCAATGAGTCAAGTAAGTAGTCTTGCGCCGCGGCATCGTTGTTGGCGTCATACTTATCATACTTGCTCACCTGTTGTTTCATTGCTTCGTGAACCTTTGTGTGAGTGAACCGTGGGTGTTCGGTAACGATGTTGAGCATGGAGGACTTACTGAGTGGATCGAGTAAGTACATAATCGTATCCATGCCGTGTTTCGTGAAATGGCGGACTAATTCGTCTTGGAGTCTTGAAAAATCGCCTTTCTTCTTATCGAACTTTTCTACAGGGCCAGTCACCCGATCAAGGTACCGCTTGTCGGTAAAGGTACGTAGCTGGAGACTGCGGACTGGATGGTCCTTGGCTTTGTCGTCTAACCCTTTCCAATCTGGTTTGGGTTTACCGCCAGTCCAGGGGACGTACGTGTCCTTGCTGGATTGAACGAGGCCGCCCATTCTGGGACGGTCGGGCATAAAGACATCAGTGTCTTGTTGGGGAGAGTCTTCACCTGACATGGTGTTGGAAGCAACAATCAGCCGCTTTTGGGAAGAACGAGACGCGTCGGTTTGCTGGGCAGAGCCAGGGAGAGGTGCGGTCTGTTGCTGGGGTTCTTGCTGGGTGTTTGCAAGATCAGGTGGTACACTGAGTGGAGGCTCAGTGGGGTCAGTCCGATTCGGGCCAGGAGTAGTGTCAGACTCGTCGACACTCTCTGCTGTTACGAGTTCGAAACTGCCAGCGCCACTAGAGGTAGGAGAGTCTTGGTCTTCCTCCGTTGTGGCTACGGGGTGGATGCCTTGCTAGGGATGTCCACTCCTTGCGCGCGTATAGATGCCGTAGTAAGAGGTGAACCTTATAGAGTTCTCCCTCTTGGTAATATAATAGTCGATCGATCAGGAAACGTCTTGTTTACCTGCCTTACTTGGGCTCAGCAACCACTTAATGTAAACAGATATCTAGGTGTTGGTAAAGACACGTGTTAGATATAGGTGAGGTAGTCAATATAGCTCGGGTAGCCAACCTACTGCAGTGAAACGACGATGGGGCCCTCACCTTCGAATCAGCAACTAGGTCGACTCTCTTTCACAAACAGTTTGGTTACAAACTTTTGGTTTATAAAAAGAGTGAGCTTATTCTAAGATGAAAAGTGATTTTGGAGCAGGTTTGATCTCCTCGATCCTCTAGGTATGGAACTTGTTCTATTTGTTCCATAGAGCAGTTCTTTTTGTTCTGTGCACTAGTGGGAGATCTCACCTCTCCTGTTGTATCTTGTTTTGGATCTTTACTCGATGGACTTACCTTTGACACTCTTCAGGTGGCCGGATGGCCTGCCTGAGATCCATTTGTTTTCTCAATATTGAGAGGAAGATTCGGTATCCGGTGGCTCGCCCGACATGCAAATATATACGGCTGTATAGTGGGCTCGCGGTCTGGCAAGTTTTTATGTAAATAATATAGTAGGGCGTAAGTCACGTAAAGTTCCTTAGTTTTGGCGAGCAGCGCGATCAGTACTCTAAAGCAGCTGCTCGATGCGTTGAGGTTCAATTGACGTGCGTTGAGGTGCAACGCCTGCTTCTGATCGGCATGTGGCACGTCTGACCGCACGTCACGCATATAGCTAGAGGAAATAGTCTAATGTCTAGAGAGTCGAGAGCGGTATTCTATAACTTCTCCTTCGCAAAGCACGGGTACCTAAAAAGAAGACGACGTCGACCAAGAAAACAAAGTAAGATAGATGGCATTATGGTGCCTAGAAGTAAAACAAATGTTTATACTATTGTGACAGCAGCACTTTCAAAGTTAGGAGTATTCACGTCCATCAAAATTCTCAAGTACTTGCCAATTTTGTTGCTATCAGGTTACGGATATCCACCTATGCTCCTACGGGGTAGCGTGAGCGAACCCGGAAATACCAGTACTTTGTTGTGCCGCAAGGAGCCCAAAAAAGTCCATTGTCCAGCACATTTCCATCGATTCTGCGACCTCTCCGTTCTCCACCAGACACTTCCACGCGATTTGCTCATTCTACACGTTCTCCTGTTGGAATGAACGATGGCCATGACACTGCAAGAACAAGCATGGCAGTCGGGTCTTTTCCTTTTGGACGAGACAGCAGAATGGAATGAAACTGATTGGCCTCCTCTTGTGGGTGGATGGCGTGACGATCATGCTACAGTCGTACTTGACCATCCCAATAAGGACAACGATTCCAACAACAAGGGGCAGACGGTTGTTGTGTTGGGCGGACTTCAACCATATTACATTCCCACGGATTCCGTTGTTGAATTAAATTTAGCAGAATCCAACAAGCAGTGGCGAGAAGGACCACCCATGAACACGAGACGCTGGGGACATGCCGCTGTCGTGTGCAACGGAGGGGTCTACGTGATAGGAGGATACAATAGGGAAGAAGGATATTTGGATTGTATGGAACGGATTGATTCCACTGATTTGCTACAATCAATTTTAACTACAAGCAGTACGCATGAGAGTCATTGGACGACATTAAACTGTCGATTATCAATGAGACGATCACGATGTTGCGCTGTTGTGGTTCAGAATCGATATATTGTGGTAATGGGTGGATCGAAAAGGGTGACAGATAACTTATCATCGGTGGAGATTGGTCATTGAGGGACCATCCATGAACGTTCCTCGATCATTCTGTGCCAGTGTGGTCGTTGGTCACCGCATCTTTGTCGTTGGAGGCTGTAGCAATCACGGCTATCTTGACTCGGTGGAGTATTTAGACTTTGCAGCGCCAAGTGGGAACGATTGGACGATTCACTCTGATCTGGTGCTTTCTGCGAAGCATGTTGTGCTTGTACAGGGGGTTGCCGTGGGATCTTGTCTGGTGGTGGCGGGAGGACATTGTCGAACCGTGGAAGTATTAGATACGAACCGCAACCGCGTTTGGAAACTCCCACCACTCGAAAATCGCCTTGATGGCTGCAGTATGGTGACTGTTGCCAATCAAGTTACCATTATTGGTGGATCTGAGAATTCGACCTGTTTGACACTGCCACTCATGGACAAGAATTCGTGGTGCTTTCAACGACTCTGTGAGCAGCAACCAAACGGGTGGTATCACCAATGGAACGAAATGGGACGTTTCCGAGATGCCACTGTGGCAACCAGTATCGACCGTGCTGAATGGAAGGATGACACTTGTGTTTGTTGTTTGTTGTTGTGATCGAATTGGGCGTTTGCCGACGAAACTGCAGTGATTGGTTACCCTTACGGACGAAGTAACTACTATAGGATTTGCATAATCTCCAAAGGAAGCAACACTATGTAGTTAAAAAGTCAACCGTTCAAGAAGGACAAGGACAATGCACCCGTTCGTTACACTAGCTCTGCATCTGAGTCCAGGGCAAAAGTTTGTGCTTCTCTCATCTGTCGCAAGAGAAAAGCAAGACCACATCGATTCAATGATGCATCCGGAGCTGTATAGCGTCTCTATATGTCCTGTAATGCCGAAACTCTATGGAGTGTGGAGTTTTGAAAACTAATTAAATAACCCGGATATACATGTACTTTGTTGTGCCACGGGGGATGAAGGAAGGCCGACCATGACCATGGCACGTCATTATATTAGTTCTATAGGATATACACACACACGCCGCCACCGCATGGTGTAGATTAGAATTCTTACTTTTGTGCCTGTGTCTTGCTTTCCAATCGCAGGGTTGGAATTCAAAGGAGCGGTACCACAAACAGAGTGGGAGGAAACAAAGAACCGAGACTGTGGGTTCCAATAAACCAAAAGGGCACCGCCCAAGGACAGTTTCGGAACGAATCACACGATCCATTACCATGGACCATGGTCGAGTCGCCCATCCGAATCCAAATGGAGATTCGGCAGACGACGACGACGACGACGACGACAAGAGTCCAATTGTCGACAATACCAACAACAACAATCACAAGGAGAACGCCAACGATCGGATTCGACCCTTTGAATGGTTGACCAGTCCAGCTTCCTTGACACCCCTCTTGTTACAACAACAAGACGTTTGGTCATCTTCCACAAATGGCTGTCGTATCTTGCACCTGGGCAGTGGGAGTTCCATTTGGTCCGAATATTTGCTTTCCAGTGAGTTTCCCTTGTCGCATCGCATTGCCAAGATCATCAATGTCGACAAGGATGCCGAAACTGTCTCACGTATGCAACACCGGTGGAACCAACAACAACAACATGTCAGAAACAACAAGCACAAGGACGATACTACGCACTCCAAATTGGACTTTTGGTGTCTCGATTGGGTGCAGGAACGAGTGCCCTTGGACAATCAAACTTTGAATGTGATTTTGGACAAGTCCACGTTGGATTGTACCCTGTGCAGTGACTCGGCGACGGCGTGGTTGTTGCACCAAGTCTATCGACTCCTTCGCGTCGGTGGCCTGTATTGTGTCGTGTCCTTTCATGCCCTCGAGTTGCTGGTTCCCCTCATATCCCAGTGTCCCGGCACTCATTGGTCCTCCGTGACGACTCATGTCATTCCGCGACAGGTCGAACGGCTCGACCACAGAAATGACGACGACAACAACAACGCCAACGACGACAACCCGAGCCATTCTTTGGTCTCTCCCCATGACAACAACACGTCTCGTACCGTCAATGTCGTCATGGCCCGTCGGGGCTGTCCTCCACACGAACAACAAGAAGAAGAAGAACCAGAATTGGACATTACGGCCCTGTATCATCATGCTCACAAGGTCAATGATGATTGGTACCAGACTTTGCACCCGCTCCTCACGCCACAGCGCTTGTCGCAACTTCGACAGGCATTTACTAGTACCAATCTGTCCGACGACGAATCATTCCTGTCCTTGGAGTTGCCCGACTGCTATCAAGTTTTGTTTACGACACCAGAACGAGAACAATACACCTATGATTACTTTTTGCAAGATTGGCAAGCCTTTGTACAATCTCATGCCAGTCAGCACCAGTCTGAGGAGGAGGAGCATGACGACGACGACGAGAAGAGACCGCTTCCACAAAATTCCATGACACTCGAAACAGCCTTGCTGTTTTTGGAGGAAATGCAGTAATGCATAATCACCAAAAAAGGAACGTTCGGATCCACAGAGAATGGTGGGTCGAACAGTCGCATCGGTCCGGCCACAGGATCTCGACTCGACTGTACTGTACTGTGGACCCTGTATGGATTGACTTGTTCTCTCGTCTAGGATCTCTTGTGACTCGGTTCGATCAACTGCGGTTCCGACTCTCTTTCTATGTCAAGTCCTCGGCGTCGATTGCCACGTCGGTCAGACGGGCGGCTGGACTACTACTACTTCTACTAGTTTCCGTGTGATCGAGTTGCAACAAGCGACACATGGCGGACACGGCCTTTTTGTCACTTTTCAAGAGTCGGTCCAGGCCCGTATCGCGATGCTCGTCGTCGTGGTCATCCTGGGGAAAAAAGACGAGTCGCGATGGGGTTTCCAAACTGGCCGAGGCCAGGAATCGACTCGTGTCGGGTTTGACGAGAAAGGATCGTCGTCCCAATGTATCAAAGAAAATCACTCGGCGCCATGAGAGGCAATGAAGGATACTGCATTGTCGAACACTACACGAACGATGAGACTCTTGAGTGCTCGTGGAGGCTGTTGCTTGCGAACCACCATTGCGACTCGAATGCCACTCTCCTCCGGGACTGGACGAGTGTTGGTTCTTGTGGTGGTGGTTCTTGGTTCGGGGCAAGACGAGGGAGCCCTCGGCATTGACGGGAAGTGTCGTGTCATTGGATTTGAGCGCTTCAAAGGTGGTCAACACCACACTATATCTTATCAGTCGTTCCGTGGTGGCCAGCGATTTGCGTTCCTTGAGGGGCAAGGTGGAATGATCCACCACAGGCAAGGAAGATCCTTCTCGAAAGGCTTGACCAAAGGCCTCGATCCATGGCTTTTCTCGGACCACAATCAGGGTTTGACCGCCACAGGGTTTGGCTCCACTGGTGGTTTGTGTGGTGTTGCCTTGTTCCATCTGAAACACGAGTTTCATACACAGTTGAATGGCTTGGTCGGGAGGGAGTGAAAAGACAATGCTCGATCCTGGTTGTGGTTGTCGTTGTTTCGTATTATTATTGTTGCTGTTGTTGTGGAGGGATTTGATTTGTTTGTAGATTTGGTACAGGGTTGTCCGTATGGGTTTGGAGTATCGACTCAGGGGATCCGGTTCTGGTGGATGCGATTCCAGTGGCAACGGTTGATAATGCAACGTTGCTCCTTGTTTGAGTTTGACATTGTGAATCAACCGGCGGCTCCGTGAACCCTCGAACTGAGATGATCCATACGGGACTTTACTGTAGAAGGTTTCCAGAGACTCTTCATGCATCGATCTGTCCACTCCAACGTTTCTCTGTGATGAGTACAAGGGTTTTGGACTGTTGCTGTTGTTGTCGTTGTCTCCCATGGAGACTTCTTCCAAGCTAATGGAGGAGTTGTTTCCGTGTCCATGATGCGGCACGGGACTCATGCTGCCACTGGGTGGCAAGATGGGGGATTGAGAGGTTGGAAAATAATGGGGACTGAGCGACAAGCGACCCAGGGAGGCTTCCAGGGGGAATTGTTTGGGTGTGGCATGTTCCGACGACCATTTCGCCCGACGATGGTCGGCGCCTCGTTTGCCACTGGTGGACGATAGTCTCTTATTATGGTTCGTGTTGTTTCCATCAGGACTTGTCGTGTGGTCGGAAGGGAGTGGGAGATCGGGGGATTGAAAGACACGACAGGAACGAGCCTGTTCAATAGGACTCTCATGGCTGGTGCGACGACGAGGACCATGACTATTGTTTGATGGTGGTGTCAATTTGGGAGAGTCCAAGGCTCGCGATGTTTCCTTGTCGTCCTGGTCGGAGTTGGGTAGATTGGGACCATTGTCGGGCGAAAAGAGCGCTCCCGACTCTTCCATCCCATTACCAAACGTCTCATTGATGGGGTGACACGAAGCACTTTGATTCATTGTATTATTTTCCTTGTTGACATGTTCGGGAGAAAAGAGTACCATGGACGTTTGAGGTAATGATAGATTTGATGAGGAATCCTGATTTCCGTCGTCGTAGCTTGGTGACGGACCGTTGAGGCTTTTCTTGTTGGTTGGGTGGCTCGTTTTCATTGTCATGTTGGGTGACGATTCTTCCATCCGGATTTGTGTGGGTGGCTGCTTGATTCCTAGTGGTTGTGGTTGTCGTTGTTGTGGAATGTGGAGTCGTTCCAACAATTCACGGACCTGTTGTTGCGCCTGAATCTTTTGGTCGTCCGTCATGTGTCGATAATTGGCCAACGAGGAATCGTGTTGTTGGTGGTGTTGAAGAATGGCTCGTTGGACCCAAGTCTGGTACTGGGTTTGGTACAAGCGTTCGTAGGGACCGGGGACACGACGACGACGAGGAGGATTGGGTCGTTGTTGCGGTTGGGTTACTGACCCTTGTGGTGATGGATGAATCATGTGCCCTTGAGATTTGCCGTTACTAGACGGGGAGGAGGAGGAGGAGGAGGGTTTGGACCGTTGGTGAAGTACGTGTCGTTGTTGTTGTAGATCCTCCTCGTCCAATGTTTCGTCCTCGTCCTTTCGCTCATCGGGGAGCGAGTGTCGTTGGTCCATGATTGCAGCTCTTGTTGTTGCTTGGATAGCACTGAACGGACGGCCAGTCCTGCTTATCTGGTGGTGGTGCACTGTTGGTTCATTATTTTCACATTCCTCCTTCTTCTTCTTGTTCTTCCATAATGATGGTGGAGACGGAACGGAGGACACCACTTTGGCAAAACCTGCTGCTGTTGCTGCTGCTACGTTGGTACTGGAAGGACGAGGAGGACAATGGCCGAGTTCGTGCAAGGCCGATTCCAAAAAGGATTCCGAATAGGTCGAATCATTATTCCGGTTGCGGTGCAGGGTATCATCATTTTCGTCCGCTGCAGCAGCAGCGGGCACAAACTCGTTGGCAATCCAATCCATTTCCAACGTTTGGGCCGTGTCTCCCTTGTGGTTGTTGTTGCTGCGGCTTGTTGTTGTCGTAGTAGGTACTACGACCACCGCATCCTCCTTCTCTTCCTCATATGCGTCGTATTCCTCATAGTGCAGAGTCGGCATGGTTCTGTGGGTGGCTATGTAGCGAACGAATTGTCAGTGTGACCACAACCACACACACCATCAAAGCAAACACAAACCACCAAAACTCGAAAGGAAGGAGAAATGTGGGACGACGAAAGCCACCGGGCGCGCACGCCGTCTCAGTCTCGCTGACTGCGACTGATTGTGCCTGCGTGCACCTCATCTAGGGTGTAGTATATAGCTGTACAATAGGTAGCAGATCCAGAAAGCTACATTCGATCATCGATCCAAACAACGCCACAATCATGGGAAATTGGAGCAAGTAGAGTGGTAAGTAGTATACAGAGGTGGGGTGCACTTTGACTAGCAGACTATTACAAAAAGTACTTCTCTTCTAATGGAGAAACCGAAACCATGAATCGTCCACTCCCTGGACCGACGCCACACACAAGAGGGAGTGAGGTATGTTGTGTAGTACCGTGTATATGATAGGAGATGGTTAGGGTTCGGGCCAGACGGCATTGAGAATGGTCAAGAGCAAGTTTTTGTATCTGCCCATCACTTCGGCTCGGATAAAATCATCAATGCCCTTGCCATATTCTTCCAAAAAGGCCGTATAGACATTGCCCATGTGCGGTTGGAAGCGAATCAAGCTACACGTCAAGAGCAAAAAGTCCGTTCCAAAGCCTCGACAGGCTTGATCGAGCAATTTGGCCATGGTTTCGTGCGGCTTTTCCTTCATGCCAATCAGATACAAGGTCGCTTGTCGCAAATTCTTTTCTCCCATGCCACCCAATTCCTTTTCCATGGCTTTCCAAAGCGTATAGCCATATTTTTCCGCATAAACCGAATTGATGTTTTGCAAATGTTCGGGCGGTGCCGCACACAAGACTTTGAAAATACCCTTTTCGTCCGTGCCCATGCGTCCTTGTCCCTTGGCATGAATGGTTTCGGCATCTTCTCGAGCCTTGTCCATGGTATGAAATTCGGGATCGTAGGCTTGTTCGGCGGCTTGCAAACAATTGAAGCACAATCGTTCCATATTGCCATGCAATTCGCTGGCCAGCACTTTGCCCAAATCCTTGTCAAACATGCGAAAATACGTCTTTTTGAGCAATTCCATTTCGTCATTGGTCCGTCCCGCCACAATGGACCACACGACATTGACATTGGCGCCCACTCCTTTGGTCGCCTTGCGAATCATGAGACATTCCGCTTCGTGCGCGGGCAAGGCGAGAAATTCCAGGGCATCGCGGAGATCGCCCGAAAATTCCTTGGCCATGAGATCGGCCAGGGTTTTGAATCGTTTGTGATCACATCCATACAATTCCATGTAGCGCATACTAATTTTGGCACGTTCCGTCGGATCTTTCGTCGCCAAGGCGTTAATCACTCGTTGCCGATCAGCGCCCAATCCCTTGGTGGCCGACTCAATTTCCTCACAGGCGTGATCGACGGCCGATCCAAAGGCGTCTGGAGACAAGTCTTGAGCCATGACATAATCGGGATACAACGGAATCGTCATGATGACGGGGGATTCTGATTTGTTGGGTTTGTAAGAAGTGGTTGGTGAGCTTTGGTTCGGGGCTGCGGCGTCCGTTGCGGATCGTCGTCTTTAGGCCATTCCTTTGGCTCAACAAAACCAATCCGTGCGGGCCGGCCGGATTTGGTTTTGGAAAATGTGCCTAAACGCCATCCTTACGCATTCGCAAAACAAATCCAAAAGACCGCACCTGTCCCCCCACTTTTAGACCCGGTCTAAAAGGGTATAATTATTTTAGACAGAGGTCGAGTCTAAAATAAAATTCTTAGACTCTTAACCTTAACCCTTCAGTAGCGCCGCCACCACTGCGTGAGTAGGAGACCGTTCTGCCTCATTCATCTCAATGCCATCGCAATGAACAAAGTAAGGTCTCAGTTATCCTCTCTCATGCTTAGAGAGTGCAAGAACAATGTTATCCATACCATCCAATAGCTTAGATGATGAAGCTATGAGGTCCTCTGGATGTGTTGTCATAGACAATGCTCGCTCCTAGTAGCTGGCTGTCTAGGGTTAGGGTTATTGCTTCGCCGTACAAAACCACGGAGAGATTTTAGACGCTGTTTTAGACAATTTATACAGTCTAAAAGTACTTTTAGATTTATTTTAGACCCGAAATATTTTAGACTGTCTAAACGGTCACCCTGATCCTGACCCTCATCCCCCCCCCCCACTCTTCACTTAGAAAAATTGTATACTAAAACTATTGGGTACCAAGGAAGCGACCTTTTATGCAAGAATACCGTTAGAGTCGAACGCCCGCCCATCATGTCGAACGCCCGCCCAACATATTCGAAACTGTAGGCTGGCCTCTACACTAGCATAAGTAAAACACTATCCCTAATGAATTTCCCGGACTTGTTCGAACCAATCCGGGGTCCTGGATTGGTTCGAACAAATCCAGAAATGCTGTTTTACCCGGATATATGACGTACACGTGACGCAAAATGCTGACGTGCACGCAATCTCGATTTGGTTTTGCGAGCTAAAGGATTGGCCTTAGTTTCTTTTTGAAGCGAGAGAGAGCAAAAGAAGTCGCGCCTTTCTTCCGAACGGCAGATCCGGGACTGATCCAGCGAGTCACCCACGACTCAAGCCCCCCAGGTAGCAACTCGGAAGAAGCTCACAATTTGCAAAGAATCCAAACGACCATGAGAGTGAGAAAGGGCTTCCCGCATCACCCCAGAACCGATGTAGCAATGGGGTCAGTTTCCTAACAGCTAGTGGGCTCCGCCACTCTACTAATAAGACCACCTTGGCTGTCCTTTTCCTGAAAGTACAAACAAGACAGTGGACGAATCTTACAAAATGATGATTAGGAATGGGTCTACATCGTTCGATCCAATAGTACACACACAAAATGATTTTACCCAAGAGATTTTATCACCCAAAGTGCCCTTCTTCATTTGCCCGTCTCGGGCTATAGACGGTATTTACTACATGAAGCAACACGATACGGTATAGTGTCCACCCACTTCTTGTCGAACACGATCGTGGAGACTCTTTGCCAAAGTCTTTCATGTGACGGGTCCTGACGTTGAAAGCATTAGAATATCTCGGTGGCATCCAGAGTCGCTCTCTCTCTAAGAATGTTCTGCAGCTCATTCTGTTCTACTCCATCAGTACTCGTTTCCACGCTGCCCAGACTATACAGGTAGAGTTTCTTGGAGAACATGCCAATGTGTCCCCAACCTACATGCTCCTTTTGGATACGATATCCTCGACTCACAAAGTTTTGTTGGTAGAGTGCGCCAACATTGGCTACGTTCGATTCTCGATCAGCCTTGGGCACAGGTTCCAAAAACGGAAGAATCAAGCAGTGCCGCCCGCAAAGTTTTTCGACCCATACATGTTCCGCAGCAAGCTCTGGATATACGTTGTGGTACATCCATTCTTCGCGTGACACAGTCCGCAGCAAGCTCTGGATATACGTTGTGGTACATCCATTCTTCGCGTGACACGGCCTCCCAGCCTTTGGAATCAAAATCGGTACTCTTTTGCCCATGACAGTACTCGCGAATGTACATTTTCACCACACAATCATGCCCGGTATCCGTCACGGCTCGAAACACGTTCCACGTCGAACCCGAGCCAAGCCGTTCCACCAGAAAATAGTTGGGCGACGGAACCATACCCACAAAGCGGGCGGCCTTTCTCGCAAGTCCCGAAAACCAAGGTTTCGTTGCCGGTCCGCGAACGATTGTCGCAAGGCGTTCCAGCATGGGCGCCTTTCGGCCTGGATAAAGTACCACGCATGCCGGAATGTCCACTACCGTGTTGGTGTTCGGAAAAGTGAATGGCACGGTATCGGGATCATGAACAAGGATACCAGCAATGATGAGATTGCAGAACACATGGAGGAGATCTTCCGCGTGGAAAGAACGCGACAAAACCAATTCTCGCTTGGCCTCCTCGATTCGGGGCTTTTTCGCGGCACGATGAGGTGTTGCGGGAAGAACTTGCATCTGGATACTGCTGTCTTCCTTTTTCCTTGGCGATGGAGACTTCTCTTCTGGCACCCCGTCGTCCCTTGGTAGCAATCGGTTCCTGCATTCGCGCAACTTATCAATGGAGAGAAAGGAACCCTCCTCCACAATGCGGTTCGCCTCATCCCCAATCCAAGCAACGCGGGTTTTCTTGATAGACGTAATGGCGCCAATGGCGTTCCCATTGTGCTTCCAAAGTACAGTCTTGAGCAGCTGGTCGAATTTCTGACCGTGAACTCGATTGTCGTCGACCGCTGTGTCTCCCGGTTGATCTTGGACCGTCACCATAGGCACTCGGCGTCTGCGGCTACTCAAGAAGAAGTACACCGTACAATGATCCGGTCGATTGGTAAACAAATTTGCTTCTGTGGACACAACCAACATGTTACTGTCGTCGTTGTCGTCAAGTCCAAGCATGATGTTGCACATGTGGACGGCATCTTCAAGAATCTTGCGTACAACCGTCTGAACGTCCGCTCCGTTGAAACCGATACGAGAAGTGCAACCGATACGAAAAGTCTTGCTGAAAGATCCCTTCACCGGGGCCTTGCGTAGCTGCTTGCCAAAGGAAAGCCCATTCTTACCCGAAATAATCTCAAGGGTTTCCACAACTCGGGTGAATCGAAAGTCGGACTCTGTGCTGTCGGCGTGTGGATGGTCGGAACTACCAGATGCACCGTGATATTCAAGGGTTGCCAACGCCTCTCCGTATCGCAGCGCGGAAAAAAGAGACAGACTCTCAATGAGGGATTTCTGCTCTAAGTTACGGCGTTTCAATTCAATCAAGTCGACAAGCCCTGCGTGGCGATCCGGCGATAACGCATTTTCAATTCCTGCAAGTTCTTCAACTGTCGAAGCAGCCTTAATTGCCGTTAGCAACTCAATGAGGGAGTCTTCTGTAAGCTACCACGTTTCAATTCAATCAAGTAGACAAGCCCTGCGTTGCAATCCACCGGTAACGCATTTTCAATTCTCGCAAGTTCTTCAAGTGTCAAAGCAGCCTTAATTGCCGTTCGCAGCTCTTCCGACGAGGTAGACATTGTCGACAAAGACTGATTATGATTCCGTTGTACATGTACAACGGTCTCGCTCCAACGAAACGACAACGGGTGCAGTAGTCGATGGCGGCGTCGTTTGTTGCGTGTGTCATTTCGCATCAAAACTTCTGTCACCATAGAATTATTAGATGGGACTGATTTGGTTCACGAGTTTCGGTCATTCCCGCCCAAACGAAGTCGCGCCTTTCGCTCACCCACGACTCAAGCCCCCCCCCAGCAGGCAACAACTCGGAAGCAGCTCACACAGAAAATGCAAAATCCCAAACGACCATGAGAGTGAGAGAGAAGGCAAATCAACCCGACACCCGACCGAACGCAATGGGGTCGGTTTCCTAATACCAAGGGGGCTCCACCACTATAGAAATAAGACCACATTGGCTGTCTTTTCCTGAAAGTAGGAACAAGACAGTGGACGAAACTTGTACAAATGATTAGGAATAGGTCTACATCTTTCTATCAAATATTACGCACACAATACACAATGAACCCTTTTTCATTAGCCCGTCTCGGGCCAGACGGTATTTAGCACATGAAGCAACACGGCCCGGTAGTGTCCACCCGCTTCTTCTCGAACACGCTCGTGGAGACTCCTACCATGGTCTTCAATGTGACGGGTCATGACTGGGACCAAATGGGGTTGGAAGCGAATCAAACAACACGTCAAGAGCAATTCATCTGTGCCAAAGCCTCGACAGGCTTGATCAATCAAATCACTCATGGTTTGGTAGGGTCGCAACTTCATGCCGAGTTCGTACAGCGTCGCTTGTCGCAATTGTCGTTCTCCCAGGCCCCCCAATTCCTTTTCCAGGGCCTTGAAGAGCGTGTATCCATATTTTTCGGCATAGAATTGATTGATATTCTGTAAATGTTCCGGTGGAGCGGCGACCAAAATTTTGAAAATACCCCGTTCGTCCGTCCCCATGCGGCCCTGTCCCTTGGCATGAATTGCATCGGCATCGTCTCGAGCCTTGTCGAGCGTATGGTATTGTGGATCATACGTTTCTTCGGCTGCTTGCAAACAAGTGAAGCAGAGTCGTTCCATGTTGCCATGCAATTCACTGGCGAGCAATTTGCCCAAATCCTTGTGATAGAGTCGAAAATATGTCTTTTTCAACAATTCCATTTCGGCATTGGTTCGTCCACACACAATGGACCAGACAATATTGACATTGGCCCCAATTCCCTTGGTGGCCTTGCGAATCATGGCACATTCCGCCTCATGCGGCGGCAAGGCCAAGAATTCCAGGGCCGCTCCCAGGTCACCCGAAAATTCCTTGCGCATCAAATCGCCCATGGATTGAAATCGTTTGTGATCGGCGCCATACAATTCCATGTATCGCCGACTAATCTTGGCGCGTTGGGTGGCATCCTGCGTCGCCAAGGCTTGAATGACTCGTTGCTTGTTGGCACCCAGACCCTTGGTCGCGCTTTCCAGTTCCTCACACACCTCGTCGACGTCCGCACCAAAGGCGTCGGGAGACAAGTCGTTGGCCGTGACAAATTCCGGATACAAGTCAATCGTCATTTGGAGATAGAAACGGTTGTGTGTGTTATAAGTGTAGTTGTTGTAATTGTTGGTGTTGTTGTATTAGTTGTCGTTTTTTATGTGAGAGATTGTCGAACTACATCATAGTAATAGGTCTTCCATCAATGCCGTCTTGGAGCGCGAATGAGAGAAATCTTTTTCGGAAAGAGGGATGCGAACTCGCGCATCAATGGGGCCATGCCTGATGCCTGCCGGCGCACGCGTTGGGGGGTATTCCTTCTTCAATTCCCGAGGACTTTGATGTGACAGAAAGATGACAATTCTCCATTTAATAAAACCTCGTAACCGCAGCGCTCCACTACTCGTACGAGTACACTGAAAACTGAAACCCTGTCGGACGTGTCACACTCGCAGCTCGCAACTCACCCCATTAATACCCCATTACAATAAGAACCAAGGAAGAACCACAGCGACAAAAGTGCAACTATTACAACAAAACAACTTCCGGAAGCAATCGATCATTTTGCGAGAAAAACAGGGAGCGATGCTCACCACTCTCTCCTTCTAATCAACTACCTAGAGAGGGACGACGACGAAAACACGTGAATGAACGTTGCGCTTTAACACTATAGACTGTCGTTCTCCATTGTTATTCTTTGAATTGCGAGAAAAAAGGGCGAGCTAGAAGAAGAAGGAGATTGGCG
The DNA here is from genome assembly GCA_946965045.2 of Epithemia pelagica. Taxonomy (NCBI): domain Eukaryota; phylum Bacillariophyta; class Bacillariophyceae; order Surirellales; family Surirellaceae; genus Epithemia; species Epithemia pelagica. The sequence goes on from OX337230.1 coordinate 4,144,906, forward strand.
GCTGGCGGTTCACCATTGATCTAAAACATCCAGAAATCAACAAGCACACAAAAAACCAACAAGGACGAAATTCTGGTCGTTGCGAACCAAAAGAAGAAGTTCCTCGTCCATTTTGATCCTCCATATACACGACAGTTTCACAGTCTGCGCCATTATGGAACTCAAGATTGGCAAATTCACGGAATCGCACTTGCTCGAGACGGCCAAGAACGAGGTGATCAAGAAAACCAAGTCGTCCGTCATTCTGAGTCAAGACGCCGAAGACAAGATTCCTCAATTTGCTTTGTCCGGTACGTGTTGTTGTTGTTGTTGTTGTTTGAAAGATGTTGAGTATTGCAGCATGCCATGATATGGTCCGGTTGGATCCAGAGACAATCTCTCTCATGATTTCTTTCGTGACTCTTGTTTGTATGTGTCTTCCTTCGTTGCTGATTTGCTTGTCCTTCTTTTGATTTTGCTGGTTAGAATTGACCGTAGGCAAAGTGCTGGGACGGGGCGGATTTTGTGTCGTGAACGAAATCTCCAAAATCTCCCTCCAAGACGGCAGCAGCAACGCGACTGGCAGCAGTCAGGTATTAAAGAATCGTGATCCATTCACTCTCAGCGCCGAAGATATTGTCCAAGATCGTGACTTTATTGCCTCTCATTATATTCGGAATGGCAAGAATTACCGCTACGCTCTCAAGCAATTACAGTCGTCAGTCCGGAAGGATCCCCAACTCTATGTCCAGAGTGTCATGGATTTGGTGATTGAGACACGCTATTTGGCCGTCTTACGGCACCCGCACATTATCAAAATGCGCGCCATGTCGACTGGATCGCCCTTTGAGACGGGCAATCCCCAATTTGTCGTCTTGGACAAGCTCTACGATATTTTATCGACTCGGTTGAAAACAACGTGGAAACAACGCTTGCCCGGTCCCATGGCCCGAGTGACGGATTTGCGAGGCAAACGGGCCCACAAATTCTGGATTGAACGCTTAATGGTGGCTTACGATTTGACCACGGCTCTCAAGTATATGCATGAGGAACGGGTCATGTATCGTGATTTGAAACCGGAAAATATTGGCTTTGATGTCCGAGGAGATGTCAAAATTTTTGATTTTGGATTGGCCCGCGAATTTGAACCCAGTGGTGAGACTCTGAATCCACTCTTGACGGGCGATACTGGATCGCCCCGGTACATGGCACCCGAAGTGGCCTTGAATCAACCCTACAATGAGAAATGCGACGTATATTCGTTTTCCATTCTACTTTGGGAAATTCTCATGGTGGAACCTCCCTTTGCCCATTACACGTCGTGGAAACAATTGGTCCAAAAAGTGGCGCAACTGGGCGCTCGGCCCAAGGTGGATGACTCGTGGCCGAGCAAATTGATTGACCTATTGAGAGAGGGATGGCATGCCGATATTGGGAAACGGCCAAGCTTTTTGAAATTGGGCAATGTGTTGCGAACCATCTTGCATACGGAAAGTGGCGAACATCGAGAGACCGTGTCGGACATTTCGGGACGGAGTGAAATTTTTCGACTGACCGCAACCAACAACAAGCAATCCTGGCCGATTAATAAGAAGGATTGTGGCAAGCCGTGTCCGTAGAATCTGCTGTGACACGTTGCTACGTGTATTAGGCGTATACATAAATTGGCTAGCTATACGATTATAGCAAAGAACAACATGAGCTACTATGGGCTTTTGGATTGATTGTGGTCGTGACCCAGAAGTTGTAAATGTCCCTCTCCGTCACCCTTGTCATGACGCACGGGTCCTTTTTTTCTGGGGCCTCGTCGTCGTCACCCAGGCAATTCCCAACCGCTCGCAGCAAAAGCTGCATGCCACAACCAGTTCGTCGCTGTCGCAGGTCTTGTTGGCGCGATGACATTCTTCGCAAGTCAACATGGCATCTGGAGTAGCCTTCACAATCCAAGAACGGTAACAGTGTTATTGGGACAGTCAATAGCGCAACGAATGGGCACATTGTCCTGGAACGGTTGACTTGTGTGTACTACAACATGTTGCTTCCTTTGGAGATCATGCGAATCCTATACTAGTTACTTCGTCCGTAAGGTAAAAAGATCACTGCAATGTAGTCGTCAAAAGCCCAATTTGATCACAACAACCCACAACAAACACAAGTGTTATCCTTCCATTGCCGCAGTGGCATCTCGGATAGCCATTCCTTTCCATTGGTGATACCTTCCGTCCTCTGGTTGCTGCTCACAGAGTCGTTGAAAGCACCATGTATTCTTGTCCATGAGTGACAGGGTCGAACAGGTAGAATTCCCTTCTCCACCAATAATGGCAACTTGATTGGCCACCGTCACCATACTGCAACCATTGCGGTGATTTGTTAGTGATGGGAGATTCCACAAGAGATTGCGGTTCGTATCCAATACTTCCACGGTTGGATGTCCTCCCGCCACAACCAGACAGGATCCCACGGCAACCACTGCACAAGAAAAACATCGTGTCTCGGAAAGCACCATATCGGAATGAGTGCTCCAAGTAGACGCGAAGGTAATGACTGTAGAAGCATCAGTCTCCTCCTCCTTTTTATCCGCACCGTTCCGAGGCTTTGAAAAGTCCAAAGATTCCACCGAGCTAAGTTTGTAATAGCAACCGACAAAGATGCGGTGGCCAATGACCCCACTGGCATAGCACAATCGTGGAAGGTTCATGGATGGTCCCTCAACCACAGTGTGATTGCTGGTATCAATAATATCCACCGACCTCATGGCTCGTCCCATGTTGTCGCGTCCACCCATTACAACAATATATCGATCGTGAACCGCAACAGCACAACATCCTAACCGTTGTGTTGATAGTCGACAATTCAATGTCGTCCAATTGATCTCGTGTGTGCTGCTTGTTGTGAAAAATGATTGTAGTAAATCATTGGAATCAATTCGTTCAATACAATCTAAAACTGATCTTTCACTGCATCCTCCCATCACGTAGACACTTCCATTGCAAACGACAGCGGCATGTTCACAGCGTGTCTTATTCATGGGTGGTCCTTCTCGCCACTGCTTGTTGGATTCTGCTAAATTTAATACAAGAACGGAATTCATGGGAACGTAAAATCGTTGAACTCCTCCCAACACGACAACCGTTTGCCCCTTGTTGTTGGTATCGTTGTCCTTCTCGGGATGGTTCAGTACGGCCGAAGCATGTTCGCTACGCCATCCACCCACAAGAGGAGGCCAATCGGTTTCATTCCATTCTGCTGTCTCGTCCAAAAGGACAAGGCCCGACTGCCATGCTTGTTCTTTCAGTGTCATGCTCATGGTTCCAAACGTTCACTGCAGAATTTATAATTTATGATTCGTCGGTTTGCTGTTTGCTGTGCTCCTGCAGTGATGCTGATGCTGATGGGTGAGGACCGGAAGCACGACTGATTTCACGAGAAATGGATGGTTGGGTTTGAAACGGAGGTGTCTGTCGGTCATAGGAGTACCTCGGTCGAAGTCAACGAATCGAAAACAAAACACAGATAGGGAAAACTGTGGGAGAACCTATCCGACAAAATGACGTTACTCAGTAGATCATGCGGCACAACAAGATGACGTGCCGTTGCCATGGTCGGCCTCCCTGCATTCGAAACGGCACAACAGAGTACTCGTAAATCCGGGTACCAGAAATAATAATCCACTCCGTCAAGTTTTCCGCGACCGGCTCTACAAAATCACAAGAAAAAACACACTGCACCCCCGAATTTTGAATTCCTTGGAGCAAAAGATGCTTTTGTATACAACGGAATCAAAAAATCAGTCTTGGTCGACAATGTTGCGTACGGCAATGAAGGCTGGTTCGACACACTTGCGAAAAATTGAAACTACGGTACCGCCGGATTGCAACGAATGGCTTGCCGATTTGATTGACAGAAGGACTCCGTTATGGAGAGACTGTCTCTTTTTTTGCGCTGCGATACGGAGAGGCGTTGGCAACCCTTGAATATAACGGTGCAACTGGTAGTTCCGACCATCCACGCGCACACAGCAACGAGTCAAACTTTGAATACACCCGAGTTGCGGAAAACTTTGAGATTATTTCGGGTATGGATGGTCTTTTATTTGGCGAGCAGCTATGCATGGTCCCGGTGAAGGGATGCTTCAGCAAGGCTCCTCTTGTCGGTTTGAACGAAGCGGACGTTCAGACGGTTGTACACGATACTCGTCAAGATGCCGTCAATATTTGCAACATCATGCTTGGAGGAAGGGAACACAGTATTGGTGTGCAGAGAAGGAAATTTGTTTACAAATCAACCTGATCATTCAAGGCCGATTTGTAAACAAATTTTTCATCTCTGCACACACAAACAGAGTGTGCCTGTGGTGAAGGTCCAAGAGAAACCGGGAGACGCAGCGGTAGACGACAATCGAGTGCACGGTCAACCATTCGACCAGCTGCTCAATACTGTGCTGTTAAAGCACAAGGGAAACGCCATTGGCGTCATAACGTCTATCAAGAAAACCCGCGTTGCTTGGATTGGGGATGAGGCGGACCGCATTGTGGAGGAGGGTTCCTTTCTCTCCCTGGAAAAGTTGCGCGAATGCAGGAACCGATTGCCGACAAGGGACGTGGTGCCATTGTCAAGGAAAACGGAAGAGTACGCACAACAGCAAAACGGCGGTATCCAGATGCAAGTTTCAGCAACACATCATCGTAACGCGAAAAAGGCCCGAATCGAGGTCAAACGAGAATTGGTTTTGTCGCGTCCTTTCCAAGCGAATGATCTCCTTCGTGTTTTCTGCAATCTCATCATTGCTGGTATCCTTCTACACGATCCCGACACCGGTGGATCGTGCCACAGTGACACGCCAGTGGACATTCCGGCATGCGTGGTACTTCATCCTGGGGGAAAGGCGCCCATGCTGGAAACCCTCGTTTTTCGGGACTTGCGACAAAGGTCGCCAGCTCAATGGGTATTGTTCCGTCGCCCAAATATTTTCTGGGAAAGGCTTTGCTCTTGTTCGACTTGGAACGTTTTTTCGAGCGGTGACGCATGCCGGGGATGAATTTGTTGTGAAAATGGACAGTCTGGAGTACCATGTGGATGGCACTCGAGAATATACATTTTCATGTCACATTCATGATGGGCAAAAGATTATCGATTTCGATTCAAGAGGCTTGGAGGCCGTGTCACGAAAAAAAGGATGTAAAACAAAGTATATCCTGAGCTTGCTCAACATGTATGGGTCGAAAAGCTTTGCGGGCGGCACTGCTTGATTCTTCCTCTTTTTTTGAAAATGTGCCCAACGCTGATCGAGAATCCAAGGTAGCCGATGTTGGCGCACTAACGGTTAGCTTGTGTGTACTACAACATGTTGCTTCCTTTGGAGATAATGCGAATCCTATACTAGTTACTTCGTCCGTAAGGTAAACAGATCACTGCACTTAGTCGACAAACGCCCAATTCTATCACAAACAACAACAAACACAAGTGTCATCCTTCCGTTTCGCACGGTCAATATTGGTTGCCGTATTGGCATCTCGGATACGTCCCATTTCTTTCCATTGGTGATACCATCCGTTTGGTTGCTGCTCACAGAGTCGTTGAAAGCACCACGAATTCTTGTCCATGAGTGGCAGTGTCAAACAGGTAGAATTCCCTAAACCACCAATAATGGCAACTTGATTGGCCACCGTCACCATACTGCAGCCATAGAGGCCATTTTCTAGTGATGGGAGATTCCACAAGAGGTTGCGGTTCGTATCCAATACTTCCACGGTTCGACGAGTTCTTCCCGCCACAACCAGACAGGATCCCATGGCAACCACTGCACAAGAGGAAGCGGAAATCACCATATCTGAATGAGTCCTCCAAGTAGATGAGAAGGAAATGACTTTATCATCTTTCTTTGCCTTTGTCTTCTTATTCTCGCCGCAAGTCTTTGCAAATTCCAAATACTCCACCGACTCCTCCTCACGGCCTCCACCGACAAAGATGCGGTGGCCAACGACCGCACTGGCATAATACAATCGTGGAACTTTCATGGATGGTCCCGCAGTGACAGTATGATTGCTAGCATCAATAATATCCACCGACGACAAACTACGCCTGTTCCAGCCACCCATGACAACAATATATCGATTGTGAACCGCAACAGCACAACATCCATATCGTCCCGTTGATAATCTACATTTCAATGTTGTCCAATAACTCTCTTGTGTGGTTCTTGTTGTGAAAGATGATTGCAGTAGCAAATCATTGGAATCAATCCGTTCCATACAATTCAGATATCCTCCTTCTCTATTGTATCCTCCCATCACGTAGATGCGTCCGTTGCACACAACAGCGGCAGGTTCTCGACGACTCTTGTTCATGGGTGGCCCTTCTCGCCACTCCCTGTTGGATTCTGCCAAGTTCAATACAAGAATGGAATCGAGGTCGCCTTGACCTGTTTGATATCCACCCAACACGATCACGGTTTGTCTCTTGTGGTCGTTATCGTTCTCCGAATCGAGATGATTTAGTACGACCGAAGCATGCTGCCTACGCCATCCACCCAAAAGAGGAGGCCAATCGGTTTCATTCCATGCTGCTGTCTCGTCCAAAAGGACAAGGCCCGACTGCCATGCTTGTTCTTGCAGTGTCATGCTCATACTGTTCATTCCAACAGGTAACCGTCGAACAAAAAGTATAATGAGCAAATCACGTGGAAGATTATATTGTGGTTATTGAGAGAACGGAAGTGTCTGCTCGTCATAATAGGACTATGTAATACAATCGAGCAAAGCACGATGGAAATGGACAATTGGCTTTTGCGCCAGACAACAAAGTACTCGTATTTCCGGGTTCGCGCACGCTACCCTCGTAGGAGTATATAGGTGTAAAACCTCATACTCCTAGCAACAAAACTGGGTATAGAAGTACTTGAGAATATGAATGGATGTGAATACTCCTAACTTTGAAACTGCAGCTGCCACAATAGTATATACATTTGTTTTCCTTCTAGGCACCATAATGCCATCTATCTTACTTTGTTTTCTTGGTCGTCGTCGTCGTCTTCTTTTTAGGTACCCGTGCTTTGCGAAGGAGAGTCTCCAAGTCATCGGATTGCGCCAATTGTCCCAATTCCCGACATCCACCACTGCATGTGCCTCCACTGAACACCATTGGGAGACTGGTGGCACCCGATTCCCCTTCCTTGGCCAATTCGACTCGCAAGGCGGATTCTTGGCCTCCCCAAAATAAGAACCATTCGGCACCCAATTTCGTTGGAACAAAGTCATATCCCGTCGATTCCAAGAGTTGGACCGCTTCACTACGAAAGGGACTTCATCCAAAAGTATAAATCAACGCCTGATTCTTTTTCTTCTTGTCGGCTTGGAGTTGCGCGACGGCCGCTTGTGGATCTTCCTCCGATCCCAACCGAGTGGCCTGAATCCCAGCTTGTGCCTTGAATCCGTATGTGTGTCGCAACAAATGCATTCCTTGTGCGGCCGTTTGAATCACGGGATTGGGAGCGTACGCATGGGTCGCAGAGACTGAGAAGATCAGAGACACCAAAGGGCCGCCACGACGGCACTCATACTCACGAACACAGCCATTGTGCTACGACTGACGAATCTTTGATTGTTTACTTGTAGATACCATGAATTGGCCATAGCTATGCATACTATCTTCTACCAAGCAGTCACGCCTCGTAAGCAGGGTCTGGAAGTCATTTTATGTGCCATCTAAACTTGAATGTAGATTGATTATTCACTTTTCCAATCAGTTTAGAATTAAATTAAGAATTAACGATTCACTTCACGACATATACACAATTGAATTAATCTTGAAAGTGTACTAATTTACGGATAGTAAATGAACTTAATTACCAAAGTCAATTATGTTTACAATCAATAAATTCACTTAACTTTACTATTCCCCTATTTCATACCCTTTGAATTGAATTCAATCCCCAATTCCCTTTTCGAACCAATTGGAATTAAATTCCAATCCCAATTCCCTTTTCGAACGAATTTGAATTGAATGAATCATTCTCAATTCACACCACCATTCAGAACAAATGAATTACACATTCACAAATTCCATTCATTCTCTGAATTATGACTCACAGTCACACACTGTACTCCTTATCCTTTCTCCACCATTATAGTCGTACAACATACAACTAAGAAGATGTTAGGTACGCCTGTATGTTTCAGTATCGACAAACAGCAACACACTCCTTTGTGGAACTTGTCCATATTCCTGATGTCTTCCATCTTACACTATTGTACATCGTATACTCTCAGTCGTCACATTTTATCGTACTTATTGTCTCAATGAGCTCCCAACAATACCCAAGTAGTTGTCGCCCAACAATATCTTTGTCAAGCATATGCTCTCCTGTTGTTTCTCTCTCTCAAGCTCCACACTCATTTTTCAAATTCATTCGAGAAGAACTCCCAGACTTGTCAACCATGTCTTTTGATTTGAGAATGGAAGCAATACAAGACACCATTCTTGTTTGGCTCATTCGAGAAGATGCTTCAATTCGCTACACTTCGTGCTCTCTTGATATTCTGACAAGCCATCCATGTCAGATCAAGCCATCTCTTTCTATGGACCAATCCATCTACCTTATCTCATTACTGGTTCACCATGGTTTATATCCCTCGCAAGAAATTCCCACCAACTTCCTGTTGAGCAACCCCAAGTTCAAAATGAGCCGGCCTAAAGATGATTTCCCAATATTGCACCTCCACTGCAGCTGTCAACCTATATACGAAGTCAGCACCGAAGACATTGGATACAAAGAAGCAATTGAATATGTATTGTTGAATGGGCAAATTGATACTCAAGAAGACCTCAATGTTCAATCGATGGAAGACTATACTCTGGAGTGGATGATACATCGTGATGCACTCATTTCTGTTTCTACATCACACAACAGAACAATTCACCCAGTCTCTATCGATCCTCTCTTACAATGCATTGCTACATCAATGTTGTCCCAAATATCCAACAAGATTATATCCCAAGGAGATCCAACCATTCTGTCTACTCCAGTAACTACTCCTCCAGATTCGATTGAACCTGCTAATTCCTTCCCCATTGATGGACCATCTCCACCCACATCACCATCTCAATCGACAAAACCATCTCCAGTCAATGCAAAACACAACTCATCATCACAAGAAATCGCTGTTGCAAAGCCAAAACCTGACACTCCGACAAAGCGATCTTCTGTTGCCAAACACAGCAACCCACCATATTCTCAGATTATGACTCGCAAACAATATGCCACCGCCGCCAACCTCCTCATTAAAGCATCCAGAGCAAGGCGACAAATCTGCTACAAAGATAAGAACAATATTCGACACATGCCTGGTCAACCTGTTCGTTTGAAACCCAATGATCTCTCCTTGTACAACAAAACAAAAAGTTGCCCCCCCACAATATCTGAACAGACTTTGAGAAAGAGGGTTGTTGACTTGCAGTATTTGAAAAAGCTTCATGAACATTTCCTTTCCAAAGGTCTGGAAGCTCCAAGAGACAGTTGGGAAGACTGGATTAACGACCATCTCTCACCAGAATCCGACCGAGCCTTCATGTGCTTGGTTGTGATTCTTATGAGTTCCAACACAAGCGACAAACAATTTGCTAAAGTGGTACCCACTTTGTTCCAATGTGGGTTTGTCTCTAGTCGGGCAACCAGTGACATTGCACTCAACTATGGGATGAACGCTGTATGTTCCCTATTGGCAGAGACTGGTCTATATTATAAGAATGCTGAGGCTATCGTCAACGCAGCAGACTACTTCATCCAACGGCATTCTGGAATTATACCAGAAACCATTACGATGCAAGAACTAATGTGTCTGCATGGGGTTGGGTACAAGACTGCCACAATTGTCTTGGCATTTGCATTTTAAAGAATTGACGGAATTCCAACTGATGTGCATGTACATCGCTGCTCTCGAGCCCTGGGATGGATCCCCAAATCATGCAACGACCCAGACATGTGCTCGGCTTTGTTGGAGTCTTGGATTCCAAAGGAGTACTGGGAATGGGTCAACCCAATGTTTGGAGCGCTCGGGCAACTAATACAAGACCCAAAGACACGTCACCAATGTTCAGAAATCCAGATGGATTTCACAGTCCGTCGTCTTGACAAAGACCATAAGAAGAAACTCTTAGACAGCAAAGAGATCTACAACCTACACAACAATTTCCTTCATTTGTATCGGTCCTATTGCAGTTCCTCATGAGTCAATTTCTTATTAGTTACTATCTGTTTTTCCTTGTTTGTTCTTTTTCTTTTTGGTTCTCGCATGTATCTTGTATGTAGTCGTTCTCGCATGTAGTCGTATGTAGTCTTTTTCGTTTTCTGTTCCGTCATGTTCTGTATTTATCAGTGGTCTTCATTACTGTTATTGGTGCGGCGTCGCGGACTTGTCCTACGTTGTTGTTGTCGTTGTTCTTCTTGCTGCTCTCCGATGTGTTCTGCAGGAGGTGGTTTCTTTGCTCTCGACGATTTGGACTTGGACTTTGTTCGAGATGCCGATTCTTGAATGGATTGTTGGCGCACTCTTTTGGAAGATGCACTCGTTTGAGTTGTTGCCTTCCTTTTTGATAAGGTGGTGGATCGTTGGGTTGTTGGTGTGGTACTGTGCGTAGCAGGAGTTGTCGTCGAAACGATTCCTGTCACACTTCCTTGAACACTAGCACTGTGTTAGAATTCTCACCGTCTATGGTGGTTAGATTCTACATCTCATCGATTCCCCATGTCACATAGCCTCGTGCTATCACATCATGCCATCTAGCTTCGAGCTATGTTCCCTAGCTTTGCGCTATATCGACCTATATTTCTTCGCAAATCATGAAAAGTGAGAATAGATTGACGAACTCACTCTCAAGACTAAACTGGGTCGTGCGGTATTACAACGGACATAAATTTGGCCGTTGCTCGGATATTATACTAACGCCCTAAGCGTACGCGCCCGAAATCATCGAGCGCGCCCAAGCGACATCCGAGCGCTGTCGGCATCTATCCGACCCAACGGTCTAAGTATCCCAAGCACGACACACGATCACGCGAGACCATATTTCCATTCCCACAATCTCCAAATTGTCAACAAGCTGCGCGCCATGAAAACAACTATGCCAACCCAAAGCAAGAGCTGTTGACCCTGTATATGTTATCCGTCCACATATACATGTCATATACATCACATGAATCGACTCCAAACCTGTTGCCGCCAAGAACCTATGACACATGACCCTTGGCAGGACCGAACATTTCACGTAGACCTATCGTAGTAATCAACACACAATCTAACAATATCACCATTTATCACATCTTCTTTTGTGTCCCGACTATCCTTCTGATAGACTTCGACTTGCTTGCTTCTCTGACCCTGAGAAGCTTGTATCGGTTGGTGACCTACCTGATTGTCTGCTCTACCGAGCATCAATGTCCCTACGATTCAGAAAGAATTGTAACAGATTAACAGTCTCAAAGCTTATTTCCTTGTGGTTTCATGGATTCTAACGAGCTTATCACTCCTGTACGACAGATCTATCGAGCCAAACTGCATCCCGGGCAGCCCGATACCCTGGTGCAGCAGGAACTGGTGCCGACGCCGAAGGCAGCCAACACATCGGTCAACATCTCCGTCGACAGTTCCAACAGCAACCCATTCGAGACTCCAACCCAGCCTCACGCTCCGATCCCTGCGCCGTTGCTTCGGCCCCCGAGTCCGCCTCGTCGGCTCGTCCCTTCTTGATCCCGTCGTACCACCCGGTTGATTGCTGATCATATCAAGTACTTCCGTCAACCAACTTGTTCGACCTTCGATCCCGAGATCATCCGTGGGGAGACCCAGATCGAACGCCAGTTCCAATCGGTGACCCACATCGTCGACCAAGAAGACATTGACCGTCTGAACGACCAACTTCACCGTTCTCCGAGGCGTCGCCTCATCTTGGCCGCCCTCTCGGGCAACCCCATCCGTACTGTCCACCTCCGCTTCCTAACCTTCGAGCGCCCAACTGGATACTACAATACCATCCACGTCGTGAACGCGACGACTTGCCCTCTGCCTCCTAACGTTGTACGCCTAGATAACTACGTTGCCTACATCCACGAGGTCCATACCATCGAGGACCATCGTGCAACTATCTACCCTTTGCGTACCGAGGTCGAGAACCACCTGGCTGAAGGTGATACCCCTTCTTCTGTTGCTTGTGCTGCCCCATCTGAGCCTGGAAACGACTCTGATTATTCGGAAGAGAGTGGGGATTCGGAGACCGAAGCTTAATTACTCATAGTTAACTCCCGTCCTCTCAAAACCTTTCCAAGACTTAAACTCAACGCACATCCGGGTACCCTTGGTCGCACAACACGCCACACATTCCCGTCAAATCGCGAAAATTCGGCGAAAATTTGTTGAAACTCGGCGAAAATTTGTCGGAATCAACGGAAATTTCCAGGAGTCGCACATCACAACACACATCCGGGTATCATATACGTGGTACATACGTGGCACACGTGGTACATCCGGGTTCACATCACATCACACATTAAATAAACCACATCACACCGCACATTAAATAAACATCGAACCAACCAAATAACACCATGGATCCTCAATCACCCAAGACACCTACGACTCCTAAGGGAGAAGATAACCAAGACAATATCTCGGACACAGACCTATTCGACCACATCATATTTACTGTCTGCCAATTCTTTACCAAAGAAAGGGCCGACTACTTAATGAAGTGGATGAAATACCATGGTTTTGAGAACATTACCCATGTTATCTCGTATATGCAAACTAATACCGAGGAATCCATGAAGGAACTGACACAATACAAGGTCAATAAACAGACACATGACCTACAAGGCCCCACAAGACAGCAGATCAAGCTCTTGGCTTATTGGGCCATATACAAGACCAATGAAATTCAAGACGAGCTATCCAATAGCGACTGGATGAACCTAACGAGGAAAGAGTTCAACACTTGGAGGATCAACACAGATTTCTCTAAGGGACCACCTAGCCAAGTCCCAGTCTCGCCAATGAAGTCACCGTCATCTGTGAAATCTGTCAGCACAGTTACTGCCACATCTCAATCTCAACAAGACCTTACAGCATTCAGAAAGGGAACTAAGCGCGACGCAACTGCATATGAGGTATTCAAGGATGAACGATACTACGATTCATTCTGGCGTGTATTCAAGACTACAGCTAAGGCTCAAGGCCTATCCAACGTTCTGAATTTCAAATACACACCACCCCATGATGATGAGTATGCCGAAGAACTTTTTCAAGAGCAACAAGTATTTCTTTACTCCGTTCTTGTCCGTATCATTCAGACTGACCAAGGTCGAGCCTATGTACGTGAACATGAACACGATGAAGATGCGCGTGCCGTATTGCAGAAGTTACACTCTTTGCATACCGAATCCGACCTAGCAAAACGAGAGGTCCTCCGTTTAACCAACTACATTTCCAATCTACGTCTTGACGACGCATGGCGCGGAACAACACGTCAATTTCTTCTACACTTTCAAGAGCAGCTACGTTTGCTAGACAATCTAGTGACATTGTCTGATCGCATCCCTGATCATACCAGGATGACTTTCCTCATGCAAGCTGTAGAAAAGGTACCTGATCTCCGCCGAGTCAAGATCTTGGATAATGTGGTGAACACCAAATCCGGTGCAAAATCCCTTTGCTATCAATCATACTTCCGTCTCCTTCTAGACGCAGCTTATGACCATGATCAAGCAACCCAGTCATCTGTTCATAGTCGCCGTCGACATGTCAAACAACATGAATCACTATATGGCCAAGATACAGATGCTGACATAACCTCACAAGATGATATGGAGTATCATGTCCACAACACCACAGCGACATCTGAATCTCCATCCTCTTCGTCCAAGGTTAGTCTACCGCGTGACCTATGGTTCAAACTTTCTGAAGAAGATCGCAAGTTGATCATCGAGTATAACAAGATGATTCAAGCACCTTCATCAACAACACCGAGGAAAGTGCAAACACATGCCCTCGACATTGATCCGGAACCTGATCCTGACCCCAACCAAGTTGCATCTGATGACGACTCACCTGGCGTAGTCCCTGAGCATCCAGATGATTCAGATCCGGTTACACAATTTATCAACCAAGCCATGACGACTGATATCAATCACCCGGCAACTGACCTGACTAGTGTTCTTTCTAACGCCAAGTCCAAGACGAGCAAGAAGGTTACATTCAAAGCCAACATGCATAAACAAGCAGGACATGTTCCACGCTATCTGTTTTCCAGGAAATCTACTTTACCAGGAAATCAATTAATTGACCGTGGTGCTAATGGAGGACTTGCTGGTTCTGACATGCGCATCCTTTCTAAGACTGGTCGCCATATCACTATTGTGGGTATTGATAACCATGAACTTACTGGACTTCCTGTCGTCACATGTGCCGCAAAGTTTGAGACCAATGATGGACCTATTGTCGGCATCTTCAATGAATATGCTTATTATGGAAAGGGCTTATCTATCCATGCTCCTGGTCAATTCGAGCATTTTGGACTTGCTGTTGATGAACGATCTGTTAAAGTTGATGGTAAACAACGCATCACTACACTTGATGGTCGTGCTATACCTCTTCACATCAAGGATGGGTTAGCCTACATCCACTCCTTGGGTATCCCCAGTGACGATGACATGGATACCTTACCTCAGATCATCTTCACGTCACCCGACACATGGGATCCTGGTGTTCTGGACCATTCGTATTCTCCCACACCCTCTGACAATGATCCTGATTGGAAACACGTCAAGACTGATGGTAGTATGTCGAACCATCCATATGACAACTATGGGGAGTACACTGATCGTGTTGTTTGTAACCTCAATCTCCTCTTGGATCTCCCATACGATCATGGACCTGATGACGCACCCTTCTTTTCTATCTACGCTGACGCAGAAGGTAATGATCCTACACTTCATGCCTCTGTCCACCGTCGTTACCAGGAAGCGTATGACTGGAAGAAGTTCCGTCCATTCTTTGGTTGGCAATCTGAAGATGTTATTGCCGCTACGTTCAAGCACACTACACGTAATGGTAGCATTACTTTTGACCACGACACCCTCAAGAAACATTTCAAGGCTCGCAATCCGGTCCTTAATATACCTCGACGTCATGAACCCGTTGCTACGGACTCGGTTTTCTCCGACACCCCTGCTGTTGACCATGGAGGTAAAGTCGCACAAATCTTTGTTGGTCGAGATACTCTGGTTACTGATATCTATGGGATTAAGTCAACCAAACAGTTTGTCAATACTCTTCAGGACAACATCCGGTTTCGTGGTGCCATGGAGACTCTTATCAGTGATGGTGGTTCATCTCTCATCTCTCAAAAGGTCAAAGACATTCTTCGCACTTTGCTTATTGGGGAGTATCGATCCGAACCTTATCATCAACACCAGAATAAGGCTGAAAACCGTTACCAGACCGTTAAACGTATGACCAACGCTCTCATGAATGCCACTGGTTGCCCTGCCAACACCTGGCTTCTTTGCCTTGAGTATGTCTGTGACTTATTGAACCATACGTCATCACCCACCCATTCCGGTCGCACTCCTCTTGAGGCTCTCTCCGGACGCCCACCCGACATTACTCATCTCTTGTTCTTTCCTTTCTGGGATGAGGTTTACTACCGTGTCGACCCCGCTGAACCCAATTCTGGTTCATATCCATCTTCTTCTGATGAGAAACTTGGCCACTGGGTTGGTTTTGCTCACAACGTTGGTGATTCTTTTACTTGGAAGATTCTCACCCAGGATAACCAGATAATCTACCGTTCTGCCGTTCGCCGTGTTGAATCCACTACACCTAACCTACGTGTGGATCGACCTTCAGGGGAGGATCTGTCTGAGAAGGATGACAATGATAAGCAAGCTGACACTGTCTTCATTCGCAGTGATAGTGAAGATCCATCCAAACCAATGCCCACGATCGATTTTGACGACATGATAGGACGCACATTCCTATGCGACACAGAAGAAAATGGGGAGCGACACCGTGCACGTGTCATCAAACGAGTCATTGATCTTAATGAAGAAGCAACGAAACAGGAAGAACGTGTCAAGTACATCTACCGAAAGACAAATTCTGATGTTGATGAGATGATATCCTATAATCAACTCATGGAGTATATCGAACGAGATAACCAAGCTCAAACCTCTGGAGATAATCTTTTCAGGTTCAGGGACGTCATCGCCCATCAAGGCCCACTGAACACAACTGATCCAGATTACAAGGGGAGCAAATATAATTTGCTTGTTGATTGGGAAACTGGGGAGACTACCTATGAACCTTTATCACTCATCGCCAATGATGATCCGATCACTGTAGCAATTTATGGAAAGAAACATGATTTACTCAATGAACCTGGATGGAAGCATTTGAAATGTTATGTCAAAACAAGCAAACGTCTCATTCGAGCAGCCAAACAGTCAAGGATTAAACAAGTTCACCATTCCGTCAAGTATAAGTTTGGATTCCAAGTACCACGCAATTATGAGGAAGCTGTCGCTCTTGATAAACAACATGGCAACACAAAGTGGCAGGATGCAACGGAACTAGAATTGTCACAGATCCAGTCCTACAAGACATTCAAGGATTTTGGGAAAGCCATCTTCATTAAAGGGAAAGTATCCAATGCACCTGAAGGATATCATAAGATACGTGTACATCTTGTCTTTGACGTAAAACATGATGGACGACATAAAGCAAGACTTGTCGCAGATGGACATCTCACAAAAGAACCTGTTGAGACAATCTATTCAGGTGTTGTTTCCATTCGCAACCTCCGCATTGCCTTATTCCTGGGTACTTTGAATGACTTGGAAATATGGGGAGCAGATATTGGAAACGCATATCTGGAAGCCTTGACAGGGGAGAAAATTTTCATTGTCGCAGGACCTGAATTCAAGGAATTAGAAGGTCACATCCTGATTATATACAAGGCACTTTATGGATTGAAGTCATCAGGCGCTCGCTGGCATGATGTCTTATTCGATGTTTTGACAGACATGGGATTTTCACCAAGCAAAGCAGATCCGGATATCTGGATGAGGAAAGCACCCGGAGAAGACTGTTACGAATACATTGCCGTATACGTTGATGACTTAGCCATTATTTCTACTGACCCTGGGAATATCTGCAAGATCCTGAAGGAGAAATACAACTTCAAACTCAAAGGAGATGGACCTATTGATTTCCACTTGGGATGTTGTTACACCAAGGATTCTGATGGAGCATTAGTAGCAGATCCAAGACGCTACATTGGTAAGATGATGGACACTTTCGAACGAATCTTCAAGGAGAAACCCAAGAAAGCCAAAACACCTCTTATTGGTGGAGACCATCCTGAATTGGATGATTCTGAGCTCCTTGATGAAGAAGGTACTAGCCATTTCCAAACTCTGATTGGACAACTCCAATGGGTGATCACTATTGGTCGTTTCGACGTCTTCACCGCTACAATGACGCTATCACGC
This sequence comes from Epithemia pelagica, assembly GCA_946965045.2. Lineage (NCBI taxonomy): Eukaryota > Bacillariophyta > Bacillariophyceae > Surirellales > Surirellaceae > Epithemia > Epithemia pelagica. Next base: position 4,162,424 of record OX337230.1, read on the forward strand.
TTTCGTGCTGCTCCGAGGAAAGGACATCTTGATAGAGCCAAGCGTATCTATGGATACCTTGCACATCTCCCAGAAGGCGCAATCAGATTTAGGATTGGAGAGCCTGATTATTCAAGTCTTCCTACCCAAGAATTTGATTGGACTCGCACTGTCTATTCGAATGCAAGTGAACGTATTCCTGAAGACTGCCCAACACCTCTTGGCCGCTATGTTACCACAACTCATTATGTTGATGCCAATCTCATGCATGACATAGTCACTGGTTAATCCGTCACTGCTGTTCTACATTTGTTGAACGGAACACCTATTGACTGGTACAGCAAGAGACAGAGCACGGTGGAAACTGCTACCTATGGATCCGAGTTTGTGGCTGCAAGGACAGCAATAGATCAGATTACAGAATTACGACATTCTCTCCGCTACCTTGGAGTACCTATCCGAGAGCAAAGTTACATGTACGGAGATAACAGATCTGTTGTGCTCAATGCAACCGTTCCTCATTCCATACTATCCAAGAGACACCATCTTCTGTCATACCACCGAGTTCGTGAAGCCATCGCAGCAAAGTATGTTGCATTCTACTGGAAAGATGGAAAGACCAACCCTGCCGATATCCTTAGCAAACATTGGGATTTCGTATCTATTTGGCCCATGCTCAAGCCATTGTTGTTTTGGAAAGGAGAAGTTCAAGACCTCAACAAATCCAATGATGACAAGGCTGAAACGACGAGTTGTGGGGAGTGTTAGAATTCTCACCGTCTATGGTGGTTAGATTCTACATCTCATCGATTCCCCATGTCACATAGCCTCGTGCTATCACATCATGCCATCTAGCTTCGAGCTATGTTCCCTAGCTTTGCGCTATATCGACCTATATTTCTTCGCAAATCATGAAAAGTGAGAATAGATTGACGAACTCACTCTCAAGACTAAACTGGGTCGTGCGGTATTACAACGGACATAAATTTGGCCGTTGCTCGGATATTATACTAACGCCCTAAGCGTACGCGCCCGAAATCATCGAGCGCGCCCAAGCGACATCCGAGCGCTGTCGGCATCTATCCGACCCAACGGTCTAAGTATCCCAAGCACGACACACGATCACGCGAGACCATATTTCCATTCCCACAATCTCCAAATTGTCAACAAGCTGCGCGCCATGAAAACAACTATGCCAACCCAAAGCAAGAGCTGTTGACCCTGTATATGTTATCCGTCCACATATACATGTCATATACATCACATGAATCGACTCCAAACCTGTTGCCGCCAAGAACCTATGACACATGACCCTTGGCAGGACCGAACATTTCACGTAGACCTATCGTAGTAATCAACACACAATCTAACAATATCACCATTTATCACATCTTCTTTTGTGTCCCGACTATCCTTCTGATAGACTTCGACTTGCTTGCTTCTCTGACCCTGAGAAGCTTGTATCGGTTGGTGACCTACCTGATTGTCTGCTCTACCGAGCATCAATGTCCCTACGATTCAGAAAGAATTGTAACACACTGGTACTATTGCCTTGATCTGTCGTCGATGTAGTGGGATTCATTGTTCGATTTGAAGATGCAGAAATACTAGAACCAGCCATCAAGTTCATTTGTTGTAGTTTGACCGCCTCAATGATGCAAGCATCACTATCTGACTGAAATGGGTCCTTGTCTTTGCCAAGACGACCCATGCATTCCATTTGTTCCTTGTCCCCTTCGTCCACGATATCAATGAGCACTACGTCATCGAATTTTTGTACCAAATCCAGATTAGAATCACTGCATTTGTATTCGTATTCTGAACCAACAATCCCATCGTTCCCTTCGTCTTCATCAAGTTCAATTTGTTCCCGGGCCTTGTGGTGCTTCTGCATATCTTTTACACCCTTCAAAATGGTTTTCAGACGTTTCATATGACCTTGAGTGGTCCCTTCAGCAATGGAATCCCATACCGAGACTTCATCGGTTCCCTGCTCATGTTCCTCAACAGCTTCATTTTGTTCTTCATTATCTTCGCCACTGCCGTAGTCAGTTCCATTGTTGTCTTCATCGTCATCGTCATCAACCACGGAGATTACTTCCGCCTCTATTTCGGCCTGGGCCTCGTCTCTCTCTTGGCTTGAAGCTGTTCTTTGTTGGTTCTGCAGTTGCTCCTGTTGACTTATCTGGCGCTGTGTGGCATTACTCCTAGCTTGCTCCTCGGCCTTACCCCTGGTTTGCGCTTCGTCCTCGTTCTCTGTGGTGTGTTGAGATTTCTTTTTCAGGGTCATTTCATTAACCTCAATCTCTCCACGAACCTTTCTTGTTACCATCTCCATGGTGCGAATCTCGAAATGTTTCTTGAGCTCGTTCCTCATCAATCTATTGCTATCAAACCATGAGGAGAAAGAAAATATCCTCTCTTGGAAAGCGTTTGTAGAAGGCTTCGAGAGCCACACGAGGGCACTTGGGAAAATCATCCTGAAATTACTCTTGTTCGCCTGCCACCACTGTAAGACATCAAAATACTTGCCCACACTGTTGAAATCTTGATCATTACATGCCCGTCTGAACTTTTTCTTTTCTTGAGGCGTCCATTTTGGTGACTTTTCAGAAAAAAGAACGGTGGGATACTCCCTAATCAACGATTCCCAGGAACTGTGGATAATGCGCTGACAGTAATCCTTGAACCCCATGAATTCGTTGTTACATTGTTCTCTAAAGCTCTTCTTCTGCTCGTCCAACGTGTTAAGATTGTTGTTTTCCACGCACGTGCTGTCTTCATTCTCTCCATGATTCCGAAAAATATTGAACACATCGTCATCATCCGAGTCGTCGTCTTCTATATCTACAACCTCCTCATTGGCTGTCTCGGCCATTGGGGCTGGTCCATTCATTGCCAACCTTTCAGGAGTGGAAAACTTTGCTACCATGTCATCAACAAATTGTTTTTGGATTCTGGAGACGTCGTAGTCGTCGTAGATCTTGATTTTTTTCAGGATGTACGGTGCCATGTAGCAGAGAAACGGATGACCGCAGATAGCATTCTCTGCATGGACGTCGTCACCATTCATCATGTAGGTGCGAAATTCACGTAGAAGCCGGTTAATAAGCATCCGTGAGGCGGGCAGTAAATCTGCAAACTTGATATTTTTCCTTTTGGAACGGAGTTTCTCTATGGTTAACCTGGCATCCCAACGTTGGAACTCTGTGTCTAGTTCTGTGGGGTTCACAAGCAGAACAGAGACACCGTTGTCTTTGTGATATTTAATTCCATGATGGCAACCAAAGATTTCCAGCAAAGAGCCTGCAGCAGAGGAAGGATCATCTGCTTGTAAGGACATGGCGCATTTCTTGAGTGGAGAAAGAATTCCTTCGAATTCTGCTATGGCCTGCCAGTCCTCCTTGGACAGATAATTTTCGCGGAAGTCTTTGTCTACAGAAAACTCTTGTGAATTGTAGTCATCCATGACGTACTTATCACGTAGGAGATCATGGAATGTGAGAGCGCATCCGAGAACCCTGGTTGTGTTCGGCATACGGATCTCCACTACAACTTGGTGATTTTTTGTTGCGTAGTCCCTCAATGCCTGGAATCTCTTCTTTCTCTTCGTCATCAGGATTGAAGCTAACTTCAAGGCTTTCTTGTATGTGTCCACAAATCCGGGAAACTGGTCGATTACCCTTCCCCCCCTTCGTCGTATAGCCAAGCCGGTGGCGTGCTTAAGAATTAATTCCGCACGATGCATATCGCACTTTCCTCCAGTCTGATTTCCCACAATGTACTTTCCGGCAAGGACTGCCGAATTTGTATTGTCGTTGACGGAAGAGGAGAGGTCAGACTGCGTAATTCCAACGGTTGTGAGGATTTTTAGTGTGTGAGTCGCCACTTGGGCTGCTGTGTGGCCGTCTGTTTCGCAGAGACCTACGGGAATCTTGTAAAACACGCAATTCCTGGGGTCAATCAGCATTAGGCACAATCCAAGGATGTCTTTTCGATGGCCTTGCCATATGTCATGACAAATTGTGGCGAAGGGAATTGTTTTGCCACAAATTAGCTTGTAGGCCATCCGGACATTCAGGCATAGGGAGGAAACAGTTTGGAGAAAATTGTTGTAGGAATCAAGTCGCTTGCGTATGATGGCTTTGTTGCTCATGACACAATCTTTTGTCGACAGCTTCTGGGCGTTAAGAATGGCGAATTCCAGCATAGCTCGGAAGGACTTCTTTTCCACTGTTGAAGTGGGTAAGCCGTTGTCGTTGACAAACTGGTAGATTGATTGTTGAAACTTGATTCTAGCCTCGTCCTTTGACATCATGGAACCCTTGTAGGATGTCATAAGTGGTTGGTTGCTTTCTACATTGGACTTCGGTCCAATTTTTTTTTCGTTCCATTTCTTCTTTCACATGCGGGTGGAAAGAATCCATATGTTGGCTAACATTCGAAGAGGAGCCACTTTTCTTCTGCTTGCTGACACCACAGAGGATGGTAGAGGCGAAAAAAGACTTCTCTGGGTCTTCAAAGCAAATCGGGCACACCACAAGACGCTTACATATGGATCCCCATGACTTTTTGGGTGCTGTTGGGTCCTCTTTTGATGCTTGGTTGAGTACAGCAAAGCATCGAGAAATACCTTCCATTTTGCTAACTTCTTTGGTGTCAAGTCTTGCTTGTAATTCTGTTAACTGGCAAAAGTCCAAGTGTCTCACTGTTCCCCAGTCGGTATTCAGATTCTTGAAATGCTCTCTCGGTGGACTTTTGAGGAAGGGGACATAGTCTTTCTCTTTCTTGATTTCTTGATGAATTGCTTCGGTTTGTTGGGCTTGGGTAGGGTGTTGCCTATTCTGTTGATTGTTGTTCCCTTGGGGGGCTAAAGCAGCGGGTGGGTTCTCGTCTTGCTGTGCAGGTGGAGGGTCTGGGTTCTCTGCTTGTGTGGGATGAGCCGGGGGTGTCTCCTCTTGTTCTGCCATCGTCGGTTGTGTTGACATGATGGTAGATCCAGACAGGGTGGACAAGGATGCTGGGCTTTGAAGATGATTAAGAGGCACAATCAAGCCAGACACCATGTGTTGCAAGTTGCAAGCTGCAACAGACAATGAACTGTTGAAGGATTGGTGGATGGACGGTAGAGGTGAGAGGTAAGAGAGTGTCACAAGTCACAAAGATGAGGCGGTTGAAGGTAGGGTCACTGTGTGATATTGTATAGAAACGTAATTCACATGACACATTGGGGGGAGAATGGTAATTCCATCTGTGCGTAGGAGAAAATTGATTGGATTCTCAAATTCTTATAGTGAGTAAGAAGGAATTGGATTGGATTGGGAATTGATATCGTCTGATAAAGTGAATTGAATGGAATTGGGAAGTGTCTATTTTAGAGAATTGGGAATTGAATTAGGGAATTGACATTCCCCGTCTGAGATGATGAGACTTGAATCGGAATAGTGAATCCAAGAAAAAATCGGTATTGAGTTGAGTGGATTGTGAAATTCAATGAAAGTAAAGGAGGAGGATTTCAATTGAATGGCTTAATTCAAGCTAAATTTAAGTTACATTCCCTAAAGTCATTAAAGTCCCACTTTTTGAATTCCAGACCCTGCTCGTAAGTCGTAAGGTTATAGATTATTGCATCGGGAATATACTGACCCAACTGCGACTTGGACCACTTCCGCTGGGGAATACCAATCGTTTCATCCGACTCGTTTCCCGACCGACGGACTGACGGTGGCCGCAGATGGTTTGGGTGACATATATGTGCGCCTGTCTTTTGTTTGCGGTCCGGGGGACCATGACGACGACGAGGATGGCACAACAACACGGTTTGCTGCGAACCATGGCGCCTTTTTGTTCCAAGACGACGACCCAATGACACGACCCTTCGACGACGACGACGAGTCTGCCGCTTCCTTGTGGCTGTACTACTAGCTGTGCTAGTGTTTCGAGACCACCACCAACAGTGTGCCGACAAGCCCAGCAAGTGTTTGTGGTCAATGGTCGTCAAGGCATGGAGCTTTCATCAACCTCGTCGTTCTACTTTGGTGAGAAGAGGGAGACCACCTTGGGATCATCATTCCTTCCACCACCGCAACAACAGGGAACAAGGACAACGAGTAATTGTCTTGCAGCAGCAGCAATTGGATTCGACCAACCCCATCACTTCCTCATCATCCTCATCATCATCGTCGTCGTCCATGAATGTCTCCCCCAATGCAACAACAACAACAACAACAACAATAACAAGGTTATCTAAAACGGCACGGCACTTGATTCAACAAGCCAGTAAGTGGCAAGCACAGGCTGCGGAATTGAGAGTCCAAGCACGGGCCCTGGAAACCCAATTGGACCACGTTCGATCGCAGCAACCACCGCCACCAGCACAACCAAACAACACCACGACGACGACGACGACAACGACAAAGGCACAACAACTGGTGCAAACCGTGTTTGCGGCACGGCCCTTGCTTGACACCGCAAGCCATTGCCAAGCCTTGCAAGTAGAACGAGATCGACATTTCAACAACACGTCTTGACGGAAACCAACTTTGGCTGTTTGTCGTCGGACGTGACAACCCGAGCCGCCTTGTTTCGAGGACGTCTGAAACCACGGTCCGGAGGAGAACTGAAAGGAGAAGGACCATCGGAACAAGCCTATCAAACCTTGTACGACGACATCCTGAGAGAGGGATGGCATGCCGATATTGGGAAACGACCGAGCTTTTTGAAATTGGGCAATGCGTTGCGAACCATCTTGGATACGGAAAGTGGCGAACATCGAGAGACCGTGTCAGACATTTCGAGTGAAATTTTTCGACTGACCCACAACCAACAATAAGCAATCCTGGCCGATTAATAAGAAGGATTGTGGCAAGCCGTGTCCGTAGAATCTGCTATGACACGTTGCTCCGGCCTGGTTTGTGTGTGAGCAAGTCGCGATTGCTAGAATATCTGTAGGCAACTGTGTTTGTTGACAATCAATGATTGGGGTATACAAGAGAGAGGGGGACATGGTCGACAATGCCTTTTCGTCTTGTGACGGAATACGTGTATTAGGAGTATAAATTGGCTAGCTATATAATTATACCAAAAAACAACATGAGCTATTATGGGCTTTTGCATTGATTGTGGTCGTCACCCAGAAGTTGTGAATGTCCGCAAACGCCTAATTCTATCACAACAAACAACAACAAAAACAACTGTCATCCTTCCGTTTCGCACTGTAGATATTGGTTGCTTTATTGGCATCTCGGATACGTCCCATTTCGTTCCATTGGTGGTACCATCCGTTTGGTTGCTGCTCACAGAGTCGTTGAAAGAACCACGAATTCTTGTCCATGAGTGGCAGTGTCAAACAGGTAGAATTCTCAAATCCACCAATAATGGCAACTTGATTGGCCACTGTCACCATACTGCAGCCATCAAGGCGATTTTCTAGTGATGGGAGATTCCACAAGAGGTTGCGGTTCGTATCCAATACTTCCACGGTTCGACGAAATCGTCCCGCCACAACCAGACAGGATCCAACGGCAACCCCTGCACAAGAGAAACCTCGTGTATCGGAAAGCACCGTATCTGAATGAGTCCTCGTATCTGAATGAGTCCTCCAAGTAGATGAGAAGGAAAAGACTTCATCATCTTTCTTTGCCTTTGTCTTCTTCTTCTTCTTGCCGTAAGTCTTTGCAAATTCCAAATACTCCCCCGACTCATCCTCACAGCCTCCACCTACAAAGATGCGGTGGCCAACGACCGCACTGGCATACCACAATCGTGGAACTTTCATCGATGGTCCCGCAGTGACAGTATGATTTCTAGCATCAATCATGTCCACCGACGACAAAATACGCCTGTTCCTGCCACCCATTACAACAATATAGCGATTGTGAACCGCAACAGCACAACATCCATATCGTCCCGGTGATAATCGACATTTCAATGTTGTCCAATAACTCTCTTGTGTGGTTCTTGTTGTGAAAGATGACTGTAGCAAATCATTGGAATCAATCCGTTCCATACAATCCAAATATCCTCCTTCGTCATTGTGTCCTCCCATCACGTAGATGCTTCCGTTGCACACAACAGCGGCATGATGCTGACGTTTCTGGTTCATGGGTGGCCCTTCTCGCCACTGCTTGTTGGATTCTGCTAAATTCAATACAAGAACGGAATTGACAAAGCCTTTGCCTCGTTGTCGTCCTCCCAACACAACAACCGTCTGCCCCTTGTTGTTGGTATCGTTGTTCTTGTCGGGATGGTTCAGTACGACCGAAGCATGTCCCTTACGCCATCCACCCACAAGAGGAGGCCAATCGGTGTCATTCCATTCTGCTGTCTCGTCCAAAAGGACAAGGCCCGACTGCCATGCTTCTTCTTGCAGTGTCATGCTCATGGTTCCAAACGTTCACTGCAGAATTTATGATTCTAGGTAGTGGGCTTGCTGTGCTCTGCGGTGATGCGCGCTGATTCTGATGGGTGCGGACCGGAAGTCGCACGACTGATGCGATTTCACGAGCAATATGGATGGACAAAAAGAAAAAGATGGAACGGTAGGTGTCTGTCGGTTGTAGGAGTAATGACCGATTGAAAACAGAACACAGATAGAGGGAACCTATCCGACAAAATGACGATACTCCGTAGATGATGCGGCACAAAACAAAGTATAGGAGATGACGTGCCGTTGCCATGGTCGGCCTCCGTGCATTCCCAGCGCGGCACAACAGAGTACTCGTATATCCGGGTTGTATAAATAATATTCAGGTTTTCCGCGACCGACTCTGTGTTGCAATAAAATACTACTCTCTAGCGGCATAGAGTGTGATTCTTTCGGTTTGTTTGTGAATCATTATCATCCAGGACTATTCAATGAGATAGGAAGTAATTAATCCATCGAAAAATTCTCTGAATTCCTTGGAGCGAGAGGAGCTTTGTATACACATGTACAACAGAATCTTGGTCGACAATGTCTGAGTTGCGAACGGCAGTTAAGGCTGCTTCGACACTTGAAGCACTTGCGAAAATTGAAACTCGCCGGATTGCGACGAATGGCTTTCCGACTTGACAACGTGATAGCTTACAGAAGGCCTCCGTCATCTCACAGAAGAACTCCGTCATTGAGAGACTGTCTCTTGTTTCCGAGCTGCGATAGGCGTTGGCAACCGTTGAATATCACGGTGCAACTGGTAGTTCCGACCATCCACACGCCGACAGCAAAGAGTCCAACTTTGATTTCACCCCAGTTGAGGAAACCCTTGAGATTATTTCGGATACGAATGGTCTTTCATTTGGCGAGCAGCTACACAAGGCCCCGGTGAAGGGATCATGCAGAAAGGCTCCTCTTGTCGGTTTGAACGAAGCGGACGTCCAGACGGTTGTACACGCAATTCGTCATGATGCCGTCCACATGTGCAGCATCATGCTAGGACTTGACAACGACGACGGTAACATATTGGTTGTGTCCAGAGAAGCAAATTTGTTTGCCAATCGACCGGATCATTATACGGTGTACTTCTTCTTGAGTAGCCGCAGACGCCGAGTGCCTGTGGTGACGGTCCAAGATCAACCGGGAGACACGGCGGTCGACGACATTCGAGTTCACGGTCAAAAATTCGACCAGCTGCTCAAGACTGTGCTTTGGAAGCATAATGGAAATACCATTGGCGCCATTACGTCTATCAAGAAAACCCGCATTGCTTGGATTGGGGATGAGGCGAACCGCATTGTGGAGGGGGTTCCTTTCTCTCCATGGAAAAGCTGCGCGAATACAGGAACCGATTGCTACCAAGGGACGGGGTGCCAGAAGAGAAGTCTTCATCGCCAAGGAAAAAGGAAGACAGCGGTATCCAGATGCAAGTTCCAGCAACACCTCATCGTAACGCGAAAAAGCCCCGAATCGAGGAGGCCAAGCGAGAATTGGTTTTGTCGCGTCCTTTCCCAGCGGAAGATCTCCTCTATGTGTTCTGCAATCTTATTATTGCTGGTATCCTTGTTCATGATCCCGATACCGTGCCATTCACTTTTCCGAACAGCAACACGGTAGTGGACATTCCGGCATGTGTGGTACTTTATCCAGGCCGAAAGGCGCCCATGCTGGAACGCCTGGCAACAATTGTTCGTGGGCCGGCAACGAAACCTTGTTTTTCGGGACTTGCGAGAAAGGCCGCCCGTTTTGTGGGTATGGTTCCGTCGCCCAAATATTTTCTGGTGGAACGGCTTGGCTTGGGTTCGACGTGGAACGTGTTTCGAGCCGTGACGGATACGGGGCATGATTGTGTGGTGAAACTGTACATTCGCGAGTACCGGTATGGGCAAAAGATTACCGATTTTGATTCCAAAGGCTGGGAGGCCGTGTCACGCGAAGAATGGATGTACCACAACGTATATCCAGAGCTTGCTGCGGAACATGTATGGGTCGAAAAACTGTGCGGCGGGCACTGCTTGATTCTTCCGTTTTTGGAACCTGTGCCCAAGGCTGATCGAGAATCGAACGTAGCCAATGTTGGCGCACTCTACCAACAAAAATGTGTGAGTCGGGGATATCGTATCCAAAAGGAGCATGTAGGTTGGGGACACATTTGCATGTTCTCCAAGAAACTCTACCTGTATAGTCTGGGCAGCGTGGAAACGAGTACTGATGGAGTAGAACAGAATGAGCTGCAGAACATTCTTATAGAGAGAGCGACTCTGGATGCCACCGAGATATTCTAATGCTTTCAACGTCAGGACCCGTCACATGAAAGACTTTGGCAAAGAGTCTCCACGATCGTGTTCGACAAGAAGTGGGTGGACACTATACCGTATCGTGTTGTTTCATGTAGTAAATACCGTCTATAGCCCGAGACGGGCAAATGAAGAAGGGCACTTTGGGTGATAAAATCTCTTGGGTAAAATCATTTTGTGTGTGTACTATTGGATCGAACGATATAGACCGATTCCGAATCATTTTGTAAGATTCGTCCACTGTTTTTTTTTCGTCGTATCAGAAAAAGACAGCCAATGTGGTCTTATATTAGTAGAATGGCGGAGCCCACTAGCTGTTGGGAACCCGTCCCTGTTGCTATCGGTTCTTTGGTGATGCGGGAAGCCCTCTCTCACTCTCATGTCGTTTGGATTCTTTGCAAATTGTGAGGTGCTTCCGAGTTGCTACAATACCTGGGGGGCTTGAGTCGTGGGTGACTCGCCGGATCAGTCCCGGATCTGCCGTTCGGAAGAAAGGCGCGAGACTTCGTTTGCGCAAGAGAGAGAGATCAAAAAGAAACCCTATATAGACGACGATCCGCAACGGACGCCGCATTGCGCAGAACCAAAGCTCACCAACCACTTCATACAAACCACTCGCAATCATCATCATGACGATTCCGTTGTATCCCGATTATGTCATGGCTCAAGACTTGTCTCCAGACGCCTTTGGATCGGCCGTCGATCAAGCCTGTGAGGAAATTGAGTCGGCCACCAAGGGATTGGGGGCGAATCGGCAACGAGTGATTGACGCCTTGGCGACACAAGATCCGACGGAACGTGCCAAGATTAGTATGCGGTACATGGAATTGTATGGATGTGATCACAAACGATTCAAAACCATGGCCGATCTCATGGCCAAGGAATTTTCGGGCGATTTAGGCGACGCCCTGGAATTTCTCGCATTGCCCGCGCACGAGGCGGAATGTCTCATGATTCGCAAGGCCACCAAAGGATTGGGCGCCAATGTCAGTGTCGTGTGGTCCATTGTGGCGGGACGGACCAACGACGAAATGGAATTGCTCAAAAAGACGTATTTTCGCATGTTTGACAAGGATTTGGGCAAAGTGCTGGCCAGTGAATTGCATGGCAATATGGAACGATTGTGCTTCAATTGTTTGCAAGCCGCCGAACAAGCCTACGATCCCGAATTTCATACCATGGACAAGGCTCGAGAAGATGCCGAAACCATTCATGCCAAGGGACAAGGACGCATGGGCACGGACGAAAAGGGTATTTTCAAAGTCTTGTGTGCGGCACCGCCCGAACATTTGCAAAACATTAACACGGTGTATGCGGAAAAATATGGCTATACGCTTTGGAAAGCCATGGAAAAGGAATTGGGTGGCATGGGAGAAAAGAATTTGCGACAAGCGACCTTGTATCTGATTGGCATGAAGGAACGGCCGCACGAAACCATGGCCAAATTGCTCGATCAAGCTTGTCGAGGCTTTGGCACAGATGAATTGCTCTTGACGTGTAGCTTGATTCGCTTCCAACCGCACATGGGTAATGTCTATACAGCCTTTTTGGAAGAATATGGCAAGGGCATTCATGATTTGATCCGAGCCGAAGTGGGGGGCAAACACAAAACCTTGCTCTTGACCATTCTCAATGCCGTCTGGCCCGAACCCTAACCATCTCCTTTCATACACGGTAGTCCTACACAACATACCTCACTCTCCCTCTTGTGTGTGGCGTCGGTCCAGGGAGTTGACGATTCATGGTTTCGGTGTCTCGTCTTCTAGAGAAGTACTTTTTGTAGTCTGCTCTAGTCAAAGTGCACCCCACCTCTGTATACTACCTACCACTCTACTAGCTACAACCACTTCCAATTTCCCCCTGTATTGTCTCGATGGCGTTGTTGTTTGAATCGATGATCGAATATAGGAGAAGCTTTCTGGATCTGCTACCTATTGTACAGCTATACTACGCCCTAGATGAGGTGCACGCAGTGCAACTACGTTTCATCGATGTGGTCTTGCATTTTCTCGTGACAAGAATGAGACGCACAAACGTTTGCCGTAGGCTATGATGCAAAGCTATTAGCGCAACGAATGGGCACATTGTCCTCGAACAGTTGACTTGTGTTTACTACAACATGTTGTTTTCTTTGGAGATCATGCGAATCCTATACTAGTTACTTCGTCCGTAAGGGTAACCAATCACTGCAATGTACTCGGCAAACGCCCAATTCTATCACAACAACCCACATCAAACACAAGTGTCATCCTTCCATTTAGCACGTTCGATAATGGTTGCCGCAGTGGCATCTCGGATACGTCCCATTTCGTTCCATTGGTGATACCATCCGTTTGGTTGCTGCTCACAGAGTCGTTGAAAGCACCACGAATTCTTGTCCATGAGTGGAAGTGTCGCACAGGTAGAATTCCCTTCTCCACCAATAATGGCAACTTGATTGGCCACCGTTACCATACTGCAGCCATAGAGGCCATTTTCTAGTGATGGGAGATTCCACAAGAGGTTGCGGTTCGTATCCAATACTTCCACGGTTGGATGTTCTCCCGCCACAACCAGACAGGATCCAACGGCAACCACTGCACAAGAAAAATTTCGTGTTTCGGGACGCACCATATCGGAATGAGTGCTCCAAGTAGACGCGAACGAAAGGACTGTAGAAGCAGTCTCCTCCTTTTTATCCGCACTGCCCTGAGGCTTTGAAAAGTCCAAATATTCCAACGAGTCAAGTTTGTCGTTCCTGTTGATATCTTCTCCACCGACAATGATGCGGTGGCCAACGACCGCACCGGCACACCACACTCGTGGAACGTTCATGGATGGTCCCTCAACCACAGTGTGATTGCTGGTATCAATAATCTCAACCGACGACAAATGACGCCAGTTACAGCCACCCATTACAACAATATATCGATTGTGAACCGCAACAGCACAACATCCTGTTCGTTCTGTTGATAGTCGACAATTCAATGTTGTCCAATAACTCTCGTGTGTGCTGCTTGTTGTGAAAAATGATTGTAGCAAATCATTGGAATCAATCCGTTCCATACAATCCAAATATACTCCTTCGTCATTGTGTCCTCCCATCACGTAGATGCTTCCGTTGCACACAACAGCGGCATGATGCTGACGTTTCTGGTTCATGGGTGGCCCTTCTCGCCACTGCTTGTTGGATTCTGCTAAATTCAATACAAGAACGGAATTGACAAAGCCTTTGCCTCGTTGTCGTCCTCCCAACACAACAACCGTCTGCCCCTTGTTGTTGGTATCGTTGTTCTTGTCGGGATGGTTCAGTACGACCGAAGCATGTCCCTCACGCCATCCACCCACAAGAGGAGGCCAATCGGTGTCATTCCATTCTGCTGTCTCGTCCAAAAGGACAAGGCCCGACTGCCATGCTTCTTCTTGCAGTGTCATGCTCATGGTTCCAAACGTTCACTGCAGAATTTATGATTCTAGTTAGTGGGCTTGCTGTGCTCTGCGGTGATGCGCGCGCTGATGCTGATGGGTGCGGACCGGAAAAGCAGCACGACTGATTGCACGAGCAATGTGGATGAGGTGGGACGGTAGGTGTCTTTCGGCCAAAGGAGTATCTACCGACCGCTCAAAAACAGACCACAGATAGAGGGAACCTATCCGACAAAATGACGTTACTCCGTAGATGATGCGGCACAGTGCCCCATGGTCGGCCTCCCTGTATTCCATGCGGCACAACAGAGTACTCGTATCTCCGGGTGTCTTAAATATTATCCTACAGAGTCCACATAAAAGGGGGAGAGTGACTGAGGTCTTTGAGTCACGAATTGATCGAGTCGTGCTTGTGGGTGTTGATCTTTATCGACGGATGGACAGACGTTGGCCGCAGATGGTGTGATGTGGTACGTAGTGTCTGTCGGGGAGAAAAGTACTATAGAAATCCAACCATGGCGTCGTTGATTGTTCCGCCCAGACGACGACCCGCCTTGTTCGGAAGACGAAGACGACGACGAGTCTGTCGTTTCGTTGTGGGTGTAGCAGCAGTACTAGGACTTGTATATCTGGACCACCAGCAATCATTCGACTTGTCGTCGGTGGTGCAGGCCTGGAGCTCTCATTCGTCTCGACCTTGGGTAATAATAAGAGGGAGACCAGGTTTGGATCCTTTCTTGCACAACACCCGAAAACGTGTCCTTGTCTGGCAACAGTTGGATTCGACCAACCCCACTCCATCCTCCTTGTCAAATGTCTCCCCCAATACTACAACGACAACGCTATCCAAAAAGGCCACACGGTTGCGTCAACAAGCCAGTGAGTGGCAAGCGCAGGCGAGGGAATTACGAGTCCAAGCACGGGCCCTGGAAACTCAATTGGACAACCACTTGCGATCAAAAACACCTCCACAAAACGCCACGTCGACAACGACAAGATCTGCAACCACACTGGTACAAACTGTGTTTGCGGCACGACCTCTCACACCCGAGGCCATTGCTCAAGCCTTGCACGTGGAACGCATTTCTTCCGAACAAGCGCATACCCTCCTGAAACAACTCTGTCACGAATTCCTGGCACTCGATCCCAAATTGGTTCCCACCACCACCAGCAATACTATTTTTACGGCACGGATGGAACCCACCACTACTACAACTGCCAACGGGACGACGGAACAACGAGTCGAGGCGGCACTCTTGGTCGCTCGTCGCATCGAATGCTTGATGGCTGCCGCCCAACAGTGGGATCAAACCAACCCCGAAGAACGGCCGCCTCGATGGACCAATCCTCCCGTGGCTCCCTCCTTGCAAGCTCTGCAACACCAACTTCTTCCACAACTCCACCAACAAGCACCACCACAAGGACAAGCAAGACCCTTGCGGCCAACCGTGTTGCCACCATTCAATGCCACAACCACAACGACCACGACTACGACGACGCCCGTCGTGTTTCCGAACCGGAATACTACTACGACTTCTACGACTAGTATCGAGAGCCCCGCCGTTCTTCCACCCTGGTTGCCCTCACGGTTGATCCCCGTCTTGACGACGACGACAACGACCAACCACACTGCGACACTCTTGGCGTCGGAGGATGTCACGACCTTTCAACAACACGTCTTGACGGAAACCAACTTTGGCTGTTTGTCGTCGGACGTGACACCCCGAGCCGCCTTGTTTCGAGGACGTCTGAAACCACGGTCCGGAGGAGAACGAGAAGGAGAAGGACCATCGGAACAAGCCTATCAAACCTTGTACGACGACTTGACGACGAGTTTGCACAAGCATGGCTTAAAGGATCGGATCCAATTCTTTTTGTTGCGAGATCCGGAACCGTCCGGACCCTACCTTGATGTTTTGGAACCTCCCGTGGTCCTGGCCCTTTCGGCCCGTGCCACGACGCCTGCAGCGGCTGCTTCCACTACTTCTGGTCCTCGAACCAGCGGTGTTTGGAGTCACGGCGTGGCAGTCTTGATCACCCTCGGAACCTTGATTGGATACGCCGTGGCCTCGTATTCCCTCAATCCGCACATCTTTGCCAGTCTGGTGCAACAACAGCACCAAGTGACTCGTCTCTTGTGGTCACGACGTGTCGCACCCCTGGTGGGTGGCCTTGTGGGGTTGCACGTTGTGGCCGAAGTGGTCCATTGGGTCGTGGCACATCGGTGTGGCCTGCCACTGGCCACACCGCGTCCCCTCCCCTCGATTGCCTTGGGAACCTTTGGATGTGTGACACCCCTCAAATCCTTTCCCACACGACGACACGATTTGTTGGATGTCGCTCTCTGTGGACCCCTCGTGACGGGAGTCTTGTCCCTCACCTGTTTGATGGTGGGATTGTACAAAACGGTGCACGTTCCCACAATGGCCACCCTTTGCACCTTTCCCTTTGGTTCGGTCGCCTGGCTCAAATCCAGTCTCGTGATCGGTACCCTGGTCACGTGGATGGCACCCAAACTCTTGAGCTTGCCCCTGTCCCAACCCATTCCACTCCATCCACTCGTTCTGATTGGATATTCGGGGTGGATTTCCGCAGCCCTCCAATTGTTGCCCGTCTGTGGCGTCAAGGGCGGACGCGCGTGCGATGCCGTCCTCGGTCATCGCATGGGCGAATTTGTCTCGGCCACGACCCTCCTATTTTTATTTTCCAATAGCTTGTCTCCCGGAACCAAACCGTTCTTGTCCACGTGGTTTGTGTGGATTTTGTTGTTGCAACGCAATCCCGAAGTTCCCTGTCGCAACGAATTGACGCCCGTGGACCGGACCCGACGCCTCACCTGGATGGCGGCCCTGGTCCTTAGTCTCTTGACACTTTTGCCCTTTCCCGGATACCGACGACCGGCCTTGTACAATTTGTAAGAATAACACACGAAATCAATCAACACGAAAAACAAACCCACTCATCTCCTGTGGGTTTAGATGTCTGTGGTGCCAACGAAACCATCCTACATTCAAACTCTATAGCGAAATCACGATCCATAACTCGAGTGTTTTTTTTTTAATTTTTAGAACAAAATATAAGAAAATGTCGTCGATTGGACAAGAACACACCTATATATCTGCCTTGTCGTCGTCGTCGACCAAATCACCGTATCCTCCCTTTTGCTTTGTATATATGATACACCCAGCCTCGTGCAGTAACCATTTCTATAACCCATGCATTTTTTTCTGTTTGTAGCTTTTTTCTCTGTTGGTATCATTCGTTTCTCGTATATATATATATCATCATCATCATCATCATCAACGAGGTCCTTCTCGAATTGGAACTGGTTCAAAGGGATTCTCATCAATGACATCCATCCCAAATCCAGTATGTTCCAACGATTGTAACCGTGCCAACAGTTGGGAATCGTCATCTCCTGGATGATGTGGCAGGGAATTGTTGGTGTTGTTATTATTGATGTGGTTGCCATTGTTGGTGGGAGTGTTGACCGTTCCGCCATTGACCGTATTGGGATTCACCACCCCCAGGTTGCCATTGGCCGGGTTGCCCCCGCCCAGGGAACTCCCCATGGCATGGGAAGGAGAGGCATTCAAATTTCCCAGTAATTGTTGTTGTTGTTGGCGTTTGAGACCATGCGGTAGATAATGACGACCCGCTTCATGTTCTTCGTCGTCATCCTCCTCATCATGCTGTTCTCCATCATCGATTCCTCCTATTCTGGGAGGACCCACAACGACTCCGCCACCGCCATTGGGTGGTCCTACGCCGGTTGTACTATCGACAAAGGCTGCGGCCGGACCGGTTCCCCCATGATTGCTATCGTTGAGTCCCAAATTTCCAATTTGTTGTTGGACACCGAGCAACAGACCATTTGGTCCTCCCGAATTGGCTCTCAAGACGGGTCGACGAATCATGTGATGACTGGGTGGTTGTCGCGCATAGCCACGACGCGAACCACCTTGAGGATTAATGGGCGGAGCATCGCCAAACAAGTTGGGTTGCGAATGATGAAACCAATTTTGTTGCGAGCGGGGCGTCGCCGAAGCATGATTGGTGGGTGTGGGAATGCCGGCGGCGGTACTACTCGAATTGGAGGCCACGGAACCGGTATCACCGCCCCGAAAACTATTGTTGTTGGTGGCATCAAAGGAATCAAAATCTTGAAATTGCGTCGATTCCAAAGAGTCGGGGAACACCATGGGGGACGGTGCCGTAGGCGGAAGTGTACTCGTGGTTTCTTCTTGAATAATCTCAATGTGGGAAATGGGGGGAGCTCCACTACTACCACTGGCATTGGGATTATTGTGATTGCTGTGCTGCGACAGACTGTTGTTGGTCGCGCTGTTATTGGCATTAAAGGGGGACGACTGGGATGACATTTGTTGTTGTTGTTGGGAGGGAGGAGGAGCGGCAAAGAGATTGGGACACGAAGATCGATTGTAAAAGGAGGGACCATCGCCACTGGTTGGTTGCGTCATGACGGATCGTCGATTGGTATCAAAATCCAAAACGGCCCGCAAGGATCGCTGTCTCGTATATTGTTGTCGCGGTCGTCCGTAATTGGCAATGTCTTGGCCCAATCCACCCAACAAATCGTCATGGGGACCGCCGGCTCCCACCAAACCATCGTCGTCTTCGGCATTCTCGCTGCCACCCGCACCCAAATTCAAAATACTATCGGACCGTTCCAATTGCCCCATACCCATGCGCATGAGTTTGGAATCACTCAACATGTAATCGCCCGTTTGGGACGATCCGACACTGTGAACGGAACTGGCATCCAAGGAATTGGCCCCCAAACTGCGATTGGAATGAGCGCGGACTAATTTTTCCGCCTGTTCTTCCTGACGGCGCTTTTTCTTGGCCGTGTTGCTCGACTTGTACTTGTCGTGCAAGACATCGCGAAAGGCTTGCGAGGTTTTTTCGCGGGCCAAAAAGTCTCCCACCTCGTACCACCGGCCGGTATTCGGATCCTTTTTGATAAAACCACCCTGTCCACTATTCTTTCGCACTTGCTCTACCACATCGGACAAGATATAACTCTTTTCCAGTTTGGCAATGGCCTTGTTGTATTGCGGCAAAAAGCTTTGGACAATGGCCCGAAACTTGACATTGCCGGCATGATTGAAGCATTTGCGGCCCCGTCCGCAAAGGACATCGTGATCACCGGGTTTGTAGCCTTCGGGCAAGAATCGCATGGTATGCGCCGAATCATCCTTGGCGGACGAATTCTTTTCACACGCTTGCATGGCATCCACGACCGAAGGTCGGACACCACCGTCACCGGCCAGATCGGCACTCCGGATCATGGTCCGATGGTGGTGGTCGTCACTAATAATGCTACTACTACCAACACTCGTCCGATGGGTGGTTGGAATGGGCGGAGGCAGTTGTGGAGGATGCGCGGATGCCGGAGCGGTGATGGTTGTTGCTTTGTTGGTGGGCGACAGCTTGACGTGTTGTTGTGAATCCTTTTTCCAGAGGAGAAACGAGACCAAGAATTGCGTTGGTTTGCAATGGATGCTGTAGAGAGAGTAGTAATAGCTCCCCCCACAAACCAAAAAAGAGAGAACCACAACAAATCAATCCTCCGAACAAAACCCAAAGAGGTTTCAACACACTCCACAACGAACGGAGTTGTGGCCAAAAGGGATCGCAACGAGCACTGAATGTGTTTTCGGGTTCCTTCTTGCAAGAAAGAGGTGCATGCACCTCCTCGAGCGCTCTGGAAGAAGTGGTAGAGAGGGGAGAGTAGGTAGTTCCAACCAAGGACCACACAGGTGCGCAACTGGACTTGTTGGTTCTTCGTTCCTTCCAAGAGGGCCGATGGATTTGTTGCACTAAAGCTGGTGGATCTCGATTCCGTTCAACCGACGAGAGAAAAGAGGGCCAGATGACGAGATAAAGATGTGGATATGGATGGAACACTGGAATCAATCGATTTAATGGCACTTGGTTCCACTCTCAATGCCTCTATCTCTCTCTGCCAACAAGTGTGAATCCACAAGACACCTGCAGCGTGGAGCGAATAAAGTGTTTCGACGTCTTGGTGAACACGCTCTGCCTCAAACTCACACTCGTGTTTGCGCAAACGCAAAGCGACCAAAAGAACTTTCCCAACAGGCGTGTGTTGCTGCTTGCTGCCACCAAAGAGTCTTCTCTCTCTCCCCACTGACTGTGCCAAAACCAGAACCGGAAACAAGTACTCCTTATCAGTCAGAATGTATAGCTGGAACGAAGGGCAGAACCAGAAAAATTAGAATCGACACCTCTTCCAAGTCGTGGTTTGTACTGAGCGCTAAGGCTTACTATCGAAGAGCGCGTGCGGTCCACTCGATCAATGGATCATAGAGCTCTTAGAGGAAATAATAGAGGGGGATTCGCACTAAGATATCTACTAAGGAGTACTTATTAGTTATTAGATATTAGATACTAGGTACTCAACGGCTCTCTTGATACTTATTGCTTTGCATGCAGAATACAGAATACAATGTCCGGCTGGCGTCAGTGGGCCGAAAGCCGTAACCAGTATAGCTAATAGAGCATGACAGATGGTCATTCAAAAACACCCCTCTAGCTAGCTTCTGAAACTTCTAGCGGTATCATAAATAAGACTGGTCTGTTCAAACGGAAGGATTTTTCAAAAATCCTTCTCTCGAGATATCGCGCTCCAAAGTTTTATGGTTGCGCGCGGCTCGTACCCCTAAGGTCATTCACACGCGAGACTCACGTAGTCTTCTTACACCTGTGCCACACAAACCCCATTAGGGTTTTCAGTACTAGACTTTCGTTGGGCAAACTTTAACCAAATATTCAACGATGTATATCTAAATTTCGCAAGACATATACAGGCTCAATCGAAAGAGCGCTGAAAGACGATTCGATCTATGGGCTTATCTCAAATCCGACACATACAATTTGATCCTCCCCTTTGAACAGACCAGTCTTAAATCATAATGATTCCAATTATCCACAATTATTCAAGA
Organism: Epithemia pelagica; assembly: GCA_946965045.2. NCBI lineage: Eukaryota > Bacillariophyta > Bacillariophyceae > Surirellales > Surirellaceae > Epithemia > Epithemia pelagica. Next base: position 4,183,507 of record OX337230.1, read on the forward strand.
ATTCTTGATCAAACCGCTCAAAATTCTCTTTGAGAAACAACCTCGCGATATAGATTCATATTTAAAAGAGCACTCAATACAAAACATGACTTTCTGATCGATTGGTATTATTGGCTGGATCTTCGTGGGATTTTGTATTATTTTGACGATGTGTGTTCAATAGTAGTTTATCTATGATATATGATACTTATTTGGGACTGGCTACTGGATCTTCGTGGGATTTTCTAAGAAAGGCGAAGGGAAGATCTCACTTTATCATCTCTTAACATAGCTAGGACTTCTTGTATGATCGATAGGCTGCGCATAGAAAGCATAGTCTAGGCATAGTCCCTACAAGTGAAGACGACGGGAAGAGGAATCGGTCTACCTACTCCTACCTAGAAATGCTCTTTGTCTTTGGAAGCAGGCCTTGGAGTTCTCGAAGCTCTCGGTCACAGACTGTTCCCTCGATGGTTAGAAACCAGCCAGTTTGTACAGACCAATAAAGCTATCGGTCGCTCCGGCTGCCATGAGGGGTTTGTATTTGTGAAAGGCCAGACAACTCACGGGTCCAATGCGATGATGTGAGGAGGATCCTCCCACTTCGTGATTGCGAATGGCCTGGACCGTTTCTCCATCCGGAGTCAAGAGTTTGATAAATTGCGCTCCCGACCCCGTGGCAATCATGGGCACTTGGTCATGGACGGCCATGGTCGTCATGACACTGCGTTGGGCTTCAATGGTCCGAAGACTCGACACCATGCGCAAATCCCATGCCTTGATGGTACCTTCTGTCGTACCACTCACCAATTCGTACTGACCTCCGTAATAGGCCGCAAACGAGGTGGATACCACCCACGCCTTGTGTTCAGCAAAACTCTGCAATCGTAACCGTCGTGTTTTGGTGGACGTGCTGCTGGCCGCACTTCGACTTTGAACCGTACGATGCGAACGAAGATCAAACAACTTGATGGTCCCATTGCTCATGCCCGCCACAAAAATGTCTCGTCCCAATCCCTTGTGGGGCGATGGTCCGACCCCCAGAGAGTCATAATCCCAGGCTGTCGTCAGTGTCGTGACACAGGCTTCCGCACCCACTTCGGTAGGAATTTCCGCCACTTCTTTTTCCGCCTCCAAATCCCAACACGTTATGGTGGGACCGTTTCCTCCCGCCAACAGAAAGCCACTAAAGTTTTGGTACTCGCAGACAATGCCACTTTTTCGTTGTTGACCCGGTGTCTTTTTGCAGGCATGAAAGGAAGAGACCAGTGTCGGACTAATCGAGTGTTGTGGTTGTTGTGACTGGTCGACCAGTCCGCCCCACAATCGAACCGTCCCATCGTCGCAACCCACAAGAAACAAACTCGAAGAGGCCTCGTTGATCCATGTCGATGTCGTCATTCGTGTCGATTTGAGGTTCTTGTTGGAGAACTCGAGGACTTTTTCACCCGTGTTGGTATTCCACAGTAGAATTCGGTTGGCTTCACAACACGCCACAACGTAGTCCTCTAACGAATGGAAATTGATAATGGACGTATGATTCAAGTCCGTACGAAGAAGACTTTGTTCTTTGAATTTGAGTTCTTGCCGTCTCTTGGTAACTTCCTCGGCAACCTCTACATCATCGTCTTCTTCCAACATCATTTCAAAACTCTTCTTGGCCGGTTTGGGAGGTTTGGGAATGAGCGGAGCAAAGTGCCGCGCCAACTCCGTACTCTTTTTTCGTATGGCCCGATCTCGAGCTTCTCGGTAGGCCCGAGCAGCTCCCAGTGGACTGAGAGGATCCCAATTGGCATCTTCCGTCTCGGGGACTCGGAAATTGACATCAAACGACTCTTTTTTCCAGCGATAAAAGGAGGATTCTGGAAGACGATAATTGGTTTCCTCCTCATTGTTGTTGTTTGTGGGTGGATGGATCGCCGGCGTGGCAACATCAGCGGCCGCTGCCTGTTCCAAGGACGAATTTCCCGAAACAATCTCGGATGCTACCCGCCGCAATTCCGTTTCCTCTCGTAGGTGAGGGGTGGAATCGACGCGATGTCCCAGCCGGCTCGGATACCCTGTTTCATCTGCATGATGGCCCTCCTCTTCAATACCCACAAGACTACTCTTGAGAGCCGAGTTGGAACGAAAGTCTTGCTTGTTGCTGTCCTTAGTATTTTTGTCTTGCACGTCCGCACGAATCTTGAGTTTGAGAACGACTTCATGAACCACACTGACAATTTCATTGGCAGCCTGTGCCACTTTGGGAAAGGGATCTTCGTGTTGGACGGATCGCAACACCTTCCAGGTAGCACGGAATCGCTCCAAGGACCGTCGTTCCAGTCCGCGCGGCATGGTCTTGGTATTGTGATGGTCCTTGAGTCCCGCCGAAGCCACCACGACAAAGGCATCGAGATATTTTTCCACGGCACGGGCCAGAGCCACGACACTTTCGTATCGTACCACCACACTGGCATCCAGAGCCATGCGAGACAAGTGTTCCATGGCTTGACAATCCACCGTTAGGCGTTGCTGGTCTTCAAAGACGGACGGTGGCACATGCCTGGAGGATTCGGTGGTGGTGGGTCGTATCAAGGGTTGGCCCTGTGGGGTCATGGGTGTTCCGCCAATGAGAAATCCCGACGGATTCGCCGTCATGTTTGCCTGTACTGGCATTGTGGGGAGAGCTTGACCATGTACCACGTATTGTGGATGAATCATGGGCTGCTGATGATGCATGGGCATGGCTTGACCCAATAGCTGTGTACCCGGTTGTGAGAATTGTAGTGGCAATTGCTGTCCTTGTTGAAACTGCAGTGGTTGTGGTGCCAACCCCTGCGTCGTAGTAGTGTTCCAATTCAAGTTGGGAAGGACCGTGGGTGTTGTCGAGAATTGTGGTTGCAAGGGGGCAGCAGAAGAGAGGACCGAAGTTGGACCAGATTGTACCATGAGTGATCCAGGACTAAATTGGGGAACAACCGCTGGAGGGACCATGGTAGGACCGGTCGGTGTGGTTGACATGGATGGAGTGGTAGCATTGGAACCATCCGTGCTAGGTGTCTTGCTGTTGTTGTTGTTGTTGTCCTTGGACCCAATTAGACATCCCAGCGCATAACAAACGGCGGCACGGACTTGAACGTTGCGGTCCTTGCTGCGAGCAAACAAATGCGTGTGAACACCGGCATTGGCGGCTTCACTTTGTGCTTGGGCATTGTCTTTGGTCATGTTGGCAATGCACAGACAGAGCCAGAGTCGAAAATGGGCGGGCAAATGCAAATCGGCCGCATCGTCGGGCGCGTCGCCTTCGGAACTTTCGTAGGAGGACAAGAGTGCACAACAATTGCCATGGACATTGAGACGAGCGCATTCAGTTTGACCGGCGGGATAATCGTGACAGGCGGCGGCCAAGACAAAGGCCGCCATGGTCCGTTCCTTGGCGACCGCGGCCACCTCCACAACGGGTCCATTCAAACCCCAAATCAAGTGTTGGACAAAGTGATGAAAGGCACCCTCCCGCAACAAGTCCACGCGACAGGAAGGATCAAAACTGAGTATCGAGGCCCAAATATTGACCAACAAACTCTTGTATTCGGGAGACTGCAACATTTTCATGACATAGGGGAAAATGCCCAGACTCAGCGACAAATTGACGGCCCAATGACCCAAATCCAAAAATCGTCGCAGCAATTCCAAGGCTCGCACTCGCAGGACCGGGCTCAGCAAGACTTGCAGGACGACGGGAAGTTGTTCCGGTGGTTCCAGGTCCCCTCGTGCCAATCGTTGTTTGTGGATTTCGGAAAAGCCCAACCATACTTCAAAGGCGGTGAGTTGCTCACTGAAAAAGGGCGATGACACACTGGTAGTTTGAGGCGCAATGACGCGAGGCGGTCCCGACTCGGCGGCCGAAGGATCGGACTGCGACGACGACTCGTCTCTGGTCGTCGTTGGACTGGTGGTTCCAGTGTTGTTGCTGCGACTCGTTTTGGTGGGCAAGAGGCCATCGGAAATGAGTTGAAAGAGCATGGTTTCACAGGCCAAATCCCAGGCTTCCCAAAGAGCGTGTTGGGCCATGCCCGATGGCAATGGAGGATGCGACACGGGTGTACAACCGAGGGATTGCAAAATGCGGTCGGCCAACAAAAAGTTGCGAAACATGCTGGCCACCAACAAATCTTGTCGAAACAAGCGATGAAACAAGGCCTTGGGCAAGACATTCCAGGCAATCGAATCGGTCACGGCGGTAAAAATCCAATTGAGTTCGCCCAATGGCGTTTTGCGATCATTGGCCTTGCCGGGGATGGAATCCAACGTCTTGGGGTCCACGACGGAGGACATGGAGGGACTGCGCAAGACAAACCACAACAAGGCAATCCGAATCGGTGTCGTCAAGCAAGACGTAAAGACATCGGCAGGATATTCGGGAGTCATGGGAATCCATTCCTGTTCGGAACAGGCACACAAGACAATGGTTTCACGGACCCATTGACTGCTTTGTTCCTCCATATCAATCGATCCATCCGGCAAGAGGGGAGGAGTGGTGGTCAGTGTGGGGGGAGTATTAGTGGTCGTCGCTGTTGTATCCGACAGGGGACAGGTCCAAAAGGGCACGAGAATGCCAGCCGCCGAACAATCCAACACGACAATACTGGGGACACCCAACCATTGTCGCAAATCGGCCACGGCCAAGGGAATGTATTCCCGATGTTTCTTGTCAAACACCCAGACTTCTCCATTGGCGGTCGGTCGTGGCACACCATGACCATTGTAATGCAATAACAATCGTCTGTTCCGTATACCACAACAGCAAATAGTTTGCAAAGCATCTTGTCATGTTAGATCTTGATCCTCAGATCCATTTCTCACTTCAATTCTCCGTCCTGCACACATGTATGTATCTGTATAATATACATTATTCAATTCTCGTTGGCTTTTTGCTCACACGTACTCGGTTTTGGCTTGTCGTCGCAAGGACAGGCAGAGTTCTCGCACATCTTCGACGGTGGGATCCAAGGCCTTTTTGTATTTGAGAGGACGTCCCGTTCGGGCCAATTGCCATTTGGCATATTGTTGTTCCAATCGTTCCACAATCAATCCCTTGGCCGCCGATCGTGAAATGGTACGAGGATCGGTCCAACATTGCAAGACGGCACAGGGATGAGGTTTGGTCACATCGGGTGGATCTATCATAGAATCGAATATATAGAAACCCAAACCAACCAACAAACCAAAGCAACAAGGTTGAGAGAGAATTCAACAAGGAACCAATAGCAAGCACAACACGAAACCGAATCGACACTGCGAGCCACAACACACGGCTCTTTTGGAACGAAATGAGAATAGCACCCTCTGTTGTTCCACAGAACAAACCGCAGGCCTACGCTATATACTATTACGTACCGGTTCCAGGATTGAGGGCCATGACCAATCCCACACCGACCGTTCTCATGCGATCCTTGAGTCTCCAATCGGGTTTGATCATCGAACTAGCAGTCGTAGTATTTGTGGAATCCTCCTCCTTGTTGCGAGTGGAATCCCGCTGGTGTCCCTGTGTGGCCGCGGCTTGTGTTGGTTCACTGATTGCGCCGCCGGGTGATGAAGAATGGGAGTTCCAACGGGCAGTGCTGGTGGTTGTGCTGCCAGTGGTGGTGTTGGTCGTCATCGGTTCCGTCCAGGCCGCTGCTGTGGCATCGGCCGCTGGACCCAAAAACAAGGACGAGGCCGCACTCGAATGTCGTTGATGCTGTTGTGTTGGTGGTTGGGGCATGCCAAACAATGATCCGACTCGTGTCACAACACCTCCTGCCGCCGTATCGGCTTCATTTTGGACGAAGCTTGTTGTTGTCGTCGGATTGCCTTGTAATAAATTGCCATGAGATGCATTTCGCAATGGCTTATTTTGGGGGTGCAAAATGTGGCGTCGTCCACCCACATGACTCGAAGGATCTTGGTAGTGTTGTGGTTGTTGCTGCCGTACCTCGGATGGTTGCAAGTAGGGAGCTCGGGTTCGTTCCAGATAAAATTCCTTCAAGACCATGTGTGTGGACTACTTCTACTTCTCTCGAGATGTGTGTGTGTACAATCAAATCCAAAAAGTCTATTGCTCGGATGCTATCTAGGTAATAGGAATGCCGCAGATTCTGTGATGGCGGATTCTCGTCGTCGGCCATGGTTCGCTACGAATCGCGACTGGATCCATCGGATCATCCAATCATCAGTCGCCGTTTGATTCTTTGGATAGTTAGCAAACTTTAGCAAAGCTACCCCAGTCTTTGGGACATGGTATTACAAGAAGAGACGAAACAAAGTCAAGTGTATTGTGCCAATAGGAAAGAGGTGACATAAGCATCAAACAGGGAAATTCCCTGGTGGTTCCATTACACTACATCTATACTGTGCAGGGAACAAAGAGAGAGAGTGTGTGTGTTTTGAAGGATCCATCAAAACAACAGTGAAATGAGGTGAAAACACTAATTGGTACGCGTCGTTCGAAACCGCGCACTGTTTAGTGTCCTGGAAGGTATCCCGAGGGAAGGATGGAGTTGCCCAAGACTTCATGGGTGATCAAACCGGTGATTCCCATCATGGCGGCACGTCCTTGGTTGATTTCCGTGTTGCGTTTTCGGAGCTTGGTGGCATCGTCAAACTTGTCCCAGCCAAAGTCCAAGGCACCGTTGCGGAAATCACCAATGAATTCGGCCTTGCCAAAGGCATCGCGATTCACCATTTCGGCCACGGCAAAAAAGGCCAACATTTGCAACAAGACCACCTTGCCTTCGGGAGTCGTGTGCATGGCCGGAAAGGCGGCCAAACCGTCCGGAATCGATTCGGCACCGGGGAATCGGATTCCGGCGGCCGTCACCAAGTAACCCACCACGGCCAACATGGACACACGGCCGTGCTTGATTTCCACATACCGCAATCGGTCAAATCGCTCTTGGTCTTCGTCGGCCAACAAACCGAGGGGATCAAAGAAACCAAGCTGTAATCCATTGGAATGAAAGAGTATCATCAAGCGTCCAACAACAACATGAGTGCTTTTTCCCAAGGAACAAACGTTTCGACCAGGACATTTTGTCTCGACTTACAGGAGCAGTGACACCGGGTTCCGAGGCAAACTTGTTGGCGGCCAAGGAGGTCGTGGAGGCCTTTTCGGAAGTAGGGGCAAAGGCAGCAGCCGAAGCAAGGAGGGTGGCAAACACAGCAGTCTTCATGGTGATTCTTTGTTCGGTTGATAGTGGGATGAACTTGAAACACACCTGCTTGTCGCAAAGATCGCGAGTTCAACTTGTTCTTCCTTCAAAGACGACAAGACAAACGAATCCAGACAGACTCCAGACACGAGACCAAAAAAAAAAAAAAAAACAATAGTCTATTTTAACGCTGCCGCACTTACCCGCTCGGAGTAAGCCGACCGACGCGCCGGGCCTAAAAGAAGGCGAGGACTAGCTACCAGTGCGCTGGGCAGCGTGTTAGGTAAACGAGAAAAGGCTTGCAGAGCGAAGGATCACTGGCCTCCAGGTGTTAATCCAGGACCGAAGTGATATGGAAGACGTGTCAATGGTAAAATGTTGATCAAGCGAAGAATAGAACAAGGTCTGGTCAGATGGGTGAACAAGGTGGCGCATGTTGTACAGCGCGGTAACCTCCCGTTGGGCTTGGGCGTAGGCAGCAATTTCTTGAGTTTCAGGATTTGTGCCATGGGTATCTTCGTTTCGGCGAAGCCAAAGACGATGAGCATGATGCCAGATAATTTTGATGGAGCCGGATACGAAGAAGTGGCCCCGAAGTTTCGGTGACGTGAAATCGTGAGATTTGAGGTGGGAATCTTGAATGGACGCCCAGTGGGTGCTCATGCGACCATAAAAGAGCTGTTTCCAGCCAATGATATTTTGAGTGGTGAGTAAAGGATAGAGGTGGGAAGCATAGGATGTGGGAAGAGGAGTATCGTCCAACCAGTGATGAAGAGCGTCGGACCAGACACGAGACCATTTGGGTACGGGTTCGGTATCGGCGACCCCATTAAAGCGACCAAATACTTCATTGGGTCGCGGGGGAAGTTTTCCTCCCAATCAACACGCAATCCACCCACACACCATGAGGAAAATGACTAGGAGAGTGTTGGTGGTACCACTCTTGGTGGTGGTTCTACTACTACTACAACACACTCAAGGAGGCTATGCTCCCAAGGAAGCACCCGATCTACCAGCCGATGTGAGAAGTTGTTGTTGTTTGTGTTTGTGAGAGTTTGTGTGTAAAGTGTTTCCTCACGCCACCACCCACATGTGTTTGTCTCTCTGCTCGAACCCTCCAGTTTTGTCCCAAAGCAACGGGAGATGTGACTGCGACAACGGGAGGTATGTAACGTGATAATTTGGTGGATATCCATCCGACGTGGCGGCGTTCGTGTCTCTCATGGTCCTTCTGTTACTACTTAGAATGCATGTGTCACTGGCAAGATCGCCGTGGATGCGTGGGATCGGCCTGTCAATATCAAATGGGTCTCGCGTTCTATCATTACTCCTGCAAAGACTGTCGATGTATTGCCGAGCCGTAGAGCTGGGGAAGCGGCATGTTGAAACCGAGAGCTCTTTTGATGGGAATCGACTTGTCGTCACGAGTGGACGGGCCTCTCTCCGGTAATCATCACCTCTTTTGCCTGAGAAAAGTCTGAAGGAATGGGACAAGATACACATCCCATATATCGCTGTGTTTCGTTCGGTGGTGATTGACAAAGGTGCAAAGGTCCAATGGTATTCTAGGGCGGCCAGGTTGTGGAATGACGGCCAATCAGCTGAAGAACGATATATAGTATGTACAACAGATTTATTCGAATGGATTCGTCTTTGTATTTATACAAACGCAGCAAGCGTATTTACATAGCATCCACCCCTCTTACTCTCTTTGTTCAAGCCCCACTGATTCCTCCTTCGCCTCGTCCATGGTTTCTTCTTCGTCTTCTTCGAGAGGGAGGACAAGCCTTTTTTGCGGTTTCACATAGGATACTAGCAGCATGTCCTCTTTTTGAAAGGATTCGTCACAGTCGGTAAATGACCCCATTCGTCCAACAAGTCATTATCATCATCATCTTCTTTTTCTTGGACAATTGTGGTGCTGGCACGTGTAACGTAGGAACCAACACGGTCTTCACTTTCTCCATCTGGGACTACTAAGATGCCAAGTGGGCCAAGTTGCTGGAGGAAAGCAGGCACTCTTCCCATTATTGGGATGAGCACGGATATGGATCCTTAATCTCTTGGAAAAGCGTCTTGTCCTGTTCCATGAGCTTGTCGTTGACGTTCTTGTTCTTTTCCATGAGCTTGTTCTCGAGAGTTTTATCCTTTTCCTTGTATAAAACTCTCAAGAACAAGCTCATGGAAAAGGACAAGAAGACGTCAACGACAATCAAAATTAAAACGTGCAGTCAAATCGATGACCCAGGCCTTGCCCAAAAGGGTGAGATCTATTCTTCCAGCTGCCGCACGCACGTCGCAACGTGACGCCGACCGACTGCCCTGGCACTCGGAATCATGGAGCGGGGGGACAGCCCGCTTGTGACAAGGGGCCACATAGACGAACCGCTTTTTCGGGCCCCACATCTAGCCCTCCCAACCACCTTATCACAGCGGACTCGAACCCTGGACCCTGGACACCCAGGAACCGAGACCATCGTGAGCAAAGGTCCGAACCAGCGGCTGGTGACCTTACTGATACTCAATTCGAATTTTAGATTCGGTCGCCTTTATATTCGGTCGCATATAGTCACCAGAATGCGCTAAAATCGCAATGCGGTGCTGGAGGAAAAGTTTTGTGGTGAGCATGAACTCATCAAAATCGCGCTTTGGGGCGTCGATAGAATGGACCCTGATGAGTACAGCAGCTTCGTGAGTCTCAAGTCTCAACATTCACCCCTACTTGGGGGTAGGAAAAAGAACCGAACGGTGGTGTGGAGTGTGGAGTCCATTTGCCGTTGGCAATTGTCATGTCGGACGACGAGTTGGAGGCAGCAAAGACTGTATATATTGGACTACACGGAAATGAGGAAGGCTTCGATAAGTATTTTTCTCCTGGAACGAAGGTTTCTGAAATGACAGCAGCGGAGCTGCTTCAGCGACTTTCGATATCGAAGCCGTTCGCAGTCGACGACCATGTCATGTCGCCGGACGTGTACCACCAGAGACTTGCAGAGAATTTTTTGAAAATGGAGGAAGCAAATTTTATCGAAACTGTCGACAATGGCGAGTTTGCCGCGTGTACTGATCTTCTCCTGCAGTGTCTTGACAGTCAAGACGATCTTCAGCCAACCCGTACATCGGCTCTCGTCTTGGAACGCTGTAGGCGCGGGGGCAAGACGTTTATGATCTCAGCCTTGGCCAGGAACTTGGCCCAAACAGTCAAGGGGAAAGACGTGTATATCGTGCAAATATCCCTAAATGGTGTCACACCCTATCAACCATCAGAGACGGCACTCAATGCAGTTTTCTCTCGCGTCGCCTATTTCCTTGCCAATCCGAAGGATCGTTTCCCGGCTTTCTGCAAGAAATACTCGGACTTCTCCTCTGTTGGAAGATGGCTTGAACAAAATCATATTGTTCTTTTAATAGACGAGCTCAATGTCATACCCAGCAACGCCAAGGGCTATGATGAGATGAGCGCCGTGCTGGATTTTCACGTGGCATCGAAAGGAGGTGCCCTTCTTTACTCGACACACCACAGCATTGAGCAAGATCTACTTCGAGGACGTCGACAGGGTTCTGCCTCAAAGTTGTCACATCGCGACCATAGATGGATGAGCATTCCTCGTATTGAAACTGAGGACCAACTCATTCGCAAGGGTACTTTTCAGTTCGGTTTTTGGTCCGCTGTACTCCGCGCCCGAATCCCCGCTTTGATTTGCCAAGACCAGTTTGCCATTGCTCGATATGCTGAAGAAGACGGCAAAATGTTAGAAGATCGACAGATTGCTTTGGCTGCTGTGCATACGGGCGATTCTAGTGGTTTAAAGCCTGGTCGAGATTTGTTTCGGTCATACTCTTATCATGGGAAGCAAGGCACCCAGCTGCTTCTATGGCCTCCTTTCATGATAGCCCAGCGGTCGGTGCTTGGCAAAAATTCTCCTCCTCTTCGAGAGATTCTCGAGCATCCAGAAATGAATGAAGCAAAGGCTTTCGAGGCGCTTGTGGAGCTTTCTGTCATTACCCGTCTGTTGTCGAACAGCAAGAATCGTCACAGATTCGTTCCGCGACACCCATTGGTTACCGATGACAACAGCTTGGATGCTACAGAAATCATGCATGTCCACAAGGGAAACGAGGACATTGAATCACTTCGCAAAGCAGTAGAGAGTGCTTTTCCACGCCAAACGGCAGTTCATGTACGTCAAGTGGTCGCAATCCCTCTCTACGATCAGTTTCCCAAGTATGACTTTTTCTTACTTCATCGCCGTAGCCGATTCCAAAACTGGAGTGTAACGGTGGGGTATCAGTGCCAGACGACGCCATCTTATCCTGATAAAACGCATGCAGCAGAGACCAAGCAAGTAAAACTGTCGGTATGGGTTGAAGGCAAGTGCCCTGGATCACGGAGTAAGAACGAAACAACCCACGGCTGGGAGATGATGGACGATGCGGAGCTCCAAAACTTTTTGGGCGCGTCTTTTTACCATTCTCTGGAACAAAATAATTCCCTCTGATTTGAGTTTGCGGGTCGACGAGGAAGTGAGTATAGTCATTGGGTTGCTTTTTTTTGGAGAACGAGGACGGCGTCCAATGTTCCGGCTGTTCGTTTCTCACAATCTTGAGGCGCGACACAAAACCCACAACTGGAAGACTTTGTTCTCTTTCGTATTCACAAGCGCTTCAACAGATGATGAGTTGGACGATGCCTTTGACACCGTCTTGGATGCAATCCAAGACAGCACTGCCCCAAGAAATATCGGTCTGTTGGCCGTAAGTTGGGATGAAACCGCTGGAGTCATTTGTGAATCAGTCATGCCGGAACCTGACTTTTAAAACAGTACCGTCGTTCCATGGAGTGACCTCGATGAGGGCAATGGTCTCGCATTTCGTGGAACCATTTTGGTTCACGTGACAGCAACAACCACTGAAGTTGGAACATTCCCGGTGGTAGGCAAAGTTCCATCATCTCTAATGTTGCATCAACGATATGAGTCTGCATAGACGGTATCAACCATGGCATTACCTGGTTGCAATGATTTGATTGCAGGATGGCAGTTTACACCTACAAACCGATTGCAAGGAGTAAGGGTTATCCAATCAACGACTGAAACCTTTCGCCGCAGAACCTCCATTCGACGGTAAAACTTTTATGCTTGACTCACACACTGTCGTCCCGGATTGTCTTAAAGTCATGGGCATCCGCTGTGTTTCGTTCGGTGGTGATTGACCAAGGTGCAAAGGTCCGTTGGTATTATTCTAGGGCAGGTTGTGGAATGACGACCGATCCGTTGAAGAAGGATAAATAGTATGTACAACAGATTCATTAGAATTGATTCGTCCTTGTATCTATACAAACGCAGCAAGCGTATTTATATAGCATCCACCCCTCTCACTCTCTTCGTTGAAACCCCTTTTATTCCTCCTCCTCTTCGTCCATGATTTCTTCTTCTGGGAGGGTGGACAAGCCTTTTTGTGGGTTCACAGAGGATATTAATAGCACGTCCTCTTCTTGAAAGGATTCATCAAAGTCGGTAAAATGGCCCCATTCGTCCAACAAGTCATCATCATCATCGTCTTCGACAAGTCGGCTGCTGGCACGTGTGGAGTAGGAACCATCACTGTCTTCACTTTCCATTATGGCACCCTCTGACGAACAGAGGGAGGAATCCGAAACTCTTGTCGTGGGACCAGACTCTCCTTGTTTTCTTCTTTTGGTTTGGAATCGGAAAATGAATGGGAGCAAGCCAAACATGAGTGTGGAGGAAAAGCCATGATAGTGGAGTTTGAGAATCTCACACAGTTCGGTTCGAACCACTGGAACCTGCAGGGCCAAGATCAAGACGACCATGGCTTGAATCAGGCAAATGTGGTCCTGTGCTTGGAGTTGCTGCCTACTGGTGAAACAATCATGGACTGGATTCTGTGGCAGTGCTGGTTGGGGAGACTCGGTGCAGTCCGAAGAAGAAGAAGAAGCAGCATACTCGCTGCTGCTGCTACTCCGAAACGGGGATTGCGGTTCCGCGAGGGAAAGAGTAGACAGGGAATCGCAATGGGTACTACAAGGCATTTTCTTCATGGCTTGAAAGGATCTTCGAAGCGCAGGAGAACGACGAGAGGAACTGAGGAGCGACGAAGAGGACGAGGAGAGGAGGGACCCCTCACTCTTTTTTGGCTCCAAGGGCTCCATCATCATTATCAAGGTTGCTGCCTGGGAGTGTCCCATTTGGATTGATTATTTGATTGGAAGGCGCAAATACAATGTTCCTCTGGAGAGATGGTTTGGTCGTACTAATAGATTGCAAGAGTATATTACATCATCCTCCCCATCATGACTCTACTGAACCATGCCATCTCAAGAGGCAACCTCAAGGAGACGAAATTGATTGGACATTTTCAAGTTACCTTCCGAATGGCACCCTCTTGTGGCTCTAACGCAGTTCTACGTAGAAATTCTTTGCCATGCGTCATTTTGCTTCGATCCAATTCCTGCAATTCTTGACACCCCTTGACACCCATCACCCAATCCAGTCTTGTGATTGGTCCAACTATTCGAAAGATGACTCACGTTACGAACTGAAACGAATCTCGCTCGTGTTGGATATTCCCCCAACTATGGATTCCAGGACCCGGAGGTTGGGGATGTCAATCTACGTATGTAGGATGACGCAATGCCGCTTTGTTCTGACGCAAGGAAACGTCATCGGAATTTGGACCGGCAGTCGCTCAATTTGACATCACTCAACTACTCCCTCCGATCGCCATCTCTTAATTTTCAGTGCGAACCGTCCCGGATGGATCGATCCAATCGAAGCGTAATAGGAAATAGGATACCTATGCAAGCAGTTAGGCAAGTTTCTAACACACATCTACTCCTAGGTGATTGCTTACTTACTTTCATCCTTACTCCCTGAGAATCATCCATGATGAGAACTTGATACAACCGTAAAACAGCGTAATGTAATGTAGAACTACTAAAGCAAACCAAGGTTTTCCCATACAAAAAAAGACCCATCGCTCCACAAAATGTTCAAAAAATGTCGCCGGGGGAGGGATTGTTGAGGGACTGGAGTGGAATCGGTGTCGTATCATCCTGTGTGTGTTGTGGCGGTGGTTGTTGTTGTTGTTGTTGTTGTGGTGGTGGTTGTGGCAATTGTGGTGGTGTTGATTGATCCGGTGCAGTCCCTCCCTGCATTTGGGCCAACATGGATTGAAATTGCTGATGGCTCAAGGCCGTCGCCGCGGCAAACCCGGCCGCAAACTGCGACGCAGCCGAACTCGCTTGATAAGCCGCGGCCATGTTGGGATTGGCAAAGGCCAGTTGGTTCGCCACAGCGAGCGGACCAGCCGATTTATCGCCCATATTGTTCATGCTTCCCATAGTAAAGGGAAGGTTAAAGGGCATGGGCGTCAAAAAGTTGGATTGGGGAAGGACCACGGGAGCCGTTGGGTTGGCCGCCGTCATGGCAGCCGCTCCACCCGTCAATTGGTTTTCCGAAGCTCCCAACGACTGTTGAAAGGCGGCGAGGGCATGTTGATCGCTGGGCGTGAGTTTCGGCCCCGTCGTCGTACTGTCGGCCATACTCCCCGTTGGTTTGGGAGTTGGCATGGACGACGAGGATCCCGAATAAATGGGCATGCGAGCCTTGGGACCTCCTTGCAGTGTGCATTGCAAGAGAATGGATTCATCGTCCGCCTTTTCCGGTACCGGATGGACTTCGGAAATTTTGTAAAGGTCCGGTTCATGGTCCGGGTCCGCGGCTTGTTTTTCCGAAACGCCCGGACGCCTCATTCTCTTGCACAAATGCGGGAGACCCCGGAGAAACAAGGGATGGTAATAACTATTTCGGTCGCGGCTCTGGGTAATCCGTCGAAATCCCCACTGTCACACGACAATCCAGAAAAAAAGACAAACACGTTAGACACAACTCATTGGAGGCAACCTAGTAACCCTATCCGTTGAAAGTATATACCCTGCACGCACCCCATTGGCTTGCCGAATAAAGGAGGAAAACTTGGCATGTTCAAAGTAGGTTGGAATGACTCGGACTTCAAATTCACGAGGTTTCAAGACGCGCCACGATCTCCCATGGGGCATCCACGAAATGATATCCGCCAAGTCTTGTCGACTCAGAATCGAGTGCATTTTGGCTGGAAAGTTGGGCACGCGGCCCGGCGGGGTCAAGGGCGTGAGGGGATCGGGATCGGTTTCGGACGAAAAGTCCTTGTAATAAAAAAAGGGAAAGGGTTGAATTTCCTTCTTGGGCATAAAGGCCGACATGGGTGGAACGGGAGGTCCGGCATAAATTCCGGCATCTTCTTGTGCCAAGGAAATTTTCTTGGCCGTAGACTCGAATATATCTTCCTCGTGATGAGGATCCAAAGGATGATGATGATGACTCTCGTCTCGATCTCGTTTCATTCCCACCGTTGCCACCGTCGTCGATGCCGCCGCAAGGTGGTGGTCATCAAAGGTGATGTGATCAAAGTTCATGCTAGTCAAGCTCGAAGCAGAGGATACTGGATGCATGCAACGAACGGCACCTCACAACAGCTCCAATCGAACGGCGTAATACTTAGAGCAGTTATTAGCACGGTGCACTGTGGTATTTGGCCTTGACTCACTCCCTGTGCAGTTGGGAGGAGTCGAATGAAATGACGTCATGCCATCCTCCGAAGATGATGTTCTGCAAATGAGCTTCACCCCGGGACTGGACGATTCTCTTCCCCTGCGCGAGTAATCAGTTTTCCGAAAGGCTGTTATCAGACATGATTAGGACATATAAGAATGTCATGAGGACTTCTGAAACAGCTGCATTGAGAGATGTTGCTCTTAGCAGTAAGCGAACCATCAGCTGTCGCTTCGACGTCCATCTGGTTTACCCTCGGTATCAGTGTCCACTGCTTAGCTGTTTTTTGTCTGTGCCACTTCCATAGGTTCCCAAGTGGACACAGACAACAAAATTTTCTTTTTCACAATTCTATTTTTCTGATTTCATCAAATTTCCATTACTATCGAGCAAGCCCTCCTCCCGTTGGAATCAAACGCATGCCCACCATCCCACTGAATTCAAATCTCACTTTGTCACATCGCATGCTCTGTATTACTCATCTGCTGTTTTGCTGATTTGATGCGGTTTGACAATGGCGGCAGATTCCTCCGACGGAGTAAGTCGACTCAATCGCGAGCTTCATGCACTCAACAATTGGAAAGCCGAACTCTTCTGCAGTGACATTATTGGATATGAGAATCCTGTTGATCCCTTTCAATTTACTGATAGGTCAAGGTACAAAGCCACACGGTGCAAACCTACCAACAAGACACAGACACATCCTATTGTTTTTGACTCTTCCAAATTCCCACCAACTAAAGAAGGCTTGAACAAGCTTTTATGTCACTTGAAGAAACTTGGAATTGCTCATGGTATGAATCTTATCTCTCGAAGTTCCAGTGGAGTTTTATCTTGCTATCGATGCCGCACTTTTATTCGCAACAAAGCACTGTCATCTGACAAAAGTGCTACCGACAACGATCTTTGTATTCCCATTGACTCTTCGAAAGATTTTGATGAAGATGGCATTCAACTTGGGATACGGTCCTACACATATCATCGTGATAAATCAAATGAACGTCCTGATGGAAAGTCGTCTCAAAGGGGAACCTGCAGTGGTCGTCCATTGCACATTGAGGAAACATGCAAGGTGTCTTTACGCTTTGGTATTCGTGAAGGACATGATGGATACATCTATTTGAAACAAGGGTGTGGATATGCATTCCATACAAACCATCCGAAACCCATTCCGGGAGAACTCTCCCTGAAATCAAGACATCTATCAGAGTCAGCAGTAGCTGTTATCAAGAGTGGTGGTAATGCTTCAATTGGATCTGGATCTGTTCGATACTTTGTGCTCGAGCATAAACAGGAACTTATATCGAGGGGATCAATGCAACGCCTTCAAATGGTACCCTCATTTCTGCAAAATTCGTCTAATCCTGTCAATGAGCACTCAACTGCATCGATGATGATCAACTGGATGAGGAAGAATGCAAGCGATCCAAATGTCAGATTGCGCTATTGTTTTCTTTCTTGTCGAAAGGAAGGTCGGGCTTTCCATCGCCATTCAAAAGGACGACCACCAACCAATGGACACTTATCAATTTCAGACGTTGAAGATAGAATGACTTATGTTGATGTTCTTGAGTCCACACACAAGACAAGTAACGACTTTCAAGAAGAGACAACAGACATTGGCCTTGAATCGAATGAAGCATTAACAGACGCTTCAAATGCCTCAAGGGAGATAAACCAGGATCTCCAAATTGACGTTTCTTCCAAACGTGTTTTACTTGGTGCTGCATGGATTGACATGGAAGCTTATCGCCTGTTCCTCCGTTTTCCAGAGATTCTTTTTGTTGATTCTACGCACAAGACGAATAATGAAGGAAGACCATTGCTCTTAATGTGTGGCAGAGACCAAAATGGTAAAGCCTTTGTTGTTTGTCGGATTTTTATGCCCAATGAAACAAGTGCATTCTATCGATGGGTCTTTCTCAAGTGTCTCCCATCTATGATTGGCAGAGATCACTTACAACGAGTTCGCCTAGTAGTCACTGATGGTGACGCGCAAGAGTTTGATGCAGTCGAAGAAGCATGTTGCTCAGTCCTACCATTGGTTAGAAGATCCCGATGTATGTATCACATTGTTCAAAAGACGTTTGAACGTTCAATAAACAATCATTATTGCTTGGACGCATCGTCACATATAGTTTTGAAAGAGATAAAAAGATGGATATACAGTTGGTCTGATGGAAGCTCATGCGTCACAAAGACACAATATGAGTTATCAAAGGGACTTCTGCTAAAACGAATTCAGAGTGGGGTGTTGGAGCCGTTTTTCACACCGACGGGATTAACAGAAATCGAGCGGTGGATTATAGAGAAAATACTTCCACAGGAAAGCTCTACTGCCTTTTGGAGAAAAACATATCACCGATGTTTTGATGAATACATGAACAATTCGGGAGAAGCAATGAATCGTTCATGCAAAAATTCAGACATCTCAGCGAAACCAAACATGTGCATGGCTACGGCAGCCAACGCAATGCTTAACCATTCTTCTCTTGCAGCCAAAGATCGAAGAGTGAATCTTGCTCGACAACTTTCAGAAGTTCCTTTATACATTCGACATGATTCAAAGCATAATATCAAGGCTTTATCTGGTGTTTCAAATATGGCACGTCACATGGTTATCCAACAATATCGCCAACGAACCCAATACACTGTTGCAAGGTATGCCCCCAACCAATGGTACGTTCTCCGAAATTCTATAAGTGGCTTGTCGGAATTTAGAACGAGCACACTTTGCCCTCCTGTGTTTAAGAATGCATGGAAAGTGGTAAACAATGATGGATATCTACAGTGTTCCTGTGGTTACATGCACAGGCACGGGATCCCTTGTCGTCATCTATTTGCGATTGAACCAGAATATGACACTTCAGACATCGATGTGCGATGGCATCTTGCATATGGTTATTATGCCCATTCTGATGGATTTTCCTCCCTTACAGAGGCATATGCTGATCTCCAGAAAATGGATCAGATTGGGCTTCGTTTGAAAACAGACATCTCCACAGAAGAAGACTATCCTTATATCTGGTCAGGCACCGAATATACTATTGACGACATCCTAGAAATTGCAAACAGTCCAGTTCCTCTATGCTGGAACTATACTGTCTCGGAATATCCAACTCAGTATCAGCCAATAGAAAGAGATCGTACAGGAAAAGAAAGAGAAGATATAGATGACACTGAGTTTCCTTTCACACAAGAGACTACAATGGAGGAGGAGATCGTCGACTCTGATAAAGTGGACTGCAATGAGTATCAGTTTCAAATGCCATTATCCGACGAGGTAAAGCAGTCAGCTTTGATAACCTTTTTCAAGGATATGCTTCCCTTGTTCAACTGCCGCTCATCTCGGAAACATCTCATGACAATTCTAAGTGAAGCGCGACAAAACCAATCCCGTGATTTAGGAAGAAAACGCAGACGTGTACTTGAGGGCAACAGGACGACAAATGAAATGGACCAATTTATTTCAAGCAATATCGACTTCGACAATTCTCGAAGTTCATATCAACAAACTTACTACAGAAACAGATAATGATGTGATTAGAAACATGAATTTTTGTGTGTCATTTATACTTGTTTGAGGTAGTCACGAATACATTCTTCAATTGGAGTCGAGCCCAGATCATTATTGTTTTTCCCCACAACTGACGTTTTCATATACAAGGAAAGAACAAAGACGTCTGAATCAACAACTTTTTTTGAAACACAATGGTATTCTTGAGGGTTGAAAATCAGGATGTCCAGATTTCGAAGAGCAACTTTGTGACCAAGTTCAGGAAAGACAAAGTAGCATAAGACTTCTTCGTTTTGACAAACAGATTCTTCAGGACTCATTGCAACGACCACAGAGTACCCATAGTCTTGGTCTTTGTGAGCTGCTAGGAAAACATTCCGTCCGAAGGATATAGCACTGAAGAAGGTAGATTTCTTTCCATCGACTCCCAAAGTCGGGATGTCTTGAATCTTAATGAAATTCGAAAAGCCAAAAATGTAGGACCAGTCCGCCCAAGCGTAGAACTCCTCTTCGATCTGTTTGACAAACCTGACCATCGTTTTCAAGTCTTTCTTGCTCATCAAATGTAACTTGGATGGAACAATTCCTTTCCCACCTCGGTTTGCCGTCATTCCAACTGTTACATACGATGATTTGTTTGAATCTTGTGCCACAAATTGTTTTTTGCCTCTCTGTTGGAACTTTACCTGACTCTCAAGTTTCGCGAGAACCTCGATGACTTTGTCTTCGAAAGCAAAGGTGGTAAGGTTCTTGTTTCTCGGAGTTTTGAGGAAGACGGGAAGCTCAGCTTTTTGTGGACGAAACATGGCCCCACCTTGTCCCACATCAGTTGTTAGAAACAATGACAATGAAATGAAGTCCAACTGAGAAGATGTTTGATTGTTAGAAACAAACAAAGACTCAGATGCGTCATCTTTGAAAACACAGCATTTTTTGTCAAGAACTTGTTCAGACAGTGTGTGTTCACTTGAGGCATTGTCAACCTTCTTCAGTTCCATCTGCTTCTTTGATTTTTTATTCCGATGGTATCGCTGATTTTTAGATCTTGCCTTGGAGCATCCATGCAATATAACCTGTCCAACTTGTGTTCGTCGTGAAGAAGGCTTGTTAGACTTGAACGTATGTATGATGTTGGTGATAGAGCAATCGTTTTTTTTGTAGCTGTGCTTGCTAAGGTTTCGGATCAACTTTGAAGCAGTTTTCTTCTTTGTAGTGTGCGATGAATTCAGTCCCGCCCTATGGATAGAAGATCTATCCAAGCGCAAGGCGGTGAGACCCTTGTCATTTGATGCATGACACATGCTCGAAGAGCATGTTGGGTCTGATCGGCCACCCTTGAGAACTTTTGCGTCGCCACATGATTCCATCTTTTCTGCCAGTCCCGCCCAATGGAAAGAAGATCTATCCACGGACAAGGCGGTGAGACCCTTGCCATTGGAATGGCACACACTCATAGAGTGTGCTGGGTCTGATTGGCCACCCTTAAGAACTTTTTTGGCAACAGACATTTAGAAGAAGACCACAACAGACTTGAGCAGGAGTAAACTTTTCTTTTAATCTGGAAAGAACAATGTGCAACAAAAAATATAAGCAAGGAGGTAAGCAAGGAGTTGGAGCAATATACGTGACATCCATTCAAACAACAACCCAACTTACCAATGTAGAGTTATGCTTGTTCAAAGATGGTCAGTCCCAAGAGACAAAAAAGTCGTACCACTCCACTCAATCCAGTACAACTTTTTCTGTAGCAATTCGCCGGAATGCGGTTTACAACTGTTGTAAAGAGGGGTTAGAGACGGTTCTAATGCAAAAGAGTAGACTCCAATCTGACTTACCAATGTAGAGTTATGCTTGTTCAAAGATTGACAGTCCCAAGAGACAAAAAAGTCGTACCACTCCACTCAATCCAGTACAACTTTTTCTGTAGCAATTCGCCAGAATGCGGTTTACAACTGTTGTAAAGAGGGGTTAGAGACGGTTCTAATGCAAAAGAGTAGACTCCAATCTGACTTACCAATGTAGAGTTATGCTTGTTCAAAGATTGACAGTCCCAAGAGACAAAAAAGTCGTACCACTCCACTCAATCCAGTACAACTTTTTCTGTAGCAATTCGCCAGAATGCGGTTTACAACTGTTGTAAAGAGGGGTTAGAGACGGTTGTAATGCAAAAGAGTAGACTCCAATCTGACTTACCAATGTAGAGTTATGCTTGTTCAAAGATTGACAGTCCCAAGAGACAAAAAAGTCGTACCACTCCACTCAATCCAGTACAACTTTTTCTGTAGCAATTCGCCAGAATGCGGTTTACAACTGTTGTAAAGAGGGGTTAGAGACGGTTCTAATGCAAAAGAGTAGACTCCAATCTGACTTACCAATGTAGAGTTATGCTTGTTCAAAGATTGACAGTCCCAAGAGACAAAAAAGTCGTACCACTCCACTCAATCCAGTACAACTTTTTCTGTAGCAATTCGCCAGAATGCGGTTTACAACTGTTGTAAAGAGGGGTTAGAGACGGTTCTAATGCAAAAGAGTAGACTCCAATCTGACTTACCAATGTAGAGTTATGCTTGTTCAAAGATTGACAGTCCCAAGAGACAAAAAAGTCGTACCACTCCACTCAATCCAGTACAACTTTTTCTGTAGCAATTCGCCAGAATGCGGTTTACAACTGTTGTAAAGAGGGGTTAGAGACGGTTCTAATGCAAAAGAGTAGACTCCAATCTGACTTACCAATGTAGAGTTATGCTTGTTCAAAGATTGACAGTCCCAAGAGACAAAAAAGTCGTACCACTCCACTCAATCCAGTACAACTTTTTCTGTAGCAATTCGCCAGAATGCGGTCTACAACTGTTGTAAAGAGGGGTTAGAGACGGTTCTAATGCAAAAGAGTAGACTCCAATCTGACTTACCAATGTAGAGTTATGCTTGTTCAAAGATGAGGGATGGGTCAATGGTTTTTTGTTGTTGGTTGTGCTTTGTGCAGACTGTGTAGTGTGCTTGTTGTTTTGGAGAGTGTGAGAGAAGAACTAGCGAGTTGGTCAGTGGTGCTTCAACGGTCAAAACTAGCGAGCATGTCATTCTAGGGAGTTAAATTACAGGTAAAGGGAATTTCTAGCAAGGAAACCGGAAAAAAGAAAATTTTGTTGTCTGTGTCCACTTGGGAACCTATGGAAGTGGCACAGACAAAAAACAGCTAAGCAGTGGACACTGATACCGAGGGTCGTACCCGAGTGTTATGGGTCAGTGTTGAGGTTTGCCACGTCACTTTGATATGGCTCGACTCGAATAGTTCGATGGTGTTCCCAGAGATCAAATTTCGGCTTCGCATTTTTGGATCGAGTACTGTCTGGTCTTATAGAGGTGCGAGCCTTCTTATTCTTATGGCTCCCATGTTCTTCGCTGGAATGCGTTTGAAATAATTCGAATATTTACTCGTACAAGTAAGTATGCGCACATGCAGTCAGTAGCGTTGGAGCAGCCAAAGGCGAGCGTGCCCACAGTGGTCCGATCGATGCTCACAAATTGAAAATTGGAACACGCCAAACGTCGTCTCTGGTTCTCTGTTTGGCTCGGGCCACGAACGAGGTCGCGGCCACTTTGGAATTTGCAACGACTCTCTCTCAAGACAAATAATAATAATAATAATAATAATGGGACGACAAGAGTAACACTGGAATTCATTCCTGGGAGCATCTCAGATTTCATAGTATGCGCTACCCAAAGCTCTGTCATAACGAACGACCGCAGGGTATCCCATAGAGAACAACATGTGGTCGTCGGATCCACGAGAGTACCCTGGCGTGTGTGTGCCCTGACAATGATAGGGTGGCGAGACTGGGCGTCGTCTCCATGAAAAGGACAGTTTGCTCGTCCGAAATGACTTGTCGGTTGGAGATTGATTACAACAAAGATCTTCACTCTATCGAAACGCACTGGCTTTTGGATTGCTCACAAAGATCTTGGACCAAGACACTCGATCGAAACTCACTGACTCCATGATTGATCACAAAGATTGCCGACCAAGACACTAGATCGAAACTCATTGGCTTTGGGATTGATCGCGAAGATCTTCGACCAAGACACTCGATCGAAACTCACTGTCTCCAGGATTGATCGCAAATATCTTCGAACAAGACACTTTTTCAAAACTCAGTTGCTCCAGGACTGCTCACAAAGATCGTCGAACAAAAGACACTCTATCGAAACTCACTGTCTTTAGAATTGATTCGAACAAGACACTCGATCGAAACTCACTGACTCCAGGATTGATCGCAACGATCTTCGAACAAGACACGATATTGAAACTCAGTTGCTCCAGGATTTATCACAAACCTCTTCGAACAAGGCACGATGGATTTTGAAACGGAATAATATTTCAATACACAAGGCCATGAAAACTGGATGAGAAAAGGTGGAGAAATGGCAACATGAGACGTACCATCATGGAAAGCAGAATGCGGTTACCTTTCACGTCCTGAGAAGCGCAATATCATGCGTTCCAAGACTCATCATCATCATCAGACACCACTTTACAGTTCCATACAGCAGGGTCGTCTTTTGTAGGCTTTGTGTGCATTCAGGTAGCAAACGCAATGCTGAAAGCTTTCAAGGCGTACAAGGAACAGAGGTTAGTACTTTTTCGTGGACTTGTTTCGGTGAGGTTATGCAATGAGGTGGCGCCGATGCAAAACAACATCAAGTCTGGATGCGTCTGGAACAGTTCCTACATCATTTTGTTTCGTATGGAAAGGTTTGGAAGTTCCAAGTCATCACAGCGAAGATGCTCATAACTCTTGACGATTCGGAAGATTGCAGGCTCCACTAGGTTGACCAGGCCTACCTAGTTTCTACCGTTGGAATTTGGAACAGACACACTATTTTACTGGAAATTGGAACTATATCGTCGTGTTATGTAGTGTACGTTCCACATTCGACGCCCCTCGAATGTGTTTGACCACGATTCATTACTAGCTAGGCCCTAGAGCTAGATAGGCCGTGCACTCAGGTAGTTTTGCACAATCGATGCGTCTCACACAACCCATCGGTAGAACACTGTGATATTTTATTTTGTTTAAGGCTTTTAACCATTCAGACATCTAAGGAATACCGAATAGTTACTACCTGTCGGCTGCCTGAACATGTGCTACGATGCGCAGTGAATACTAGCTAGCCCAAGAAGACGTCTTGACACTCTCTTGACCATTCTTGTTCTTGCAAGAGTCCGATCTTGATCATGATGATGTGAACGTCAAACAGAAAATAAAGCAAAAAAGCTTTTCAATGGTGTGTTTTCCGAGTTAATGGATATCAGGGCGGGGTTACTCTGCTCTTTACGCCATTGTCGAAGTATCGTGTGCTCTCCTCATAATGTTCCTGTAGCAAAACGCCCATGGCATTTCCAGGTTATATCAGGTTCCCCTAGAAGGAAATGAAAAATGATCAATGGTAACTTTATGTGCGTGCCTTACCTGAATACGAGGACAATCGTCTATCCACTCCTTTAGTTCAACTACCTATAGATGTAGCATGATATGATATTGTGTGATGATTACGGTGTGATGTGTGATCGATCAATGTAGCCAACGCGTAGCCCTCTAGCTAATTCGATTCAGGAGGCGATTCAAGATAGCAATTCTTGATTCTTCTATCATCTCTTCGTAACATTACCTCTGCTGCGCACGGCCGCTACCCGCAATCCACAATGATGGACCATGGACCATTGGAAGTTGGAAATTAGAAGGCCCCCTTCACCTTCAGCCTTCACCTCTCATTTTCGGCATGAGTGATCTGGGACTCAGTCGAATTGGAGGCTCATGGCTCATGTCTCATGTCTCATGTCACCGATTTAATCGACGTGACATGTGCTAATAATAAGTAAATAAGTCCTGCGGGATTTTCTTGGTCAGAAGTTTCTTGCTTAGGGTTCTTGTTTGCATTTGTTATCTTGTAGGACGCGACTGTATTGTTCATTGATCTTCTACCGTAAATAGCGGAACTTAAGAACCACCGCTTATAAGAACCACTTTGGTCGGACATGTCCCTTCACCCCCACTTCCCACTACCTAGTGTTTTAGGTGCACATGCATCCTCTACCCCCTATTCCAAAGAGAAGCGAACAGTCACCCCCCGAATTTTAAGAACAATAAAGGGGAGATATAAGAAAATTTTCAGGGGTCACCCTTTTGTTATATTGCGGAAGATAAGAACCATTTTGCCCGAAATGAGGACATTTGGTGGTTCTTAAGTTCCGCTATTTACGGTAGTTGGATTCCCGGTTGCGATTGAACTCTGCATACTTGCGAGGTTCCGTCATCAACTAGCCAGATCACTGGATGGTTGTGAGAATGGAATTGTGAATTGTGGCACTAGATGTGATGACGGTAGGTTAGACGAACGAAAGCAAATTTAATACAAAACAGGAACTTTCTTACCTTTTACACACCATGGCACCATTTCACACCATCCAGTGTCGGCGAAAACACATTTTTATCTTCTGAACAAAGCCATCAAAATGCACCGAGAGCAAACGGTCGATTCCAGAGCTCGAGGAAGGAACGACCAAGTGCCTAGGGAAACAATGTCAGAAGCACGGTTAACTCCCGATCGAGAAATTCATT
This sequence comes from Epithemia pelagica, assembly GCA_946965045.2. Lineage (NCBI taxonomy): Eukaryota > Bacillariophyta > Bacillariophyceae > Surirellales > Surirellaceae > Epithemia > Epithemia pelagica. The sequence continues at coordinate 4,209,404 of OX337230.1, forward strand.
TGTTAGCAGACTTCCAGCCTGGTCCGTGGGATGTGATATGCTCAAGGGGAATGGTGAGCTTTCACAACGGTGAGTTAGATTGCATTCATGTTTCCGAATAGAGCATCAGTCATTCCTGATTTCTGGCCTGCTCACATTTTCATGACACGAACGGTACAGAGGGAAACATTCGTTTGCGCAAGATAATAGACGAATGTCTAGAAGAATACTTGCATGCCACCAAGTCAGAGAGAGTTGGCATTGTTTCGCGAATTATTGACCGAGTATTGGCAAAATCGAGTGTTGGATTTGTACGGCAAGATCCAGACACGAAACGATGGTTCAAGGCCTCTCGCCGTGTGGCACGAGAAAAGGTTGGCCAAGCGCTTCGAGCAGCCCTGAAAAAGAAGGGCATGTACCAGTCCCGCAAAATGTCTGATCGAAGTCTAACATCTCCTTCTAGAGCAGAAGGAAGTAATTCATCTCCATCAGCAACCCCGATCGCAACAAAATCCAGTCTTCCGGGTGCTTCAAGAGGTTTGCTGTTGCCTACGCAATCCGATTCCGCTATTTTGCCTCATCCTCGATCGTCGCCACTATCCGCGTTGAGGGGACTTTCCGACTCGTCCCTTCCCATGTTTCACAAATCAAGCAGTAACGAGTCACTACCAACTTCTTTTCCATCCCCATCCTCTCCATCCATGGGCACACAGATGGAGGATACCAGTCGAGGGTCTTTGACTTCTAGCGGTCGCACATTAACAGATCCACTTTCAGCAGGCCTAGCTCAAGGCTCTTTTGCGACAGCTACCCCGGATCCTTCCTCCAACTTGTCAAACCAAATCATGTTGACAGGAAGAAACAACAACGAATCATTGGTTGCAATGGACCAAATGAGTCATAGATCCCAAAGCAATAGCAACTTGGGTGTATTTCACACAGCTGCCTGCGAACCCATTCCCATTGCACCCTCGTCCTCGAATCGACCGATGTTGGGTCATTCAATGGCCAACATGACTTATGGAGGAGGGGTCGAACAGCAACCACAAAACCAAGTACCAATAATGATGGAATCCGAGCAATTGTCATCTTCTCCACTGAACGAGGACAATCCAATGAGTTTGTTTTCTCTTCGTGACACGACTAGTACCGTCGGAGGGACTCGCGGAAGAATGACACAGGGCCTCCGATCCACCGTCAACACCAGCAGTAGTACTAGCAGCAGCATCAATGCCATGGACCCAATTCATTGGGAACCCACTCGACAGTTTCCACCCAACACCGGAAGCCCACTGTCAGTTTTGAACGAACCCACGCATCCTCCCATTCAACAGCTGCAACATCAACAGCCGTATCATTCAGGGCCCGTATCCCACAATTTTGCCACCGCCACTAACAACCACAGTAATCTGATATCACCTTTTCCCGTCGCTACCACCAGCAGCAGCAACAGCCGACGTGATAGCCTTTCCTTTTTGCCATCGTACCATCACCCAGATGGTATTTCCAACATGAACCAGGGTGTTTCTCCATTGCTAAATTCGCCTACCATGACAACCTCAGTCTTTCATCGTTCCGACCTTGTCGACCTTGTCGGTGAACCGTCCGAGCAAGAGCAACAACAAACAATGTTCGCAGGACCACACTCTCCGCTTCAACGATCAAGCTCTCAACAGTATCATCATCATGAAGGACTTGAAGGAGGAGGAGGGCTTTCCTTGTCGAGCTTTTCGTTTGATGGTGGACCAACAGCCAATACTAATACCAGTACAGTTCGTGCAAGTCCTGGTACTAGAAATATGGAACAAGAACCGCCGCAACCACAAGATGCAAGGTTGAGGTATCAGCAACAACAGCAACGACAAGAACACTGGAACAGCCACAAGGACACTTCACGACGAGACCACCACGGTTCAAGCTACAGCTAGAGGAGGGGGCACACGTGAATCGCCTATGTATTGCTACATACCGCTGGGTTCCGATTTTGGAGGAGGATAATAGAAGGGGCAACGCAAGAGATGGAGAGAGCAAAAGGCTCCCTTCGTGGTTGCCACCACAATTTTAGTTTTGCCTAACCTAAAGTTTTCAAATTTTGAAGCGACAGGACATGTGCTCCACACATTCCGAGCGTTGCGTGTGTACGAGTGGTCTCACATAGGAGTTGCTCTTTAGTACGAGTAGCCTTTAAGTAGCACGTATCCCCCTCGAAAACTGAGCTCCTACGCTCAATCCCAGCAATTCACCAACCTCATAGCCATATTGAAAACAAAACAAGAAGACCATGGCGGCAGTTTGATCAACCTTTACACAATCATACCTCTGTTATGCCTCCTCCTGCTACCCGCCAGTGTGCTGTTACGAGTTTCCCGACAGAAATTGGTCTATTCCTTGTCTCAGAGAGCAACCTCTTTCCATCCGTCCACTCTCATTTTGTTTCTATTTCTGTTCGAGCAATTCACTGCTCTGCCCATGTGAATCAAGACAATCGATCAATGGAAAGTACAATGAAAGTGTCATTTTGGTCTGCAAATTCAGACCAACCAGTCCACGAAGCCATTGTTTCTGTTCCACTTGAATGGTCTCCAAGAATCTTTCTGGCAGCAATACGATTGACCGTCACCCAACGAAACAACGTTTGCCTGTATAAAGTGACCGACACTCCACCAGGCTACTGCCGGATCAATGAGGTCCATTGGCTGTATGAGAACATTACAGCAACAACCAGGAGTATTTTGGAAGAGCAACATGCTTTTGTCTTTATTTTTGGTGGTGACTCGTAATCAACACACAAGTACAAAGCAAAAACAAGCAGCAATTAATGATGGTTTATTAGTATCTTTCATGACTATCTGGTTTTTATTGTATCAATTCGGATTGATTTTAAGCAAGGAAAAGGGTCAGTTCGGAGAGGTAAAGAGAGCAGATCATTGCGATCATCGTCTCGTTTCAATTTCTTTTGCCGACTATTCTCATCCCTCCGCATATCCTCCTTTCTATTCTGACGCTTTCTTTCTTGTACCTTTGCCACTTGGGCTCTCACTTGCGGAAGCTTTGAAATGGTTTCATCTACAATGTGGGAGAGGCTTGCTGACTGATGATTGAGAGATTTTGTCCGTGCCTCAGCTTGCAAACCAGTCTGATGAACTCTCTCGCCTTGCTCTTCTGTCAAGTCTCCTACTCCTTTGTAGTATCTAACAGAAGCAAGCAGATGATCCTCCACAAAATGAAACTTTGGTGTGATACTCAAACCAAGAGCTCGCCACATATATGAGGATTGTTTAATTTGTTTTGCGAGCCTCTCGTAGTCGAGGCTGGTTGGGTGGTATCGCTTTATGGAACACAATGAAAAGACAGCATCAAGGTGTCCAAGTAACCTTTCATAGCCATCCAATACTGTCTTGATTGTATCTTGAGAAGCAACAAGGAAGGGTTCAGATCTTTCGCAATGCTTGTCTCCGTCTATCCAACGAGTAATGATGCAGAGACAACCTCGTGAAGCCCCTTGGCCATGATCACAGGACCATAATAAGTCAATGGAATGAAATTGTGGTATTTTGGATGACTGCTTCACAACAGAAATGACATAGGTCTTCAATGTTTCGACTATATCACGGCAGAACCATTCCACGGAACGACTTCTCGATAAAGAGAGAGACGATGTTGTCGTTGGAGGAATTAGCGATCGAGACACAAGCAATTCCTTCCTAATTTTGTCTCTTCCTGCTATGACCGTTCGTCCAAAGTGGACGCAAAGATGGCTGGCAATGATCTCTGCTTGCGTTGTATTCAATCCAGCTTCGCAAAGCATTGCTGTTGTTTCAATGACAGACATCGGCTTGGCAACAACAATGTTTTTGCAAGAGCTTGCAGCACTGAGCATTGCTTCGGGGTATCTGTTTCCGACAAAAGCCAAGAGAATAGCAGCGGCGTGTTCCATTGATGACAGACCATCGGCCTCTACTTCGTCTTCATTTTCTTCTTCATCAATGTGATCCTGCTCTCGTTCAATGGAACAAGAGTCAGGAACAAACTGCTTCAAAATATTGTCAAGGAATGGATGATCTCGTTCATTCTCTCGTAAACACTTCATATTGCGTGACTTTGGTATCCGACAGAGACGGATGCGAGTAGAGTTCCCCATCTGAACGTTGAAGAGATCATACTTTCTCTTTGACTGTTCAAGAGTAACTAGGTTGCGAAGTACTGTCGAGACTGACCAGGTATTAGATGGGTCAATGCCAAACTTTTGGAGCGCATGTAAGGATTTGGCCTCAGCAAGAGGCGACATCATTGTGGATGAGACTGCCATTGCTGAGCGTTCTTCTCTTTTCTTTCGAAGGTCTTGGCCAAGTTTTATTATGATGTCCGCTGCATCCTTGTCAAAACTTTCAGGTTTTCTCCACCATGAGCGACTTGCAAGCTGTTCCCTTTTGAATATCTTGGGAAGAAGAAACTGATTGATTGTTCGGAATATCATTTCGTGCTCCTCCATTTTGTGTCGGTATTCTATTGTTGCTGATTCATCCATACCAGGATTGTCTGGAGAAAAACAAACTTCAGGCAATGGAGCTGCTGAGGAAAGAGTACTGCGAGACAGGGATGGCTGCATTTCTTGCTTAATGGCCTGTTTGAGTTGATCAACAAATGGTTTCAGGCTGATTCGTCTTGGTGGCTGCGATAGGTGACGAGGCTCTTCATACAGTGGGAGGGCTCTTTGCCCAACTCCCAGTTTAATCCAGATACACTTTTGGTCCCTTTTTCTGGTTTCCACCTTGTCTTGGTACTCGGAATAGGTGAACAGGCGACTTGTATACGACAGTTCAGCCATGTTCAACAGTCGATCAAATCCATCAGCTGCATTCCGTACCAAATTTTGGCCTTTCTTCTTTTTCATTTTAGTCACTTCAAATACAATTTGCATTTCTTTGTCATCAAGACAACACAAACAAGCAATACTCCATGGGTGGGTGGCAGGGAGAAACAAACCATAGTGGAAACAGGATCCCTTGTTGGCTTCCTTGAGTAGAAGCACAAAAGCTTCCTCGATAGAGGTCGGTGAAAAATCCATTATATCTCTTGAAGAAATGGCACAGCACCAATATAATTTTGTGGGAACCTCTCTTGGGCCGTGTTATCAGTGACACTGGCTTTGTATTGATAACAGAGATGATTCAGATGAGAAATTGGATGTTGTTCATGGTCAAGCCACTCTAATTTCCGGAACGTGGATGGAACGAAACGCGTTGATCCACGGAGGAGATTGAGTCGCACTTTGGAGCTTGACTATTTTCAGCGGAATACCGACGGGCGCGCATAAACTACTCTTTATTCTATACTATGTGTGCGTTGAGTATAAATCTGGGGGCCATCGGAACGTGCCATGGGTCGCATCTCTCACGCATCGAGAATGGCCCCCTCTCTCATCATGTCCTTTGTCACATGGACACATTCAATGCGTGCGTGCGTGCGAGTGGATTTCATCCACAGATGATGTCAAGTCGTTGGTCGATCGAGAAGGAGTCACCAAAAGTCTTTTTTCATCCACTACTGGTAGGATGCTCGTTGCTGGTCGTCACCAAACGACTGTCGTCGATTGCGATGGCGTCTTGTGTCGGGAAAGGTCCTTGTGACCCATTCTCATGTGTGTGTGTGTGTGTGTGTGTGTGGGATTGGCAAAATATGGGGACAAAAAAAAAAAAAGGTACAATCTATTTTAACGCTGCCGCGCGCACCCGCTAGGGTAGCGTCGACCGACGCGCCTGGCTCCACACAAAATGTGAAGCGAGGACTAAAGGACGGGACAAGGTATGACAGGGGGGAGAAACATGGAGAGGTCGGTTAGGAGAGTGAAACAGTCCTGCTGATAACAGGACGCCAGGTGTTAATCCAGGAGCGAAGCAGAAACGAGGAAGTTTCCGCTTCGAAGTGGGCGTCGGTAGAAGAGTAGAAAATATCACGATAAGCCACGGGAACTTGATGTTGTAGATCATAAAGAGCACAGACTTCGCGTTGAGCTTGAGCGTAGGCAGCTGCTTCAATAGTAGGTGGTGTATTGCCATGGACGTCTTGGTTCCGAGTTATCCAAAGAGTGTGAATATGTTTCCACATGATTTTTATTGAGCCTGTGACAAAGTGTGTGCCAGAGATCGAGCGTTTAGCAAGGTTCCGTTGAGAAAGATATGAATCTTGAAGTCGACTCCACAACCGCGAGAAGCGTCCGAGGAAAAGTTGCTCAAAGCCAATAAGTCGTTGGTTAGTGATAAGGGTGCGATAAAGATCGGGAAAAGTAGGGAACACAGGTGGAAGATTTGCAAGCCAAGAATGGATCATTTCGGTCAGAATCAAGGACAAGTTAGGATCAAGGTGCTGATGTCGCCAAAATTGTTGTAGTTCGGTGATCATAGAACCTTTCCATTGACGGTGAGGACAGCGGAGAAAGTGCGTTCGAGTCTCAACAACAGGTGGAGTGCAAAGAGGACACGTTTCCGAGTAAAAAACTGCATAACGTGAGCGCAGGTATCCAAGGGGAAGCCAGTCATGGATGAGTTTTATCAGAAAATGGCGCCGGGCGAAAGAGGCTTTGATGACGCGGCCATGGGCAGGCCAATCGATTGAGTCATACACCGAGAGAGGCCAGTCGTACTTGTTTGTAAGGTAATCCCGAAGAGTGGTCCATGTAGCAAGATACCGTAGGGTACCACGGTAGTTTGAGTGAACAGTACCGAGTGGTGTGTGGAGCATGGCGTGGCTGCCTGAAATGAGAGGAGCATGTGTGGATGAGATTGAAGCTGGGTACTCGTAATCTTCAGCAAGACGGTCTGCATCGACATTAAGTTGGGCTGGGAGTGGGAGTGTCTCATAAGATCTGGTTCTGTCTTGGTGTCCACGTACATGAAAAAACTGTGGAATCACAGGAAATTGGCGGAGGGTGTACGTGATGGATTGTTGGATATCCCAATCTGCTTCCATAGTCGAGTATGGGAAATCGTATGCCCATTCGAGACGTTTCTCGACAGTTTGAATTAGACTTTTCGAGTCTGTATAAAGAAGAAGTTGGGACTGGAGGTGGAGACCGAGAAACTTTGTGATGTGAAAAATGCTTCGTAGAATCGCAAGCATACCATAACTCTCAGAGCGAAAAGACGAGGTTCTGTACCCGGGAGCCGGACCGCGAAGATGGAACAGGCGTTGACCATGAGGAGTGCTGCAAATGGAGCCAAACTTGCCGGTGAAAAGAGCAGCTGAGCCGTCACTACAGAAGAGAAGGCGGTTTGTTGTTTGGAAAACATGATGTATCGCAGCAGTCGGACAAAGAAAGTCAAGTTGGGAGAGAAGCTGTTGGTCCCATCTGGCAAGACTAGCTGTGTACTCAAGAAATGAGTTCGGAGAAGATGGTGTGGGAGGCAGTTGCTGTGGGCGGCATGGTGACAAGAAGAATCCAGGGCCATTTTGAATCACATGAGCGGGAACAGCAGTGGGGGGAGGTTTCGGCGACATTTGAGACGTAGGAAGAAATAACGGATGTTGATACCAGTAATGGCGGTACCCGTCCTGTTCAGAGACGTAAAGTGTGCAGCTGGGGCAGTCCACCAAGTATTTCCAATGGCGGTATGTTTCATGGCCTGGAACGAGCCATCGACCAAGGGGAGTCGCTAGAAGAAATGGAGAGCTTGGTTGTCGAAGAAGTTCCAGCAATTTGTGCCATTGATTCCACGCTCGAGAGCTGGGCTTTGTTTGATACGGAATCAAGCCGTGATGGGTTGAAAAGTTATCGTGACGATATTCTGTGGTGAATAGTGACAGTTTCTTGCCATCAGGAGTAACTATATCACTGAGTAAGGTGACACCCAGGTACATGCGACAAGCGTTCAGCATCTGGAGTTCCATCGGGGTAAGAGTCATTGACTCGAGTACAAGATCCATCAGGAATCGGTCATTCTCTCGTTGAAGTTTGGGGAGGAACGTAGCTTCGAGTTCGATGTGGCAGTTTGTTGAGTGAAGGAACTGTCGTACTTGGGGGATCCATTTCATCGGTGCAAGATATGGTATCGGAGTTGAAACGTCCTCGAAAACAGACACGCTAGTACCAGCAAGAAACTGTGCCCAAGAGATGGCGATATTGGCTAGCTTGGCAGGGACGCCAGGAGAGCGAAGACATGCCAGTAGAAGATAGGTCTGGGAGATTCCCCTTTCGACAGAGAGTGTACGAAGTCCAAGGCCTCCAAGATCACTGGGTCCGTAGACAATGGCATTTGGCATATGTCGATTGAAGCCGTATTTGGGTAAAAAGGCTTTTTTGAATTGCACTTGTAAAGCATTACAATGTGCATCGGACAGAGTGGAAGAGGGAAGTGGATAGCATATACTCGGTAAGTAAATTGCATGATAGTAAGCCCAGGCGTCGGTTCTCGAAAACGGACTACTAGCCATGACTGAAGCATGTTTTTGATTCTTCTTGGCAAGGGCAAGGAACAGACCTTTATCCGTACAGAAAGGCGATTTTTGCACGCCCAATGTTTTGTGGCTGCGATACGAAGAAAGTTGTTTAATGGGAGTAGCCTGATCAGAGTCGTGGAACTTGATGGTAATCCTTGGTCCGAAGGAGTCGGGTTGGAGGGTTGCAAGTCCGTCGACGTTGAACGTATAATAGAGAAAGTGATAGGAACATTTCTCGACATTAAGAGCACCGCCGGATAGGCTGAGTAGATCGTTCCATCGCTGAGCGTCGCTTTGAGCTTTTTCGATATAGTGCTCAGGTGGTGCTTGACTGTCTCGCAGAAAATCGTTCACGCTTCCACTGGTGTCGTCTACGAATCCGATCATGTGGATTGCAGTTGAGACAGAACCATCGGGGCTATGAAAAACGCTGCCGTTTGCTTTTTCGTCGTAGGTGTCGAAGAGAATTGTCGAGATGACACACCAAATGGCTGGAGAGTTTCCTGCTCCTTGCCCGGACCCGTAGATTGGAAAAAGTTGACAGTGTTGGTAGTGGCGTTCTGATACGCCGAGTTTGGTTTTGAGATAATATTTCGCTTCCTCTAGTGTTTTAGCGTTGACAAACACAATAGAGCGATGTTGACCGAAGCTTCTAGAAGCGAGACTACCGAAGGAAAGAACAATGCGGTCATAACACGCCGTCGCGTCGTAGTCGAGATGAACCAATGGGCGTTTGCTAGCCCGTGATATTTCGTATTGTAGTTCTTCGCATAGTGTTGGAATGACGGCATCACGGCCTGGAACTCCTCCAAATTGCATTGGGTGCAATGTCCGTTGATTGGTGCCTAATTGGATGAGTTGCCTCCATTTGATCGCTAGGACAAGATTGTAATCTTGTTCGTAGAGATGAATGACACGAAGACGGTGAATACGTAGATTGTTGGGCTCTTTTAGGATCATCACATTGACGATGTGCTTCCATCTTTCGTAGGAGTAGTTGTTGACGAGAGCACAGTTTATAAGGCCGACTTGCCATTCGATCAAAGCTTCTCGTTTTGCTTCTACTTCTTGTCCTTCTTCAGTTGTCGTATCAAGATCATGAGGGGCAACTAGTGCTTTGCTGTGCCCTAAATGGAAACCGGATGGTGAGGTAGTTGTTGATTCGGGCCATATTTTGATTTTGCTCATCCACTCTTCTTTGGTGATCGGAGCTGGAATCGCGTCGAGAGTCACTCGTGCCTTCATGTGATCTATGAGCGACTGTTGCATTTCGTCAAGTTCTTCGCTTTGCCAGTCACCTTCAAGTATAAGCTCAGCTGTGTGTGTTGAGGCTCCCCAGTCACACCATTCGGAGAAGGGTGGCTTCGTGGGGAAGGTGTTATGGGCTTGTCCAAAGTGTCGTCTGTTTCTTGTCAACAATCTATCCTCGATTTCTTCAGGAGTATCAATTGTCAGCCATTCCGTGCACCCTGTGTAATCTGTCGTAGTGGGATCAGCTGGGACATCTAGTCGAGTAATTCCGGTCTTCAAATTGCCTCTACATTGCCTCAATTTCGCATACATGGCTTTGGTACGCTCTGCAGCCATTCGGTGTTTAAGCGCTTTTGATTGTTGTTTGTTACCAGAGGCAATGGCTTGGTTAAGCTCTGCTTGTAATGCGTTGTGCCGGTGATGAACTGCGTCCTTAGTCATTTCCCGGATTTGGCGTTGGACGATCCGACATTCTTGTTGGCATGCTTCTAATGTTGTTGGGACGTTCACAACTGACTGGTTTCGTGTTGTGTATAAAATTCCAGAGTCGAATGACTTGTTCCATTTTGCAGCAGAAATCAGTTTGAGAAGCAGGTTTTTGCGAGTTCTCAAGCTAGCCAGCTGTTTCACGAAAGGAATGCTGCGTGGTTTTTTAGCGCACTTGCGACTTGCGTGTTCTCCAGCTCTCTGGAAGTCTCTGTCCAGTCTTTCGGCCAATCGCGGGTTCCAATTTTCCTTGAGAGAGTCGAGTCTGCTAGCGAAGTTATGTTGTACGCAGAACTTGTACTTCTGTTCGATATAAACTCTGTTCGAGCTCCTGTCTTTACTCGTGAAGTCTCGGCTGGCAATCGGACCAAGTTGTTGGGTACTATTCCCGAATAGTCCCTCGATGTTGAAGTCAATGACCATATTCCGGTGGTCGTTTGGTATGTCTCGGTGTTTGAAGGGTTCATAGCAGGCTTTTGTGACTGCGGTGGAAACGTGCGGTGTGCAGAGAGCGTAATCGATACGTTCACAACCGTTTACGAATGTTGCAAAGGAGGTGGAGCCAAGTTGTTCTCCCATCAAGTCATGCAATTGAAGCTCAGAACAAAGTTTTGTCATGCCGTCGTTTATGTCTGACAAGGCTTCGTTGAAATCTCCTACCAGCAAAATTTCAGAGTTGCGAGCTCTGCATTGTCTGATGAAGTCAGTCAAATCCGAGATAAATGCTTCCCTTGGGTTTGCTCCTCTATTTGCTTGACGTAGCATAGACAATTGTTGCGCCGACGCTGTAAATGATCGAACTCTGTTGTTGTCTTCTTCTCCCACAGTCAATAAAGATTGACGGCATACTTGGTAGGCTGAGATAATTGTCAGTGTCTTGTTGCCGCGACATGAAAAGACTTGGTAGGACCACCGGCCCATGCTGTCAGTGCCTTGAGTTGTGATTCTTCCAGTGGACTTGCCTTGTGACGCTATCAAGGTCCCGCCTGGTTTATATGGAGTATTACGTGGGGATGGAATATTGGTACTCCCGTAACATATTCTTGAGTGCTCTGTATGTCGCTGTATTGTTGTATGGAGTGCATTTCGAACTTGAGACTGAGTTGTATCAAGATTTGTCTCATAGAAACACCATGTGTCAGCGTCTAGTCGACTCAATTCTTCACAGTACTCTGCGAAAGTACCTCCGCTGTGTAACAAAGTCTTGAATCCATTAGGATTGCAACCAAAGACTCTGAAGGTATTTTGTGGTTTTATATCGTCTGTTTCTGGTCCGATGAAGTCATCTGTTTTATATTGGGTTTCGTTTCCTTGGATGTTGCTGTTCTCTGCGACGTCAAGATATTCGATGTCGTTTCTTGGGTAGTCGTCACCGTTAACGCTCGTGGCGTCATCGTTGTTTGGGGTGCCTGGAATAGTAGTATGATGTTGTTGAGTTGTTGTGGGTGGTGTGGATGTATAGTCGGCTGCGACTACGCTCGAGGCGCTGTCGTTGTTTTCGATAACCTGTTCGGCTGTATTGTTTGTGGCGGCGTTGCTCGAGGCATTGCCGTTGTTCTCAGATTCCTGATCGGTTGTTATGGTGTTTTCGGCATTGCTCGAGGCGTCGCCGTTGTTCTCTGATTCCTGATCGGTAGTTGTTGTTGTGAAAGGATGGATGGATAGTAGTTGTACAAAAGGATGTTGTGGTAAAGTTGTTGATGTATTGTTGGTTAAATTTACAGCGCTATCCAGATTGGTCTCACTCATGATTGCGTACTTGAGTCGGCCAAGGACTCGTCCGCGTGCAAGGAGGAGTTTGCTTGGGCCATGCTCACATCTTTTAGCGGTGTGGCCGGTTGTTCTGAGTCGTTTTCTTTACGCTTCCTGATGGCGCCTTGTTGACTCTGTTCTGTTGGGTTTGCTTGTTCTGAATATTGGTACTGGTAATTGTTTGAGTATTGGTTCTGATGGTTAATCGGTGGTTGTGCTTGATGGTGTGTAGGAGTTTGTGGGAGTGGCATCTGGTTCGGTGGGATTTGTTGGGGAGGCATCGGTGTTGTTTGGTGAGCTGGGAAGAGGTTGTGCGGTAGCTGTTGAAGCTGTTGGGGACTAATTGGGCTCATTCCGAAGGGAGGTTGTTGCTGATATGGATGGACGTAATTTGGTGGGGGCATTGGGTAATGTTGGGACATCATCACCGACATTTGTTGTTGCATGGCTTTCATCATGGCATTCATCATCTTTTCTTGTTGCGACTCGCTCTCCTCTTCTTGTTTCGACACGAACGACTTGAATGCTTCTTTTAATTCTTTCAGTTCGGATTTTAGTTCTGTGTTTTCGGTTTTCATACGTTCATACTCTTCGTTGGTGACTTGACTGGTACTAGTCTCTGTCATGGAGGATGCGACAACTGTTTGAACCGGTGCCATTGTTTTCCATACTTGTGTTGTCGGACCAATCATTTTAGGAGGACGAGAATAAGTAGCGTTTGCTTCGTTTTGAGGATCATCTTCTCGAGCAGAATACAGAGAATTAAGAGCCGAGACGTATGTTGCATAAGATCCGCCGTGATCTGTTGATGCGTCGTCGTTCTCACCAGTTCCTTGTTGACCGTAGCTCTCGTGTCGAAACGCTAGCTTTGGTGGATCATCGTACTCCTTGAGGTTTGTGAGGTTGTGTATATGTTGTTCTTGTTGAACCAGTGAGGTCAAACTCATACGAAGAGCTCCTTTGAGCGCATCGAAATGTTCTTCCGTGGTGTGAATGTTGTGGCGGCCGAGACGGTCTGTATCTTTGTGGCCAGTGATTCTGATGACACCTTCGAAATCTCGAGATATCCGATCTTTGAGAGTCCACATAATACTGGGATGCACCCCTGACACTGGTACAATCCTGCTCTCGCCAAGATATGTGTTTTGGTCGATCATGGAGGAGCTGTATACGTGCTTGTTAGTATGGCGGAACTTGTGGAATATGAACTTGGGGTCTTCTACATAAGTCTGTTGGAGCAGTTCAAGCAGGTCTTTGGCGTCGTGTTGACGACACTGTAGATCAAAAGCCTTTGTCTTGTATTCATCATCTCCGTGCTTGAAGAATGGTGACGAGTAGTTGCACTTGAATTTCGGAATTTTCTTGCGCGCTTTATTCGTTTTCGCGATAATCTCGAGAATAACCGATTCAACCATTTCGTCGGCAGGAATATTACTCGGATCGTATCCGACGAAGAAACCTAAGTTTGAAATTCTGGTTTCGTTTTCGTTCCATAAATGTTGGGTCATCTTCGCTTTGCCAAGGCGCAACTTTTCGTGGACAGAATCGTGACGGCGAATTTCACTAATGGAGATTTTAGAAAGAAAGCGGTGAATCACGATGTACATTGGTTTCCGACCCTTCTTTTCATTGCCCTTGGAATAATGTAGATCGAAATGACGTAGGTATGCAGAGACTGCCTTGAAGGATTCAAGCTTTTTCTTGTTAAGTTTTGTACCTCTGTTGTCGTAAATCTTAACTTCTGGGAACACTTGAGAAATCGAATACAAAATATCGTAATGGAGCAAGGCGATACTCTTGTTTTTATCGTCATCCGGGCTAAACACGAACTTGATTGTGTACTCCTTTTCTTCGCCTTCGTAGGGGATTGGGTGATAAACAGCTGTAACGGCTGTAGCATCGTCGCTTGCATCGTGATTGTTGTTGTTATTATTATCGTTGTTATTTGTAGTGGCATTATTGTTGGGGTTTCGTTGTTCTTCGGCCATAGGAGAGTCATAGACCGAACGGGAGGGTTCCGCCATGGTCGACGTGGTTCGCTCACCAATGACGAGAGTACTTTAAGGTTACTTTCTGGTGAAAACTAACGCGGTAATATACGAGAAACCAGAAACTATCGGACAGATAACGCGAGACACTACGCCTTTCAATTTCGTCTCTCCACGAAATTATGCAAAATATGGGGACAGAGATGAACGGCTGTGCAGTAGTGCGACCGTTGGGGGATGGCTGGCCCGGCCGAAGGGCAATAGGGACATGGCAATGTCCCTGGAAATTACAATGCCTGATTCGTCCGGACGAATAATTATGCCTCGGGTATGACCATGCTCGCTGGAAAGGTTGGGGTATCCTTTGTTTCGGATGGTAGCTTTGTCTAACTAGAGGGACAACCGCGGAGATTCCAAATACTCCGACGAAACAAGGGAGTCTCGAACATTGAAACACAGTACGGATTATCAAACTGTAAGCTGTAAGGCCCATATCCAAAAATATCAAAATTGCGTGGGATCTAGACTGCCCCTCGGAAATGACCCCCCCAATGTCTGCTCATCGGGGCCTTTTTTGCGAGTCGCTATCTCCCACACAAATCATTCCAGTCAAATTAGGATTGCTACACAAGCGTTTGGGGACCAACCGCTCTTTTCTTTTTGTTTTCTCAACAGACAAGACGACGACAACACCACATACACCGCCCACTCCACAACAACTATAGCACAGAAAGGCACGAACCAAAAACACCCGTTGCGCAAGACGTCCATCAAAAAGGAAGAAGAGATTCGATTCACTTCCGTCTCCAACTGCCAAGAAGTTTACACACACCATCACAATTTCTACCATTACTTCTACAACCACTACTACTACCACGACGACCACGGAGTCGATTCGTCTCGTGACCACCATGAATCTCGATCCTCCTCCCCCCAACCACCATGATGACAATGAGAATGATGCGGCCACGACGCAATTGGCCGCGCTTTCGACTCGAGCCTTGGGTCCCATTTCCAATCGCATGCGTCGATTACCAATCGACTTTTGTCCCTCGGACGACGATGTCATTTGTGGACGGGGCAAAAAATGTTACAGTCATGTGGGCAATGATCGATTTCGACGACGAGTGCATTCCGTGTTGAGTTTGTATCGATCGGCCCGGACCAAATTGGACAAGTCCAAAGTCTTGAACATGGTGGTGGAACAAGTGCGACAAAACAGTCCCCATGGTGGCTTTGTCAAGCAAGATGAAACGGGACGATGGCATGAAGTGGGAGACTTTTTGGCCCGAGAAAAAACCTCTCAAGTCTTTCGCGATGCCTTGCATGAAAATTACAAATCGAGCAACGTGTCCAAAAAGAAGCGACGACAAGAAGAACTCTCCAAGGCATCCGATCGACTCAAAGTGCCACGATCAACCTCGGACATTGCGCGCAAAATTGAATCCATGTCCATGGATATGAAAAATTGTACGTCAAGAGAACCTTGTAGAACGAGTTTTGCCAGTGTGTGTGACTCTACATGTCCCTTTCTCATGCCAGATTCTTGTTGTTCTTGTTGTTGTTGTTGTTGTTGTTGTTGTGTGTGTGTGTCTGTGCAGCGGCCAAAATTTCTCGTTCCTTTCCTCCCGCCGCGACGACGGCAAGTTCCTCGCATCACGACATTTTGTTGACGGGCATTCATGCCACCTCGTCGCCCGATGGCAAGAAGAATCATTTGCACGATAGTTTTTCGTCCTTGGGGGAATTGCCCATGACGGGCCATCGACCTCATTCCTTTGAGTTGGAACCAGACGGCATCCAGAGTCCCTATACTTCCTCACACCACCAACAACTCCACAATACGAATCCATACCGTCCCGGGGAAGGCAAGAGATTTTCCTTTAGCCATTCCATGGACTATCATCATCATTCTCCGAATCATCCGGGTGGCGGTGCTGACTGGATGATGGGAGAACGAGTGCCACCGCGCAAAAGTTTGAGTGACGGCATGATGATGTTTGCCAGTGTCCCGGCGTCGGCCCGGTCCTCGTCCGTGCCCAATGTCCCACCCATGACAACGACCGCAAACAACCATTCGTTTGACTTTGGCGAATCGCACAGCAGTACGGACGAAGTCCATCATTCCTTGCCCAACCTTCATTTTGATTTGGACACCAGTGACAATGACGACGATGACGATGAATTGAATTTTGATACCGGCGAACGCTTGTATCAATCGGCACCGAATTTGGGCACCTTTTCACCCGCCGATTTGATGCAAGCCTCGGACGAATTTGATTATACCTTTTCGAATACGACAGAAGCCGCAGTGCCATCGACAATTGAAATTCAACAACAACAGCAACAACAACAACAACAACAATTGCACCAACGATTGGGACGCATGGATCTGTCCTCGTCTTCCTCCTCCTCCTTTGCGGGTGGAGCAGCATCGCAACACCCTGCGGCTCCGCCTCCTCCCTTGTCACAACGCCTGCCATCGACTGGACTTGTCTCGTCCCTGGAAACTTTTGGACGCATGGAATTGGATCATGATCCTGCGGACAATCCCTTTGAACCCATTCCCATTCATCATCAGGCCGCAGTCGTCCACAGCAACCGAAATCCGCTCCTCTTTGGCTCACCGCAACAAGCACAAGCACAAGCACAATTGCACTTGCAGCAACAACAACAACAACGAGAGGAGGAACGAATACAAAGCTTTCATGCGCAACTGAGACATGGATAACACACTCCTAATTACGAAAAGGGTAGACTATCGACACCAATCTGGGATATCTCTCTCGTACCACGTTTTACCACCATGGTCGGTCATTGGAATTCGGAAGCAACGATCCGTTGCTCTCTACAAACTGGTTGGTCGTAGTCACACGTCAGTGTGAAACAATAGCCCCCTTCCGATGGGGAATTCGGTCAATAAGTCACGAATGGATCGAGTCCTGTACGGACGACTGGTGGACAGACAGACAGACTGTTTTTGACGGACCATGGCGCCTTTGGTTCCAAGACGACAGCAGCAACAACAACAACATGTAACATGTCACTTTCCTTCGACAACGAGTCTGACTGCTCTATGGGGCGATAGTAGTGGAGGTATGTCTGGGCCACCACCACCAACAACAACAACAACAACAACAACAAGATAATCCAGCCGACGAGTGGATTGGCTTTGGAATTGAGAAGGTTGCAAGCATGGGCCCTAATATAATCATAGCTGGACCAAATCTAATCGGAGGAACCAAAACAACACACGGCGGATCCTCCACTTCGCCACCAAGAACCTTCAGTCGACACGAATGAAAACGTTGATATGGATCAATGAGGCTTCTTCGAGTTTGTGTTTCTTGTGGATTGCGACGGTTCGATTTTGGCATGGACTGGTCGACCCGTCACAACCACAACACTCGATGAGTCCGACGCAGGTCTCTTCCTTTCATGCCTGACAAAAGGCACCCGGTCAAGAACGAAAAAGTGGCATTGTTTGCGAGTACCAAACCTTGATGGCTTCTTGTTGGCCGAAGGGAATAATGGTCCCACTACTACAACGTGTTGGGATTTAGAAGCCGAAACCGAAGTGGCCGAGATTCCTACCAGAGTGGGTGCGGAAGCCTGTGTCACCACACTGACTACAGCATGGGAGTATGAATTGGTGAGTGGTACGACGGAAGGTACCATCCAGGCATGGGATTTGCGCATGGTGTCAAGTCTTTGGACGATTGAAGCTCAACGCAGTGTCATGACGACCATGGCCGTCCATGCTCAAGTGCCCATGATTGCCACGGGGTCGGGAGCGCAATGTATCAAACTCTTGACACCGGAAGGAGAAACGGCTCCAGCCATTCGCAATCATAAAGTGGGAGGATCCTCCTCGCATCATCGCATTGGACCCGTGAGTTGTCTGGCCTTTCACAAGTACAAACCCCTCATGGCAGCCGGAGCGACCGATAGCTTTATTGGCCTGTACAAACTAGCTGGTTTCTAAGAATACTTGAACGACACAATGGTGTTCAATGTATAGAGTTTCTTACAGCCAAGATGATACCACTGAAGTAAGAGAGCGATGGGCCAGAAGGAGCATTCTAGTATCATTTGCTACTTTCACGAGAAACGACATTCCGAATGTCAGGACGGGTTCCTGGTGTATTTTGTTGTTGTTGCACCACAAAGCACTGTGCTTGTGGAAAACATGAGAAAGGAGTGAGGCACTGCACGCACAATCTTCTGGTATTCGTAAAATTTCCCCCTGTTGTATTAGTGAATGGTTTTTGGCCGGTACACAACGTGTGGCCGCTCCCAAAATGGACCTGTACTGTGTGGTACTGTTCGTGTCGTTGAGGATGGACAGACTCTCTCCTTTGGGAATTCGGTATAGAAATGGCTGCCTGCCTTGCTGGCTGTTACTTGGTTTTGTGGTTCCAGGAAAACCATTGCTTCCAGGCAGATTTATTAGATTGGCTGGTGGTGCCGGAGGAGGAAATCATGGTACCCCCACTACTAAGACTACTGCAACAGTGGTGGAATGATGGATCACAAGCAATCGTAGTCGTGGTCAACGGGTGAGTCGGTGGTTGCTGCTGGGAATTAGATTTGGAGGAGGAGACGACTGGGTCTCGTCGTTGTTTGCTTTGCTTGGCTGCTGCAGCGGCTGACTCTTGGAGTAGTCGACGTTCTGTTGGGATGAAAGATAGAATAGAGAATTCCACAAAACCAACCAACCAACGAACAAGCAAACGCAAAACATCCATCAAAGTAGTGTGTGAGACTCATTCATTGTATCGTCTTGCTGCTTATTTGTAGAAATAATTCTATGTTTGAATGAATCATTGTACTCTCTGCAAGGCCGAATGAATATATGTCAGTATATCGCTTCTCTTACCAAGGCCAAAGTCGTACAAGGGGGCAATTGGCGAGTTCGAAGTGACAGCAGCGGCTTGGAGGCACAAGAGAGGCAGTCGAATGGGAGGACGTGGGGATTGGTGGGAAGGATCAACGACTCGAACGCGGCAGACCGACAGCAAGGAATGGTCGTCGTTGTCGTTGTCAGTGTTGTGATTGTGATAACACGAGGACGCTTGTTTCATGGGTCTTGGTTGTTTCATCAATGATTCGTTCGTAAGAGAGAGAGAGAGAGAGGTGGTGAAAAATGAGAGATAGTGTGCGTTTGTCTCTTGTGTTGCGAGGAAAGAGAGAGAGAACAACAAGAAGCATGTACGCAAAAGCAGCAGAAGCCCTTCCAGCGTTTGTGAGGAGGTTCGAGCGAGTGTGTGGCGGAGTCATCACCTCGCGCGACTGGCACCTCTCTTTTGTTTGTCGCGACTGATGACGGTCCTGCGCGCGCATGCCAACCGCAACCGCACGTGACTCAAGATCCGGGTATTCTGCTGCTCGCCCCCTCTAAATTATACTGGGACACTTTTCTCTGAGCTTTCGCCCCCTCCTGCCCTTGATTTTGGGGATGCCACAAATCTTCTTGTGTTTGGTTCAACCTATTCGACCATGAGCTCTCCCTCCGCTGCTGCCGCTGCTGCGGCTACGACCGCCATGTTTTCCGTGGCTGGTAAAAATGTCTTGGTGACGGGAGGATCGCGTGGGATTGGATACATGATTGCCAAGGGGTTTTGTGAACAAGGGGCCAATGTCTTGCTGACGAGTCGATCGGAACAAGCTTGTCACGAGGCGGCCACCACTCTCAAGTGTCGTTACGTGGTTTCTACCCTGTCCCATCGACAAGGTTGTGAAGCCTTGGCCCAACAGGTGGCGAAATTCTTTGACAATCGACTCGATATTTTGATCAACAATGCCGGTACCAGTTGGGGCGAACCGCTGGACCGCGAGAGTGGAGCGGCCAATTGGGGCTTTGACAAGGTCTTGGACTTGAATGTCAAGAGTATTTTTTACTTGACCCGCGCCTGTTTGCCGTATTTGGAACAGGCTGCCACGGCCGATCATCCAGCGCGAATCATTAATGTCGGCAGTGTGGCCGGTCTCACACCGCAAGATGCTCCCACTCATGCCTACGATGCCTCCAAGGCAGCCGTCCATCAATTGACACGCAAATTGGCGGCCGATTTCGCCCCCAAGTCCATTACCGTCAATGCCGTGGCACCGGGCTTTGTGCCCAGTCGCATGAGTGCTGGATTGGCCACGTGGGGAGCCGACGAACAAGCCTTGACAGCCAGTGTTCCATTGAAGCGCATGGGCAAGGATAC
Source organism: Epithemia pelagica (assembly GCA_946965045.2). Taxonomy (NCBI): domain Eukaryota; phylum Bacillariophyta; class Bacillariophyceae; order Surirellales; family Surirellaceae; genus Epithemia; species Epithemia pelagica. Next base: position 4,229,508 of record OX337230.1, read on the forward strand.
CGACATGGCGGGAGCCTGTGTGTACTTGTCCAGTGCCGCTGGATCGTGGGTCACAGGCACTGTCTTGGTGGTCGATGGAGGAGCCGTAGGAGCTCAACAATTGTCCTTTACGTCCCATTTGTAAACCAACCAAAAACAAGACACGAACAAGAAGAAGAAGAACAAAGCTATTCACACAAACTAGAAGTGAGTTGTGGTCTCGATCTATTAGGAAGCGGAATGATCCGATTCAATGTGAACCAATCGAGGATAAGGCACATCTATCGCTATAGTAGCTTCTTTTTTGGAGGGGACGAATGAGACGCCCAAAAAAGAAGAAGAAACGAACAGCACACACACCGTGCCGAACGAACGAACTTCCCACCCACACCCAATCGAGCGTGCGAATGACAAGAGAACCCATGCGACTGGAAGGATAGTTGTCGTAATAGAAAGAGTATTAAACTAGCGTTGAAACGGATTTGTCCTGGAACACCACCCAATCGAAAACAAACCCACACTCTAGATAGTCCGAGAGAGAGGGAGAGTTGTGGCTCTCTCTCACAGTTTGTATAGTAATTCTTTCCCTTTTTGTGGTGGAACACTTGTGTGTGTCGTCGGTTCCTTCCTTCCGTTCGGTATTCGTTCTATTCGGGCGGCCGTCCTTGTCGTCGTTTGGTGTGGCGGTTGGGATGCGGTTCGTCGTATTTCCGATCGGGTCGTCGGAGCAGTCTCCGTTGTTCTTGTTCTTGTTGTGAACTACTACTACTACTACTATTACGAGTAGGATTCCTGCTTGGATTGTGAGACGGTGACGTCCTTCTCGTTGTGGTGGCATAGAGGAGTGTGGCCACGCCTCCCGTTCCCAACACGAGGGTGGGCCACAGGGGCCAAACTGTGCCGTCGGACCGTCCTCCTCCCAACAACCGCAGCCACAAGGAGGAGGATCGCGCCATGAGATTCGACACCATGGATTGGACCATGCCTCCCGGTATTACTCCTACCAGTCCATTGGAAACGGCCCAATAACTGGCCAGTCCCAGACTGCTGGCGGTCAGGGCCCATCGAGCACTGGTTCCGACGGCGGAACTGGCCGCTTGTCGCGTCGTCCGGGACATCCAATTCAGGGCCGATGTCGTAAAGGGACGCGTCACGCGTCGAAATTGCGCCCACATGGTGGCAATGGCGGCTTCCACAATAATACGGGTCGCATCCTCGTCCGACAAGAGACTGTCAAATTCGTCGTCGTCGTCATCGTCATCCAGTGCCTGCAAGGGATCCTCCTCCTCATCGTCGTCGTCAATTTCTTCTTCCTCTTCTTCAATGGCACTGACAATGGCCGAATGATCGGCCGCCATGGACGTGGATTGCGGGGGCAATCCCAATCCTCGCGCCATGGACTGCGCCTGTTCCTGGGACAATCCCCCCGTCAAATCATTGGCACCAACATCCAATCCCAAATCACTCGCCGCGGATGATTCTTCGTCGAGATCGAGACGGCGACCACCGTGGGGATGCAAGGCGGCCGTCAACCTCGCCGATGGCAAGGCTCGATCCAAGATGCGACGATGATGTTCCTCTTCTTCTTCTTGTTCTTCATGATGCTGTACCGAATGGATCCAGGAGGAGGTTTCCTCGGGATGCTGTGCCAGTCGCCTCGCATTGTTGTGGTGGTGACCACCTTGTTCCAATTGTTGTTGTTGTTGATAGCGTTCGCGTCCGAGCAACAAACTCATGAATTGGGGACCGAGAAATTGTCCCATACCGGGTCGTTCCAAGACTTGTCGATGCCGGCGGGGTAAGCGTCGAATAAAGGCCGTTCGTTGGTCGGGTGTCAAACCGGGCAAAAAGTACAAGACCAGGTACCGATGCAAACTGCCCGAATTGGACTCACTGGAGTGGTGCAAAGTGGACATGAAAAAGTCGTGCAAGGATTCTTGCGTCAAGAGTTGAACAAGTCGGTCCGGCAACAATTCGCCAAAGCCCCGATACCGGGCATAATGATAAAATTCCGACACGGCATAGCGTTGCACGTGTTGCATGGTCAGGGCCGACGTGGCCGTGGCCGCCACCAAGGCACAAAAGGCCGTATAGGGCAAGATTATATACAAAAAGACTGTCACGGACAGCAACCAGGCGGCCACCAGCCGGGTAATGCGTTGTCTCAAGTCTCGTTCGTGGTCTTCGTATTCTTGTTGCGTCAAGGTAGCTGAATTGTTGTAGTGGTTGACATGGTGGTTGGAACCATTGTACTGCGCCTGTGCCGTCAAGGACGAAAGCAATTGAGTGTTCAACATGGTCAAGGGACCGTACTGATTGTTATTGTTGTTGGCGGAAGCAGACGGAGGTGCCACCTTGTGCACCGGTGGCGACGTCATGCCCAAGGAGGAATGATGCGGATAGTGGGACGTATCGGGAAATCGAATGATTGGCGTCATCATGGAAGATGACATGCCCGATTGAACGGATTCATCCGTGCAATAGGTTCGTGCTTCGCGACTCGTATTCAAGGGAATCCGCATATCGTGAGGTTCATCCTCATGTTCGTCATGGTGTTCCTCCTCATGGTCATCATGTTCGTCATCATCATCCTCGTGACTGTCGTTGCCAGTGCGGGGACGAACCACGACTTCTCGTGCCGGTGGTTTCCGATCGTCTTCCTCTTCCTCATCATCTAATAATACACGGTCGTTGCTATCCACATCGTCTCCCTCATCCTCGTCATTGTCGTCGTCCTTCGAAGGCGGTCTCTTGGTGTTGGGGTCTGCCGGTTTCATGGTGCTTTGTTGGAGTGACGCGTTGTGTGTGTGTGTGTGTGCGACGTTTGGAAGGTTTTGGTTGTGGAGAGACAGCCCCTGGAACCACTCTACTACTACTGCTTCAACTCGAAAGGACTTTGGATGCTACGACAAGAAACATTCCATGAGGACTATGGTAGAAGAGAGGAGGGAGGAGAGCACACTGCGAGACAGCGACTTGAGACTTTTGAGACCTGCGGGTTGTGCCTCGGCGCACATTCGCTGCCAAATCAACGGGGGGCGGGGGTGAGTGAGTGAGTGCGAGCGAGCGAACCAAAAAAAGGTGGTTCGTGTGTTCTTCGCCCGTCCTCCAAGACTCAGGAGTCGGTTTCGCCGCGGGACTCACGCGGTGGTGAACGACGACGCCATTTCACCATCAACCTTTTCATCTCTATCGACCATGGTGGTGATGGCTTCGGACGATCTCCCCTATCCCAATTTGGTGACATGTCGGGTGGTACTCCAAGGGAGTACGAAGGGCATGGACAAGCCACCGGTCCGATTGACACCCGACTGTCTGCAAGCGGCCGAAACGTTGCGATTGCGACCCGTCTATGATTTTGAACTGGGTAAGGAAAGCACAACCATTCTCCATGGTTCTGGATGATGATCGATTCGTGGTCTGACCCTTGTCATTCATTTTGGCGTGTGGCGTTAGAAAAACGAGTCTTGGCGCAGGATGAACTGCGACGATCGAGTAATACGAGTAGTAGCAGCAACAATCCATATGATGCCGAGGAACTCAAAAAGGCGGTCTTGGCCAAAATGAAATCTGTCACCAAGGCGCAAGAAGAAATTTGTGTGGCCTTGTTGGAAGATCACAAGTACGATTTGAAAACCTCGATTGAAGCCTTTTATGCGTCCTAAACATATGCCGAATATGGGGATGCAGATGGTTCAAATGCCGCACACAACAACAACAACCACGGGAACATTGTACTATTACAGCAAATATTCGTGCAATTGTCATGTATAGTAACAAATGATAGAGAAACAAGGACAACAACAGTACAGCATCTTGAGAAGCATGCCTTGTTTGGCAGTAGGAGGAGCCGGTACAAGACGATATGGTCCAACCTCTCTATATTAGCTATTGGAGAATACTCTGGAATGGCTACGCGACCTTGTACTTATCCTCTCCATGATTCACATTATCGTCATTCCGGTCCACCTCGTCGGGCTCCAGCTGCGAATCCACAGACTTCTCCTTGGTCTCGGTGGTGGTAGCTGCACTGGTCGGCTCCTCCTCCTCCTCCTCGGACGAAACAATCTCGATAGACTTTGTAGACTCTTCCATGGTCTCGGTACTGGTAACCTTAGCTCCACTGGTCACCTCCTCCTTCGACGAAACAATCTCGATGGACGATACTAAAAAGTCAATTGATTGAGATTTGCCCAAGCGATAGGCATAGCCAAAGAATACACAGCAACAGATCAGCCAGATACCAGCGCAAACACCCATGTCCGTGTTGTTATCCCAGATGCACCTCGCCATATATGACACGGCCTCATTGAGGCCAATGTAAAATACTGCCAAGAGCAGTTTGTGGGTCCATGAGACAATGTAATAGAGGTTCCCATTCGATGGTCGATGATCGTCCTCGTGGTCTCCCATGATCCGAAAATAAAACTTTCGAACATGTATCGCGATTCACGTAAACTCGATCACGGACAAGTTTTTTCCGCGTGTTGCCACAAAGAACGCCGTCGAGAGGACTGCCAACCATGGCGATATCACTGATACAATGCGAGCGCCGTCCAGAGCACCCCAGCAATCCATATTCAAAATGTTTCCCACAAAGGATGCTTGACTCGCCGCAATGAGAACCAGAGAGTTTTGTGCGCGACCAATCGCCACCAGGAGTATGGCCGCCAGTGTTCCGAGGATCGGACCGCCCGCGGCAATCATGGCTTCATCAAAAAGACTTGAACTGAACGTGTTGGGTCTAACAAAGGCCCCCAAAGAAGGGGACAAAAATGATGGGGTAGAATTCCACACCCAGCATCACCATCACAATGGCGTGCCCGACTTCGTGAACCATGACGGCGACAAAGTAGTAGAACACAAAGTCTCGTCCCATCTGATTCTCTATGTTGCGGCTTTCGACTTCTGATTTTTGCCAGGCGGAGCAGCCTTACCCAGTTCAGAACAGTCGCAACAAAATCGTTGAAATAAGAAGGCTTTTTGTTACCATCCCCATCTTCTGACGACACAACGCGGATATTCTCGGATGGGCGACTAGCTTCGTTGTTTGTTTTGTCGTTTTCAAGGGTCGTGTCGTCGTTGGACAAACGCGTTGTTGTCTCCTTTGATTCAACTTCTTCTTTGGCCACTGGTTCTTTGTCCGCCCAGCCGCGCAACAGCGTAGTAGTACTGGTCGTTGTCGCTTCCATCCTTGACAAAACTCTTAGAGAGGCTCGTAAAAAAGCAGTTGATCCGAAAACCAAGACGTTTTGGTTCGGCTTCGTTTGTATGGCAAAGCATATCCAATCAACATGTGAATGCGGAACAAACTTTAATCAAGCCAAATACTCGGAACACCGGTCCATATTTTGCAGATCCACGAGTTACTCATGTTTTTTGTGTTTCCAGTCGCGCGACTTCCCACTCGCTCAAACGTACGCACAAACGCTGGAATGGATGGCGACTGCGGATCATGTTCGTGTCATCTCTTGTCTCTTGAATTCTTGTTATGGTTGCTGTTCGTTCCCTCGTTGCAATCAACACCACTGGGATGCTCTATACTGCTTTCCTGCCGCTTCATTATTCCATTGACATGGTTCGAGTAAGGTGGGAGTAGAGAGAAACTAACCAGAACAATACGACAGCAGCAATATCAATATCATCAAATCCATGGTGACCAGGGCGAACACCCAATTGTGATTGTCTCTATCGAGTCGAATTACTCCACCACTATAGTGAGGCGCTCACTAATTGGTCGGCTTGGTCCAACGATTGGTTTTTTTGGATTTCTCGCAAAGGAGCGTTCGTATGGAGTGGTCCACATGACAACGAATCTTGAATGTAGGCATATAATATACTGTCCAAAGTCAAACGCCAATGGACCCGCGACGAATCGCATACACGGAAACATTCTCCATTGGTCTGTTTTTAGCAGCACCACCGGAACGTTTCGCCCGCATTGGTCCGTCCACAATCTGGAACACTGTATCTATGGAACTAACCCTCGACAGGATCACGTTCGTTTGTAGTTCTTTCCATGTGTGCACGCGACAAATCATGATCCCAAAGCACACTATGTCCAACGAACGGACATAACCGATAGTCAGAATCATGTTGGGAAAAAGCCTATGGGTCCAGATATGCAGCACACACACCCTCACAACATGTTAGGCATTCTCACGTACCGTGTTGTCACCAAATAAAATCTGGACAAACTTCACACACGGAAACCAAACGTCCGGATGGACTCCAAACTGCGAGTCAGATTTGAGAAAAGACCACAATGGTAGACAAGGACGACACACGCCCGGTTGATGCATTTTGTTATAGGCCAAGAAGTATCAAAGGCGTTGGCAGGCACTGCTCACTTTACTCCAAAGACACATCACATGGAGGGTGTAGGATCCTGGTACCTCCAACCCCAACGTTGATGATGCAACGTCCATCCGAATTGCAATGTCATTGGCCAGATATTACAATGTCCACCTGTTTCCTGTAGTCCGTCGTAGTGCCAGTGCCAGAGGCCTTTCCTAGCGATTCCAGTGGCCCACACATGGCTGGCGGGAGAGATGGTCCTCTCGTGTCTTGTAGAAGCAAGACAAATATATAGAGTAGTGGTGCAGACCGTTGCCGCAGCACAGCGTCTCTCTTCATCCTTCCTCCCAGTCCCAAAGACTCACGCCGTTCATGGCCATGCCAGCCGCAAAAATACCCACTCCCAACAACATGTTGGCATACAAATACGGAGATTGTCCTCCTGCTTGTTGGCGTGGTGGTTGTTTGGGAAGAAGCATGGCCGTACCTTCCATAGTATTAGGCTGCTGCTGGTGATGATGATGATGATGACTGCCGCTATTCGTACTGTTGTGACTGTGATGGGAATGACTGGAAATGTGCAAACTGACCGACAGTCCTTGTCCTTGTTGTTCATGTTCGTGTGGCAGGGATCGACTTGTGGTTTCGGTTGTGGTTTCGGTCGTGGTGGCACTCGGAGGACGTTGATGATGATGATGTCCCTTCATGAGTCGTTTGAAATCGTCAAAGTCAATCCGTCCGAGATTGGATTCGACTTGGGTCAAACTTTCGAGCCAGACCTTTTCCAAATTGTCGGCATCGACCGAGTGTCCCAACATGTCTCGCAAATCTTGCAAGGTAATATACCCCTTGCGTTGCATATCCATGCGATCAAAGGCCAATTGCAAATTGCGATCGTCAATCTTGGCTTGAGATAAGACGGTGGACAGAAATTCCCGCCAACCAATCGTGCCTCCCCCATCCTCTTGTCGTCGAGGTTTGCCGGCCGCCATGGATTCCAACATGGAATGAATGTCCTGTTCCGTCAAGAGGGGTCCGAGGGCACCCGTTTCGGCGTATTGGAGTAGCAAGCCCTTCATGGCGTGGAGGGAAATTTCGCCCTTGCCTTCGGTATCCATGGTTTCAAACTGGGTCCGCAATTCCACCAATTGTTCTGGTTGCAAGGTAAAACTCAAGACTTTGGACAAGAGTTTTTGCATATCCGATTGTTCCTTAAAGGCCATGAGGGCTGAAATGGTTTTGGGATGAATCGTCGTCGTATTATTGTTGCTGTTCGTGTGTCGGTCCTTTTTTCTGCCCCAGACTTGAATCCAGGCATCGCGTTGACATTCCTTGGCCGTGGGCCGTAAGAGTGGATTGGGATTCAAGAGTCGTTGGACAAAGGCAATGGCTTGGGGACTCACACCATGCCACAATTCGGCGGGTGCAAAATGGAGTTGGGCCCGTTCAATGTTGCGCTTGACCAAGAGGGGATGTTCGCCGTCCAATCCACCAAAGGGGGTTTCCCCCGACAAGAGCAAGTAGGTAATGACGCCCAGGGCCCAAATATCGCCCTTTTCATCGTACTGGCCGCGAATCACTTCGGGTGCCACAGTATAGGGCGTTCCGACCTTTTCGTGATGCAATTGTCCCAAACAAAAGTGTTTGGACAAGCCAAAATCAATCATGCGCAATTCACTGGCCGGGTCGGGGGTGGAAAACAAGAAATTTTCCAATTTCAAATCGCGATGAATAATGCCCTTGGAATGCAAATAGCGCACGGCCGACAACATTTGTTTGACGAGTTTGGCACATTCATGTTCGGTATAATGAAACTCGGGTTGTTCATCGAGTCGATCAAACAAGTCGCCGCCCAAACACAATTCTTGCACAATATAAATATAATGATTGCTTTCGTAGACTTCTTCAATGCGGACAATATTGGGATGATCGAGTTGACACATGATGTAAATTTCATTCCGCAATTGTTTCAAGCCGAGCGTGGATCCAATCTGCCGCAAATCCAAAATTTTGACGGCATACTTGACCAAGGTGGCCTTGTGCGTCACGAGTCGGACCACACCCGATACGCCCGAACCCAAAATCAACCCATCCGAAACACCATCGTACACATCTTCAATCGGACGACCAAAAGATGGCTGTCATAATAGTTGGAGAGAGAGAGAGAGTATCATGATAATAATAGATAGAGTCGTAAGATTGAACGAGTAATACAGAACCAGAATACACACACAAAACAAGAACATACACAAAACGACAAACAGAGGAACGGTGTCAGATGTCAAGCTCCTTCACTGCCGACCGGCATTGTAAAGATGTTCTCCTCTTCCATATGGGTTCGTACCTCAATGCGCACAACGGTTTGGGACAAGTGTCCATCGGCTACCATTTCTTGTCGCAAACTGGACAAGGCCAAGACATTGCTGGCCGAGGGCACGCGATTCATGCCTGTTGTCGTCGTGGTGGAAGTGTTGACATGGCTATTATGTCGGGAACTGCGAGGCGTCGGTGTCGTGACGGCCGACGAACAGGACAAGGAGCGATCCAAGGGCCAGGGTCGTCGTCGGTTGCGGGATCCATCCAAGGAGGAGGCCCCCGACGAATATCCGGGACGCAAGGCCCAGCGCGATCGTTTCATGGCTCTCATCCACAAATTGTTGTTGTTGTTGTTGTTGGTATTGTGGTTGTTTGGATTGTTGTGATTGTTGTTCAAGAGTGGATCGGTAGCTCCTTGTTCTGGTTGTTCTACTTCTTCGGGAGTTGTGGAAGTTTGCACTTCAATCAAGGCCGATCGCAATCGAGGAGGGACATCGTAGTATTGTCCGGTCGATCGTCGGCGGTGATGAGGATGATGATTGCCCGAAGTCCCTCCCCAACTCGATTGCGTCGTCAAGGTACTCACGTCTGTAGCAGCAGGTAGTATAGCATTATGAGAGAACGAACGAAATGGACCAGGAACGAATGCCGAAATGAGAGAGGCCTATACCCAAAATATAATACCAATCGAGTCTTTTTTGGCACGTACCCGTGGGCGAATTTTTGCGAGAGCCCACAATCACGGCAGCCGCTGCTTTGCAATTCATGCATCCCAGGGTGCATCCCATGGTGCTGTTCTGGTTTTTGCTATTGTTGTTGTTTCGTTGTTCTATATGGTTGTGTGGAGATACACCTCAACACAGCGAGGAGGAGGAGAAACCTCGAACCCCCAACCAAAAAGTTCCGATTGTCGAGAAAGCACCACACCAGACAATGAGACAGAGAGAAGGAAAAAGGAAAACGAGAATTCTGATTTGAGGTGTACAAGCGCAAGCACCACCCACACAACATACATTCATCGGGACCACGTACCACCGTCTGGCGTAGTGTCTTTTGGCGTGTCTTTTGCGGTGGAGTCATGTCTTTGAAATCCCGGTGCGACATGGATGCGGCTGTCCATGACTGTCGTAGCTCTTGATCCACGTCAGAACGAATCGCCCCAATGACATTGCATGACTGGAATTCGGAACCTCCAACCAAACGATGCGAAGGAAAAGCCGAAGATGCCGAATCTGAAACGCGAACCGAAGGATCCAGTCAGTTCTGCAAAGATACCGACGCACGCCGGGCGTGCGGCTTCTCCTGTTCTATCCGCGACTGAATGCGACATGCACCCCTTGCAGTGGAATGTCACGGATTCTTCTCGGTGCAAGGCAAACTTTCCCATGGTGTTCCTTCTCATTTTGGGTTCAACCGGTGACACGAAACAGGATGGAAAGTGCAACCCATCCATCAACCCAAAAAAGATTGCAGGACTTGACATCACGACGGTCGTCTACTAGTAAAACATGGCGAACGAGAGGTTCCCAAAAATCAGAATTGTGTGTCTCTTTTTCCAAACGAGCAAGAGACAGAGAGAAAGAGGACGAGAGAAATCTATCAGAATACCCTTGCTTGACAGGGCCATCACCATCATCATCCGTCCATCAAGAGAATAGAAGAAGAGAAGAGAGCCATCAGAACAAGAGGCATTCGTGGCACCGTTCGAACGAGGAGGCAATAGAACAAGATTTTCTCCTACCGAGCGACCATGGTTGCAGCACCTCCACAGCTAGTAGGGGACGAAGAAGGACACTCCTCACCCAAGCAGCACTTCTTGGTACTGCCGCCCGACGATTGGTTCAATATTGATTTGAGTGATCATTATGACCATGAACAACCACCAACAACAACAAACCACAACAAGGACACCCAAATACGGGCCATGGAGCAACAACAACCACAACAACCACACCGCAATTGGAGTCCCTTGACATCGATTGAAACCGACTATACCTCCGATTCCGATCGACAACAGCACCACCAACAACAACAGCAACAACAAGACCGCAAGCATTTAGTATCGCGTCGCATGCACTACTTGACGGCCATTGCCGCCATTGGAGGATTCTTGTCGGGGTACAATACCGGTGTCTTGTCCGGTGCCTTGTTGCCCCTGACCCGCGTCTTTGACTTGTCGCATGTGCAAACGGAAACCATTGTCTTTAGTACCATTGTCGCCGCCTTTGTCTCGTCCATGCTGCTGGGTGGACCCTTGACCAAAACCGTGGGACGACGACCCACCTTATTGCTGTCGGCCGCCGTCTTTTGTGTCGGGGCCCTCGTCCTCACCAGTGCCTGGACCTATGGCTTGCTTGTCGTGGGCGAAGTCATTTTGGGAGTGGGCATTGGATTGGAATCCCTCACATCGCCCATGTGTACGTGTGAGCGTCGGTGTTGTTGGTTTGGTGTGTTGTGTGTTGCGTGCTCTTCTCACCCTGCTTGTGTGGTGTGTGTGTGTGTGTGTGTGGGTGTGTTTTGGTTGCTGGTTCTATATATTCTATATTCTTACACAGATATTGCCGAAGTGGCACACCCTCAGGTACGGGGCATGCTCGTTTCGGCCTATGCCCTCATGATGTGCTTTGGACAATTCTTTGGTACGTTCTTTTTCGCTGGTGAATAAGTGTGTGTGTATGGGTGTGCAGGGTATTAGTGCTTATTGGTGGTGTTGGTGCTGGTGGACACACGCTTGTTTGTGGTTGGTTCTGTGTGGTTGTATATAATACCGTCGGCTGCTCATGTTTTCTTTGAAACTGTTATTGTGTGCGGCTCTCCTGTTATTGTTGTTGTTGTTGGTTTCTCTCCACCTACGAATGATTCTTCTGTGACTGTTTTATATGCAATGGATACACCCTCACTATCCTATAATATACTAGCCGGTATTGTGGATGGCATCTTTGGCTACTTTTCCAATGGATGGCGATTCATGTTTGGAACGGCCGCCGTGCCAGGTCTGGTCATGTTGGTTGGCTTTTGGGGCTTGCCGGAATCCCCCGCTTGGCTCATGGCACAATCCCGACACTCCGAGGCCACCACCGTTCTGCAACGCTATCGAGAATCCGATCAAGACGCGCACGACGAACTTGAGGCCATCAAAACCTGTCTCGTCGTCTCCTCCTCCTCCTCCAGACAGGGAAAGCAACAACAGCATCAAGACAAACAACAACAACAAACAGACCAAGACACGACGGATCCACAAAAGGATCCACAGCCTACCGCGGTGACGGTGCAACAAATGTTGAGTCATGCCCCCTTGCGTCGTGCCTTGGTGGTCGGTTGTTCCCTCATGGTGCTGCAACAATTTTGCGGTGTCAATGTCGTCATGTATTATTCCGCCACCATTTATCGCATGACCGGCTTTGAGGAAGTGACGGCCATTTGGTTGGCCGCCGTCACGGCCTTGGCCCAACTCGTTGGATTGGGATTGAGTTTGAGGTTGGTGGAAACGGCCGGTCGACGACCCTTGATTTTGTGGTCCTTTGCCGGTGTGGGCGTCTGTTGCCTGGGTTTGGATGCCGGCTTTTATTTGGAACGCATCTTGTCCGAACCCATCAATCCGCACATTCCCAGTGACCCGGAATGTCTGCATCGTCCAGCCTGGGTGTGGAGTGGTGAAACGCAGTATTGTTATGATTGTACCAATATGGACGGATGTGGCTTTTGTGGCGGTGCCTGTGTCAAGGGTACAGCCGAGGGATGGGAGGGGGGTGTCACGTGTGCCCACAACACGGACTGGCATTACGACGAATGCACGGTTCCCGTTTGGGTGAGTCTCTTGCCCATTGTGTTCATGGTCTTGTTTTTAATCGTCTTTGGAGTGGGTGCCGCCGGATTGCCCTGGACCATTAACAGTGAAATTTATCTCGTCCAATACCGATCCTTGGCCATTGCCATGAGTACGGGAGTGAATTGGTTGTGCAATTTGGCCATTTCCAGCACCTTTTTGACTCTGAGTGATCCCAGTGTACTGACCCTGTACGGGAGCTTTGGTCTGTATGGCATCCTGTCCTTGCTGGGCGTCGCGTGGTTGTATTGGGTCTTGCCCGAAACCAAGGGCTTGACCTATGAGCAAATTGAGCAGTGCTTTGTCCGGCCCAACAGTATGGATACACCATTGTATCGACCCATACCTGGCGATGGGAGTCCCAATAAGGACAACGACGACGACGACAAAGGCAAGACACTAAACAAGACGAACCATGGAGACCAAATGGAGGCAACCGAAATTGCCTGAATGAAAGGTTTCATACAATCCTCGTCTTGTTGCATGAGAGAGAGAGTATAGATGATGACTTTGTTCGATGAGCTATTTAGCAATATACATAGAGAGAGAAAACAGCCAAGATGAGATTCCAACAAACTACAGACTGCACATACATTACTTATATGAGGAAAAGGGTCTCGTCTTCGTGTCTAGACAACTGCGGGGTGTAAAAACGAATAGTGTAGTACAGGGCCCCTTGTTTTAGATCTTTCATTTTGTATTGTCGTTTTATATTTCAGCTACCTTGCTGCACTCTCTTTTGTTTCTATGTTACTCGTTTGCAGATTGGTCCGTGTATATAGAGCTATTGCGTGGTCTGGATGGCTTCCAATTGGACGGCCTGGGAGGAGAGACAGACCAACTCAAACGGACCTTCTTGTTTGGGAATATAGCGACTGACCATGAGCACATAGGTACCGACCGGCACCATCGTCCGATCCGCTACCAAAAAGCCATGACGATACTTGCCACTGTCCAAAACGGCCCGACCAATGGCTTGATTCAACCCTTGGCCGGCCCTGGCGACGGGCAAGACCACGACATTGACGGCCGTGTTCTTGGCCGTGGCGACACGGAGTTCCAGCATGGTATTGGGTTCGGCAATGGTCAAGGAATACATGGGGTTTTGAAATTGTTGCTGGGAACCCAAGGGACCGCCACCATTCAAACGAAAGTGACCCTGACGATGGAGGCGATGCGGCAGAGTGGGTCGTGGTTTGGACAAGACAAAGGATTCCGTCGAATAAACGGAGAGAGTATATCGCAAATCATTGCTCTTTTGATACTGCGACAAGACCAGTGACAAATGCTTATCCTCCGCAGTGGTGGCATCGTATCGAACTAGAACATGAGGATTGTTGGTATAGGCCCCGGTCAAGACGCAATTGCCACTTTTGCCGGGATACCAAATGGTTTCCTTCTGACCCTGATTTCGATGAATGTGAACCGTCAAAAAATCCGATACTTCGGCACCTTCTTGTTCTTGCTTGGACACGTGTCGGGAAATGAGGATCCAAATGGATACCTTGCGGTTCGATGTGGCACGACAAATGGCCTCGTCCGATAGGGTCACAATGTACTGCGGATTGTCTCCCACATTAAAGGTATCGTCGTAGGGTCCTTGAGTTTTGGGCCACCGACCATGCAAGGTGGTCCGATATCGAAACAAGAAGGGATTCCACGATAGGTGAAAGTTTTGAAAGTATTGAAGAATATCCTCCCAACAAATCCAAAAGACCCCATCGTCTTGCATCCGTCGTGCTTGTTCGGGATGGTACTCCAATTCAGCACACAGTGTGGCATCCTTCCAGGCCTCGGTATCCAGGGCTGAGTAGCGGCCTTTCCATCCCTGCAAGGCCCATGGGTTTTTTAGTTGCAACAAGCGAACGCCTCGACTGGTTTCCACGACCCGCAATACGGCATAGGCGTGTCCCAAGACCAATCCCAGTCGATCGGCCGCCGCTTGCGAGGCAGCATCGGTCCGTGACAAGTGGGAGGATACCGTCATGACACAATCCCCAAAGGAACTCGCACTGACAATGCGTTCCCACGCGCGTTCGGGTAACATTTCAAAATCACGGGGTTGCTTGGCCGTTTCATCCATATTGTTCTCATTCGTACTTGTAGTGTTGTTCATGTTGAGTTGTTTGGAAAAGTGCACTCGTTCGGGAATCCATCCCGTCAAACTAAACAAGTCGACGCCACTGTTGGAACCGGGAAAATCGTAGCCTCCACAGAGTTTGAGGTAGGCCTTTTCCATGAAGCAGACCCACAATTCCAAGTACTGCGGCGCGGTTGTGGGTGTGGAATGACTGCACAAGAGATTGCCATATTGATCAATGGGCAAGTAGTCGTCAATGACGACACATCGCGCCACGCCATTGAGCCATAGTTTGACCATGTATTTGCCGAGTGGATTGTACACGGGTCGTTGTCGTCCATCTGGTTCTTGTTTTTGTTGTGGATACAAACTGCTGGTAATCAAGGGTTGACCCAATCGTCGTTCCAAGGCGGCCGTGACACACAAACTGGCAATAAAGGAACAATCCGTGACATATTCTTGTTGAATGGTATAAGGTGAGAGACCGGTCGTTGGCTGAATGAGCACGGGCGTTTGTGGTTGTGCGGATCGGTGGTGTCGACGTCGTCCTGTTTGTTGTTGGTGTCGAATTTGTACAATTTCATCGGGTCGGGCCCATTTCCAAAAGACGGCTTGTTGCTTGACCGACTGGCGCAAGGGTCCCTTGGGATCGGTAAATCGTGCGTGTTGGCGTGGTTGTTGAATGGTCCGTGTGGCTTGTTGACACAATTCCTCGGCATCGTCATCGGACCAGGGCAAAAACAAGCCCGACACGGTGGTTGAAGATTCGGTTAAAATGTCCACTTCTTCGGCCGTCAAGGATTGTGGTTGTTGCTGGTGATTGTTTTCGGATGGTTGTCGCAACACTTGTTTGGTGGTTGCTGTTCCACCAGGATGGCCATGGATCTGCCGTTGTGATTGTGATTGTTGTTGCTTCTTGAGCTTTTCGATTCGATCCAAGATGGATTCGAGACGTCGTTTCATGGTAGCAATGACCTCTTCTTGGGCAGCAGAGTGGCGGTTTGTGGCTGCAAAGTGTTGTTGTTCTTCTTTGGCACACCGCAAGGCTTGCAAATGCAACTCGGCCGCTTGGATATAGGCGGCTTGAATCTCTGGCATTCGATCATTCCGTTCCGTAGTAGAGGATTCATCCAAATCCAAGGCATGTTTGAGTTGGGCCGAAGCTTGTTCCGCCAATCGATCCAGTTTGGCACGAGTTGGAGAAGTAGTACTTGTAATTCCGTGATGGAGAATGGGAGGGTTGATTCGTGCCGTCGGTTGGGTCGGAGTCTTGTGGTTGTTGGTGTTGGTGGTGTTTTGAGACGCGAGCAACCGTTCCGCCACTTGTTCGTATTTGACAATGTTGTGTTGCATCAAAGAACGTTTCCGTTCTGCTTCTTCTTCTTGGCTGGTGGTTTGGGTCGACGACGACGACGACGACAAGTGAAACTGGACAAAGCGACGCATCAAATACACGGCTTCGTAATACTAAGAAGAATCAAAACAAGAAGAAGACAAGAAGAAGAACAGGCCAAAAAAGCAATGGTATTCCAATGAGTAACAGTACTACTCTATAGAGCGGATGCGGTTGTTTTCATTCTCCCACAATAACAACAACAATATAACATCCACACATACCTTGGTGGCTGCTTCGACCGCCTGTTCGGGTTGAGTCGCCAATTGCTGTGCCTCTTGCAGCAATTCAAAAATATTGTCTTCCAAGGACGACGAGGATGATGATTGTGTCATGATGCACTGACGGACTGTGTGAAAGTGTTTTTTTCTGGAGATCAACCTGGCCACTGGCGCACCTATACAATAGGATGACAAGTCTCCTCGTTGTTTGGTTTCAGTGTCAATCAATCGCTTCGTCTCCTCGACACAAGGCTTAGAGCAGGCGACCGCATCGGTACATCGTGCAATCACGACTTGAAGGAGATGAGACGACGACGAATGAATGAGCACCAGTCGCGTGGGGTGGATTTGGCGATGGGTCCCCACCAAAAAGTCGTTCCGAATCTTTCATCGCGTTATAGTCGCTTCTAGGTCTCGCTTCTGTAAAGGTATCTTTGGGGGACAAAAAAATCTTTTGGAGACCGGGTTATTGACAACACTCAGTTCTGAGTTCCATGGTCTATATTGGTTCTGTTCCACTCTTTGAATCCTACTACTACTCTGTATCCAACTATTATGAAAGCCATACTTTGGTCGTCCGATTCAAGATGTGTACGATGGCGTTGCGGATGGGTTGATTTTGGGTTCGGGCGTATCGGGTGTGGTCCGATTGGTGACGCACAAGGCCACCTTGGTCAAGTATGCCGTCAAAATTTTGGATTTGCGGCAGATTGGATCCACGCTCGGCTTGAAACAATTCCGGAATGAAATTTACATCATGTGTCAACTCGATCATCCCAATATTGTCCGCATTGAAGAAGTCTACGAAAGCAATCATTATATTTATATTGTGCAAGAATTGTGTTTGGGCGGGGACTTGTTTGATCGACTCGATGAACAACCCGAGTTTCATTATACCGAACATGAATGTGCCAAACTCGTCAAACAAATGTTGTCGGCCGTTCGGTACTTGCATTCCAAGGGCATTATTCATCGTGATTTGAAATTGGAAAATTTCTTGTTTTCGACCCCGACCCGGCCAGTGAATTGCGCATGATTGATTTTGGCTTGTCCAAACACTTTGGGTTAGGACAATTGCATCACGAAAAGGTGGGCACGCCCTATACCGTGGCACCCGAAGTGATTCGCGGTCAGTACGATGAAAAGGGCGATATTTGGGCCTTGGGCGTCATTACCTACTTGTTACTGTCGGGGGAAACACCCTTTGGTGGATTGGATGGCGAACATCCCCTCTTGGTCAAGCGCAACATTGAACGGGCCCAACTCCATTTTGCACCCGCCGAATTGTGGCACGGTGTGAGTCCTCAAGCCATTGCCTTTGTCCAACGACTCTTGAATCCCAATCCACTCTTGCGGCCCACGGCCAAGGAATGTCAACGCCATGCCTGGATTCAACTCTGGGGCAAACACAAGGACCGACACACGAACAGCAACAATAATACGACGACGATTCATCCCAAGACCATTTCGGCCCTCATGGCCTTTAAGGAACAATCGGATATGCAAAACCTCTTGTCCAAAGTCTTGAGTTTTACGCTGCAACCGGAACAATTGGTGGAATTGCGGACCCAGTTTGAAACCATGGATACCGAAGGCAAGGGCGAAATTTCGCTCCACGCCATGAAGGGGTTGCTACTCCAATACGCCGAAACGGGCGCCCTCGGACCCCTCTTGACGGAACAGGACATTCATTCCATGTTTTCCATGGCGGCGGGCGGCAAACCACGACGACCAGAGGACGGCGGGGGTACCATTGGCTGGCGCGAATTTCTGTCGACCGTCTTGTCCCAAGCCAAGATTGACGATCGCAATTTGCAATTGGCCTTTGATCGCATGGATATGCCACGCAAGGGATATATCACCCTGCAAGATTTGCGCGACATGTTGGGACATTCCGTCAATGCCGACAATTTGGAAAAGGTGTGGCTCGATAGTTTGACCCAAGTCGAATCCCATCATCTGGGACGGATTGATTTTGACGATTTCAAACGACTCATGAAGGGACAGTATCATCCACAACCTCCGAGTGCCACCACGACGGAAACCACTACCGAAACGACCAGTCGATCCCTGCCACACGAACAGGAACCACCACAACCACAACAAGGGGAACCACTTTCGGTCAGTTTGCACATTTCCAGTCATTCCCATCACAGTACCAATAGCAACAGTCATCATCACGGGCAGATGGAAGGTACGACCATGCTTCTTCCGAAACAACCACGACAAGGAGGACAATCTCCGTATTTGTATGCCAACATGTTGTTGGGAGTGGGTATTTTTGCGGCCGGCATGGCCATGAACGGCGTGAGTCTCTGGGACTGGGAGGAAGTATGAGAAGGAGACGCTGTGCTGCGGGAACAGTCTGCACCACCACTCTATATATATTTGTCTTACTTGGACAAGACACGACAGTACCATCTCTGATTAGCCAGGAACGGCGTCAGAGCCTCTGTCACTGGCGCACCGACAGACGTTTCATGAAACAGGTCGACATGTATCCGGCCAATGACACTGCAATACGGATGGACGTTGCATCATCCAGGATCCTACACTCTCCATGTGATGTGTCTTTGCCTTTGATGCTTTTCGGACTGGAACAAAATGCACCAACCGAATGTGTGTCATTCTTGTCTACCACTGGCCTTCTGTCAAATCTGACTGGCAGTTTGGAGTCCATTTCTAAGGCATTGTGGCCTGTTTCAATGAGTCCCTGGTTGTGTACGTGAGAATTGTCATTAGGCATTGTATTGGACACGAACGTGGTTTCCGTGTTTCCCTCTTGTGAATTTTGTCCAGATGTATTCGGTGGGAACACGGTACGTGAGAATGCTAGACATGTTATCAGGGTGTGGTGCCTATCTGGTGCCATGCTGTGGACTCATAGGCTTTTTTCCCACCATGCTTCTGACTATCGTTTGTCCGTTCGTTGGACATAGTGTGGTTGTGGCTCATGATTTGTCGCGCGCACAAATGGAAATAACTAACAACGAACGGTATCATGTCGAGGGTACGTTCCATGGATACAGTGTTCCAGATTGTGGAAGGGTCAATGAGGGCGAAACGTTCCGATGGTGTTGCTCAAAACAGACCAATGGAGAATGTTTCCGTGTATGCCATTCGTCGCGGGTCCATTGTCGTTTGACATGGGATATTATGCCACACATGCAAGATTCGTTGCCTTGTGGACCACTCCATAGGAACGCCCCTTCCAAGCGAGAAATCCAGAAAACCTAATTGTTCCACCAACTCTTACGCCGACCCACCTCGCTATAGTGGTGTAGTAATTCGACTCGATAGAGACAATCACAGTTGAGCGTTCGCCCTGGTCACCATCGATTTGATGATATTGATATTGCTGCTCTGGTTAGTTTCGCTCTACTCCCTCCCCACACGAACCATGTCAATGAAATTATGAAGCGGCAGGAAAGCAGTATAGAGCATCGCAGTGGCGTTGATTGCAACGAGGGAAATAACAGCAACCACAACACAAGAATCAGAGACGACACGAGAATGATGCGCAGTCGCCATCGATTAGCGTTTGTGCGGACGTTTGAGCGAGTGTGGGATCGCGCGACTGGAAACACAAAAAAACATGAGTAACTCTCGTGCTTACCGGTTTTCTTGGCTTGATTAAAGTTTGTTCCGAGTTCACTTTTGTTGATTGTGTATGATTTATGATTTGTCATACAAACGAAGCTGAACCAAAACTTCCTGGGTTTCGGATCAACTGCTTTTTTACGAGCCTCTCAGAGTTTTGTCAAGGATGGAAGCGACAACGACCAGTACTACTACGCTGTTGCGCGGCTGGGCGGACAAAGAACCAGTGGCCAAGGAAGAAGTTGAATCAAAGGAGACGACGTGTTTGTCCAACGACGACACGACCCTTGAAAACGACAAAACAAACAACGAAGCGAGTCTCCCATCAGAGAACATCAACTTTGTGTCGTCGAAAGATGGGGATGGTAACAAAAAGCCTTCTTATTTCAACGGCTTTGTTGCGACTGTTCTGAAATGGGTAAGGCTGCTCCGCCTGACAAACTGGATCACTTGGATCAGCTTTCTGATTTCCATTGAAGTCGAAAGTCGCAACATTGAGAATCAGATGGGACGAGACTTTGTGTTCTACTACTCTGCCGCCGTCATGGTTCACGAAGTCGGGCACGCCATTGTGATGTTGATGCTGGGTGTGGAATTCTACCCCATCATTTTTGTCCCCTTCTTTGGGGCCTTTGTTACACCCAAAACGTTCAGTCAAAACGTTTTTGATGAAGCCATGATTGCCGCGGGCGGTCCGATCCTCGGCACACTGGCGGCCGTACTCCTGGCGATGGTTGGTAAAGCAAACAACTCTGTCGTTCTCGTTGCGGCGAGTTATGCGTCCTTTGTTGGGAACATTTCGAATTTGGGTTCCCGGGGCGATCTGGACGGGGGTCGCATTGTATCAGTCATCTCACCGTGGTTGGCACTCCTCTCGACGGCGTTGTTTGTGGCAAAACGCGGGAAACATTTGTCCGAGATCGAGTTTACGCGATTATCACTGCAGGTTGAAAAGTTTTATTTTCGGATTATGGGGGACCACAAGGCCGGTCATGGGCCATCGAATGGAAAGCTCTATTATAATGTCTCATGGACGTGCAAACTGCTATTGGCAGTGTTTTACATTGGCCTGAATGATGCCGTGCCACACGTGTCGAATTGCATCGGGGATCCAAACACGGACATGAGTGTTTGCGCTGGTATCTGGTTGCTCTGCTGCTGTGTCTTTTTTGGCTATGTCTATCGATTGGGCAAATCTCAATCGATTGACTCGTTAGTATCGTCCATTGAGATTGTTTCGTCAAAGGAGGAGGAGGAGGAGACCAGTGCAGAGGAGGAGGAGACCAGTGCAGCTACCAACACCGAGACCAATGAACCGTCTGTGGATTCACCGCTGGAGCAGCCCGACGAGGTAGACCGGAATGGCGATACTGTGAATCATGGAGAGGATAAGTACAAGGTCGAGTAGCCATTCCTAATTATTATTAAAGGTTGGACCATACGTACACCGCAAGCTATATCCGGACCTTGTCCATTATACCCCATAGTATACGATACCGGTAAGAAGCGACTCCTCATGCAACAGAAGGCATGCTCATGAAGATGTTGTCATGTTGTCTATCATTTTTACTATACATTACAGGAATATTTTTTGCTATATGGTACGGTTCCCGTGTTGTTGTTGTAATATGGCATTCGACTCGTATACGACGCATATTATTCCCGTGCTGTTGTTGTTGTTGTGTGGCATTCGGCATTTGACTCCTCGTCTACTATACGACGAATCCCCATTCGGCATTTTGTTAGGACGCATAAAAGGCTTCAATGGAAGTTTTCAAATCGTACTTGTGATCTTCCAACAAGGCGACACAAATTTCTTCTTGCGCATTGGTGACGGATTTCATTTTGGACAAGACGGCCTTTTTGAGTTCCTCCGCATCATACGGATTGTTGTTGCTGCTATGATTCGTACTCGATCGTCGTTGTCCCTCTTGGGCCACGATTCGTTTTTCTAAATCCGCAGCAGCAATCCAAAAGGGTAAGAAACTAATACCAATCAATCAATCAATCGAGAGTCGAGAACCAAACGTCTTGTTGTGTGTGTGGTCCCCGGTGTGGTGGTGAGGATACCTTACCCAGTTCAAAATCATAGACGGGTCGCAATCGCAACGTTTCGGCCGCTTGCAGACAATCGGGTGTCAATCGAACCGGTGGCTTGTCCATGCCCCTGGTATTTCCTTGAAGTACCACCCGACAGGTGACCAAATTGGGATAGGGGAGATCGTCCGAGGCCATCACCATCGTCGTTGCACACAATTCTTTTCCGTCGTCGTTTTGTTGGCGCTGAATGAGTCCCACGGAGACTCGCGAGTCGTGATTCAGTCGGATCACGAATCACGACTCGATCTGGGAGCTGGGGTAATCCTGAGCAGCTCGCTGTCATTCTAGGCAAAGTCTGACTACAAAGCGGAACACGACCAGAACGCTTAATCGATGTACTATAGCATAAACTATGAACATGGACAAATAGAGAACTAATAGAAAGATTTAGGCCCACCACCACCCGGTTTTTGCAACCGCCCCAAATCATACTACATTAATTTACAGACGCACCATCTTGTGCTTCATGCCGCCTTCAAATTGTGCGTCCGGCTCATGTAGGGAAATCAACAACGCTCTGAATCCGTTTGTTGTGTCGTACATAAATTCGTAGTCGAACCTGCTTTGGACCATGAAAGGAAGAGAAAGAGAAAACTTTGACCTGACAAAGTCTGTTTCTCTTTTTCGCATCTGATTCATGGCGTCTTCCAAAGCAAGTTTCATTCGTAGGTTTTTCTCCTCGACATGCCACTCTCTGTGCATGTGTTGGGTTAGATAATGGATATGAGTTGCGTTGTCAGGCCAAATTACCTTCACATGTACCTGTAGCTGGCTCGGATCCACTTCAATCAAGCAATTTGTTGTGTCTTCATGTGCAATACCTGTAGGCAACACCACCAAAATCACCAAATGACGCTGTTTCTTGTCGTCGACCCACTGTGTCAAGACATGAGGAGGCTCCCAATTCCTCATCATGTCATTACCACTGTCTTCTTCATTCGTCTTTTTCCTCTTTTGTTGTAGTTGTACCTGTAGTGTCTCCTGTAATGGCATGGATCCTGCCGCCCTTTTCTTCACCATAGCATCGTCACTGACGACAGACTCAGGAGCGACCTTGGCAGCAACACCTGGTCATAAAAGACAATAAACCACAACAGGTAAGGACAGTGACTCAACAATCAAACAAACAGTGTACACTGGCACTTACCTTGTCCTTTGGACGACCCAAACAAAGAAGGAGCTGGTTTGAGATCTCCATCATTGGGGTTCCTTACCTTTCCATCCATAGATGGGGCCGTCTCACCACGACCCAACAACTCATGACCAGTCTCTCTCTCATGTTGATCCTTCAAGTGGACTTGGTATTTTCTTTTGGCTTTGTTGAGTGCCGACCTGAATGATTCCAATTTGTACTTTTGGAAAACAGCGTGTTCCAACCACACAGATTTGGGTGTGGCGCTCTCCAGAATCAAGCCTTCTGACACGATTTTGTCAAGGAATTCGGCATCTGTTGACTTTGAATTCCACGAAAGTAGGGCACCCTCGCCCAAAGTGTTGCGGCCAGACCTGGTCATCGGAGTATAGGTACTATTAGTACGTAAAACAAAAGCGCGAGGGAGTGCAAAACCAGACTGGTCTGTTCGCACGAAAACTAATTATGACCCTAAAAACAGTTCACCAAAATCCGGACTGGGTCGGTTTTCATCATGGACTCCATTTTTCAATCGAGGAGGCCATGCCCAATTTGGCTCCAATTCTGAAAGTAGTGCGACCCACGTATTGCCCTTACCTTGGGTCAACCGTGGGTCGTTCGTCCAAGTGAATTGGGCACTTATAAGGTGTCCTGGGTCGGTTTAAAAAAAACGAGCTGGGTCGATTTTTTCGAGCCAGGTCGTTTTTTCAAAACCGACCCAGGACACTTTCTAGTGGTTCAAATGATATAATCAAGCGACCCACAGTTAACCCAAGATAAGGGCAATATGTGGGTCGCTTAAGATGTAGAAAGTAATAGGATTATGGCGAGGTAGGGCCATTCAGAAATTCCAGTTTTTGAATGAAATCGATTTTTGAATCGATTTCTGCACCGTTCCAGGCCGGTTCCAATGACCGGACACGAATTCGAATTGGTCACTATATGTAGAACAGTACAAAGTTTAGTGTCGCTGCTCAAGTGACCAGCCAATCAAATGAACGTGATGAAATTCCAAAAAACCTGTTCCAATGAACTGACAGTACTACACACAGACAGACCGAGATCAGAGTAAAGGTGTGGTCAGCATCGCGACACACACCGAGCAAACATAAATTTTCCAAAGCGGTTTTCTCCCACCATGTTGGTGACACAACGAACATTCATCAACTTGGCTCTGCCAATGCTTGGTAGAGCAAGACACTCACACTCACTTGATTTCTCACGTGCTTTTCGTTCTTACTTTGGAATGTCTCCTTTGCTCTGTGTTCATGTGTGGGATGAACTGGACAGTTCATTGCCCAAAGGTGCATCGCCTCGTCATTTGTTGTGGACACTGGCTTTTCTGAAAGTCTATGCTACAGAGGATGTTATGGTCTCAATAGCCAAAACAACGAGGAAGACCTACAGGAAATGGGTCAAAGTGTTTGTAAATTTGTTGTATAGTGGTCTCAATTATGTAAGTACATGGCCCTACATGAATTTGCAATGAAGTCGTCCTCCTCATATCTGACCATTGCTGTTGTTCTTATAACAGATTGTATGGGACAATAGGTTTGATTGTAGTGTATCTGGACAGGTCTGTTTCATTAGTTTGGATGGTACTGACTTCAGGATTTTGGAGCCGTCACCTTTTGATCCAAAATGGTACTCGCACAAGTTTAAGGGAGCAGGTGTGAGGTATGAGGTGGGAATCTGCCTGAAAACTGGCTGGATAGTGTGGTGGAATGGTGCATTCCCTTGTGGCGCTTGGCCAGACCTACGGATTGCCAGAGACTGGCTTGTTCAAGAGCTACTACCGAATGAGAAAGTGATTGCTGATGGTGGTTACAACGATTCTGGATGCTACTTTGTCACACCTACTGGAAGAAATGACTATCAAGACAAGATGATGGCTGATGCCAGGGCGAGACATGAAACTGTCAACAATTTACTGAAACATTACAATATCTTAAAGGAGAAATACAGAGGAGATCTGGATGGGCATCACAAGGTGTTTGGAGCAGTGGTGAATCTGGTTCAGATGAAGATTGAAAATGGTGAGGCGAAAGTGTTTCAGATCGAAGTGGAAGATGACTAGCAGTACAAATATGTAGTGGTTATGAACCGGGTGGTGGTGGGTTTTAATAGTACTAGCAGTCAGTATATCATCTTTTGTCGCTAGAGTGTTCTTTATTCAGAAAAAGCGTTCGGTAACTCCTATAGGTCACAGTCAGTAACTGACTGGTAAGGTAGCGACCTGCTCAGGATTACCCCATCTCCCTGCCAGCAAAAAGTTTGGGTCGCGGTTGGTCGCGGTGTGGGTATCTTTTTGATGGATGTCGCGTCGCAAAAAGTCTTTTCAACCACAGGTTTGGTTGACAACAGATCAACCACACAAAACAACAACCTGTTTTGTTTGGACCCAAAACCAACTCCTATACGAAAGAACCAACAACACCTGAAACAAAGACACACAAAAACCATGTCACGTGCCTTTTCGGTGATTGCCGTCCGTGAAGGACGTCATTCCGAAGCCATTACAGTCGGAGGAGGCGATCGACTCACGACCGTGGTGGAAATCAATGTCGATGATTTTCGCGATCTCTTGGCCATTGCGGCCCACGAAGATGAAGACGAACCAGAATTCAGCGAAGCATTTGTGGATGAATCCCAAGCCCTGTTGGTGGGAGCAGAAGCCGCGACTCCTCGTCGACGCAAGAGTCGAACTAGTTTGTTGCAAGCGACACCCCCTTCGGTTCCAATGGTCGTTCAATACGCCGATGGCATGGAATTTGAAGTCTTGGATGGTCGTCGCGTCGCGCAAGTCTTTCGTCGCATGCAATATTTGACCTGCATTGCCGCCATTGGTGGATTCTTGTCGGGTTACAATACCGGTGTCATTTCGGGAGCGCTCTTGCCACTGACTCGCGTCTTTGATTTGACGGTCGAACACGAAGAAGCCTTGGTCAGTGCCACCATTGTTTGTGCCTTTGGTGCGTCTCTTTTTGGGGGCGGCTTGAATCGAGCCTGTGGACGACGCTGTACCATTTTGGGCGCCGCCCTGGTCTTTGTCAGTGGTGGACTCACCGTGGCCAGTGCGAGCAATTTTGACACGCTCATTCTCGGACAAGTCATTTTGGGCATGGGCATTGGATTGGAATCCCTCACGTCGCCCCTCTGTACGTATATCGACGAGAAGAGTAGCAATGCTGGCTTGCTGACTTGGTTGGATCATTGAATGGTTGGTTGGACGCGAATCGTGAGACTGCAAGCCAGGACGGATTCTCACCCCTCCCCACGGTTCTTTTTTTGTGTGTCTGTTGACTTCCAACTGGTGTGACACGTTTGTTTCCTGCCATTTCGTTGCGTTGCGTTGCGTTGCTTTCTCCACTTGGCGTGTTGTGTGCGTGTATAGATATATCCGAATTGGCCCAACCCAAGGTTCGGGGCATGTTGGTATCGGCCTATGCCTTGATGATGTGTTTTGGGCAATTTTTTGGTACGTTCTTGATTGTTCCTGTCATTGTAGGGAGGTTGTTACGCAGTTTTTTGGACTCGTGCGGTTGTCTGGATGACTTGTTTCTCTTCTCTCCTGGCCACAAGGTTGGGTGAAATCTCATCCTCTTTTCTCCTCTCTGGGACGTTTCTCTGTGTTACTTTTGAATAGCGGGTATGGTGGATGGTGTCTTTGGGTATTTTACCAATGGCTGGCGATTCATGTTTGGAACGGCCGCTCTTCCGGGAACGGTCTTGTTTTTGGGATTTTGGGGATTGCCCGAATCCCCCGCCTGGTTGTTAGCCAAGGGTCGTACCGACGAAGCCCGGCACGTCTTGGAAACCTATCGCGACAGTGATGCCGAAGCCCAGGAGGAAGTCGAGGCCATTCAAGACTGTTTGCGACATTCGCAGCAAGAAGAAGGTGGAGGACCGGATGGTGGTGGCGGCGTCACGGTCGGTCAAATGTGGAGTTCCCCGCTCTTGCGACAAGCCTTGGTGGTGGGCTGTTCGCTCATGGTCTTGCAACAATTTTGTGGTGTCAATGTGGTCATGTATTATTCGGCCACCATTTATCGCATGTCGGGCTTTGCCGAAGTGACGGCCATTTGGTTGGCCGCCGTGACGGCCTTGGCGCAATTGATTGGCTTGGGCTTGAGTTTGTGCTTGGTCGAAACGGCCGGTCGACGACCC
This sequence comes from Epithemia pelagica, assembly GCA_946965045.2. NCBI lineage: Eukaryota > Bacillariophyta > Bacillariophyceae > Surirellales > Surirellaceae > Epithemia > Epithemia pelagica. The sequence continues at coordinate 4,256,619 of OX337230.1, forward strand.
CTCGTCCTGGCCTCCTTTGCCGGTGTTGGTGTGTGTTGTCTGGGATTGGGCGTTGGCTTTTATTTGGCGCGGGTCTTGTCCGAACCGGTGCTAACCGAACTCAGTAGTGCGGAGTGTTTGCAACGACCGGCCTGGGTCTGGAATGGACGGACCACGTATTGTTATGATTGTACCCTGATGGAGGCGTGTGGCTTTTGTGGTGGTGCCTGTGTGGCGGGGACCGAACAAGGTCCTTTGGAACCCGAGTCGTGTCCCGCAGTTGCCGATTCATTGTCGACAATGTCCTGGCAATTTGACGAATGTACGACCACACCGGCCTGGGTCAATGCCTTTCCCATTGGATTCATGGTCTTGTATTTAATTGTCTTTGGCGTGGGTGCCGCCGGTTTGCCCTGGACGATTAACAGTGAAATTTATCCCGTCAAGTACCGTTCCTTGGCGGTCGCAATCAGTACGGGATGCAATTGGTTGTGCAATTTGATCATTAGCAGTACCTTCTTGACCTTGAGCGATCCCAGTGTCTTGACCTTGTATGGCAGCTTTTTCTTGTATGGTCTCCTCTCCTTGGCCGGTGTCTTGTGGTTGTATTGGAAACTTCCCGAAACCAAGGGCTTGTCCTATCACGAAATTGAAACGTGTTTTGCCACCAAGAAGACTGGTAATGGTGACAAGAAGGATCCTCCCTTGTTCCAACAAGAGCAATCCACAGGAGTTGGTAGTACGGACGACGAAGAAGGCACATCAGATCCAACAACAACAATAACAACATCGAAACAAAGGAAGAATCCCTCCTATGGGGCAACAACTTAACCTTCAGCGAGCGTGGTGGAGTAGCTAATTTGCCCTTTTTCCTTACTTGTATAATTCAAGACATTTTGTACTGTACAATATTATGCGGGATTAGGGACATTTTGGATTATAGACATTTTGTTGTTGTGGTGCTCTGCCATTTTCACATGTGTGGTGAAGCGAGGATTTCAAATACTCTACATGTTCAAGTTTCCCTCTTTTGTTCCGGTTGATATACAAAATGGTCACCATATCATTGATCGACAGTAGTGGATTCGGAAAATACCTTGGATCGAAATGGATTGAGAGTGCGACCATCGTTGACTTTCCTCTGGTACCTTTTGCCCGTGCACTCGTCGCGATACCACAACCCTGCTGTGGCCTTTTCGAATTCAATGGTCTCTGTAGTAAGAACGATACAACAGTCTGTGTTTGTGTTGCTCGATCATTCGTCATTTCATTTCGGGTGCCTCCTTTCGTTCTTCCTCTATATAGAGTATAATCTTGAAAGAGAGAATTCCCAAACTGCAAGTTGGCGGCGGGCGCGCGGAATAGGGACATCATTCGTCCCCAGTCAAAAGTCCCCCGAGTCCCATGGCCAATTTGTGGGACGTCTTGTTCATTTCATTAAAAATCTGTTCGGAAAGATTCAATCACTTGTTCTTGCCTGGTTGTTTTCCCAAGGTATCGCCCATGGAAGCGACGACATGTTCTTGTCCTAGAGTGAGCGGACGCTGCTGCCGCAAGTCCACCATCGGAAAAGAGGCCACCTATTGCACGAAGGAGCTTGAAAGCAAGTTTCTTCATGAACGGGCTAGAGAAGAGGACTTGAATGAACTGGCACAGGAACGGAACAAGTCATCGCAGAAATTGTCATTCGGACTCGGGGAACTAGAATGATCTCCCTATTCGGCGCCTTCGTCATCCACTTGCCAGCGAATACTCCAACCTTCACGCCCAGGACTCCAAACTCCAAGTCCAGGAAAAAGTTAGCGCTCCGGGAGCAAGAAGGGCGTTTGAAAGTTTCTGCGTTCTTGTTCCCGGACGCGATGACCTTGTCCTAGGCTTGGAGCTTCAAGTCTTGGGCTTGTGTAACTAAGAGTCCTGCATTCTTGCGTTTTAAGTATCGATTTGAGTATCAAACGTTATCCGAGTGACTTTCGCAAGTAGATGGCGAAGGCTCCCTCTATTCGTCCCATCACAAGTCCCCCGAAGAATCCGAATGCAGATTTCTGGGACGTTTTGTTCCGTTTCTTTGCCTGTTCAATGGGCGTGGTAGTGTCAATTTTCGAGTTCATTATTTCAATCAAGAGTCCAAGAAAAACACGAAACTCGATGCTGTACTCCAGAAATGACGCCCGATCCAACCTGCAGAAATTTTCCAACGCCCTTCTTCTTGCTCCCGGCAAAAGTCACCGAATCTCAAAATATAGGGGAACACCCAAACCTTTCGGCTCTTTGGGACACCATGACCTTGTCCTGGGCTTCCACCCAAGAGTCCTGGGCTTTGATACGTGATGAAACGACGGACGAATGGTATGACTTTTCGGAGCAAGATTCGTTGCATAAAAGTGTCCTTGAAAGATCAACCAAAAATGGCGAGTTGCATTTTGAACGAAACAACGAAACTGAAAACTACAGCCAAAGAAACGAACAGGAAAATTGATACTTTCGCCATTGGACTCAGCGCAATGATGCTACCACTTTCCGGCGCCGCTGTAATTCGCTGTAATTTGCTAATTTCAGCGGCGCTGAAAAGTGATAACAGTAGTGCGCCGAGTCCAATGGTCAAAGTATCTATCATCTTGTTCGTTTCGTAATATACGAGCACCGTTCTCAGGAATGCGTTCCAGTCCAGGTTGGCACAGTGCGATCGCAGGCGGTTTTGTAGTTCGAATGTATGTATGTATGTGTTGCACGAAAAGGAGAAAGGTAAACGATGTTCACGGCAGCTGACGAACATGGAGAGGCATTTGCAGTTTGCCTCTTTTGTTCCGGTTGGGATACAAAATGGTCACCATGTCTCATTGATTGACAGAAGTGGATTTGGAAATTCCCTTGGATCGAAATGCATTGAGAGTGCGACCATTGTTGATTTCCTCTGGTGCCTTTGGCACTGTTTTCATGGTGGTGACGGGGTTGGTCGGACACGAAATTCTTCCTGGAATCCATGGTTTATGTACAAAACAGAATTGCCAACACGACGGTGAGAACACTGTTTTGTGCCTGCCAAGGAATCATCTGTTGTTGCACCTACCGGATGAATACTCGGGAGTTTGATTCAGCCGCGTGCACTCGTCGCGATACCACAACCTTTTGCTGGGGCCTTTTCGAATTCAATGGTCTCTATATATAGTAGTAAGAACGAGACAACAGTCTTGTGTGTGGTTGTGTTGCTTGTTCGAGCCCCGTCCTGAAACAACGAATAAAAGAGCCATACGACCCACGAGCGGTCCATGAATGGCTCGGCCATTCGTCGTTTCATCAAACACACACACTGGAATGACCTCGAACTGTCATTTTTGCTCCTACGGATCCGGATCGATACTCTGGGTCACGTGGTCGTGACATATATCTCTTGCCACTTTGGCGGTGGCATTGTAGAGAGACACACAAGACTGTTTCCATGGCGACGAGGAGGGATGGTCGGACAGGAAGATATCTTCAGGGTCTCCATGCGTTTCGTATAGTAGTAGTAGTAGTATAGAATTGCCAACACGAGACACGGTGAGAAACCTTGTGCCTTTTGATTGGACCAAATGTTGCTACTACTTCCAACTATCATCACGGTACCTACCGGCGGATTGATACTACTCTCATGGAGATTGATTCACGGGCGTGTCTGCTCTTGTCGTGCTGGAGGAACCATCCGGGTCCGTTACGCCCATCTTTTTTGGCAAGCATGGATTGTCTCTCTACCTAGTCGAAACAACGAGACAACCGTCTGGTTTTGGTTTGTTCTTTGAGCCCCTACAGGAATGAAGGAGCCATTCTCGACCAACGAAATGGCTCGGTCATTCGTCGTTGCATTTCGGGTGCCTCTCGTTTTTTCAATGTACCTTATGATAATCTTGAGAGGAGAGAGTTCTCGGACACTGCCCGAGAACGAATCCAACTCTCTCCTCTCAAGACTATGTATACAGATTGCAAACGCAAACAACGGGAACACACTGTGGATCAGAGGTTCGGACGAGCGCTCTCCACCGCATCACGAGATGTGTTGCCCCCGTCATCGTCGTGTGTATGGTTTTGGTGGTCGTGGTTTTGCGAATCGTTTGGTCGGAGGATGACGTCGACGAACATTTGGATCGGTCGCCGATTCATAATGCACAGCGACCTATACGCGATATATGTTTGGAGTCGCGCTTAATGTTCCATTGAACGAACGACTTGAAGAAAGGAGTGCAACGGCAAAAAATAATGTCGGACCGTATGCAAAAGTACGCCAGCGAATGTCGCAGACACTGGAACTGTGGATTCCTCTTCGCCTTTGCAATCTCTCGCTCTCGAATCTCGCGATAGCCCAGATTGCGAGAGAGAGAGACACAACAAGAGGGTGAGATAGAGAAGAGAGAACAAGAGCACAAGCTGCTCTTGCAGAAAAAGACACCGACACACAGCCACCCATCAAGCAAACATCAGGGTGAGCGAACGACGAACGACGACGAACGATGGGTGAAAAAGCCATTCTTTGTTATATCCTAGCAGCTGTTGACGCTGTCTCTCAAGGCGAAGAAACGACACGGCGGCGGTCACTGCAGCAGTCTGCGCAGAATTTGGTGGGTGTGTGGATGGACACAGATTGATTGGCAGTTGGCACCTCATTTTAGTTTCAGAAAAACACACAAGCCATCACCAAACCCATTGGTTCCTGATCGATGGTGGATTTGTTGTTGTTGCTCCTGCAAGAGAGGAACTGGAGATAACAAACAACAAACTCTCGGAGCTAGATTGATCTCTTCGTGTGGACCAAAAGAACCAATCTTGAGTCCTTTGCGGAATCTCCTCCTCCTCGTGTTCTGTCGCAAATCTCATTTCGTTTCTTCATTTTTCATTCCATCATGTCTCGCCACATTTCCATGATTGCCGTCCATGAGGGCCATCAACATTCTCCATCGACAGATCATCATCATCATCATCATTCGTTGCATCCCCATCATCATCCTGCACATCACGCAACGACGGACCGGTATTCTCTCAACACGGTTCCACAAGTCAATACACAAGACTTTTTGGATTTGATTTCTCTGTATTCGCACGATCATGACAACAAGAGTATGGGATCACGACGCAATAGCAGTCATGGCAGTTTGTTTGTCGTTGATCCAGATGCGGGCATTACACCGGGATCTTCACAGCATCAGCACTGTCACGTTGTCTTGCGACGGATGCAATACTTGACTTGTGTGGCGGCCCTGGGAGGCTTTTTGTCGGGCTACAATACCGGCGTCATTTCTGGTGCGCTGTTACCACTCACGCGAGTCTTTGATTTGACACCACTCCAAGAAGAATCCATTGTCAGTGCCACCATTTTGGCCGCCTTTTTGTCCTCTCTGGTATTGGGAGGCATTTTGAATCACTGTGTCGGACGCAAACGGACGATTTTGACGGCCGCCGTCTTGTTTGTGGTGGGCAGTCTCGTCTTGGTAGTAGCTCCGTCCTTTGCCTGGTTGGTGGTGGGAGAAGTCGTATTGGGCATTGGCATTGGCTTGGAATCCTTGACCAATCCCATGTACATTGCCGAATTGTCCAAACCCACGCTTCGGGGCATGCTCGTGTCGGCCTATGCCTGGATGATGTGCTTTGGACAATTTTTTGGTACGTTTTCGTTGTTGTTTGGTTCGCTTTGGGGTGCTGGAGAGTGTCTGGTTACTGGTGTGCAATGTCCAAACTTGTGTTCGAGATGGAAAAAAGGCATTCTCGTGTCATGTTGACCAATACACTGTGCGAGTGTGTATGCACTGGAGGAACTTGTATGGAATTCTCTCAGTCATGCTTTTTGTTTCTGGTGTGTTTTGGTTTGCTTTTTGTGGTGTATCGTTTCTCTATGACGAATATCTATATCTCTATAGCCGGTATGGTGGATGGTGTTTTTGGTCCCTACGACAATGGCTGGCGATTCATGTTTGGAACGGCCGTCTTGCCCGGCACTCTCATGTTTGTGGGATTTTGGGGCTTGCCCGAATCTCCCGCCTGGCTCTTGGCACAAGGTCACTGGCAGGAAGCGACGGGCATTTTAAAACGCTTTCGCGATACGGAAACACAAGCCTTGGAGGAAACACAGGATATTCAAGAATCCTTACGACAACAACAACAACAACAATCGAATCCGTCCTTGCAAGCACAACATCTTCCTCTTGTGGTGCACGACGACCACCACAACAACAATCATGCCCACGATACCGACGATACGGATACCGAAGGGGACGATGAGGACACGTCGTTGAGTGCCATATCACCACCACCACGAACAACCAACAATAACAGCACGTCGACTCTCTGGCACTTGTTTTGCTCTCCGTCTTTGCGTCGTGCCTTGATTGTGGGTTGTTCCCTCATGGTCTTGCAACAATTTTGTGGTGCCAATGTCGTCATGTATTATTCGGCGACGGTCTATCGTCGATCGGGCTTTTCCGAAGTCACGGCACTGTGGTTGTCGGCCGTGACAGCCTTGGCGCAATTGATTGGGTTGGCCTTGAGTTTGGTACTGGTGGAAACGGCCGGACGACGACCCTTGGTCCTGGTCAGCTTTTTCGGCGTCGCCCTGTGCTTGTTTGGATTGGGCGTGGCCTTTTATGGCGCTCGCGTCACATCGCCCCTCGTGGATCGGTCCACGAGTGATGCCCAATGCTTGTATCAACCCGCCCTCGTCTGGAATGGTATTTCCAAGTACTGTTTGGATTGTACCATGATGGAGGGATGTGGCTATTGTGGAGGAGCCTGTCTGGTGGGAGATCGAAATGGTCCCACGGGTGGCGGCGGCGATTGTCCGGCCGCTTCAACCTGGCACTATGAAGAATGTGACATTCCCACGTCGATTGCCTGGATGCCCGTCGTGTTGATGGTTTTGTATTTGATTGTCTTTGGCGTGGGCGCGGCTGGATTGCCCTGGACCATCAACAGTGAACTTTATCCCGTCCAATACCGCTCCTTGGCCGTGGCCATTAGTACCGGCATGAATTGGTTGTGCAATCTCATCATCAGCAGTACCTTTTTGACCATTAGCGATGCTCAAGTCTTGACCTTGCATGGAAGTTTTTGGTTGTACAGTTTCATATCCCTTCTGGGAGTCGTTTGGTTGTATCTCGTCTTGCCCGAAACCAAGGGATTGTCACCCGAAAAGATTGAACAGTGCTTTGCCACCACTCATCATTCTTATGCGGATCCGTATCATGGGTATCATGAAAGGAACCAGTATTCCAACACGTGCTGGCACTGGTGGAGGTCCCTGCTCTCCCACTGCTCGTCGTGTCTTTGTCGTCGTCCAAGGACCATGACCCGCGACACATGGCCCGAACATGGTAAATGTTTGGTCATGGCGGAATCGGAAATCATGGAACGGCACTACGTGTTCTACGGCTCGACAACAACAACAACAACAAGGTTGGAGATGAGACAAGGAGACCAAGAACCCTTTCTTCCTCCAACGACGGCCAAAGATTTCCTTCAAGACAACAATGATGATACACACGACGACACGAACGGCAATGCTCGATATGCGTAATGTCATTACACCATCACACATGCGTCCAACCCTCTCCCTATATCATGTATCAATGCTCGTCGACATGCCTACTCCTATTGCAATCCCATCCTACTCCGCCAATCCTCAGTGTGATTGTGTCCACAAACACCAGGATCCACCGTTCTTCTTCTACAGCTGTATATCTATATATCCATGTACATAGTAATCCATCATAGACCAAGTATTCCAGTTGCGTGCTGCCAGTTGTAGTTCCAAAGAAGGCACGAGGTTCCACCCATTATTGCAAAGCAGACGAACTATATAGTACCCTATATAGTACTAAAGGTTTGGAGCATCACGGAATCTTATTCGTCTCAAACGAATATCTAAAAGAGAGTCTCCCATGTCATCCGTGCATATACAAAAAGCCACGGGCTCCCTCCTCAAGAACCCCAAACACGGTTCCTTTGGTGTTGGTTCCTGCATTACGAATATACCTAGGAGTATATGGTATGGCATACTGCTGGTGGTGTCGTACTACTACTACTTGGGCGGACCAACGAGGACAATGTGCAAAAAGCGATCGGGATGATGCAAGGTATGCCAGAGTTGCACCATGGGCGTCTCCAAGGGGAGTTGCGCCAAACCAGCAATAATCCATTGGACCTGTGAAGCAGCCTGCCCGGGTGGATCCTTGTCATTCGTATCACTACTGGTTGGTTGTGCAGCGAAATACTCACCCGCATGTTGGACCAAGAAATCGCCCAAGGTTGTCCAAGAAAAAGAGGAGTTGGAAGAGTTGGTGGTGAACACGGGACAGGGTCGTTGCAGGGGCGGTCGGTCGTGGATCAAGAGACGAATGGGAAGCTTGACTTGTAGTTGTGGGTGTGATGAGGATGAGGATTCTGGGAGGGTTGCCGTCAAGAGCGGTTGATCGTACTTGGTCCACCATTCCTCCTGTTGGACCTGCCGATAGTGCGTATAAGCGGCTGTACCACCACCTTGCAGTGTCGTCGTTGTGGTTGTTGTATCATCACCGAGAATGGCGTGCCACAATCGTCCATGTTGTTCCTTGCTCAGTTTCAAGGCCGCCTTGGCCGATCCGGTTTGGATCGACAAGGCTTGTTTGAGCGAATGCTTGTAATAGTATCGAACTTGTTCCAACACGCTATGGTTGTGAATGGGCTGCCAAAAGGGCAAGAGTTGAGTTTGGGGATACAAGTTAAAGTGCAAGGTAATCTTCCACGGCAAGAATTTGGTCGTCGTCGTGTCAGTGATGTTGCTGTTTTTGTGAAATCTCACGGTATCGTACAAGACACCGGCAAACAAGTGCCATCGAAGCGGCGTTTGTGTTTCGTCATCTTCAAACCAACAAATGGGATAGGTCCATTCCTTCTTTGGAGTCTCCTCTGGTGGATCTTTGGTAATACCTTTTGGAAACTTGTTGTCGCTATCGTCGGTCTCTTGGAGACTGATGGCGCCTGGTTCCGGTTCGGTGCGTCGAATGGTTTGGTCCTGCTTCGGAGCAGTGTGGCTGTCTGGTTGGGAACCTGCTGCTGCTGCTCCTGCCGTGAAGAGGGTGAGGAGGGGTGCAAAGTCTTGCAGTTGGTACACCACGTCGCGGAGTGCGACATGCAAATAGGCATGTCGTGACACCAAAACATGGTGCGGTGGAGGAAGCGTCGGAGACGACAAGGAACGGTTGGATAATCGAACCACGACGGGAATGGCACCGTCCCAATTCTTCTTTTGGGCAACAACCGAGTGTGAGGAATCCGAGTTGGTGGTGGTGGTGCTGGTCATGGTGGTGTTGTGGTTGGTTCTTGTGTGTGTGTGTGAGAGAAACGATTGGGAAATGCAAGGGTCAGAACGACAAGCGCAAGATGATGGCGGTGTAGAGTGGAGGATGGAAGGTTTTACAAGGAGGCAAGAAAGAATTGGCAAGAAAGACGCCAAACAAGAAAGAACGCCATGGTGTGTGCGTCTCCCCAAAAATTCTCACACACTCCGTCGGATATAGAATCGCATGTAGATCGCGTTTGTAAGAGCGCCGGCATGTGCTCTGAAGCAAGACCAAAACCGCACCCCGGATCGGAGGAAGAGGTGCCAAAAATTCCCGCCGACTTTTTCCCCACACAACCAAAGATTTATACCATGTGATTGATGCATTCTTTGGGTGGGAAGAATCCAATTTTTGGTGGTCTCTCTCTCCGAACAACAACAACAACAAGCCAGCGAACCGCCAAACCAAAGAGCCAAACCAGAAGGAGAGTGTTTCGGCAATCATCATTCCCTTGTGTCTGTTCTTTGAGAGCAGGAGGAGCTTTTGAAACAGTCCTTTCTATAGATACTAGAATCATGAACGCTACTGGAGGAGGAGGAGGATCTCCACCACCCTCCCCGCTTCGTGGAGATGCGCCCACTCTCTCGACGACGGCCACAACGACGCACTTTACCTTGGTGGTCGATGACAGTCCTTCCCCGCAACGACAACAACAACATCGTCACCACTTGTCTCCTGGTCTCTTGGGCCATGTCAAACAGCACAAGCACAAGCAAGCTCGCATTTTGGGATGGGACGATACCATTCGCACACTCGACAGTGACGAGGAGGATGAAGCCGACTATTCGGAACCAGTCCATGTCGTGAGTGCGGCACCAACGCCTCATTCCTGTTGGCAACACTGGAGTCGCACGACGGGTCGTCTCGTACGCTCGCAATGGTACAAACGGACCGTCTTGGGTCTCATTTTACTGAATGCCATTTGCATGGCCGTACGAACGTGCGATTGGGTGCAACAACAAGACGACAACAACAACAACCTGGTCGACTGGTCCAACGTGTTGGATACGGCGATTCGCGTCTTTCGTGTCCTTTTTACCGTGGAATTTGGCTTGGCCCTGAGTCATTATCAACGCGTGGCCTTACGCCGGGGATGGTTGTGGTTGGATGCCGTCGTCTTGGTCTTGTCCTGGTGGGTCGCACCGAGCATGATGATTTTGCGATGTTTTCGATTGATTCGGGCCTTGCGCAAGGCCACTACCTTCCAAGTCGCCCAACTCAATCTCTTGGTCCAAGCCCTCTTGTTTGTCGTGCCCCAACTCTTGGCCGTCTTGCTGTTGGTGGGCTTGGTCCTCTTCTTGTTTGCCGTCATTATGACGGACTTGTATCAAGACGTTTACGACGACTTTCCCGACGCCTTGTCGGAGAATTATTTTGGACGCTTGGATCAATCGGCCTGGACCTTGTTTCAAATCATGACCTTGGATGGTTGGTCCACCATTGCCAATCAACTCATGACGGTGTATCCCTGGTCGGCCGTTTTAATTGTCGTGTTTGTGATACTCACGAGTTTTGGTTTGGGTGCACTCATGATTGCCGTCATGGGACAAGCCTTGACGACCGTTGCGCAACAACGTCTCCACAAGGCCTTGCAAAATCAGCAACAGCAACAGCAACAACAAGATACTATCACTCCTTTGGATGCCGTCGTCGTGGATCCTAATACGGCGACTGGACATGGTGTGACAGGAGACGATCTCGATCCCACTCTCAGCAGCAGTCATGCCGATGATCCTCACACACTGGTCGTCCTGCCGCCGACCAAGACCGTGTTGCCATCACCAACCTCCCAACACCAACAGCAGCAGCAGCTCGATCGACTCGAGGCCTCGATGCAACGACTGACTCAAACCGTCCAACAATTGGTCCTGGCGCAACAGGCCCTGCAACAGCAAACACTGCAACAACAAACACTGCAACAAGAACAATCATAACGCGCCGCACTAGAGCACTCTACCCGACGAGTCGTACGAAACCAAAAAAACACCACCCAGAGACCATGGTACACAACAGACACACACACACAAAAGACCATGGTTTGTAAAACTGTATAAAAAATAAAGAACCTGTTTCCTAGAGTATCTACCTTTTCGTCTTGGTTGTGGTTGGTTGCTCTCTCTCTTTCGTTCTCAACTCGTCGTCGTTCGTTCCGGCGGTTGTTGGTGTCTGGAATCGGTCGTGGAGCAGGATTCGGCAATTTCCACCGCGACATTGGCAGCCGACGATCGCAACGAGGCGGATCGCAGGGACCGGTTGCTGACATCCAACTTTTTGTGTTGGGCCAATTGTCGCGTCAAGACTTGCAAGGTCCGCAGGGTTTGTTCTTGCATGCTGGCCAATTCATCGACATAGGTTTCCAAGACATCCAATTGTTCCCGGACATCTTCTTGCAAGGCCGGATGTTGGGATTCTTCACTGGGACTGGCTTCAAAGGTTCCATGCAATTTGGCGCGTTCTTCGTCTTCGAGAGCGGATACGGCATCGCAAATGACGGCAATAATGAGATTGACCACGACAAAGCCGGTAATAATGACAAAGGTAATAAAGGGCAACCAGGCCCAGGCGTACACGGCCATGACTTGACGGGCAATGTCGGCCCAATTGTCCAACGTCATGATTTGAAAGAGGGTAAAAAAGGTGTGATCGATCCGACCAAAGTAATTGAAATCCGTCTCGCCATCGTCAAACAAATCCTTGAACAATTGTGTAAACATGACGGCAAATATATACGACACCAAAAAGAGTAACAAACCAATCGCAAACATGCGGGGAATCACACTAAAGAGGGCTATAGAATTGCAAAAGAAAAAGAAAAAAGAGAGAGGACAGCAAAGGAGACACCATGAGTACAAACACACTACCACAGACGAGTGCTACCCACCGGAATTCGGCGCCATCCAAACCGCAGAGCCAAGTGTCCGTTACGTACCGAGAATTAAATTTTTCATCACCTTGATGCGGGTAATGAGTCGAAGGGCTCGAAAGATGCGAAAGGCTCGGACAATTTGGACGGAGGAAAAGGACCAACTGACGGTAATAATGATAAAATCAAAGGTTAACCATCCATCCAAAAAGACTTGCCATCCATGATAGAGAAATTGCAAACCGAGTTCCATGGTGAAGATGATGAGAAAGATTTGATCAATCATTTCAAAGGCGGCATTGGCGATTTCGTTTTCTCGAATAAAATCAAAGGTTCCAATGCCCATCATAATGCCATTAATTCCAATCAAGGCGACAATAAAGAGTTGAACATCTTTGTTGTTGACAAACCGACCGGCAACTTGTCGCATTTCATGAAACTGATGCATCCCCGTCGCACAGGAGGCGGCACACCAGGCCAGAGTCAATCGTTCGGGATCGCTCCGAACGCGTCCTTCTTCATCGTTTCCGACATGACTGAGAGCGGAACGTCCCAAATCAATCTCTTGGTCCTCTTGTTGTTGTTGTTGTTGTTCTTGAAAATTGTGGTGCAGCGGGGGTGTTTCGGAATACGGACTGTCACTGTTACTGCTAGGTAGTTCGGTAGTATGGACGGCGTTGGAGGAGGATGGATCCGACGACATTTCGTCGTGGGTCGTTTGCGATGCAGTCAGTATTGGAAGAATGGAATTCAATTCCCAGCAAACCAACCAATCAGGAGAGATGGAGACTGGAAGGGTGATGGGGATGCTGCTGCTGCTTTATGGATTACCCAGAGATTTCTCTTGCACCACTGCAACTCCAAACAGTGTAACAGTTGGAGCGCTCTAGTATTCTGCTCTTGTGGTTGACTGTTGACTGTTGTAAGAGGCCCTATACACAATAACAGCAACAAACCAAGACAAGAAGAAGGGAGAGAGAGACGCGATGGTGTGAAGTTGACGATGGTGTTGCTGCGTTGCGCTTGCACAACCAAAAGACGACAACCGACTGTCACGGACATTGTCCGTCTTGAAACTGTATAAGGTTGGTCGTGATCCCATATACCTACAGATTGTAGTATAGTGAAGACACGTCTGCCGATGTCATCCGGGGGCTTCTCTCACGCCCGAGCTTTTCGATGAAAATATTTACTATCAAATATCGAACTGTACAATCACATTGTTGCTCTCGGTAGTATAAAGAATGGATGAAAGAGTACTAAGTAAGGGGAGTGAAGGACCTTGAAGCGACAGAAGACTGACACGCATCGAAATGTTTTGTAGTTAAATGAAGCCGTGGCCACGCCACGGAAAGAAAGAAGGGCCATTTTCTCACAATTTTTATTGGCCTCCATGATAGATACATGCAACATACACATAGCAGAGCTGCCAATTCCCAATATCCAAAAAGTCGAGCGAGAATCACCACTGGTGCTTTCTCTGGCATCTATCTGCATCAAAGAAAACAAATCGTCTAAAGAAACGTAGTAGAAGTAGAAATCCGAACACCACAATCACAACAGCAACTATCAAAAGAGAACGACGATTGGAGACGCTCTCTCTCATGTCCAGCTCGTCGCAACTCCATCTCTTGGCCAAAAACAAGGAATACGAATACGACGACGACGATGCTCAGTGTGAAGTGACCTTGGCCAATTCCGAAAGTCATCAATCCTTTCATCATTTGCTGCTGCACGAACAATCCTCGCAACGCTTTTCGGAACCACCACACGACGACGACGACCAAACAGTGCCCAGGGGCTCGGCCATGGTGTCGTCGTCCCTTCGAAGCGACAATGGTGTTCGTTCGTCGGGCAAAAGCTACTATTCGGACCATTCCATGCTCGACAATCCCTCCAAACGGATACTGATAAAGGACAAGCTCAGCTCCATGGAACAACAAATTAACAGCCAAAAACAAAAGCCACATCAACAGCCAACACCAGGAGGAGGAGGCGGAACCCATATTCACCATTCCGCTCTGCGCAAATTTTGAGACGCATGTGGCCGATTCATTAACCATTCACGAGTGCAAACGGGCATTATTGTGCTCATTGTCTTGAATGCCCTCTTGTTGGGCATTGCCACCTTTGACTTTGTCACGGACGACGACGAGGTCTCGCACATTTTTTCGCAAATTGACTTGTCGTTCTTGATTGTCTTTACCGTGGAATTGGTCTTGCAATACATTTATCGGGGTTGGCACTTTTTTACCGATTGTTGGCTCGTCTTTGACTTGGTCATTGTCTTGTTGTCCTGGTCCTTGGATTCCCTTTCAGTCTTTCGGGCCTTTCGTGTCATGCGAGCCATTCGGTTAGTCTCGCGTCTCAAATCGCTCAAAATTTATTACTCGCCTTGTTTCGTGTCGGTCCCAGTGTCATGGGCGTCTTGGCCCTGTTGGTCTTGATTTTGTACATTTATGCCGTGCTCTGTACCGAACTTTTTCGCGACTTGTACAAGGAGGGCTATACCGGCAAGGACTATTTTGGCAATCTCAGTTTAACCTGCTTTACCCTGCTGCAAATGGTCACGTTGGAATGGCAACGCATTGTCCGAGAAACGCAAGAAAAGTATCCCTGGGCCGGAATCTTGTTTGTCGTCTTTTTGGTCCAAACCAGTTTTATTCTGTATTCGCTCGTGATTGCCATTATTTGCGATGCCGTCAAGGAAACGGAACATTCCGACGAACATGAAGCGCAATTGCAAGAGGAACGGGATTCCCGGCTGCGATTGGCCCAACTCCAACACCACGTTTTGGAATTGACCCACCATCAACGACGGGCCCTGGATCATGTGGCCCAAGTATTGGCCCAAGTCCAAAACCTGGACGATGATTACGTCAAACAAGAATCGCTGACCCCGACGGAACCCTTGTCGTCGGAATCGGATTCGTCGTCCGAAGGATTGGACGCTGCCCCCGAAGAGGAGACGGATGGATCCGAACCAGAAAAAGAACAAGAAGAACCATTCGTCGATTCCACCACTCAAGAGACGGTGGTGGAACCACCCCAAGGCAACATCACCACCACACGTACGAGAAGAAGAACAAGAAGAACCAATGGAAAGGACGACGACGATGAGGCAACCACAGGTTTGCTCCGAAAGGACGGTTGACGGCGCCCTTCTCCGGCAACTGCTGCATCTCTCCTCGGTTCGCTCACGAACCGGCAATTGCTACACTACACCCCACTGCCGTAGACTGTTTTAGACAAAAGAGGACGGAACGTTCTCGTCTCGAATGGTGTAGGAGTTCAAGGATCATGAAACCATGTTGTGGGTTGATCTAAACTCATGTAGTAGTATATAGTATTATGATTAACTGGATTCGGATGGAACGTGTTCCTTCGATAGGAATCACCGCCCCACGAATCATGAATCGTGCATATAGAAAAAAAAAGTACCAACGGGCCCCCCTCGTGTGGGACTTGGGCCTTTATATTCTTGGTAGTCTCACATATTCCTCGGATGGATGCGGATTATCCCACAACAAAGGGATTGATTTCATCAAAGCCGACATTGATTCGGAGGGGTTTCGAGGTTTCTCCCGACGACGTTTGAATGGCCGTGACATGATCCATGCCGTCAATTTCAAAGGGATTGTATTCCAAGTATTCGCCCGCCTTGGTTTCCTCATCACCATTGCCATGATTGGCGTGAATGTAGGCCGTGGGAATCTTGTGTTCGTACAAAAATTGACCCAAACCCAAATAAAAGGGATCATTTTGGCGAAGTTCCGGTTTGCCATTGCCCAAAATGACCATGGCCCGAATGTCGGTGCGGAAATATTCAAAGTTGTTTTTAATCCCTGTACCGTACAAACGAAATTCAAATCATTGGTGTGTGTGAGAGAGAGCGGCAATCGTTTCCAAATCGGTACGGGCCGCAACGCGTAACACAGTGTGTGTACTTACATTCGACATTTTTGTGATTGCGACTATTCAATTCACTCAAATCTTCAATGCGTCCATTGGTTTCATGAATGCCGACAAACAAGACACTCTTGTGGACGAGGGCAAAATTTTCCTTTAACCGATCGTACCGTAACACTTGAAAGTCGTGGGGAAAGTGGCGTTCAAATTGCAAAAAGGTGCGTTCCCAATTGGACCAGGCTGCTTCTTGATTGGGACAATTCATCCAATCGTCTTCGCCGGGCACGACAAAGACGGGGAGGGGCGATTGTTGCAACAAATTGGATACCTTGGTGTATTGCGACAAGGGACAGGCCGTTTGATCCGCGTCTTGAATGTCGCCCAAATGGACCAAAAAGCTCGCCACCGAACTCAGCGATTTCAAATCTTGGACCCAGGAACCTTCTCGACCCGTGGTCAAAGGGACATCGGATGTGACATAAAAGGTGACACTGGGATCTTCGGGAGCATCGGACACGACACCGGGACCTTGCGAAACGGTCGATTCCGACGTATTGCCATTGTCATTCTTGGAGTGTTTGGCCAAGAGGGCCACGACGACAATCAAACAAAAGACGACACTTGCAATGGCGGCAAACAAGATGCGGCGATGACGGCGTTGTTGTTGAAATTGTTCTTGCCAACTTCGAGCCGGGGCCACGGCTTCTTCCACCTCTTCTTCGCGAGCAAAGGCGAGATTGGGTTCGGATTTCGGAGGCGTACTCGTGGCCAAGATTTGTTGTTGGCCAAACACGTGCTTTTGCCGAAAGGAAAAGCCACTGCCAAAGACTTGAGGCGACCGCGTTTCCGAAGGACTGGAGGAAAACATGTTCAGGGCCGTGCGACGCGAATCCGACGACGATTCTTGATCCATGCGATCCAACAATTTGCGATTCGAATTGGAGGAAGACGAAACGGAGCCACCGGACAAGGCCAAGAGCGTGGTATCAATCGAATACCGGGACGACCAATTGTTCTTGCTGCCCGGTGCATCCCGAGTGGCCGAAGCAGCGGTCGCAGCGGCTTGTCGGGACGCGGCCGATCGATGTTCCATGCGCGACACATCCAAGACACTAGTGTCGCCATATTCGTAATCTTCCTGGGTGGGCGCCACGGGTGCTTCGGTATCGGCATAGGGATCGTCTCGAAAGGGCCGAGCGACATTGGTGCGAGCCGTGGCGACACTCAATCCACTCACGGCCGACGGGGCCCGACGTTGTTTGGGTGGATCAGTCTTGGGAGTGGCGGCAAAGCCTCCGGTGGATGTGCGATAGACGGAATAGGTACTGTCCGCCAATTGATCGTCCGCCACTTCCAACATGCGCAAGGCTTCTTGACGAATCCGACGCGATTCCAAGCGACTCGGTGTACTACTGGGAGACGACGATTTACTGGTAGAAGGAGTTGTCGTTGTGGTGGTTGGAATGGGTCCCACGATATCCTCCTCCTCGTCGTCTTCGTCTTCAAAGCGCATCGTGGGAGATCGACGGGCCGAGGACAAACTGGAGGCTGCCACGGGGGGCGCAAGGACACTATTCGTAGTATTGTTTGGTGGTGGTGTGGCGTGTTGAATGGCTTGCAAAAACATGGAACTGGGAGGAGCCGAGGACGGAGGATGACCGGAACTCGAGGTTCGTCGCAACAAGTGGGGATTCGGATTCACGGACGTATCGCCCGTTTGCAAGACACGTTGCATAGCATCTCCCTCACGGGGACCCATGAGAGTTTCATCCCAGGCTTCTTCTTCCATACTGAACTAGGTAGGGTTGTTTGTTTTACGGTTGCTTTGCTTCTTCTTGTGGTTGTTGCTGTTGTGGAGCAGAGTCTTTTTGGTATAGACTCTCACACAATTGTCTTGTTGGTTGTTCTAGATTGAGATGGAAGTACCTAAAATTGAGTTTCCTACGACCAGCGATCCCACAGAACAAACAGAGAGGCGGAGAACAACCGACTCAACGTTCGTTCCAACGGTGGCAACAAGACCAACGGGTCGGCGCGATCGATATCAACTGGTATGGAATATGCCGTCGGTTAACGGATATCCAACCTCTGTTAGGCATTGTTCGTGAATTCGACACGACTCGTCGATTTTTGGGTGTTCCAGCGGGACTCGAAGCAGGAGGGACTCGACACGACGAGGTTCTCCTCTCCTACTCTACTGAAGTAGGAGTAGCTCCTCTCCTACCTCTAGCTAGAGGTAGTTCACCTACCTCTAGGTAGCCATTAGTACAGAAGTACAAGGCCAACCATCATGGGCCGCAAGAACACACAAGACGGAGAACGAGCTCCAACAGAACATGCACTTGGCAAGTCTGTCTCTTCCTCTCTCTACAAGGAGAGCCGATTTCGAAACGCACACGTGTGGAGCAGAGGTATCGATTGTTCTGGGGGTGCCACACATTATTTCTTCTCTCCTCCAAATGTCATTCGTCCTTACCATCCACACAGCATGTCCCTTTGTTGGAACAGAGAGAGAGAGAGACTGAGAGCATGAAGTCCTTGTAGTACAGCTACTATTCTATAGAAAAGTACGAATTATTCAATCATCTTTTCGTGTGGCAAATTCCAAGGCGACATCGTCGTCCATGGTATCATCGTTCAACAAGCCACGTCGTTCGGCCGTGGTACTCGTATTGGCCGAAGCAGCGGCGGTACCACCCTGCTGGTGATTTGGTCGCGTCTTGGCATGAAATTGCGCCGCCAAGACTTGCAATCGACGACGGGCCGAATTGCCCAATTCACCCAAGGATTTGATGATATCCAAATCCGGTGCCGGCTGCGACGACGAAGGTGGACGCGCCATGGAAATGCGATTCGTCGTACTGGATCGACCCGATCGTGCCGCCGTACCTCGAGTGTTGTTGGAACCTCGCGCCAAGTGCGCAAAATCCGGATTGCGACTAATTTCTTCACTAAACAAATTGTCTTGCCTGTCGTAGACAAGGATTGTACCAAACACACACACACACACACAAACATAGAAAAGGACAAGGCACAAACACACAGATTCCAAATGAGACCATGATGTGAGGTCCATTCCAGTAGAACTATCATTCTCGACGACGACAACAACATCAACAACTCACAGCATTCGCGCCAAGGCTTCATCGCTTTGCAATTGGTCGGTACTGGTCGTAGTTGGCGCAGTACCAATCCGCAAAAAGTCGGGTGGCAATTGCGTCGGTGTCCCTCGGTGTCCGGTTCGACTCACGGAACTTTGGGCGGCAGCCGCCGCGGCTGGAAGTGTCGACGACGACGACGACGACGATCCACCACCCGCAGTGTTACTGCCCGGCACTCCTCGATTGCCCGTGGCCAATTGTCGGGCCAATTCGGCATCGGCATCAATGGTATGAGCCGTGGGATCTTGACCAGAATTCAACTTGTCAATCAACACGGCAGGTGCCCGACTTCCATGGGACAAGATGAGATCCACGGTATTTTCCATGTGGCCCTGTTGATGCCGCAACACCGTGTCCAATTGCTCGCGACTCCATTGTTCGCCAAACATGCCTTCCAAGGTGGCCAAGGCTTCTTCGTACGATATTGACATGGTGCTTGTAGTTGTAGTAGTAGTAGTTGTGGAATCAATGAAACAGAGAGAGTCGATCTCTTGCTATATAGATTCGAAGAAGGACAGAGAGAGAGGGTTTTGGATGAGAGAGACAGCAATGCGGCGAGGACACGCAGAACACGAGACGGTGTCGTGGTTGGTTCAATTCACGGCGCACACAAAATGGAAAGGAAAAAAGAGGCTAGCAATGCTAGCATCACCCCCAGTTTATATTCGATCCGTAGTTGCAGACGACCATGCCTACGCAAGGCTTGAAAAGAAGGACTCTCGAATCTATGAATTGTCCAAGGTTTCGCAGCTAAGAATTATTAAGTTTTCGCAGCTGAGAATGATTATCATCGTGTTCTACTAGAAATAGCGCATGCTCCATTCTCCAAAGATAATAATGTTGCGATAAAACCGTAGAGTGCTGACGTCGACAACAATAGCCTGTAATGTGCCTCCGGGAGTGAGGACGACTGTTTGATACTCTCCTATATTTTATATCGAGAGCAGTCAAGTGTCCAACCCAACCCATACCGAGTTAGATGTTTCCGGTTTCCGTCTCTGCACTCCTGTTGCTGTCTGTTCACCCTAACGCTTAGTCACACCCAATATCGCCTCCTCCACCACCGCCACATCCTCCTCCACCTCCACCAAAGTCTCCACCACCACATCCACCAAAGTCTCCACCACCACCAAAGTCTCCGATGATACTGATACTCATGGTCGTGGCAAGGGTCGTGATGATTGTCGGCAAATCTTTCATGGTCGTGACAAGGGTCGTGATGATTGTCGGCAAATCTTCTTGCTCCTCCTCCTCCTCCTCCTGCCATTGTCGTTGTCGTCGTCGATGTCATGGTGGTCGAAATGGCTTCCCGGCCATGCCGATGACGATGCAAGTATCCGAGGTGATGGAGGAGTTGGACTTCAGTCTTGGTTGGAGGATAAAAGGTTTGATCCCGACGCATTTGGTGGTGCCGGTTCAAGTACACTTGTTGGTAGAGTGTTAAATAGTGTTGATGGGCTTGTTGGATTTCGGCCTTGCGTCCGGCCACAATGTTTCGGTGCCGTTCTCGTTCTTGTTTCTGCGCAACTCGTTGCTCTTGCTTGGCCTGGAGGCGAGCTTGACGCTCCTCTTGCTTCCTGCTTCGTGTGCGTGGTTTGGGTCGTGGACGTGTGGTATCATCGTCGTGGTCCTTGTCGCTATTGGCGTTGGGGTGGTCGGTTGCTCGAGAAAACACTTTCATGATTGTGGTTCTGGTTTTTTGTGAGAGAGAAAGGAATTGCGGAACAGATCGTTCGCATCCGGAAGTGCAAGTCGCGGGGGAATCTCTTTGAAGGAAGGGGCCTTTCTGATATCCCCAGCGTGATTCGATGTATCGTTTTTATCAGTCCAAATTGATTTCCTATGTAGTAATCTGGGGAGTCGAGAGTTTGGGGGAAGTCCACCAGAAAAATGCGAGCCCATCGATCCCAATAACATGAACACCGGAATACGAACCACCAACGTAATCGAAAAGACCAATAGCATCTACCTAGAATACTATAATAGCTCCTAGTTAGGAGTAGATAGATAGGAATGTGGTATGGACTTTTTATTCGAGAGCGGCTTCCACCTTTGGAATATAGAACACGAGCTACAAAGCTCATATAGGCAGTAGGTGGTAGAACCAACGATTCGGGAGGGGAACCACACACAGGCTGGAGAGGAGACCTCGTCTAGTATTCGTATATAGGTAGTCCCTTTCCGCCCACTTGCAAGACTCTCCCCCCTCCTCACCTATACACAAGAATACTACGAGGCTTGGGTCGTGGTCGGTGCCGCAGCAAAGGCGGGAATGCCGGTCATGGCGCGTCCCAAAATGAGACCATGGACATCTCGTGTGCCTTCGTAAGTACTGACCGCTTCGAGATTCATCACGTGCCGAATGACGTGATAGTCATCACAAATGCCATTGGCCCCCAACATGTCCCGTGCCGTCCGACAACTGTTCAAGGCGGTCGTACACGTGTGCCGTTTCAAGAGGGATACCATTTCCGGTGACGCTTGGCCCTGTTCCATGAGTCGTCCCACACGGAGACAGGCTTGTTGTCCCAGAGCAATATCGGTCATCATGTCGGCCAGTTTGGTTTGAATCAATTGCGTCGCCGCCAAGGGGGCTCCAAATTGATGCCGATCCAGGGTATACTGTCGCGCGATTTGCAAACAGGATTGGGCGGCGCCCAACACACCCCAGGAAATCCCATAGCGGGCATGATTCAAACAGGAAAAGGGTCCTCGAAGACCGTGTACCATCAAGGCCTGATTGGCCGGGACTCGGACATTTGTCAGAAAGATACTTCCCGTACACGAGGCTCGTAGAGCAAATTTGCCCTCGTGCACCGTGGTTTCCAAACCAGGCGTGTCGCGTTCCACCAAAAAGCCTCGAATGCGACCATCACCCTCGCCGCCGCCTTGTTGCTTGGCCCAAATCACAAACACGTCAGCAATGGGGGCATGGGTAATCCAACACTTGCTCCCATTCAAGACAAAGGTTTGGGTACCGGCATCCCACACAGCCGTCGTTTCCATGGATCCCGGATCGGATCCATGATTGGGTTCCGTCAAGCCAAAACATCCCACGAGACGACCGGCGGCCAATTCCGGCAAGTACTTGAGCTTGACTTGTTCGGATGCGGCGTAGGCGTAAATGGGATACATGACCAAACTGGATTGGACACTGACAGCCGATCGATAGGACGAATCGACGCGTTCGACTTCGGTCGTGACGAGTCCATAACTGACATGGCCGAGATTGGAGCCGCCATAGTGTGAGGGCAAGGTCGCACCAAGCAAGCCGACCGAGCCGAGTTGTTGCATGCCGTCGTGGTCCAGGGTGCGTTCGTGACGATTGGCCTGTTGAATCTGGGGCAACAAGTGCGATTGACAAAAGTCACGACAGGAATCTTGCACCAGGCGTTCTTCCTCGGTCAATTGGTGACGCAACAACAAGGGATCGTCCCAGGCAAAGGATCCTTGTCCACCAAAGGCATTGAACATTGGTGTGGCTGGCTCATTAGAGTGTGGTGGTGCTTTTTGGGGACTTGTATTGGAAGAAGAAGACGACGACGACGACGACGACGACGACGACGGATCCGACTCGGAAGAAGAGGAGGATGCCTTTGTTGCAGAAAGGGAGGTGGACAGAGTTCTTGGTGAGCCAGGTTCGGAGAAGGGTCTGGTCCAAATCTTTTTGAGCACTTGAGGATACACAAAACTGCTCCGGCAGTTCTTGGATATTCTTGTTGCAGCAGCAACAACGAAACGTTGTGTTGACAAGAGCATGGTGCAGACGCGTCAATCACACTCTCTCCCAAAACACAACAATCTCCAAACAATAATGATGAGAATAAGACACAGCGACACCACCAATACAACGACGACGACACAACGGATGCCACTCGACGGCTCTCTCTCCAACAGAACACCGAAAACAATTCCAAAAAATGAGAACATCGCCAATGATGACCGAAGAGCGACCATGTCGTCAGTCGTCTTCCAGTCGCTGCATTTGGATCTTGGACGACACGCACTTTTTTCATCCTCAACCGAACCATCACCCACTGTTCAGTTCTTTGGTGGAGACAGACCTTTGGACGGTTCGACTCCTCTCCACTGGAACTTGTGTGTCGTATATCTTTTCTACTTATATTCATTCCTATTCGTCATACTCATCCTCATGTTGGATACGATTGTCCAATTGATTCGTAATGCCTTGTGTGTGATCAAGGGATTGGGCTGGTGGGAAGATACCCTGTGGTACGACGTCACCGTCTTGCCGCAGTATTACGATTTGCCCGAGCCCTTGAATCAAACGACACCCTTGGAATTGGTGATTGGTTTGACTCAAGTCTATGTCACCTTTTCCCTCTGTCCATCCGGATGGTCCCTGTTTTCGAGCAGTGGCGGCAAGTATGTTCGGATTCAACGCATCTTGTACGATCGACAAGACCAAAAGAACAACAACAACAAAACCACTACATTGGACCACGCGAATCACTTGGTCCACGCCTCCTTGATCAAGGAGGCCCAGTACGCTTTGCGATCCATGTTGGTAGGTCTCTTGCTCATGGCCATTGGAGGATCCTTTTTTTGGCTCTTTACCAATTCCATTCACCTGACGGAAACGGGTTGGAATGGAGGCATTCATGCCGTCATTCATGCTCTCATTGTCACCGAAGTCGCCCTGTTGCCCCTCTTGGCATTCATGTGGCAGGATGGAACCACCCTGGTACAAAAATCGCAAACCTTGACCAAGCTCGCCACGTTGCTGGAACAGCAACCAGCATCATCCACCACGACAATTGCCGACGTCGAATTGGTCGCATTCGAAGCCTTGACGGAATGGGTGCCGTTTTGGGATGCCGGGTTGAGTCTGTGGAATGCCAAAGTACCCGATCCAAAAGAAGAAGAGAAGCTCGTAGCACAAGAAGTGACCAAGGTGCAAGGTTTGTTGCAAGATTTGACAACGACAAATGCCAAGACTTCGAAGCCCAACCCAAACAATTCCAAAAAGGCCAATGGAGACGACACCAACGACACGACGACCACGTCTTACACCATTGACAAAGAACACGCGGCCACGTTGAAGCATCAAAGCTTGATGCAACAACTGCAAGGCTATCGAGAATTTGTCTTTTGGGGACTCAATGCCGTGGCCTTTTGCAGTTACTTGATTTGCATTGTCGTCTTTTATTATCATGAGGAATCGGCCCAACCCTATTGGATGCGATCCATTTTGCTCCAAGACATGGACAATGCCTTGGCCGATTGGCATGGCAATTTTTGGGGCGATTTAATGTGGACGATTGAACCCCTCGTCGTGCTCGTGTCGTCGGCCGTATTCTTTCTCCTGAAACAACAACACCAACGTCGAACCACCTCCAAACTCAAGACGGAGTAAACTAGTCAAAACTAGAGTGTCTTGTGTATATGTTCTGTGGATGATTGTCTTGTTCGTGCGAAGCACATTTGTGCATTCCCTGCCTTGTCTGGACTACGAAACACACAGCTCTATATTCTCATCCACTTGTGTGGAGTAGAAGGAGTAGTAGTATAGTATACAAGGGGGAATGGTCTATAGTTTACCGTTGTTGCGATACAGTGTGTGGGATTTGTGTGTGGGATGTTGGAGTGATCCTGGTCTGCCTGCCTCTGGAAATTACCGATTGCCAGAAAGAAAAAATCTCTCTCGAGTCGATAGATAGGATACCGGTTGTCCTTTGTGCCATTTTTTCGTCGAGTGTTTCGTCTCTCTTGTTCTTGTCTATATATATATCCTCGCTTTCATGAAACAAACCATTCTCGGAACGGAGGGACCGCACTACATAGAATGTCAGTATCATTCTATTAGTGGCATGATACGGTATCAAGCCCATGCAATGGCCGATGCGAAGGAACACAAGGCAATCGTCGTCGGAAACGGCATCACTCACAAGCTGCACGCCATTGGACGTTGCGTATCCGGCAGAATCCATACATGAGACAGACAGAGAGAGAGAAAGAGAGTTGGTCGATTTTGTTTCTCCCACAATTCCTTCCCTTCACTGACAGACGGACAATCGTCGGAGACTCGGTCTTCGGGAGACGACAATGCCGGTACTTTCGCCCGTCACTTGTTCCATTTCGGTATTGAGTTTTTCCAAGACTTGATGCAATTCCTTTTGCGACTGCAACATGAGTTCGACATGTTCCGTCATGTCCCAAATCCGTTCCTGCGCCTTTTCCAATTTGGTCGTGTCGGTTTCAAACTCGCCCATTTTTTCCGCCTGGACTTCCCGATCCACCACCGCAACGGCATCGCAGACGACGGCGACAATGAGGTTAAAGACAATAAAGCCCGTGACGGAAATAAAGGCGAGAATGGGCGCCCAGGCCCAGGATCGTTCCGCCATGACATTGCGGGCCACACCGGCCCATTCCAAAGTCATGAGTTCCATACAGGTAAAGAGCGATCGATCGAGGGATCCAAAGTAATTGACTTCGGTTTCGACATCGCGAAAGAGTTCGGTAAACAAGACGGCAAAGATGTAAAAAATGAGCATGAGCAGCATGGCAATGGCGTACATGCGGGGCATGACGGCACCAATGGCCATGACCAGTTCACGCAGTGGTCCAATCCGAGTGACCAATCGAAAGGCTCGAAAGATTCGAAAGGCGCGAACAATTTGCAAGGATTCCAAGGACCAACTGGTGATGACAATGACAAAGTCAAAGACCAACCAGGAATCAGTAAAGTAACTGAAACTCCGATAGACAAGTTGCAGGGCCAATTCAATGGTAAATACGACCAAAAAGGCCTTGTCCAAGGAACTAAATCCCTTATCCACATTTTCATTGTCCGTGACAAAATCAAAGGTGGCAATGCCCATGAAAATGGCATTGACAATAATGAGAATGATAATGCCAAGCTGGACATGAGGATTTTCGACAATCTTTCCACAAATCATTCGAAATTTCCACACAATGGACCGATGCCGCTTGTCGGCCCCATCACGGCTGGGATCGGCAATCAACTCGCGAAATATCCGATGCGTCATGGACGATTCACTTTCATCCAAACTCCGGTGACTCCGGCCACGTCCATTGGAACCACCACGCATGCCAGCAGTGTCAATCAAAAAGTCTTCGGTATCGTCAATGTCCAAGGAATGACTGGAGGACATGCGTTCCGAAGATCCCATGGAGGGTTCCAACATGCGGACACTTTTCCGGGAGGATTCCGTTCGCAAAAAGCCTCGACTGGGAGGGGCTTCTTCCGAAGAGGCTGCGACCGTTTCTTCTTGTTTCACCATAACCATGCCACCGTCAGCTCCTGTTTCACTGGACATTTCCAGGGCATCATTAGTCGTAGTGATTCCAGTGCTCGAAATGCCGGTTGGTTCTGGTTGCGGCTGGTTTCTCCGTTTATTGGTAGCCGTTCCATTGGCAAGGACCGGATCACTCGAATCTCCTGCGGATGATTGGGTAGATCCTTGATCCAAAGAGCCTACATCATCCTCCGGAGTTTCAGAGGCATGATTCTTTTGCTGTTTGGAAGTTTTCGGAGCGTTCTTTTCGGGTGAATCCAATTCTTCTCGAAAAATAGACCCAGTCGTTGAAGTCGAGGACAAGGCACCATTGGTGGAAGGTGATAATTCAATTTCCGGTTCTCCCGAATCGATCCCATTCATTCGTACCGTCGTTGTTGCAGTAGTAGTAGTTGCAGTCACATGGTTCGTGGTGGTATCTCTTCGTCCCGCTGTTGTGGGTCGTCCCATGGTATAGGTAGTTGAAGAATCACGAAGCGAAGTCGAGGAGGCCGTTTGAAATTCCATAGAAGGTTTGGTATCATTCGATATTTTGGCAGAGTGGTCCATGTGAGGCATCCAAAAACTAAACAACGATGTACTCATTCGCCTTTTTCAATGGGCGAACTGTACAACAAGATCAAGCGTATAAATAGTATACACACACACACGAACGCCACCAACCGTCACTAGGGATGGATCGAGTGTAGATTGAGAGGTTTCTCCAACTCAAACGTCTCCACTGTTTCAGCCAATCGATC
The DNA here is from genome assembly GCA_946965045.2 of Epithemia pelagica. NCBI lineage: Eukaryota > Bacillariophyta > Bacillariophyceae > Surirellales > Surirellaceae > Epithemia > Epithemia pelagica. Next base: position 4,283,892 of record OX337230.1, read on the forward strand.
CGGATAGCGAGTCGTTGTGGTTTGGCTCGATTCACTCTCTTTTGCCCAACGCAGCTCCTCCACAACGTCTCCTCTCACAACCGTAGAGCGTCGTCTTTGATAAATGTTACACAAGCCAAAGACACCCAGAGAAAGAAGAGAACCACAAACACACACACTGGCTCTCACAATTCGCTCGTTGTCGTTGTCTCCTCGATTGCGTTGTTGGCGGTGTATAGTGCGGTAAACTTGCTGGCTGGGCTTGGGGGGAACTGTGCCAGCACTTGTACAGAAAGTACTAGTGTAGTACTTTTAGGGAGAAGAAGCCCTACTCTTTCACCAATAGTCGTTACGCGTGTTTCGCCCTTTTTCCCGGAGAGTCTCGGACGACCGTCCATCGTCGATCGCACACACACACACACACACACACCCATCATCTCCGCGACGAATCAAACGAGCGCACACAACACCACACACAGAGTCGGTGTGGTCACGCGATATCCGGAGCGCGCAGGAGTATAAATCGCCGGGTTTTGCTCTATGGGCAATAGTGTTCAATAGAGAAGGACAGGAACGGCAATACCAAATTACTCGCATCCCTCCCGGTGTTTGTCGCCAACGACTGCTGTGACGCGCGCAGGCACATCTTCAACGGGCCCAATCCACAACGGCACAAACCAACTTCTGTCCCAACACGGATTTTTGGTTCCAACAACACGTAATACGATCGACGTCTTACGCACGAATGGTTTCTTCTTTGAGTCGTGTCGGAGTCGCACACCCGGAACATAATCTATTGCTACTTCGTCTATCCCATCGTAAATCATAGGGTTGATCATAAGTGGCTCTCTCTCATGCGTAATAGAACGTGTTCATGGTTTCCTTCAAAGACTAGAATACATCACGAATGTATAGCAAGGAGAGGCAAAACAAAGAAAAGCATGTCATGCCGGCTGGCTCACAACAGATTACCATCATTTCCACCACCAAAGACCGACCGCAAGGACAAACGTGGAATTGCAAAGATCCTTGTCAATCCACCCATTCCAACCTATGTGAAGGATGCAATGACAAATGTCCATCATCCTGAATACAAGAGTGCAGCTAGTTATACAAGGAATAAAGGGGAATTGGAGTAGGCTTGATATCCAGTTCGGCTGCCTCTACTAGCTAGAGGTAGGTAGCTCTCTTCCCATGGTTCCATTCGAGACAGAAAACAAGGAGCACCGCAATCGTAGAATGATGACTCATCCATGACGGATCGGCGTTTGCCTGTGAGCAATGGATTATGTATGGCGACCAACTCCAACAACCATGCAATACGGATGCGATTCGAAGGACGATGTGGCACGATCCGGTCGGTTCCAACCAGTATTCTACCAACAGGTCCAGGTCTGTTCTTCCAAGAGTCCTTGCCCCCTTCCGTACGAGGATTCTCGTTGTGACACAGAGAAAAGCGACGGATCCAATCTTCTTCGTGCTCTACTTGTTCACTGCAGGAAAAAAGGTCAATCCTCAAAGTCCCAATTCAATGAGTCGAGCCAGCTCCTCATGTCCGCGATGTTGGGCCCATCCGGCCGCGGTCCGACCGGCAAAGTCGGGCGAAGCCAAGGGGCCGCTGTAGTGACAGGTTCCTACATGCTGGCGGTTGGCTCCCTTTTGCAATAAGAATCGAACCAGGTACTTGTCTCCAGCCCACGCCGCATTCAAGAGGGGCGTAAAGGATCCCCGATCTTCCGATTCAATATCGGCCCCCTTGGTTTCGACCAACCATTTGACCACCTTGTGTCGTTTGTGAATAGTGGCGAGATTCAAGAGGGAGTTGCGTTCACAGACCACTCCACTGCAGTAATTGACATTGAAAAAGAAATCATGTTCCGCCTTGGTCACCATCTTTTCAATCGTCGACAGTTGATCGCCCTTGAAGAGTATTTGTCCGGCGCGGGCCAACAAGTCGTCAAATCGTTTCTTGGCATCTTCCTGTTCGGTTCGTAAATTGGTAAAGTAGAGTTCATGCCATGGTTTACGGGGTCGTCGCGGAACCTTCCATCGGGAGGGAAAGAGCGACCGCCAGATGGAATCTCGTGCTTCCGTGAGAAAGTGTCGTAGCTCCCGATTCAACCCGAGCAAGGCACTTTGGTCCCGCACGGACAAACATTCGAGAAAGTGTACCACGACATCATCGGGAACGCCGCGAGACGGATCCAACAAGAGTGCCAAGTCCAATGGGGGACGACGACGGGCCTGTGCGGCCTGCTCTTGGCGTTCCCGTTCCTCCAACAAGGCGTCAATCACCACTACATCATCCATGGTCCCAGGTCGCGGTGGCTGGACCTTCTGGGGCAGTTCGGTTCCAACGGCAGGGGGGATCCCATTGCAACGACACTCTTCCCTCGGAATATCTGTAGAAGGAACCGTGACGGATGATTCACAGTTTTGTTCTATTTGTTGTTGTTGTTTTTGTTGTTGTTCTTGTTCGTATCGTTCTCGTTGTCGTTTCCGACGCCAGATGCGCCATTGATTTTTGCGCACCCGGAGCCATTCACCAAACTCGTTGTGTTGGACATGAACGACTTCGTCACAATCTTGTTCCATGCGTTTGCGTTTCCGTTGATTCCAACTGTACAAGGCCTTCCACCGAAGAGTGGATTCCGACAGCCAATGATCCAAACTCGTATAGCCTTGACGAGTCCAAAAATCGACCGCGACGGTTCGTGGTTCTTGTGATGGTTGTGCGGTAGAATCATGGACCGAGTCCCACAACGAATGAACGGTATAGGTTTGTCGCCATTCTTGTTTGCGCTGGGAGAGCCACTGGGAAAAGGTGGCATATCCACAAGGATGGGTCCTCCAAAAGTCGTGGACGACCGTTCGAGGTTCCTTGTTCCATTCCAAGTTCGTATCATCCTCCAATAAATGGACTTGATATCGTTGCCGCCATTCCGCCTTGCGACGGGCCAGCCAGGAAGCAATGTCTGGAATTGGACGAAGAAAGAGTTTGGCTCTGGTTCCTTCGTCCGGATCGAGCAGGACTGAATAGTAAGAAGAAGAATGGAAGGATGGAACAGAGAGTGCTGCTCTTGGTGGAACGATTACCGATTCGGATGCATTCGTCGTACAAGTCGTATTACTGTTTGAATGGCCGGTGGGAGAGTATGGAGGCGGTTCCTTATTCCAGGTTCCATGCCACTCGTTCAATTCCAAAGGATTGAGCTGTGCACCATCACTACACTCCTCAAGACCACCACCAGTCTTCTTTGGAGCCTCAATCATGGGTTGGTCATCGGCATACCAAATGTACTTTCCTTGCGGATGGACAAACAATGGGTTATGAATGGGAAACTCGACTCCCACCACAAGCACATTTCGGCAAGAAGGACGCTCCACAGGAGTCGTCGTTGTCGTTGTTGCTGGTCCTGCAATCTGTGGTCCTGCAATAGTCTTTTTCACGACTGGAGACAGTGGTTGCGTCGTCGGGGTGTTGCTGGTAATAGTAGCTCCATGAAACACGAGTGTCCTTTTGGAAAGTGATGATGGTGTTGCCAACGGCGGCGAGGGTTGTGTTGTCAGTGGTATAGAATGATACGAACTACTCGTACTACTACCCGGAGGAGTGACCAAGCGGGGGTACGGATGATCCAAACAAGCCCGGAGCGTAGGGTGCTGACGGTGCAGCAAACTTGTCGTCGTCGTCGTCGTCATGATCGGTCGAGAAGGAGGAGGAGAATGGCGCACCAGGAGGAGCGAAGCAGTCTGACTGGTGGACAGGACCTGCGTAATTTCCGAAAAGGAAGTATAGGAGGCAACGGATCGACAATTGACGGCCCAAATGCAATCGCCCGGTAAAATCGTGGTCATGGTCGAAACCGAGGGACGACACACCAAGATCTTGATCCAGTCCAACAGAGGGACTTGGGGTTGTTGGAGTTGCAGTTGTTGCAGCACTGCATCATCCACCCGTGGATCATGTGCCACGGCATACCATCCCTGGATCCAACCTTGAATTTGGACCGGGTCCGTCGCACTCACCATCAAACCAACAGGATGATTGGAAGACGAAGAAGAAGTAGTAGAGCTCACGGAGAGGCCCCATTTGGTTCCTGGACGGCGTTTCAACGACGCTACAATATAGTGTGGTGCAGGATCCAGCGAAGAAGATTGCATCAGGGACATTATAGTGGACGGAAACGAAGAAGACGACAACGAACTGTCACGGCGAGAGGGTGGTCTTCCTCATGGTGACTGCTGTCAATTTCCAAGTTTTGTGGTGTTGCACTGACCACGCCCTTCAACTTTTCAACCCACAGCGGCGGAAAACCACTGACCATACTCTCACGGGACTGTACGTGGAGAAATACCGTAAATTGCGTAACTTAAGAACCACCAAATGATGTCCTCCTTTTAGGCAAAATGGTGCTTATCTTCCGCACATTAACAATAGGGTGGCCCTAATGGTGCTTATAAGCGGCGGTTCTTAAGCTCCGCAATTTACGGTAGGTCGCGTTTGTCCGCGCGACGTCCAGCAGATGGCCCCGCCAAGTTCTGTATCGTTCCTACTACATAAGCCCCTTCGCGAACAAGCCCGAAGTCTCTGATCCATTGTGTTTGGAATCTGTTGACCATGGGATGTGGTCAAAGCAAAGCGGCCGCGGCCGCAACCCTCGATCCTCCAACGGCATACAAAGGTGCGTGTGGAAATTCCGATCTGTTGTTGTACCACCAGAAACCATGCGTGGTACTTGGATTTTCTGTCTGGAAGAGACTCTTGCATCCATTGGAGATTCTTATAGGATTGTGTTTGTTCCTCTGTGTCTCATTTGTGTTTCGTCTTTTTGTTGGGATATTCGTACAGATGAAACGTCTCATTCCGGTGGACCGGTCCGTCCGCAAGAATCGGCGTCGGCGGCCGTCGCCGCAGCAACAACAACTACTGGAAAATCATCCTCCACAACCACACCCAGTGCCAACAAGAACAATACCCACACAACAACTCCGGCACGAGGTGCCTTGCAACGACGAACCGAGTATGCCGTTCGACCCGGTTATTCCTCTGGTGCGTCTTCGTACGATGGTTCCCTCTGGGATGGAGACACGGACCATGAAGACGACGACAATGACACAAAGGATCTGGACACGAGCACCACCGACCATCCATCCAAACCCAAAAACGACAATGACCTTCGTACCTCTCGTCATTCCGATATTTTGGCACTCTCCACCTTGCGACAAGAATTAGTAGCCGATGGGGATTTGACCAAAACTGTCGTTCGAATCGAGGTACGTATGGAAGACGCGTGTGTGTGTGTCACCTCCGCTTGAATGTTCGTTGGGGCCCTCACTCTCATTCGATTTGTATTCCATTTCTCTCTATACACTATTCTATAGCCTTCCTATGGCCAACCCATTGAACAAGTCTACGACGGTGTGTCGGATGGACTCGTGTTGGGATCGGGTGTCTCGGGCATTGTCCGACTCGTGACACACAAGGCGACGCAAGTCAAGTATGCCGTCAAAATTTTGGAATTGGGCTTGATTGATTCCACCGAAGGCTTGAGACAATTGCGGAATGAAATTTTTATCATGTGTCAACTCGATCATCCCAACATTGTACGAATTGAAGAAGTGTATGAAAGTACCAATGAAATTTATATCGTCCAAGAATTGTGTTTGGGGGGAGACCTGTTTGATCGACTCGACGAACAACCCGATTATCATTACACGGAACCGACCTGTGCCAAACTCGTCAAACAAATGTTGTCGGCCGTCCGGTATTTGCATTCCAAGGGCATTATCCATCGCGATTTGAAACTGGAAAACTTTTTGTTTTCCACGCCCGATCCGGACAGTGAATTGCGCATGATTGACTTTGGCTTGTCCAAACATTTTATTGCCGGACAACATCATCACGAAAAGGTGGGAACACCGTATACTGTTGCACCCGAAATTATTCAAGGCCATTACGATGAAAAGAGTGATATTTGGTCCTTGGGTGTCATTACCTACTTATTGCTGTCGGGCGAAACACCCTTTGGTGGGTTGGATGGCGAACATCCCTTGTTGGTCAAACAAAACATTCAACGGGCGCAACTCACCTTTGAACCAGCCGATTTGTGGGTCAGTGTCAGTAGCGATGCCGTGGCCTTTGTCCAACGATTGCTCAAGAGCAATCCCGCTCTCCGACCCACAGCCCGGGAGGCCCAAAAGGACAATTGGATTCAAGTGTGGGCCAAAATGGATGCCAAGGCGGGCAACAAGATTAATCCCAAAACGATTGGCGCCCTCATGGCCTTTAAGGAACAATCGGATATGCAAAAACTCTTGTCCGAAGTCCTAAGTTTTACCCTCTTGCCGGAACAAATTGTCGAATTGCGAGCCGCCTTTCAAAAAATGGATACCGAAGGGACGGGGGAAATCTCCTTGCGGGCCATGAAGGTGGTCTTGTTGCAAAATGCCGAAGCCGGTGCCTTGGGTGGCTTGACCGAGCAAGAAATTGAATCCCTCTTTGAAACCATTCGCGTCCGCAAGAGCGATCCCACCATTCGTTGGCACGAATTTTTGGCCGCTGGCTTGTCCCAAGCCAAGATTGACGATCGCAATTTGCGCTTGGCCTTTGACCGGATGGATACGCACCGCAAGGGCTATATTACCCTGCAAGATTTGCGGGACATGCTGGGGAACAGTGCCGATGCGGAAAAATTGGAAAAGGTGTGGTTGGATAGTTTGAGTGAGGTCCAATCGGATGAATTGGATCGGATTTACTATGACGATTTCAAACGTCTCATGAAGGGACAACCGCAATCGGCCGTGGCCGCCCGGCTGGGCAATGCCTCCAAATCGTCCGCCCTCAATGTCGTTCCCGAAGACTTGGCGGCCGCCGTGTCTTCCACCACGGCAACCACAACAAGCGCAACCAAGACGACGACGACAACCGTTGGAGGACGGGCCAACCAAAAGAAAAAGTCCAAATCCTTTCAACCGGGCAGCAACATGTGGGACGATGCTACAGAAGATGGTAGTTTGTCGTCCTTCAAGCAGCAAGGCAACAACAGTCGTTTGTTTCAACTCAGTGAAGGATCCATGGATGAATTGGAAAACATGTCCCCCTTGGTGGTGAATCGTACCTTGTACCGGATGCATCGGGAAATGCGATTGGCCGTCTTGGAAGCCTCGAAACAATTTGATTTCAAACGCAAAGCCTTGCAAACCAGCACGACGAATACGACCAGCAGCAGCAGTGAGCCGCCACACGCATCCACTGCCGGCGCCGGTCTCGTCATGAAACGGGGGGCCAAACCACCAGTCGAATTGGAAGATTTACACAATCGAGCCATGTTTGATGCCGCGGCCAAACGATGTGGACGGGCCAAACGAACTCGCAACAAAACCGTCTCGGATGTCACGGGCATGCTCATCAAGCATCATGATGCCGATGCAACCACACAAGATGCAGCAAATGGATGATATGTGTCGTTGCAATCGCCCCCACAAGAAGAGGAAGAAAGTGACACCAATATGACAATTTCTCCAGAAAGGGTGGGAGAACCTGCACCCGACGGGTTTGTTGGCCGTTAGGGAGAGAACCAGTGGAGAGAGAAGCTGCACAGGATGGGAGTGTTGCCCTGCAACTGGTCCAACAACAACAACAACAACAACATGAGATATGGTGCAGCGCCTCTTCTCCGTTCCCCACAAAGATCAGATGAAGTGGATCCACATGTGGTAGCGTTTTCTAGAGACTGGTCGAACAAACCAAGGGGGCATGAGTGTATCTGTGTGTGTGTTTCCGCAATTCTAGAATACGACACTGGGTCGAATCGAGCGAGCGTATCGAGACCCATCCATCCGGTGGAACCGGGGAGAATACCTGTGGATGATCAAGGTAGAGCTTCTTGTACACATTGTAGTATAGACATTGGTAGAACGTTCATGAGCTACCTAGACAATCTGCACAGAGCTATAATATACGGAAAAACAAAGACTTCTTTTCTGTTTGGTACAGTATACATGTGGAGGAATGGATTTTGTTAGAGAATGGCACAACATTTGGAACCGCCACCTCCGCCGCCACCACCCCCACTACTCGACACAATCATGTGGAGTTGCGGTCCAGTTCGTGAAGTGTTGTTGCTGGTGTTGCGGGGTTGCCAATACAAGCGCAATTGCAAAATATACGAGACATTGGGCTCGAGTTGGTAGGACACTCGAGCATTACGCTCTTGTCCACTATCATCATCCGTCACCAATTGTTGTAACTGTTTGGACGATGCGTCTTGTTGTTGTTGACGAAAGAGGACCATGTAGGTATCGGCTTGGCCCGAGGTGAACACGTCCACATTGGTTTCGGACGGGAATCGAATGGTGAATCGTTCTTGTTCTCCATCCTTCAAATTGGACAGTGTCAAGGGTTGATTGGACAAGGTCAAGGGTTGCGTCTTGACCGTGTCGATTGGTGGATAAAAATGCAAGGCCTTGGTCTTGTCCAAGGCGGACAAGCCATTGGCTGGATCCAAGGGTTCCGTTTGATACTAAGCCGGTTGTCGAATCAAGCCGGCCGGAAAGGGATAATGCATAATGGAATCCTTATCCCATGTATTGGCTTATATGTTATCGGGTTGGAGTTTGCGCAAAATGTTGTGAAAGGTGCGTTCGCGGGTCCAATGGTTCGGTGGTCCGCCCAAACTGGCATAGACAGCCTCGTCGTCCCAGACCAGGCCCCCCGTGGGATTTTGATGTTCGTGGGGAAATCCCAAGGCATGACCAATTTCGTGCAAACAGGTATCGTACGTTTGGGCATTGTCCCATCCAATATTCATGGTACGATCGGTAGGATTCGTGATATTCAAGACATCGCGACCGACGTAGGACCAGGAACCATCGCCGGTTTGAAATCCAATGCGAATCATGGCGTGGGTGGGATCCGAGACGGATTGAAACTCCAATCCCATGCCGGTATCTTTCCATTCTTGAAAGGCTTGTTGAATCAATTGCTCTTGTCGGGGTGAACCATTCGTCATTACATGGTAGGTCAAGGTGGTGCCATTGACCCATTTCGAGTCGAGCGTCACAATCAAGCGTTGTCGATGGCCATCCAATTGATCGGATGGTCGACGACGATTTGGAATCTCACGCACATGACAATACCCATGTCGTTCGTCATTCATCATCTTCTTGTTGGTTGGTTCGGTGCTAGGTAGACCCCGTTCTGGTTTGTCGTGGACAGTTCTCAATACGCGTATTGTCTTCTGGACAAAAGCTCTCTCTGTTTTCCAAGATCTAAACAAACAAAATGATTCGCGTGTCACGAAAAAGAGTTCCATCGACATGCGACTGGAAAGTGCGCGACGGGACCTCGCTATATGCTTCGCGATTCGACATGATATGGATAGCAGCATCTACAGTGCTCCTCTCTAGTAGGAGTAGTAGAGCATAGGAGAACGAAGGTGAAACGGAATGAACCAACCACAGTATCGAACGAGCAGCAGAATGGAATCCAGAGAGAGTTTCCAGAAGATGTAGGTGACCTCCATTTTTGGAGCTACTCCACTATGTATGCCAAAGCATTGGATCTATACCGAGCTAGTAGGTCCAGTTCATCCGCATCATCATCCTTTTTCTGTATCATAGACAGAGGCCGATGGTCCATTCAAAAACGTATCGACTACTACAAACAGTTATATGGGGAACAAGCGTTCGATTCATGGGTTGGTTCCCTTGTTCTTGCGTTGTTTTCCCAAGACCCGAAGAACGACAACAACGACACAAACAACAACAACAAGAGTTACTCAGCTAGAGAATCCAGCATCCTTCGCACAAGGCACCCTGGTCCACAGAAGTCGATCCCCTCGAGGAGGATGACCTTTCTTGTGGGAGGAGAATATCTTCGGCTTCTCCTGTTGTAGCTCTCGTTTCCTCGGGCAACAAGGCTTCTCGTTGAATCGGTGGTGGAAGCGCTGCGTCTGGTGCATCCGGAACCACGGGTGGCTTGGAGGACGTTGTTGTGGTTGTTGTGGTAGTAGTACTCGTCAAGGGAGCTTCGGGCGGTTTATGGGCGGCTCGTTTGGATGTTTGTGCTGGTGGTGGTTGTGTTCGTGTGGCAGATTGTGTGTTGCTCCGTGCCGACCGATTCGATCGTCGTTTCTTCATCCAACTGCGAATGGATCCGACGGACCGGACGGACGGTGTGACGGAATCATCGTCGGCCCCCACGGGCGCTCCAGCTTGTTGTCGTTTGACAAACTTGGCCACGCGTCGTTCGGGAAGTTTCCAATTGGGATGCTCCTGGACCAAGGCTTGATGAATGACTTTTCCATCCGTCGTGCCCTATTAGAGATTGAACATGAAATACAAAGGCAACACCATGAGAGAGCGAGACTCTAATAGAGGGTGAAATGAAACAGCAATGGACACCTTTGTCTATAGTTTGTACACAACAGCTTCTATACTCTAGACTCAAGGATCGAACGTTTCGTACCTTGTCCAATTGACTTTTAATGGCACCATTCAAATCGACGGCATTCGGAGTGTACTTGGCCGTGCTCATACTGCTCTTCTTCTTGCTTGTTGTTTGAAATACTTGGGAGGAGGATGATACCGTGCTGCTTGCCCCTTTGGGATGTCGCGTGTCTTTCAATGGCAGCCGCAGCAAACACACCCATCAAAAATCGCTCACTCGCACTACTCGTGTGTGTTCCAGCAACACACACACAGTGTGATAGACATTCCAAGTCGTGCCACGACAAGCGCTGTCGCCCAAATTTTGGTCATTTTCGTCGAGCAAACCCCATTTGCAGTTTTGGTATGAATGGTAGTCCTCGTCTGTCTGTAGGACGATGGAGTCGCATTGGTTCATCGCCCAAACAAAAAACCGTTATCAACGGTTGTCGTTATCGATCGCCCCGCCGTAAGGGTTGCAGCGCATTGCGACGACTGACGGCAAAGACTTCGGTGGTTCGATCCATGCGTCGTTTCAACACGGGGGCCCGATCCACCATTGCTGTTGTAGTAGGATTGATGGGACGTCGCAGAGGGAGGGGTGCACTGCTACTTTCCCATCGGCATTGGCGTCGTTGCTGAAACAACGAGTCTTTTGGTAGCGTGCAAACCTTATTGGATGGCAACGACGACGACGAGGAGGGGAGACTCCCGTGATGATGAGTTTTCACATGGCCTCGACAATTGTCTTCGACAATCGAAATTTCGGTTGCATGGTTCAGTAAACTTCCAAGATGGAGTGCCAAAGAGGACGATGTCATGGTGATGCAGGCTAGTATTGGTTTTTGCTGGATCCGTTGTGTTGTTTGTGTGCGCCAAAATGATTTCGCCGATTTGTGTGCTTCAACCCAAATAGTGGATGGAACAAAAGAGGCCCAAAAGCCAAAAGCAGAGTCTGCGCGCTTTGCCGGTACTCGTACTCGTATTTATTTCGCGAGAACGGACAATGGACACTTCCGAACCACCCCGACTGTACAGAAAAGTGTACTCGACACGAGAAACAAGCCAACACCCGTATTCTCTTTCTTTCCGGTGATTGGTTATGCCTTTGAGAAAGTTAGTATTGCTTCCAAACGCATGCGTGGATGAACACTGTACTGCAAGCTAAATAGCACATCAGGGCTATTTTGAATTGATACACTACAATGAGTCCTCGTTATTCTCTGCTTCTCGTTGGGACCAAGCGACGGGCATCCTCGATACTGTTCGGTTCCCAGTGAGTATTCCGGACACGACTGGACATCGGGACTCGTCGGAGAATTCGTGAACAGACACCGGACAATGACAAAACCACCATGGCGGCCAAACCCTCCTTGCGATTTCCGATTCATCCCCATCATTGGGAGTCCTACAATAATAAGCTCTTCTACTTTTGTTCGAGGTAGAAGAAAATTTGTCTCTCCGACACTCTCTCTCGAGGCTCTTCTTTTACTCTCTCCTTTTCAATTCGCAATTCACAGCAGGGCGAGAAACAAATCTTCGAAGCGCTGGTTGTGGGTCTTCGACTCCTATGTTCTTGTTAGTACCCTAATGATCTAGACCAAATGTGTCCTTACAAGGATTCGGTTACGGGGACAGATCTAGTGGTAGCCACAATTTCTTGCGCGCAACTGAAATGAAACGATTCACGGTCTCTAATATGGAACGACCTGGAACTGTCATGTTTGCCCCTACGGATCCGGATCGATACTCTGGTTTACGGGGTCTAGACTTGTTCCTGTTCTCATGGTGATGAGGGTTGGTTGGACATGAAGATGACCCATGCTTCTTGTATAGTAGTATAGAATTGCCAACTCGACACATACTCTCATGGAGATTGATTCATTCGCGTGCTCTTTTGCCGTGCGGGAGGAACCATTCGGGTCATTGACGCCCACCTTTTTTTAAAGTAGATTGTCTTTCATAGAAAGAACGATACAACAGTCTGTTTTTGCTTTGTGGTTCGAGCCCCGACATGAAACGACGAATGACAGATAGCCGTAGTCATTTCGGGAAGTTCCTCTCGTCATATTTCCTATAATTTGCAAGAGTGTATGGAGAGTGGGAATCGTTCACCACACCGAGGGCTCGTTCTGTGGTCGGTGGCGTGGTTTTGCGGCTCTTTTTGGCAGTTGAGGAATCGATTTGCGCTTCGATTCGCTTCATCGACTGGCTCTAGTATTCGTATTCGGAATCGTCCAGATGCTCTGGTTCAGTATTGCTTGGTTTCGTGACACTTAAACAGTTTGGATTCGGTAAACTTACTTCGACATTGCCCGTGAGAAAGTCTCGTCAGGGGATACTATTTTTGGAGTGGATGCGTTTGAACTGTCCAAAGAGGTATCCCATTTCTTCTGGTCCGACACGCATGCCCATCCAGGGATTGTCAATATCGGGACCAATGTACTTGGCCAATTCGGTCATGAAGGATTGGTTCGCTCTTGTCGACGAGGGGATGTAAGTCAACGGCGGCTCCCATGTCAACACCGGTCAAGGCAATGGAAGAGACTTGATCAAAGGCCGGACTTGACGGCATCTGTCAGCAAATCCAAGCGCAGGAAAATCGAATCGCATTCCAAACGGCGCCATAAGTTGGTGGCAGACGCGCCAAATAGGGAGATCCTTCGTTCCCCGAGTCCGATCCCGAGTCCCCCGAGTCCAAATGCAAATATCTGCTGCCAGAGGACAACGTCGTCGCTGCAGGCCATTGGATACAAGCTTTGTCATCAGGGAAGGAACCATGGTGGAACACATGGCTATCGCAGGCGGTTTCGTATACTGCGAATGTAGGTATCGCACAAAAGGAAACGTACACATGGGCTCACCAAAACTGTTGTCCTCTGCGGGTGACAAACGTGACTGGTGAGAGGAGCCTCGAAACAACACGTCGAGAGAGAGTGTTGGAATGTAGTACGCACACAGTGGTTCGACCATCGTGAGACAATCGTGCGTAAGGCACGCACGCTATTCCTCCCTGTAACTGGATACTCGCGAGTCTGATTCCTCTGCGTGGTCTCGTCGTCGTGACACCACCGCCGTTGGCTCCTCCTGTTGCGGCTGCTTTGATTGGTGGTACTAGAACGGCGACATGTCCACGCTCCCCAAAACAAAAAACAAGCGTTTCGACTCCAGCAGGCACTGATCATGTTCGATAGCTCAATTGTCTATATCAATCCATCCATCCATCCACAAACAACGCCCAACGTGCCAAAACTACCAAACGCCGTTCTTGCTCTTGGACGCAATCACCTTGTCTCGTGCTTGGAGTTTGGAATCCAGGGCGTCCAATTTCCGGTCCTGAGCATGGAGTTGAGCATTCTGTGCTTCAAATCGAGCATCTTGTGCTTCGATGATTCAAAATCGAAGCACAAGATGCTCGATTTGAAGCACAGAATGCTCAACTCCATGCTCAGGACCGGAAATTGGACACCCAGGATTCCAAACTCCAAGGCACAAGACAAGGCGTTCCAAAAAATGATTGGAAGGACTCTTGAGCATGTTGTTGGCGGACTCGCCGTGTAATACGACGATCCGTAGTCCCATTTGTGCTAAAACGGCAAATTTCTGCAGCGTCTTGTTGCTGCTTTCAAACTGCAACTCGTTGATTTGAAGATTTGTCTTCTCCAGAACGAAAGGGTCTTCTTGACCAAGTAAGGATTTTCAGCGGCGTCCGAGAAAAGAACGACGTGCCAACGACGTCGACTAGATGCAGACGACGTGGGCACGTCGATGTTTGCTCAGACGGCGCGGAAAGAGCATTTGGAAGGAGAGGAAAGAATCATGGTGGATGGAGCACAGCTGTGGTTTCGTCGTTCAAATGTCGAAGGAACACAGTCTTGGCGGGTGACAAAACAGTGGCAACAGGAGACGAGGTCGTCCACTTTTGGGCGCGCCACTCGATACTCGATCAGAGGTGCATTGTACAGGCAACTCAAAGAGAGACGATGAGCGCTCTAAAAGAGCTTTTGATGACCACTATTTTTCTTAAAACCGCTTGGGTAGGGTCTTCCATCCCCCAACTTTAAACGCCCAACAGGATTCCTTTCTGGTCCCCTTTGGTCGCGGTTCGTCTTCCCTTGAAAGCTACCTACATAATGTGTTCTCGAAAACAAACGAAACTCTAGTAGTTCAAAGTTGGTTGTCTTGGAGGTGTGTTTTATTGTATCTATCCATTCCTGCGGCGTGGCTCCTTGGTGGTGATTGGGCCGTTGATCTAGGGAGAAGCGATTGGATGGAAGGGACTATTGTGGTATGGTGTGGAGACTGTACCAGGAGGAACGACGTGTTTGCGTTCTCCCGCACCACAACACCGCCCCAAGAGACGACCAAAGGAACGAACAGGATACTCCCATCTCTACACGCCGGAAGAGATTCTAGGATTCAAGTGTGTTATCCTTTTGGCTATAGTAGGCAGGTAGTAGGCCACACAAGTCGAGAATCGTCCGTTTCGTTCGTCTGTATAGTATAGATACACTGCGACGACCAGCCACTTTCATTCATTCCTTCATTCATTCCTGACAATGGACTTAGGCCATGAGCTTGAGCAACATTCGTGTCCGCGCATGGTTGGGTTTGCTCGACCGCCACGACGACGAATGGTTGTTGGTGGAGGATTCCGCCGTCAAGGAAGAAGAAGAGTCGGCCCATACATTGACGGGTATGGAGTTTGATGATGACGACAATGGTGTAGTTGAGCGGTCGTGGTGGTGGTTGGAATCGACTCTGGGCAATCCGTCTGATGCCTCGCAACTGGTCGCTGTCGTCACGGAACTGGATTCTTCCGTGGCGGCAACCGATTGTCCATCTTCTTCCTCGTGAGGAGGAGCAGCAGTCCTGCTCAATGCTGGGGAAGTGGCAATGGAGGCCTTTTTCGAACTCTGGGATGACGACGACGACAAGAAGATCCATTCTTCACTGGCGCCTTCGTCCTCAACCGTCACTTGGGATTTCACGGTTTGTTTCGACAAGGCACGCTGCTTCCATCCCCCCAATCTTGACGGATTGGGGGGTGGTTTGGGAGGTGCTGCCACCACACGATTCCATCGGGATCGTAACAAGGCATTCCAGTGTTTGGAAGGACCACCACCACTACCCTCCTTGGCCGTGTGCCGCAGCGGACCATGAAGAGGCTGTGACAGGGCGGGTGTGGGAGCTGGCGGACGAGTCCTATTCTGGCTCGTCAAAGGATTGGACTTGTCGTTTCGTGGCTGCTCCGTGGGTGCTGCCGAACCAGTTCCTTGTGGTAGTGGTTGTGGTTTGGGTGGTGGTAGTGGTGGTCTTTCTTGTGCTGGTTGTGGCTTGCGTGTTGGCGTTCCGGGAGCAAGTGGCCGTGCGGTTCGATCTGGTTGTTGTTGTGTTTGTTGTTGTGGTTTGGCGGCCAAGGGGATCCGGGGCGCAATTCGAGGTGGCACTGGTTTGTGATTCAGATTGGTATTGGTGGCATTGGTGGCCGAGTTCCATCGATGTACCACTTGTTTTTTCCACGTGGTTCGAAGAGTTGCCGCCAGGGGGGCGGCCGTGAGTCGTTTCTTGGGTTTGGGGTTGTTGTGGTTTTGGTTGTTGTGGTTGGTGTTCATGGGCGCAGCCACAGGAGGAGGAGAAGGAGGAGGAGGAACAACACAAGCATTGGACGAAGCATCATTCCTTTGGGGTGGTGGAGGTGGTATGTCGTTTTCAGAGTTCACCGTCGTGCGAGTTGTTGCCGTAACAGCACTAGAAGGACGAGCCGTGTGAGCCCGAGGTGGAATGGATGGTTCCGTCGTCTTTGTGGGAGTGGATTGATTGGCTGGTTTCGAGGATGATTGTGAGGATGACGATAATGGTACTGGTTTGGACTTGGTTTCCCGAGACGGCAGGTTTGCCCTTGTGGTGGGGTGGGGATCCTTCAATCCGGTCCAATTCCACGTCACTTGTTCTTCTTCTTCGTCGTCGTCTTGCAGAGTGGGTGGAGGAGTAGGCGAGGCCGCTTCTCGGGCCCGGCGCCACAAATGGTGTGTGGCACGGGAGGCCACCAACAAGGGTTTCTTTCGTTTCCAGGAAGACGACGACGACGAAGGCAGTCGGGGTAGTTGTGGCTGTTCCAAAAATGGCTGGCGAAACAAATCGTCTGGTTCCTCTTCTTCTTGTTTGGTAGCAGTCGGTTGGTTGGTGGTATTCGTTGGAGGGTCGTCGTTCTGTTGAGGTTCCGACTCACTCCACGTCACTTCTTCTTCTTCATCATCGTCGTCAATGTGTTGTGGTTGTGGTTGTTGGTGTTGTTTCGGAGGATTGTGCTGGCGTTCCAACTCTCGCTCTCGCGCCCGTCGCCACAAATTGTGGGCCGCAGCCCGCGAATGATTCCACGTGCGTTGCAACGACGAGGACGAGGACTGCAAGAACCGCCGACGATAAAGACCACCACCCAGACGACTGCGGTTGCTGCCGTGGTCCAACTCATCCTCTTCGTCTTCTTCTTCTTCTTCCACAACAAAACTGGGCAATTCCACAATGAACCGAGCCACTTGGAGCAACCACAAATCATCGTCCTCCAAGTCGTCGTGCCGTATTGGTTTCATGGATTCCACGTGGTACTGAACGAGGGGAATTTGGGGCGAAAATTGGACCGAAACCGTCAGTTGGGCAATGGGAACCAATTGGAGTTGCGGATGGGGCAGGCGCAATTCCCACACGGCCTTGGCCACGATGGTACAGGTATCGGGACAGAGGGTCCATTCCACGTCGTGCGTGTGCACCGCCATGTGCCAGTGGGGACGAATCAAGGAAGGTGGTGGGGGTTCGTGCGGGTCGCCGCAAGTGGTGCTCGTTGTGGTGCTCGTTGTGGTCAAGGATTGGACCAAATCGGCCCAGAGAGATTGATTGGCGGACCGGGCCCAGACTCGCATCAGGGGATCGTCACTCCAACTCGCTTGGAGGAGCAACAGGGCAATGTGCGAGGCATCCGTCACCACACCCTCCGCCGCGGACATCCAAGTATATTGCATGCGGGGCAATTCCTTGTCCAAGGTATACTCGACCAATTCGGGTCGTTGTTGATAATACTGAATGGCTGCCTGGGCCAATGAGTCATTGCCGGAATACTGCTCGTCCAACCAGGCATTCCACACGGCCCCGGCCTGGGGCAACCAATCTAAATAGCGCTTCAATTCATTCACCAAACAATAGACACGTTGGTTCGTCTCGGGATTGTCGTGAGTGTCGGCTGTTGTACTCGTCTCCACAGCACTCGAAGGAGGATGGGTTTGTTGTGTCCACACAACTGAAGCATCGAGTGGATTGGAAAGAATCGTCGTCGTCGTGTCCGTGTCCTCCGCATGGCTGGTATTAGTGGAACGGCTGTGATTGTTGTTCCAGAGAGCGTCCCCCGTCAAGGTCTCGAAATCTGCTTCTTCTTGTGATTGTGGTGGTTCTTCTTCGTTTCGCTCTGCTGCTACTGATGCTGCGGCTGCTAGGGGTGGTACTTCTTCTTCTTCTTCTTCTGGAACCAGTGGGTCTTCTGAAACCAACAATAACGATGATGAGCATGATGGTTCGTTCCCTCTTGTTGTTGTGGCCATGATGTGTTTCGTCTTTCTTTTGCTGGTATCCAGAAAATCCTTTGTTCGTTCCTTCCAAACAAGGATGAATGGCTTCCTTGGCACGTTGTTGTTGCTGTTGCTGTTGTTGGGTGGTTTGGTTTTCTGGTGCTCTGCGGTTGTTACGTGTCGCCGCACAAATATAGGGAGTCTATGATAGAATAATAGAAATAGAGCCGACAATGGGGGGGCCTTCTTTTATTGTATTTGCGGCGGAGTGCGGAGTCGTACCAAATATAGACGTGAAGTGTGTGTTGGTTGTGGCTGCATGTCTGGAATCGTTCGATTCGTGAGTGCGGAGGTGTGTCGTCTCCCTCGCTTTTTTGGCGACACGCGCGCACAGCGACACCAAAAGTGTCGTCTTCCGCGCCCGCCCGGCCATCATATTTTCGTCGTGGGGGTAGACTATGGTATGGGTAGGCATAGTCTATAGGTCATCGTTTCGGCATCAAAGTATCTAGGAGTTTATGAGGACCACTCCACCTGTATTACTCCTATGATTGTCCTTCCACTCCAAAACAGAACACACTGAGCAGTCCCTCTACTCTAGATCTAGTAGAGGTATTCGAGTGGATCTATCTACCGACTCCATCGAACGGCGCGTGCCAGTGTCGGAAGGACGGACTGTCTGTTGTGAGAGGGCTCGGCGATGAGTAGTCTCAACCAACCAACCAACCGTGACGAGACCATTCGTCGAGATCCCAGAAACGGGCCACACACACACACACGAATACTTGTAGAGAGACTCTTTTGTTAATCAGCCAAAGACGAGCAAGGAGGAGGACCAAGAGGTTGTTCGTTCCGATGGATGCCCACCGGTTCGTGGGACCACCATGGTTGGTTCGAGACAAGAGGAATCCTACCTAGTCGAGCAACACTCCATCGTCGATGGATGGCCCTGGAAAGGATGAGCCTCTGTCCATGTATACTACTAGAATCGCCCCTCCTCCCGTTTTAAGAGTCTTGTCGTCGTCGTCGTCGGTTTAGGACTTGGTCCCATAGTGTTTCTCCTCCTCTCGCTCTCTCCTGGTGGTGGTGGGTGGACGTGGGACGACCGAGGACTCGGTAGTTGGTGTGCCTGGTTATTGTGGTTGTGATTCGTCGTCCTTTTGTCCTGGAAAAGGACCGGTCCATCAGGCCTTGTTGGTACTACTGGCGTTGGAAGGTGGTTGATTGTTGGCAACCGGCGCCGTCCGTGATTCCTCCTCCTGGGTGTTGTTGTCGTGGTCCTTCTACACTGCTGCAGTCGTGGGGGCGGTCGGTGGTTGGGCCGTTGCACATGCTGGGGCGGATGCATCGTCCTCCGAGGTGGCAGTGGTCGGTGCCTGCTTGTCCGAATGTTTCTCCTTGTCCTTGCCACTATCATTCGTAGTCGTAGTCCTAGGAGCAACATCTGGAGCAACTGCTGTTGCAGCAATTGAAGGAGGAGAACGGTATGTGATTCCTCCGTTTGCAGGAGGATCCTGCTTCTGCTTCTTCTTTTTGGTTGTCGTTTTTGTCTTTTTGGCAGTCCTGGCATGCGGCTCGTCGAGATCCCTTGTTCCTCGTCGCTTGCGCGGACTGGTGCGAGTCGGTGCGGTCTGGTTGTTCTTGTCGTTGGTACCATTCGTAAAAGACGTTTCGTCGTGTTGTTGTTCTTGTTGGATGGGCCTTTTTCCTTGTCGTTGTTGTTGCGGGGCGCCGTCCTTGTCGTTCGTTTGCTCTGGTTTTTGCGGCGGTGGAGACTGTGTGGTGTCACCCATACTGTCAGGTTTCGAATGGGAATCATCTCCTGCGGCGGCATGTCCCGGTTGTGGCTTTGTGGATTGCCGTCCCTTGTGTGGTTGTTTGAGTTTGTATTCCAGGACGGTTTCGAGTTTTTGCGAGAGTTCCGTCGTCAGACCATTCCATCGAATGTAATGGCCCTGCTTATCCTGTTTGGACTGACCCTTCCACAAACAAAAGGTATAGCCTTGTTCGACACACGTCTTGTAAATTTGGGCAATGCAGCGACCTCGTTGACGACCGGCTCCAAACAAGTAACCATGCACGTGAATGGCACGTTCCAACACTTGGAAATTGTCATGATTCCGATGTTCCTTGTAATGACTTGGCAAGGGAATTTCCCGAGGTCCAAAGTGTCCGACCATGGCGGGCAGTAACAAATGAGGTTCCATTGGTGTTGTTGTTGTCGTTGTCGTGGAGGATCCTTTCGCACCCTTGCCACCAGCACCGCGGCCTGCTGGTTCTTGTTGGCTTTGTTGTTGTTGTTGTTGTTGGAGTTGTTTGTGTTGATATTCCAGGACGGTTTCGAGTTTGCGGGAGAGTGGTGGTGTCAATTTGCGATACGAGACGTAGGTTCCCTGGGGATCTCGTTTGGAGGTTCCCTTCCAGACACAAAAGGTATAGCCTTGGGCCACACAGGCCTTGAAAATTTGAGCCACGCATCGTCCGCGACTACCGACAAAGGTGGACCCATATTTTGACAGGGCGCGTTGCAAAATTTCAAAATTGTCATGATTCTTATGTTCATTGTAATGGCCCGGCAAGGGAATTTCCTTGTCGCCAAAGTCACCCACCACGCCCATGCTTTTGTAGCTCTTTCTTTGTGTAGAGTATGTATAGATTGGCGTCTGTCTGTGTTGTTTGTTTGTTTCGTTCTCTAATAGACGAAATGGATCTCCCAAAGAGAGAGAGAGAGATCCGGACACGATACAGAGATCCTTTGTCAGAGAAGTAACAGAATCTATAACTTTCTGGTGCGTAGAGGTGATTGTGATGAACGAATTGGGCTGTGTGGCCAGAAACAGTTCGCAAACGCTCCGCAAAAAGTCTGAAGAATCACTATCGACGACCGTAATGCGTCTGACATGGGAGTTGGTCGCGTGAGGGCGACACTATGCCCCAAAGTAGCTATGCAATACTTCGAACTATAGTCTCTCTCCTCAGATTGGCATTTGTGGCATTCCACTCATTGGTTCGATACAACCCATTCCATGCAGGCTGTCCAAAAGTCACAGATTGCAAGGCCAAGTAGAGCCCGAGAGGGTGACGATGAAGTCGTTTTGTGTGATTTGAGGCGAGTCGGAGAGGTTATCGATCCTGCAGTGGCCGTTGCCGATATGTTGGCGCAGCAAGACCTTGGGTAGGTCATTGTCACGCATCCGACGATTCCCAACGACAATGGCCATATCCCATTGTCGAATATTCGGAACGTCACGAATCGTTTTTCGAAACTTTCATAGCTCCACGGAAAATTGCAAAGACGAAACCAACAGTTCCAAACCACTCTCTACAGTCCACAACAGCTTATATACTAATACTATACCTTACGATACTCGCGCTGTCGGTGGTTGGTTTTTGTTTGTTCTTCTCTACTACTACTGATAGTCTTCGACCAGTTGCTTGAGCATGGCCATCATTTCGTCAATCTTCATTTCACCCTTGACTTCATTTTCCCGGGTACGGATATTGACCGACTGGTTCTCCACCTCGGCCTTGCCCACGACAAACTGAAAGTTGTACTGCGCAATTTGGGCGTTGCGAACCTTTTTTTGCATGGTGTTTTTGGAGAGATCGACATCGGCGTAATAGCCGGCATCGTGCAGTTGTTGCTGGACCTTTTGACAAAAGTCTCCAAAGTCGGCATGGACGGGAATCAACATGACTTGTCGGGGACTCAACCACAAGGGCCATTTGCCACCAAAGTGTTCGCACAAGACGGCAAACATGCGTTCGACACTGCCCAGCATGGCACGATGGACCATGACGGGTCGAGCAAACTGCTGTCCATTTTCCTTCCCATCTGTCGTGTATTGGAGATCGAATCGGATCGGCAATTGGAAATCCAGTTGGATGGTGGCACATTGATGCACACGTTCCATGGCATCCATGACCTTGATATCAATCTTGGGTCCATAAAAGGCACCATCTCCGGGATTGACTCTCCAACTCCCCTTGCCCGAGAAATCGTCCATGGCATTGGCCAAGGCCTTTTCGGCCCGTTGCCAGAGTTCCAATTCTCCCAGGGCCTTGGCGGGACGAGTGGACAACTCCAACTTGTACGTCATACCAAAGGTGGTGTAGACGGATTTCATAAAGTTGAGGGCACCCAGCACTTCGGCTTCAATTTGATCTTCGCGACAAAAAATATGGCCATCGTCTTGTTGAAAGCGACGGACCCGTGTCAAACCGGTCAAGGCCCCCGAAAGTTCATTGCGATGCAAGACGCCAAAATCGGCGTACCGAATGGGCAAATCGCGGTAGGACCGGATCGCACTGGCAAACATGAGGCAATGACCGGGACAATTCATGGGTTTCATGGCCCATTCCTGGCCCTCGACTTCAAAGCTAAACATGGCATCCTTATAATGCAAGGCGTGGCCGGACTTGTGCCAAAGATCGAGATTGAAAATGTTGGGTGTAATGATTTCATCGTAGCCGCGTTTCCAATAATGGGACCGGATGAATTCGACCAGTTTATTGTAAATCCGAGCTCCATGCGGAAGCCAAAAGGCACTGCCGGCCGACAATTCGTGAAAGAAAATCAAATCTTGTTTGGCCGCAATCCGACGATGGTCGCGTTCTTTAGCCTGTCCCGCACACACAGTCCAGAGAAAGCAAACAAGAGAAAGAGAATCAAGGAAAAGAAAGAGACAATCCGGTGAGAGGAGAGATACACCATCCGTAACCGAAATTCTGCGCGCAAGGGTCTACAATCGCACAACACACAAACACAAGAGTGTGGAAAACTCAGAAGAATCAGCGGAAATGGATAAGTGTGTATCAATCATGACCAAGCATGTTGGTTCTGAGAATGAGATTCGATACAGTTTGTTTCCTCATTGCTTCCCCCACGACATGCACGGTGCCTCGATTGGTAATGGTCCTTGTTCTGATTGTTCGTGGTCGTCGTACCTTTTCTTGGTTTTCTTTCCACACGGTCAAGAGTTTTTTATCGGGAAAGCTAATGCCATACATGCGTTGGAGAGAGTCATTGTTGGTATCGCCCAACCAATTGGTGGCGGAATGTCGAATGGCGGCAAAGGCCTTGACCTTACCGGAATGCGGCAAATGCGGACCGCGGCACAAGTCAATCAAATCGCCACAGCGATAGACCGTGGTACGAGAGCCGTCGGGCACCTTGGTTTTCAATAGGGAAACCTTGAAGGGATTGTCGGCAAACAATTCGAGGCCTTCTTCTTTGGTAATGACGAGACGCTCAAACTTTTGTTTTTGCTTGACAATCTTGGTCACTTCCTTTTGGACAATCTCGTCTATATTAGAGGAATCGGTAGTATTGATATCAAAAAGTAGAAAAAGACAAGCAACAATAGAAACAAACCAACAAACAAGTCAAGCGTGTGAGTCCGTGCGGTTCGGAACTAGAAAGAGAAGTGGTGGCAATTGGTTTGTCTGCTTCGTTCCAGTATACCTACAATCGTCTTCCCGAAGGGCATCGGATCCCATGAAAGAATCGTAATAAAAGCCACCGTCAAGCGGTGGTCCAATGGTGAGTTTGGATCCATAGGAATGTTCCAAGGCTTCGCCCATGATATGTGAGGAGGAATGCCAAAAGACGGTCGTGGCATCCTTGTCTTGACCAAACTTGAGAAATTCCATCTTGGCCACCGGTCCCACCAACGGACGGGTCATGTCCCACAACAACGTCTTTTGTGGAGAACCATTGGCGGCCGTGTCCGATTCTTGGTCTTGTGCTGGTTCGGCTTGTTCTTCGGTTTCGCCCATGGCATCGAGCATCATATCGACTCCTTCCATCCCATCTTCCCAAATGGAATAATCGGGCACAAAGGACGAGTAGGTGACACGTGCCACAACGGCACTGTCGGCCAATCCTTGACTAATGGATTGGGCGACATCGACGGGGGACGTTTTCCACGCCAAAAAGGGTTCCTGCGTCTTGCTGTGTTGCGTCAAGACGGTACCATCGGGTAGGGTAATGGCAATGGGAATGGCTTGTTTCGTCTCGAGTTCGACTTGACGACGTTGGGCAATCGTCTCGTAGACCGCCAGGCGGTCTTTTAACCAGTCGGGATTTTGGGTACGACCCGGAAAGGAATCTCCCCCAATATGAGTTTGTTGCGAGGCATCCATTTTGGGACCACTGCCCGCCTTGGCACGACGGCCTTGTTGGCCACCAGCAGCCGAAGCAGCCGCAGTACTTTTTTGCTGGTTGTTGTTGTTGTTCGAGACATTGGGCTCATCCTTTTCGAATGTCGGTTGAGTGACACCGGGATAGTCCAAGACGGCAAATTTGCGCGTGGCATTCATGGAAATATCCTCCTGTTTCTTGGCACCATTTTTGGGTTTGCCCATGGTGACAGTGTATGAGAGAGAGAAAGAGAGAGAGAGACTGTTTGTAAATAGATTGCAATCGAGCGAGATTGGGAGAGTGCCGTGCCGTGCGACGACCAGAATCGATCCAACCAGCAGCACACTATAAAGAGAGAGAAAGAGAGATTGGCAGCAGAGTCCAGTGTCCAATAGAACAGAGAGAGAGCCTCGAAACACGCGGCCACAATGGGATAAAGTCTCCAACACACAAACGTGCAAGAGAACACACGGCTGATCCGATGAATGGATGCGAGAGATCGAAAGAAGCGCGGGTCTGCAACTTCCGGTAATGGACTCAAAACGTACGAAATCTTTCTACTTCTCGGAGTATCGTCACGATAAAACAACCGTTTTCATATAGCGTTATCACACACCAATATATCTGATATGATCATATTAGACACAGATTCTTTCGATATGAGGCATGCATCCCGAGTCACGGATGTCGGGGGACATTGTAGATGTCTTTTGATGTCGTTTGATGTCTTTTGATGTCGTTTGATGTCGTTTGTGTTTATATCGCCAAGAGAAGCTCTACTCTCCAGCAGTTGGTATTCTTCAACAGAAAACACACCACTGATTGACGGTAGGCCCATCGCTGAATCAACTGAATGCGCACCGCTTGATTTTGACTCAAACCATGTTTCCGCGCGAGCCCGAAACGACATTAAACGACATCAAACAACATCAAACGACATCCCTCACGACATCAAACGACATCCCTCACGACATTCCCGTTTGTTCCATACTAGTGAGATTGTGAAACCATACTCTATGGCTTCATTATACGTATTTTGTATTAATATCCATCCTTTGTCGAAGAAGTTCTTGGTCTTGTACTCTGGGTATTGCTTGCGGATATGGGACTCACGGGTAGTTACCGGAAGTTGCTGAATCTTTTGTGGGGCGAGAAAATGGCCTCTTTGGCCCAAGCCAGTTTGCAATTTGAAAGTTCAAACATGGTTTTGAAAAATCGACGCTGGTGTCGTAGGCATGTCGCATGCTGCGTCGCCATTGCGTTCTTCAAGTCATTATTTTTGGTTCTGACATCATGTCCACGACCCGGCAAGAAAGTTCATTTCTCGCATACTTTGTCATGCCATTTTTTGGGAACCACAACGAGAGATATCATCATCCATCGGCGATCTCTCTCTCGAACAAAGATGAGAACGAAAAACGACATTGGATCCAAGACGACGACGACGAACAAAGATACATTACTGATTGGAAGGATAGGCTACTACTTGTACAGATACTCATGATTCGAGGGAGACGACCACCAAGCAGCAGCAATATCGACAACCACGACACCACATCCAACACCACCACGACGGCGACTACAAGTTTGGAGGAACTGAATGGACCTCACAACAACCATCACCCCAAAACAATGATTGTGCTGAGGCCACAACCTCCGCCACCAGAATCATCATCACCCGAAGCAACAAACACAAGGACGACCACCATCACTGCCAGCACCAATACGAACGAACCATCGCAGTCTTTGTCCTCCTTCTCGTCTTTGTCGTTTCTCCAGGCGGTGCAACCGTTGCCACAGACACTCCGTCGCAGTACAAGTAGTGGCGATAGATCCTCGTTTCAACAAGCACAACCACAATTGTATTATCGTCCCAAGAGTTCGCGCTTGTCGCGAGAGTCTCTGCGCCACTTGAATGTGGCCCAAATTCGATTGGATCATTATGCCTCCTTTACTTCGAGCAGCAGTACTCACCGTAATCATCCTCATCCTCCTGGCACTACTACGACAAGTCCTCATACTACAAAAGAACAAGAAGGAGGAGACACTTCTTCTTCTTCCTGGATCACCGCCACCCATTTATCGCCAGATGACGACCCAGTTCTACCGTTGCTGCATGGCCGAGAGTCCGAACTCCAAACCGTCATGGACTTTTTGTCGCAAGCATCCAACAAGAATGACAACGACAACAACAAGAGCCCAACCAACAAGTCGAAACCACCCTCGTCGTCGTCGTCGTCGTCGCGTCTGTTGTGGATTTCGGGAGAATCGGGAGTCGGCAAAACCTCCCTGGTACAAACCGCATTGCTGCACTATCGTCAGCAACAAGAACAATCACAACAACCACAATCACAACAATCGCAATCACCACGGCTGCTTGCCGTCTGGGGCAAGTTTGCCTTGGATTTTAGCCAGCAACCCACACGGCCCTATCAAGGCATTACGCAGGCCTGTCGACACGTTTGTCAGGTTTTGCTGCTCCACGACCAGGACAAGGACGATTCACCGACACAGCGACGACAACAACAAGAAGCACGACGAGACGAATTGCGACGCGCCCTTGGTAGCTCCCTCTCCACCTTGGCTACCGTCTTGCCCGAGTTGATGGACTTTTTGAACCCAAACGAGGACGAGGACGAGGAGCAAGGCACACCACCGCAACCAGCAGTACCACCACCACCAACTACGATTCGGACCCAAGAAGCCCAAAATCGCTTGCGCCATGCCTTTGGTCGCTTTGTGGGGACCGTGACTCACTGGTTCCCAGTTGTTTTGGTCTTGGATGATTTGCAATGGGCCGATGTCGAATCCATTCGCTTGCTCGAATCCCTCCTCCTTGTCGTGGGTGTCAACAGCACGCCGGGCAGCACCACTCGGAATCCCAATCACCACAATCACCACCCATTGATGATTGTGGGCTGTTCTCGAAGCCATATTGAAACGGGTGGTCCCTTGTGGGAACTCCTTCAAAAATGCAATGTCCCTGCCACATCCACCACAAATACATCGTCGCCATTGTCGTCCACTTTGACCAGCCATGTCCAGCATATCGACCTTGGCAATTTGACAGTCGAGGCGACGAACGAGATTGTGGCCCATGTGCTCAACATGCCCGACGAGGAATGGACGACTTTGGAATTGGCTCAGGTGGTGCATCAAAAAACCTATGGCAATCCCTTTTTTGTCATTGCCTACCTTCAATCCTTGTACGACACCAAATTGTTGGACTTTGATTGGTTCGTCTTGCACAAGTGGACCTGGAACCTACCGGCCATTCAGGGACAATCCCAAGTCACACCCAATGTCGTACAATTGTTACGGGACAAGATGCAACGCCTGCCCGAGACCGTCTTGGTTCGATTGCCGTTGGCGGCCTGTTTGGGAAGTACCTTTTGCCAGGACAAGTTCGCCGTCGTGTGGGAGCACATGGGGATGGACGAAATGAGCAAGGTGGTGTTGGTGGCGGCGGTAAGGAGTGGTTCTGGTGAACCACCACAAGACAAAGAAGCAGCAGCAGCAGCAGCAGCAGCACGAACGCAACGACACAGGGAAACGGAACAGGACAAGCTACTGCCGCTGCAAGTACCAGAACAAGCACAAGCCAACGACGATACCAACGACAAGGCGACAAGAGTAGTATTGTGCTGGATGAAGAATGCACCGGGATGGATGCTTCTCGATGGTTGGAACTGTGTGTTCAGGCCGGCTTTCTCGTCGAGGTGGACCATTCCGCAGGCATGTACAGTTGGGTGCATGACAAAATACAAGAAGCGGCCTTGGCCTTGGTACCGGTCCAGGAAATGGAGCTCATTCAATTCCGTGTGGGACAAGTCTTGTTGGACCATTTGAGTCGAGCCCAAGTTGCCGACAATATCTTTATTGTCGCCAATTTGTTGCTCAAGGGTCATGCCACCAACTTGTCGGTGGAACGACGGTTGGAAATTTGTCACTTGTGTCTCCAAGCCGGTCGTGCCGCTATTGTCGCGGCCTCCTTTGCTCCCGCCGCGCTGTACCTACGGGGTGGCATTGGCTTTCTTCCCGACCAGCATTGGACGACGGAATACCACTTGAGCCTCGAGTTGTTTTCGGCAGCGGCCGAGGCGGAACATTGTATTGGAGAGCTGGATTCGATGCAAGAGCATTGCAATGCTGTCATTTAACAACAAAAATACCACAATCGACCCATTACCGAAACCTTTCGTGTATGGAATGTCTTGACATCCTACATGAGTTGGACCAAAAACGACTACAAGACGGCTTCCGAAATGGCTCTCCAAGTTTTGGATCAGCTCGACTGTCGTTTGCCCAAACGAGGCAAGCTCTTTCATGTCCTGCGCGGTATTTTGCAAATGAAGGCGGACATGAGAAAGCTGGGTCCCAATGCCATTTTGTCGCCGGACCAAATGTTGGATACCAAAAAGATTCAAGCCATGATCATGTTGTACAAGCTTTCCACGTCGGCCTATGTGGAACGGTCTCTCTATTTGCCCTTGTCCATTTTAAAAAGTTACCAGTGGAGTGTCCAATATGGCATGTCGGAATACTCACCCGCCAACTTTGCTCTGGTCGGCCTCATTCTCATGTCGACCCTCAAGGTACGTGGGGATGGTGTGTGGTTTGTGTTTTTGTTGTTGTTGTCATGGATAGATATGTTTGTGTTGTCATGGATGGCTTGTATACACAAATGTACGTGTGTGCGTTTGACTTGACGGTGCGACAAACTTACACAATGGCACTCTTTCTTCCAGGATTATGACAAGGCTCGGATTTATGGCGAGTTTGCGGTTTCCTTGGTGGACTTGAAACAAGAATTCGAAGTGGCCAAATCTCGTACCATGTTCATTGCCCATGAATTCATTCTTCATGCGTCCAGGGCATACCAAACATGTCTCAAGCGATTTTTGGAGGGCTACGAGAGCGGTTTAACAACCGGTGATGTGGAGATGGCGTCGTGGAATATTGTCATGTATCTTGAAATGTCCTTCTTGATTGGTAAGAGCTTGCCGTCTCTAAACGAAGACTGGGACTTTTATACCAAGCAAATGAAATCGGTGAGGCAAATGCAACAGTACAATATTGCCACCAACAAGTGACAAGTGGTCTTGAATCTCATGGGTCACTCGGCGGACGCCAACGTGTTGAAAGGTACAGTCTTTGACATGGATGCCTTTACCGAAGAATGGGCCACGAAAAAGGCTCCTCCACCAGTCGTTATTTCGACATTTTATGCGAGAATTCACCAGGCGTACTTTTTGTGCAACGACGTGGAGGGTGCCGAAGCCGTACTAGCCCTGCATCGACAATATGCCGACGAGGATATGAATCCGGTACGTGAAAAAACCAAAACACCTGAGAGTGGAAAAGTGGCGATTGCTGCTGTTTGTTGTTCCAACACGTAATGGTTCACTCTGCTTTCTAGGGGGCCTTTGTGGACGATGGTCGCCGTGCTCATTCGGCCGTACTGTGTTACTCCGCCGCACGGAGAACCAATAAGAGGAAATATCTCTCGCAAGGTCGGAAATCGCACCGTCATATACGGGTGATTGGTCAAAAGGGCAATCCCAATTACGCGCATCTCGAAAAGCTTTTGGATGCCGAATACGCTGCTCTTCGAGGACGAAAGCTGATTGCCAAGAAATGCTACCAAGATGCTGTGACATTGGCGGCCAGGAGCGGGATTGTACACGAACAAGCGGTGATTAATGAACGATTTGGAGATGGTTGTGGAGATTCAAGCGAGGCGCAATACCGCTTCAAATGTGCCATTGATCTGTACAAGGAGTGGGGTGCCTTGGTCAAGGTCGACTTGGTGGAGCAAAAGCTTTCTTCCTGTATGGATCAAACAGAAATGGGTCCTCGTATCGGTGGATGATGGATTTTCAGATGGCAGCATTGAGATCGAAAACAAGATGGTCAAACGGCATTCAGAGTATCTCGGGGATGATCGATCAACAATCAACGAGGGTTAAAGCAGCTATATTTTCGAAGAATTAGCTGTTGGTGCGAAAAATGAAACCAAGGAACGATCCTACAGTTTGAAACGTTCATGACTGTGGCAGATTACTCAACCTCTCTTAAATCATGATTATATCTCGCTGCTCTTTGAAAACGCGATCGGTGGATCTCGAGATGCTACTACCCAAATGTTTCTTGATGAAAGTCAAATCGAACTTTGCGATCCGAAAGCTCAATGCATGCCTTGCGACATAGATACGTGATTCTCTTGGGTCCACAAGCACAAACTGCTACGCGCTTTTCGCCTTGTTCAATGGCCTCTTGTCGCATTTGAGCAAACAAGGCAGCAATGTCTGGTCGACCAAATTTAAGACCGGGTAAATTGTGCGGAGTTAGCGCGTCCCTGGACTTGGTGAGATAAATATCGATATCCACCAAATCGCCTATGTTTGCACTATTCGGTAGCTTTGATCCTGCTTCATCTTTGAGATCCATTTCTGCTTCCACGGCTTGTAAATCTTCATCTCGTTTTCGCGGTTCGCTCATGTGAGAGATACTTTCCGAGTGTTCAAGGTCCACCGTGACTTCATCAGGCGAGTTGGGGCTGTTTCCATTTGTATCCTCTCCCTCGTCTACCAGAGGACCGACGTGAAAGGTCTCGTTACTCGTCGATGGTGAATCTGTGACCATTTCACCTGAACTCTTGTCATCATTTTCAGACTTGCTTCCTGGTAAGACTGAACCTACCATTTCAAGAAAACCAACCACGTTTTCCAACAAGTTATCGAAAGGATTACCATGCATCTGCTCAACAGCTTCCTTATCGACATCACTGTTCCGCTTCGATCCTTGACTGCTCGCATTGTTATTCTCCTTCCCCTCCTCATCGGACGTACGAATCGTATCCTTGACCACCAATATGGTACTGCTTTCGTACAAGGAATCAAGTTGTTCATCGGTTTCTTGACTGGGAGGGATCGTGGCAAGAATTAGAGAAGCCAATGAGGCAGCACGATCCAAGCCAAAACGATCCAAGCCTACAACACTTCTGCTCTCGTTCATGTCCTCCTCGACTGTCAGATGCTTGCTTCCATGGAGATCGCTGGACAAATCCGCAATTTTTGATTGAACCATGAGCTCTGGATCTCGTTGTATCCAAACAAACTTAAGTTTCTTCAATTGTCGGTCGCCCTCCGTTTGTTCGTGAAGCAAATGAGACAGCAAGGACTGCATGGGCGTTACTGAAAAGTCAAGGGTATCCCCAAATAAAGGTTAGAAAAAGACTTCGCCAGCAAAGATGAATACCAAAAGAGCTATGCCTTTATGGGCATGCCATGAAACTTACGCCCGATACCCCCACTAACGAGCAAAAATACTGCCAAGGAAAATGAGTGAACAACTCGCCCGTGAGACTCTTTTGTTTTCATGTTATATCCATTATGACGATGCGTACCCTTGTAATGTTCTGGACTGGTCACGTCAATGGCAAAGTTCCCGTATGGTCCTTCGATCAACATGTCCACTTGGGTCTTTTTCATGGCGAGCTTGTGCAAGGCCATGGTCCAATCTCCCGCCACTCGGACATGAATGGTGACAACCGGCTCATGTGGGGCACTACTCAAGGAAAAAGGGTGCCACTCCCAGGCCGACAATTCCGGAATGGCCAAATATACTGTAGAATCACGATAAAACAAGAGAGCAGCCGAGAAACGAATCAGCGCTTTGTTGCAGTTTCTATATACGATACCAACAAACACAAGTCGTACGTACCGTATTGTCCTGGATTAAAGTCAAATCCCGATACCTTGGGGAA
Organism: Epithemia pelagica; assembly: GCA_946965045.2. Lineage (NCBI taxonomy): Eukaryota > Bacillariophyta > Bacillariophyceae > Surirellales > Surirellaceae > Epithemia > Epithemia pelagica. The sequence goes on from OX337230.1 coordinate 4,315,771, forward strand.
TTCCAATTGAACCACCGAATCACTTACAATGCGCAAGGTGACTTGTCGGGGTTATCGGTATCGGGCCATGAAGAGTTTTCGCAGGAGCATATCCATACCAAATGTACAAAAGACAAATAAGGGAACCACGTAACCGGTATAGAACAGACTGCCAACCACAATACCCACGAGCATGAGCAAATGAAGGAGATAAAAGACTTGAAAGACCACTTTGCGAATCCAGGGCAAGGAGGTTACCATGAGGCCCACCACAAAGACCAACATCATGGTGCCGGATGTGTTCATGCTATTGGACCCGAACAGTTCCTTTAGAAACGGTTGTTTTGTTGTGGTTGACGAATCGGAAGATATCTGAACCTCAAAATAGGCCACAGCATGAAGCAGACCTGTGATCACGGTGAGATAACCCGCCAGTTTGTGATACAGGAGGGCTCGATCAAAGGGCAAGCCCAAGAGGAGCGTCAGGTACGAGTTTTTTTGCTCCAACAACAAGGCGGCGAACATACTAGCTCTGGAGACTTGCCCTGTAACAGAGACATTCGGTTTCCACCACGTATAACAGAGTGCGGCAGCCATTATGGCACCAAAGGGTATCAAGAAGAGGATCTCACCATAAGTGACGTAGATGCGAAAATGATCCAAGAGTAGATTGCCTCGAATGCGCTTTTGCAATGGATACGAGAGAGTCCACCGCCACGCATACAAAGTTTGGATCCATGACGAAGTTCCCAGGCGAATAGTCTCAGGGAAACAATCGCGTAAGAGGAAGTACAGTGGAGGAAACTCCAAACTTGGATGTGGATTGTTCGGAATGCTGGTGGTTATTGAATCATTGCTAGGAGGTTGGGTATCCTCGACCTTCTCCGAACCATGGTGGTCGTCGATGTCAACTGGCGTCGCTGCCTCCTCACTCCTCTCCTGTTTGGTTCCTCTTTTTGGTGGTTGACCGGTCGTCATGATGCAGAGGGTTTCACATAGAATGACAAAAATGCACTGATGAGCCGTTGTAGGTTGTTTTTCGATCGCGGTCCAACCAACGCTTGTACCTACCGTAGTGTTGTTTCTTTTCTTTGCCACGCAGTCTTCACCGATCCGACTTCTTACAAAGACTGTCATCTTCCCTGATGGAAACAGAATCAGGATTCTTGTATGCCAAAATCAAGGCATGCCCATGATGGGATATATAGTGCGAAGAGTGCGGAGGGTAAGTTGGGTCGCATGTCGCATTTGCTTCTTTGATGGATCACTCTCAATCGTACCCCCAGGGGGAAGATTTCGGTCGCGCGTAACTTGAGTTTGTGTAGTGACTGTTGATCTTCCATGTCTAATGAGAATGATGTATTCACTGTGATCCTATGATAGAACGGTTTCTATTTTGGACACAATAACATGCTACAAACAAATAGGACCCAATGTCGCATCACGTTCATTGCCAGGAATCCTTCCTATATGCATCAGACAAATCTCAAGAAATGAATGGCTGATTATGAAAACGGTTCCTTTTCTATGAATCACACTAGCTTCAAGATAGCGATTGTGTCAGGATCTCAAAAACGAAACGGCGGTCAGTCTGGGAGCAATCATGTTCCAATCGATCGATCCGCAATCAACGACAATTGAGTTGAGCTTATTGCCGCGGATATTCAAGATAGAGCCGGTCGTCGTCGCAGTCACACAAAGCACTACCCAAATGATTCTTGATGAAAGTCAAATCGAACTTTGCGATCCGAAAGCTCAATACATGCCTTGCGACATAGGTACATGATTCTCTTGGGTCCACAAACACAAACCGCAACTCGCTTTTCGCCTTGTTCAATGGCCTCTTGTCTCATTTGCGCAAACAAGGCCGCAATGTCGGGTCGGCCAAACTTGAGACCTGATATATTGTGCAGAGTTGGCGCGTCCCTGGACTTGGTGAGATAGATATCAATATCGACCACATCGCCTGCTCTGGTCAGGTTTGGTTCTTGAGTTGACCCTGCTTCCTTTTCTAGATCGACCTCTTTGGTCAGCGCTTCCATGTGTTCATCTTGGTCTTGTTGGTTACTCATGTCAGAGACACTGTCATCCGTTGCAACTCCATCCTGCAACTCTTGCTTCCTCCTGGTTGCATCGTCTCGATCCTCTTCTACAAATGGACCAGATCGAGAAGAATCAGTTCCAGTGCTCAGTGCGTCGGAACCCGGGTCAACCGTTCCGTCACTCTCCGATGGACTGGTAGTACTGGACAAGATAGAACTCAACATTCCAAGGAAGTGAAACATGCTTTCAAAACTGTCTTGTGCTGCTTCTTGTTTGGGGGGTTCTGGTACTGGAACCACGTTGTCCTCGTCATCGTTCTCCTCGGACCGGAGCAATGTCTCCTTGAACAGTAATATATCGCTGCTGTCGTACAAGCCGTCGAGTTCCTCATCGGTTTCTTGACTGGGAGGGATCGTGGCCAGAATTCGAGAAGCCAACGAGGGGGCACACTCCAAGTCCTCCATACCAGTAGCACTGCCCGCCTTTTCCTCCCTCATTCTGTCCTCGTCGTCTTCGATGGTCATCATGCGCTTGCTTCCATGAAGACTGGCTGACAAGTCGGCCACTTGCGACTGTACCATGAGTTCGGGATCTCGTTGAATCCACACAAACCTGAGCTTTTTCAATTGTCGGCGACCCTCCGTTTGTTCGTGAAGCAAATGAGACAGCAAGGATTGCAGTGGTGTTACTAAACGATCCAGGACACGGCAAAAGGGTTAGACAATCGGCGGGAATGGACAAAAATGACAACAGAGACGGTCTTGCAACGACACTTACGTCCGATCCCACCACTAAGAAGCATAAAGACTGCACAAAAGCCAGAGAAGAACTTGTTAGTTGTACAACTGTGCCGATCTTGGGCATGTTGCATTCGGACAAACAAACGTACCCTTGTATCGTTCGGGACTCGTCACGTCAATGGCAAAGTTTCCATAGGGACCTTCCAGCAACATGTCCACGTGCGTCTTTTTCATGGCGAGTTGGTGCAAGGCCATGGTCCAATCCCCTGCGACTCGGACATGAATGGTAACGACCGATTCGTGTGGGGCACTGCTCAGAGAAAAGGGATGCCATTCCCAGGCCGACAATTCCGGAATGGCCAAATACACTATAGGTATCGCAGAGTATCCAAGAGATTCAATACAGATATGAGCTTTTTCGCTGTGGTAGTATAGGAGGACACCACCAAGCAACCAACAACTACACGTGTCGTACGTACCGTATTGTCCTGGATTAAAGTCAAATCCGGCAACCTTGGGGAATTCCAATTGAACGACGGAATCACTCACAATGCGCAAGGTGACTTGTCGTGGATAACGGTATCGGGCCATGAATACTTTGCACAACAGTACATCCATTCCAAAGGTTCCCAAAACAAAGAGAGGAACCAGGTAGCCGGTATGAAACATGCTGGCCCCAAAAATTCCCACGAGCATGAGCAAATGAAGGAGATAAAAGACTTGAAAGACCACTTTGCGAATCCAGGGCAAGGAGGTTACCATGAGGCCCACCACAAAGACCAACATCATGGTTCCGGATGTATTCATGGAATTGGATTGGAGCAATTCGTGTATAATGGAGGACGAGGATGAATGCTGTGGTGAGTGGTAGTTGACTTGAAAGTGGGCCCAGGTATGAAGGAGCCCGGTAAGGACGGCAAGATAGCCCGCCAGTTTGTGATAGGGCATGGCTCGATCAAAGGGCAAACCAAGGAGGAGGGTCAGGTACGAGTTTTTTTGGGCCAACAACAAGGCGGCAAAGACAAAGGCGCGCGAAATTTGACCGGTAATGGACACACTGGGATTCCACCAGGTATAGTAGACTGCCATGGCCAGGAGGACCGCAAAGGGAAGGGCCAAGAGGACTTGGCCATAGGTCAAGTAGATGCGAAAATAATACAAGAGGGGATTGTGCCGAATGCGTTTGAGCAAGGGATAGGAAAGAGTCCATCGCCAGCTATACCACTTGTGAATCAAACCGTCGGCATTCGTCAGACAAGAAGGGAAACAATCGCGCAAGACAAAGTAGAGAGGAAGAAACTCCAGAGCAGGATGCGAATCGTTTGGATGTGGGTCGATGACTTGCTGTCTTGGTGTTGTTTCTTCCACCGCTTCCGTAACAAGATCGTTGTTTGGCAAATACGGCATGTCTGGCATTTTCGAATCCGATTCGTTGAGTGTGTGTGTCAATCGCAATACAACAAGGAGATTTAGTTTGGCTTGCTGTCAATGTTGTGAGCAGAGTGAAATTGTGTCCAGAGTAGTCGCGGTCCCTTTTTCTTCACGAAAGCCTTAACGACTCTTTGCAAGTGTTCCCATTATGCTCACCTGATATGTTCGTCGTCGTTCAGTGATTGGTAGTTGCACCACCAGCAGCATCCATCCATGCTCCTGGAATGCGCACCAAAAGAGCGAAGTAGCCAGTGAGGATGGACAAGGAAAGGTGGGTTTGGGTGTTTGGGTGGGTCTTGCTGGATAGTTTCTTGAAACGTCTCCGTCTGCTCTTGCGTAGAGGTGCGAGGCACAACAAACTTTGTGAGGAATCTGACGTGTATCCACATCTTGTTTTTCAAAGAGGAGGGGCACAAGAAGTCTCGATTCCTTTGTCTTTCGCTCTATTGCCTCATTTCTCATTTCGGATGCAATGTCCCAAACAAGTACACAAGACGCAAAAAGTGTTTGGTCGGAGAGTCATTCGAGCGAGGCACCTTCAGCCTTTCTTCAAGTTGTCGACGCAAGACGAAAACGCGAGACGCCAAAAGACCCTGGCAAAACTTTTGTGCCAGTGTCACTCTCCGCCATTTCGTGAGAGCTTTTGGACAGTCTCGCCTCGCGCGCATAGGGTCGCGTTTCAACAGAGGATTACATTCGGGTTTGAATCAGTCGTGGTTGTTGCCGTCACCATGGACCATGGAGATACACAAACAATATAGAACACTGATCCATACCTTACGATTGACCACATTCTTCTCGGCGCTACAGCTACAACATCATGCCCAAAGCAGAAAAGGGCTCCGTGAAGGACATTGCAAAACGCATCAAGGCTAAGGGCTTGCAAAAGCTCAAGTTTTATTGTCAAATTTGCGAAAAGCAGTGTCGCGATGCCAACGGCTTCAAATGCCACATTCAATCCGACTCTCATTTGCGTCAAATGAAACTCTTTTCGGAAAATGCGTCCGGTCGGATGGATCAATATTCTCGAGAATTTGAAAAAGTCTTTTTGGATACACTCCGCATGTTGCATGGGACGGCGCAGGTCAATGCCAATCAAGTCTACCAACAAGTCATTCGCGACAAGCAACACATTCACATGAATGCCACCATTTGGGCGACACTCAAGGATTTTTGTCAATATTTGGGCAAGACGGGCAAATGTCGTGTCGAAGAAACGGAACGAGGATGGTACATTACCTACATTAATCGCAATGTCGAATCGCTGTTGCGACAACAACAAGCGCAAGAACGACAGGAGGCCGCCTTGCAAGCCGAAGCGCAGTATCAAAAACAATTGGACGAACGCAAACGTCAAGAAGCGTCCATGGCACTGGAAAAGGCGGGTGTTTTGCAACAACAACCAACCACCAACATGGCCGAACGAGCGCACCATGAAACGATTCACATTCACAAGGACAAGATAGTATTAGCAGGAGCACAATCCAATAAGAAAGCAACGACGAAACCGGCCGTGATCCAAAATGTGTTGGATACGGGAAGTGACGATGACGACGAGGAAGAACGTGCCATGGAGAAGGAGGAGGAGCTGGAGTATGCAGCTGAGGCCAAGGATTTGTCGACAAACAAAAGGCTCCTGACACCAAAGGAGACGGCGACGACAACGACGAGTAGTAGCAGTCGAAAACGGCCACGACACAGCAGTGCAACAGCACCAGAGAAAGGCTTCGAGCCGAAGGATCAACCAGCACAACGTGAGACACACCACCAACACGAACCACAACAAGAACCATCGGCACGACGACAAAGGGGTCCATCGGTCTGGTTGTATCGAGACATTGTGGTACGCATCATTGACCAAACCTACCGTGGTGGACGCTACTTTCGGCGCAAAGCCTATGTCGATCGTGTCATTTTACCAGACGACAACAACAACAAGGACTCTTCCGAGTATCATCAGCAGCAGCAACCACTCGCTGAACTCACACTTCTGCGCGATTCCAATCATGACGATGATGAGAAGGATGACGCAATCGTGTTGCGGCTGGCCCAGGATTGTTTGGAAACGGTCGTTCCCAAACAGGCCGACACACTGACGACGACCAGCAGCAATAGCAGCAGCAAGAACAAGCACAAACAAAGCAAGAGTCGGGTTCGAATCTTGGTCGGACCCTACCGTGGCAAAAAGGCTGTGGTGGTGGCCTTGAACAAACCAAACTATCAAGGACGACTGCAATTGGACAATGGCACTATATTGGAGTCAATGCCCTTTGAACATTTTGCCTTGCTGGCTTAATAAGGAGCTATCCTACCGTATTGCTACTACCGAATCCCTTTCTCGGTGCATCTGTAATACAGGAGAACCGCATTTGACGGGGACTAACAGGCGCTCAATGCCAGCAGCACCTCGTGACTCCTGAATGCCCCCTTGCTGCTGGGCGCTCCATGATCCAGAGACACGCTTCGTAGACAAATAGGCATGCTGTGAGATATTCTTCCGCAATCATCATCATTACTAATGAACTTCTTGAAGGATATAAGGACATTATGTACATTCACCACAAGACTCGGTAACACAGGTAGAGTCTCCATTGCTCATTTCTAGGGCTCTATTATTTGGCACTGGCAGCCAGTGTTCTCCAGCGGTGTACCTGTAGTGGTTGGCCCACGGCATTGGATTCCACAATTCGTCCGGTACGACCGTCTAAGACGACCAGCCGTGGAATGCCCGTGACACGAATGGCTCAGCCGTGGAATGCCCGTGACACGAATGGCTCCCATGAGTCCTCTTCGGGCATCTTCTTCATAGTCGACAGCCAACCAGGGCATGGATGAAGTGTAATACTGTCGAAACCCAGCCTCATTGTGATCGGCCGATAAAGAGACAATTTCGACAGCCGACCAATTGTCTTGATTGGACGACGATGATGATACGAGCGACTTGTACCATTGGGCCAATTGCGGGGTAAAATTGCGACAGGGACCACACCAACTGGCACTAGCATACAAGAGGACAAATTCTTTACCACCCAAGGCATCTTCCAAGGATATCGTCGTCGTCTGGTCTGTTCCTTGTTCTCCCCGTTTCAACAAGCTTTGGTGTTCCAGAGACTGAAACCACCGTTTCATTCCATCTGACAGCCCAAACGGGACAATGATTTGGGATGGAGGAGAAAAAAAGTGTCTGGAGGAATTGGTGCTTTCATCATCCTTGTTGTTGTCACTGGTGGAGGCCGGTCGGACACGAAATTGATAGCCAGTGGACGAAGTGAGGTTCTTTTTGCGCACTTGCCGACCGGCAAAGGAGGAAGCCACGGTTTTCCATTCACTGCCACCGACATTGTGTCAGGATCTCAAAAACGAAACGGCGGTCAGTCTGGGAGCAATCATGTTCCAATCGATCGATCCGCAATCAACGACAATGTAGCGTATTGTCGCGGATATTCAAGATAGAGCCGGTCGTCGTCGCAGTCAAAAAAAAATTAAACCATAATAATTTTTGTTCATTGTGCAAAATTGATTTTATTTGAATAAAAATGAAATAAAAATAATAAACAAAATTCCAAAAAAAGAAAAATGATACTACCCAAATGATTCTTGATGAAAGTCAAATCGAACTTTGCGATCCGAAAGCTCAATACATGCCTTGCGACATAGGAACATGATTCTCTTGGGTAAAAAATAATAAACAAAATTCCAAAAAAAGAAAAATGATACTACCCAAATGATTCTTGATGAAAGTCAAATCGAACTTTGCGATCCGAAAGCTCAATACATGCCTTGCGACATAGGAACATGATTCTCTTGGGTCCACAAACACAAACCGCAACTCGCTTTTCGCCTTGTTCGATGGCCTCTTGTCTCATTTGCGCAAACAAGGCCGCAATGTCGGGTCGGCCAAACTTGAGACCTGATATATTGTGCAGAGTTGGCGCGTCTCTGGACTCGGTGAGATAGATATCAATATCGACCACATCGCCTGCTCTGGTCAGGTTTGGTTCTTGAGTTGACCCTGCTTCCTTTTCTAGATCCACCTCTTTGGTCAGCGCTTCCATGTGTTCATCTTGGTCTTGCTGGTTACTCATGTCAGAGACACTGTCATCCGTTGCAACTCCATCCTGCAACTCTTGGCTCCTCGTGTTTGCATCGTCACGCTCCTCGTCTACAAATGGACCAGCTCGAGAGGCATCATCTCCAGTGCTCAGTGCGTCGGAAGCCGGGCCAACCGTTCCGTCACTCCCCGACGTACTAGCAGTACTGGACAAGATAGAACTCAACATTCCAGGGAAGTGAAACATGCTTTCGATACTATCTTGTGCTGCTGCATCTTGTTTGGGGGAGTAGGATTCTGGTACTGGAACAACATTGTCCTCCTCCTCGTTCTCCTCGGACCGGAGCAAGGTCTTTTTGAACATTAAGATATCGCTGCTCTCGTACAAGCCGTCCAGTTCCTCGTCGGTTTCTTGACTGGGAGGAACTGTGGCCAGAATTCGAGAAGCCAACGAGGGGGCACACTCGGAGTCCTCCATACTAGCAGTACTGCACGCCTCCTCGTCCATCATTCGCTCCTCGTCGTCTTCGATGGTCATCATGCGCTTGCTTCCATGAAGATTGGCCGACAAGTCGGCCACTTGCGACTGGACCATGAGTTCGGGATCTCGTTGAATCCATACAAACTTGAGCTTTTTCAATTGTCGGCGACCCTCTGTTTGTTCGTGAAGCAAATGAGACAGCAAGGATTGCAGTGGTGTTACTAAACGATCCACAGGACACGGCAAAAGGGTTAGACAATCGGCGGGAATGGACAAGAATGACAACAAAGATGGTCTTGCAATGACACTTACGTCCGATCCCACCACTAAGAAGCATAAAGACTGCACAAAAGCCAGAGAAGAACTTGTGAGTTGTACAACTGTGCCGATCTTGGGCATGTTGCATTCGGACAAACAAACGTACCCTTGTATCGTTCGGGACTCGTCACGTCAATGGCAAAGTTTCCATAGGGTCCTTCCAGCAACATGTCAACTTGCGTCTTTTTCATGGCGAGCTTGTGCAAGGCCATGGTCCAATCCCCTGCGACTCGGACATGAATGGTAACGACCGATTCGTGTGGGGCACTGCTCAGAGAAAAGGGATGCCATTCCCAGGCCGACAATTCCGGAATGGCCAAATACACTATAGGTATCGCAGAGCATTCAAGAGATTCAATACAAATGAGCTTTCTGGCTGTGGTATAGGAGGACACCAACAAACAAGCAACCAACACACAGGTATCGTACGTACCGTATTGTCCTGGATTAAAGTCAAATCCGGCAACCTTGGGGAATTCCAATTGGACCACCGAATCACTCACAATGCGCAAGGTGACTTGTCGTGGATAACGGTATCGGGCCATGAAGAGTTTTCGCAGGAGCATATCCATACCAAATGTACAAAAGACAAATAAGGGAACCACATAACCGGTATGGAACAGACTGGCAACCACAATACCCACGAGCATGAGCAAATGAAGGAGATAAAAGACTTGAAAGACCACTTTGCGAATCCAGGGCAAGGAGGTGACCATGAGGCCCACCACAACGACCAACATCATGGTGCCGGATGTATTCATGGAATTGGATTGGAGCAATTCGTGTATAATGGAGGAGGAGGAAGATGAATGCTGTGGTGAGTGGTAGTTGACTTGAAAGTGGGCCCAGGTATGAAGGAGACCGGTAAGGACGGCGAGATAACCCGCCAGTTTGTGATAGGGGATGGCTCGATAAAAGGGCAAACCAAGGAGGAGGGTCAGGTACGAGTTTTTTTGGGCCAACAACAAGGCGGCAAAGACAAAGGCGCGCGAAATTTGACCGGTAATGGACACACTGGGATTCCACCAGGTATAGTAGACTGCCATTGCCAGGAGGACCGCAAAGGGGAGGGCCAATAGGACTTGGCCATAGGTCAAGTAGATGCGAAAATAATACAAGAGGGGATTGTGTCGAATGCGTTTGAGCAAGGGATAGGAAAGAGTCCATCGCCAGCTATACCACTTGTGAATCCAACCGTCGGCATTCGTCAGACAAGAAGGGAAACAATCGTGCAAGACAAAGTAGAGAGGAAGAAACTCCAAAGCAGGATGGGAATCGTTTGGATGTGGGTCGATGACTTGCTGTCTTGGTGTTGTTTCTTCCACCGTTTCCGTAACAGGATCGTTGGTTGGCAAGCACGGCATGGCTGGCATTTTCGAATCCGATTCGTTGAATGTGTGTTTCTGTTAAATCCAGCGTCGTCTCCGTATGGATGGGCTAAAAGAGCTAAATAAAAGGAGAAAAGAGTATTATAACGCTACGCTGACGGTGTCCCTTGACCCTTGACGATGAGTTGGTGAGTTGGTAGGGTACGTGGTCAGGCGGAAAGTGCCCTTTGATGACGTGTGCCTCCGGAGAATGTCCCCGAAGCACCGGGTGACCCAATATCTTCACATATTATAGCGTTACGTTGACGGTGTTCCTTGACGATGAGTTGGTGAGTTGGTAGGGTACGTGGTCAGGCGGAATGTGTTCTTTGATGACGTGTGCGTCCGGGGAATGTCCCCGAAGCACCGGGTGACCCAATATCTTCACACTCCCTCTCACTTTTCGTCCCTGGTGCTCTTTGCTGATCACCAACCGAGGACCCGTTTGCGTAGCCGCCTTAGCACATCCACTGCAAGTGGTTTGGTGAGATAGTCCGCCAATTGGTTTGTTGTGTCTACCGCATGTATGGATATCTTCCCTTCTTCCACGTAGGATCGGAAGTGGTGCAACTTGACATTGAGATGTTTGGTGCGTGGTCTGAATTTGTATACTCGCGCCATCTCCAATGCCCCGCTGTTGTCTTCGAATACCTTGCAATGCACTTCCGCCTTGGTGGTGTGGATTTGGATTTGTTGCTCCTTCATTTCTTCTAGGAGTCGCATGAGTGGTATTGCGGCTCTGAGGGCGTACGATAGCCCCGTGTACTCGCTCTCCGTCGAACTCAGTGCGATTTCTGTCTGGAGTTGTGATTTCCATATGACGGGGCAGCCCATATAACGGATTATGTAGCCGTGTCGCGAGCGCGCTGTGTCCCTATCTGTGCTCGCCGTCTCCTTGTTCCAGTTGCCCGCGAAGTCAGCGTCGACGTACACTTCCAGTCCCAGTGCTGGGTTGGGGTGGAATGTCATTCCCTGCTCTCGAGTCCCTTTCAGGTATCTCGCTATCCATCGTACTGCCTCGCCGTGTGGTTTGCGTGGGTTTGACGCAAAGTGAGCACATTGATGTGTCGCGTATGAGATATCGCTCCTGGCACCTGCTTCCAGATAGTTCAACATCCCCACTATTGAGCGGTAACTGAATGACTCGTCGAAAGCCGGCTCGTCGAGGTGGCGATGCAAGATCTTTGACGACGCCATGGGATTGTCTTTCGTGGTTGTGTTGTCCTTGAAGTGAAGGGCCTGCAGTATCTCTTGGATAAGATGCGGCTGTGCGAATGTGATTCGTCCATCAGCATGTTTGGTGGTGTTTACGCCGAGGAAATCCTTTATGTTGCCTTCCACAGTGATGTTGAGCTTTGCCGCTTTGAGGTCGGCGATTACTTGGTCAATGTCCTGTTGGTTCGGCCCACAGAGGATGCTGTCGTCGTTGTACAGTACGTACACCACTGAACCACGGTAGAAAAAACATTCGTATATGGATGACTTGGTGAAGCCCACATCCTGTACCAATCTCCTCGATAGGTGTTGGTACCATACTCTCCCGGCCTGTTTTTGGCCATACAAGTTGGCGTGGAGCTGTAGGGCGTAGTCCGTTTTGGATTTGCCTCCTTCCAGTTCATAGCCCCGGGGAATCTCCATATAGACCTCCCGTTCTACTGGCGCCTGTGGATATGCCAGTACGTAGTCTATTTGCGTCGTGTGCCAGTTGAAGGCCGACACCAGCGCTAGCACGAGGCGAATTGATGCCCAGTTGGCCACGGGTGCATACGTTTGGTCGTAATCACGCCCTTTCTCCATACGTGAGCCGTCGAAGTTCAGCCTTGCCTTGTGTGCTTTTATGTCTCGTGTGATGATGTCGCGTTTTCGTTTCATCTGCCACACTGCTTTGAAGATTTTGGTCCCTTTGGGGATCTTGCTTTGGTGCACAATCGAGAAGTTCCCATCCTCCATCTGTCGGTCCATTTCCTTTTGCATCCCCTGCACGAACTGGGCGCTATCTTCCTGCGCCATCGCCTCGTGATGATACATCGTATCGGGGTCGGAAATTGCCGCTTTGAAGGCTATCGGGTTCAGCTTTGATTGTTGCTTGGTGGCTTTCTTTCGTTTCTTGCTCTCTTTTGCTCGCTTTTTCGCGGCCTCGTGCTTGATCATGGTCTTGTAGGCCAGTAGCCCGTCCTCGGCCACCATGTCATCTTGAGGGCAGAGGGTGACGTAGGTGAATATTTCGCCTGGGATTGTTTCCTTGTCCTCTGTTTCAGCGCTCATCACCTCGATGAGTCGTTGTGTGGGCTTCCTGATCCTTCCGGATCGGGTGCGAATGGTTGGTGTCTGGGGAGGAGCACTCGCCTGTTCCCTCTGACTTTGCACTTCTCTCCTTTCCTGGCTAGTCGCTGGAGTCTGTTGTGCATTTTCAAGTTGTTCCATGGTTAGGTCTCCCTCTTGCGGCAGCGTCCCGTCCTGCAATTGGGTCATAATCCTTTCGTTGTGTTGTTGAGTGTTTGTTTCGCCCGTTCCCAGTTCCATTCCAGGTGCGGCTCCCTCTTGCCGCCGGCTTCTTTTTGCCGTTTTCCTTGGTTTGGGTTGCTGGTCCTTTTTCCCATTCGCCTTCCTGTCGCCGTCTTGAAAAACGTGCTGACTTGCCAGTTTGCTTCGACCTTTTCTTGTTTCATCGTATCGAAGCCCTTGTCGAACCGTACGTGAAACTGTGGGCTCACGTGTCCTGTGTGGCGATGCAACACTAGGGCCACGTTTGGGTTGTGGATTGGGGATTGGCCTAGGTAGATGCCAATTCGTGCTCTCTCCTTCCATTTGTGGTGCGGTTTTCCGGACTGCAGCGCCTCACTCAACACGTACACTGGACAGCCGAATGGTTTCCAGTGTTTTCGATTGATGTTGACGGGCGTCTGTGCGAAAAGTTGGATTGGTGCTTGCTTCGATGAGTGCTGCATGTTCGGTGAGTTGTTGATGCAGAGGTTCGCTTGGCGCAGTGCGTACGGCCAAAGATGTGCCGAGATTGCCTCTGGCCAGCGCTTGTGTGCGTGCATCAGCATCGTCCGTGCCATTTCTTGTAGCTCCCGAATCCGCCGTTCCGCCTTTCCGTTGGCGTGGTGTGCTCCAACCGCTGCGAAGGTGAGTTCTTGTCCGTCCCTCTCGCAGCATTGGACCCATGCTTTCGCCTTGAAAATTCCATTGTCTGCGTGGTACGCCTTGATCTTGACTCCACGGTTGAGTGCGTACCTCTCAAATGCCTTCTTGCCCTGGATCGTTTCGGCTGCTGTCGCTGTACGTTGCAGGTACACGAATTCGAGGGACGTTGCTTGGTCCACATAGACCGTTGCGTAGTTATACCTCTGTTTTGTGAGGAAGCCCGTCATTTGGGCGATCAGTCCAGGAGTAGGTGACACGAGTTGGTCCACCGATACCACTTGGCCTGGCCTGATTGGTTTTACCTCGGCCTCCCTGTCTCGGACTGTCTTCGATCGCCATGGCCTCTTGGTTGCCTTGGCGTATCCACATGCTGAGCATACTGGAACGTGACACTTCGCCAGCCGTCTTGGCAGCTGTCCGTCCTTGGCCATCTGTTGGAGCTTTGGAAAAGGTAGGTGTCCAAAGTCGTAGTGGCACCTCAGTAGCTCGGCTTCTGCTGATGGGACCCGTTCCTCCTCATCTGGGATGATGTCGGGTGTCTCCTCGAGTGTTGCTGCGTCCTTGGCGTTGATGTCGAATGTCCTGGGTGCCGGCGCTTCTCCATCCGCCGTAGTTGGCTCCGATTCATTTGGTTGTATGGCGCTGTGCCAGACTGGTGGCGGCGCTTCATTTTCGGGTTCGATATCGTCGTTCTCCGATCCATCCTCGTCGTCCGAGATTATGGATGGTTTTACTTCGACGTCGTTTTCCGTCAGTGGGTTGTTGTCGTACTCGGGGTCGTCTGTTCCGGCACACTTGCAGTACTGGTGGTACTTGTCGTATCCGCTCGCGAGACTGAACGTTGCCACGTTGTTACCATATGACTCGATCGGGATCGTTCGGCGTGACTTCCTGTTGTTCCAAAAGAGGACGACTTCGGTTCCTGTGGTCGTCTCGCCTGCTCCTCCCCGTCTGTCGACGTTGTTGCGTGTTTGTGCCCAGTGCTACGGGCTCAGCAGTCGCACTCCTCCTTCTGGCACGTAATACAAATTTGGTATGATCATGTGGTGGACTTCACCTTGATTGTCCTCCCATTTCCAATGAATTGTGCATTGCCACACGTTGAAAGTTCTCGTTCCACCGAAGCCTTTGATTGCTCTTTTGCATGGGGTGAGTGATCCTGGTATGTCTTCTCGCTTGTGCGTAATACATCCGGAACATCGATTGTCTATGCCGACCATGCGCGAGTCTGAGTCAAAGGGTGCGCATTGTCTTGCGCTGCATTTGGCTGCCATGGCAAATATGGCTGCCATGCACAGTCGTTTTCGGTTGGAGCTTTTCATTCGCGTGTGTTTTCGGTGGTGTGCTTTTGCTTTGGTGTGGATCCTGTTGTCCAGCCATTCTGCTGCTGTTTCGGTTCCTCTCCCGATGTAGTGGAGTATTTTTGACATCCATGCTTGTGCTGCCATGGTATTTTCGCTGTCCTCATCCTCGTTCCGTTCGACGATGGTTACTGCTGCGAGTATCATGTATTGGAGCAGTAGCTGGAGTGTCGTTAGGATGGTGCTTGCTGCTCTCGCTATGAGGATCGTGGCCACGATGTCTACGGTGGCGATGAAGGAGAGGGTGGAGTAGATGTTAACATAGATGGTTAATACATTTACTTTGGCCCACTCTCTCCATAACCGTCATTCGTAGTCCGAGTCTTCTTGTTCTTCGATGAGCGTCTATGGCGCCGCTGCCAGCTTGAGTGCCCCATCCTTGGTCTTCTTTTCCTTCTGTCCTTCCTTCTTGGAGGAGTCCTTCTTTGCCGCGTATCCTCGGCATTCGGACGGCTTGTGGGTCCTCCAGCGTCCGTCACACTTGCCCTTGGTCTCACTGGAGCACCAATACCATTTGGTGCCATTCCATGTCCGGAACTTGTGCATTTTGTCCGCCTTCGGTTTCTCGTTCTTTTTGAGCCACGCTGGTTTCTCCGGTTTCGTCGGGGCTCCATGTTTGTCGTTGCTCGATTTCTTTGCTGGGCCTTCCTTCTTGCTTTCGAATTTTGTGCCCTTTGACGGTGCTCGTTTCTTCAGCGATTGCACCTCCGCTTGGAGGGCTAGCACTTCCTTCTGGTGCTGCGTGGGTTGCTCCCACTCGTCCCTCATGACTTGTTTCTTGTAAAAGTTCACTGCCTTGATCATTAAATCGCGTGCCGCGGTGATGGTTGCTGTCCCATCCTCGTGTCCGTCTTCCACTTGTTGGATGTACGCTGCGAATCGTTCGTCGTTGACGGCCTTGTATCCCTTGAAGAGATTGACGATCAGGTCTGACGATGCTTGTCCGCGCAATGATAGGCCGTCCACTTGACTCTGGACATACGCATTGAATGCGATAATGTCACTGCCGTTAGTTTCGATGTACTTGTCAAGACTGGACAAGTTGAGTCGCAGTGTCGAGACTGTGGCGTGGGAGTCGAGGTAGCTCTCTCGTACCACTACCTTGAATAGGCAACCTCCCGCGTCCAGGCCATTCACTTGAGTCTGCTGCTTCCAGATTTGGATTCGCTGAATTCCTGTTGGTGACAGAGAATTCATGATCAAGTCATAGAGCATCTTAGAGTCTTTGCTTTTTCGACTGTTCCCTGCGATGAAGGATTGCTCCCATGCCGTTACATGGGCCAGAGTCACCCGCCCATAGTCGTTGATGAGGTCGACTTGGTTTTGTTACAATTCTTTCTGAATCGTAGGGACATTGATGCTCGGTAGAGCAGACAATCAGGTAGGTCACCAACCGATACAAGCTTCTCAGGGTCAGAGAAGCAAGCAAGTCGAAGTCTATCAGAAGGATAGTCGGGACACAAAAGAGGATGTGATAAATGGTGATATTGTTAGATTGTGTGTTGATTACTACGATAGGTCTACGTGAAATGTTCGGTCCTGCCAAGGGTCATGTGTCATAGGTTCTTGGCGGCAACAGGTTTGGAATAGTTGGAGTTGATTCATGTGATGTATATGACATGTATATGTGGGCGGATAACATATACAGGGTCAACAGCTCTTGCTTTGGGTTGGCATAGTTGTTTTCATGGCGCGCAGCTTGTTGACAATTTGGAGATTGTGGGAATGGAAATATGGTCTCGCGTGATCGTGTGTCGTGCTTGGGATACTTAGACCGTTGGATCGGATAGATGCCGATAGCGCTCGGATGTCGCTTGGGCGCGCTCGATGATTTCGGGCGCGTACGCTTAGGGCGTTAGTATAATGTCCGAGCAACGGCCAAATTTATGTCCGTTGTAATACCGCACGACCCAGTTTAGTCTTGAGAGTGAGTTCGTCAATCTATTCTCACTTTTCATGATTTGCGAAGAAATATAGGTCGATATAGCGCGAAGCTAGGAAACATAGCTCGAAGCTAGAGGGCATGATGTGATAGCACGAGGCTATGTGACATGGGGAATCGATGAGATGTAGAATCTAACCACCATAGACGGTGAGAATTCTAACACTCCCCACAACTCGTCGTTTCAGCCTTGTCATCATTGGATTTGTTGAGATCTTGAACTTCTCCTTTCCAAAACAACAATGGCTTGAGCATGGGCCAAATAGATACGAAATCCCAATGTTTGCTAAGGATATCGGCAGGGTTGGTCTTTCCATCTTTCCAGTAGAATGCAACATACTTTGCTGCGATGGCTTCACGAACTCGGTGGTATGACAGAAGATGGTGTCTCTTGGATAGTATGGAGTGAGGAACGGTTGCATTGAGCACAACAGATCTGTTATCTCCGTACAAGTAACTTCGCTCTCGGATAGGTACTCCAAGGTAGCGGAGAGAATGTCGTAATTCTGTAATCTGATCTATTGCTGTCCTTGCAGCCACAAACTCGGATCCATAGGTAGCAGTTTCCACCGTGCTCTGTCTCTTGCTGTACCAGTCAATAGGTGTTCCGTTCAACAAATGTAGAACAGCAGTGACGGATTTACCAGTGACTATGTCATGCATGAGATTGGCATCAACATAATGAGTTGTGGTAACATAGCGGCCAAGAGGTGTTGGGCAGTCTTCAGGAATACGTTCACTTGCATTCGAATAGACAGTGCGAGTCCAATCAAATTCTTGGGTAGGAAGACTTGAATAATCAGGCTCTCCAATCCTAAATCTGATTGCGCCTTCTGGGAGATGTGCAAGGTATCCATAGATACGCTTGGCTCTATCAAGATGTCCTTTCCTCGGAGCAGCACGAAAGCGTGATAGCGTCATTGTAGCGGTGAAGACGTCGAAACGACCAATAGTGATCACCCATTGGAGTTGTCCAATCAGAGTTTGGAAATGGCTAGTACCTTCTTCATCAAGGAGCTCAGAATCATCCAATTCAGGATGGTCTCCACCAATAAGAGGTGTTTTGGCTTTCTTGGGTTTCTCCTTGAAGATTCGTTCGAAAGTGTCCATCATCTTACCAATGTAGCGTCTTGGATCTGCTACGAATGTTCCATCAGAATCCTTGGTGTAACAACATCCCAAATGGAAATCAATAGGTCCATCTCCTTTGAGTTTGAAGTTGTATTTCTCCTTCAGGATCTTGCAGATATTCCCAGGATCAGTAGAAATAATGGCTAAGTCATCAACGTATACGGCAATGTATTCGTAACAGTCTTCTCCAGGTGCTTTCCTCATCCAGATATCCGGATCTGCTTTGCTTGGTGAAAATCCCATGTCTGTCAAAACATCGAATAAGACATCATGCCAGCGTGCGCCTGATGACTTCAATCCATAAAGTGCCTTGTATATAATCAGGATGTGACCTTCTAATTCCTTGAATTCAGGTCCTGCGACAATGAAAATTTTCTCCCCTGTCAAGGCTTCCAGATATGCATTTCCAATATCTGCTCCCCATATTTCCAAGTCATTCAAAGTACCCAGGAATAAGGCAATGCGGAGGTTGCGAATGGAAACAACACCTGAATAGATTGTCTCAACAGGTTCTTTTGTGAGATGTCCATCTGCGACAAGTCTTGCTTTATGTCGTCCATCATGTTTTACGTCAAAGACAAGATGCACACGTATCTTATGATATCCTTCAGGTGCATTGGATACTTTCCCTTTAATGAAGATGGCTTTCCCAAAATCCTTGAATGTCTTGTAGGACTGGATCTGTGACAATTCTAATTCTGTTGCATCCTGCCACTTTGTGTTGCCATGTTGTTTATCAAGAGCAACAGCTTCCTCATAATTGCGTGGTACTTGAAATCCAAACTTATACTTGACGGAATGGTGAACTTGTTTAATCCTTGACTGTTTGGCTGCTCGAATGAGACGTTTGCTTGTTTTGACATAACGTTTCAAATGCTTCCATCCAGGTTCGTTGAGTAAACCATGTTTCTTTCCATAAATTGCTACAGTGATCGGATCATCATTGGCGATGAGTGATAAAGGTTCATAGGTAGTCTCCCCAGTTTCCCAATCAACAAGCAAATTATATTTGCTCCCCTTGTAATCTGGATCAGTTGTGTTCAGTGGGCCTTGATGGGCAATGACATCCCTGAACCTGAAAAGATTATCTCCAGAGGTTTGAGCTTGGTTATCTCGTTCGATATACTCCATGAGTTGATTATAAGATATCATCTCATCAACATCAGAATTTGTCTTTCGGTAAATGTACTTGACACGTTCTTCCTGTTTCGTTGCTTCTTCATTAAGATCAATGACTCGTTTGATGACACGTGCACGGTGTCGCTCCCCATTTTCTTCTGTGTCGCATAGGAATGTGCGTCCTATCATGTCGTCAAAATCGATCGTGGGCATTGGTTTGGATGGATCTTCACTATCACTGCGAATGAAGACAGTGTCAGCTTGCTTATCATTGTCATCCTTCTCAGACGAATCCTCCCCTGAAGGTCGATCCACACGTAGGTTAGGTGTAGTGGATTCAACACGGCGAACGGCAGAACGATAGATTATCTGGTTATCCTGGGTGAGAATTTTCCAAGTAAAAGAATCACCAACGTTGTGAGCAAAACCAACCCAGTGGCCAAGTTTCTCATCAGAAGAAGATGGATATGAACCGGAATTGGGTTCAGCGGGGTCGACACGGTAGTAAACCTCATCCCAGAAAGGAAAGAACAAGAGATGAGTAATGTCGGGTGGGCGACCGGAGAGAGCCTCAAGAGGAGTGCGACCGGAGTGGGTGGGTGATGACGTATGGTTCAATAAGTCACAGACATACTCAAGGCAAAGAAGCCAGGTGTTGGCAGGGCAACCAGTGGCATTCATGAGAGCGTTGGTCATACGTTTAACGGTCTGATAACGGTTTTCAGCCTTATTCTGGTGTTGATGATAAGGTTCAGATCGATACTCCCCAATAAGCAAAGTGCGAAGAATGTCTTTGACCTTTTGAGAGATGAGAGATGAACCACCATCACTGATAAGGGTCTCCATGGCACCACGAAACCGGATGTTATCCTGGAGAGTATTGACAAACTGTTTGGTCGACTTGATCCCATAGATATCAGTAACCAGAGTATCTCGACCAACAAAGATTTGTGCGACTTTACCGCCATGGTCAACAGCAGGGGTGTCGGAGAAAACCGAGTCAGTAGCAACGGGTTCATGACGTCGAGGTATATTAAGGACCGGATTGCGAGCCTTGAAATGTTTCTTGAGGGTGTCGTGGTCAAAAGTAATGCTACCATTACGTGTAGTGTGCTTGAACGTATCGGCAATAACATCTTCAGATTGCCAACCAAAGAATGGACGGAACTTCTTCCAGTCATACGCTTCCTGGTAACGACGGTGGACAGAGGCATGAAGTGTAGGATCATTACCTTCTGCGTCAGCATAGATAGAAAAGAAGGGTGCGTCGTCAGGTCCATGATCATATGGGAGATCCAAAAGGAGATTGAGGTTACAAACAACACGATCAGTGTACTCCCCATAGTTGTCATATGGATGGTTCGACATACTACCATCAGTCTTGACGTGTTTCCAATCAGGATCATTGTCAGAGGGTGTGGGAGAATACGAATGGTCCAGAACACCAGGATCCCATGTGTCGGGTGACGTGAAGATGATCTGAGGTAAGGTATCCATGTCATCGTCGCTGGGGATACCCAAGGAGTGGATGTAGGCTAACCCATCCTTGATGTGAAGGGGTATGGCACGACCATCAAGTGTAGTGATGCGTTGTTTACCATCAACTTTAACAGATCGTTCATCAACAGCAAGTCCGAAATGCTCGAATTGACCAGGAGCATGGATAGATAAGCCCTTCCCATAATAAGCATATTCATTGAAGATGCCGACAATAGGTCCGTCATTGGTCTCAAACTTTGCGGCACATGTGACGACAGGAAGCCCAGTAAGTTCATGGTTATCAATACCCACAATAGTGATATGACGGCCAGTCTTAGAAAGGATGCGCATGTCAGAACCAGCAAGTCCTCCATTAGCACCACGGTCAATCAATTGATTCCCTGGTAAAGTAGATTTCCTGGAAAACAGATAGCGTGGGACATGTCCTGCTTGTTTATGCATGTTGGCTTCGAAAGTAACCTTCTTGCTTGTCTTGGACTTGGCGTTAGAAAGAACACTAGTCAGGTCAGTTGCCGGGTGATTGATATCAGTCGTCATGGCTTGGTTGATAAATTGTGTAACCGGATCTGAATCATCTGAATGCTCAGGGACTACGCCAGGTGAGTCGTCATCAGATGCAACTTGGTTGGGGTCAGGATCAGGTTCCGGATCAATGTCGAGGGCATGTGTTTGCACTGTCCTCGGTGTTGTTGATGAAGGTGCTTGAATCATCTTGTTATACTCAATGATCAACTTGCGATCTTCTTCAGAAAGTTTGAACCATAGGTCACGCGGTAGACTAACCTTGGACGAAGAGGATGGAGATTCAGATGTCGCTTTGGTGTTGTGGACATGATACTCCATATCATCTTGTGAGGTTATGTCAGCATCTGTATCTTGGCCATATAGTGATTCATGTTGTTTGACATGTCGACGGCGACTATGAACAGATGACTGGGTTGCTTGATCATGGTCATAAGCTGCGTCTAGAAGGAGACGGAAGTATGATTGATAGCAAAGGGATTTTGCACCGGATTTGGTGTTCACCACATTATCCAAGATCTTGACTCGGCGGAGATCAGGTACCTTTTCTACAGCTTGCATGAGGAAGGTCATCCTGGTATGATCAGGGATGCGATCAGACAATGTCACTAAATTGTCTAGCAAACGTAGCTGCTCTTGAAAGTGTAGAAGAAATTGACGTGTTGTTCCGCGCCATGTGTCGTCAAGACGTAGATTGGAAATGTAGTTGGTTAAGCGGAGGACTTCTCGCTTTGCTAGGTCGGATTCGGTATGCAAAGAGTGTAACTTCTGCAATACGGCACGCGCATCTTCATCATGTTCATGTTCACGTACATAGGCTCGACCTTGGTCAGTCTGAATGATACGGACAAGAACGGAGTAAAGAAATACTTGTTGCTCTTGAAAAAGTTCTTCGGCATACTCATCATCATGGGGTGGTGTGTATTTGAAATTCAGGACGTTGGATAGGCCTTGAGCCTTAGCTGTAGTCTTGAATACACGCCAGAATGAATCGTAGTATCGTTCATCCTTGAATACCTCGTATGCAGTTGCGTCGCGCTTAGTTCCCTTTCTGAATGCTGTAAGGTCTTGTTGAGATTGGGATGCGGCAGTAACTGTGCTGACAGATTTCACAGATGACGGTGACTTCATTGGCGAGACTGGGACTTGACTAGGTGGTCCCTTAGAGAAATCTGTGTTGATCCTCCAAGTGTTGAACTCTTTCCTCGTTAGGTTCATCCAGTCGCTATTGGATAGCTCGTCTTGAATTTCATTGGTCTTGTATGTGGCCCAATAAGCCAAGAGCTTGATCTGCTGTCTTGTGGGGCCTTGTAGATCATGTGTCTGTTTGTTGACCTTGTATTGTGTCAGTTCCTTCATGGATTCCTCGGTATTAGTTTGCATATACGAGATAACATGGGTAATGTTCTCAAAACCATGGTATTTCATCCACTTCATTAAGTAGTCGGCCCTTTCTTTGGTGAAGAATTGGCAGACAGTAAATATGATGTGGTCGAATAGGTCTGTGTCCGAGACATTGTCTTGGTTATCTTCTCCCTTAGGAGTCGTAGGTGTCTTGGGTGATTGAGGATCCATGGTGTTATTTGGTTGGTTCGATGTTTATTTAATGTGCGGTGTGATGTGGTTTATTTAATGTGTGATGTGATGTGAACCCGGATGTACCACGTGTGCCACGTATGTACCACGTATGTGATACCCGGATGTGTGTTGTGATGTGCGACTCCTGGAAATTTCCGTTGATTTCGACAAATTTTCGCCGAGTTTCAACAAATTTTCGCCGAATTTTCGCGATTTGACGGGAATGTGTGGCGTGTTGTGCGACCAAGGGTACCCGGATGTGCGTTGAGTTTAAGTCTTGGAAAGGTTTTGAGAGGACGGGAGTTAACTATGAGTAATTAAGCTTCGGTCTCCGAATCCTCACCCTCTTCCGAATGATCAGAGTCGCTTCCAGGCTCAGATGGGGCAGCACAAGCAACAGAAGAAGGGGAATCACCTTCAGCCAGGTGGTTCTCGACCTCGGCACGCAAAGGGTAGATAGTTGCACGATGGTCCTCGATGGTATGGACCTCGTGGATGTAGGCAACGTAGTTATCTAGGCGTACAACGTTAGGAGGCAGAGGGCAAGTCGTCGCGTTCACGACGTGGATGGTATTGTAGTATCCAGTTGGGCGCTCGAAGGTTAGGAAGCGGAGGTGGACAGTACGGATGGGGTTGCCCGAGAGGGCGGCAAAGATGAGGCGACGCCTCGGAGAACGATGAAGTTGGTCGTTCAGACGGTCAATGTCTTCTTGGTCGACGATGTGGGTCACCGATTGGAACTGGCGTTCGATCTGGGTCTCCCCACGGATGATCTCGGGATCGAAGGTCGAACAAGTTGGTTGGCGGAAGTACTTGATATGATCAGCAATCAACCGGGTGGTACGACGGGATCGAGAAGGGACGAGCCGACGAGGCGGACTCGGGGGCCGAAGCAACGGCGCAGGGATTGGAGCGTGAGGCTGGGTTGGAGTCTCGAATGGGTTGCTGTTGGAACTGTCGACGGAGATGTTGACCGATGTGTTGGCTGCCTTCGGCGTCGGCACCAGTTCCTGCTGCACCAGGGTATCGGGCTGCCCGGGATGCAGGTTGGCTCGATAGATCTGTCGTACAGGAGTGATAATCTCGTTAGTATCCATGAAACCACAAGGAAATAAGCTTTGAGACTGTTAATCTGTTACAATTCTTTCTGAATCGTAGGGACATTGATGCTCGGTAGAGCAGACAATCAGGTAGGTCACCAACCGATACAAGCTTCTCAGGGTCAGAGAAGCAAGCAAGTCGAAGTCTATCAGAAGGATAGTCGGGACACAAAAGAGGATGTGATAAATGGTGATATTGTTAGATTGTGTGTTGATTACTACGATAGGTCTACGTGAAATGTTCGGTCCTGCCAAGGGTCATGTGTCATAGGTTCTTGGCGGCAACAGGTTTGGAATAGTTGGAGTTGATTCATGTGATGTATATGACATGTATATGTGGGCGGATAACATATACAGGGTCAACAGCTCTTGCTTTGGGTTGGCATAGTTGTTTTCATGGCGCGCAGCTTGTTGACAATTTGGAGATTGTGGGAATGGAAATATGGTCTCGCGTGATCGTGTGTCGTGCTTGGGATACTTAGACCGTTGGATCGGATAGATGCCGATAGCGCTCGGATGTCGCTTGGGCGCGCTCGATGATTTCGGGCGCGTACGCTTAGGGCGTTAGTATAATGTCCGAGCAACGGCCAAATTTATGTCCGTTGTAATACCGCACGACCCAGTTTAGTCTTGAGAGTGAGTTCGTCAATCTATTCTCACTTTTCATGATTTGCGAAGAAATATAGGTCGATATAGCGCGAAGCTAGGAAACATAGCTCGAAGCTAGAGGGCATGATGTGATAGCACGAGGCTATGTGACATGGGGAATCGATGAGATGTAGAATCTAACCACCATAGACGGTGAGAATTCTAACAGGTTTGCTCCTGGTGTTGCGAGGTCCAGTGGGATCTTTGCGTTTGATCCATCCTCCAACATGCCCAAATCTCGTGCCCGAGTATTCAGCAGGTTGATGAATAGTTGGAACCGACTCGGTTCTACATCGAACTTTTCGTAGGTACTAAACAAGGAGCGAGTGGCTTGCTCATAGTATTTTCGGCCTTATTTGGTACTGAAATCCAATTGCTGCCCGATTCCGGCTCGGAGTGGGGTCCTTAGGAATGGTCCTGGTCCTCCTCCTCCTGGTGCTCTGTCTCCTGCGCCCCCTGCTGCTACAGCAGCGGCAGCTGCATTCGCGGCGGCGTTCGCAATAGCTTGCTGGATTGCTTGCGTGGCTGCTCCCAATGCTCCCACGATTGCAGCTGCTTCGGCTCCTAGCGGTGCTGGTCCTCCGCCTCCGCCTCCGCCTACTGGTGGTGCTCCATCACCACCGCCACCTCCTGGTGCAGGAGCGCCGTCTCCGCCGTCCATTCTTGCTTGCCTGCGAGTCCGTATCTTGTAATACCCTTCAAATCCTGGTTTCGTTAGCGCAGAGGAAGCGTGTTGAAATCCAACTGTTGTCTCCGTAAAGCTGGATGGGCTAAAAGAGATGAAATTTAAAGGGGAAAAGAGTATTATAACGTTACGTTGACGGTGTCCCTTGACGATGAGTTGGTGAGTGATTGGTAGGGTACGTCAGGCGGAAAGTGCCCTTTGATGACGTGTGCGTCCGGGGGATGTCCCCGAAGCACCGGGTGACCCAATATCTTCACATGTGTCAATCGCAATACAACGGGGAGATTCAGTTTGGCTTGCTGTCAATGTTGTGAGCTGTGTGAAATTGTGTCCGGAGTAGGCGGTCCCTTTTTCTTCACGAAAGCCTTAACGACTCTTTGCAAGTGTTCCCATTATGCTCTTTGGATTGGTTCGTCGTAGTTATGAGATTTGGTAGTTGCCACCAGCACCAGCATCCATCCATGTTCCTGGAGTGCGCACCAAAAGAGCGAAGTAGCCAGTGAGGATGGACAAGGAAAGGTGGGTTTGGGTGTTTGGATGGGTCTTGCTGGATAGTTTCTTGAAACGTCTCCGTCTGCTCTTGCGTAGAGGTGCGAGGCACAACAAACTTTGTGAGGAATCTGACGTGTATCCACATCTTGTTTTTCAAAGAGGAGGGGCACAAGAAGTCTCGATTCCTTTGTCTTTCGCTCTATTGCCTCATTTCTCATTTCGGATGCAATGTCCCAAACAAGTACACAAGACGCAAAAAGTGTTTGGTCGGAGAGTCATTCGAGCGAGGCACCTTCAGCCTTTCTTCAAGTACGCAAGACGGAAACGCGAGACACCAAAAGACCCTGGCAACTTTTGTGCCAGTGTCACTCTCCGCCATTTCGTGAGAGCTTTTGGACAGTCTCGCCTCGCGCGTACGGGGTCGCGTTGCAATAGCGGATTGGATTCGGGTTTCAATCAGTCGTGGTTGTTGCCGTCACCATGGACCATGGAGATCACACAAACAATGTAGAACACAATCCACTGATCCACACCGTACGATTGACCGCATTCTTCTTGGCGCTACAGCTACAACATCATGCCCAAAGCAGAAAAGGGCTCCGTGAAGGACATTGCAAAACGCATCAAGGCTAAGGGCTTGCAAAAGCTCAAGTTTTATTGTCAAATTTGCGAAAAGCAGTGTCGCGATGCCAACGGCTTCAAATGCCACATTCAATCCGACTCTCATTTGCGTCAAATGAAACTCTTTTCGGAAAATGCGTCCGGTCGGATGGATCAATATTCTCGCGAATTTGAAAAAGTCTTTTTGGATACACTCCGCATGTTGCATGGGACGGCGCAGGTGAATGCCAATCAAGTCTACCAACAAGTCATTCGCGACAAGCAACACATTCACATGAATGCCACCATTTGGGCGACACTCAAGGATTTTTGTCAATATTTGGGCAAGACGGGCAAATGTCGTGTCGAAGAAACGGAACGAGGATGGTACATTACCTACATTAATCGCAATGTCGAATCGCTGTTGCGACAACAACAAGCGCAAGAACGACAGGAGGCCGCCTTGCAAGCCGAAGCGCAGTATCAAAAACAATTGGACGAACGCAAACGTCAAGAAGCGTCCATGGCACTGGAAAAGGCGGGTGTTTTGCAACAACAACCAACCACCAACATGGCTGAACGGGCACACCATGAAACGATTCACATTCAAAAGGACAAGCTAGTATTAGCAGGAGCACAATCCAATAAGAAGGCAACGACGAAACGGGCCGTGATCCACAATGTGTTGGATACGGGAAGTGACGACGACGACGACGAGGAACATGACATGGAGAAGGAGGAGCTGGAGAATGCTGCTGTGGCCAAGGATTTGTCGACAAACAAAAGGCTCCTGACACCAAAGGACACGACGACGACAACGACGAGTAGTAGCAGTCGAAAACGACCACGACACAGCAGTGCAACAGCACCAGAGAAAGGTTTCGATCAACCAGCACAGCGTGAGCCAAACCAACAACAAGAACCACAACCACAACCATCGGCACAACGACAAAGGGATCCATCGGTCTGGTTGTATCGAGACATTGTGGTACGCATCATTGACCAAACCTATCGCGGTGGACGCTACTTTCGGCGCAAAGCCTATGTCGATCGTGTCATTTTACCAGACAACGACAACGACAACAAGGACTCTTCCAAGCAGCAGCAATCACAACCACTCGCTGAACTCACACTCTTGCGCGATTCCAATCAGGACGATGATGAAAAGGACGACGTGATCGTGTTGCGGCTGGCCCAGGATTGTTTGGAAACGGTCGTTCCCAAACAGGCCGACACACTAATGACAACCAGCAGCAATAGCAGCAGCAAGAACAAGCACAAACAAAGCAAGAGTCGGGTTCGAATCTTGGTGGGACCCTACCGTGGCAAAAAGGCTGTGGTGGTGGCCTTGAACAAACCAAACTATCAAGGACGACTGCAATTGGACAATGGCACTATATTGGAGTCAATGCCCTTTGAACATTTTGCCTTGCTGGCTTAATAAGGAGCTATCCTACCGTATTGCTACTACCGAATCCCTTTCTCGGTGCATCTGTAATACAGGAGAACCGCATTTGACGGGGACTAACAGGCGCTCAATGCCAGCAGCAACTCGTGACTCCTGAATGCCCCCTTGCTGCTGGGCGCTCCATGATCCAGAGACACGCTTCGTCTATTCTAGCGTCCTACCTAGGTAGACAAATAGGCATGCTGTGAGATAATCTTCCGCAATCATCATCATTACTAATAGGACTGCTTGAAGGATATAAGGACATTATGTACATTCACCACAAGTCTACAGTAACACAGGTAGAGTCTTCATTGCTCATTTCTAGGGCTCTATCATTTGGCACTGGCAGCCAGTGTTCTCCAGCGGTGTACCTGTAGTGGTTGGCCCACGGCATTGGATTCCACAATTCGTCCGGTACGACCGTCCAAGACGACCAGTCGTGGAATGCCCGTGACACGAATGGCTCCCATGAGTTCTTCTCGGGCATCTTCTTCATAGTCGACAGCCAGCCAGGGCATGGACGAAGTGTAATACTGTCGAAACCCAGCCTCATTGTGATCGGCGGACAAAAAGACAATTTCGACAGCCGACCAATTGTCTTGGTTGGACGATGATGATGATGATACGAGCGACTTGTACCATTGGGCCAATTGCGGAGTAAAATTGCGACAGGGACCACACCAACTGGCACTGGCATACAAGAGGACAAATTCTTTGCCACCCAAGGCATCTTCCAAGGATATCGTCGTCGTCGTCGTGTCCGTTCCTTCTGTTCCCCGTTTCAACAAGGTTTGGTGTTCCAGAGACTGAAACCACCGTTTCATTCCGTCCGACAGTCCAAACGGGACAATGATTTGGGATGGAGGAGAAAAGAAGTCTCTGGAAGAATTGCTGCTTTCATCATCCTTGTTGTCACTCGTGGAGGCCGGTCGGACACGAAATTGATAGCCGTTGGAGGAGATGAGGTTCTTTTTGCGCACTTGCCGACCGGCAAAAGATGAAGCCACGGTTTTCCATTCACTGCCACCGACATTTTCTCGCAATTGAATCTCATATGCAGAACATGACACAGCCTCTTTCCAGGAAACCAAAGCCGAATTCTTGCTTCCACCCAGGGACACGCTAGGAGCCTCCATGCGGTTTCCCGCTTGTTCTTTGGACAATAACTGAAAGGGCTCTGAGTGACTGACCCAATTCGTCACATCTTTTCCTTCTTCTGTGACAGCACCGACTCGAAAGGTAAATCCCTTGTTGTTGGTTTCATCCACCAGGTTCTTCTTTTTGGCTTGTGTCGTTGTGAGCTTGTCCGAAAGCGTTTCAAAGGCGGCAGTGTCCACATCCTCTCCGGCTTTTCGAAACTGCAATATATATCGAAGCGATCCTTCGACTGCTGGCCATGAAATGGTCAAGGCATCCACGTCGGCATCCAACAACACAATCATGCTCTTGTCGTCGACCATTGTCATGGCACTGTGTGATGAAGTGTCACAGCAAATTTTGGGTTTTGCGGTCGCGGAGTTCCATCCGACCCTCCATCGTCCACTCCAGGAGCGGACCGAGACACACGGACGCCAGCCTCACCACTTAAGTAATATTATTACCGTTATTGCTCGCGTGCAATAGCGAGCCAGCGACACTCTCCCACTCACATTTTGATTCGAGAACAAAAGAGACGAGCGATTCGGGAGGGTGGCAAGAGAAAAGGACCATGGAAAAGCAATTGACTTAACCGCGCTATCCAAACAACGCGAGAGATTGAATTGTGTCTGGCACCCTGCAAAAGGTTTGGTGCTGGAAAATCTCCATCCGTAGCAGTCCATACACTTGAGCTATTCCTCTGGCGTCGCAACCTGCAAAACGTTTGTTGCGTTGCCACAAAATCTCTCGTCCTGCACGGACAAGATGGAAATGCTTCATGCGATATGGAGGGAATCAAGGCAAATCCATATCATTCCACGTGAGCGGTTTCTCGCGTTGCGGCAGGCAAATTGTTTGTTGTTTCGCTTCCTTCTGTTCCAAGCAACAGCAAGGAAAAACTCTTGGGCACGAATAAGAGCTATCAAATGGTGTATGCGACAATAGCATGCAAGCCATTCCTTGCGATGCAACAGGCAAAAGTGTTGTTGTTGTGTCGCGGCATTTTGTTCCAAGCGGACAGAAACGGGGAGTGCCCCTATAATTCAACCAAACACAACTGGGTCGCAGTGTTTGGCAATCTGTTCCTTGCAACAGCAAACAAAAACTCTGGAGCACGAACAAGAGGCTCGATATGGAAGGGAATACAGGAAAAACCATATATTATGCAACATGAGCCAATTTTCGCCATGCCACATACACAATGTATGTAGCTTTGCAAGCTGTTCACAGCAACAGCAACGGGGAGTACGCTAAAGGTTCTATGGAACTGAAACCAAATCTCTGAAACATGGAGGGATAGGCAAATCCATATACGGCATGAGTCATTAATCGCTTTGCAACAGGCATTTGTGTGTTGTTTCGTGGGCTGTTCTCAGCAACCGCAACGGGGACGCTATATTCATGTTCTAAGGAACTGAAACAAAATCTCTGGAACAGGGACAAGAGAAACGAAATAGCCACTGCGCTTTCGAGGGATAAGACATTATTGCTTCGCAACCTGTTACATCAAGAAAGGATGTGTAACTAGATTTCTTAGCACCAATCTGTTACGCACAATATTCGGTTCCGCCCAAGCCCAACGACAAAGAGATACTGCTGCCTGAGATCCTATTAGCCAAGTTTGAGTCGTCAAAGGATGCGTATGTCCTGTTATCATATCGATTCAGTGGAGCAAAGCAAATCGTCCCACAAGCAAGATGACATCAAATCTGGCAATTTCCTGTCCCTGTAGGATTTCTGGTTATGACCATGGTAAACAGGAACAATATGCTTTGAGGGAGGCGTTCGTGGAGACAAGCACGTAACCCCTTTGTTTTCTTGTTTGACTTCTCATGACTCTGGTTCCTGATCGGTAGGACATCATGGCACTGAGATTATGATGTTTTCAACCCGGACGTCAATGCAAAGAGTGCTTCTAGTGTGGACACCCGGGCCCGTACATCTGCTCCATCCAGGTCATGACCACCACGAGGTTCAAAATGCATCAAGACATAAGGGGCTGTATTGACGGATTCTCTGGTTCGTAGTTGTCTCAACTTGTTACCGTAGACAAGTGAATGCCAAAATGGTACGGATGCGTCATCCAGAGATGATATTAACAGAATACGGGGAACGTGATGGACAGAATCTGCAAGCGTCAATTCGTCGCTCCTCGGTTTCAAACTTGATACGGGACAGAACGAGCGAATCAAATCGGCTGCACCATTATCGTTGTCGAGGAGCGGATTCCCAAACTCGTCCCAATCCTGTTGCGAGAGATGTAGGTCCTTATTCTTCAACGTTTCCTCTACGTTCAAAAAGGCATTGGTCAAAATGGCTGCATCAAACAATTCTGGTGGACGATTCAGAGCACTAGCTACGACCATTCCCCCTGCCGAAAAGCCCTTGGCTGTAATCTGGATCCTCTCGTCTCGATGAAATATTGATCCATGTTTGTCACCACAGTCATTGGTTCGAATGGCTTGAGCACAGGCAATCAAGTCCTCAATGGCATTGGGTTTGTTCGTTCGACGGCCTTGTTCGTGCCAGGATTGTCCCAATTCGCCACCACCACGAACATGCGCAAAGGCGAGTACCAAACCCCGATCTAGCAAGGGTTGCCAGGTGGGATTGTAGGTCAGGTCTAGAGACACGCCATAACAACCATAGGCGGTCAACAATACGGGTGTCGGTGAAGTCGTGCTGGGTGGGTCCTTTGTCCAGTCTCGTTGCTTCCGGATCAAGGTCAAGGGAACAAGAACACCATCGTGACTGGGAACCAGGACACGCTTTTGCAACATGCACGGATTCTTGTTGTCGGTTTCAGTACGGGGAGTAGTTTGGCCAGATTTGGATCCATGAATCCTTGACTCGTTGTTGGGGGGAGGATATTCGTGCACCTGTCGAGAGGGGACGTGGCATTGAAAGATGCGTTTTCTTTGGACTGGACTTTGTACGGCAAACCAAAACGAATCCAAATGACTGCATCGACTGTCGCCCACTGGAGAAATGACGCAACACTTCAAAGTCTGGTCGTTGGCCTTGTCGTCCTTGCTCACCCGTAGTAGGCTCGGCAATGGGACCGCCCATTCGTTCGAGTCGTCCAAATTTGACGACCGGAACAGGGAACGACCCGAAGTTGTGGGTGTCCGTCCACACTGGACTGCTCATACAAGACCACAAAGGTTTGGTAAATGTCCACTTGGACGAGTACGTACCCCACGGCTGCTGTCAAACAGGGCGCTTTTCGCAAAAACCAATCATGAGACAAGAGCAGTTCGGAGTAATGCGTGGTCCATACCGCCAACTCCTTGCTACCATCACCATGATTGGGAGCTACTACCCACACAGTGTTTGCGTCGTGGTCATTCTCCAAAGGTTCGACTTCATCATAACTTGTGTCATCGTTCTTGTTCTTGTTGGTATTGATACTTGTACTGCGACGACCTACCGACGACGACGACAAAACCTCCACATGGTATCGAACCCATGCTTGTCGTGGTTGGACCATAATAGGCGGTTCCTCCAGGTCGGTCATCAAGTAGCACTGGTTCGAATCCAAGGTTTCTACCTGGAGTACCACCACTCCAGAAGCTTTGGTACCATATAGTTCCAGTCTGTGGGACAAGTCATGATCGTGATGAATCAATCGTGGGGGAGACGCCGTTACACTTTCCAGAGCTGGTGTTGTTGTAGTAGTTTTGGTGGTCCTGGTTGTCGTCACGGTACATCCATATACACCGTAAGGGCGATTGTCTTGGTACGGATTTGTCACAGTCCAGACCAGTTGGTATTGTTTTCTACAGGACGAAGAAGCAGTGTCGTCATTGTCGTTTGGATTGCGAATCGGCCCGCAAAATTCCACCTGGCCTATACTGCTTTGTAGTGCGTCCATGTCCTCGTTCTGGTCCGAAGTGTTGTTCTCTGCAGCATCAACCCGAGGATGGATGATACGATGATAGATATCGCTACCAATAGGATGCACCCATAATTCAGTGGTGGTTGTTGTAGCTTGTTGCGGTTCTGAGTCTGACACTTGTACAAGATAGGCCACCATGGTTTCGTCGGCGGACACCACGACACTTTGTGGAAGTATGACCTGATTGCCATTGGGATGTTGTTGATGTTGATATCGTAGATCCAAGACCGTTTCCATGTTGTCAGGATTGCTTTTGTTGTTCTGATGGTGGCCGTTCTTGGTGCCCCTTTCGGGTGATTCCAAAGTCTCGGTGTCGGTGGGCCATCGTTGATAGACAGATCCATGCGTTTCGGCGGCTGCTGGTGGATGATTCTTGTGGCTGATCCATTGGTACCAATACCTTCCACTGGGTCCCAAAAAGGGAGGAGGTGATTGTTGTGTTACAATCGATGTGTGTTGGTGTACGGCGTGTTGAATTTCGTGCTGAATGGAGGCAAACAGCGGGTGTGTCATCATTACACGAGCCGTTTGTTGCACTTCGTGACGGATCACAGTTTGAATAGAAGTGTCGCAGGAATCCACAGAGGAGTAGGGACGATGAAATTGTTTTCGATGGCCGGAATTCCAATTCAATTTGTCGAATGGCGAGGAGAAAGAGGTCGTCCTTTGGGTGGTGAAACTTCGGAGAGACGTAAAATCGTCAAGTCCAGAGATCGTGGTCGTTCGCCTTGCCAGTCTCGAGGCAAATTTCTTGGACCACAACAACAAGTAGTAGTGCTTTTCACATGATCTCAATACCGACCAGGAACAGCGTCCACCACTGTAGCACAACGACGACGAAAACATTCTGCTCCTGTACACGACGTCCTTGTCAAAGGGGCTCCACCATGAGCACAGCACCACAATGGCTCCAGACGCTGAGTTAATCTGTAGAAAAACTCTTTCTTTCACAATCAAAAAGTGTGTGGTTCTCTGTGGTGAGGATATTCTGTTGGTTGGATCCCCGTCGTCACTTCCTTCCAATCATGCAATACGGAAATCTCTTACTTGGTGGGGGGCTGGCATACCTTTCGAGCGACCGGAAACGCCAATGGCGGCTCCCGACAACCTTGTGGAACAAGTCTCTACTGACGAGTCTCTTCTTGGAGAAGCTTTTGTTTTATGATGGTTCCAAAGATAACAACATGCGGTTGCGCCGGTTGCCGGGCTCATTGGGTCTGAAATTGATGGACCGCATGATCACTATACTGCAACGCATGAATATAAAAAATGGCGCATGATCTAGATAATGCGGCGAATTATCATAGAAATGCGCTTGCCCATTTTTCCACAAAATCATGATAATAATCAGAAGCATAATAGAAATACGGCGCAGGATCATAAACATGCGCTTGCCCTGATTTTCAGGACCAATCCTGAAGATTCGCACTCGCCCTCGCATCTCGCAAGCTCAAAAGTTATTTCGAAATTCGAACCAAACAAGCGCAAGCTATGTATGCTACTCCTAAGTACTCCTAGAGTAGGTAGTTAGGAGCTGCCTAGCATAGAGCATAGATCATTCCAAGAAAAGACGACGACAAAGCACCACAATCATTCATTCTTTTTGCCTTTGTGTTCGTGGTCTCATGAAGCTCCAAGGATACTGAATGATCACAGCAGAAGTACTTGCCGAAGTCACAGGATGATCTACCTTTTAAGAAAATGCTACGTATCCGAAAGAGCGATTTCAACGACATGCGAGAGTTGGTCCAGCAAGAAGTGCCTCTAGGAGGTGAGATTTGGTCCAGCAAGAAGTGCTTCTAGGAGATGATTGTGCACCACGGAAATTCTCACGTGGATGTTTCATCCTGTTCGTTCGTTGGTGGAAAGATGGAAAGAGGCTTGTGTGATGATGAATGTTGCGTTGGATGATGATGCTGCTGCAACCGGCTCGTCAATGTCTCGACTTGATGTTGGAGATCCAACACTTGTTGTCGCAGTCGAGTGACTTCGTCCGTTGTGGCTGTTGCTTCGTCTTTTGTATCGGGTGTCCCAGCAAGCTCTGCCCTCAGTGACGACATGTCCAACGGAGCGCCCGAAGAAAGACTGTGGCCCACACCCAAGAATTGCACCGGAGAAGGAATATCGTCGTCGTCCGTCAACGTTACAGACTGTCGCAGGTGTCCTCCATCCATGGGATCGCTGGCCTTGAATAGCGGACCAACGTGTTTTTCATAGCGATCAATGCGCATGGATGCCACTTCACGATCGACACCCAAAAAGGAGGTAATCTTCATGAACATGTGTTTTTCTCGGCCCGTGCTTTTCTCGCCATTCAAGTGGATCAACTCCATTAGGGCAAAGGCAATGACGGCGCGAAAGTCATCGTGAATCAATCGACCACGTTTCAGTCCTTCCAAATAACGAAACTCCTCCGGATTTGGCCGAATGGCATCCACAACTTGTTCCAGCATCGTGTCGTCCAAGGGAACTTGATAGACGAGTTCGTATTCGGCCGCAATGGCTTGTCGCATGCGCGTACTCAGGCCTTCCTCGGTCGACAGCGCGACATGAACCATGGCACCGACAAAGAGTTGACTCAATTCTTGATTCCAGGAATCTCCAATTCGAATGGCCAAGGCATATTGCGACAAGTCACGGCGGAGCTTTTTGGTTCCATTGTTTCGAGGATCAATCTTGGCGGCATTATTGCCGGATCGCAGCGGTTCAAAAATGTGGAGTCGATAGGACCGTACCAGTGCCTTGGAAAACTCCAGTCCCCGGACTGAGTTGCCCTTGTCATTGAGACGCGGCGAAAAGGTGGCATAGCCCAGCACATTGGGAACAATGACCATGAGAGCTCCACTGACCCCGCTCTTGGCCGGCAAGCCCACTTCCACGGCAAATCGTCCCGCTTGATCGTACATTCCACACGTCATGGTTTCTGCCAAGACATGTCGGACCACCTCGGGAGGAAAAACGACTTGTCGTGTCAAGGGACACACACCGCCATTGGCAAAGGTGGCAGCCGCCACAGACAAGGCTTGGACCGTCATTTCAATGGAACAACAGCCCAAATACACATTCAACATTTTGTGTATATCCACATTGCGAGGAAGCCCCCGGCGACCCTTGAGATTGTAGGCAATGGCAATGTTGTTGTAGGCCGTTTCCCGTTCCGACTCAAAGGTTTCTTGCGAAAACCCAATTTCACCATCTTGACCACACAATTGATACCACGTAGTTCGAATCTTGTTGACACAGTCCATCCATGTGGTAGTTTCATCCTCCTCCTCATCGTCATTGCCAAACTGGGAAGTGAACAAGCCCGCCGCCATAATGGCACCCGAGTTGACACTGGCGTTGAAGGGTCGATTGGTTCCGACTTCCAAATCTTGTGTATTAAAGGGTCGTCCGGCTGGTTCTGTACTGATCCACTCGTCCACCTCATCTTCACCTTCCTGTTGCAAACACAAGGCATAGGTAACTGGCTTGCTGACCGATTGAATGGAAAAGGCATGAGTGGCATCGTGGCCATCTCCAAACCAACAGCGCTGACCATCGACCGTACAAAAGGCGGCCGCCCATCGTTCGGGATTGGCATTCTTCAACACGTCAATATATTGTGCCGTCTGACCGGTTGTAAAGGGTCGTGCCTTTTCAAAATGGTAGGCCATGTCGGCGGTAAAGGACTTCCAATCTGGAATGACCAATTCTTCACTGAATGCGGCCACCAACAAGAGTGCTTCCGGTGCAATCCATTGCACAAAGTCGTCACTGTTCAAAGGCACTTGACGAATCGCCTCTTGTTCCTGGACCGTCGGTAAAGGAGGAGGACAATTCTGTGGCAAGGATGTCGAGGATTCAGTTTCTGGACGAGTAGTAGGCTCTATCGTCGGCAATCCAGCCATTTGCCAGGCCACTTGTCGAAGGGTTTCGAATCGAGCATCTCTCCAAAAGAACAAGCCTTCTTCTTGCAAGGAATCAATGACATGTCCAATTGTCAAGTCATGAATGCTGTGGCAAATGCGTCGTTCATGGACCAAGTGATGATAGACCAGCTTGAGAGGCGACGTCGTCGTTGTATCATTCTCGGCTGCTGTTTCACGTTGCGCCATGGTGGTGACTGCTCAAGCTCCCAACTTGTTTCAACAAGTTACACTCCTGCTTTTGCTTTGTATTGTCGTTGCTAGATGTTTGTGTTGCTGGCCCGAACCCTTCCACGAACGACGGCAGGACGCCATGGTCGTCGGTCCAAAGATTTCTTTTTCCCTCCGCGAATCTTTTTTCTCGGTCGTCGTCGTACGTCTTGAATGACACACGTGACAGCAGGGGTACGCTGGTTGTTCTTTGGTCATTCCAATTCCAACCAACACACGGACACTCGGTAGCTCCATCCAACACAGAGAACACGTACGCACTCCGTATCACCAACCACCATCGATCAGCCTTCAGAATCCACCAATCATCCGCATCGCTCGCTGCTCAATTCTCACACAGACAGTTCGTTCGGCTGGGACAGCGACACGGTAGTGTCTCGAGGGCAGCTTGTGTTTTTGTGTCTTTGAGACCCTGCCATGAAAGGGCTCGTGGTGTGTTGGTCGGGAAAGGATGCAATGACGCAAGTACCGTGTCACAGGGACGGAATGCCTTCTCGTACATTCGCTTGAAAGGCCCGCCACAGTACCCGAGACAGTACCGGGAACGGTACTCAAAGCGTTTTTGCAGACTGGGCTATTCGTGGCATTCTACTGATTCGGTGTAGAGTCCCATCCTCGTCACCATCCCACGTGGTTGCGTGGAATCCTTGTGTTCTCCCCAGCTGCCTGTGGATTGCGTAGGTTGTCTACCAGTGACGTCATGAGATGTCAGCGATGAGGCCACGTCGTCTCACGCTACAATACTACGAGAGAATACCGTTCGAGTTTTTTGGGGAGGATTAGTACGAGATACCAGTACCACCACGTTGTGGTTTCTCATCCTGGTCGTTGCTGTTCGAAACTCTCGTTGGTGGTTGGTGGTCGTTGGTTTGACAGTTGCTGGGCCGTGTGAGTTACATAGCGAGTGCGTGACAGTCTTTTTCGAAACAACTCGCACAAAAGACCAAACTTGTGTTGTTGTCGTCATTCTCTCTCATCTGTTTTTTGAGTTTGCCTTGCAGTGTCTTTTCGTTGTTGCGGCCTCGAATCTCTCTCTCTTCACAATCTTGTTGAATTGTCTCCTGTCGTTTGAATTGGATTGACCTTCCCAAACCGAATCGCACCATGTTCAAGCTTTCTTTGATTGCCATCTTTTTGCTCAGTTTGATCCACCATGTCGCTTCGTACGGCTTGATGGTGGCCCCTGATATCGACCAAAAGCGTCGTACTCGCGTCCATCCCTACTCGGATGAATTCTACCGTTACGGTGGCGGCTACTACGACAACTACGCCTACTCGCCCCGTCGTTTGGGCTGGGGCGACGACTACGGCTACGGCGTCTACAACAATTACTACGGCAACAACCGCCGATTGGGATGGAACCGTGACTACTATGGCGGCGGCTATGGTGGATACGGAGGATATGGCGGTTATGGTGGATATGGCGGCGGCTATGGTCGTTACGGACGTGGCTACTATGGCAACCGTCGTTTGGGATGGGACCGTGATTACTATGGCGGATACGGAGGATATGGTGGATACGGCGGCTATGGCGGATACGGATCCAACTACTACTACAATCCCTACACCTACTCCAACAGCGGCTGGGGAAACTCCAAGTACACCTACAATGAGCGAACGGGAACTTTTGGATACACTCCCTACTCCACCGACTACCATGAGGGTGGCTACTACGGCAACTACTATTGAGAACAACAAGAAGATGCTGTGGGGAAACACGATGCGTCGTGATGGAACAGGAACACCAAGGGTGGACGATCCATATGCTGCTTTACCTCCTCCTCAAGTCCTCAAGATGATCAGATGGATACGACGGGCTGTGCCTACATGTTTTGGAGCTCTTTCACTTTATTATTATATATAGTACTTTTACCAAGAATAGCAACTGTGATGTATAATCTCCCTTGTCTTCTCTAGTAGAGAACTGCGAACGGCATAATGGATGGCAAACCCAGCCTCTCGTATCGCCATGGAAGAGAACATCATGGTTGGTCAACGAAAAAGTCGTCGAACATCACACCATGTTCTCATGATGGGTTTGAATTCACCACAACGTACGATGGTCAGACACGACAGAACGCGGAACTGCGCCAGGATTGTCGCTGGGGCGTGCGTCACGCGCTTCGCTTGACACGTCTCTCGACAGACACAGCGACAGAAGAATCTTGAAGATCTTCTTTTCCTGTCAACACCATGCTACAATGATCACATGGTCCATTCCGATTTGGATGCATGTATCAGTTCCTGGCAATGACCATTGGTGGCTGTTGGTTGCTTACGGTTACAGCAGCAGGAAGATCAGTGCTTTGTTGTTTTCCGACAAAACCTCTTTCTTTCACCGCCTGTTCACAGTTTCCTCGAGCACCTTTCCTGTCGCCTGCTGCCAAAAAGAGGACCCGATTCATCACTCGTCAAACATTTGCCATGCCAACGACTCGAGCTGCAACGAAGCGAACACCGACCGACCCTTCCTCTCCAGAACCAGAACCACCACAAAAAAAGAACAAGCCAACGACGAATGAAGCGACCGAACCAACCGATTCGAAAACAGCTTCTGGTTGTTCGACAACAGGAACAACAAACTACTTTTTGCTCAAATCGGAACCAGATGAATTCTCCATTCATCAATTGGCCGACGCCCAACGGGAGGAATGGGATGGCGTTCGCAATTATGCGGCTCGCAATACTCTGCAATCCATGCGGGTGGGCGATCAGTGTTGGTTTTATCATTCGAGTTGTCCCACACCGGCCATTGTCGGCAAGTGTCGGATTGTCCGACAAGCCATTCCCGATGTCACGGCCTATCAAGATGTCAACCACAAGAATTATGATTCCAAATCCACCAAGGACAATTGTCGATGGGTCTCGGTTCTGGTCGAATTCGATTCCATGGCCCAAGTGCCACTGACACTCAAGGAACTCAAGCATCAGGCGACACACCACAACAACTCCATTCTGGCCAATATGATGCTGCTGAAACGCAGTCGGCTCAGTGTCATGCCCATTACTCCAGCGGAATGGTCCGAACTGGAAGACTTGATGAAACGCAAGGTCAATGGTGAGGACTTGTTGTCGTCGTCGAACTGACCATTTTGCCTGCACAGTACTTGGAATTCTCTACCAGTAATGTCTGCGAAATCAAAGCGCGCTGTGACACGTGAGGAGTGGCTTCCAGAGCCTTGGGACCATAACGTTCTTCCTTGTCTACTACAAGACCAACAACAACCACAATGGGTTACCTTGAATGCCTCGCACACCAGCACCATGACAACAGGACGAGCGCATTCGTCAAACTCGTGTGCGATAAAACTGTTTCACGAGACGGTCTGCCAATCCGGTACCTGCTACTCCTTCTAGGTACAGACAAGTTGCTATTAGTTGCTGTCCATCAAGTAACAGCAGCTTTCAAATATCTATTTAGCTTGAGCTTTCTTGGTTCGGACAAGTAACAACAAGTAAAGTAACAGCAAGTATAAAATGATTACACACTTTGGTGGATAGGATTATGCCGGGTCGTTCAAAAGAGCGCTTTGATGATGGTTTGTTTCAAAGTCTGAGAGACATTATGTTGCCGCGTGTAGCACTGTTATCTTTTTTCGAAGTTGAATGGGCCTTGGAAATGGTCGTCCGTCAGGGAGTTCTCGTGTTCCGGAAGAAAGCGCTCGGGTTTCTGAAAATGGAAATTATGCCTCGTGGATTTTTCTCACAATATTCGTTAGAATCTTGACCATATTTTATGCCCGTCGGGTCAAAGCCCGCAGGTCGGACTTTTAGCTTTGTCGGGCTCGCGGATCATGCGCTTCGAATTTATTCTTCAGTGTACAAGCCCATTCGTGATTCGTGAATGTGAAAATAGATTTTTCGAGCCTTCCCACCTCCCAAAGTATTTTTTTGTCGACCAGTTTTGTAAAAACGATTTGAACGGGAACAAGACGATTTTTGACAATATCCAAACCTTATCGGTACAACAGGATCCACTCGGGTACCGCAAGACACACCCCGACATGACCAGAGACTTTTGGCACGTCGAGCAATAATCGCGACGAGAAAGCAACCACACCATGTTACAGCTGGGTCTGCTGTCGGTTCATGTTTTCTTGTTGATGTTGGCCTTTTGTGGAACTCTCGAACAGTGCCAAAGGAACCCCAACTCTCTCTTGAAGACCATTGATTTTGGAAATGAGTTCGACACCTCCTCCTTCTTCCAATAAGAATAACGAGAACGAATCCAGTGGCACCTCCTCCTCCTTGCCCTTTTTTGCCGATGCCACATTGGATTTGGACACGGCTCATGATTTGGCCGAAACACCTGATGTCACACAACGATCCATTGTCCGAATTCCACCGCTCCAGCAGCTAGAACATCCACAGCGACAACCACAACATCAACAAGGGGACACTACGGATTTGGGGCAAGCCAGTGCATCATCTTCCACCACCAACCGAGATCCTCCGATCCTTCCAGCCTTGCAGCCGG
Source organism: Epithemia pelagica (assembly GCA_946965045.2). Classification (NCBI taxonomy): domain Eukaryota; phylum Bacillariophyta; class Bacillariophyceae; order Surirellales; family Surirellaceae; genus Epithemia; species Epithemia pelagica. Next base: position 4,357,107 of record OX337230.1, read on the forward strand.
GAGCTGCTTCGGATTTCAACGCACCTCCACCAGCATGGCGGTCTCCTTCCGCCTCGTCGAATCGAGAGGGAGGAATAAGTGCTCCAATTGCACGCGAGGAGCAGGACCCGCAAGGACTTGAACCAGCCATATCGGGAAACCCATTATTTTTGGCAGGTGAAGAGGCTCTCACGATGGAAGGATCCGATCTTCACGAAATGGTGGATGACATGGACGCAGACGATCTAGATGCCGAGCATGCACCGGCACTGGAATTGAAGCGCATTACGGGTGGCGTTGCTAGGGGTGCAACACAATCCGCCACAACTCCCCATTCGACCCAGCACGGAGATACGACGCTTGCATCGGTCCCCAAACAACGTCCTCGGTGGCCTCGTGACTTATCGTGGGCCGTGGCCTTTTGCATGTTTGTTCCGTTGTCGCTCTTGTGGCCAATTTGGATGGAACAAGTTCACTATAGCCCCGATTTCTCATCCTCATCATGGGTGGCCTTGGTTCATCCACCCTTGAGTACAGCAACAATGCACGCATTGTGGTGGGGAACGGTCGCTACGTTTTTCCTGAGTCGTTGGTTCTATCGTACCGCACCAGGACCGGATGGCGAGGAAGCGCGACATGCTCTCACGCAAGTGTTGGTGGGTGCCGCCACTGCTTGTACAATGATTTCGCTCGTCTTGGTGATTACGGTGTGGGTGTGGTTACCTCATGCTCGTGTGGCTGTGTTGTTGCCACTTTGGTTTGCCTTGCATCATGTCGTTTGGTGGATGCGGCATGTTCGGCAATCCTTTCGTGGGCGCTTGTTCATGGGAGAACGACGGGTCCATGCGGCGTCACTGTCGACTGCCGGTGGTGTCACCGACTCCCACAATGCGGATATGGCTTACTTTCAAGCTTTGGCCAACATGGCCTTGGATTTGCTGAGTCAATCCTTGCGTCGAGCGTCTTTTCTACGAGTTTTGTCGGCTATCCTCATGGTCCAAACCATGGTCTTGTTTCTTTGGAGATGGGCCTTGCTGGGTGCTTTGGCAACCATTGCCACGACAAATTCATCCCTATGGTCGTGGCTATGCTTTTTGGCGGCTCTTGTGGGAGGCAAGTGGGCGACAGGGACTGTCACGAGACTTTTAACGCTCGTGGCCAGTGGTGGCGTCTTGCACTGGGCTCTGCAACAACCATCGCAATGGCAACCGCGCCTAGCTACAGATCCAGCGCACGAACCATCCAATCGAAGCAACGGGGCAGATGTGGAAAGCAATCCTTCCTCCAAAAGCAATGTAGACATGCCGGAAGCCTACCGTACAGTTCACGCCGATGTATATCAAAGCGTGATGCTTCATGTGCAGGACTTGGAGGATGACGATGAAGAAGATGAGGACGAATATTTCTGGGAGAGCAACAATTCCAGCAGCTCAAATTCCGCCACACAACGACGCAACAACAATACTTTTGCACGGCCACCCTATACCTCTGTGCGCTCCTCTCCAGCAACCAATTCTTCGACCCCTACAGCAACAAGTGTCAAGGCCCTCGTCATGTCAGGTTTGACGACAAGTTTTGGATCCGTGGTCTATTGTGGATTGGTTGGCGGTGTAGCCCAGCTCTTATGGAGTCAACTGCGAAAAATGGATGCCGCCAAAGCCCATTCACAATCGCTGTGGCGAGCATGGCAGCGACAACGAGAACGCCGACTGCAACAACAAGGACAGCAGAGGTCGCAGGATTCTGCAGAACCAATGAGTTCCACCAGTTCCGAGTCAATACATTGGCCAGACTCCTCACGGCAAGGCTTTACATCCATGCCGATAGGAAGTAGTCATACTACGAGTACGGCGACTTCATTGTGGGGACGCTTGAAAACCGTTTTGGTCGACTCGATATGGAACGGAGGATTGATTGGGCTTAGTCGATCGTTTGTCCGAGACCATTCGGACTGGGCCATGGCCCACGTTGCAGTTTACTACAAACCCTACTGTCGTGCCGCACGAGACGTGGCTGCCCTGGTTCAACAAGCGGGCGTCGAACCTATTTTGGAGCAGCAAGATGTCACGACACATTTGTGCGCGAGTCTTGGAGGAAGTTTATCGGGTCTCATTGTCTTGGTGGCAGCCTACGTACTGTTACAAGAACAGGGCAGTTCCGAAAACTCGTCGTCCTCTCCGCACAAAATGTCGGATGCACAAATATTTCAAGATATGGTATTGGCCTTTGTGTTGTGCTACACCTTGATTTTTACAGTGTTGGAACCACTGCGAGCAAGTATCAAGGCCATTTATGTTTCCTTTGCGCAACACCCAACCAGCTTAGCTCGTGCCTATCCACTGATATATCAACGATTACGACGAATATCACAAGACCACAGCACCAACTCATAGAGTCAGTCTAGAACTAGTCTACTCCTAGTAGTTATGGAATAACACATATAAGGCGACAGTTCGACACGCATACTTGCCCTGCTATCGCATGTGGCACTTTTGCATTCATAGGGGTGGAAGAGAAATTTATGATTCCCCGAGAGAACCATCGAGATGAACATCAATCGGTTTTTTGGACAGTTGGCGGCCATCATGGTGTGACTTCGGGGCTGACTTGAACAACTACGAGAACTTTTTTCGCACTCTCCACCTCTCATCAGTTTCCACGTCTACGTTCCACGGGTCGCAAAAAAAGCTAGCTGCGAAAGCCTAAAAAGCTTTTCCACGCGCGTTGCTACTCATTACAAATACTGTTGAAACCGATCAGTCTTCGTGCTGTACAGCTAAAGCAAACAAAATATGGCTACGATAGTGGCCGGAAATTGGGCGATCTAGCTAGCTATCGGCGAGCTCTAGCCCCTCGCCAGTCGCTCGTATCGTTGGCAGATAAAGTAGTCACTTCTTTGATTTGGACGATTTTTCATCCAGTATCGGTGTCGTTTCTTGGTTTATCAGACCCAAGTCTCTGAGAGTTCACCATGAGTTGAGGCCTGGGAAGGTCCAAATATCCAGCCTGGGAAGGTCGCGAGAATATCTGGATGAGTCCGCTCGGAGGGTTCATTCGCCCAAGAACTCCTCACTCGTAATACTCTTCCTTCAGCGGGGAATTGAGTGGTGAGGAGGAATGTGTGGTCTGCTGTTGCGCACATATTCGGGCAAACGGCGGACGCGCCAAGCCTCTTCCCGTTGGGAGGTATGCAATATGAAAGAGTGCCCATTGCGGATGCGTTCGGTTATTAATCGACGTACGCCGTTTTTCTACATTGTTGGAGTTCCAAGTTGAACGTGCCGCATGTAGATCACTCAACGGACGGTGCTTCATTGTGAGCCCGTTGTTCAACTCGATGATCGGACATACACACCAGAAGTCACAAAGAAAGTTTGGTGCTGACGAAGGAAGTCGCACACTGCGAAAGTGCAGAAGAGGATGCACTATAGAGGTACAAAATTGGACAGTAAGCAAATGTCTGTCGACGACAGGGGACTCTGTGTCTCCTTTCGTAAGTGAGCCCCTTTTGCGGGCTGAGCATGGATGATTTAATCCATGATTGCTTGTGCGGTGCAAGCAGAGAGCGCATTGTGCTTGTACTGCAATCGATTGTTGAATCTTGAGATCACGCAGTGTTCTGGGTTTGATGGTGCCATGGATGGCGATTCCCATATAATTTGTTTTATCTGTGGATTGGGTGCATGTATGATGCACTGTCTACGAGATAAACAGACAACAAGAGTTGAAGATAAGATTCTGCTCGTTCGGCAGTTGGTGTGCTGAGTATGAGATCATGAATTGATCTGTTGTTTTTGTGGCATTGATAATGCCCTTTTCTCATGCCATGGACTTTTGGCATTGTTCCTAAAGGAAAGAAGCAGTCAAGCTTAATATTCGGCATATCTTATGCCTGTTGCTGAGTACAACAGCCGTCAAATTATGATGGTGGCATGATTGGTCTATTTTGTGCTGGTGGTATCCATGAGGTTTGGTTTACCATCGATATTTTGGCGACGTGGTTGTCATGTGTTATGGCAGTCGTTGGGATGAACTTTTGTCATCCATTGTGGAGCAGGGTGAACCCCGAGAGTAACCCTTCCATTGACTCTGTCCTTGTCTTGGTCAAGAATGATTGCTATGGAACAAATCGGTGACTTGCTCTATGCATGTCTTGTTCTCTTCTCTGTGAGGTCGTGATGAGGCCCTGTTGAGTGCTGAGGGAAGTATCAGCATCATGGGGCTGAGTATTGTTGACTGTTTTTTTTCCTATGGGTTACGAATCCTAAGTTGTTCGTTGAGTCCATATGCTTTGGGCTATCTCTCAAGGATCCTCTGACTTGGATTATCAGAAGTTGGATATGTTGTTGGTCCGAGAACATGCAGTGTTGTTATGCTGTCAGATGTTAACCACTTATCATTGTCAACGACTGGGTTTGCTTGATTGATGACATGAGAGAGTGACCCGTACCAGACTGGTGGGTGTCGTTTAAGGAAAATTATGATTGTTGTGCCTCTGTCTGTTTTGCCCAAATATGGCAGCAGAGGTCAAGCAGTCAAGGTTGTTGGAGTCGGCCTTGTTTGTCATTTAAGTTGCTGTTCGTACGGCATTTGCTTGGTGCTCTGTTCTATGGAAATTCAAGCAAGAGGATGATGCTTGATGATCAAGCCTTCTGTTGTTAGGTCTCGTTCTGTCTTCACAGAACATCCATCGTTGACAGGGGACTCGTCCTATGACCCCTGGGCCATGAGTGAATGGCATGGTAAAAGAGGAAGAAGGAGCATTGCAAGGTTGATTGTTGTTGTACCCCAGTACAATTCCCATTCAGTCCTTGTCGCATGAGAACTGTGTCTTGTTGGTCGAGATGTTGTGAAGGACCCTTGAAAGGGGACTGATGATGTGTTTTATGCATTTGCCTTCTCGCGGTGTGCGGTTGTTGGTATGTCTGTCATGCTATGCTTTGCGTGCCGACATTGCTTCTTGCTATCAGTCGTTGGTTTCCCACTGTGTTGGCGAAGTCAAATGACTTCCCCTTTGATTACACAAGTCACTGGAGTTTGCCTTGTGGAACTCTGTCTATGGTTGACAGATTCGCCCTATGGGTTTGGGCCTAAAGCATCATGGTTTTGCTTGAGCCCGCGTTTTGAAGTTCTAGCTGTTGTTGTGAATGATCGACAAATGGTGGAAGGGTTGTCACGGCCAAGACTGTTTTGAGGACTATGTTCCTTGCCATCATCGCTATGGCCTATGGTGATTACTCGAGTGTATGTCTCACCCGATTCATGGGAAGACTTGAGACTTTACAAGGCTTCTGTTTGGAAGCAAATCTGTTGGGCTTTGGAGAGGCAAGAATGAACGGAACATAACGGAGCTAGGAGACCACGGAAAATTCTACAAGCGTTGGCCTATGGAATTTTGTTCAGTTGATTCTTTCTTGCATCTTGATTTTGCTTGCGATGGCCGCAAAATGGAGAATGACAAGTTGCGGGTGTTCGTTGTGACCCTTGCGTTAATGCAAATCTGCTGGGGCCAGTGATGTTCGATATTTTATCCAACAACGAGGTCGTTTCTTGGTTTACTAGCTCTGTCTCTGTCTACGGAATCCACCCTGTGGGTTTGTTTGTTGAGGAATCATATTTGCACAAACAATGGTGTTGTTTCTTTGCAGTGGTTCATTTGGTAATCAAGGCATTGGTTTACTCGTATGGATGGTTGTCTCAGTATCGTCAAGGAACTGAGCATTCTGTTCTTGAGTTTGCGCATCAACGCCAGATCCAGGTTCTGCTTGGGCCCGTCTCTTTGAATTGTTGGCTGTCGGCCAGAATGCGCTCAAGATGTTCCCCTTAACGGCCGTGGTTTCCCGAATGGAGAATGTAAGCTGTTAGTGTCGCCTTGCCATGAGTTCTCAGTACTTGGTTTTGCTTCTGTGGTGTTGCTCGCGATTTGATGGTCTTTGATGTCGACCATTGTTGGCTGACGTAAGATGTGGTAACGAGATTCAGGGGACTTGGTTGTTTCTCTTGCTCCCAAGCAACAAGTTCGGCAATGGTGGTGGAAATCATGTCACACGTGCATGTCTTGATTTAATCCGATGAATGCATGAGCGCCCTTTGATCGAGATTTGTCGAGGGTTTAGATTTTCCTGAACCCACAAGTTCGGAACATGGAGTCCAGTCTTGCTCTCGTCAAATGACAAATGACATGCTCATAGAGTCAGAAGGTTTTTGTGACCCTAATAGTTTTGCTAGGAATTGACCTTTTTCCGGTGCGCACTAAGTTCACTCTGTAGAATCACATGCGCGACCGGAAAAAGGTCGATTTCAAATCACTGTATTGCTGCGTGCTATATTTAGTGCGACCGGAAAAAGGTCGATTTCGACCGGAAAAAGGTCGATTTCAGAACCTACATTAACTCTCCATAGTAAACCATATTCCTTCTTGTCGCTCAAAGATTTTGAGGTGAATGATCTCTGGTGTTAGGGCCTTTTCAGTTTTTGAGGTGAATGACCCTAATAGTTTTGCTAGGAATTGACCTTTTTCCGGTGCGCACTAAGTTCACTCTGTAGAATCACATGCGCGACCGGAAAAAGGTCGATTTCAAATCACTGTATTGCTGCGTGCTATATTTAGTGCGACCGGAAAAAGGTCGATTTCGACCGGAAAAAGGTCGATTTCAGAACCTACATTAACTCTCCATAGTAAACCATATTCCTTCTTGTCGCTCAAAGATTTTGAGGTGAATGATCTCTGATGTTAGGGCCTTTTCAGTTTTTGAGGTGAATGACCCTCTTTAGGGCCTCTTTTTTGGCTGCAAAGGGTCATACGTCCCAAACCTATTTTGACCATAGGAACGACAACAGCCACCATGGAGTTTGACGATTACTTGGGGCTTGTGGACTTTGCCACACCCTGTGGCTTGGTCTGTAAACTCTGTGGTGTTGGTTTCCGAGCAAACATGAAGTGCCTTGCTCGTCACGCCAAGACTTGCTCTGAGGTTCATGCAGTGTCATTTCGGTTCCCTGGAAGACATCTTGGAAAAAAGATACACGACTTGGTGGAGAATGCCAACAACCAACCGTTTGATTGTTTCATACACGAGTCCAAGGAAACAGATATCAAGTATTTCTGTGGTCACTGTGACAAGATGTTTCACAAGAAGCTTTTGTGCGAGAAGCACACTGCTGGTTGTTGCAACAATGCTGAAGTGATTCCGAAGACCTTCCACAAGCTGAAGTGTGGATGCTTCATGCCAAGGCCCCAAAGAGAAACCATGCAGCAAGAAACCAACTGGACCCCAATAATTCAAGTTGAGAATTCAACATTTACCATGCCGCTGCCCTGCAGCAGGTTACCCAACGAGTTTGCAAGTTCGATTGAACCATTATTGCATCCAAGCGACACTTTGGGAAGGTGGCCCGATGTACTGAGTAATATGATTCCTGGCACGTTGGAGAATGCCCTTGGAGACATTGAACAAGGAATTATGTTTGAAGCCGAGTATCATAAGAGAGGAAATAACACTGCAATCAACCGACTCTATCAGGTTGGTTGTTACCTTCTGGACAGGATGGCTTCGATCGTAATGGGGATTCCAGCAGACATTCGGAGTCGGATTGCTAAGTTTGCATTCCATGATGGTGATGTGGATCACTCATGGAATTTCAGCCATCGACATGATTATGACAAACGAGTGAAACCTCTACTCCTCTCTCTCTTGTGTTTCCTGCATCAGAGGCAGTGGAAGAGATGGAACTATTTTTGCCGCCAGGTTGAAGGTGATGGATTCTCTGTGGACACTGCATTCCAAAATTGTGTTCTTGGGTCACTCCTGACAGAGTTGGTACTCGACAGTGAGATTTCTTGTTGGTCCGACTCAGGGGTAGTGTTACTGTTCTCTCGGCAGAGGTTGTTCACTAAGACGAAGAATGGCTTGAGGTTGAAATCATGTGGAGTTGCCGCTCAAGAACTCGGTGAGTCCCCCTTTCCCCCTATCAATGAATATACTTGGTTGTTCAAATCTCATGTCTTCTTTCATCTCTTTCTAGCTGACCTTTTACATCTGCTTCGCTGTGGGGTTGCGGCTGGCTTAAAATACTACGATGGGCAGGGCAAGTTGGTCGAGCAGGTCATGGAACGGTACAGACATTGTCCTACAATACACTTTCTCTGTCCTAAGATTTATTCTTTGAGGAAGCAATATCAAGAGAAGCCTCCTAAAAGGGAGGTTGTGGTCGATGAGTTCTTCAATATCATTGTTGATGGACATGCATTCCAAAAAGCACATTGGTCTAAGGTCGTTCCTACGGTTGTGGAAAAGGCCCACGGTATTTTTGATGCATGCTTTGTCGGAAAGGCATACGAGAAATTCCTCTGCTTAGATGGTGACTTGACTATTGTGGAGTGGTCCAAGGGTTTGGGATCGCTGCCAGATGGTACCAACACACAAGATTTGGAATGCAAGGAACTGGTGAAAAGTCAGTTCGAACGACTAACTGCCTTGATGGAATTTGCCATCCATGGTTTTGGCTGTGGTGCAGATCGGTTCTCAGAGGTCCATTGTCTCGATGTGACTCAGCTTCGGTGGAAAAATACAAACTACCAAGATTTATATGTTTCTGCACCGAGTCGTAAACAACCCAAACTGCAAGCTTATGATCGACCCCCCGTTGAACACAAGATGCCTCGGATCATAGCAAGGTGTCTATTTCTCTACAGAGTTGTGGTGCTGAAAGTTTGGAATGGGCCAAATGCAAGGAGATTTTTTCCACAATATGGTAATGACCGGAGGTTTTTCTTTGAGGATGTTGCCCAAGAGATTTTCAGCTTGGATAGTCGTCCTGGTTCGGTGGTTGTTCGACAGTTCTGGACTTCTCTTGTGAACTTGCTCTTTCCAGACAGCAACAGTCAGGCATTGGTCTCTTCAACAGCATTGAGTGAGTTGAGTAAGCACTCCCAACAGACTGCAATGTCCAACTACCAGACACGCGTGAGCAACAGTCATGAGATCTACTATGCCCGATTTCATCGTTACATCGGTACCAAATGTATGATCGTGGACTCGGTATGCCATCAGCTGACAATAACAAGCCGTCAGCATCGGTTAGAAGCATTACGATTGTTGTTGGGTGATGAAGAAGCAACATTCCGAGGCAATCAAGAAACAGCAATTGATATGTGCACCAATTCACCGGGAAGACATAAACTTATGCTTCAACCTTGTGGATCGGGCAAAACCATGAACATCTTGGTGCGTTGTGTGGTGGAATCCATTCGAGGACTGAAGACTTCGACCAACATGTTTCTTGTGCCCTACAACTTCTTGGCTAGCTATCAAATGGTCAAAGTCAAAGCCTTCTTGGAAAAGGCATCACAAACTTTGGGTTTGCATGATGGTTTATGTGTCGAGATGTTGGCAAAGAACGATCTATGTCATGAGAATTGGCCCAACTGGTTTGCACGGGATGACTTGCCCGAAGTCATAGTGATGACAATCGATGGATTTGCGACCTTCTTCAAAGACCATCTAACAAAACTTTCTGGATGGTGCTCCAATGGAAAGTTGAATGGGATTTTTGTCGATGAGGCACAAACCATCGTTACAGAGGTCGACTTCCGTCCATGCTATTCTTGTCTACGGGAAATATCTGCACTTGGAGTCGCCGTAACACTGATGTCTGGAAGTATTTCGATGAGTTTTGGTCAGAAATTGATGGACTTCCTCGATTTGAGTGGTTCTGCATATCACGGATTGTCGGATTATCTCTCGGGAGAGAACCCAGTTGGTGATGGATTCGACTTACATGTGAGATATGTACAAAAATCTGTTGGGGCAGATGTCGTTGACATTGTGACTGAGAAGACCATGCGACATGTCCACGTGATTTGTGCAAGCAAGGATATGGTTTTGGAGGTTTATGAAGCACTGTGCTTATCTCATCCTGGCTTGAATGTTGAGAAGTTAACTTCGGAGAGTGAACAACAGGTTAGAGATGGCGTGGCATCTTCCTGGGCAGACGGTACTACAAATATTCTTGTGGGAACGACCTGTACCTTGGTCGGTAATGAGAATCAAAGATGCAGAACAATCATGATCATTGGCATGTTGTATGATTGCTCAAATGTTGTACAGTCCATGGGAAGACTAAGGCCGTCACAACGTGGAAATAATTCTTCTGTCCATATTCTAATCCCGTTTCAAGACTTCAACAATGATGGGGCAATCCGGGTAAAGACTAAGAGACGTTTGGACTATCTGAGAGAAATTGGTTTGCTCACGAATGAGGAAAGCCTTGACTGTGTTACTGACTGCTTCACAATGCATGGATTGAAGATGTGGTTGACTAAAGAGGGATGTATGAAGACAAACCTCTGTCGTTGTTTCGAATATCATACAGAACACCAGTGTGGGCGGTGCACCAACTGCTGGAAAGGAATTCTGTGGATATATGATGGAAATTCAACCAGTGACAATGACGGCATACGAAAAAGACATGCCAAAGATATTGAGCAAGGTGGCCAAAATGTGATACGAAGAACACCCTTGGAACCAAGTACAATGTCTAAAAAAGCTATTCCATGTGCTACCGGTGCTATACAGCCACTTGCTAAAAAAGGTCGGGTTCCAAATCCATATGCAACACAACGAAACAAGTTCAATGAAGTGCAAGAACATGGTCTTGTACGACGAGAGAATCAAGTAAGGGAGAACGTCTGGAAGGAAAAGGCAAACGAAAACCTTTGACAATTGCGAGAAAAGTGTTTCTACTGCCATACCCCAGGGTGTAACGGTGTTGACTGTCGAAGTGGATCATGCTTTGATTGTGGTGGTATACATGGTCGAGGTGAGATTTGTGTACTTCGAAAACAAAAACAAGGGCATAAGTACGTATATGTGAGTCCAGAAGGAAAGGAGTTCATGACTTGGGTCGCCACACATCGCAAGGCATGCTTGGGTTGCTTTGATCCAGCTTATAAAGGTGGTGTTTGTGCTCATCCATATCGAAAGCGAATCAAGAGATTGATTTCAGAGCATGCTGAAAAAGAAAAGTGTTCCTTCATAGTTGCATTCAAGAAAATCTACCAGTCACAGTCGGAGATAGTTCAGTTTTTTGGCCACCTATATTCGAAATAAAAATTGTTCAATTCAGACTACTATTATTTTGAGTGTGAATTTGAGTGCGATGTCGATGTGCGAGATGATGCGCAAGTGGTGTGTTTTGAAGGTATTTGAATGGTCTATCTATTGATGTTTTGCGATTTTTGTTCATCAAGTGGGAAGGTGTGTTTCGTGCTATGCGGACTTGGTGTATAGTGTTGTGGATTTTGTCGTCTTGTGTTTTGAGTGTGAATTTGAGTGCGATGTCGATGTGCGAGATGATGCGCAAGTGGTGTGTTTTGAAGGTATTTGAATGGTCTATCTATTGATGTTTTGCGATTTTTGTTCATCAAGTGGGAAGGTGTGTTTCGTGCTATGCGAACTTGGTGTATAGTGTTGTGGATTTTGTCGTCTTGTGTTTTGAGTGTGAATTTGAGTGCGATGTCGATGTGCGAGATGATGCGCAAGTGGTGTGTCTTGAAGGTATTTGAATGGTCTATCTATTGATGTTTTGCGATTTTTGTTCATCAAGTGGGAAGGTGTGTTTCGTGCTATGCGAACTTGGTGTATAGTGTAGTGGATTTTGTTGTCTTGTGTTTTGAGTGTGAATTTGAGTGCGATGTCGATGTGCGAAATGATGCGCAAGTGATGTGTCTTGAAGGTATTTGAATGGTCTATCTATTGATGCTTTGCGATTTTAGGGTTAGGGTTAGGGTTAGGGTTAGGGTTAGGGTTAGGGTTAGGGTTAGGGTTAGGGTTAGGGTTAGGGTTAGGGTTAGGGTTAGGGTTAGGGTTAGGGTTAGGGTTAGGGTTAGGGTTAGGGTTAGGGTTAGGGTTAGGGTTAGGGTTAGGGTTAGGGTTAGGGTTAGGGTTAGGGTTAGGGTTAGGGTTAGGGTTAGGGTTAGGGTTAGGGTTAGGGTTAGGGTTAGGGTTAGGGTTAGGGTTAGGGTTAGGGTTAGGGTTAGGGTTAGGGTTAGGGTTAGGGTTAGGGTTAGGGTTAGGGTTAGGGTTAGGGTTAGGGTTAGGGTTAGGGTTAGGGTTAGGGTTAGGGTTAGGGTTAGGGTTAGGGTTAGGGTTAGGGTTAGGGTTAGGGTTAGGGTTAGGGTTAGGGTTAGGGTTAGGGTTAGGGTTAGGGTTAGGGTTAGGGTTAGGGTTAGGGTTAGGGTTAGGGTTAGGGTTAGGGTTAGGGTTAGGGTTAGGGTT